>CM064066.1:33591019-34868019 GCA_032594955.1 Panicum miliaceum
TTTAGTGAATGCAATGGCACAACACGATCGTCATGATCAGCTGTCAACAACATGGTTGCTGGAAACTGGCATTGGCTACCAGAGCTGTGCTCCCAAGGTCTCCGCACATTATGAAGGGGAGAATATCTTGTATGTTCATCAGAGCAGCAAACAGAAAAAAAGGATCAGGATATTAGGATAAACTCAATAATTTAGTCCCTTGTTTTAATCTCAGATTTTCTTTCTTGAATTGAAGTCTCAGTTTCTCTATATCTCTACTGCTCTTTCCGTGATTATCGGTTCGTTTCAATGCTGCAAGGAGGGCGTTTACAGGTTAATAATTAGTAACTTATCCAACATCCAATCGGGCATTCCCCAGGTAAGGCACGCAATGCAAGCTAAATTTTCTAGTATCCCTTAATTAGCATATCTGCATAACTAGTTAAACTTATGTATTGCAATATGATGAGACCAAAACAAAATTGGGTAAAATGAGAGTTTACTATATTACCTGATTAATGGAAGCAGCAATCAGAAGACCACCATTGCTTCTGCCTTCAATACATAGTCGGTTGGAACTGGTGTAACCATTAGAAATGAGGAATTCAGCACAAGCAGCAAAATCATCAAAACAATTTTGTTTCATTGCAAGTGCTCCAGCTTTGTGCCACTCCTCCCCATATTCTCCACCGCCCCGAATGTTTGCTACACAGACAACAAAACCCATGTTCTTGCATAGCACAAGACGACCAACACTGAATGAAGGAGTTAGGCTTATGTTGAATCCTCCATTACCATATAGCAAAGTTGGGTGCGATCCATCGAGATTGATATCTTTCTTAGACATTATGAACATGGGAATTTTGGTTCCATCCTTACTAGGGACAAAAACCTGAGTAGTTGGTAAAAACAATATTGTGGTTAATAAAAAGCATTTCATACAGACAATTTTATTCAGACCAGTGAAAAGAAGAGCGCATTAATATAAGAGCAAAAACTACTCATATGAAAATACAAGTTCTTAATGTCTGGAACTGGCTAAAAAAAATTCAAAGGCTGGAAGTTACAGATATTGTCATAGTAGAACGCAGAACAAATTTGTACAGGTAAGATATCTACCTGCTTAACCTGAAAACTTGTGCGATCAAATCCAGGGACTGAAATTTCTCGAAACATCTTCATTTCAGGGATTGCAGGTGCTAAGTTGCACCTGTAAATAATACCTGGAGAAAGAAAGCTCGTGAAGCCAATAAATACTTCCTTATCTTCCCGTCTGCAGGAGATCTCTGAAACAGAACCAATCTCTAGAGGCAACTGATGAATTAGATTTCCAGTTCTAAGATCTCTTAACTGCAGAATATGCTTAACATCTGACATATAACACACCAACAGTTGGTTATTGTTAACAGCGTCAGCTGAATCAAGCACATCTTTTTCGTGCTCAGGAAGAACATCAGTCCACAGTTCTGGGTTCTTGATATTTTACCCTCACCAGCTTATTCCTAGAGGCACTTTTATTGGTCAAAAATGTAAATTCATCGCCATCATTGGCCACAACTTGATATTGAGCATCAAAATTGTCAATAAGCTTGACAAATGGAAGCATTTCCTGTCTCTCTCTGAAGCCCTCTATTCCTTGAGGAAGAGAAGAAATTTCGCAATAGTATAACTTATTGACTGGGTCACAACCTTCATAGACGGTCAATATGATGTACTGCCAAAAACATGATGTTCAGAATTTTTTTAGTGCATCAGAAAAGACTTTGGGAAGGTTCAATCCTTAAAGATGAAGACATAAGTTTATAGTTTCCTCTATTCTCCAAAATTAATATGCAGAGTACACAATCTAATTTTATTTATTAGAACATCCCTGTACAAATGACCCGAGCGACAGCAGGTTACCTTTCCATCTTCAGTGATTGAGGCACCAAAGGAATACTTAGGGTGTTCAGGATCTTTCCAGCACAATATGTCCTCTGACTGATTGGTTCCCAAAACATGGTAATATATCTGATGATTAGGGTTGATGTTTGTCTCAGTTCCAGCATCCAGTTCCTCTCCTTCTCTATAGAAATAAATGAGGGAAAAAGACAAGTGATGATTCTGCTCAAGTGCTTCAGAGCAAACAGATTAGACCAATTCAACAAAAAACACTTAAAAGAGATGATGATAAGTCGTGGAGACATTAACCACAGATGAGCTTATTTCTTAGCTAGTTTTAACATTCATATTTGTGAAATTATATTAATTTGCTGTTTGTTGTCTTTGACTTTGCTTGACTATTCCCAAGGTGATAAATTAGACAAAAGAGATTAATAGAAGGAGCAAGACTTAGCCACACAGAGTTACTGCTGTCACATGGGCCAAGAGGTGAAACGGGGTGGCAGCTGGCCACATCAAGAGGTGTTGCATTCCCAAAAGAACTGAGACTGGAGAAATCAAGCAATCCATGCAAAACAGTATATCAAAATGAACTGGAGTTTTTTTTTTCAACCAATCTGAGAGCAAAATGAAAGCCCATCAGATGTATCATAGCCAGAAATTCACATGGGAGTTGCGACAGAACCAGAATTCACCCATGCCAAGCATGTGCCCGAGTAACAGGCAGTATGAGTTTTGCATTCAAACAGGCCCTGAGTTGGTAAGGTTTGCTAAACCAAGTGATAAAAATGTAACCTAGAACTCTCTTCCAAGAATACTATGTGCTTTCCTTTGGTGATTGCAGAAACAGGTATTTCAGATCAATGTGAGGCAAACATCACGAATAACAGAGAAGACTAGATGTAAGTGTATACATTAATTGCAAGCACTTGAATTGACTTGAGGTTGTCTTTTATCGATCTTTTCCATACTGTTACAACAATAACAAGCCTTTTGGTGCCAAGAAATTTGGGTTTTGTCACATTGCATTGGCTATCTACCAGAAAAATCCATAACACTATGTAAGACTACATCGATGCTGGAAAAGGCAGTTGCTAAGTTAAAAAAAAATTGGGAAAATCAGTATGGTCTACCTAGGTGCTGGATACCGACTATAGAAAAACCCTTTCCCATCATGAGTCCAACTGATAGAAGAGAACTTCACCTGCATCATGAAGAGCCAAGACTTGGTTAAAAGAACCAACAAATAAGCACTATTGCACTGCTACTTGCACAAAGGAAAACTAAACCTCTAGCAGTCAAGTGGCAAGTGGCGATTGCTTACCCAGGACAGTTTGTCAGGCATAGGCTGCTTGTTAGTAACATTCATCACATGAATAGAGACCCAATCACTACCACTTTCACTTAACCCGTAAGCAATGTAGTTTCCATCCTCACTAATTGAATATGTTGAAAGAGCAACTGTCCCATCCTTGCTTAGAGTATTTGGATCCAAAAGAACCTCTGCCTTTCCATCCAATTCATCCTTCAATGTCAACATAGAATATGGCACATTTAAACTCCAATAATCTCACCATTACACATTATTAGCATATTAAAGGAGAACAATTTGAATTACACTGAACAATATTAACAAAATGTAGTTTTCAATGCTGCCAAGGTCTCAGTCCTCATCTCCTTGGCCTACAGCCCACCACTCATTTCCACTTGTCCAGTAAAATTTAATTCAGTCCTAGACCTTGGCATCAAAGCAATCATTATCGAGCATTCCAATTTCCACCATGTCAAGTAATAATAATGCAACCATGCCAGGTGGACCTTATCTGTAATCAGGTGTGGCAATCCGTCATGGTAAGGAGCCCAGTGATCTGTCCATTGACTTCAAAGTACATCAAAACCTACTATTCAGTACAAATGGTAAATTAGGTCTTATACTTTTATGTACTTCTTTGTTTCATCTTGATAGGAAAGATGCACAAGGATTGCGGCCACATGACAAAAGCCATCACCGGAAGGGTCAATGAGTCTGACATATTTCCCTAATTATTTTTATTCTCATGGTATTGGCAGAGGAGGCAGGCGTGGGGGGTGGAATGGTGAATTGGCTGGAGCGCTGGCAGCTGCAGGTGGTGTTAGATGCCCAGTGGGCTGGCACTAGTGCAGGGGAGCTCAAAAAAATGGAGAGTTTAGTGCGGTGCGAGTGGCGGTTGTGGGTCTGGTGATGGCTGGGAGGTGGCGGCAAAGACGCATGAGAGTGAATAGAGGTGAAACTGAGGAAGGAAGACGACAAAAAGTAAGGCTACAATGTTGATCATTGGAGGGCTAATGGATGAACAAGATTGATCGCCCAAAAAATAGCATGCACTTGATTATAGTATCTTCTCAATTGTTTGTCCGTAGCAACGTACGTGCATTTAACTAGTACAGTGTAAAGGAAAAGCAGATACCAAACAGTTATTTCTCCCACCAAATAAGATCTTCACAATAGGTCAATGCCAAAGAGACGTTAAGACATGTGGGGCGAATTTTTCTTATGCAATCCAAGCAAATAGCATGGAACAAATTGTTTTCCCTTATTCCAACCTTATTTATCCCCTATAGCTCTAAACATCAGATCTACCGTCCGGTGCTTTCACTTCCAGTTAAGGAAGGTTCGTGGCATACCTGCATGTAGAGTACGCTCTGGGCCTGGAGGCCGGAGTTGTGGAAGTGGAAGTACTTGTTCCCGCGGCGGAACGGCGCGGCGTAGCGCGGGTGGTCAAACAGCCGCGTGACCTCGCGGCGCAGGTTCTCCCTGTCGGGGCACCCCGCGAGCACCGTCTCGGACAACTCCGCCTGTTTCGCCACGAACTCCTTCCGTCTCCTCCGAGTCCGGGTCCTCCAGCCTGCGCGGCGCAAGGCATAACCACAAGCGAGCGAAACTTGACTACGCAGAGGACGTGGGCGGTTGCTTACCAGCGATAGGGATCGGGAACCTGAACGCCGTGGTAGTCGTCGACGACGGAATCGTCGCGGCGGGCCGGCGGGTACGCGAGGCGGGCGGCGTCGCCAGCTACAGAGCCCATGGCGGCGCATGGGAGGAGCGGGAGGCGGCGGGGGCGAGACGGCCGCGGGAGGAAGAAGGGCTTGAGAGGACGGCGTGAAAGGAGAAGGCGGAGGGGAACGGATTTATTCAGGAGAAGAAGCATTGCCGGCGGGGAGTCGCGGGTAGGTGGGACTGACCATGGGCTGACGCAATCGTTTCTTTTCTACACGATATTGGGGCAAAGTTTTCTTATCCCTCCTTTTTTTGTTTTATTTCTGGCAGTCTTTTCTGAAAGATTTTGAAATTTTCAAGACATAATGGAAATTACAAAAAACTGAGGTTTTATTTTTGTAAATAATGGTGTGTCCGTCTATATAACATAAGTGTGACACTTGAAATTTTATATGAATGTTAAGGTGGGTAGTATAATTATTATCTTGCACATCTATCACGGGTATGGTTTTTTTTATTTATTCATCGTGGTTCAGCCATATCGGGAAGCAAGTTTAATTACAAATTCTGGGAGGAGTGTACCAAATTAAGGATCGATGCAAATCCTAATTTAAGCTCGAGCACTTTCGGATCACCATCACGCTTTACATGGTTGATAAGTGTAATTGAAAATAGTAAATAAAGGACATAAAGCATTCTGTATTTAGTTTTTAGACAAGATGAGATGGGTTAGGGTAAAATTACAATGGTCCCATCAGTCTATTTGGTACAAGGGGTAGGATTAGGATCGTCCTAATTTGATTAATTCCTGAAACTTGATTTTATGCGTAATTTTAGAATAGTTAAATATGTACTCTTGTGCAAACAATTATAGTAGTTGTCACTGTATACAATTATTTAGAAGCATTAGATATTGGTAGGATCTCACTTGTATGATACGTTATTCAAAGTATACATGTTGGATCCAACCTAATCGACTAAGGGAGGTAGCGGAACGAGAGAATAATTATATGATATAATTTAACAAAACAAATTACTAGTTTTCTTTGCAATTTAGCTCTTCTTTAGTAAATTTTTTATTTGCCCCTAGTGGAAATAATAAAAAATGGACTCTATGTACGGCGTTGCGGCATTTTATAATATAGGTCAATGGCACGACGTCTCGTAATATCCTATGTAGGATCCAATATGTTTGGGGTAAAATACAAACAGCAAAAACTATAGCATTGTGTTGTTTATATATAACATCATGACCTATAGCGCTATGTGATATTAACACGGCACATAAATCACTAGCGCTATACTATGGGATATATTTCCACCTACTCCGAGCCCCTCTCTCCACCTTAGCCTAGTTCAATTTGAACTGAGAGGTTTTAAAATGAACAAACTACCCTCCTCCCTCCCACTCATCTTCCCTTCCAAATTTAGGTTTTATGGTTGGGTTTTTCGCGTAGAATCAACAGACAAAGGTACTTTCCCCTCATATCTTCCTTTGTAACAAGTAGATTTATTTGATTTGGTTGGTATTACCCTATGTAGTAGTTGAGCCCTAGATGATGTTTGTTTTCACTGGTTTCTTCAAAGTTGTTGCTATAGTTAGGTTCCATCTACATGATTGGACTCAAGTACTTATAATTGGTGAGCTTGATTGATTTTATTATGATCCTTATTTTCCATAATATTGCACATGAGCGACTATATGTGAACTTAAATAAATATAGATATTTAATGTTTAGGGGTTCAAATCAGGGTTTCATAGAATGTAGATGAAATTGAGGGAGGAAAGACAGTAACCCTGCTTTAGTATTGAAAGTGCATCTAGATCCCTTATAGGTTTTGGTGGTTGAATGACAACACAATTAAATAACATAATTAAACAACTAATGAGTTTGATGAGCTTTGGATATGTCACATTGCAAATGAGTGTACCAAAATTATAACATCTCAAATTGAAGAAAGGGCAAGCAAATTGAAAAGGCAAGATAGATATAGTTGCGAAGGCTATTATACGGTCTCAATAATGGCTTACTTGTATGAATGAGTAAAGATTGATAATGCATTGGTATATTGATTAAGAAGGAGAAATGTGATCAAGAGCTTGCTATTTCAGTAGAAGTGAAGATTCTTGGTTGCTTGATCACTAAGTTGGTATATGGATAAATTTGGTGAACAAATAAAATTCCATAAGTATTATGCATTGATATTTTGATCAAGAAGGAAGAAATGTGATCAAGAGTTTAATATTTCGATACAAGTGAAGATTCATGGATGTTTGATCACAAAATTGATATATGGATCAGTTTGTTGAACAAATGGAATTTAGTGAGTATATATTGTGATGCAATGTTACATATAATTTAAGATGGCAAGATGATTAAGGGTAAGTAAGAGCTTGGCTACGAGGTACTAAGCGAGGGAAAAGGGCAAGCAAAGGGCTTGCCACCGATGAACCATGCTAGGGTGAAAAAACAAGTTAGTGCTAGCATTTATGGACCAATCAATGATCATGGATAATCACAAGCTGCTAAGCATCAATCATTGTTGAATTATATGGATTTAGGTGTCTTGAGGATGTCAAGTTGATTATTGATCATACATGGTGAAAAACCTTAAGGCTAAGGATAATGCTCAAGAAAGAGGCAAATGAAATGCTTGCAAACCCTCAAAGAATGATATTGAAGAAAAACGGCACGATAAAGATATTCAAGCTCAAGAGATTTATTGTGTTCATTATTTGATCTTGAGTATAGGTAATGCCGTACTATCAAGAGTGATGCAACGTTGATAGCTTTGCTTATGTCTCGGTGCTCAAACATAACATTTCAAGTGTTAATATGGGAGAAATACTTGTCACAATATTTGCACCGGCTGATCTTGGACATTGATTTCAGTTTTTTTTGAAAGGTTAATAACTGAGTTTTTTTGATGAGTGGTAAAATCAGAGTTTCTCTACTCTACTGTGTACAATACTGCGCGCGTACGATAAAAAAACGGCGCTGCTAGCGCCCGGATGTCCGATGGATAGGACGCTCTGTTGCAACGTCAAAACAAAATATCTGAAACATAAAAAATTTAAGATTGCAACATTGAAAGAATACGAAAAAGAATAGTTAAATGTAAATATCGTATTCTGAGGAAAAAGATTTCCGCCATAACATCGAACGCATGTTTCATGCAACATTGCCAAACAAAAATCACCATATGATAGGGTTTGATTGAGCACAGTGAAATATTAAAACACAACACTGCAACATTAAAGATTAATAGATAAAACAACAAAAATGAACTATTGCGACATTAGCGCATATCTACAGGACTAGCAACATCCAAAAATCTCTACTGCAACACCATAAGGTACCTATTGCAAGATCCCAAAATCTCTACTGCTACATCATGAGATACTTATTGCAACATGACCACCCGGTAGTTCTTTGCCACAGCTTTCGCTCCTCCTCTGCAACCTCGCAGAGTTGCCCGACATGGCCGCCTTCCGAAGCTCCTCCGGCGCCCGGCGCGGCTCGCCCCTCGCGGGGGAGTGGCGGCCCGACCCCCCGCAGCGTGCGCTCCGCCTGCTGCTCGCCGCCCGGAGCTCCTCCAGCGGCCGGCGCGGCTCACCCTCACCGCGGTGGAGCGGTGGCCGATGTGGGGGCCGAGGTTGTCACGCCACCGGAGTTCAGACGCGAGGTCGTGTTGATACGCATGTGCGCGAGCGCTCGCGGGCCAGAGAGAGACGATGCTAGGGAGCTTTTGTGGTTCAAGGAGAAAGGTGGATGAGAGGATAAGGAGGAGCGGATGGCACGACATCTGTCGATCGACCGCGGTGTCCGATTTTTCTAATTACATTGGATGTTTTTTATGAAGCATTACCGTACGAAAAAGTCGAAAACAAGCGAGTAATGGGGTGTTTGGTTCCAGGATTGAATTTTAATCCATGTTACATCAAATGTTTGTTTAGTTACTAATTAGAAGTATTAAATATAGACTAATTATAAAACTAATTGCACAGATGGAGGCTATTTGCGAGACGAATCTATTAAGCCTAATTAGTTTACGATTTGATAATATAGTGCTACAATAAATATGTGCTAATGATGGATTAATTATATTTAATAGATTCGTCTCGCAAATTAGCCTATACGTAATTAGTTTTATAATTAATCTATATTTAATACCTAACGTGATAAGTAATAAAATTAAATCCCTGAAACTAACGACCCCCTAATAACATTCCGGCCGGAACGGCGGGCAAATCGCATCTATAATCCCCTGGTCCACGTTTTCTCAACTCTGGTGTCCGGTCTCTTCACACTTCACACTCCGCGCTAAAACCCTAAACCTCGCCGCCGGCCACCGCCATGGCGGCCCCCACCCGGCGGCCAGGCTTCCTCCGTGAGGTCGAGCTCCGCCTCCTCCGCTGCACCCTCCCCTCCCCGCCCTCGACCTCGCCCCCAACAGCTCCCCCTTCCCCTGCGCACCCGCTCGGCGCCACCGCCGCCTCAGCGCTCGCCGCCGTCGAGGCCGGCGACTACGAGGCAGCTCTCGCCGCCGCCGCATCGCACCTCCTCCCGGCCTCCGCCTCCTCCGGGCCGCCCGACTCCGCCGCGCAGTTCTACGCCGACCTGGCAGCCACCGCTCGGGCCTTCCTGCGCGGGGATGGGGACGGGGGAGCGGTCGGAGAGGGGTTCGAGTGCAGGTGCGCGGTTGTGCTCTCCGCCGCGGTGGCCGCGCTGCTAGCATTCACGCAGCAGAACGTGACCGGGTGAGTTATTTTCTTGGGTTTTGTCCTTCTGTCTTTTGTATGATTGGGGTTAGTTGGTGTGCAGATGTGCGCTAGAGCCCCATTTGCAGGAATGCCTGCAGTTTCGTGGTCTAAAAGTACTGTTTGAGCTGTATTTGACCATTCCAACTTCTGATATATTTTTTTGAAGCAAATTGTTCGCATACCATAGAAGGACAATTTATGCAACAAAAGGATCAGCTAATGTTTAATAGAATGATATAGTAATTTGTATTCTGTCTGATGTCATATTCAGCCGTAATACATTTGTCTGTTTATGATGAATGACATGTTCCTATCAAAGCAGGAAATTGAAATCAGATTTACCTTTTCATGTTAATGTAAAACCTGTTTTGATTTTTTAGAGAGATAATGTTTTCTTGATATATATTTCCTTTTCATAAATTGTTTTTAGGCCTCCAAAGAAGTTTTCCACTTTTCCTTTGTGCACTTCATCTTTAGATGAAGGATGGTACAGTAATATTGGAGGCATATGGGATGCCTGGGCTTCTTCTAATTTAGCTTCTTTTGGTTCTCATGTTCATGGGAAATTTTCACTCTTGCAGGTATGTATGTTGAGGTTGGCTCATTTATTCTCTCTATTTATGTCTTGAAATTTGATTGATCTATTAGGTTAATATGCTATCCTGAAAACATAGTCAGATTCATGCACACCTCCCCTATAGTCTTTCCATAAACAGTCTCAACATTTGATTGTTGAAATAACTATCATTTGACAGAAAAACAGGGATGGTGGTTTTCTGAGCCTTGGGAAATGGAAGAATTAATGTTAGTGTGAATGTCGTTTTGGCTAGTCAGTATTATGTCGAGTCAGTCAGTAGTGTTGAGTCCTTTTGGTTCATTCAAGATTCTAGCTAGAAAGTGGTTCAGTTAGAGTTTGGTCAGAGTCAGTTAGAGCATGCAGCAGTCTGTTGCTAATGCCCGAGTCTTAGGAGGTCAATTAGGCCATGCTTTACTGGCCACTAGGGCCATGATCCTTTCAGTTCTTAACCAGAAAAATGCTGCAACGCTTTGCAGCACCGAACTCGTTTGCGCTTGTGTGTGGTCTTGTGTGCAATTCCACTCACCTTGCCCAGATTGAATCCAACTAGAGTTATATTAGCTGAACATTATGTTGGTGACATATAGCATTTTTTTATGGGCATATGGTATATCATCATGGGTAGACTAAGCCCTAAGGGTTAGTCATGCGAAGTATGCTAGACTGTAGCCTGATCAGTCAAGTTTGAAAATTTTCTCACATACTCCCTCCGTCCCTAAATAAGTGTCGCTCGGGAAGCGTGTTTGCCTCACAAACACGCTTCCCGAGCGACACTTATTTAGGGACGGAGGGAGTAATGGCTAACGCCACTGAATTGTAAAATGTAAGGTTGATGATAGCACAATGTTCTAAAGATATTGGACATCTATGCTGCGTGTTGACATCTATTCGTCTTAGGTATTTCTTCATGAATAACTGCAGTTCATGTCACCTACTACAATAAATGCCCCACCAAGCGTGAGCTAGTTGAGAATCCTTGATATGGAATGGCCGTAATTCTAGATGCTCTACATTACTAAAGTAATACTACCTCTGTTTCACAATATTTGTCCGGTCTGCATACCTAGGAGGCACACAAACTATGTCAATTTTTTTTACCAAATTTTCTTATTCTTTGATGTATCAGATAGGATAATTACTAATGCTATCCAAAAAGCACAAATTTTATCCGATTTTGTTAAACTTTACTTCAATTTGACGCTTTCTAGGTATGCTAACCTAACAAACATTGTGAAACGGAGGGAATAACATTACAGAAATTGTAAATTATATCATACAGTATTTTATTTTACATTTTTGACATTTATAGATTATAGACACAGGAGACAGGACCTTAGCTTTGCGCCAATACTCCCATAGTACTCATTTTTTGTTTGGTGTCTAATCTTACAATTGTCCGTTGTTGCGATTGAGTCAAGTTAATTTCGATGATTAAAAACTTTTATTTTTAATGAGCCTTTCTGTACCTTAGATGGTAACAATGTGGCCGATTTTGTCATTTTTTTTTTTGAATTGCCACTACCTATGCCTGCACATATGCTCATGATCTTTAAAGTGGAGAAATGTCTTCCCTTGTTTTGTATTTACAGTGTTTTAAGTTTCTATCTTATTCTTTTGCAGTTTATTGTCTTTGCAGAGCTTTTGTTAACCAGCATACGGAATCTGGATCTCTCTGATTGCTGGAGTGTGTCATGGTGGTTGTTTAGAATATCAATGCTCCAGCAGAACATTTTAGATGAGTTGTCGTCGTTGTTGTTTGATCAAGTGCAAGTGTACAAGAATAAGATGTTGGGCTGTTTTGGTGAACTGGAAAAGGTTTCTACCTACTGGGATTCTTTATTGTTTGATGGAGAAGGCTCTTATTTTGTTTCAGCTGCTTTCTTAGAGGCTGGAATCGTGGAATACAAATATGGTCGTGTTGATGCTTCAAGGTCTCTCTCTCTCTCAGTTTGAGGGTTTTAATATTCTCCAGAAGATTTATTCTTTGCTTGCTTTCATAAGAAAACAAAGTCTTGACATTCAGTAAGCCTATTACTCAAGGTTGTCAAAAGTAGACTGAAGAAAAGAAATGATGAGATTATCGGAGCTCTTTCTCAGGATTATAACATATATATGCTCCATTTGTCATTGTGTTGGCTTTCAGAAATGGTTACTTGTTTCTAATTACAAGTGCGGTTGTTAGTTGGAAGCAGCGGTGGAGCTTCCGATAGATTCTAGGAGGGGCCAGCAGTGGCAATCTGAACATGTTATTAAGCATGATATGCTCTTACTAGATTCCACACTGCAGCCCAGCACAGCATGTCAGCAACCACAAACAAACCTTAGGCATTAAGCCAACATTATTCCAACCGCGAATAGGAATGGAAAAATGATAGCCATTCTGAACATGATACCATCTTAAGATCTTGTTTGGATATTTGTGTAGGTTGCATCTGGATAGTGCACAAGAAGCATGTGACCTGCATCTTTCCCTTACAGGGATTCTTGGCTTTCGAACAATACACCAGGTGGACTGAGTAACAATAGCATCTACTCTATCGATTTTATAACATAGTGAGAACTGCCATTCTTGAAAAATGAACTGAGCCTTCCCTTCTTATAGGTGGATGCAAAGTCTCAAATGGTGCTTGTCGCGAAGACCAATAAATCAGGATCTGATGAAGGACAAGCTACAGAACCCACAGTAGCTCTGAATGACAATGCAGCTTTAAAAAACGCAAGGAGTTCTGTTCCTGTTGAAAGCGATGAATTCTGTGACATACTAAGAACGCCCAGACTGGTGCATGATGGGAGCAATTCTGCCAGTGAAAATAAGACAGGCCCCAGTGCAAATATACCACTATCAGCCATTCAGCAGGCTGCTGTACTTGCACAATGCTTGCATGTGAGCCGAAGGAGTCGAAGTGATGAAATGTCTGGTATGCCTGTGTTTATGTTCCTTGTGGACACTAATGAAAAAAGTCTTTCAATTTTAAGCATGCAAATAAATTTATTTTGGCACCACAATTTTGTTTGCAAATAGGCTTCTGGGCGACAAAGATAGCTTCGATTGGCATACTTCATAAATTATTTAAAATGTTTTTGTGAAGGCATGATGTGACATGTTTGCTGAGTTTTTTTTCCACATATATGCATGGAGAATAAGATAGCTCCTTTAGTATGGCATTTAGTTTGTTCTGATGCAAAGGCAATTGAAATTCTGAATGAAAAGCGACAGCGTCTATGTTTTTCCTTTTTGTTCCGTGTGGAGGCATTGAAGAGTCCTAATGGAAAAGGTTCATTTAGTAGAATTCATTGATATATTTCATAATTTAGCATGTTATTTCAGTTTTTATTTGCATGCATACAATTTCTTTTTACTTAACATTGCATACTCCTTCAGTCTAAAAATACAATGTGTATCTCATGGTAGCACTTGAACCAAGAATGCGTCATAGATGACTGGGCTACCCATAATTAGTCTCTTTAAGTGCGTCATAGATGACTGGGCTACCCATAATTAGTCTCTTTTATGTACAATATTGGGTATCGGCTGCATGCATGTGAGGATGCTTGGGGGTATATAGGAGACAGCACATCAAGGCCTTGTGTTTTGGACAGAGGAAGCAATTTTTGATATTCCTACAGTAATTTTCCATGTTATGTGTTGATCTGGATTTTAGATTTCCAAAATGATTATTTATTAAATTATTAATCATGTTTTTTCTATTCATGTGTAAGTTCTTTGGTTCTACACAGGGTGGGAGATGGCACCATACATAGAGTCAATCGATTCTGAGGGCGAAGCTTACTTTGTGGTATTGTTCTGATTCTGCTATATCACTAGGTGGAAACTTGGGTGGCACCATTTCTTGTGCTAACACACAACAATCATGATTTGGCTGCTTCAGGCTTGTTCTTTTTTTTTTTAAATAGTGCCAGCCTTTAATCTGGTTTAACTACACTTCCCTTGGCTGGAGGTTCAACTGTTTCATGATTACATACTAGTGGCCATGTCTGTGCTATCTTTCAGTGTCTAATCTGATGTGCGTTTTAGCTCACAACCTATACATGGGATGTCTTTCCACATTTAGTTCTGTGCTGGAGATTTTGCTCTTTGCTCAAACCATATCTGGATATTTCACCATTGTTTGCTCACTTAAGTTTTTCCTGCATGGGTGGGAGTATAATAAGGATATCTTGGTGAATATTAGAGCTAGCTTAGTAAGTATGTTTTTTTTCCCTATTTCAGGTCAGGAGCTTATGTCATATACTGCGTATCAGATGGGAGTCAACCCGCAGTCGAACAAAGCAGAGGGCACTACTAATGATGGAGAATTTGGTTAGTGCTAAACTCACTTATGATGTGATTATAATTCTGTTGTTATAACATATGTTGCTACTAACGTGCCAATTTGATTTATTCAATAGGTTGAAGATGTTGGCAAAGAATTCCCTATGGCCGCACAAAGAGTTAAAATGGTTTTTGGGGTTCACATGCCAACTCTCCCTGCCTTGAGGAAGTATGCAGCAATATTTGTTTAAGCTTTTTTTATTCTTCCTTGTGGTAACACTGATGTGACTTGGACTCGTTTTACTACTCAGAGAATACGGTGAGCTTTTGATCAGTTGTGGTATAGTTGGAGAAGCACTGGAAATCTTTAAAGATCTTGAATTGTGGGATAATTTAATATATTGCTATAGGTATGCATTTCAACTTGAAATAGAATCTCCATACATTTGGTTGAATCTTTTGCCATAACAAACACTTGAGTTTTGTTCTTTGGCAGATTGTTAGGTAAAGTGTCTGATGCAGTTAGTCTAATAAATGCTCGTCTCTCTGTCAATCCAAATGACCCAAGGCTATGGTAAGTATCTTGATGACTCCCCCCCCCCCCCCCCCCCCCCCCCCCCCCCCCTCTTTTCAGTGAAATGTTACAAATGTTCTGCCATATTCTTAAGCAGTTTTCTGTTACTTAAGAAAGGTTGTTACTTTTTGCCATACTTGGATTCTTCCACTACAGAACAAAACCAAAATATTTATATCATAGCGACGCCAGTACTTGTTTCTGAATTTTATTTACTTTGCTACCATCTGCCATTTAACCTAGAAATTGGAAGTGGGAAGCAGGTAGAAGCATGAAAAAGTTGATAGATAGGAAAGTTGAGGAACTCTCTGAAGCTGAATGGCATCCATAATAGTGTCACCCTTTATTATTTTCGTTGAGAACACAAAGACAGTTGATAAAATACTACTGAAAGAGTGATGCCCTGATACCATCCTAAAGATTGCGCTCCATGATCTCTCTCAAAAGGCAATTACATCTTAAATGCATAAAATATCATTTTGATTTTCTTTTTACCTTCTTAGTAATTCTCCTATCTAGTATAAGAACTGCATACATTGAGGACAATATTGTAATGTTTATGTGCACGTGATATATTAGGATAGAACGGTTAAATATTCTTGAGATTGTCAAAACAAATACAAACAAATGGATTGCTGAGAACTATGTGACCTACCAAGTTCTCTTGTTTATTTGTGTGGAGTATAACCCTGTTCCGCCTCATGTTTGTTTTTTTTCTTTGCATTTTGTTATCTGATGAGAGACTATTTCTCATTTAGGTGTTCACTTGGCGATGTTACAAATAATGATGATCACTATAAAAAGGCACTGGAAGTGTCAAATAATAAATCTGCCCGAGCTATGGTAAAGTTATTGTTCAATTCTTTTTAGTTTCGTTGGTCATCTTGCTTGTGGTGAACCATGTATATATGAATTGGACTAGGGCGTGGTATGCCATGCAATGGGATAGCACATTCAGCTAGCACAAAAAATTTTCAGAGCACTGGTTGAGAGAGTTTCAAACATGCTCTGATTTGAGAATTACTACGAGCCTCAGGCTCTGGTGACATCAGATCCATAAGAGCCGTGAGAGAAGCATCAGCCTTTCTGTGATTACCATGAATAGGATAGAGTGGATTTTGTACAGTGCATGTTTCACAAACATCTGTCTGCTTTGAGGTCCTATTATCAAACCTATCATGATTTTTGAGGCGTCGCTTAGTTGTTGCTAGGCGTCCTGACGCGCCCCCGACGCCACAAGGTCCTAGTTACGCCATGTTGCCTAGGAGTCCAGGTGGGTCCCCAATGTCACAGGACGCCAGTATGCCACAATGCCTCAAAAATCAAGAAACTTACATGTTCAAATTAGGTGCTATCAGCTTCTCAACCTTGTTTTGTGGCTGGCTTGGAGGAATATATCAGAATTGTTGATCATATGGTCCCAGGCTCACAAAACTTTTAGTTTTCATAGTGTTCTGAAAGTGCAACTCTAACTTCAGAGTCCCAAAATGAGTAAATAAACAATTTTTTTCCTAGCAGTTTCGTCCTAGCCTCGAATCTGAAACTTTAAAGATTCCTATTGTCTAAATAAAGTTAGAGCTGTGCAAGTTTCAAGGAAGTTCCAATCATGTTTCCCACAATAAAGATATATAAGTTTTACCTTACATGTCAACAGCCAGGATACCAGAGCGCTGCGCATGTCAACTGCAGTTCCTCATGCTGTGCTATCCTACACACTTGCTCACCAAATGTTATCCTTGTTGCCTGTAGCAGTCTGCTAGCTTAGTTAGCTCATATTGGAGAATGAGAAAGTTTTTTTTTTTTTTTTGTGTTGAAGCCTAAAGTCAAATATGCTTAGCTCTAAACATTAGGTGGTGAGTGACATTTGAAAAAAGAGGTGACTGGTCAACATCGTTGCCTTGTTTTTTTGGGTCATCAATGACATGCAGTTGTGTAGTTTCTTGATGGGAATTGTTCTTACAGTCTACCTTTTCATGTAGCGTTCACTGGCTCGCAGTGCGTACAACAGGAATGACTTCTATACATCCAAAATCCTATGGTATGAGACTATCTTAAGCAAAAATGTTTATGGTTGTCCATTGGCAATAACTTAAAAAACTCTCTTATACTTGAACTTCAAATAGGGAATCTGCGTTGTCATTAAACTCTTTGGTTCCAGATGGCTGGTTTGCATATGGTACAGCTGCATGGAAGGTAATCTTGCAAAATTTCAAATTCTTTCACATTGAGATTGTGTCTATGCTGGGGATTTGTATAATTACTTATTTGAATAAAACTGCCTTATTATCTGATTCACTGTTTGGAGTATGGGCCACTACTTATTTGCAACTTACTGTTATGAATTTCTGGCAATGAAACTAGAAGTCCTGCCTTGTAAGACAGGATGTCAGGAACCTATGCTATCTGGTTCTTGTATCTCTGTGAGGTTTTCCCATTATGGCTCTAGGCTTGTAAGAATATGCTTTCAACTAATTAACATATCCGTAGGTATGAAAGTATCAAATGGTTTTCAAGGTGGTTAAAATATCGTCCTAGGCAGCCAGCGCTAGGTGGTGCCTAGCTGCCGTGATTATGGGCTGTGTGGTGAGGTCAGATGACTGCATGGGTGAGGTCAAGGTGACTTTAGCAGGCATTGAATCTCACCATTTGAAATTGATCCCTCCTTGCGTGCCATTGAGTGCAATCACCTCCATTTTATCTCCATCCCTTTTCATTCACCTTCCTCTTTTTCCCTATCATCCACTTTTATTTCTGAAAGAGCCTAGCAATTTTTTAAATACTGCATGTTTGAAAGCCACCAAGATGACAAATATAACCTAATTTTCCATATGCATCATTCTAGTGGCCTCAACTTGTGTAGTTCCATCATCCAATGGTCAGAAAGCAGCTGTGTAGTAGTCTTCCTTCTTGGCTTCCTGTTTCCATTTTCCCTGTGCACCAACTTGTGTAGTTGGAGGAAAGAAAGGGATGATAGATCGATAGTGCCTTCAAATGTTCCTGAATGCGCGGATCGTTTTGTGGGCTCTGATCAGCTTTGTTCCATCCACCATAGGAATGTGTTTGCATGAGCTGAATTGCTCGACCAGCTATTGCATTATAACCTGAATGTGGATCCAACTATCATGTTGAGTTTTGGCATGGCAATACTATGGCCCTCTTTGGTAGGGCTCCAGAAACAGCTCCACCAACAGCTTCAGCTGGAGCCTTACCAAACGGTGATTTTCAAACTGGCTTCACCGTCGAAGCCACCTGAAGCCCCGGATTTCCTGCCGAGAGGAGCTGGTAGACGGAGGGGGAGCTAGAAAAACTGGCTCCCGCAGCTCCTCCACCTCGCCTGCCATCTCTACCCCCGTGGTCTGCCTCCTCGCGCACGACGCTCCTCATCCGCCTCCATGCGGCGCCCGGCCTCGCTCTGCCGCTGCTCCTCGGCTACTCTCGCCCTGCCACCGCTCCTCGGCTACCCTCGCCCTGCCACTGCTCCTCGGCTGAGCTCGAGACCGCGCCGGAGGTCATGGTGGCGGCGGGCGCGACCGGCTGCGGAAGGCCGAGCGACGGGGGGCCCGGCCGGCAGGGCGCGGGAGACCGAGCGATGGGGGGCGGCGGGAGAGCGGTGGCGGGCGGCGGCCGGCTGCGCGGGAGGCCTACCGGCAGCTGTGCGTGAGGCCGCAACATGGGAGGCCGCAGCGGAGGCGGCCGGCGGCTGATGGCGCGGGAGGCCGAGAGACGGCGGGCAGTGGGCGACTGCGGGAGCAACAGTGGCGGGATGACGGGGATCCTCCGTTCCGTGGAGCCGGCCAAATGGATAAGGAAAAAAAGAATAGAAATAGGTAAAAAGAAAAAAAAGGAAATATGAGGGCAATATGGACATGTGACAGTCGTAGAAGCCGTTTTGCCAAACGTTTTTTCAAAACGGCTTCAGCTCCACCGAAGAAGCCGCTCCACCAGAAGAGCCGGAGCTGGAGCTGTTTTTGGAGGAGCCGCAGCCGTGCCAAACGGGCCCTATGTTAGTTAAATTTTTGTTTGGCAACATGATTTCACCTTTATGTTCCAGCTTGCTTCTATCGCCGCATCAGCTTTGTTCCGTCCACCATAGGAATGTTGTTGTCTCCGTGGCTCATTTTGCATAGCTTCTAGGCACGTATGTTATCAATTGGATTTACTGTTTTTATGTGTTCATACAGGATAAGGATCTTGATAAAGCTGTGGATGCGTTTAGTCGTGCTGTTCAGATAGATCCTGAGAATGGAGAAGCATGGAACAACATAGCCTGCCTGTATGCTCACCTTCAATGTTCCTTATCATGTATTAGGAAGCTGATGGTTTGACCTGATTTACAATGTCATTAGCATTTATATTTAATTAGGTATCATGTGCCCTGATTTACATTATCACATCTTGCCTCAGATGTTTGTTTCGCTCATTTGCACTGTTGATATTTTCTATTTTGTTTCATCTTGGACTGTTTTACCTCATCAATTCAAGCTGCTCTGTAGAATATATTGATTTTTGCATTTTCTCTCTATGATATTCTGCTGTTGCGCATCATGGTCTATCTTTAAAAAATATTTCTTGGAGACTTGTGTATCCATCTCATCATGTTCTCAGTTGTTATTAGTACGACCTCCGTTCTTAAATATATGACACTATTAACTTTTTTCGTTCATTTGACTTTTTGTCTTTCCTATAAATATTTATGCAAATAGATAAATCTACAAGTCAAACCTAAAGTACATTTGATGATAGATGTAGTGGTACTTATTTTACTTAACTAATTGAGTAAGTAAAATTGTGAGTAAAAAATTTGAGCAAAAAGCCAAAAAGTCAATGGTGTTATATATTTAAGAATGGAGGGAGTACTTGCCACTTTCTTGGGTCATTATGTTTCTAGAATAATTGTTAATGTTTCAATGCAAAGGAAGGCCAAAATGGATTACATGGTATATAATTTATCGTGTACCAAGAACATATGATCAAAATTGTTATGTAAAATGTAATGGTCAGGTGTGATTAACTTGTTCTGTATGGGGGATAGCTAACAGTATCGGTAGTAATTAAGATTTATTCTTTGAAAGTTTAAGATTTATTGTTTGAAAGTATAATTAGATTTATTAATGATGTTTGTTTGTGCTATTATTTGTGGTCAAGTACCAGCCTCTAATATAGTTTAATTGTGTAGGCACATGATTAGAGGAAAAAGCCAAGCAGCAGTCCAAGCATTCAGGGAAGCTGTAAAGTTCAAGTATGCTCTACCTTATGTCCATAAAGTTTTTCTGAAAGAAATTCTTGATTAACAATATATTATTTATAGGAGGAATAGCTGGGAAATTTGGGAAAATTACAGTAAAGTTGCTTTGGACACAGGAAATGTTCGACTGGTAAGTATGTTGGCTACACATTTTCTGCTTTCATTTTTTTTCCTCGGATATGCAGAAGAGCTGCGTATCATTTCATTAAAGAATAAAACAGTTACATAAGTAGTTCACACATTCCATACAGCAGATGCGCAACAGACAGATCAAACATGCAACAAAGGAGACACTACTCAATTAACCTATGACTAGAAGCTTGAGCTCATTAGCTCTGGCTGTAAATGATATGGTTTGACCAAGGATAGATTGGAATAGCAGGGAGAATTGGCTAGTCATCCTCCCTCTGGAGGCTCTTGCTGCTTCTTTTAGGTTCTTTGCTTGCCTTACAAAGGAGATGCTGTGCTTGTTATATAGACCCTAGCACTAACAGTTGGATATGTGTGTTAAATAAACTAACCATGTGTGCAAGCCAACAAACATGTAGATAATAATGCATGCAACCAACTAGTTCCTGGATGTGAGCTTCTGTTTGCTGGCTGGTGCAGTGCTTCTGCTGTGCGCTGCGCCGCTACTGCCTTTCTGCTGCTGCCCCAAGGCCAAGGCCCACGCCCATAACGGTACACCACAGAGCAGGATCTTCTATCGACCTTAGAACCACACTAACATTGGGTGACTCCACTGCACACAACCATTGGGGTGTTTCCAAAGCTCCCAAGCAACAAGGATTATGAGAGAGTTGAGGCCCTTTTTGTGCTGCTTGTTGACTGTCTTCAGTGCACGATACCACCAACTAGAAAATATGGCAGTTTCAAGTCATGCAGTCACCTCTTGTATCCTATCTTTCTGTAGGGCAGAAAACCATGCATGCCAAGTGTGAAAACACATCAGGTCAAGATGCTGAATGGTTTCATTTGCCTGCTCACAAAAAGGGCACGGGGCATTTTCTGCTTTCACAGGACATTTTGTTATCTGTGGTTTCTCTCAATTTCACTCATGCAGTTATTTCAGAATTGGTGTTATAGTGTTCCATAATCATGAGCAGTAGATAAAGTGTCCTAAACATCCTGCAGGTCAAACATACCTCTTCTGAATATCACAGGCCTCTTATGTCAGCTAAATTTTTTTCATTTGTGCAAAATGAATCTTCAAATAATACTAAGTTCTCTCTGCAGACACTTGAAGCTTTAAAAACTGTATTAAATTTATCCTCAAACAAACGCTTCAACGTTGATATATTGGACAAGGTGATGACAATGCTTGAAGAACAACCTCCACACTTTGTTGATACTCCCGAAGCATCAGATGGCGCAAATAAAGAGACTAGACAATCTAATCAATTGTTAGATATCATTGGTGATATCCTTCAGCAGGTTACTAACCTCTCTGGATTGTATTTCATGTTATATTATATACCAGATAGCAGTTTATATCTTGGTTACGTTTGCAGATTGTGCGAAGTGGGGGCAGCAATGCGGACGTATGGGGTTTGTATGCAAGATGGCATAAGACCAAGGGTAACCTCATGGCATGTTCAGAAGCTTTGTTGAAGCAAGTTCGATCTCTTCAGGTACATATACTGTTCTCTTGCTGAATGCTATTACCATTCAGTAAAAGGTGTTGGATTTATTCAATGGTGGGGCACCCTAGATATCCCTCTTGTGCATTTACTGAGTAAGTGGGGGGATACATTATCATGGTTCAAAATTTTAGTTTATACACAACTCTTGTGTGTGTCCACCAGAAATTGACTAGATTCTGGTGGATTAGTTCTAGAATTTTCTTTGAGCTTGTGTTCTGTGAAGGCTTCCATTCAGGAGCAAACATAAAATTCCTGTACTATTCATAGACTGTCCCACACACAAGTATATATAAATATAGAAATGCTGCCATTCTGGATCAGAAATATCCTAGTGCTTGAACAGCCTCAACCAACACCCTCTAGGTGGAAAGTGTGTAAAAATAATCCTATAATTCATGAGGTAGTGCATGCCATTCTATGTATGGATCAATATTTGAAGGTAAAATGCATTTAGCATACCAGAAAGGCTCACTTGTATGATGCATGATGCTGTACGTTAGGGGCATGGTCTGATGTGTCTTACTCGGACGTGGCTACTCTATCAGTCAGCACTCTAATAACACTAGTTCCCACTTTTCATTATAGTTGCCTTCTGAGAATCTGTCTCGGAGGCAATGGCGGAGGGAGGCAAGGAGCAGGATAATAACATTGAGCTTCTTTTTTTATTTGCTTAATTCCGAAGGGTACATTGCCTCTCATTATATGGAGAGACCACCAACTTAGCTCCCATGCCAATCCTAAGATGGAAATTTACAGTTGTGATCAATCTTTCCCAACTCAAACCTAACATTCCTAAACAGATTGCCCTTATGCATGAAATGGGAACAGCTACACGCCCCCCCCCCCCCCCCCCCCCCCTCTTCTGCCCCCACCCTAGGGGCTAGGGCGCTGGTGGCAAGGAGGCTGCCACCGCCCCTTTGTAGCTGCCAACCTCTGGGCTGGGCCAGCCCAGCTTGCCCATGGTGGCTGGACCCATGATAATCTGGTTGTAAGCTAAGCTAATTCCTCCTATTGGCACTACAAGAGGAAAGAATAACGGTGTCTCCTGAACCGTGAGTATTCTTAATGTCCTTATCAGCCTCCTCTATGTATTCGTCTTTCTTTGACAGACTACAGTATGAAATAATTTACTTTTGACGATTTCCGTATGTGTATAATGATATTACATGCTCAATTAACAAAGTGTAGAATTTTCTTTCAACATAGCTCAAGGGCATTGTCAACTTTTCACAATTCAGGCACCACTGCACCAAAGACTTCATTATTGTCTTGGTGTTGCCTCAGCATCCAGGCCAGATGCTAGGCTGACTACCTTGTCTGGAGAGAGGCGGAGTGGGTGGGCTCCAGATACGGAGTGTTTATGGTGTTAGGAGAGGGAGGGGGAGGGAGGTTGGGTTGTTAACGCGGACTTATGCAAATATACAAGCAACTAGCAGTTACTCATTTAAATACTTAATGCAATTGGTTTATACTTGTGACTACGCTTTTATAACTATTCCCATGTCAGTATTTTACTAACTAGATTATTGCCCTCTCAGGGTTCAGGACTATGGCATGACCAACAAAAGTTCACAAAATATGCTCAAGCTTCTCTGCAGCTTTGCAAGGTGTACATGGAAATTTCATCCTCATCTGGAAGCCGACGGGAATTATTAACAGCCGAGATGCACCTTAAAAGCATCTTGAAACAGGTCTTCAAATTTCGCCTGCATTCTTCAACTTTCTGTATACAAAAGCCATGGATATAATCAAGAGCTTACCCAGAGTTAATTCGAAAAATTCTTTTAAGGAGTATGTTGGATGCCAGAATAATGGAAAGAAAATTGATACCATCTCTTTTAGGTTCACCATTAACCATCTCGGTGCTATTTGTTCCTTACATTTTTTGTTATCTTTGTATACTATTTGAAGTTATCTGCAGAGATTAATATAATCATACCTTTGATATCTGCAACCTCTATGTTTTGTGTCCCTTAGAACACTCATCTGAAGGAAACTTTTCCTCGCTTTGTAGGCAGCAGATTTCTCGGATACCAAGGAGTATAAAGCTCTTGATAACTGTCTTGAGGAAATAAAGAACCTGATTGCTGCTACTGCCTAGGCTTATCCAGGTGAGTTTGAAGAACTATTTATGCTTACACATCACACGGGCAGAATTCACTACTTTTGGTTCTCATACTGGTGTCTCTGGCTTGTTCCATCCAGGTTCTGGGATACAGGTTATGGTAAGGGAATGCCAATTTCTAATGGTCATCCTTATGGAATATTTCGCTGGTGTACCAAGGTCACTGTTAGATTCGACCACATTGCTGGTGTCATTTCTACTTGGCAAAATCTTTAGTTAAGCTATGGGGAGGAAGTCTTGCTTTCTGATAGTAAACATGACGCATATGGCAACACAGTGAGCTTCAGTGTAACAGGAAACTATCATCAATTTTGCACCTTTCGAATCCTTCTCTGTTGTTATGGACTTGTTGTATTGTTGTAAGTTGTATGTTTGTTCTTGTAAAAGTTGTGGAATTTTGTGGAATGTTTCAGCGATTTTGGAGTAGCAGTTCTGTGTATTCAGAGAACGAATGCAGGATCCACACATTTTTTGTGGATGAAAAGTTAACAGGAGTTTGTGGGCATGTGTGAAAACCTCACATAAAAAAAGGCAACCAGACAGATAGAATTTCCCAATATTTTTGTATATGTTGGCATAAAAAGTGTATGAGGTACTTCATGGTCTGCGCTTGCATTATCGTACTTTGAGTACCAAAGAAAAAAAGAAGGTAAGAAGCATCTCATGATCATGGGTAGTAGTATATCATCAATAATCAAATTGGAGGAAGAAGAGATAGGTAGCTTATGGAGATTGAAAGGAACGTGCAACATTTCAGTCACTACGCTGAGCTACAAAAAAGGAAAAATTGGTTTCAATAAACTAAAAAAAAAATTCTGGCTCTGAATATTTACATCAGAAAACATATCGTACTGGTTCCGTGCAGGTAGGAGCAGAGAAGATATCATATGACCATTTAGGCAAAAAACACATTATCAACATATCAGCAAAAGAACTTTTATAGCACCGAGAAATTGCATGGGTGCGCTAAAATATGTATTTTTTCAGTTTCAGGACAAAAAAGTACCAGCATGCCAGTTGCAAGGGGCTTGCACAATTCAGAACCATACTCAGACTCAGCAGAAGAAAATTATAGTCAAGAATAATATGGGGAAACCAACAAAATAATGAATGCGATGAGGTGTGAAAAATAAAAATGGTCGACTCTTCAACAAAAAAAAAAGTAGGATAACAATTGAGGCTTAATGGTTAAACAGGTACCCCCGTACCCTTAAAAATTCATATTCATTCAGCAAAGAATATATATAATTATACATGTACATGGAAAAAAAAATATTTGTTCCAGTGCGTATGGGTGCTAATTACATAGGAATATAACTGGGAGATTAGTATTCTTATGCTGTCAGTCATATAAAATAACAGCAGGAGATTAAAGAAAATATGATGTAGGTGCAAGTTAAAAGGGACCAGTGATGACATGAGATGGCATCACATAGTGAATGAGACTCCCATGGCACAAAATTATCAGCAATATTTGGTAAAGTATGCATAATGGTCAACAGGTATGTAACTACATTGAAAACATGATTTGACGACAGGTTGTCAAAAACAAAATGTGCTAAAGTAAAAAAAAATGACATGTTTGCTATCAAACATTTATAACAGACCATGTATCATCTAATATACTTGCAGCCAAATCAAAGTGGCTTTGACAAAGTATAATCTCATTTACACATTTACACAAGAGAAGGGATAGGGGAAACTAGATTGATTTCATTACTTGATCTTCCAATTACACGGCTTTCATATTTATAAGCCAAGCAACAACTCCCAACTAATCATCGAGTAAAACTCCTAACAAGCCTGTTAGAGATAACTGGATTGGAGAGGGAGGAGGAAGCTTAACAATGTATATTTCTATATTACACAAGCTTAGATACACAGGAGGGGTACATGTCCGTTTATAGAAATTTTAGGTCGGTGCTACAGTACTGCTACAGTAACCAGACATAATGTTTGGCCTGCTGTTTTCAGCTAAAGCAAAATCCAAATTTACTACTACTAACAGCTGTCAACAGCTGCCTTATAACTTAATGGCTAAGCAAAGTACAAGACTTATCTATCATTCACCCCCTAAGTCTTGATTTCTTCTGGTTTTGCAATCTTGATCATGCCAATTTTGCTGCGTAGCTCTTCAAATTGGATCCTTCCCAATGCCTTGGTTAGGATGTCAGCTAGCTGATCTTTAGTGTTGATGTAGTTTACCCTTGTCTTCCCTTGATCAACACAGTCCCTGATGAAGTGGTATCTTGTGTCGATGTGTTTGCTGCGCTCATGGAAGACAAGATTTTTGCACAGCTCGATTGCTGCTTTGTTGTCCATCTTTAGCTCAAAGGGAGCAGGTTCTTCATCTTGGAGCTCCCCGAGCAGCCTTGATAGCCAAATGCCTTGGCAGGCAGCAGATATGGCTGCAATGTACTCTGCCTCACATGAGGAGAGTGCCACAACTCGCTGTTTCAGTGAGTACCAGCTGATAGGACAGCTGCCGAGGAAGAAGATGCAGCCACTCGTGCTCTTGCGAGTGTCAATATTGCCGGCCATATCGCTATCAGTGTAGCCGACCAGCTTGGTGTTCTTCTTTCCTTCTCCCTTCTTGTAATGGAGCCCATAGGACAGAGTCCCTGCCATGTAGCGCAGGATGCGCTTTACAGCAGCAAAGTGCTCTGTTGTTGGAGCTTCCATGAAGCGATTGACATAGCCCACAACAAAGCTGATGTCAGGTCGAGTGTGTGTGAGGTAGCGCAGGCTCCCAACAATGCTTCTGTACAGGGATGCATCTGCTGCAGGTGCTGAGCTAACCTTGCTCAGCTTGAACCGTGGCTCCATGGGCACTGTGCAGGGGTTACAACCTTGCATTCCACCTGCAGTGAGGATCTTGGCAGTATAGGCAAACTGAGATAGGGTGATCTTGTCCTCCTATTTCACTTCAATGCCAAGGTAGAAGGAGAGCAGTCCCAAGTCACTCATCTTGAATTTTGCCTTCATCTCTGCCTTGAACCTTTCAATCTCCCTTGGATTGCTGCCGGTGACGATTGAGATCATCCACATAGACCCCAATTAGGAGCCTTTGATCTTTACAGCCGCGCGTGTAGATGCCATGTTCTGTGCACACTGCTTGAAGCCGAGTTCCAGCAGGCTAGCATCAAGTTTGATGTTCCACGCGCGTCGTGCTTGGCGCAGGCCATACAAGGCCTTGTCCAGCCGGTAGACAAGGTGCTCATTGCCTTTGATGGTGAAGCCCGACGGTTGCTCGACATAGACCTCTTCTCGGAGCTCGCCATTGAGGAAAGCCGACTTGATGTCGAGGTGGTGGAGTGACCAGCCGGCGTGTGCAGCTGTGGCGACCAAGAGCCAAACAGACTCAAGTCGGGCCACCGGCGCAAACACTTCATCGAAGTCAATGCCGGCGCACTGCACATATCCCTTGGCGACAAGCCGGGCCTTGTGGCGAACAATGTTGCCGGCGGCGTCCTTCTTCACCTTGTAAACCCACCGGAGCCCAATTGGCCGATGCCCGGGTGGGAGTTCAACAAGCCGCCATGTCTTGTTCTCCTCGACCGCCGTGATTTCTTCATTCATAGCTTGCTGCCACTCCACCTTCTTCTCTGCTTCTGCAAAGGATGCAGGTTCCATTGCTGAAACCATGTGCGGCTCGCCTTCAGCCAGCTCGCGCTCCGCCATGCCGGGCAGTGGCGCGTCATCGCCGAGGTCATTGTCCAAGCGGCGGAAGCGCACAGGCGTGTCGCCGTGCTCTGTATCAAGCTGGTCTTCAGCATCGGGTGGTGGTGTGGCGAACTCCACCGGAGCTTGATCTGCAGTAGGTGCTGCGGGTGGCGCTGGCGGTGGTGTGTGAGCTGCTTGCTCTGCACCCCCATCAGTTGGAGCCGGTGATGCTGCTTCTGGTGGTGTCGGAGCAGCAGGTTCAGGAGTATTGTACACCATGGTTGTTGACTCGATGGTGAACTCCTGGGTCCGCCACTCGCCATCTGCTGCTTCTTCCACCTTGCTCCAGTCCGATCCCCTCTTCTCGTCGAACACCACGTCTCTCGTGATGTGGACGCGCTGGGACACAGGGTCGAACACTCTGTATGCCTTGGTTCCGGCTTCATAGCCGATGAAGACAACAGCAGTGCTGCGATCTTCCAGCTTGGACTGATGAGGCCGCGTCTTCTTCATGAACGCTAAGCACCCGAAGGTGCGGAGAAAGCTTATGGCCGGCTTCTTGTCGTACCATGCCTCGTATGGCGTTCTGCCATTGAGCGCCTTGGTTGGCGCCCGGTTCAGGAGGAACACGGCCGTTGACACGGCCTCTCCCCAGAACTTGGCGGGCATGCTACGTTGCTTGAGCAGGCTGCGCGCCGTCGCCACGATGGTCTGATTGCGCCGCTCCACAACGCCATTCTGCTGCAGCGAGTACGGCGCCGAGTGATGGTGTTGCACCCCCTTTGCTACGCAGTAGTCACCGAACTCAAGGGAGGTGAACTCCCCGCCGTAGTCAGTGTGCAGGATCTTCAACTTCCTCCCGCTTTCAAGTTCTGCTGCAGTCTGGAACCTTTTTATGGCTGCTGGTGTGTCGCTCTTCGCCGCCAGCAGAAGCAGCCACATGAAGCGGCTGTAGTCATCAACCAGCAGTAAAAAATACTTCTTGCCGTCGGGAGTTGCAGGCGTGACGAGGCCGCAGATGTCGCCATGAACCAAGTCGAGGGTGTGCTCGGCGCGGAACTTCGCCCGAGCAGGGAACGACGTTCGCTTCTGCTTGGTCAGGACGCAAGTGTCGTAGAACTGATCTGTGTGCTCGATCGCCGGCAGGCCGTGGACCATTTGCTTCTTCGCCAGCTGCCGCAAGGCGTTGAAGTTGATGTGGACGAAGTGTTCGTGCCACTTCCAGGCATTGTCATCGGCGCGGGCAGCAAGGGTTAGAGGCCGGTCGACGTCGAGGCACAAGGTGTAGAGCCGATTGCAGCCCCGCTCGATCCTGGCCAGTAGCCGCTGATGCCGATCCCAAATGCGCATGACGCCACGCTTGACCTCCACCGTGGCGTCACTCTCATCGAGCTGCCCAACGCTGATGAGGTTGCTCTTCAGGCGCGGGATGAAGTAGACGCCCCTCAGAGCTTGCTGCTCGCCGCTGGAGGTGGAGAAGACGACCGTGCCTTGGCCCTCAATGGTCACCAGCGAACCATCGCCAAGGCGGACCGTGCCGGTGACGCTTTGGTTGAGCTCGGAGAAAACATTTTGCCGGCCGGTCATGTGGTTCGTTGCGCCGGTATCGAGGTACCACTGATCAGCATGGCGGTCGCCATCAGTGTTGAGGTTGAGTTGGGCGCACGGTTCCTCCAGGTGGACTTTGAACAGAGTAGAGGTGCTCTGTTTTGGTGAAGCAGCGTCCGCCTCCTTTGTTCTAGAACAGCATAGCAGAGTGCTATGTTCCAACGGTGCGCACACCTCCGCCATGAGCAGCGCTGGGCCATCGTCTTTCTCCTCGGCAAGATTGGCCCGTTCCCGACGAGGCTTGCGGCAGTCCTTGGCCCAGTGGCCGTATTTGCCGCAGTTGAGGCACCGGTTGGACTGCCTCTGATCGCGAGGTGGATCGCAAGATGAATCGCGGCGGGGCGCCCTGTTTCCGCCCGAGCCACCTGGCTTCTTTTGCTTGCGTGGCGGTCGGTTATGGCCGGTGTGACTGGTCCTGCCGCCTCCTGCAGAAGACCCCTCGCCGGAGTTGCGTTCCTTCCAGCGTGCTTCCCACTGCTCCTCAATGAGGTACAGCTTGCCTCCCTCCTAGGGTTGCTCCGCCGAGGAAGAGGTCGCTGCAAGGCGTTTGTCCACCATCTTCAGGCGCCCGGTCACCTCCTCAATGGTTAGCTTGTCGGTGTCAAGCAGCGTCACAATAGACAAGGCTATCTGCACATACTTGTCAGGGACAACTCGGAGCCAGCTTCTCGACGGCGTTCTGTTCCGAGACTTGCTCGCCATGAATGGAGAGCGAGCTCATCATCCCGGAGAGGCGTAGGGCGAAGTCGTCGACCTGCTCGCCGTCGCGGAAGGAGAGCAGCTCCCAGTCGCGGCGGAGTCGCTGCAGGGTCATCTTCCTTGCGCGGTCAGAGCCGACATGGATTGACTTGATCGCCTCCCAAACTTCCTTCGCCGTGCGCTTGCTGGCCAGCGGGCGGATCATCTCCGCCGGCACATCAGAGAGGATGGCGTCTACCGCCATCCGGTCTTCCTGCCGATCAACATGGCCAGGCTCCACCGCGTCCCATAGCCCCCTGGCCTCCAGCTTCACCCGTATCAGGAGGCTCCAGTCCTCATAGTTTGTGTGGGTGAGCTGTGGAAATGGGGTGCCGCCGACTTCCTTCACGACGCGCTGGATGACCACCTCTCTGGTCTCTCTCTGCGTTCTGCCATGGCCATTATCAGTTCTGCCTGGAGCTGAAGTCTTGGCACCTCACCCACTCAGCAGGACAGGGAAGAGGGCAGCAGGGCAAGGAGCACACGTCTCTTAGAATTTTGCAGCTCTGATACCAAATGTTAGAGATAACTGGATTAAAGAGGGGCGAGGAAGCTTAACAATGTATATTTACATATTACACAAGCTTAGATACACAGCATGTCCTTTTATACGAATTTTAGGCCGGTGCTACAGTACGGCTACAGTAACCAGACATAATATTTGGCCTGCTGTTTACAGCTAAAGCAAAATCCAAATTTACTACTAACAGCTGTCAACAGCTGCCTTATAATTTGACGGCTAAGCAAAGTACAAGACTTAGCTATCAAAGCCAAACTCCATCTGTCCGATCCCCTGTAACAAACCAAGATGCAAAGCGAATTCTATCTGGACACCAGCTTGATCATGTCTCCTTTTCTGCTGCCGAAGTCTTTTGGTGGTATGACAATTGGCCATCGCGTCTAATGCCGAAGTGAAGATGTACACGTCTCCATTTCTGCTGCTCAAGTCTTTTGGTGGTCCGAGTACCATCAGGTCTGCTGCAGAAGAGACGATAGTATTTAGATCAGGCAACTCAATAAAACAAAAAGAATTATATGCTACGTGAGTGCAGATAAAAAAACAAAGGAAAGAAGCTTATCTGTAGGAAAAAGATTGTGACATCAGCCTGCGGTGGCAACATTTCCTGAGGAAAACAAAAGGTTGACATTAGTATGTGCACTGTGTGGAATAAAAATGCTACAAGGATAATAATAAAAAGATTAATTCGGTCACAAAATATGAGTGCAGTATACACAAGAACTAGCACTGTAAAAAAACAACAAACTAACACTGGAAGCCATGCATTTTAGAGATGTAACATGGTCAAAATGTATTTTTTTTTTACTTTTTCATTTTTTTTCTATTTGGTTAAGTACAGAACACATATACTAGGTATATTCTATCAGGCAAGCTGAGCTGAATAGTGGTCACAGTGTAGAAGAAGATTAATACAAATACTTGCAGGCAATGTATTTTAGTGAAACGGCATAAATCTCATGATACAGCAAATGCATTATGCATAGCCTGTGAAGAAGCATATGTTAAATTTCACGGTAAAAAAAGTAGCTAGCAAATTATAAGCAACCCACTAAGACAGCAATTGAGAGAAACTAAATAGAGCCACTGCATTTTCACAGTGGGAGCCTAAAAGTTGGAATTACAGATCCCATGAACAAGTGGATGAGATAAACAAGTTCCAACATTCAAACAACACGTTGTACGATTCATATAATCCAATTATCCCTAAAGACTAATGAAATCAACCATTCCCTGAGTGTCAAATCAACAGAAATCGATTGGGTATAACCTATAGCAGAAACAATATACAGTGGCACCTAATCATGTACCCGTGAAGAAACAAAGAGCAATGTCAATCTAATAATGCTCTTGGGCGAGAGGTACATGAACTCATCGGCAATGAAATCTCAAGTGCACAACAGAGGGTCACCATAGAATAGAATCCCAAAACTTTCACCAATCGAACGAGAGGTCTAACACTCCAATCACCCAATTCATTGAGCAAATCCAGTCACTCTGGCCCAAATGGGATCAAATCTACCACATCAGAATTGGATCACAAAACATCAAATCACACAGCCAAAAAATTCACCAATCAAACACTATGTCTACCTCTAATCTAATCAGTCATTCCACCATATATATTCTCAAACCTACATCCAACGCACAGAAATTCAGGTATGGGGAGCAAATAAAATTCAGATAGCAATTCCATTAGGAAAAGGTAACACCAAGCTTCGTTCCAGGCACCACCTCAACAGCATTTATCCCCCAAGACCCCCAAGACCCTATTACCGTTCGTCTAAATTTCTAACAGGTTCATAGAGATTCACAGCGAAAAGAGAACTCCTACCTGAACACTAAGTAAGCATACTAAACATGCAATCTATGAATTTTGTAGAAGTGATTAGCCAGCTGACCTTACTGACGACGATGCGGTGGTGTCTGGATGGCTGGCAATCAAGCCGCCCAGAGAAAGAAAGGGCACATCGGCCCCAACGGCGTCCAGTTCCCGCAGCTGAAGATGATATGCTACAGAGGAGATGATAGTATTTAGATCAGGCAACTCAATAAAACAAAAAAAAAATGATATGCTACATGAGTGCAGATAAAAAAACAAAGGAAAGAAGCTTATCTGTAGGAAAAATATTGTGACATCAGCCTGCGGTGGCAACATTTCCTGAGGAAAACAAAAGGTTGAACATTAGTATGTGCACTGTGTGGAATAAAGATGCTACACAGATAACAACAAAAAGATTAATTTGGTCACAAAATATGACTGCAATATACACAAGAGCTGGCACTGTAAGAAAACAACAAAGTAACACTAGAAGCCATGCATTTTAGAGATGTAACATGGTCAAAAGGTATTTTTTTTACCTTTTCAATTTTTTCTGTTTGGTTTAAGTACAAAACACAGATATGAGGGATTCTATCAGGAAAGCTGAGCTCAATAGTAGTCGCAGTGTAGAGGAAGATTAATACAAATACTCGCAGGCAATGAATTTTAGTGAACCGGTAAAAATCTCATGACACAACAGCAAATGCATTATGAATAGCCAGTGAAGAAACATATGTTAAATTTCACGGTAAAAACAGTAGCTTACATATTATAAGCAACCCACTAAGACAACAATTGAGAGAGAAAAACTAAGTAGAGCCACTGCATAGCGCTTCACAGTGGGAGCCTAAAAGTTGGAATTGCAGATCCCAGTTCATAACAGAGGATCACCATAGAACAGAGTCGCAAAAACCAATCAAACAAAGGTCTAACACTCCAATCACCCAATTTATTGAGCAAATCCAGTCATTCTGACCCAAATCAGATCAAATCTACCACATCAGAACTGGATAACAAAACATCAAATCACACACAGCCAAAAATTTTATCAATCAAACACTAAGTCTACCTCTGATCGAATCAGTCATTCCGCCCTAAATATTCTCAAAAGCTACATCCAACGCACAGAAATTCAGGTGTCAGGAGTAAACAAAATTCAGATAGCAATTTCATTAGGAAAAACTAACACCAAGCTTTCAAGGCGCCACCTCAACAGCAGCCGTGAACACTAAATTTCTAACAGGTTCACAGAGATCTATAGAGAAAAGAGAACACCTACCTGAACACTAAGTAAGCATACTAAACATACATTCAATGAACTTTGTAGAAGTGATTAGCTAGCTGACCTTATTGACGACGATGCGGTGGAGTCTGGACGGCTGGCAATCAAGCCGCCCAGAGAAAGAAAGGGCACATCGGCCCCAGCGGCGTCCAGTTCCCGCAGCTGAAGAAGCACCGTCCTTGCATCGGCCCCGGCGTCGTCACCACGTCGCCTCTGACGGCCACGCCGCAGTAGCAGCAGCACTCAGTAGCAGCAGCGCCACCGACGCACCAGGGGAAGTTGTGATTCGCTGGCGAGAGTTGCTGCTGAACTTGTAGCTCCGGCTCCGGCGGCGGCGGCGGCGGCACCAGAGAGCCGGTAATGGAGATGGGGACTCCCCGCCGCATCAGCTCGGCGAGGAGGCAGGCCGTATTGCGCGCGTCGTCGAGCCCGCAGTGGAGGCGGCCGCTCCACTGCAGCCCCGCCTCCCTGACCGCCTCCTGAAGGTTGCGCCGCGCAGCGCCGAAAGCGGCCTCGAAGGGGATCCGAAGGTTGATCCACCGGTTGAAATAAGCAGGCTTTGCAAGTCCCTTGAAGCTGCATTCTGACTCCAGCATTGTACGGCAATCCCAATCGCCCCAGGTAACGACGGCGAGGCGGTTCTTGGCTGCGCCCGCCGCCGCCAGCCACTCGTCGTGCATCGCCAGCGCCGTCGCGAGATCTACGCCGCCGTCGACCTGCTCCTGCTGGATTCCCGTCAGCTCAGAGCAGAACGCAGTCAAGCGCGGGTGGTGGCGCGGCTTCACGTAGGTGCGGAAGGAGGCGACGAGGCCGCCGGTGGCGGCGTCGACGAGGACCGCAGGAAATTCGATGATTTCCTGCGGGTAGATCTTGGAGTTCCTTTCACAGGTCGCCTCGAAGTCGACCACGACGAAGTGGTCGAACTCCCGCGTGCGGGAGCTCAGCTGCTGCGACGCCATGCCGCCTCGCGACGCCGGATCTGCTGGCTGGAACGGTGCGGCTGAGGAAGAGAGGCAGAGCATCGCTTGAGCCGAGATTGCGAGAGGAAAAGATCGAGCTGGTTGCGTGAGGATTTGTTTAGCGTGAGATGAGAATTGAGATGGGATCCGAGAAACTGTAGTTAAGATGTATAATGGCGCCATGGCGGCGGCGGAGGAGCGGCGGTGGCGTACGGACGACGCCAACAGTCTTCGATTGCGATATGTGAGTCATTTTAGGTACCAGCATAGACGCACGTGCGGATTTTAAAAAATCGATTTTATTTCAAAAATGCATTAATATAACTATTAATCAAATTAATATTTAAATTAAATCCAAACATGGTATGCTATCTCGTAGTTTAGGTCGGTGCGAGCCTAATGCAACAGGGATGGACATCAACGCAGCGGAGATTTAAACACATGGAGAGTTAAATGTAATCAACTCTATAGTTTGGGGATAACACGGTTTTCTGAAGACGAATAGTGCTGGTGAATTAGGAAAATTTTGGATTAGTTATGCAAAAATACTCGATTGGATCTCTAAGTTACGTTCTACTCCCTCTATTCCTAAAAGAAATACAATTCTCGCTTCTCGAGAAGTTAAATAATTTTAAATTTAACCAAATTTATATAAAATAATATTAATATTTATGTTACAAACTAAGTATAATTGGATTAGTTATGTAATATATTTTCATACTAAATATATTTAAAGACACAAATATCAGTAATTTTTTGTATAAATTTGATTAAATTTGAGATTATTCGACTTCTTGTAAGCAAGAGTTGCATTCTTGGAACATAAGGAGTATATCTTTGTAGGGGTTTTATAAAACTACCAAGATATAGTCTATCGGATTTTGTTTCAGATTTTTCTTAGGGGCCTATATGCAAACCGGCCTTATCCATAGCGGACTGCAGCCAGCAAGAGCCACGAAGCGAAGACCCGGGAGCGAAGGCCACGAGCGAGTTGGGACAAAAGATTTTGGCTTAATGGAACCATCCGTCATGATGAAGCGGCAAAGAAGGCTGATCGAGATGGGCCTGGGCCTTAGCCCACCTGGACGCATCGTGGCCTGCGTACGGGCCCACAGCCGGAGGAGCTTACGTGACCGAGTGGGTTTCATATTTGTAGCGTAAAGTCCACAATGCCTCGGAACATTATAGATGGTGTGTATAAGCCGAGTGGGTTTTATTGTAACTTAGCTAAGCTTCTGGGCCTATAAATAGAGGGGCATTGTGGCACTTGTAATCAGATCTTTTTGGAAGAGGAGCCCCTAAAATTTTATTACCCTAATGTATCCACCTGTCTCTCTTCTAGATCTCTGTTCTGTGTTGTTCTTCCTGTTGGTTTCAGGTTGAAATCCAACAACATGGAACCAAGTAAATATGGTCCCTATAAGAATAATAAGAATTTCTTATTCGTTCAGAAGCAATTGCTTGATTTGCTTGTATTCCACCTGCTGCTACTATGTACATTCTTAGTAAAGTGAACTGGTTGTCAGTTGTCACCATCCTTTTGTTGCAAGGAAATTCAAATGTCATCATAAACACAGAAATATCAAAAAATAAAATACCAACTCACTTCATTTTTATTCAAAATTAGGAAAGAAGATTGTGTGCCTGAATGAAGTACCTGGATGAAGCTAGGAAAAATGGATGGGGAGGAGAGGGGTATCGCTGCTGGATGTAACAGAACCAACAAGGCAACAATTGACTGGCTTAGGCCATAGATGTTCGGTACTCAAATATGCATGGTGGCAATGAAATGGTGACTTAATAGTTAACACATATGGAAACATTTTCAATAGTAATGCAAGTATTAGAAATTTGAACAAGCGAGCACATCGATCTGTTGCAAGCCTCACAAGGACATTCTAATCAAATTTAGACTACTAATGTGGGCAAAGGAGGAATTACTCGGAATTACAAATCAGTAGCTTTATAGGTCTGCTAATAAACACAAATGCAAAGCTAATCAGATACTCAAAACTTTTTTCTTTTTTGCAATAACCAACCAAGAACCACACATTCTACATAGTGACGCTGCTTATTTTTCAGAATAAAACCAATTACTACTGGAAACTTTGACAGTACACTAAAAAATTATCTGGTTTGAACTAATCAACCAAGTTTCATTACTGAAAATTGTCATTATGCAAAGATGAGAAAGAACCATTAAGTACGTCTGAAAAAGAACGACTTTCCTCTAAGCCTTGATTTGCTAGAGGGCTTGCTTCACCTATTTTATAGAAGCAACAATTAAAAGCTTGAAAGTGCTATACTATTGAAAATCGAAATGGAGCAAGGTTGGAACAAGTAACAAGAAGATGCTCCGAAAAGTGTTGGAGCTAACAACCAACCAGGAAATTTTACCATGTACTGTATTTATGAACTGACCGTTATTTGTGGAGTCAATGACAAGAGCACAAAGCGTAACAGTGAAGAGACATGACTAAAAGTAACAAAAACCACCCAGCAAGGCTGTAACAGAGTACTTACCATGGCAATTTGCTTAATCCGCGAGGCATCATTGCCAATGCCAGCGACCTTTTACCGCAGGAATCGGATGATAAAAATAATTAATCATCTAAATCTGAAGCAAATTTGAAATCTGGTAGTAAATCCAAGCAATGGAATACCAACACTCAAGTAAACAAATGCCGTGAAGGGAAACGGACCTTGCAAGAAGCGGCGGAGCGAGCCGGCGGCGCAGAACGGGTGCGCGAGCAGCTTCTGTCCATGCGGGCCGATGTCGACCGCACAGATCACCACGAGGTTCAGGTGGTGCACGGTGCCGAGCACCTGCGTGGCGGGCTGCGGCCTCTTCGGCGCAAGCGGGGAGCACGAACCGGAGCAGCGCGATGCCTCCCAGCGTTGAGCCCGGCACAGTACAGCGTGCTGTGCGCCGACTTAACCTCCACCTCCACCTCCCTGGGCGCCTCGAGGATCGCGGCAGGTGATGTACCTGCTGGATCCGCCGGCTGCTTGGAGTCGGTCCTCCCTGGCGCCACTGCCGTGGGACGGCAGCACCGTGCGTCCTCCATGACCACGGCACCGGTGGCGGACGAAGTAGACGATGGCGAGGGCCCGGAAGAGGACGGTGTTGATTGCCATCCGCATTGCTCGGTTCAATTTAATCTATGATTCGGCAAGCTCTAGATTGGAGGGAGCAGGATTGATTTTGATCGATCAATCAGTCAATCAACGTGGAGGGAAGGCCGCAAGGATGGCGTCGTCGGGCGGGTACATCGCAGGTACGGCGGCCGGGTAAGATGGTGGACGCGGTGAAAAAAGTATGCTGTTTTTGGCAAAACATTCGCTAACTCCTCGTTTTCACTGGTCTGCACCTCTGCACCTCCTCTGACCATCTTGATGTCTAACGAGTGGATGTAGGTGAGGGATACAATGCATCCTATCTGAGTGAGAAACATTTAAAAAATTTAGTTCTTTATAGTATAGATTTTGACGAATATAATAATAGCGGCACACGTGTGAGTGTGACCAGCTCAGCTCGGCGCCAGGGTTCTAATATTGTGAAAGATCCTTTCTAAACTACTAGACAATGGAGAAATTAGAAAATGTGGGCTGAAATTAGAAAATTGCAAATTTAGCATGCTATCGGCTAAATATCAGTTGTCTGGTACTTTGTAATACTCACTCCGTCTATAAATGTAAGATGCATTTTAACTAGGGAAAATCAAACTTTACAAACTTTGATCAACAATTAGTTAAATTATATGCTCATTTAATGCATAAAAATTGCATCAATATATCTGTAGTCCTATTCAAAGTGGCTTTAAGATTATATTAACTCTTTAACAATTGACTTATTGTAAGAGAAACCATATGTTAAAATTTACTATAGAAGATTTTTTCTGATCAAAATATGTCTAACATTTCTAGATGAATGGAGTAATATTGGTGGTACTATATAATAATGTCATGCAATACCATGAAACACAGAATATGCCTTTTGGCTTTGAAAGGAAAAATCCCCAATAAAAAGCCCATTTTACTTCCTAACTATTGTACCAACCTCTATTTTTTCAAACAAGATTCACTATCTTTATTGTTCTACTCTTTCACAAATGGATACGAACTTACTTTCTTTGGATCTTATCTCATTCATACAAATGAACATATTATACTATAGGCAGTAATCCCTATTATTAAGTCATTCACAATCCATATCATATATCCATATCATTATTCTGACAGTTATCAAGTCCAATTTTAGAATATTTTTTATTTTTTATTTTCTTTAATTGGCATAGATACAAGTACTCTACAAGGATGTTGAAAGGAAAAATCTGTTATACAAAAATCAACTAAACACATCCATACCTCGCTCATTAGTGGAATTGGTTGGAATCAACACACCTTACAGGAGCCGCCATGTTGTATCGACAATATGAGTATAATGACCACGTTGCCAATATTGCGTGAGGAAGGCCTGCGCGAGATTGCGTGGCTGTGTGAGGAAAGATTGAGCGCGATTGCGGGGTTGCGTGAGGAAGGCTTTCATGTGACGTTTGAGATCGGAGCTGGAGAAGTGTATTTGAGATGCATGTTAGAGGTGGAGCTGGCGGCGGTGGGTGGCGTATAGACGACAGCACCAGATTATCTCCGAGTAGAATTCGTGAAGTGATTTTGTAACACCATGAAATAAAAGAATAAATTATAGATAATTAGCTCATGCTAACTACCCAAACTGTTGTGATAAAATTTATATTGGACTCTTATTTATGCATGCATGGAAGAGTGATATCATATATCCGTACTGATTATCTAATGTCTATTTTTATCACTATAATTCCTATATATATTTGTGCATTGTGCTAAGTTGTGTGTACGAACAAGGATTGTTGTAGCCAGCCTAATGCTTGCGTAATGCCTACCTGCTGCCCAACGCCAGCAAATAGATCTGTCCCTTTTTAGACTGAGTTAGAAAGCCAACCAGATCAGCAGTACATATCAGCACCCGGTAAAAATAAATTAGCAAAACAAAATAAGCTGAGGATAATTACAGTCCCGAGAGCTCTTTACACTATTGTACATCATTCACTCATTCTACATTATTCTACTAAACTCTACACTAGCTGAGAGCTTGCATTGCCCAATCCCCTGCCTGCTCTCGCAACCTATAATAGCACATGCGTGCTCTCCTTGAGTAAAAAAAACACACATCCAATAACACCTCAAGCAGTAGTGGCGCTGCCGTAGGTAACTTTGCTGCTAGCAAGAGTAGTGTCACGAAGGCATTTGAAGTTCGTAGCTAAGCAGTAGTGCCAGTTTTCAAGCAAAGTGAGCTTCGCGCCACTGCTTATTACATTATTCTTGTCTTGCTTTCCACATACGTTTTATATTCTAGTGGTTATGTTGCCTTTATTTTTCATGTAAGTTTTTCATTTCCAGCTGAGATGTTGTCCTTACTTTCCGCATGAGTTTACATTTCCAGTTGAGGTATTTTCCTTACTTCCACGTGAGTTTTAATTTTCCAGTCATGGTGTTTTCCTTACTTATCGTGTGAGTTTTACATTTTCAGTTGAGGTGTTGCGCTTACTTTCTGCGTGGGTTTTACATTTTTAGTTGACGTGTTTGCCCTTACTTTCGCATGAGTTTTACATTTCCAGTTGAGGTGTTGCCCTCAATTTCACGTGAGTTTTACATTTTCACTTATGGTGTTGCCTTTACTTTCGCGTGAGTTTTACATTTCCAGTTAAGGTGTTGCCCTTACTTTCCGCGTGCATTCTACATTTCTAGTGTTAATTTAATTTCCAGTACTATCTTTAAGTTCCATATGTATTTAATATTAAACTGGTGTTGTGATGGTAATAATATTGTATCGGTCACGGTTTAGAAATAGGACGGTCAAAATTCTCCGTTAGGGAAGCTCTTGTTATGAAAAGGGTGCAGGTGATGGATCCGTAGGAGCCACCAAGTGCTAGTAGGTAAAGAGATGTATTCATCGAAGGGCTTAAGAATTCCACTCTTCTAGAATATGGTATTCTTGTAGAGACCTTCCATGTTAGAATACCCCTCTACACTAGTACATAAAAGGTTTTGTTGACGGTCTAGTTTGCACTATGCTCGCGGTTCGAGTTTCTGCCAAGAACTCACTACCAGCACAAATGGCCAATTATGTTGGCGGTTCTTGACCGCCAACATAGATGTATCTTTGTTGGCGGTTGGGTAAACCCGCCAGCAATGATTCATATGTGTTGGCAGTTCTTGACAGCCAACAAAGATGATATGCTGGCGGTAGGTAATCCGCCAGCACAAATGGTTGATCAATCTGCAAAAAATTAAATATATCTAAATAAATTGATATACATATACAAGCACATCACACTGCATGGCCCCAAAAGTGATATAAATATACAAGCACATCAAACATCTAAATATTTAAATGCATGCGATTGAAATATTCGATAAAGTCAATACATATTACATTCTAATTGTTCCATCCAAGATGCAAATGTCCAATTGCATGCCTACATTACATTACATCATCTATTATTCTTAAGCAAAAAGCTTTCGTCAATAAAAATCAAAGAACAGATAAGTGCGCTGTCCTTAGCTTCACATCGACGAGGAAGTGCTTTGCCGTAGATGGTGAACATTAGTTCCGCAGCAGGAGACAGGGTAGATCGAACCTCAATAAAAGTCTGATACAAGCCTTCCCTAGTACAGGGTGTCGCAAACTCGTACCAATGATAACCCAACTTCTCCAAAGCTTGACAGGTGTTACCAAACATATCCTACAATGGGGATGGTAGATAAATATTGTGAACTGCTCCACACAATGATAGAAAGTACCATAATATTATTAAATCGGCAAAAACTCACATACCATGTCATTTTGATTTCCTTGTGCAAGTCTCTCACATAGACTAACAATATCATGTTCATTCTGTTGAAGTGCTCTGATTTTGAACCATGACAAATCTGGAATTAGATAACCATGCCTCTCAAGTTCTGCCAGGCAAGCTTCCATGGCACTTCTTTCATAAGTCATCTCAATTGGTGATTCTTTACCACTAGATATTATTGGAATCATGGTTCTTAGATCTTCTCTTGTTGGTATATTGAAAGAGATTGTTAATTTCTTGAACTGTCGGCGTTCCATGGTTTGCACCTGAGGAGGTGTACCACCTAAGCTATTTACTAGGTCGGCAAGCCATATAAACACATCGATACGCTGCATTAGAAGTAATGTAACATTAATAAGGATTAAAACGATCTTAACAAGAAAAAAATCTTACTATTCCTGGAGATGGTATGGTTGCTTGGGGACAACGAGTCGGTCTAGTTCGGTTGACTCTGTTGAACATGATGCCTAGAGGGTGAGCCATAGGTAAAGGGTAATCCTGATGCCGCGTACCACGACCAAAGCCACGACTGACACTGCCATGACCAAAGCCACGACTTGGCATATGCCTATTCATGAACAATTTTATAGGGTTCTTATGCAAATTTCATACAAATGACAAATCCTAACCACAGTAACAACAACACATTCTACCAAATTTCATTCAAATAACAAGTTGCAATCAAGTCACGCTCACACATTATACACTATTTCTAAACACAATAACACATTCGAACAGATAGATTGTGGTGCACTTGACTAAAATCAATTTACCCTGGTGAATAATAGCCGGCGGTGCAAGAAGACGCGGCTGCGGAGGCGCAGGAGGACGAGGTCGCGGCGGCGAAGGACGAGGGGCCGGCGACGCGGAAGACAAGGAGGGGCCAACGCGGAGGAAGAGGACACGGAGGCGCGGAGCAGAGGAGGGACCGGCACAGAGGACAAAGAGTCCGTAGTCGCGTCGCCACGGGTTCAGGGCGGTGGTGCGGCGGTGCGGCCGGGGTCGGGCGGCGGCGCGGAGGAAGAGGTGGCAACGGCCGAGCGGATGAGGGCTGGCGGAAAAATTGGGCAGCCTGCCATCGTCGGCTCTATTGCGCGGTAGGACTAGGAAAATTTTGCTTCGTCCCCGCCAATACATGGTGGTATTTCTGCTGGCGGGCGACATAAGCAACCACCACGGGAAATCTTTTTCGGAGTTTATTTTTCTGGTAAATACAAGTATATGAGATGAGATTTGCAGATTACATAGTGTTTTAAGACTAAACTCATTTTATAGAAGAAAATCAATACATTTAAGTGTTATAAGGAAACATTCGTAATTTTCCACATTCATCCGATATATTTCGGAAATGTATATAATCTTCCGGATAATTGATTGAAATACCTACATGTGTCCTATACTTAAATAATAAATTTTTAGAAAATTCATATTTCAGTTCCTAGTGACAATATAGATAGTATACAGAAAAGTGATTTGTACAAACAAATTAATGTTAACATAAAATAAGTTTGTATTTACATGTCCATTCAAAATAACAATAAGAAATCTTGTATTTGCTCAGAAAAACTAAGAAATTCCATGTGTTACCTTCATAGGTCAATCACCATGTATAAAAATACTAAACTCATTTAGAAAATATCAATGCATACATGTGTATCATATTGGCACATCTCCCTTGAAGTTACATAAATCTTAATGCTAACACTCAAGGGTACACTCAATTTGACGTTTTTCAAGATGAACTTCAACGTACTTTTTACAGGTAATGTATAGGACATAAGTCTTGGATTAGGAGATTCAATAATTTTTAAACTTATTTACCATTTTCTAGGGATTAAACGATTTTCTATGCTTATTCTAAAAAATATTTGTGCTGGCGGGTCAGCACAAATCAATTGTGCTGGCGGGCGGCTTAAGGACCCGCCGCACAAATGTGAAATTCAAACTAAAGCTTGTTTTGTACGAGCTCATTGTCCGAACGGCATAACACTCCCTCTCTCTCTTAGCTTGTTGTGTATGAGCTCGCCGCCGCCGCATCCGCCGCCACTTTCCCGCCGCCGTTTCGCCCCCACTTCCCTGCCGCCGCATCCACCACCACTTCCCTGCTGCCGCTCCTTCCATGCTCGGCCCCTTGCCCACTACTCCTTCACCGTGCCGCCGTCACGAACGACGCCGACACAAACCTGTCAACCTTCTCTTCCAGCTCTAGTTCGTCGACATCCCTTGAGTTTCATGGTGAGGTCCACATGGCGAGCACCACAGGCAACCCATCCTCAGTGCCGAGCAGCTCCCAGTTCGTGCCTCTCCCCCTCCCTGACTGTCCCAATACGTCATGTCACACCAAGATCATTTGTCTTAGGAGCAGGGCAGGCGAAGTTTTCTACAAGTGAGAAATCATTACTTTCAGCAGCCTCCTTTTCTCTGGCCAGACGTGCAGCTTCTTCTTCTGCTTGCTTGGCTAGACGTGTAGATTCTTCTTCTACTTGCTTTGTTAGATGTGCAACTTCTTCTTCCCTCGTTTCCAGGAATCTCTCCATCATTTCTTTTATCCTTGCACTCCTCTTAGGCCTCTTCTCTTCCTTTCCTTGTGTGTTTCTTGATGCATTAGTAGTTCTTCGCAGTCCACTTCTTTGAACAACTGTTACCTCACGGATGTCATCCAAATCTTCTGCATCATGCCTTTCAGTAGTAGTATCGGCCCTTCTTTGAAGCACATCTTCATCCCTTTCAGTGGTTGCATCATCATCTTCTTCTAGTACCTCATGAATTTGTTGAAGCGGTTGTTCCTCTTGTGGTGACTCCATAGAAGTGAAATTGTAAGTCCCTTCAGCCAAATGACCTACACGATAACAAGGAAGTAATAGCTAAAGAAACAATATTTCGAACGCAATCATATCACAAGTAATATATTATAATAGCAGAACCTACCATCATAAAGTTGTCCCAAGGCATCATAGAGTGAAACTCTTGCCTTGTTGTTGCGGAACTTCTTTATTTTAGGAAATGTCTACACATTCAAAGAAAATCATTGATCAAATATGAGGTTATCACTATGAGGTTATCCATAGAATTGCTTGAAGAAATCAACCTACCACTACGAGGTTATCCCACATAGTTGGTGGTCCTTCAACCATATTCCTTTCATCATTCCAGTTGGACCCACTATGCTTCCTTGCCACTTGGAGCATCTTTTAGTCTCTCTTCAGCTGCCCTTCTTTCTCCAGAATTTGGGCCTTTGTGTAGGACACATGCTTGTTCATCAGATGGAATTCCTTCACCTTCTTATTCCACCCTTCAGAGTTCCAACTGTTGTCACCTCTATAGCCACTATCTTTATAGTCATGGAGAATATCTACAAGGGACTTCTCAAGGCTTGGATTCCAATTTGCCCTTTGTTTTACTACATAAACAATGGAAATTTTAGAGCATCAATAATAGAAAAATTACAAGAAAGCATGAAGAAACATTAAACACCATACCTCTCAGAGACCCTCCAATTTTTGTGACCCCACTACATTTAGGAGAAGACTTCTTTTTTGTAGCACTCGTTGTAGCTAGGAACCTACGCAACTTTGGCGACCCACTTGCAATCATATTAATCTTTGGGGATTGACCCTTTTCCAACAATTGATGTCAAATATGACAAAAAATCATTCACTTATTACAAGCATATTCATGATACAAGCTAAATCACTAATTATAATCCATAAAATAACTCTTCTTACAAGCTTATTCATGACACAAACTTATTATAACCTATTCGAAGACTAATTTAAATGTTGCTGGTACTGAACCCACATTTCTTGGGTGATGGTGTCTCTTAAAGCGTTGCCTTGTACAGTTCCTGAGTCATTGATTTGATTACCATTTGGTAGAGCAACAAAGTTTGTTGGAGAGATATCCAGATGATGTTCTAACCATTCCTCATCTCCATGAAGTAATCGGATTAGATTGTGGAAGATGGGAGCAGCTACAGGAATCTTTACTTGATTTTCCAACATGTGGAATGTGGCAACTTTGAGAATAGGGAATCGCTTCTTAAGCACCCTGTCAGACCCGGGCACACGGGACTGTCCACGTGGCACACTTCTCCTAGGATACGAGATGGGACATGGCCCACGCACTACATCTGTTGTAACTACTCGTAATGCAGTAGAATTACTCGTACAGTAGTTAGCCTAGTCGGAGTCGGTACGAGACTACCCGAGAAGTAGTCAGGTAGGACTCCTGGGCTTGTACCCGACTAGGATTTCCATATAAACCTGTCCCCCCGGACTATATAAGGGCGGACAGGCACCCCCTCGGGACAATCATCATCAAAGGCAATCCAAACCACATAGGACAATCATCATCAAAGGCAATCCGAACCTGTCTAAAACCTTGCGTTCCTTTGCACCTTCGAGGTCCAGATCTCGGCGACACCCTACCTACAAACTCACCACCTCAGGGGTATCCCTCGGTGGGCGTGGCGGTAAAACACCGACACCCCACCCATTATCAAATCCCTCTCGACTACCTGGAGACAACTCGAAAGCGAGCAAGAAGTTGGGGAACAATCCACCCATAGAAAGAAGACTCTCAGTTCGAAGGAATGATTCGAGGAAACCCTCCACGGGCGATGCCCGTGGCACCCGAAGAGGAAGCATTCCACGTTTGATGGAAATACGCAAGCTTGAGAAAAAGTTCTCGGGGCTGGAAATTCACCATGCGGTTCGCGACAACAATGTGGGTGCAGACGTGCTCTCCAAACTTGGTTCTTATCGAGCTAACGTCCCACCGGGAGTTTTCGTTCACGAGTTGCATCACCCTTCCATCAGGGCACCAGACTCAAGTTCCATCGCTCAGGGTCCCAAGGAACCCTTGGGACCCGATCGAGAGGTCTTGATGATCGAGGTCGAATGGAGGGTGGCCTTCATCGACTACATCCAAGAGCACAAACTACCCCCCGGCGTCGACCCTAAAAGCGCTGAAGCTACTCGCATCCTACGGCGTAGCAAAGGGTATGTTCTAGTTGGGGGCAACCTGTACAAGCGTGGATCCGCATCAGGCATACTCATGAAGTGTGTTAGTACGGAGGAGGGCAAAGAGATACTCCAAGAGATTCACGAAGGCGTGTGCGGGAACCATGCTGCTTCTCATACACTAGTCGGCAAGGCGTTTCGATCTGGTTTCTACTGGCCGACTGCTTTGGTACATGCCGAAGCACTCGTTCGCCGGTGTACCAACTGCCAATTCTTTGGCAAACAGCCTCATGTTCCGGCTTATAACCTCATCACTATACCACCCTCATGGCCGTTTGCATGCTGGGGCCTGGACATGATAGGGCCGTTAACAACTGCGTCAGGAGGTTTCACGCACGTGTTGGTGGCCATCGACAAGTTTACCAAGTGGATCGAGTACAAGCCAATCGCAACACTCACTGCAGATCGAGTGGTTACTTTCTTCTGCGACATCTTACACCGCTTTGTCTTCCCCAACACCATTATCACAGATTTGGGATCCAATTTTCACTCGCATCAGTTCTGGGATTTCTGTGAACACAGTTCCATTGAAGTCAAGTATGTTTCAGTGGCTCACCCGCGGGCCAATAGCCAGGTTGAGCGCGGCAACGACATGATTCTTGATGGACTGAAGAAACGACTTTATGACGAGGACAACAAAAAGGGCGACAAGTGTACCAATGAGATCTCATCAGTAGTCTGGGGGCTTCGCACACAACCAAGCAAAGCCACAGGTCAGTCACCTTTCTTTCTCGTATATGGGTCTGAAGCCATATTACCAGCTGATGTGATGTGGAAGTCTCCACAACTGGAGATGTTTGAAGAAGGCGAGGCTGACACTGCAAGACATCTTGAACTTGATTCTACCGAGGAAATCCGATGCAATGCATTGTTGCAGTCGCCCCGCTACTTACAAGGAGTTCGTCGTTACCACGACAGGAGCGTCCAACGACGATCTTTAAATGTTGGAGATATGGTTCTTCGACGAATCCAGGAAGATACTGGTCTACACAAGCTTAACTCAGGTTGGGAAGGACCTTTCATTGTGCATAAAGTTACAGGCCCTGGATCTTATCGATTACATTACCCGGATGGCCACGAGGTTCCAAATTCTTGGAATATTGAACATCTACGTCGGTTTCATCCTTGATCTTCTGGGGACATCTTCCGTTGGTGCCTGAAGATTGATTCTACTAGTACAACTCCATCTTACCGGTTTACGACTGGTACTACGCGCATGTTTACTAAAGGGGCCTCGCTCCCATATTCCCAGTACCTAATTACTAGGGTACGACTAGTCTTTTGGGTTTCTGAAGGGCCTTTGTGCCAATACTTCCAGTACAACTCCGTTTTACTAGTTTACAACCGGTATCATGTGCAAGTTTACTGAAGAGGCCTCGCTCTCTTATTTTCCAGTAACATATTACTTGTTCTCGACTTGTACACTATGTTATTGAAGGGGCTTTGCTCCCATGACAAGATTTTTACTTGTTTACGACTGGTACTATACCTGTCCGACTACTTCGACTACTTGACTTGACTACAATACTAGTCGGGATCAATTCCGACTACATGGCTTCATCAACTGCTCTTACACTAACGGCCACTTGCTCTATGCTTGGTCTCGGGGGCTAGCGCCACCTTTCTGCTACGACTGCTCTATGCTCCTGGCTCGCGGGCTTGATGTGACGAGGCACTCAGCTTGCCTCATGGGGCAGCTCTTATGCTTACATGCTGGTGTAGGACAGCTACTTGACAATACCCGATCTAAGAGGCCTTTTAAGATTTATCCTGGGTAGATGTTTGTTAACCATTATTTTAGGGATTTATTCTGAAATAAGGGGTTTGTTCAATTTATTACCCAGAGGACTTATTTGGTCATTGGCTCAGGGCACAAAGATTGGTTTGAGAGGTAATTTTGGGTGTTTGTTGGGTATGTTATTTGTTTGACCATTTTTTTAGGGAATTCATCCCGAAAAAAGAGGTTTCCAAATTTACTACACCAATTTGCTCATATTTACCATCAAATCTTTACTGTTACACATTGCATGCCACGACTCTTTGGATCCTAGATTCCAAACCTTGGGGATTTGGATTCAAGGCTCGGGGGCTGCGGGACACGTGTCATCAGCGACTTATTTTTCAAATCTGCTGGAAGATAAAGATAGAAGACTCAAGTTTAAATTGACCCTCAGCCTAATTCTACAAGTCAACCTAAGGCTCGGGCGCTACTCCATATGGAGTGCGAGTTTAATCGCATCCCATATAAAGAAGACTGGATAACTACTCAGGGCATGAGCACCTCACAGCCTCGACGACGCCACAGAAGTACTCGGAGGACACCTTCAAGACAGAGTTCGCAAAGAACTCGAAGACGCCTTCAGAAGTACTCAGACGCCTGCAGTACTCGGCTACGAAGAGCTCGGGGGCTTGTCAGACCCAGGCCCACGGGACTGTCCACGTGGCACACTTCTCCTAGGATACGGGATGGGACATGGCCCACGCCCTACATCTGTTGTAACTACTCGTAATGCAATAGGATTACTCGTACAGTAGTTAGACTAGTCGGAGTCGGTAAGAGACTACCCGAGAAGTAGTCAGGTACTACTCCTGGGCTTGTACCCGACTAGGATTTCCATGTAAACCTGTCCCCCCGGACTATATAAGGGCGGACAGGCACCCCCTCGGGACAATCATCATCAAAGGCAATCCAAACCACACAGGACGTAGGGTATTACGATCTCGCGGCCCGAACCTGTCTAAAACCTTGCGTTCCTTTGCACCTTCGAGGTCCAGATCTCGGCGACACCCTACCTACAAACTCACCACCTCAGGGGTATCCCTTGGTGGGCGTGGCGGTAAAACACCGACACACCCCCAAAGCCCTTTCCACATGATTCTTGAGTAGTGCGTGGTGGTGGTTGAAGAGATCCTTTAGGTTCTGTGGTCTTTGATATCCAGCCCCAAATTCTTTCAAATGGTATCGAACACCTCGATATGGAGCAAGGAAAGATGGAGTATTTGCATACTCTCCATCAACTAGATAGAATTTGCCTGGAGGTACTTGGAAGCCCTTGCTCATAGCTGATCTTAGAACTCTGAAATCTGTAGCCGATCCCTCCCAGCCAATAGAAATGAAAATGTTGTTGAGATTGAAATCGCATGCCACCATCACGTTAATGCTTAGTGTGCCCTTCCTATTTCTAAAAGAAGAAGCTTTCTCAAGGGCTATGGAAATAGGAATATGAGTTCCATCAATAGCACCTAACAATTCTAGAAGAATGGATAGAATCTAGAATTATCTTGAATTTTTTGCTGCACTTGATTAGGATTGGGAGGCTGAAGGAAACGGCGAGAGAGTTTAGGAATGACCACCTTGAAGAAGTGGTTGATGTGATAATGGAAGGTGTCGTTGCTGTGCCCAAAAGCCACTTGGAGATCCTCATACGAGGCGTTGCGACTTAACATGTATAGGAAGAAACCTAACTTCTCCTCCACCTTGATCCTTGTATCAGCAACAATCCTTTTCCTTCTAAGATAAGTTGCCACTTCTTTTAAGATGTGTGGTTCCATCCTAAATGTAACTTAACTTGATAGTTCTTGACATGCCCCTCAAGGAGTCGACGAACCTTAACCTCGCCTATTTCTTCTGATGTATGACGTCCCCCCCACCCCTCCAGTAGAACCAATAATATATAAGGTAGGAAAAAAACAACATCATGTCATCATCTTCTTCCTCCCTCCTCTTTCTAATACGATCTCGCAATGACATACTCATTGTAGAACTATAGCATATAGCATATAAATTTATAATCAGATAGATATATAAAAAAACATCCAAACTGATCACTGATCAGCCTATAAGGTTTGCCTTAGCCATGTTCTCACAACACAAAAAATTAGTCCAGTCAGAAATTGGACAGAGAATGAAAATGCCCTACAGCTTCAAACCCTTCAAAGCATTGATTCCTCGAATAGTCTCAGGTTTTCCAATAGGATAAACTAACAGATTCAACAATTATTATAAACAGCATGACACTTGACCTAAACTAACAGATACCATACCCATAATCTGAATCAACTAGTGCTGCCACCAAGCAATTTCATAAATGAGAAAATCATCAAGCAATTTCATAAATGAGACAGTTTTGTTTGATTTTGTCACCACACAAATCATTGACACTATGCAATACCTTTTGGAGTTGCTACCGCATCCCAAGAAGGGGGAGGTTCACCTTCCCCAACTCTAAATGGTGCTGGAGGGATCTACAAGTAACAAGAAAAGGTATTTGTTAAGAAAAAAACCACAAGTCACAAAAAACCCGCAAGGTATTTGTAAGCAGTCATTATATTTGTTAATCAGCCATTATATTTTGCACTGTTTAGGAACATATATGCACTGATGTGTCCAACTTCTATCACTAACTCATAGAGACATTGCTATGACGATAAATGAAAAAAAAGACAATTACTTGTCCTAGATATTGCTGCAACTATGAATGGGGAAAAACGTTGCATCCTAGTGCAGGAACCACGGGCTGTATGGAGTGCACATACCACGGGCAGCAGACGAACTTGATGTGAATTTTAATTTCAAAGACTGTGCACGATGATTGAGATGGACAAAATGAACAGCAACATGATTAGGCGCGCTGACAGACACACAGTCAGAGCGGATGGGACTGGGCACGACATCTTTACCGCTTGGGGACACCGCGAACCGCCCAGTGGTACGGGAGGCCGTCCTCCACGCCCTAGATGCTGGCTACCGCAGATGACCCAAAGAAAAACCGGATCCACGAACTCTAGCATATGTATCATGAATCGGACCCTACCAAATCAAGAACTCTGGGCTATGAGCCAAGAACCCTAGGACATGAGAGAAAGGAGAGGAGCGATGGGAAACTTACCTGGGAAACTTACCGGTGAGAAGGTAGCTACCGAAGTGGACAGCCACCGCCGGGGAGCCGAATCCGCCAGGCCGCCTCCGCCTCCGCAGGACTCGCGAGTCCTTCCGTCTGGATCGATTCCTCGAGCCTTGAGGTCTGGATCGATTCTAAGCTGAAGATGGGGTGAAAAGGTCTAGATGGCCCGTTTTCGTTCCGGACTAGGCCTAAACTAACAAAGATTCTGGATTGGACCTGATTTCAAACCAGACCGAATTATTCCGGGTGGAACGCCATGTTTCATGTCATTCCGGGCCAAAACGAACGAGGCCTTAAGGGATCTAGAGTATAAAGTAGGAGTAATCAAACTCTACCGCCGACCTTCAGTTACAAAGCAAGCCCCAATTATAACCAAACTGTGCATATATTTTCCACAAATCTAACAATGTCCATGCAAACTGGTATTATCATTGTCACTACTAGGAGCAAAAAGAGAACAGAACATCCCCATTGCCAGAAAAGTGGTCAAATTACGGTAATAATGGTTCACAGCCGAGTAAGAACGCTCCAATTGTCATTCACCATGCAAACTGTCTAGTTCTGAATTAAAAAAGTTAATTTTCAGCTCTTACCGAAATTTACTTAAAGCTCTTACAAAAATGTGAAGCACAAAATTTACTTGATAAACATAGTAGTTTAATTTCTTTTTTTCTGGGAGTGAGCACCTTGTTTCTGCATGTGGTAAAGCCACATTTACATCAATAACCAGGCATTATTGATAAACTAACCTAGCTACTACTCATCTTTTTAAAAAAGAACTTGGCCAGTGGGGGGAAAGAGCACCCCCATGGTATTTCACTAAGAAAAATTTAACCAGAGCTCGGCCGAGAAAGGTCACAAAGTTGGCCGTCCTCATACGTGGGGATGCCGCCCCCTGTGGTTTACTCCCTCCATCCTGTAATGTAGAGCATCCTAGCATTTTTATAACAGATTAAGGAGATAAGAAAATAATATATATACCCCTATTTAATACTTTGTTTGGTTGTTATTTTGCTGGTTTCATAGCCGATTGGGAATAATTACTTTTCAAAACATCCTAGGATGCCTTATATTTGGGTACAAATTTTGAACCCTTCAATGCCTTATATATTTTAGGACGGAGGGAGTATGCCTTAATAACCCAAAGTACAAAGTAACACTTGTCAATTGGAAATGACCTGTGATCTATCCGGTTTTCATTAGGTGATCGACAACAAAACTATGGAGGGTTCAGAGTGAAAGTAAGGAAGATAAAATTGATACCACCAACGACAAGTAGTATCACTAAATATTTTGTCTACGATTTGCCTCAATTTTGGATTCCCGAGTGTCTCAATTCTGCATGGCATATATGACACTTTTTAGAAAAAAAATTCACTAAATTTTGTGGCATATATGGCAAGTTGTAGTACATTTTTAGATTCATCACTAAATTTGATGGGTTGCATTTTTATGACATTTTCAGCAAAAAAAAAGATCATAAATCTATGACATATTTCCTTTTGACATAAAATTTTCCTCAGTAATCATCATATTCCTTGTAGGGATATGATGACATAGTCAATTCTCTATATACCATTTTTTAATGCCAAAATTCTTGTTGGGAATTGTCATTGATCTCTTGGTGCTAATTTGCTTTAAGGTCCAAATACACCAGAAATATACAAGACTATCGTAGCAAATTAGCAAGTAAAATGGCAAGAACCTTCGGCCTCTTACGAAAAATACTCAAGAAACAGTAGTTGTCTTGGATTGATGAGGTCAGATCTTGCTGAATCATTTCTCCCAGCCTCATCATCAGTCGCATGTCTCACCTTTTCTCATAAGCTGGAGAGGGTGAGCCATCACAGTCGAAATATTATCTCGGCATATATTATCTTGCGCTGTAATCATCTTCGCGGCGCAATATCATTCGTGAAACATGTTAGCCGCTGCAAGGTCTAGGATTAGCTCTGGCACATAATTTAGCTAAACATCCAGATGCCTGAGAAGCGTGACAACATTCTTATTCTTTGCTATTCACCATCAGCTCCGGTGCTCATCCTCGTAGTCAAGGAACCTCGCCGCAGCGAAGCTTGGCTTGCTCGCTCGGGGAGGTGGGAGGCTCCTCAGCCGCATCTGCATCTCCATCTGTCTGCAGCATCGATCACCCCGAGTTCAGACCGCTGTCTCCAGCACCACCGCTCCGATGTTGCTCCTAATAGTCGGACAAGTATGCCCTGGTTAATCTCTTCTTGTTCATGGAAGTGGAAGGCGGGACGAGTGAACCTCAGATTTTTTTTTTGTTTTGTTGATAGTGTTTTTTTAACTAATTTTCTTGTATTTTTCTGCTACCGATTCTACATGGATTTTGTTGATTGTCGGTGTTATTTAATTCTACTTCCTAATGTTTGGTTGAGTCTGCTTTTGTCTTAGTATAATTGTCATTTTCAGTGTGTAAAGTTTTCTGTATGCAATTTACCGATTGATGAATGTAAGATTTCACTCGATTTTTTTCATGTTCTGTTTTGGTCCGAAGTCGACTGAAATTGCTTTGGTGGTCAGTCGATTTTTCATCCGACAACAATTGCTACGTGGCATCACTGTATTGGTTCCAAAAATCGAGTGAGATAAAAAACGAAAATCACTCGAGTGATGTGTAGTCGCTCCCTCTAAATGTAAGGCGTACTTGGACTAGAAAAGGTTAAATTCTACGAACTTTAATAATAATTAGTTATATTAAATATTCCTTTAGTGCATAAAATTTGCATCCATATATTTGAATTCAAAGTGGTTTTGAGATTATATTGGCGTCTTTAGCGATAAGTATTATATGTAAGAGAAATTACGGGTCAGAATTTACTATAGAATTTTTTTCCTAATTAAAATATGTCTTAACGACGATTGGAGCACCAGTATGTTGGAATGTACTTCAATTAATTCCGGCGGCATAACCTATAACCGTGTATGATGGTATGGTCTTTATGCCATTAAGAGGCACTGGAAAGGATACAGATATACAATCATACATATAAAATGAATCAAACGGGTAACCTGCATTCTTACAAGCCTTTCGTACGTCAAGGGCACATCATACACTCATACTGCCAATACTAGAAACTGCACAGCTCCCCCTGGCCATTCCGACATGGCCAAGGGCTCAAGGCCATGACGCTGCCGCTGCCATAGTGCCATCTCTCGCCGTCACTGAGAAGATCTTTTCGCTTTCTTATGGCCATTTTTTCTTTTTGATGAAATGCATGAAATTCTGTACGGCGAATTCAAAAGTGACCGCAGAGCATTATGGAAGGCAGTATTAAATCTGAAATGGCTTATATTCTGAGTGGAAGGGAGTATTAAAGTTTTTTTTTTTGCGAGGGAGGGTGTATTAAAGTTGACAAGCAGCATTTGCAGCCGGTACTGACTTCAGAACTTGATGCCTTGTAATAGAACTCATGGAAAGATGCACATCTTATGCAGTTCTGCTACGGGAAATTTGTCTAAGAGCTCAGCTCAGGCCATTTTCTTCGATTCCACACAACAATCTTACATGTTTCTCACCTGTTTGAGAATGGTGTTAATGTCTTTTAAGTTCAGCAACCATCCGGGCACTACTAGTCTACTACTACTCTGAACAGGCCGCCATTGCATTTTCAGAGATGTACGCACAAACATGGGACCGAGAAAAGGCAAAGGATATTTGGTTATAACTTAAGAACTATACGGCTGTTGTTGAAGCAGATTCTGCTGCGCGACAGGATGTCATAGCCGCGCGAGGATATCCATCATACTACAAAGTATCAAAAGCGAGCTGCTAGGAGGTTTTCTTCTATCTTGTGACAGTTAGCCTAACTTGCTGGCCTATGGTGCTTCCTGGATTGGGTACTGGGAGCATCTTTGGAAGACAAATACCGGCTCCGGCTTTCTCTGACAGTGTACTCAACCTCAAAAGCAGAATGCTCATCAGGCGCAAACCTGCTAGTAAACACAAAATATGGTTACGACTCAGAACTCGGAACTTCGGAAGTAATAGAAACAAATGCCATGATAAGATGCTAACAATCTGAATGATACACACCTCCGATGCTCATGAGAAGATTTGACAGACCGGCGATTAAGATTAGATCTAGTTCTGGCATGATCACTTGGACTAAGAGTTGACTCTTGTTCCTGAACAATGCGAGTATCACTTATAAGAATCTATAATGCCATGCTTCGAGAAAATTCAAATGACAAAACAATGACTGCACGTCCAACTTACAATGTAGCAATCATCACAATCACACATCACAGAAGAATTTTTAGGCATCAACTGGTTGCCCTAACAAAAGTAAGCTCCAATTGTTAGCAATAACATAAATCAAAGTATAGCTTGTAGGAGGTAATGCTTGTATACCGCGCGGTTCTAAGAAACAGAACCAACCATATGATCAACATCGAGCTGCAAGTAATAAAATACTAACAATTGAACTGTTATCCTTACCGTCTTATAGTAGGCCTGCTCACCACTGGTTGCAGAAAATTCCTCGCCATTGGGGTAATCGCAATTTTGACCACTCAAATTACATTCTGGGCAAGAAGTCCTATGCGCCCTATCATGGTACGAATGTCCATATTTGCTCCTACGGTATGCATCTCGCCCCATATGTTCTTCATGCATTTCCTGCCTATCTCTTGGATATTTACTAGAGTATCGACTCTCTGCATAAGATTCCCTGAATCTGGTCCCCGAATTTGTCCTTCCATATTTATGGCTTGGGGCTGCAACCAGACATCGGAAATAACTGTTAATTAACATGAGGAAGTTGGAAGATGGAAACAAGTTTATTTGGTGCAGACAAAAGGAAACAAACCATGCGCTGCAGAATCCCTTCGATAGTAATCTCTGTATCCTCGCACAGAAACATGCCTTTCATCAACATCCACAGAGCGGTGACGGCGAGCATGATTATCTGAATAAACACGCCTTTCGAAATGCCTATATCTGTCCGAGTGGTGTCTGCTACTCGAACTTTTGTCTACAAATCCTCTTCTGACACCTAACATGGAACTAGAGCCCTGCCAGGAATGCTTCTTGAAAGCATGTCTTGGCCTTTGTAAACTAGCTTTTATCAGAACCTGAAAAGTTTGAACAAGTAATTATACACATCTGGATCAAATAGTAAGAAATGGTATCAGAGATAAGAAATGGTACCAGATAATAAATAAGTGGCAAAAGTGGTTACCTTTCCACTGCCTTCACCAACACCTTCTTTATTGACCATCTTAATGCAATCCAAAGCTGACTTTCTTGTCGTGAAGCCGATGAAACCAAAATCTTTCCTTTTTGCAGTGAACATGTTTCTAGCAAGCTGTATGTTATCAATTTCACCAAATTTTCCGAACATTTCTCTCACTTTGTCTTCATCCCAGTGAGGTGGTATGCCATCCAAGAAAACAGATTTCACCTGCATTGCATGATAAAATAAAAGCATTGTAAAGGCAAGAGAAGGATAATGCAATATCTCATATCTGCAAGCAACACATTCCTACACGGTAACTAACTACAGATGGCTTGTTGCTGTACCTTTTCCATGATCTCATCATCTTGTGAAAGAGTGTTTGAAAATGATATGTGTGCTCTAAAATCAGTACCAAGGTATAGATCTTTTTCCTGTAGTTTCAGAAAAGCAGCCACAGCATCCACATGTGTTCTGAAGTCAAGAAATGCGTAGCCTCTGTTTTTCCCCTTTCTTTCCGGGTGCTCGATTAGGTTAATTCTATCCAGATTCTCCAACTCGAAAGGTTTCAATTTCTCAGCTAACTGAATAGAAGGATCAACCATTACACAAAATAGAAATATGCTTATAACAAATATTTGTATCATATCAAATAAGCAAGAAAGCTCACATCATCTTTTGACCAATCAAAGCATATATTCCGAACATGAAGGGTCTCATTTTCACTGTTCTTGCATATTCCGCATGCTTTTCCCTTGATCTGGAAAATGTAAGTAAAGTTAAATAAATGATATCAAAACCAGTAGGTGTATTTAATGTATATGGATACAAACATTCACTGCGATAGCGAAAAAACAAAATGACTAGGAAGCATTATTGAGTAAATATACATAGGAAAATACAAGCCTTGTACAAGTAAAGAAAAAATTTAATCAAGACAACACAGAAATAGATACATCCTGTTCAACTGACCTATAAACCTATCAAACATTATACAAAAAAATGGATCTGCATTCTCAGCTATTCCACCGGAATAATCTGTTCAAATATCATGTTAGTATAAAAACATAGGTACCACAACTTGGACTTGCTACTTGTCAGCAGGGCAGGCATCAGAGTGGATGGATGTTTATTTGTGTAAATGAGGGTCCCACCTACTGCTACCTCTCATGTTTAATCTACAAGATGCTAAACGGGGACATTCAATGAAGAACTGGATCCTTAAATGGGGACATTCAATGAAGCCTAGGCGTTTCAAGGCGTTAACATATATACATATATACATTGCCATACACATACATATATCTCTAAAAGAAAAAGGGGAAATAAGGAACCGTGGGCCTAACTTTGGATAAAAGGCTCATCCAAACAGCCGAACCCATGTCTCAACAGCCCCACGTACCCACCCTCCCACATCCCAGCCTCCCCCCTTATCCATTCACCGCTGCCCCTGCTCATTAACCCGCCGCCCGCGCCCACAGCCGCCGCCGCCCACCTGTGCCTTCTCCCCCTCCACTGCCAGCCCCTGCCTCCTCCACCACCGCACGCCATCTCTGCTGCCACCACGGCCGACGTGCCAGCCTGCTCGTCCTCTTCCTCCTCCACCATCGCCTGCTCCTGCCTCCTCCTCTGCTGCCCGCTGTCCCTGACTCCGCTGCGGACGCACTGCCACAGCCTAGGGGACCGCCTAACCCTAGGCTCCGCTGCACCCCGCCGCCCAGCGATGAAGCGTGCCTATGCAAGCGCGGAACTCCGCCTTGGCAAACAGTGTGTGTATCCAAATACATGGATTCATGTGTACATGATTCTATATTAGGATATTTCAACCAGAATGAGATGGTTGAAATGAAAAAGAAAGATACAGAATGTAGCCTCATTAGATTTCTTTGTATTACACCATCACTTATTAGGTATCACTAACTCAATTTAATAGATGATAATATACATGTGGAAGTAAAAACTATGACTGTGCTCAAAACCTTTAATGAGTCAAATGCAATAAATTTAGAAAAGTTCTCCATTTTACTGGCCTAGATTTGGACGGAGTGTAACTTCTGCCTATGTGCTGGAACAGATAAATGAAACCATGGCCCTTTAAGACAACACTTGATAAATACCGAAGTTATTCCCAGCATCATTTCCTTTTCATTTACTTTTCACTACGTACTACACACATTAAGTAATAGATCATTCTGGCTATGGAGGATGAACTCAACTAGACCATTCATGTAGCAATATAGGAATTGGGTGCTACGTTCTTAAACTAACTAGATCAGACACATCTTGCATTGATACAGTAATTATGCCATTAACATCACACTAGCACTTTCTAAAAAGTGAGAGATCCGGATACTATGATCTTTTGAAACTTCAAAGAAATATTAGCAACAAACTATTAATACACTCTAAGGGCACTTAGGGCAGCAAGCTAAGTGAGATGCAATGAGTTGGCATCCGTTCCAGGGGATGCAAGCATGGTTGCTACGGCCAGAATGCATGGCATCAATGCCAAGACTTGCTACTGGTGCGTTTATTAGTATAGGAATGATGGAGAAGCCACCTTAGCACCTATTATCGGATGCTACTGATGTACATGCTATAAGGAACTACACAGAACCCGCCTATATTGATTTTCTCGACAGTGTAGCTTTTTCAATATCCTATGCCTTGACAAACATAGTGCTCTGGAGACTGCATGAGATGGCCAAATATTTGATTTCAACATTCCAAGTTACCAGCTCAAAAGACCTAATTTCACATCCACTAATCCAAATAATGGATCCATAGCACGAGCCCGCAAAAACATATGTAATCTCAAAGTAGTGAGCAGTACAGCAATATAAAAATCCTAGCTTTATCAGTTCCTGAACAAGAATGAATTAACTCATCCCCCCCCCAACCACTAGCGTAATCAATACAGAAACACCTCAGGAGCTCGCCAGAAGAAATCAATCAATTCAACATGAGTAAATTCACAACTTTCCCCAACCACCTCACCCAAGCTCACCAAGCTAGAATGGATGCGAATCTATATATTGCAGAGGTAGGATTGGATGCAATACCGTAGCCTCGCGGAGGTCATCGGCCGCCCACCGCGCCTGCCAGGAGGCGGCGAAGCGGACGAAAGCGAATCCCTTGTTGAGCCGCTGGTCCGCCGGATCCCGGACGAGGCGCACCTCCTCGACATCCCCGGCTTTCGACAGCGCCCGCGCCACGTCCTCCTCCGCGGCGTCGTGCGGGAGCCCGCCCACGAAGACCTCGTAGTCCATCCGCTTCTTCCTTCCCCCCGGCTCCCCCTCCCCCGCCTCATCCCCCCCCATCATCTCATCCGCCGGAAGCGGCAGCGCCGCCGCTTCCTCCTCCTCATCATCCTCCTCCTCCATGATCACCTCATCCGCCGGCTCCTCCTGCAAGTCCTCCACCTCGCGCTCGATCACCTCCTCCACGACTTCCTCCTCAACAGCCGCATCCTCGTGCTGCTCCGCCGGGACTTCCTCCACCACTACCTCCTGGAACGCCTCCTCGGGCTCCTCCTCGAACTCCTCCTGCGCGACGTTGAGGTCGAAGAGGAACCGCCGCGGGGCGCGCGGCGGCGAGGAGGCCATCTCCCGCGACCGCCCCCGGCGGGGGCTAGGGTTTCGCGACGGGGCCCTCGCCGCTGCCTACTCCAGTCCACAGCCCGTCCGTCTAGTAAGCAGGCCCCGGCGGCGCGATGCGAATGCGGCGCGGCGGCGGCGGGGGCGAGCACGTGGCGGCGCGGAGAGGGGGAGGCGGGCTATATAGCGAGGGGGCCGTGACGAGCAGGGTGTGGTGTGGTCGGTCGCCGGAAAACGGAGGGGGGGTTTGGCTCATTTCGGCCAGACGGCCAGGCCAGGCCCAGCCGCAAGCCAGCCGAACGATAGGTGGGGCCGCGGCCGCACCGGAGCTCACCTGTCAGTGAGCGCCCAGGGTGGAGGGTGGGGTACGGCTGTCAGTGGTGGGCGCCCGTGGACTTTTGGATCGCCGAGGCTGCGTGGGTGGCGCGTGCGCGTGCGCGTGCGCGTGACAGGTGGGGTCTTTTGTAAAGGCCCCACTGTCAGGCAGCGTATGGCATTGGTCTACCTATGGGCGGTTCCGTGGCAGTAGTTTCGTATGATTTCGTGGAAGAGGCGGGTCGATCCGATGTGGGTCCCACGGTCCAGAGACCGAGGCGTATGCGAACAAACGCGTTGCCGCGTTGGTCACGCTCCCGGAACCGGAAGCACGCACGTAAAGCCCAGTCTGTTGTTGGGTTGGAACATGTTGAAAGAGGCCCAATTCTATTTCGCGGGATGGGATTAGGCCCAGTTTCTTTGTTATGGACCATACGGGCCACAGACTAATAAGCAAACGCGCAACAATAAATGCACAGGCCCATAATTTTGCGGTGGTGAGTTGGTGGTGATCCCCGGCGAATTCGTTGGTTTTAGTCAGAAAAAAGGTTGGTTTATCAGGCTCGGACGAAAAATAACCGCAATTGTAAGTTTATGGAGGCTTGATATCTGGTATAGACGTATACTAGTGATTTTTTTCCTTTTTAGGTCTCTTTGGATCACAGAATTCTCGAAACGTAAGAATAGAAAAAAACGTAGGACTGGAGTTGCACAAAACTAAAAATTCTACGGGAATTCAAAATGCATGAATTTTCTAAAGTAAGCCTTTGGATGTAACACAAGAATTTGAAGAGAGAGATAGACACAAAGGAAAGTTTTTATGTGGTCCAACCTCATGTTAATTTTCCTCCAAATTTCTGATAAATTCATGCATCTCATAGGAATCCTAAGAAATATCATAGGGTGCAAACCTTTTGTTCCAAGACTGACATAGAAAATTTTCCTATAGGGTTAAAATTCTCAAAGAAAACCTATGGTTTTCCTTTGTTCTAGGGTGGGGGCATAGTTTTAAAGCGGTCCACTAGACCCACAAGATTAGCATCATGCAGCCCATTTTTCTAGATAATGAAATCACACAGCCAATAGCTAACATCCCATCAAAACTAGACAACGAGCACAGTTCATGTCTACAATGTTCACGTGTACAGCTTTTGTTCCACGAATTCATTAAATTTTATTCCACATGTACAGATTAAAGAATTCTATTTAAAATCCATAGCAGCTATGATGTCAGATCCAAGCAAAATGTATTGCCAATTGCTATTGATTTATCTACTCAAAGAAAATCAAGATTTTTGAAAACCATTTTGAGGGTAACCAAGTCGCATAACAACTCAAACATAGTTTTTTTGAAAAACAATTATTTCAAATCTACAATAGCTATGATACGATATCCATACAAAATGGAACGATGTTGATATAGCATGTACTTCAAAATTCATGATTTTTAAGTCCCTATATGCTTTGTTTTGTATGGATGAGATGGGTGGGAACAATTACTCCATCCATTCCAAAATATAGTTCGTTTTAGCTTTTCTAAATTCATAGTATTGGTTGTACATCTATGATGTTTAGGTGCATATTAAAATCTATGAACCTAGAAAAATCAAAATGAACGGAGGGAGTATATGACTGAAGAAAGGAGGGGGCGGTTCGGTGGCAAACCCAAAGGGGCTGCGGATGATGTTACATTCTTTTTCAAGCAGATAGAGTAATATTTTGTTACAATTTATAATTTTTTTGTTTCGCGGTTTCGCATAATATATTCATCCGATATAAAGTTTTGTTACAAATGAATTTTTCTTTCCCATTTCTCCCTAATAACCAGGAAATAATAATTAGTACGGAACGGAGTGTCGGTGCATGCATGCTTAATGATACCGGAACGATGTTTTTTTTATCCATGTGAGTCTTTCTTTTTCCGTGAGTTTTGCCGTAGAGGTTGTGAGGTAGCGCACCCATCCTGCTATCCCGTGTTAAATCATACATCAAATCAAGTTGTTTTGGTTGGTGCTGCGTGGTAAGCTAGCAAGGTCGGTTCGATTTCGGAGAGTTAAACTTTAACCTCGTCACATCAAAAAAAATCTTATTATTTAGGAGTATTAAACAAAATCTGTTTACAAAACTTTTTGCACAGATGTGTGCTAATTCGCGAGACGAATTTAATGAGCCTAATTAATCCATATATTGCAACAGTGATGCTATAGTAACCATCCGCTGATCATGGATCAATATACCTCGTTAGATTCGTCTCGTGAATTAGCCCAGGGGTTCTGCAATTAGTTTTATAATTAAACTTTATTTAGTACTTCTAACTGATAAGATTACAAGTGACAGGAATAAAGTTTAGCTCCGAAACCAAACACCCCCTGAGCTGATTAAAGTTGATTCCCTGGAATAATTAATCGTCCTTCTTCCGTACTACTTGATTGCTCATCATAAATACCTGGTGATGCATTAAATACCCACTTGAGCGCTCCCATCCTGCTATCCTATTGTTTTTATACGTAGTCGCTTGGAGAAGATATTAAATACCTGTGCGATAAGTGATATAGTTCTCACTTCTGATGATGCATCCATGCTAATGAATCATTTCGTTTTCTTTTATCTTTTCTATACATTGGCACATTGCAAATTCTGTATTGTGCATAATTATACTGTGAAAGAAACAATAGAAACATAGTGTATTATTGTTAGATCATTGGCCATTTCATTGCATTGCTTGCTATATTCCTCTGTTTTTTGTGTAATGCAATAGCCATTCTGGATGTGTCTGCTTTGCTATTTTGAAACAAAATAAGCCAGAAATAATGACACATAATTGATGTTATAATACCTACAGCTGGACAAACATGTCATACAATAGCCCAAGCGAGCCACAACATAAGTATAGTCAAAAGAATTTTTGCTGTCATACTTGCTGAAGGCTTGAAAACGTAAATTTTCTTCAAACACAACTTACCTTCGACTAACAATGTTTCCTGAGGAGGATGGCAGGAAAAATATAATGTTGGAGGCAGACTCCTACTTTGAACATGACAAAAGCGTAATATCAAACATGTTTATCTGATTTCTGAATCATCTTCAAGTCCTACATACACAAATTTCTGAGCTCTAATCTAAATGGAATTTATTTTCCAGGTTGGAGCTGTTGTTGTTGGACTTGATCGGTACTTCAATTATTATAAAATGCAGTTACTGTTCTAACCTTGGTGTCTATAACCTTATATTTGTTGCTCTGCATGCGAACCAATCATTACTTCACTTTCGTCATACTTGTGGTTTTTTTCCATTTCAATGCTAGTCTTGATAGGTCTGCCTGTGTGATGATCTAAATTGAACCAGGATTTAAGTTCAAAAGTTCCATCTCGCTTCTGGAAAACTGGAAGGAGATAAACTACACTCAGATCATTAGATCATGAATTTTGTGATGATCAGTTCGTAGTAATGTTATTGCAGGTATGCAAGAACATGCATTAGTGAGAATCCAGGCTGCCTTTTCATTGCGACCAACCGTGATACCGGTGGACATCTTACATCTGCCCAAGAATGGCCAGGTACCATTATCAAGAATTTTATTAGTTTGGAGTTTCAATCTGTATAACATTGTTATTTGCAATTACTTATCTTCACAAGAGCTGAAACTATGGTTGCTGAAGTAAGCTGCTCAGTACAGAAAGAGCCCATTGTTGTTGGAAAGCCTTCACCCTTTCTAAAGGACCTCCTCTTGAAAAGGTTTGTGAAGTGTAATATGAGAAATGTATCATTTATTTGCCATAAAAAGAGCATATTTTTATTCTTTGAGAGGGAAAAGCAGGGAAGTATATTAAGATTATTCGTAAGTTCACTGGCTGTTAATAAATTGGCAATAGACTGAATGAGAGTTTTCCATGACAACGTCTTCTATAAATATAACCAATTTCATTTTGTTCTGGAGTGAAGCCTAACCTATTTGTTTTAAAATTATTAATTAACTTTACAACTATCCATCTTTCTATATGATTTTTCTGATCAAAGACAGAAAGAAAATGTGCACAAGGATAAGATGGTGGGACTGTCAACTGTGATTGCATTCTTCGTATTGATTTTCAATGTGACAATTAGACAATATCAGAGACAAGTTGTCACTATTGATAAAATCCATGCTATTTCAACTGCTGCAGCTTCAATCTGGTATCATCAAGGATTTGCATAGTGGGTGATAAACTGGACACAGACATACTATTTGGCCAGAGTATTGGCTGCAAGACACTTCTTGTTTTGTCTGGTCAGAAGCTCCTACTCCAATATTCGATATTTATCCCACGGTCGCTTTCCGGTGTTCAATGATGCCTCACATGGGTGGGCATTGCAATTGCAGGTTGTACTACCTTACAGGAGATGCAGGACGCTTCGAATAACATCCATCTGGATTTCTACACGAATAGCTTGTACAATCTCATTGGATTATTGCAGAAATAATCCTTGGCCATAGCATTTTTGCAAATAGGGTTCTAAACCGCAGCCATATCAGATGACTTAAATCTGTGCATACGTAGATTCAAACCATGATTGCTAGCTCCACTCTACAATGAGCTAGCTAACCAGGCTAGAGTCCGCTTGGTCATGACATTGCAGTGGCAGAGCAGCGTTCTGACTCTATCACCACAATCCCAAGACACTTTCGAAGCGCTATCAGTAATTATTATGAGAACAGCATTACACGAACCAATTAATGAGTCTATTGAAATAACATTCTATTCTTTGGGTACCTGTTTCAAAATTACCCAGAACCATATTAATTGGAGTCCAGTTCCAGTACTGCCATTTCAAATGAAACCATTTTCACAACCTCATAAATGTAGAATTTGTTAAAGTTTCAAATTTGGCAATGGAACTGCATTTGCCAGTATTGAAAATTGACACTGAAGTATGGAATTAGACTAAATTGAAAATGTGGCAACTGAATTGCAACTTGATGCAACTTGCTCTTGAAGTATGGAATTGGACTAAATTGAAAATGTGGCAACTGAATTGCAACTTGATGCAACATGCTTATTTCAGACAGAAACAGATGGCACTTTGGACATCAAGGCAATGCATACACTGAAGTTACAGTCGCTGATTCATACAATAATATACTTACAAAATCTAGCAAAACTATGATAAGAGTTTTACTGTCCAATTGAAGACATGCCATCTCGTCCCACCCCACCGCCATCAACTTGTTGGCAGTGGCGAAAAAGATGACGACTGAGAGCAGAACATTGCCACCGATTGGCATGACTCAACCTCCGTATCCTAGAAATGCTTTGTAAATGGATTTGCGCCACTATGGTTACTACAAGAAGCCACAAATGGGAGGACGGACTTCTATAAACTGATGGTCAAAGATAGAATTGTTTGACCTAGGACAAACTTAGAATTGCAATTAGTTTGAAATATTGAGAGTATGATGCTATACTTGACGGTTCATAGATGGTTAATAATAACCTTTTTTGAATCTTATGTGGTGGCATCAACAGCATGTTAGCTTTCTTTGTAGCTGCTATAGCACCAAAAGTTGCGCCCACAATTATATATCACATATATAGGTGATGGATTTTTTTTTTTGCCTTCTCCGGTCGACTTTTAATAATAATATATTTTTATCATTTTTCTGTATTTTATTTTTATTTGGTTTCTTTTTTGCTCACAATAATTTCTGTTTGTGATCAAAACAGTGTTTCCTTATTCAGACCATTTTCCTTGCTGATCAAAACAATTTATATATTTTATTAAACCCCTTGTTATGCTATTATTTTTACTTTGCTTAGAAGATTTTCTCTTGGTTTGGAATGTTTTCTTTGGTGCTCAAAATAATTTAGATTTTTTAGGAACTTGTTATGCTCAAAATAGTTTTGTTCTCCGATTGGAATATTTTTTTAATGAAGTGGGAATTTTTGTAAAGTAATATTTTACGAAACAAATAATATATATTTCTTTTCTCGTGAAGCCAAAATATATCTTTTTTCTAAATTGGAACATTTTACCAGCAAGATCCCTTCTACTGAACTGAACTTATGTTTATAGTACTGGCAGATGGAACAAATAAACAAACTCCAAACTGGATCAGAACAATTTATTAGGCTGCTGTTGTTTCGTTCGTCGGGCTGTGGGCCGAGGTATGTAGCGCTCCCACAGGCAAGCCCTTCATCGACAGAACTGCTATTGTATTCCGCGACCTCTTGACAAAAGAAAACGAAAAAAAAAAAATCCACAACCTATAACCATGACTCAGAAATTATCCACAATATATTGGCTTACTTGTCTATTGCATCTACCACTCAAGAAAGTGGTTAGATGGGATCATGGGAGCGAAAGATCCGAGGCAACAGACAATCTAACCACTTACGAGATCAGAGGTGAGTTGTCAACATTGCTTTGACCTAAGCGGAGAAAGCATGCAGAGTGCCTAGGTCGCCTGCACCGATGAGCCTTTAATCAAATCCTGAACGTTGTTTAGCACATCCTAGAACCTAATCCAAACTAAGATATGCATGTGAAACTGTACGGATCTCACGAAAAATAAACTGCCCGCATGTGGCGATCCCTTGGGACATCAATGCCGTGAAAATATGTTAACGAGTGTAATGGCCTTGGATACGGTATAGAATGATATCCCTCTGAATTGGGTAGCCTTCTTTATGTACGCTTAGCTGCTCACAAGACTGAAGTGGTATGGTCTCTGAGATCCGATAGAAAGGCACATCAGTAATTGCCCCTCAAAAAAAAAAAGCTTGAATCTGCCCACCCGGTCGTATTATCCTGAAATTGTCACATAATTTAACCGGCACTTTTCTGGCATTACCTCTAAACCGTTTCTCCTTAGTGTGAATCACTCCAAATCCTCTTTAATCCACGTCAAACGGAACAGGCCTTTAATAGGTGGCAACGGTGGCTCTAAGGTCGTGATGAAAGGCCCTACCCGGGTGCTTTATATGATTTTGGTAACGAGGACGAGTGGCATGAAGTGAAGCCACTAATCAAAGAGACTATATGACCCCGACAACAATGGTGTGCCTACATTAGCAATGGCTCGACGATGGGCGATCCTTCATGAGTCATTAAGAGGAGCTCCAATCCATCCACAATGCTATTAGAGAGACGAAGCACCGGAGAGGGTTGCACCTTATTGTCGACAAGCACATCGTCTACCACTAAGAATGACACCAGTTAACTTTTAGAATAAATTTATAAAAATGCAAGCACCCATACCAAGTCGTTGACTCGAATCCAACGAGCAGGTTTCACTACAAGGAATCTTGCCAGCTTCGCAACACAATGGATATGTTAACTTACGTGCATAATGGTCTTGGATAGTGCATAGGATGGTGACACACTGAATTGAATTGGGTAGCCTTCTTTGTTCACCCATTAGTCGCTCACAAGCCTAATGCACCTTTTGGATGAGATACTAGATTTTGGAGAAGCTAGTGAAAATCTGGATTTAAGACAAAATCTAGATGGTGTTGTTTGGGTATGTGGATTTTAGTAGCTGATTTTATGCATTTTTGGTTCATGCATCCCTTCTATGCCCTTGGTGGGGTTTTTTTAGCCATCAATTGCAATACATTGAGAAGCGGGAGGAGGTGGGGAGATTGAGGGGCGGCTGAGGATAGAGTAGGCGGTCAGGCGCCGGCGCTTGCGAGCGGGATGTCCGAGCAAGGACGGCCAACGTCCGGGTGGGGACAGGTGGTGGCTCGGCGGGGATAGGCGGCCAAGCCAAGGACGGCCCCCTGGGCAGGAACTGGCGCGACCTAGTATGGTGGTCGGGATGGAAGGCTGACTAGGATGGAGCAAGGGGCGGCGAGGGATGGAGCTAGGGGGGTGTGGAGTAGGGGAGGCTATGGGGGATAAAGCTGGGGACCCAGCGGTGGATGGAGTTGGGGAGGCAGCCGTGATGGAGAGGGGGATGGAGCGGGGGCGTGCACGGATTGAGGATGACGGGAGAGAGATGAGGAACCTGGAAATGGCAGACTAGCGTAATTTTTCAAAATGGCTTGGGGCAAAATGGTAATTTTGATCGCCAACTAGCTGCAGCTAGCTCGCTCCAGCTTCCAGGATTTTGAGAATCCAAAAATCTTAAACCAAGAATCCATCCTAGAATCTGCTCCATTTGGAAGCTGTGAAGCTTCTAGATTTTGGATTCTAAAAATCAGCCAGCATCCAAACGGGCCCTAAATTCGTAGTGTCATAGGGTCGATATAAAAGGAAGTAGTTTCATATGGATATATAATATACAGAGTGGTCACGATGCTCATTCTTTAATGAACCAGTTGTATATTATCAAATTGTACTGGCAAATCATTCTTCTCTAACGGTCGGTGGCCCTGTTGTTGTGGTGCCTATGTTCACTGGTGTATTCTGGCTATATCTTTATCCAATTTCACTTGACTCTGAACGAATATGAAATCTGCTTACCATTTTTGCTACAAAATTCCTTTGAAGAACTGTATACCGAGAAAAATGTTTGAAAACTGCTCAAACTTGGAGTTATTTCTCGTGTGATCCATCGTTAGAAACTGACATGAGTGTAGATCAAGAAACACGAGAGCAGATGAGACATCGATTTTTATTGATTAGTTATGCAAGTGCCTGAATCAGAGGAATATATCTAATCCGAACAACTGAAAAGTAGGAAAAATGCACACGGTTACATAACAACGTGTACAATGCAAGTTTGTCACACCACATGGCATTTCCCGATTAAGTAACACGTAACGTGATAGTTGTGGTGAGGCAGCAGCATAGCAGCCTCCCACAAAAACTATGTTAGTTGAGGCCGGTGAATTTTAACAATGGTCGGTTTGCTTTGGCCGAGCTATTCTCTAAGTTATCCCGACCGATTCACAAGGGGACAACGCACGGCCGGCCTGAAAAACTAGTCACTGACCTTGTCAAAAGCAACGGAAACGGAGGCTTCGTTTTCGCAGCACACTTCAGCTCCAACTTTTGTTGCCTTCTCGCCAGCAAGAACCGGACTCTAGAGGATATTTCCAAGCCCTTTTGAATGGGTGCACTTGTTTGATAGATTCCTGCAATGCAACCCTTGGAGTCAACAGTCTAGCAATTTGATACAAAAGGTTTTTGGTAAAGAATCAGTCGAGTGATTTCTTACTGGATTCCGATCGAATTTCCAGCTGTTCCATCTGACGGTCCATTCCAGTGCCTGTTCATTGGACTGGTCAGCGTCTATTGTCTCCCATCTCAAGCCTGCTATGCAGTCCAGCACCAGGCACGACAAACAGACAACTGTCATCTTAAACTATTCATGGCTGCTCTATAAAGGCGACCCAAGTGATGGAGTGAAGGAGCATTCAGGCGAAGAGAGCCAAGAGCAAAGAATGAGAAGACATGGCATGGTATTGACTTGGCTCATCTCGCAGCGACAGCAAACTGCACGAACGCCAGAGGTGAGCCGAGCCAATATCACTTCATGTCATCTAGCGTTCTGTGACTGCAAAATTCCGTAAGTTCATCTTGAGAAACTCTTGTTGCCTCTTTTCGAGCTACTTGGTTTCCACTGACGTGATGGTGAACTTCACTCTCGCAAGAAAATAAAATTAATTGGGAGAATGATAGTATACTGGATATAGCTGTAAATTTGTGATGTTTTCTTGGCATAATCTTTTGTCTGTAAATTTGTGATGTTTTCTTGGCATAATCTTTGGTTACCTGGGGTTGCCATCTTGGTTGGTTCAGTTTCAGAACTACAGTTCATGGCTCCCATGTTTTTCTCTTTGTTGATTCTAGTGTGAACATTGTACATAGGATATAACTGTCATAGTTTTTTCGGGAGTCTCCGCAAGAAAAGACAAATAGGTATGAAACCATTATTTGAACAGAATTTACAATGTCTGCAATGAGCAGCCAGCTGTTTCACCTCTGAAATCCTTCTCTGCCAAAGCACCCATGCCAGACAGGTCAAGTCCTAGCTAGAGTTGTATAGGATCTTGCATCCATAAGGACAAAATTGGTCCACCAGGCCTGCATTTTGTTGCAAGAGATATGATTTCGTTATGAAGGGAAATACATAAAACTTTTTCAACAAAGGAAATGACATAAATTAGTTGCATCACGTTTGCAGTAGATAAAGAACATCAGAATACACAGGAGACATTGTCACTGAGACTTTTGAAGGAGCATAGGTTTGCTTTCAGACATTTCCCTAGCATACATCAGTTCTCATTCTCTTGCTCTGGACAGAGCAAATCTGCCATTTATACAGCACCAACATCACATGAAATTGTAACTAGTAAATGTTGATTCAGTTTTTCATAGTAATCAAGACTGAAGTTCATCCCCTATCCCCCTTTCTTTTACTAAGCAAACAAAAATTCGATAATAGTGCAAAGCCTTGTAGGAAATGAAAAAGATAAGCACAAAGACTCAAAGAGCATAGTCCCATTTTAGTATGGAGTTGATGTTTCATAGATTTCTTGTTGCAAATTTACGGCGTGCATGCACATTTGGTTCTATTTTCTCTCTTTTGTCCTTTGTTAACCACATAACCTAACCTCTCACAGTTCCAAAGCGCTTAAAGGAAGTGCAAGCATTCTGTTAGATTATTTTCTCGATCTTAGCACTTTCACTCAATCCACATCCCAGGTAACACGAGTAAAAACTAATTCATTCAGATATGGTGCAGAAAAGGAAGACTTGAAGGTTCTGGTTGTGGCTAGCAACCACAGGCCAAGGTGTGGCATGATAGGCCCTCATTTTGAAACACTGAAGCAAGATTTCTTGTGCTATCACTTTGGTGGATGGCAATGTAAAACTAGCACATGGCCCACAGGTTATACATGAATGTTTAGAAATAGATAGCAAAAGTTTGAACCCTTAATCATTTGACAAAGGAGATAGATTTGCTCTATCATTTTGTTGTAGTATTACACATCACACCTGAATCATGCATTCCTGAGTCCTGACAAGAAATCATTTGAATTTGAAAGCAATAGCAAACATATATCTTCGAAAATGAGTACTTATATCACATCTGAAAAACAAGGATATACAGCATGTACCCATAATTTTTAAAAATTAGTGAAGAAGTATCTTGTAGCAGAAAGGTTACTCAAACAGCTGTAAATACCGGACTGGTAAAAGGAGCATCCAGGTAAAATAAACTTCAATAGAATATCCCAGATTGCAAGAAACCATTGAGCAACTTGAGCAAATGAAATGTAATCTCATTGGAAATTTGCAATTAGTTAGCGTGGTCCATGTGCATAAATCTATAAGTCACAACTGCTACGGATCTGGCTCAGTGAATTAACAGCAATACCGATGTCCAGCCTTATCCTGCCAAGATTATTTATTTATTTCACAGATTGACACTTCATTTTTTAAAGGTACATCACCCCTAAAATTTCATTTTGTGCTAGTGATTATACAAAAACTTGGTTAGTGATGGCCAGTTAGCCAGTTTGCTTACAGTGCGCAGTGACCCTCATCCATGACAACAGAGCAAGTAACTTGTACTTCATCATTTGGAAACTTCATAGCTCGTTCTGCAGGGATGTCAGCTATTTCGTTTTCCTATATTGACCAGTTTTAAATTTCAACTAAAATTGATATATTACTAATGTGTCAACCAACTTTTTGTTTTTTGCCCCGTTGGTTTCTCAAACAACTTGGTATTGTTTTATGACTAAGTGTCTAAAATAAGCACGTTAGACAATTGGTAATGAGGTCTACACTTCAAGCATAAGCTGAAGATTACCTTCCAAAATAGAGTATTGATTGGATTTGACCGTCTTCCTTATACAACAGTCCTTAATTTTACCTCTTAGTCATATCAACACTGGAAATTCGGAACGAGCCTATACATTATTTTACCTCCATCCCAAAATATATAACAGTTTCCTTAATTTTGATTTTTGACAGCCAATATATACTCACTCCTTTATTCTTTTGTTTATTGTCGCAGAGTCCAAGCCGGCAAACTAGTTTGACCACTAATAATGTATTTATAAACTATCAATTAGCTTTATGAAATTATATTAACTGATTTGTCTTTCAAAATGTTTTCATAAAAACAAAAAATATTCACATATATTTATGTGAAGTTATTAAAATGAGAGATCAAAGTTGCATAACGTGGACTGCAGAAAAGTAAAAAAAAATCAAACAAGTACAAAGTTGCTTCTACAAATAATGTAAATATACTAATATTATTATACACTATACTTTCAGAATATAATATTTTATGCTTATTACTACCATATTACTATATTTGTACATAAACTAACTGTCAAACTTATCCAGTGGTGATTACATCTTATCGAAAGGTTTATATATTATTTGCACAGAGAGGGCAGCAGCTAAGATCCTTCAAGATTTCTATGTTAACCATGATCATACCTTAGCACGGTTCCTGACTAAGATGTGCATCTAGCAGTTCATCTTGCTTTCTCCTCGGTGGGTATTGTAACTGTTGATATTGTCAGATTTTTATTGCCATTGCCATTGTCTTAATCCGACAATTGATGGAGAGATATAGAGAGCAGAAGAAGGATTTGCATATGGTCTTTATTGATCTTGAGAAGGCGTATGATAAAATACCGAAAAATATCATGTGGTGGGCCTTAGAGAAGCACAAAGTTCCAACTAAGTACATTACCCTCATCAAGGATATGTATAAGGATGCGATGACGTTTGTCCGCACATGTGATGCATAGTTGTTATGGCGTCGCCATATCGTCGCCATAGCGACGCCATAGCGTCGTGGCGGATTTTGGCCTGTCGCCACGACGACGCCACGACTTCGGATGTCTATGGCGTCTGCCACAGAGCTGTGGCGTCCCCGTGGCGCCGATATGGCGTCCTGTGGCGCCGTGAAGCTCTGTGGCGGGCGCCATAGATACGTCTAGGTCTAGGTCTATCAGTTGAAAGGAGAGTGAGAAGATTTCTGTTACCTCTCGTTCCCCTTGCCCTTGCCCGAGCCGCCGCTATCTCCTTCCCCTTGCCCGAGCCGCCACCGCACCGCCGCCTGCCCAAGCCGAGCCTCCGCCGCCGCCGCCTGCCCGAGCCTCCGCCGGCCCGATCCGCCGCCGCCGCCGCTATCTCCCCTGTTCCCCGCCCGCCGCCTGCCCGAGCCGCCGCTATCTCCCCTGTTCCCCGCCCTCCGCCGGCCCGATCCGCCGCCGCCGCCGCTATCTCCCCTGTTCCCCGCCCTCCGCCGGCCCGATCCGCCGCCGCCGCCGCTATCTCCCCTGTTCCCCGCCCTCCGCCGGCCCTTCTTCTTCTTCTCTCCGCGCGCGAGCCGCGGGAGCTCGCGCCGCTGCTCCTCCACTCCGGCGGGAGCTCGCGCCGCTGCTCCTCCGCCGTCGTCCGCATCGCTAGGTATGGACCCTCTCTCTGACTCTCTGTGCTTGCGGATGGTAGGCTGCCGCTGCATATAGGTTGAAGTGCTGTGCTTGTGCATTGAAGTGGTATGCATATAGCCTTGTGGTAACAGTGAATCAATGCACCGACCGATTGGTAACAGTGAATCAATGTGTGTATGCAGATTTTAAGATAATCCTGTCACAGAAGTATAGAACATGGCTACGCAAGGGACTGGAAGTGCGGAGGCCTCGGACGCGGCATCAAATATTGATCCAAAGACTGATCCAAAGCGGAAGCCGGCAAAGTCAAATGATCCTGGGTGGAAATATGGATTTTGGCCAACCATTGGCAATAGAGATGTTGTGCAGTGTTGCTTATGTGATAGAAGAATAACGGGAGGAATTACAAGGCTCAAGGAGCATCTTGTGGGTGGTTATGGAGATGTTCAGAAATGTGTCAAAACCACAACAACTATTGCACGAGAGATGCAAGATGCTATGAAGAAGAAGAAGAGACCACTCGTCCTTGATGATGAAGAAGAGGAAGATAATGTGATTGTTTTGACAGAGGAGTCCCAAGATGTTGCTAGCCGCATTGTGCATCCTAGTTCAGGGACAGCTGCCAAAAGGAAACAATCCACATTGAAGTTCAGTGAACCAAAAGAGCCCAGCACCAAGTCAGTTGGTTCAATGCTTCGGAAAACTCCAACAGAGGTTGTGGAAGAAAGACACTCGAAGGGTTCTTCTCAAGTCAGTATTCAAGCTAGCATAAGGACAAAGGAAGAAAGAGAAGCTGTCAACTTAGAGTGGGCCAGGTTCTTTTATGAGTGTGGCATACCATTCAATGCCGCAAATTCTAGACAGTTTGAGATTGCTATAGAGGCCACTGCACAGTACGGTTCTAGGTATAGGCCTCCTACCTACCATGAGCTTAGGGAGCCATTACTCCAAAAGGTTGTTAAGGAGACAGATGATTTGAGAAAGAAACATGAGGATGCATGGAAACAATATGGCTGCACATTGATGTCAGATGGATGGACGGATAGGAGGGGGCATCATTTGATCAACTTTCTAGTCAATAGTTCAGAGGGGACTTTCTTCTTGGAGTTAGTTGATGCATCAAGTGAAGTTCATGATCAGGTGATGTTAGCTGATTTGTTAGAGAAGAAAATCATGGACATTGGAGTTGATAAAGTTGTGCAAGTTGTCACTGATAATGGAGCTAACTATAAAGCAGCGGGCAAGCTTCTCATGGAGAGGTTTCCTACACTTTATTGGACTCCTTGTGCAGCACATTGTTTAGACCTTATGTTGGAAGACGTAGCGAAGTTGAAGGAATTGAAGAAGCCTATCTCACGTGCCCGGCATGTCACTACTTTCATCTATAGACATGGAAGACTTCTTAGTGCAATGAGGGAGAAGACAAATGGGAGGGATCTTGTGAGACCCGCAGCCACTCGGTTTGCTACCACATTCCTCACCTTGCAGAGTTTGTACAAGCACAAAGATGCATTAAGATTTCTGTTTACCTCCGATGAATGGACTGGTTGCAAACTAGCAAAGACAGAGGCCGGGAAAAAAGTGTATGATATTTTGCTTTCTAGGGAGTTTTGGAACTCCGTTGAGGATTGCCTTAGAGCTTCTCTACCACTTATCATTGTGTTGAGGGTGGTTGATGGTGATGAGAGGCCTGCCATGCCAGAGGTTGATGCTCTCATGAATCATGCAAAGGAGAAGATCAAGGCTAACTTCTCTACTGACAACAAGAGAAGCTTGTTCAACAAGATCATACAAATTATTGAGAGCCGTTGGGATAGGCAAATGGATACCCCACTCTATGGCGCTGCCCTCTTTTTGAACCCAGGAAAATTCTATACCATCCAAAAGGAGAATGATGAATATGTTGGTCATCTAAGGGGTTGTTTCAACGATGTGCTTGCACGAATGGTGCAAGATGAGAGCATTCGAAATAAAATTGATCAACAATCCATGCTCTATGAAGATCAACGCGGAGATATCTTCAAGAATTGCATGGCTCTCCAAACCGTGAAGTTAAAGAACCCTCGTAAGTGATTTAAAAATTTAATTGCTGCATGTTATTTAAGGTTTAAATCCTAATATATGAATGTGTATTGACGTATTGTTAATTTAGTTGATTGGTGGCGTACGTATGGTGGCCGATGCATTGACCTCCAAAGATTGGCAAAGCGTATTGTTAGTCTTTGTGCATCATCATCCGGTTGTGAGCGTAATTGGAGCACTTTTGAATTTGTAAGTAAAGTACTCAAGTTCCATTATTCATTGAATGAAATAGGTTAAAACATATTTTTTTAAATTTGCTTGCTTTATGATCAATTGTAGATTCATTCTAAGAAGAGAAACCGGCTGGAGTATAAAAGATTGAATGATTTGGTTTATGTTTCCTATAATCGGAAAATGACTAGTAGGTTCCGAAAGCGCCGCGAGGAAGCGGGTAGAAGCTATGACCCTTTGGTTTTAGAAGATTTTGATTGGAACAATGAATGGGTAGACCCAATGGCCCAACCTGAAGGTGCTCGTGGTTCGGAACTAACATGGGATCAAGTTGATGAAGCCATTGGGGCATCACGTGAGCTTCGAGGTCGTAATCTTCCTAGGATCTATACTCGTCGCGCAAGACATATACCAAGAGTGGTTGAAGAAGATGAGGAAGAGGAAGAGGAAGAAGAGATCATTTTGGATGATGATGATATAGATGATTTTGGTGAACAACCAATGGATGCTACCGAAGATGGTGGAGAGAACGTGGATGCTTCTAACGATCTCAATGAGTTTGCATTGGACAACTTTTGAGAGATGAGAGATTTGGAAGTTTGAGAAATGAGAGAGTTCTATATCTTTTGTGCTACATTTACATTGCTATTTTGAGTTGCTAATATTGTAGACTATACCTTTTAACCTACATTTGCATTACTATTTGTCAGTATAATTTCCTAATATCCTAGACTATAATGTATGTATTCGCCACGCCGATGTGTGTATGGCGACGCCACGCCGCGCGCCATAGACGCTGTAAAGGTGTGAAGGTGGTGGGTCGCCGCACCTCGCCGCGCCGTCGTAACAACTATGATGTGATGGTGACACCACTGACTTTCCTATTAAAATAGGCCTACATCAGGGGTCAGCATTGAGTCCTTATTTATTTGCCTTGGTGATGGATGAGGTCACAAGGGACATACAAGATGATATCCCTTGGTGTATGCTCTTTGTTGATAATGTGGTGCTAGTTGACGAGAGTAGGGAAGGGGTTAATAGGAAGTTAGAGCTGTGGAGACGCACGTTAGAGTCGAAAGGGTTTAGACTCAGTAGGACCAAGACCGAGTACATGATATGCGATTTCAGCACGACTAGGCATGAGGATGGAGATGTTAGCCTCGATGGGCAAGTGGTGGCCCAGAAGGATACTTTTCGGTATTTAGGATCGATGCTTCAAAAGGATGGCGACATTGATGAAGATGTTAGATATAGAATCTCAGCTGCCTGGTTGAAGTGGCGTCAAGCTTCTGGCGTCCTATGTGACAGAAGGGTGCCACAAAAGTTAAAAGGTAAGTTCGATAGGACAACGATTTGTCCGGCGATGTTATACGGTGCTGAATGTTGGCCTACAAAAAGACGACATGTCCAACAACTGAGTGTAGTAGAGATGCGGATGTTGCGGTGGTTTTGCGGGCACACACGAAGGGATAGAGTCCAGAACGAAGTTATTCGGGATAGAGTCGAGGTGGCACCAATTGAGGAGAAACTTACTCAACATCGATTGAGATGGTTTGAACATGTCCAACGGAGATCCCCTAAGGCGCCGGTGCGTAGTGGGATTCTAAAGCAGGCTGAAAATGTAAAGAGAGGTAGAGGTAGACCTAAACTGACTTGGGACGAGTCGGTTAAAAGAGACCTTAAGGAGTGGAATATCTCCAAAGAGGTAGCTTTGGATAGGAGCATTTGGAGACTCGCCATCCACGTACCTGAAGATCCGTGATCTTTATTTTTTATGGGTTTTATACAAAAAAGGCTATGTTGTTATTATTGTATTGTCGAAGCTGGCTGGTACATAACTACCCCCACCCCCCACCCCTACCCCCATTTACATTTTACATTATCTGATTATGCAATGAACTATAATTTTGTAGCACTTAAACATGAGATACGAGGGATAGCTCAAATGAACTTGTCTAGTATTATTTTACAAATAACATATCTGAATACAAACATTTGATGTTAAATAAACAAGTATGAGTGGCAATTTTTTTCGAGCAAATGTATGAGTCGCAAAATTAAGACTCAGTAATCAGTAGAAGTTCCAGATCGATTTTTAGCTAGGCTGAATTCATGTGCATATTTGTTTCCAACCAGAAGCACGCCCTCTGGTAGCATTTAGTTGACCAAAGCACATGGAAATTCACTTACACCTTCAGAAGATCTACTTGCGTCTATAGGAACTTCAAAAGTGGGATCGCTCCCCCCATTTACTCATAGGGATACTATGCACATACTTTTGGAAGCAATGGCGGTTGGCAACCTGGTAAGCTGCTTTAAGTCTGAACAACTGAAGCATGTAAAAACTACTCACCGAGCTCTGAAGTTCTGAACCAAGAAACTACTCACCGAGCTTTCTCGCTGGCCTACTACAGGAAACACCACACCCGGGACGCGAACTGGACCTCGCCTTCCTCCTCCATCTCGGCCACCTACGTCGCCAAGGCCGCGAGCCCACCCCGCCCGCTGCAGCGGACCGGAGGCTTCCCTGCCCTCCTGTCCCGGCTGCAACTCCTGAAGGTGGCTGGTACCGTTGGCGGCGTTGGACGCTCTGACGATGAGTCCGTCGGACTGGGAGTAGCCCGGGGGATAGGATGGGCGTAAGTTTGCCGGCGGTGAGGGACTGAGGGATGGACGGAGCGGCGACGCCGGCGAGAGAAGCGGCTCCAAGTCAATACCGAGCATTGGTGGGTTTCTTGGGCCCTGAAAGCCGAGGAGTTGGGCCTGGGCTGTGCTATCCGGCCTCGGGCCTCCCATATAATTACTCGTTGACTGGGCTTCAACGTCGTTTGTCTTGAGCCTGGGCTCCAGGTCTTTCCGGCGGAGCCGCGAAGGGTTCTCTCGGCGCGCGGACAGAGATGGCGGCGGCGGCGGGGACGACGGCGCCGGCACCGGCGAAGGAGGTGGTGGAGAAGAAGGTGGAGCTCATGAAGGAGGTATGGTCAACCTCTCCATACTTTCACACCTCTGTTGGTGTTTCATGTAGTTTTCTTCCCAAGCTTCCTGCTCTTGTTCTTGGAAATTCGGCCGATGAGAGCAGAAATAATCTTCCCCTTGGATTTGCTTTGGTTGGTCTGCGAAGATACGCGCGCACGAGGTGGCGATCGCGGAGCTACAGAACCTGCATCCCTCCCGGGTCAGCCTCTTCCCCTGCACGATTTCTGTCAGTAGCTGTCCAGCTGGGATGGTACAAATTACCAATGGCAACTAGGGTGTTGGCCAGTGATAGACTGATGCCACAATTACATAGCCCTGTTTCAGTAAATTAGTAATCAGGTGGCAAGCACAAAGTACTCCCAATAGCTTCGATTATCCAATTTGTTGGATATGCTTACTGCATCAAACTTTCAGCAGCCTGCTGTATCACAAATTCACAACTAGTTCGCCTTTGCTTGGCGGTTTCTTGTTGGTTTGCAACAGGCGGTGTACCAGAAGGCTGGCAACATCTTCTTCCGCAAGAGCGTCAAATCAGTGGTCACGACGGAGCAGAGTATGCCGAATCGCCAATCGCCACTAATGCATTGCATCTTTCTCCTCTTCTTAGTCTGCACTGTCAAACATGACTCTGGTTTTATGATTCTCTCAGAGCAACTTGACCTGGCCAAAGCTGGGTTGAGCAAGCTGAACCTGGCCTGACGATGGCAGCAACTGCTGGCTCTCGCAACACAATCAAGCATGCAGATTCAAGAACACTTCGCCATCGCCTCGTTGCTCTTGTTGTGCCTTGTGGACCTAATCCATGTGTAATGCAACTCATTTTTGCTTGAGAATGTGAGATGCAAATATGCAGTTGTCTTGAAACTAATCAGAGGCTAGATTTTACTTCCACAGTTCCACTAGCTTTTCTGTGGTGTTAGTGTGATGCCACTCGAAGTTTGCTGGTTGCTGAAAATAGGAACAGGAAACAAATTATGTGAGACTGACCAGTGTAGAGGTTGCTTTGGAAAAGGTTGTTTACTGCCTAGTCTGAGCCTCTGAGCTTGGATGCTGTTGTTTAAGTTCCCTTCGTTTCCAGATGTTAAGTTTGCCCTGCTGGATTCAAAGTTTGCGTCCTGTCAACCAATCCTCTCGTCAGCTGCGATCATACTTCTGTTACTTGCTAGCTGCTACTGCGGCAGATATACGCTGTCACTGGCACCGAAATTGATCATGATTTTGTTCCTTGCAACTGCGGCAGATGTAACAGCGCTTCAGCGCCAGAAGCAAGTTGATACAGCGTCGCTGTCAGCTACACTGATTCAGATTTGTTTGTATATGGGAAGGCAATAATAATACCACGAAAAAATGGTGCATCAACAGCATGCAAAAATAAGGCAAGTCGAATGGGGTATGAGTTTTGGACGGTCATAGAAAAGTTCATCCTCAATCTTCATCTTCAGGAAAATAACTATGGAGTAGTAAGCATTACATTACGCTGGTGTTGACAGGGGGACAACAGTTTAGCATACGATGGGCTGCTTCACAACTGACTGAATACTTCTCAAAGTCGAGGGGGAAAATTGGATAAAGATACTGATATTACATGCTTTTTCCTATGCTGATGAACTACCATCCGATGTTTCTATGCTGCCTGCACTCTACTGATTATCTACAAATGTCGAAAAAACGACCACACCATCCTGAACACAAGGATCATCGGTCCGATTGATGTGAAGAAGGCTATCTGCAAAGGAAAGAAAATACAGGATCAGGTTTCAAATAGAATTAGCTGCCTGCATTGCCATATATCATATAGGGAAAAAACTTGATATGTTGGACATGAGCTTTAGCGAAATCAAGATAAAAATAGGACACAGGATACTGCATCCATATGCACCTGAGAGGTGAGAGCGCACATTGCCTTTTATTGGCCAATATAACTTTTATAGAGTGGAGCAAGATGAAATAGATCATAATTGACCTCAACATAGAAGAAAGTGACATCTAGTTACAAGGCCTAACTTGGAAATGTTACACAGAACCAAGTTATAAGTTGCATTGTATTTCAAACACTACTTACAGCAACAGAAGTGGACTTCTAAGTTTGAAACACTACATACAAACGTGTTTTCAACAGAGGTTATTACATAGTTTTCGCATTCCTGACTTGTTCATTACGTAGGGGAAATGATATCAGAGCATAGCAAAGTTCAGCAAAGGGACGATACTAAACAACACATTTGTGGTACTAAGATTTGAAAGAATCAATAAGATAAATGCATAAGATTTGAAAGTATCAATAAGATAAATGCATCCTCATACAACTAATTTAGCAAAAGGAGTCATATTGAACTAAAGATTAGGGATAAAATCAATCATCAATTAATCAGAAGGTAAGTAGTTGGTACTTACTCAGAAGTGTAATGAATAGAACTTGAACTGGTAACTAAGCTGGCATTGTGATATTATAACGGCTACGCAGACCATCAATAGCTTTCTCCACAGATTTTGTCATCTCAGGGATAGTCACCTTGCACACTAATTATTAGAGACAAATGAGAATGAGAATGAGACATTCAAGTAACATACAGGGATTAATGACATGTTAACACAGACAGAAAAATGTCACAAATTGACCTTTTTTAATGTGACCAGCACTTCACCTTTACTACTCCCTCCATTCTTTTTTGACAGTCCTATTTCTAAAATTGAATTATTCTCTTTTGATAGTCCTACTTGAGTTGACATCTTGGGAATAGTATGGACGGCAATCTTGGGAATAGTATGGACGGCCGTTCGATTCAAGTGCAGAGTAACTTTTTTAGAAAAAAGATTGGTGTATGTATATGACAACACCGAAACCGAGGAGTTGTAATTAATGAGATGATAAGCAAGGTCCTTCTTCTTGGTCATTGTACCAAAATGAAATACGACTATCAAAAGAGAATGAAGGGAGTATATAATATTTACATATGGGGAGGAGCATGATGACAGAAATAATTGAAGTTAGGACATGCAATTCCACTGTTCAAAACGAGAATAAACATTTACTGCAACTGCAAGACAGTTTAGGATCAACCTAATCATGAGTGTTAAACCAGAGAAACAGAACATGATGATTGATATGTCCTGCCTTTCACATATCACATATTTCTATGACCATATTCTCCAATCTAGTATCAGTTAATTTTGTAAGCAAGACAGTGGTGTCAAGTAGAGGAGATAGAGAAAGATTTTGAAGTATGTGTGTAGTACCACAAGTCGTGGATGACTGTGCCTCTGCGATGATCTGCTTGAACTTTGCCTGAAAACAGCAAAGAAACATTAGCATCCAAATAAAAAAATAGGAAATTTTAAGATGCTGAAAGGCCTAACAAATGTGTACCTTGACAATCTCAGAACTTTCTTTTATATTATCAGACATCTTCTTGTATTCCTTGTCAACTTCATCTGTTAGTTGCTGACAGCTCTGGTTTTGGGTCTGAAAAGAGAATTAAAATCTTACATATGTTAGAGCAAACAAAACACCAGAAGCACAGAAAATGCATTACATGTGTATTAGCTATAGCTTCTGTGTATGTGTTAACATATTGGGTGGAAAATGCAATGTTAATACAAAATCTGCATGGATAAGCTCACCAAGCCATCTAACAAAATTTAACCTACATGAATGAACTACCAGTTAGGAGAGTGAATGAAATCTATTAGACCATGTTATTGTGCCAACTGGAATTATAATTCAATGGATCTCCAAAAGCGGCACTGGTCAAATGCTCCTGGGAAACTAATCACATTTTTCACTGACATGGAAAATTGACCCCTGCGATGAACTGGCAAAACAAATACGAATACATTGGTACTGAGAAGTTTAAAAATTCAAACAAGCTCGCCTCATTCAATACCATTTCATGCTACAACAGTAAAAAACTTTGAACTCTTACAAAAAAAAGCCATATATACTACTGCTGCAAGCCTCTAAAGGGAAGAGATCCAGGTAAACTACTCATTTTCATGGATTCCAATGATGCAAAACATCTTCCATATCCGATATCCCCATTAGTGAATTACGCATTTGAGCTTGTTAAATTGCAGAAACTCAAATATAGTAACCTCATATGTCAATTTTAGAAACTCAGATACAGTAACCTCAATCATCATATATCAACTGTCGAAATTCAGATATGGTAACCTCATATGTCAGATATTCAGCCCAACGAAGACAATTTCAGATAAGCTAATAAACAGAGTAGACGAGATCATGACATCTGGAAATGGTACGAAGGCAATTCATGTGACAAGGGTTATCTCCAGTTCCCCACGCGCTAGCGCTCTACATCACCAACCAACAGTCCGGAGCAAACAACGAAGCTCGGAAGTGAACCCTAACGACGCGACTGGGAGGGAAGCGGTGTTGCGGGAGAGGCTCAGGGCGGCGGGGATCACCTTGATTCGCTTGGAGACGCGGGAGAAGGACGCGTCGAGGTCGGCATGCGCACGGGAGTGGAGCGCGTCCAGGCGGCGCTTGAGGTCCTCCATCTGCGAGGCGACGGCGCTCCTGAGGTCTCCGACGCTGGACGCCCCAGCCGCCGGCGCGGGCTGGGGAGACGCGGCGGGGGAAGGGGAAGGGGAGGCGGCGGCGGCGACGCGGGGGGTGGCGACGAGAGGCGAGCGCGCGGCGGGCTTGGCCCGTGCCCTGGGCTTCGGGGGCGAGGCGGAGGAGCCCGGCGAGGAGAGGAAGCTGATGTCGAGGTCGGCGGGGAAGGAGCCCGGGGACGACGACGCGGGGGAGGAAGCGCCGCCGCGGACGGGGCGCTTGCGGGTGCGGGTGCGGGTGCGCGACGCGGGCGCCGGCGACGCGAGCGGGGAGAGGAAGGAGGGGTCCTGCTTCGGCTTGGGGTTGCGCCTCGGCCTGGAGGCGGCGGCGGGGGTCGCTCGTGGCCTCCCCATGGCTCCGCTGCCGGTGGGGTGGGGTTGGCCTCTCCGCTCCGCTTCGGCTTTCGAGGTTTGAAATGGGAGAACGGAACGAAACGGAAATGAGGGGTGGGGTTAGTAGGGGCCCGGGCGATCGGAGAGCCGCGCGGGCGCTCGTCTTGCCACGACACCGTTCGGGGCCCGCTTTTTTCTGGGGCCACATGTCATTGACAGTCTCAACACTTTAACTTTGTATCAGCTTCTCCCTAATTCAGAAAGAAGAAACATCGTGGCTGGCCCAGTGAATTAACTTTGTACATGCTCTAAGGATCCAAAACAATTGAAAACTTCCTCCAACTGAAAAATCCCCGCCTACCCCTCACAGAAAGGCCCACTTAACAAGTTGGAAGATGCAAAAGTTTTAGAATGTTGAAAAAATCAGCATATTCTAAAATGTTTCTACCTTTTTGCCCCTACTTTCTTCACCCAACTAAAATCATACCTGCCCGCGCGTACACACCCAATCCCGCCCGTCAATTTTGCATCCGAGGATCACGCCTCGACGTTTGCCATATGCTGCCGCTTAACCTCTACGCAAGATTTCGAGGTCCCCTGCCGACTCGCCAAACGCATCCTCGGCGCCTCGCCTAGACAGCAGCCGCACCGCCGCTCCCCTCCCTATTCACCATAGCTGCCCCTCCCATGTCCAGAATTATGACGGACGACGGCACTGGCAGTGGGTTACGGGCCTTGGAAGCGGTGGCTATGGCTGCTATGGAAGCGGCCTGACTCGGCGCCTCCACCTCCATCACAACAGCTAGCCCCTCAGCGATGGCGGCGGCCCAACAGGAAGCGTCCGTGGCTGTGGGCGGCGGCGGCGACCTAGATGAAGTACATGATGAATGGTGATGGTCGGGCCACTCGTAATTCCGAGATTCAGCGCCTGCTCGCCCTCAACATAGTGCCATAGCCACAATGCTTGTCCCTCGTCCCCGTCCAGGTCCTCGCGCTTCCTGCCATGGATTGAAATTCTCAAGCACTGACCTACCAAGGGAGTCCCTATCTCCCGTATTGGATTTCATCCAGCTCCGGGTACAGTTGGACGTGTTGTGCGTTTCTCCTTGTGGCTGGCAATTGACAGAGGCGAACACATCCGAGATGGCAACAACGTCATCGCCAGCAACGCCCACGGGTGCCAAGGGATCGATATGATGGGGTATCCTTCCTGCTCACCTGATAAATCGTGTCTAATGTTGCCTCCACCAAGGCTCATTTACCCATTGCCGCTCCTTTGATTATACTATTCTGCATGAGAAATAGGTGCTTGGAAGGTGTTCAATGAAATGCCCTTGATCAGTCAACCAACAAATTTCTTGCACTCCAGGTCTTCTCATGGCAACCATGACACCCCAAGATGTTCAAGAGCTTCAACCACATGGGTACACGCAAGTTTTGTGGGTTGATGCGCTAACTGATGAATTAACAAGCATGTTGTGGTTCCCAATGGCGTTCATGGTCTGCCAGTTCCTCCTGTTCAATCAGATTTGGAGAGAGCGCACTACTGAGGTGATTGAGAAGAAAAAAACTTTGGGGACAATGTAAATCACATAATCAAGCTAACACTGATTTTCTAGAGCTCTTGTTCCTTTCCATATTTTCTAATTTGAGCACTGTACTCTAGCAGTATCAAGGTCAAGACCAGCAGCACAATTCAAGATAGAAGAATCTCAAGATGATGTCTTGATGTGACATCAAACTTCAATGGGCAATGGTTAGCTAGCACATCATGTTTTCCTTTATATATTAGGTTTATTATTAAATTTGCTTCTTGCCAACTTGTATTGTCGATTGAACAAGATGACACACATGAAGCACCAATGAATTATGGTTGACAGAAGTCATATGTCCATTTAACTTGACAAACGATCCAATCAGATTTGGATAGCGCTTGAAGGAGCTGGTGGCTGGGCACTTGAAGGAGGAATCACAAGACAATTAATGAAATGAGATCAAGATGAAGGAGTGAAAGATGTTGACACAAAGTCTATTGGCTGGACGAGCATCAATGTACACAGGTTGCAAAGCGATCTCCCACCAGAGCACTTGCCAAGAAGGTTGGTTGCAATCAAGGACAAATAATCTGATAAACTCGATAAAGTGGACATGACAAGATCCATTATCCATTTTTTGATTTATAGAATTTTCAAAATGTTTAATTTTCAGCATTGCTAGCATTTCTTTGTGTGATCTATAGAATTGTGAATATTTTTTATTTCTATGGTGCATGGATTCTTATCGGTGTTCAAATGGTAATGGGAAAATAATTAAATTATTGTGTGCCAAATGACTGGTTTGTAGATGAACGAAGTTTTATGCTAGCCATGTAAATGGTGTCTAGGTTCTCACCATACATTTAGGTAAAAAGAAAAGTTACAAGATTTAGTATGCAGGATGGTTGATACACTCGTTTTGGTTCAGGTAGGTTTAAGAAATTCTAGAATAATGGAAATAGCATAGCAAATTGTGGAGCTTATGGATCTTGGGATCAATGAGTCCGTCAACAATAGGATGGTCTACGTGCCCCTGCCTGTCTTACTGACTGCAGCGAGGGATGGCATGGAGCAGACGTCTTGAACCCAGCCTTAAGGTACCCTTATCCATCAGCTATTTTGTGATATATCTTCCTTAAATTTAATGTAGTACATCTTCTGTCTTGGTTCTCTATGTCCAACAAGTAGGATGATATGCATATCCTTTGTTTGTTGCCTTCTGAATATTTTGCGATGGATTCGCAATCCTCATGCAGTAACAACTGGAGTCATCGCCCATTGGCCTTGCACTCTTGACCATTCAGTCTATTCTTTTATAATTGTTTGAGGTAATTTGAAAAGATACATCAAATTATCACAGCAGTTCAATATTTTACTTGACGGGAAGTGGAATGTTGTGGTAACCACTTGGATCAATAGGTGAGCTAATTTTTTTTGAAATTTATTTTACTCTATTTCACATGGGCTTCAAGTCTTTTTTGTGTAAATTGTTTCTTGACTACTATGGACCACTAGCTGAATGGGCATTTGATTGCAAGCTTTTGAGCATCTTGCTGGAGGCTAAAATCATGAGTTTCATCATGAAGCTTTACGATTGATAGTGTTTGCAGAAAAATACCGATTTTTTCTTCTTTGATACATTACAAGAATAACACTCATGTAACAACTTTTCAACTGAAATGATGTAATAACTTTTCATTTCAACTGCAGATTTTGGATTTTTTTAAGGGAGTAAGAGTGGTGTTACTTCATGCAGCAGGAGCAACCCATTCACGTCCATATATTCTTCTTTCAGTTAGCACATGGAACTCATCAAATATGGAATATCTATTTACTTTCATGGATGGTTCTCATGTATGTCAATTGGTGTCAACTATTAATTATTGCATCTATCTAAAACTGGATGTCATTATCTAAAGAAAATTTAAACTTTATGTTCGATGAATCATTGCAGAGATGATGAAGGACTCACTTTATCAGGCATTAGGTATCAGATTATTTGTTCGAGAAAAAAAGTATCAAATTATTCATGTACACCAAAAAGGGCAACATGGAGGTAAAACTTGTTAGTTTTTTTTATCCTGAATCTGTGCATAAACCAGCTTTACTATGTGTTTTCCCATTTTCATTTTAGTGAAGAGAATGAAACATATTAGGAATTAAATAATGATATGTGCTTATAGATATGATTTTCTTTTGATTGCACATACTCAGATATGTTAGCCTATGTTAAAATAGTAGAATACACAAAGAATTCGGTGTATAAGCCTATATTTATTGCATTTGACATGGGACGCTTTGGTGCACGTGGAATCGAGAAGCCATAGTTTAAATTAGTATGTCATTTTTAGCCTTTAGGTGTTTGTCTTACACTAATAACCTGACCTCACATGTTTCGTACTATCATATAAGAAATACTACCATGCTTGATCTCATTGTTCTGTTAATGACTTTTATTGTAGATATTTTTTCTCTTCATGTGATCCAATTAAATTCTGTAAAATACTACAAAAATTTGCTCTAAAATTTATGAGTATGCTCTATAAACACATCCTATTAGCTACATGCAATGTGTTGCTTTGTAATTTCCTTGGACAATGGCATGTGAGTATAGCAGAAATTGTGAGAAAGATGTGCAGAGAAGCTAATTCATTATTGAGTTCAATATGATGTATTTACTGTGATGACGTCTTATTCATGTGGTTATCCCTTCAGGTCTAAAATAACAATTTATCCATGTGGTTATGCTCATCTTATCCGTTTTAGAGGATATTACATTTTCCTTTAAATTTAAATGGAAGTAGTTCCTACTCATGTTGAGTTTTGCCATGAACATAATTTTTTTCATGTTTGCAACGATGGACGTGGTTTCATCTCTGGAATTGTATGCATTATGCTCCAAAACTTCTCAGACTCGGATGGTTATTTGTTTACCATATTAACTGTATCATCTTAGTACTATATGTTTTAGGTGGTCTTTAGAAGTTATAAGACAATGCAAAACAAGACACCTAAAAATAGCATGAAGCTTTTGCAAGACCCTAATAGTTCAGAAGTGCACTTAAGCTATTGAATTTAGATTTAGTGTCAATAATGTGTTTAGATAAATTAGGTGACTTTTATTTATTAGAATTTCTAAAAATACATGCTTCCTGTATGTATATCTTTATATAATTACAAATTATTGTTTACTATAACTTTTAAATATAAATTCATTATTTATGAAGTTTTTAGAAAACACATGCGTGCCGCATGTGCACTCTACTAGTTTCTAAAAATTTTGTACCTGCAAATGAGTCACTCTCTGAAAATAAGCTAAACTACCACTAAACTTTCTAAGCGCACCGTCTAAAGTCAATTGCGGATCGAAGAATTGAAGTTAGGAGGATTTATTTCTTCTTCTTGTTCCTCCTCCCTTCTCTCTTTTCTTCTTCCTCCTCCTCCTTTTCTTTTCTCTCCTTCATCCATGGCTCAAAATGTTGGGGGGCTTTGGGGGCCATGCATCGCATGGGCCCCCACGCTGAATCTGCCCTATCTAAAGTTACTGACGTGCTAACTCATCTAGTTATGTGTTGGAATGGGACTGTTTGGTTAGCTCCACCCATCTCCGTCTCCCGTATTGTAGTACTATTATTGCATGCAAGAGTCGGATTCAAATGAGATAGAATTTTCTACTCCATCAACTTCTCCTCTTTTCTAGTTCATCTTCAACCTAGGGAGAAAATGTATTCATTACTCCAGAGCTACACAGCTACAAAAATTTATCAGGAGGGGCTGAAACAGGTGGAGCTGCACCAAAGAGTACTATCTGTACCTCTAAAAATAAGCAAATGGCGAAAAAAGTTTTGTTCCTACGTCGCGCCTCCCTCTAACTGTCATCTCGCGCGCCGTCGGATTCCTTTCGCCCTCGCCTCCAGCGCTCGCCCTTACTCGCCCCGCCGCCCAGGCCTCGTGCTCACCCATGCCGCCGAGACCTCGCCCTCATCCTTAGCGCTCACTCCCTTGCGCTCCCTGCTCTGCTGCCGCCGCACCCTCCCCGTGTGTCCCCCGAACAGAGCACCGCCGCCCGTCGTCTCGCAGAGTAGAAGCCGCCGACGCCCGCCGTTGTACCGCGTCCCCCTGCCGCGTCCCCCTGCCGTGCGGGACCACCCTCCTTCCTGCGACCCCACACGCCCTCCCCCTGCATCGCCCCCTACCCAACGATGCCGCACAAGCTTGCTCGCCTGTTTGTGTACCGACCACTGCCGCTCCTTCCCGGCGAGAATTCGGCCGCTACGGTGCCTCCCCGCCATGGGTAAAAGGTAAAACGGGTTCCCCTCGACCTCCTCTCTCTATTCCCCATCTTTCCCAGCCCTCTTGTGCACCAGTTCGCCGGAATTTTGGCCAGACAGAACCTCCAGTTCTTTAGCCATGGAGAAGCCCGAGCTTTTGCAATTTACCCTTCGCAAATTCACGTAATTGCTGTTGTTTTTCCTTTGTGTTGCTAGATCTGCAGAAAATCACCTGATGGATTCGATCTTTTATCCCAGCCCTAGCCCCGATCTTTTTCAGATCTAATCCTGTCTTTTTCCTAAACTGCGAGCATAGTTTACCGTGTTTGCAGATCTTCCCTACTAGCCCCTGAAGTCTATGCTTAATCGCTACTAGGTCTCTGCAGCATTCTTTCTTTCGTAGATTCCACGTTTTGATCGTTCATGTTGCGTTAGTCTTTTTTTAGCGTAAGCTATCGTTATGCAGCGTTTTTTTACCATAGTTCCTGTTTTAGAATTAAATATAGAATTAATTTGATTAATATTTCTCTCATCAAGCTTTTCTAATTTAAAGTTGACTAAGGCTATACACCGGTTTTTCTTAATTAGTGTTAAATATGAATACCAACTTGAATGTGTTTTAAATATAATTTGTTTAGTTCAACATGAATCATAAATTTATGCCGCCCAGACCTCACCCTCGCCTCCTAACCTTTACCCCCTGATAGAAAACGATTGATCCTTTGCCTTATGGCCCTGTTTTAATTTATTCAGAAATGTTGAAATGTTATTCCTGTTTCAGCATTCATGTTTGTTACCTTCTCGAACTCAGTGTTCTGGTGTTCTAAGAGTAGCTTATTTGTTTTTTAGTTTTTCTGTAGTTTCTTACTTTCTTTCTCTTCTGTGCTTCTTCTCCCTTTTGTAAGACCTGTTATTTGCTTCTCTGGTTTCAAAGCTCGTGCTTTGATCTTGTAACTTTATTCCTGTAAATATTATATTATGTGATTTATGCAATAAAATGTGGACAATCAATTAGTATTGTGTTATCAATCGAAGGTTATTCTCCAGAAAACTTATGCTCAGAGTATGGTTACTGAAGAAACTATGCTCTTGTATTCAGCAAAGATGACAGGCAAGAGAAGTTTGATCAGTTTCTGAGGAAGATGCATCTAGAGAAGACTTTCAATTCAAAAAATAAAATCGTGGAGGCTGTGTGATCCACTCGCGCAAGGGCCCTACACCACTAATGACCACAGGTTCAACAGCCACACCAGCAATAAATTTCAGTTCATTGTGCCATTGAATTTCTTTAACTAGAATTCTTTGAATTAGTACTTCGAAATGCTTATGCTCGTATATGTTGGAGAATGCTTATGGGCCTTTCCACTGGTGTTACCTGTATATTCACAGTAGTATGCTCCATGCTGCCGTTAGATGAAATCCAAGCTTAGCACATTACGAAAGGCTAATGGCTGCAATTTTTGCCAATAACTACTGCATGTAGAGCTTCAGAGTCTGTTTAGCAATCTCCTATGTATAGGATATCCGTGCAGTTTCCAGTCAAAATACAAAAGGTGCAGAAAAGTGGCACCAAAACATCTGCTTCCACTTATGGTTCTAAAACTGATTGCATGTCAGTATGCTTTGTAGATGAATATCTCTGAAATAATTATCTGAATTGTTTACTATGTTTTCTGTGTTTCATTAGAACAATGTCCTCGATGGAATAAAGAAAGCCTAGAGTGATTAATATTTAGTTTTTAAGGTAATATAACTGTTCTGTTCCATGATGTAATGAATGGACAAAGCATTGATATATGTTCAACATTTTTCCAGGAACAGACTGCAATTTGACAATTCCAACTTGCTTTGAATCCATTCATGCATACTAAGTACTGTGTTATCTGTCTGATCCCCTCAACTGTGTTATTTTACCAGAAACCATTGGCAATTGTTACTCTTGCTAGCTGTGTTACCTTCACCTTACCGCTGCTATTGAGCCACTGAATGTAGTAAGGCTGCGGGTGTGGCCTTGTGCTCAATGTATGTTTCTCCACCATTTCAGCACTTGCCAAGTTGTTGCAACTCCCTCCATCGATGATGACGCGGCAGGAGCGTTCGTTGATCACACACTTGGTTTGAAATAAAGTGTGGCGCTGATTTTGTTCAGCCTTCTCCATTTGTGCACTTAGCACTCGCTGCACCACGAGGCTCTCATAGCACTTGGCCTCTTCAGCCCCAATGTGTTCCTCATTATGGTTTTGCACTTTATCTCCACCTGCATTGTTAGCTACAAGCATCGCATATGTTTCATCATCAAAATCACCAGCGGAGGAATACCCACCATCTGCACGCACAATCATTACACGTGCACTTGGGTAGTCCATGCGCACGTGGTCGTAGCCTTTACAGCGAAGGCACTGAATATCTCTTGTTTGTCCCGTTGATGCAATCGAGGACGAACTCTTAGTTGGTGCGGCTGCTATCCCTCTTGTTGGTTCGCTTGGACTTGGCACAAAATTTGATGTAGAGAGACGTGGTTTGCTGATTGAGGAGGACGGCGCAGCAGCTCGGTTAGATGGGCTGCTAGTGGTGGCATATGCCCATGAGCTAGCACGCCCTGCAGGAATGTTAGTTCTCATGCTGGCTCGTCATCACTGCACTTCTCTTTCAAGCTTTACAAGTAAGATGAAATAAACGTCTGGCAGAATTATATTCCTTGTACGCAAGCATGTCCTGAATTTTCCGGTTCAGCCCACCCATAAATCTAGCAATAGCACCATCCTCACTTTCCTCTAAACCACATCTAAGCATGCCCATTTGCAACTCTTGATAATACTCTTCAACAGATTTAGTTCCTTATTTTAGTTGCTGCAATTTATGTAACAAATCACGGGCATAATAAGAAGTAACAAATCTAGCCCGCATGATCTTTTTCAAAGCATCTCAAGTTGGTGTGTTATTTGGGTTCTTACGATGGTATTCAGATCACCGAATAGAGGCAAAATTAGTAAACTCACTAGTGGCAGCCCTAACACGTTTGTCCTCTGAAAAATCATGACAAATAAATTTTTGATGAACCGCTAGTTCCCAAGTAGGATACGCATCAGGGTTGTATTTTCCATCAAAAAAAGGCATGGTGAATTTAATCTTACCTAGAGAGTCAGCAGCACGTACCTCTCGCCGTGGTGGGTGTGTACCTGTACCATGACGGTTGCGACGTGGATGGCTGTATTGATGACCATTTACCTCATCGTCAAGCTCGGTGTCCGCAGAATATTCTTACTCATCTTGATCCACGACGCTGCCCACAGTGTTGTTATTTTCCTGTGAATCAGCCTTGTCCATCTTGTCTAATCTGTCCAAAACGGCTGCAAGAAAAGTGTTCACATCCCCAATAGACCTCTCTAGTGCGGCCAGCCTAGTGTTGGTGTCGACTTGGGTTGTTTCCATCTGACCAATGCGCTCATTGGTGACTCGAACATCATCATCTAAGTGTTCAGTATGCAGCCTCACTTTGTGCTCAAAGTGCTACAACAAGGCCTTCGATCGTGATGATTGGGGAGGGGTCCTTTCGTCTTCTTCTGCCATGGTCAGTATGCAGCAAGAAATTCACAAGGAAATATATGGGATCAATGTGGAACTAGGTGACAACAAACTCCATCCTCTCAATCTTGTGCAATCATGTTCTTACATTTTCTTACCGTGCAAAGCAGGAGGTGTTGGTAGCCAACAAATACATCACAAACGGTTACAGAAGCACAACCCTGTGATGTAGTAGATAATTTGTGGATCTATAGGTGGCTGCAAAAAAAATGAATCAAGATACAGCTAGAACCATGTTAGTTAATGCAACTTGAATAAGCATTCATTGATGGTCCTATGCTGGTCCTAGAGCTAAATCATGCTAGAGACATGAGCCTGAACACAAGCATTGTCACACACCAAGCAAACGAGTGCAAGAAAAATAATAACTTTACCCCCTTCTATGTTTTTCTCTTTTTTTCTTTCTTTCTTTCCTTTTTTTCCCAGGGGACTAAACTCTTTTGTTCAGTATCACAACAACCAAAACAAAGGAATTATTACACACAACCCCTTTGAAATCAGATCGACATCTCTGGTTTTAGACAGCAATCACAAATATCTAGCGCTATTGTGAAGCGCTCAAAAGGAATTTGGGGACAAGGTCAGATCCGTTAGAAAGAACACAAGATAAGCTTTCCAGATTGTATTTGAACTTCTGAATCGGATATCAAACACAAAATACATGACTATTTTTTTCTGGTGGTTAATTGGGGAAGATACATTCGTGGTGGCAAAATGAGAATGGAAATATGAATGGTTCTGGTGGATTTCATGGTGACTAAAACGCGACCAGAACTCAAAACTCTAAAGAAAGAACCACTAGGAACCAACAACTAGTCCAAACAATGCATCTGAAAACTCAACAAGCAAAGAACTATGTAGAACAACAAAGGCTCAAACTAGTTGTTGGGATTTTCAGATCTAACTATTTTTTGGATTTTTGACTTTAGGTAAAAGGATGGGTAGAATCTTTCACCAAAAAACCTTGCTCTGATTACCACATGATAGAATCCACTTGGGTTTGTTCCTGAGTTTTCGATGAGAGGGGGGATAACTCAATTTGAAGGAGGATTGACGTTGTGCTACTTGACTACAACACAAGGGGCTGCGCCTTAGCGATAGTTACACTGCCTCCGATTTGTGCTGTTCTTGCTGTGCCAAGAACAACCTTGAACCTGCAAGCAAATCGAAGAACAAGCAAGAACAAGTGGACAAGCAAACAGCACACAGACCTTGCCCAAGGGATAAATCTGATATACATGAAGTTGGGGTTCTGAATCAAGCAAACGGGTGGTTTAGTCGACACACGCGCTCACCAGGAAGTAACAGAAGCTAAACTTACAACAAAACAAAACCCAAGTGTTTCTTGGTGGCTGCTACTAGTTTATATAGGTGGGAAGGCAGCTAGGAGGGTGCTAAGGTCGAAACCCTAACTTAAAATGGGCCCCTAGTGGGCTGGACGAGATACAAATTACTCAGTCCATGTCTGGTAGTCCGAACATCATTCTGGCGATTCCACTTAGCTCCAGAGGAATTTCATCATGAGGTAGGATTCATCTGATATTAGACTTCGAGTCCTTTCCAACAAGTACTCATGGGCCTGAAACAACCTCCGGAGTGAAGAGTTACGGCCTCCCGAAGTTGCCCTTGCTTGGAGGTCCGAACTGACCAGTCCAAACTGGCATGGTCTAGACTGGCAAGGCTCGAGCTCGCTGTTCGAACTGGCTGTCCATTATCGTGGTTGCTCTTCCTCCAATCTGATTCATGTCCCAAGTTCCTAATCATAAGAAAATCATCACAGGAATATAGTAGCACCCTATTCAAAGAATAATCTATTTGGTCAGAAAGGAACGACTTTACCTCATAATTGAGTTGTTGTGCATGAGCTCGAGTCAATGGTCCTTGCTGAGCACTAGGCATGGTTGTATCAATGGTAGGGATGTCCTCATCAAATATGAAGAGTTCTCGGTAGTTTCAAGCTTGAAGCATTTAACATATTTTTATTCTACACACTTTATAGTTGTATCACTGTGCGCCTTTTGCAATTTGGTATGTATTGATTCACACAACTTAGATGGTTTGGGCAATATGATTGCTTTTCAAGAAAGTGGTACTATGCAGCCACCCAAGTTAAATTCTAATGTGGTGGTATAAGAAATATCTTGAGTTCTGATTCCTCATAGTTTTTGGGAAAGTTAAGCAACATTGTGCTTAGAGTCAACATATACCTGGTTCGTGTTTTTATTGCATTCATATTTTTAGTTATGTTGAAAATATTTTATCTTTCGTGGCAATGCACGGGTATAAACCTAGTCTATACCTCTACACCACAAATAAAAAGAACGAAGTTTGTTTACCTCTCTCGTGGGTCTGCCTCCTGTGGTTCTGCCAACTTCGCATCTCAGCCGTCCGATCCTCACCCCGTCCGATCTCAACCGCGCCACCCCACCTCTGCCCCCACCCTCGACCTCCTGCCCCACCCACGACGTCCTGGCCGACGGTTCCCCGCCCGCACATGCCCCGGCCTCCTCCTCCTCCCAGCGATGCCCCAGCACCCTCCCCTTCGCCTGGCGCCCTCACCCTCCAGCGCGCCACCTTAGCGTCCTGACCTCATCCACCCCCTTCCTTGAGTAGTCGCCGCTGCATGATGTAGACTGCTCATACGACCACACGGGCGTGTTCTCGCCCTCGGCAGCGTCGCCCCCAGCCCCAACTGCCGTCTCGCGCGCTCGCCGGCGCTCGCCCGCACGGTGCAGTACCCACGCTCTTCCGACACACCCACTTGACGGCTCCGTGCACAAGGCGGCGTACCCTCCTCCCAGCCTGCGTTGCTCTTGCTCGGCTGGCGCCACCCCCATCGCTCGCCGGCACCCACGCCATCGACACTTCACCGCGCCCGTGCTGTGGTGGAGCCCCAGCATCGAGCGCATCCCGGAGGACGCACGCCGCATCCTGCTCCACTTGGCCGGCAAGCTCTGGGGTGGCGACGTGGACTCGGGCGCGCTCGCCATGTCCTAGCTTAGGGGCGCCATGACCAACGAGGTCTTCCGGGTCACCTAGCCCGGCGGCGAGTGCGACCCACGTAAGGTGCTCGTGCGTATCTACGACCAGGGCGTCGAGGTCTTCTTCGATCGCGCCGACGAGGTCAGCACCTTCGAGTGCATGTCGTGCCACATGTTGGTGTTTTACCGCCACGCCCACCGAGGGATACCCTCGAGGTGGTGAGTTTGTAGGTAGGGTGTCGCCGAGATCAGGAACTTGAAGGTGCAAGGAACATAAAGTTTAGACAGGTTCGGACCGCCGAGAGCGTAATACCCTACGTCCTGTGTGGTTTGTATTGCCTTAGGTGGTGATCGGGTGATCTCCTGTTTGGAGGGGGTCCCTGTCCGCCCTTATATAGTCCGGGGGGTAGGGTTACATGGAAGTCCTAGTCGGATACAAGCCCAGGAGTCCTACCCGAGTACATTTTGTATAGTTTCCTATCATCTCCAACTAGTTTTACTACTGTATGAGTAGTCCTACTACGCTACGAGTAGTTACAATAGATGTAGGGCGTGGGCCATGTCCCATCCCTTATCCTATGAAATGTACGCTATGTGCATAGTCCCATGGGCTCGGGTCTGACAAGCCCCCGAGCTCTTCGTAGTCGAGTACTGCAGGCGTCCGAGTATTTCTGAAGGCGTCTTCGAGTTCTCCCGAACTCCATCTTGAAGGTGTCCTCCGAGTACTTCCTTGGCTGCATCGAGGCTGTGAGGTGCTCATGCCCTGAGTAGTTGTCAAGTCTTTTTTTATATGGGGTGCGATTAAACTCGCACTCCATATGGAGTAGCCCCTGAGCCTTAGGTTGACTCGTAGAATCAGGCTGAGGGTCAATTCGATCTTGAGTCTTCTGTCCTTGTCTTCCAAAAGATTTGAAAGATATGTCGCTGATGACACGTGTCCCGCAACCCCCGAGCCTTGAATCCAAATCCCCAAGGTTTGGAATAAAGGATCCAAAAGAATCGTGGCATGCAATATATGACGATAACGATTTGATGGTTAAGATGGGCAAATTGGTCCAGAAATTCGAAAACCGCTTTTCTCGGGAAAAATTCGCTGAAAAAATGGTTAAACAAAGAACTTCCCCAAAAGCGCCCTAAATTACCACTCAATTCAGATCTTGTTCCCTGAGTCAATGTTTAGATAAGACCTCTGGGTTAATAATTTGAAAAATCCCTTATTTCGGAATAGAATCCCAGAAATAATGGTTAACAATTATCTTCCCGAAATAAATCTTCAAAAGCCTCTTGAATCGGGATCTTCCGAATAGTTTTACAGCGTCCAGCCTTACGTGAGAGCTGTCGCTGAAAACATGCTGAGTGCCCTGTCGCATCCAGCCCCCGAGCGTGGGAGCTAGATGAGTCGCATAGTATATACCTAGTTGTCGGTGGCACCAACCCCCGAGCTTAGGCATTGGCCAAGTTGCTTCTGGGTCTTGTACTGTCGATGAAGCCGACTAGTCGGAGTCGATTCCGACTAGATTTGTAGGCGAAACGAGTAGTCGAAGTAGTCGAACACGCGTAAAACTAGTCGGGAACTAGTAAACACCTTGTCCTGGGAGCGAGACCCCTTCGGTAACATAGGATACTAGTCGAAAACTAGTAATCTGTTACTGGAAGTATGCGAGCGAGGCCCCTTCAACAAACTTGCATGTAATAACAGTCGTAAACCAGTAAAACGGAGTTGTACTGGAAGTATGGGAGCGAGGTCCCTTCAGTAACACAGGATACTAGTAGGAAACTGGTAATCTGTTACTGGAAGTATGGGGGCAAGGCCCCTTCAGCAAACTTGCGTGTAATACCAGTCGTAAACCAGTAAAATAGAGTTGTACTGGAAGTATGGGAGCGAGGCCCCTTCAGTGACATAGGATACTAGTCGGAAACTAATAATCTGTTACTGGAAGTATGGGAGGGAGACCCTTCAGCAAACTTGCGCAAAATACCAGTCGTAAACCAGTAAAACGGAGTTGTATTGGAAGTATGGGAGCAAGGCCCCTTCAGTAACATAGGATACTAGTCGGAAACTAGTAATCTGTTACTGGAAGTATGGGAGCGAGGCCCCTTCTGCAAACTTGCGCGTAATACCAGTCGTAAACTAGTAAAATGGAGTTGTACTGGAAGTATGGGAGTTAGGCCCCTTCAGTAACATAGGATACTAGTCGGAAACTAGTAATGTGTTACTGGAAGTATGGGAGCGAGGCCCCTTCAGCAAACTTGCGTGTAATACCAGTCGTAAACCAGTAAAACAGAGTTGTACTGGAAGTATGAGAGTGAGGCCCCTTCAGTAACATAGGATACTAGTCGGAAACTAGTAATCTATTACTGGAAGTATGGGAGTGAGGCCCGTTTAGCAAACTTGCGCGTAATACCGGTCGTAAACCAGTAAAATGGAGTTGTACTAGAAGTTTTGATCTCCAGGCGCCGACAGAAGATGTCTTGGTTGGCAAAGGATGAAAACGGCGTAGATGCTCGATATTCCAAGAATTAGGAACCTCCTGGCCATCAGGGTATTGTAAGCGATATGACCCTGGTCCTGTAACCTTGTGCACGATGAAAGGCCCCTCCCATCATGAGTTAAGTTTGTGCAGCCCGGTTTCATCCTGGATTCGTCGAAGAACCATATCTCCAACATTGAAAGAGCGTCGTTGGATGTTCCGGTCGTGGTAATGACGGACTCCTTGTAAGTAGCGGGCTGACTGGAGCAAGCCGTTGCATCTGATTTCCTTAGCTGAGTCAAGTTCGAGATGTCTTGCGCTCTCAGCGCCGCCTTCTTCATACATCTCCAGTAGAGGAGACTTCCACATGACATCAGCCAGTAGTATAGCTTCAAACCCGTATACAAGCAAGAATGGTGATTGTCCTGTGACTTTGCTTGGTTGTGTGCGAAGCCCTCAGATTACCGAGGAGATCTCGTCGATCCACTTGCCATCCTTTCTGCTGTTCTCGTCGTAGAGTCTTTTCTTCAAGCCATCAAGAATCAAGCCGTTGGCGCGCTCAACCTGGCCGTTGGCCCGCGGGTGAGCCACTAAAATGTACTTGATTTCAATGGAACTGCGTTCACAGAAATCCCAGAAGTGATGCGAGTGGAAATTGGATCCCAGGTCCGTGATGATTGTGTTGGGGAAGCCAAAACGGTGCAAGATGTTGCAGATGAAGCTAACCACTCGATCTGCAGAAAGTGTTGTGATTGGCTTGTACTCGATTCACTTGGTAAACTTGTTTGCTGAAGAATTGGCAGTTTGTGCACCGGCGAACATGTGCTTTGGCGTCTGCCAAAGCAGTCGTCCAGTAGAAACCAGATCTAAATGCCTTGCCGACTAGTGTGCGAGAAGCAGCGTGGTTCCCGCACATGCCTTCGTGAATCTCTTGGAGTATTTCTCTGCCCTCCTCTGTGCGGATACACTTCATGAGTATGCCTTATGCTGATCCACGCTTGTACAAGTTAACCCCAACTAGAATGTACCCTTTATTGTGCCTTAAGATGCGTGTAGCCTCATCACTTTTTGGGTCTACGCCGGGGGGTAGTTTGTGCTCCTGGATGTAGTCGATGAAGGTCACCCGCCAGTCGACCTCAATCATCAGGACCTCTTGGTCAGGTTCCTTTGGACCCTGAGCGATGGAACTTGAATCTGGTGTCTTGATGGAAGGGTGATGCAACTCATGAATGAAAACTCTCAGTGGGACGTTAGCTCGATCAGAACCCAGTTTCGAGAGCAGATCCGCTCCCACATTGTTGTCGCGAATCACATGATGGATTTCCAGCCCCAAGAACTTGTTCTCGAGCTTGCATATCTCCACGACGTACGCGTCCATGGTGTCCTTGTTGACGTCCCACTCTTTGTTGACTTGCTGGACCACCAATAAGGAGTCGTTGTAGACAAGCAGTCGCTTGATGCCCAGAGAGACTGCCAGGCGTAGCCCGTGCAATAGCGCCTCGTACTCAGCTTCGTTGTTAGAGATCTCAAATAGTATTTGGAACATGTGCTTGAGTTTTTCTCCTCTCGGACTGATGAAAAGTACTCCCGCGCCACCGCCATCGAGCTTGATTGAACCATCAAAGTACATGACCCAATGCTCTGGCTGGTTGGCTGGAGCTTCCACTTGGTTTTCTCGCCACTCCGCCATGAAATCGACTAGTGCCCATGACTTGATGGCCATCCGGGGCTTGAAGTCGAGGGTGAGAGACCCCAGTTTCACTACCCACTTAGAGATGCATCCGGTGGCATCCCGATTGTGGCGGATATCTGCCAATGGGAAATCAGTGACCACCAAGATGTTGTATGCGTCAAAATAATGGCGAAGCTTCCTGGAAGTGATGAGTATACCGTAGAGTAGTTTCTAAATTGTTGGGTAATGAACCTTGGATTCAGAAAGGGCTTCGCTGATGAAGTAGACTGGATGCTGCACACCGAAAGCATGGCCTTCCTCCTGGAGCTCTAGCACGATTGACGTACTGACGACGTGAGTAGTCATGGCGATGTAGAGTAGCAGGTTCTCGCCTGGTTGAGGAGCCATCAGGATGGGGATCAACTGCAAATGATGCTTGACATCTTGCAGCGCCTGTTTGGCCTCCTCGGTCCACTGGAACTTGTCGTGACGCTTGAGTAGTTTGAAGAAGGGTAATCCCCGTTTTCCAAGTCGGGTGATAAATCTGTTCAAGGCTGCCATACAGCCTGTGAGCTTCTGGACATCCTTGATCGTCCATGGAGCATCCATGGCTGTGATGGCAGTGATCTTCTCTGGGTTTGCTTCAATTCCTCGGTGACTAACGATGAAACCGAGTAGCGTTCCTTATGGCACGCCGAAGATGCACTTGGTTGGGTTAAGCTTCCATCAAAACTTGCGTCAGCTGTTGAAGGTTTCCTCGAGATCAGGGATGAACTCGTCGTGGGATCTGGTCTTGATGACCATGTCGTCCACATAGGCTTCAATGTTGCGATGTAGCTGATTAGCAAGGCATAGTTGGATGGCCCGCCGATAGGTGGCTCCTGCATTCTTCAACCCGAAGGACATTGTTGTGTATGCATATACTCCAAAGGGGGTGATGAACGCCATTTTGATCTGATCTTCTTCCTTGAGAGCAATCTGGTGGTAACCCGAATATCAGTCGAGGAAGGAGAGCAGGACGCAGCCAGCTGTAGAGTCGATGACCTGGTTGATGCGTGGGAGCGCGAAGGGATCCTTCGGGTAGTGTTTTTAGAAATCAGTATAATCCACACACATCCTCCATTCATTATTATTGTTTTCCAAGACTAGTACAGGGTTAGCTAACCACTCGGGGTGGTATACTTCTTTAATAAAACCAGTCGCGAGTAGTTTTGCTAGCTCCTTCTTGATGGCCTCCCTCTTGTCAGGAGCAAAGCGTCGTAGGCATTGCTTCTTCGGAGTGGCTTTAGTGTCAACTTTTAGGCAATGCTCGATCAAATCCTTGGGCACCCCTAGCATATCCGCTGGTTTCCACGCGAATATGTCTCGGTTAGCCCTAAGGAAGCTAACGAGTGCGCTTTCCTATTTGTCACTCAAGCCGCCTCTGATTAAAGCAGTCTTGGACGGGTCGCCTTCTTGCAGCTGGATGGCCTTGATGCCGACGTCGCTGGGGTTGGGTTTAACCCTCGACTGGCTAGGCCTCTGGCTGGAGATCTCCATCTCTGAGTCGGTGAACTTTTGCACGGCCGCGAGTACTTCCGCAGAAGGCTCATGCACGCATGATGTCGTGGCATACTCGATCGCCTCCTGGTCGCAGTCGTACGACTTCTTCAGGTCGCCATGGAATGTGAGTACGCCTGTCTTGCCTGGCATCTTGAGTAGCAGGTAGACGTAGTGGGGCACGGCCATGAACTTGGCTAGTGCTGGTCTGCTGAGGATGGCATGGTATGACGACTCGAAGTCAGCCACCTCGAACTTGATGTACTCGGTGCGGTAGTTGTCCTTCATCCCAAAGGTAACTAGCAGGACCACTAAGCTGAGTGGTGTAGCCGCGTTTCCTGGTACGATGCCGTAGAACGGAGCTCTGCTAGGGGTGAGCATCTTGGAGATGTCCAGACCCATCTTCTTTAGAGTAATCGCGAAAAGCAGGTTGAGGCCGCTCCTGCCATCGATGAGTACTCGGGTCAGCTGTGAGCCCGCCACGACAGGATCTAGGACGAGCGGGAATTTTCCCGGCTCGGAGAAGCTGGTCAATTGATCTCCCTGGAGAAGGAGATCGGGACCTCGCTGTATCTCGGAGGCTTTTGCGTGGCAGGTTCTAAAGAGAGGATTTCGCGCAGGGTAAACTTCTGCCCGCGCTTGGAAGAGAATCCGCCGTCTCCACCGAAGATGATGTTGACGACGTTCTTTTGGGTCTTGGAAATCTTGAGCCCCCGACTTGTGACCTTCATCATCGTCCTCCTGATCCTTTCACTTTCCGGCTTGGGGAAGGGGTGGAGCGTTGAGTGACTTGCGGAGGCTGACGCACTCGAAGAGCGTATGTCGTGACTTCGGGTGCATCGGGCATTGTTTGTGCAGGACTTTCTAAAACTATGCATCATTGTTTCCCAATTTTCTTGCCACGCAGATTGCGCTCAATAGCTGCGACTTCTTGGTCTGGCTTGCACTTTCGGGGGTTCCCCGAGTGGTTCCGCTGGCCCTTGTCGAAGTGGCTGTTGCCGTTGCCCTGCTTGTCGCTATTTCGCTTGGGGAAGCAGTCGTTCTCCTTGTCCTCCTCCTGGTCAGCCCACCGTGCCATCATGTCACTTAGCTCCACGGCAGTAGTCGGGCGATTACGTCAGAAGTCGTGGTATGTGTTCTTCGAGAAGAGTTTGTTCTGGAAGCAGCGGATGACGTCCTCATCGGTGATGTTGGCGATGGTGGCGCGCATCTCGAAGAAACACCGGGTGTAGGACCTCAGGGTTTCGTTCATCTCTTGCTTGACCTAGGATAGATCGTGGTGAGTGCCTCCTCTGATCATGGATCCCTGGAAGCTGTCGATGAAGGCCCGCTTGAGGTCCTCCCAGGAGTTGATGGAGTTTGGCTTGAGGCTTTCAAGCCAAGTGAGGGGCGTGAATTCCAAAGCTATCGGGAAGTAGAGTGCTTTGGTGGAGTTGGATCTCCCTGAGATCTCAATGGCAACGGAGTAGCATCCGATCCACTAGCACGGGTCCTGCTTGCCATCGTACTTGGGGATTCCGACTGATTTAAACTCCTTGGGATAGGATTTTTCAGTGATGTTGGGGGTGAAGGTGGGGAAGCGGTCGTTGTCGTCGTCGTCGTGGTACCTATTGGGACGGTCCCTTCTCCTTGCCTTAATGATGCACCGCGCGTCGCAGCCATCATTGATCTTCTGCCTGAGATCGATCGTGGGAGCGTCGTGAAGGCTGGCCTCGGGTGGAGCTTGGCCTTGAGGCCTTGCGCCACACTGGTTGCGACGTTGGCGAGTAGATTGTTGTACTTCTTGTTCGGCGTTGCCACGCGCGGACATGTGGCCCTCGTTGCACTGGCGACTGTCGTTCCTCCAGTTCCCGGGGCCTCCTCCGGGGGTGCGACTGATCAGCATAGTGTCACCATGGTGCTCAGACCTTGATGGCAAGTTCCGAGTGGAAGACATTGGATGTTGCCCATCGAGTTGTATGAGCGCGCGCTGGGTTAGATACTGCAGCCTTTGTATCTGGGGGTTGGGTGGTAGTTGTTGGGCTAGGAGTGCTGCTTTTGCAATGGCACCAATCGGTGTACGATACTCCTGATCCGCGGCTGCTACAAAAGTGTTGTTGAAGTTCCTTTGGTACATTGGGTTGCGAGCGCGATTTTTCATGTTCCGCCTACGCTGGGTGCGCTTGGTGTTCTTTAACCGCCGGATCCTTTGGTGCTCCTCGTTCTCGTTTTGGGGAGTATTTGCCATAGGCTCGTCGGCAGACACGTCCGCGAGTTGCTCGTCGTCGTACTCGGGGCCCGGCTCGTCGTCATCCGGGTTGCAAAGGGAGGCCATGTAGACTTGACGATCCGGCGAGTTGTCAGCCGTATGGCTATACTCGAGTAGCTCTGTGCTACTGTCTCCCTCTTTCACGATGGGAGAGAGAGGTTTGCCCTTCGGGAAGGGTAGTTTCTGCATGAAAGCCACAAGGCGGGAGTCGTAGTTGAGTAGTTCAGAGGGCTCTAAGCCCTTCCAGTACACGAAACGGCCTTGCGGTGTAGATGTTATGGTTAAACCTAGATGATTGCTCAAAAATGATTCGTGGTAGTCATCGGGTTGCGAGTGGTTTTCAAGAGCGGGTGCCCCCGATGAGCGGTGGCTCCCTCATATCCGAGTCCTTCTCGGCTCTGGCTTGAAGGTGTAGTACTAAACGACGAGTACTCTTCGTTGGAGTCCGAGTAGTTGTCGAAAACGGGGCCCCCCGACAAGCGGTGGCTCCCACGTCATTGAGCTTGAGCAGTAGATCTATGTCCTCCTCCAAGTCGGAGAGGGACTTAGATTGTGTGGTCCCCTCAGATCAGTTTGAGTCCGATCCGACTAATTCTGGTGCAGCACGAGTGGAAGTCGCGTCGAAAACGGACATCTTTTCAATCTGCAGGACCAGATCGGGGAGTAGCAACTCGTCGAGGTTGTCGATGAATTCGTCGATGTCACCGTGTCTTGATGATGTAGAGGCCTCCGACTTCCTGGAGTCGACTAGGTGGCTATTGAAGCCACTCAAGCCGTTGGCGACACGGATCCAGGAGCCGAAGGCAAAAGTTGTGCCCTCGTCGAGCACGGTGCTGGTGAATTGAAGGACGCCATCGAGTTCTTCGGTGGATGCTCGATGAACACCCCTACCTGGCTCGCCAGCTGTCGGTATTTTACCGCCACGCCCACCGAGGGATACCCCCGATGTGGTGAGTTTGTAGGTAGGGTGTCGCCGAGATCAGGAACTCGAAGATGCAAGGAACACATTGTTTAGACAGGTTCGGGTCGCCGAGAGCGCAATACCCTACGTCTTGTGTGGTTTGTACTGCCTTAAGTGGTGATCGGGTGATCTCCTGTTTGGAGGGGGTCTCTATCCGCCCTTATATAGTCCGGGGGACAGGGTTACATGGAAGTCCTAGTCGAATACAAGCCCAAGAGTCCTACCCGAGTACTTTTCGGGTAGTTTATTATCGTCTCCGACTAGTTTTAGTTTTACTATTGTATGATAGTTCTACTACGCTACGAATAATTACAACAGATGTAGGTCGTGGGCTATGTCCCATCCTTTATCCTAGAAAATGTACGCTATGTGCATAGTCCCGTGGCTCCGGGTGTGACACCACACCCTGCCACGCTGCCATGTCGGGCGATTTGCCAACGGCCGCGTCGAGGAGTCCATCAACGCCAGGGTACGCGCGCGTCCCCCTTGTTAATTTCGTAATTTGTCTGTTGGAATGGTGAATCGGTAATGGTGACATCTCATTCTCGTATTGCCTACACTCTTGGTTTTTCAGACGCTGTCTGCGGCGGATCTGCGTGACCTGGAGATATCAGCGCTGTTTGCCAGGAAGCTGAGGGAGTTTCACGATCTCGACATGCCTGGAGCCCTGGACCAAGGATGTCTCGTTGTGGTAGAGTCTCAGGCATGTATTGTTTTATGTCACCTTCTCTTATCATGGCCAGAATGTGAGTGATTGCTGATCAGAGGCTGATTTGCTTGGTGTTGTCTGAATCAGGAGATGGCTTGAGCAGGCTCGTGTCAGGTGTTCCCAGGAAGAGTCCAAGCAATTTTAGTTGAATAAGCTAGGCGATGAGATTGCGTTGCTGGAGAAGGCGCTGTCGGGGGTCAATCAGTCAGATCTGCAGTATGGGAATATTATGATATATGAAGAGACTAGACAAGTCACCTTGCTTGTAAGTTCTGATTAAATGGATTCACGAGGCGTTCTGATTCTTGATTTAAACATGGTGTGGTACCTGTTTGCATAATTATGTGGTACCTGTTTGCTAGGGATGGAGACAACTTGGTTGGTAGCCATGTCTTCCTATACCTGACTGCTATTTTGTTGATCAAATCCTGCAGGACTATGAATATGCCAGTTTTAACCCTGTTGCATTTGACATTGCTAATCACTTTTCTGAGATGGCTGCTGATTACCATACATCAACACCTCATGTGCTGGACTTTGCAAAATATCCTGGTTAGTTTACTTATAACTATGTGTGTTCCTAAATTGTATCGTGCTCTTTTAGTTATGTTTGATGCATCATTTCATTTCTCTGTACTATCAGACATTCAGGAGCAGCGAAGATTTGTTCAGACATACCTTAGCTCTTCAGGTAATTGCAAAGCATTTTAAGAACATTGCATACCAATTCTGCGCTAATCAAGCATTAAACTTTATGAAATGCTCACTTGCATTACATGGATACATTGTGAGAATTCTCTGTTCCTAAGAATTTATATGGTCATCAGGTGAGCACTTATGCGGCTTCGTCGTGTCTCCCTCTCCCGCTTTTGCCCCTCTCCGGAGCCCCTCCTTCGCCGGAGCGCCCGCTGGCAAGGTAGCCTGCTTGTGCTGCCATCGGGCATGGGGAAAAACCCCGAGCCTTTGCAAGAACAAACGGTGTTTTCTGTCCGCACCATCGATGTCGCGTCGCATAGCCCGTCCTCATCGATCCCTGCGATGACCTCAACCCCAGCGACACGCTCTCACTTGGTCGGCGTGGGAGGTCGGGCCATCATTGTCACCACTAGCAACGCGGTTCACCAGCGGCGCGCGCGGAGTTTCCCCGCAGCATGCGAGGTCGCGTCAGATGAGGCCAAGGCGAGCCACATCAGCCTCTCGCCGACCGATGACCGTGTGCTCAGCTTCAGAAGTTCCAATGCTGACTACCGTATGCTCCTCCTCCCGCGGCAGCAAGCTCTCCAGCACCAGCCTCCGTGCATGCTCATCCTTGCGAAGCTTCATGTTGGAAGACGCTTACACCAACAAAGGTATTTTGGGATACTCTTGAACTGCTCGACGAAATGAGAAGGACAACTGAAAATGGCGTCATTAAATATAAGATTGAAAAGTATATATTACTGCCATTTGGCCGCTGATAGTAACAGAGAACTAAGATTATTTAGTGTTAACTCCTGACAAACTTGATATTATTTGGTTGCTCCAATAGTATAATTTTGACAAGCTATATTCGTGAGATTGTTCTTTTGCTAATTCTTAAGTATATTCCGAAATTCAAAGCATCTTTAACGATCAACCTACTTCTGGATAATGGAAATTTTTCTATGCCAGTAGTACCAAAGAAAGCTGGCTATCCCTTCAATATATCTTGCTTCACAATATATAGCGTTCCAATAGAGGCATAAAAGAGTAGTCGCAACTTCCTGCCAAATGCAAAACAATAGTTTTTTGAACATATTCTAGGCATGTAGGTCAGGGTAGCCAATAGTACATGCTACATCATCTCAGGACATATCCTACACTACACTTAAGATAATTTACTAAACAAGTTCAACACATCAGGGCTAACCATCAAAGGTATGGTATTGCTTCGTACCTGATGGCTACGTGTGTTTGAGCTCACTCAGAGGGTCAAGACACCTGAGCCTTTTTGCCAAATCAAGCTTCATATCAGTGTCCTTTCAGCATTCTGTCAAGTACTACAGGCAATCTGAATTTGAGTTATTCTAAGTTACACCTACCTATATGCCACTTATATCATTTGTTAGCCTCAGTTCGTGTACAGGACGGCAAGGTTGCCTATTTGTTAGCCTCAGTATGTCTATTTATACAATAAGGTTGCCTGTTAATTTTGACATAGCTCCAGCGTGGTGCTTGCTCCTTTTATGTAATATGTTTTCATCTCTAATAGAAGCTGCCATGTTTTTTCCCAGAAGCTGCCATGTTTTTTCCCAAAAGCTGCCATGTTTTTTCCCTCCTATTTTTCTTCCTTTTAGCGCTATCATCCAATGATCAGTAGGGGTAAGCTATGTACTATTCAAACATTCTAACAGGTCTTTGCTTCTTTTTTGTCGAAGCTGGATTATATTATATCTAATAATTTATGATAGCTTGGACAAATTGTATTCTATATCATGGCATGATTGGTATATAGCTTGGACCAATTGTATTCTATATCATGGCATGATTGGTATATAGGGTAAAAATATCTTCGCGGCGAGGTTCCTCTCTCCCTCCGATCCACGACCCTTTCCGCGGCGAATTCCAGTCGTATACTCTTGTGCCTTCCCTTTCAGGTTGTTCCTGATCTGGTTTTGTTGGATTGATCGCAGCAGATCCTACAGCAACACTGCAATACCCAACGTTGGAGGAACTGAGCATCGGCCGGTTCAAAACCAAGCGTTAGACCTTGGCAGGGACCAGATCACCCACCCACGTTTAGCATCTTGTGAACGAGGTATCCCCAACTCCCTTGTGGTTATGATATACTCAATACTTTGATGCCACAAAGAACCAGCCGCTTGAAAAAGAGGATGACTAATTTCCATACTTTGATACTTGAAATTTAAGGCACACAAAGTAGAAGCATAATCAATTAATTCAGCTTTTTCATGTGAGTAAAAGAAACAAAAAATAAGTAAACCCTTGATGTCGCTCGAGGGAGATAACACCTTGACCAACCCGCCGGCTGACCTCGACACCGAGGCGCTTGCGCGGCGCATCGAGCTCATGCTTAGTGACAACCCTTCAGCGAGTAACATGGACTTGCTCCTGTTCTCGCTGCGCAACGTTTTCCGCCAGCTCTCCGGAGGGACCCAGCTGTCCCTACCGCGCTCACCGCGCGGTCGGTCCCTGTTTGGCCTCACCAACGCCGCAAGCGTTTACTCCAAGGAGCTCTGGAGGGGCCTACTGTAGCCCCCGCCCGCAACCGAGTTTGTGGACATGACGGGGTACTGTCCTGCCTCGTTCCACGACCTCTTCTCCGACGACGACCTCCTGAGCGAGGGTTCCAGCGTTGGCGACGTGTCGTCCTCTGTCTGCCCTGCGCTGCGGGAATGCGCCATGGCGGACGTGTAGGGGCGACAACCGGTCCCAATGGAGACTGAGGACACACACACCCCGCCAGACCCATGGCGAGGACTTACGCCAGCGGCGGCTGCACCAGCCGCCGCCCGCATCGATGCACCCCCGACGCAACTCCGAGCCGAATGCTGCTAACGTTGCAGGCGGTGTGTGGGCGCACGCCCATCAAGTCCAGCAGGCCATCGTCGCGGACGCCGACAGCCCCCCGCAGTTTGCGCAGGCCGGGCAGAACATCGCTGCCGCAGCGATGCTCCTACGCAACCTGCCCGAGCCTGCAGACCCTCAACAGCAGGACCTCCACCACAACATCCGGACGTTGGTGGAGCATGCCGCAGTGCAACTGGTGGAAAGCTCCACGTCACGCCACTGGCACGCGGCCTCCTGCCCAGGCGGGGGGGGGGGGGGGGGGGGTGTAAGGCTCGGCAGCAGCCACCCCCTCAGTCCACCAACAGCAAGGGCGCCCACCCCAGGCGGGTCGTGACGCCGCGGCCGCGCAGCGCCCTGATCCGGCGCCCGCCGCGCCGCGCCACCCGACGTGCGGCCAGCTCGGACCCAACTACGACGCATGCAGCATCATCCACTCACGGCAATTAGCCCGCCATGGCGCCGATGTCGAACGGGCCGCTGCGGACGCAGCTGAAGCCCACCCGCCCGAGGGGGAGCACGAGGAGGCGCACCCCAGGCATGGTGGCCGACCGTGCAATCAGAACGGCAACCGTAGCCCTAGTCCGGATGGCCCAGGCCCGCGGGCCTTCGGTTGTCGCATCCAGAAAGCGCCATTCCCACCGTGTTTCCGACCGCCCAGTAACATCACCAAATACACCGGGGAGACGAACCCCGTTGTATGGTTGGAAGACTTCCAGCTCGCTTGTCGGGCCGGAGGAGCGGATGATGATTACTTCATCATCCAGTACCTCCCCATCTGCGTTGGGGAGTACGTTTGAGCATGGCTCGAATTTTTACCACCCAACAGCATCCGTAGCCGGGCGGAGCTCAAGCAGGTCTTCGTCGGGAACTTCCAAGGGACGTACGTGCGCCCTGAAAACTCCTGGGACCTTAAGAGCTGCAAGCAGGAGCTTGGTGAGTCCCTGAGGGACTACATTCGCCGGTTTTCCAAGCAGTGCAACTCCCTCCCTGACGTCGTCGACGCAGACATCGTCTGTGCGTTCCTCTCAGGGACCACTTGTAAGTCCCTCGTTCACAAGCTTGGCTGCCGGAAGCTGCGCACCACCCGCAAGCTTCTGGACACTGCCGTGAACCACGCCTCCAGCGAGGAGGCGGTCGGAGCGGTCTTCACCGATGGTCGGGCCAAAGGCAAGGCCAAGATGAGGGCCCCTCCTCAGGGCAAGGGAAAAGGAAGAAGAAGGAGTGGCGTCGGGCCAACCCCAACACGGTCGCAGCGGCCGACTGCGCGAGCAAGCAACAGGGCAACGCTGATCACTTCGAGCAGCTCCTGGAGAAGCCGTGCACCAATCACGACTACCCCGTCAAGCACAAGCTCAAGGACTGCGAGCTTCTCGAGCGCATGCTGGGTCAGGCCAGCAAGCGCAAGGGCGGGGACCACGATAAGGAGGCCCCCAAAGATTAGGGAGCGCCACCCAAGGAAGGGAGCGGCTTCCCCGACCCGGACGGCTGCCTCATGATCTTCGGAGGTCCAGGGGATGACTGCACCAAGCGTCAACACAAAGTCCGACTTCGGGAAGTCTGCGCCGCCGGGAACACCGTCCCCAAGTTCCTCCATTGGTCGAGCACAACGATCACCTTCGACTGGGGTGACCACCCTCCCTGCGTCCCGCGACCAGGGAGCTACTCGCTCGTTATTGACCCCATCGTCGGAAACAAACGCCCGACCAAGGTGCTGATGGATGGGGGCAGCAGCTTCAACATCTTGTATGTTGAGACCCTCGATGCTATGGGCATCTCGCGGTCCAAGCTCCACGCCTCCGTTTTCCCCTTCCTCGGCATCATCTCGGGCATGAGGGCGTACCCCCTGGGGAACATAGACTTGCCGGTGGTGGACTTTGAGGGATCGTACCACACCATCCTCGGGCGTCCATGCTATGCCAAATTCATGGCGGTCCCCAGCTACACCTACCTCAAACTGAAGATGCCAGAGCCAAACGACATCATTATGGTGAGCGGATCATTCGAGCAGGCATACATGTGTAGTCGCGAGCATTTCAAGCTCGCCATCGCCATCGCGAACTCCGCCGAGCTCCAGAAGCTTCGCCGGACGGTGGAGGAGGGTGCACCCGACTGCAACGAGCCATCCCCGTCCAGCGCCTTCCGCCCGACTGAGGACACCAAGGGAATCAGGGTTGACCCCAACGACCCGACCAAGACCGTGCAGATCGGGACCCAACTTCCGGCCAAATAGGAAAGCGCGCTCGTTGACTTCCTACGTGCCAATCGCGATGCCTTTGCATGGAAGCCTTCCGACTTGCCAGGCATCCCGAGGGAGGTCGCCGAGCATGAGCTTCACATCAAACCGGGTTCCAAGCCCGTGCAACAACGCCTACGCTATTTTGATGACAAGAGGCGCAGAGCCATAGGTGAAGAGATCACCAAGCTCCTGGCAGGTGGCTTCATCAAGGAAGTGTATCACTGCGACTGGCTTGCCAATTCCATCCTTGTAAAAAAGAAGAATGGGAAATGGAGAATGTGTGTTGATAACACTGGCCTTAACAACGTGTGTCCTAAGGATCCTTTTTCTTTGCCGTGCATAGACTAGATAGTCGACTCCATGTCAAGATGCGAGATCCTATCTTTTCTGGATGCCTACTCAGGCTACCACCAGATCGCGATGAAAGAGTTCGACCAGCTCGCGACCTCTTTCATCACCCTGTTCGGCACGTACTGCTACATCACTATGCCGTTCGGTTTGAAAAATGCTGGTGCCACCTACCAGCGTTGCATGCAGAAGTGTTTTGCCGATCAGATTAACCCGCCCCGGCAGCCCGACCAGCTTGGGCCACCGAAACCCACGATCGCCGTCTACGTAGAAAACATAGTGGTGAAAGCGCCTCACACGGGAGACCTCATCGCCACGCTAGGTGCCACGTTCTCTAACCTCCGAAGGTTTAGCATCAAATTGAATCCCCAAAAATGCACCTTCCGGGTTCCGAAGAGGAAGCTACTCAAATACATAGTGTCCGAGCGTGGCATCAAAGCCAACCCCAAAAAAATCACGGCCATCTCCAGGATGGGCCCCATACGCAATGTGAAAGGCGTGCAAAGGCTCACCGGCTGTCTGGCCGCCCTCAGTCGGTTCATCTCCTGACTGGGCGAGCGGGGAATGCCCCTCTACAAACTTTTCAAGAAGTCGGACACGTTCGTCTGGATGGAAGAGGCCCAGCAAGCCTTGGATAGCCTTAAAGCATTGTTGACCTCGGCCTCAGTTCTCGTTGCACCCGAGCGACGTGAACCGCTCCTACTTACCTCGCGGCGACCACCCACGTGGTCAGCGCCACTCTTGTGGCCGAAAGGCAGGAGCTGGGCCATGCGTTGAAGGTCCAACGACTGGTGTACTTTGTTAGTAAGGTGCTCACCGAGACCAAGGCTCGCTACCCGCAGGTGCAGAAGCTCAGATACGCCATGCTTATGGCAACTAAGAAGCTGCAACACTATTTTACCGACCATGAGGTCACCGTCTTCGCCTCATTCCCCTTTGGGGAGGTCGTCCGCAGTCGCGACACTACAGGACGGATCTCAAAATGGGCGCTCGAGCTCATGGGCTACGACATCAGGTACGCCCCCCGCACCGCCATCAAGTCGCAGGCCTTGGCCGACTTCGTGGCCGAATGGACGGAGGTCCAAACCCCGACTCTGGACATCACCAACGAATACTGGACCCTGTACTTTGACGGGTCAGTCATGGGACCCGGCACGGGGCCAGCGTAGTGTTGATCTCATCTGAGGGGAACAGGCTCCGCTATGCGATCCGCCTCCACTTCCCAGCCTTGAACAACGTTGCCGAATACGAGGGCCTTGTCAACGGCCTTCGCATCGCCATTGAGCTCGGAGCGACCCGACTCTATGCCTACTGTGACTCCAAGCTGGTGGTAGACCAGGTCATGAACGAGTCCAACTGCGAAAGCTCCCTCATGGACGCATACCACGAGGAGGTGTGTAAGTTGGAGGAGAAGTTTCGAGGAATCGAGATGCGTCACGTCCCCTAGAGGGACAATAACGACGCCGATGCGCTCCCCAAGATGGCGGCCCAGCGGGATCACGCTCCCGACGGGGTCTTCATCAACGACCTCCACGTACCATCAATCCGCATCAAGCCAGATCCGCCTCATGGGCTGTCCGACCTGGTACCCGAGGGCCCCACTCTGGTGCCTTCCGACCAAGGGCTCGGGGGGCCCAACTGCCTCGCGGTGGAGGCCGCAACCTCAGCGACCACTACGCTGACAACCAACTCCAACCGAAGGGTGCCCCTGCTGACCTACCTTTTTGATGAGATCCTCCCGGCCGATCGAACCGAGGCGCGAAGGATCGCCCGACGCGCCAAGACGTACATCTCCGTCAACGGCGAGCTTTACAAGCACAGCCCATCTTTGGTGGGAATGCTGATGAAATGCATCCCGACCCATCAAGGCAAGGAACTCCTCCTGAAGATCCATGCTGGCATCTGTGGACACCATGTGGCCCCGCGGTCGCTAGTCGGTAAGGCTTTCCGCCAAGGTTTCTACTTGCCGACATCCTGCGCGATGCGGAGGAAGTCATTCGCACGTGCAAGGGGTGTCAGTTCTCCGCTCGGTAGACCCACTTGCGAACGTAGGCACTTCAGACCATCTCGCTCACCTAGCCGTTCGTGGTCTGGGGTCTCGATATGGTCGGGCCTCTTAGGAAGGCCCCTAGTGGTTTCACACAGTTGCTCGTTGTGGTGGACTAGTTCACCAAGAGATCGTCAGGTTCTTCAAGGACATCGTCTACCGATTTGGTGTGCCTAACACCATCATCACAGACAACGGGCACTTCACAAGCAAGAAGTTCTTGGAGTTCGCCGACGGATATGGGATCAGGATCGACTAGCCTTGGTCGGACACCCTCGCATCAATGGGCAGGTGGAGAAGGTGAATGGCATGGTCCTCCAAGGACTCAAGCCTTGTATCTTCAACCAGCTCAACAAGTTTGCTGGGCAGTGGGTCCAGGAGCTCCCAGCTGTCCTCTGAAGCCTAAGGACAACTCCCAATCGGTCCACGGGGTTCACCCCATTCTTCCTAACATATGAGGCAGAAGCGGTTCTTCCCTCCGACCTAGACTATGGCGCCCCAAGGGTCAAAGCCTTTGACCCCGACCGAGCCGTGGAGGCTCAGCAGGACGCGGTCGACTTGTTGGAGGAGGCTTGGGAGACGGCCTTGATCTGCTCTATTCGTGACTTGGTGCTGCGGAGGGCATAGTCAACCAAGGACAAGCACAAGCCCACTCTGCCCTGAGAAGAATCGTACACGATCACGGAGGTGGTCCGCCCAGGAACCTACTGACTGAAGGATAGCGACGGCAACATCCTCACCAACACTTAGAACATTGAGCAGTTACATCGTTCCTTCCCCTAAATTCAGTCCTTTCACATGCGCTCCTTTAAATGATGACTCCTACAGCGCCCTAGCCCGAGCACTCTCTGCCACGCGCACTGCTACCCACTCTTTCCTTTTGCAAATCACGCACAAAAAGGCAACTTTTTTCGCCCGAGCGAAAGGGTGACCTGTTCCCCCGCGCAACCTAAGTTATTTTTGTTGGGCCACTCGACATACCGAACCCTCGTCACAACCTACAGTGAACTAGAAGCTGACGCCACTCGGGCCAGCCCTCGGCTACACGCTGCACCCTACGGTTAATGAGCAGGTTCGAAAGGAAAAGTGCGAAGGCAGAAATCACTCCAAGAAACAAAGGGATACGAGCGGGACCAGCTTCCTAAAAAAACACTTGGATCGTTCACTCGGGGGCCTTTCAAGACCCCGCACAAACTACTCTAGAAATGAAAGCTAACTATGCTACAAATCTTTCTACTGCGGCCCCTCATCTGCGTTAGCCGACGACGCGGACGGGAGGAGGCACGCTACAGGGTTGACCGGAGGATTTCCACGATCAAGAGCCGGCCCGGTCGGGGATCGGGGCAGCGCTTGACTCGGCTTTTGTAGATCGGACGCTGCCTCGCTTCCCTCTCCGTGCGGCGGGTCTCCTTCACCCACTCAGCGGTGGTCGCCTCTGCAATTGCCATCACAACTGGCACCAGGCTCTGACCAAGTTCGCGGAGCTGGTTGGCGGACCCGGTGGCATAACCTCTCCCGACCGTTTCAAAGTCGAGGGTCGGGTGATGCGATGCCACTGACGTCAACATCCCGAGGCGCCGTGGAAGACTTTGTCGGTGATGAGCCCTGCCACCTCACCCGGGATCTCCAAGAGGTCGTCGATGAGCGTGCTCGACCCCGGGCGAGGCCCGAGTACCTCGGTGACCACCGATCGCGCTCCGCCTCAGATCTGGCTGAGCTCCTCGTCGAGGACCCTGCTCCTCTCCAAAGAATCCACCAACGCAAGCGCGTTCTGTGCCATCAGTTCCTTGGTGCTGGCTAGCTCGGACTCGGCGACGCAACGAGCGTCGTCCGATCTCTGCAATTCGGTCTTCAGGAGACGATTCCTCGTTCCTAGCTCTGAACATGAACAAAGCAAGGGTTAGAGGTCACAAAACGCGAAAACAGGATCGAGGGGATGCAGAGAAGCAACCACTCACCAGCCGCGGCCGCCTCCATGATCTTGAGCCCCTCTTCCCTCTGGGACAGTGTCACCTCCAACTCAGTGACGCGCTGCCCCCTTTATTGAGAGCCCCTCGGCAAGGATTCGGGCCTCCTGCTCCATGCTCAGAGCGGACCAGGTCGTGGTAAGTCCCTGCTCTGCAGCGGTCGCGCGCTCGCGCTCGCGAAGGGCCAACCCCTAGGCGGCCTCCAATTCGCGGGTCAGCTCCTTGACCCGTCTCTGCGCCGCCGCCTCCTGCCCCAATCGAGCGTGCTCCTCCCGGAGAAATCGGGACTTGCACGACGAAGTCCTCTGCAGCTTCTTCAAAGCAAAGAGTCAGAAATGTCAAGACAGATTACCCACCATCAAAAAGGGAAAAAAATGGAGGCCTGGAAGGCGACCGTTGAGACTCACCCGATCCTAACTCAGCAGTTTACTGACGCGGTCTGCCGAGCGACCCTGACCTTATGGAGGGCTTCCACGAGCCCCGACTCTGCGGTAGCAAGCTCACCGCAGGCCGACTCCCCTCTCTGCTTGAGAAGACCGCAGAGCTTCTCCTCCCGATGGTCGCGCAGGACAAACCGAGCCTCTCCCGGTCTGCCGGGGTCGGGCCACACCAACTCAGCGATCGACCCGCCCGCAGGCCCGGATGGCCTGCTCCCCTCCGATGCCGAGGAATCACCCTCCTGGTCTGGGTGCTCACTCCCCCAAGCCCGGACCCCCTCGCATTTGGCGAGCGGCCTAGTCTCGGTCTCCACGTCCGTGAGCGCCGGAGTGGCCCCCTCCTCTTCCTCCAGCTGGGACCATGTGGGGGAACCAAGTCCTCCTCCGCCTGGGGACTCGGGGGCCACAACTTCTTCCTCCCTTCCCACGCTCGACGGGGGAGGCACCGCCACGGTCACCCCCGCACCAGACTGGACGGGAATCGCCACCATCACCAGCGGCCCGCTCGTAGAAGCTGACCCCGGCCCCCTCCTTGGGTTGGAGCGAACAGCGCTGGGTTCGGTCTCCATGGCACTTGCTCGACACTAGGCTGGAGGCCGGTCGACATCAACGCACTACGAGAAAAAGCAGAATAAGAGAAGAAAAACATTCAAGAACTAAATCAAAACCGCGAAGTGATTCCTCTACCCTGATGCCCGACCGAGCGGTGGAAGTCCAAAGTCCTGGATACCCGACGCCGGCCGCAGACTGAGCCGCGGTGCGTCAGCCATGGAGGGAACTGGCCGCGCTGTTCCCCGATAAGTCGGTGGAGCGCCGCGGCCGACGCCCTCAGTCAGGGAGCCCGGCACGGCTTTCTCCTGACCTCTCGTTGAGCCAGCCGCGCTCGAGTGCGCCTCCAGATGAGCGCACTCCTCCGACCGCTCCGCGCCTACCACTTCCGAGTGTTGCCCCACTCGGGCCCGCTTTGCCTCCTCTTCCTACACCGCGCCCCCATCGATAGCGCGCTTTCTCTCCTCAAGGACACTGGAAGATTCCCTGGGGGCCTTCGTGGTCCCCGACGCCGCGGTGTCACGGGGTCCAACCACGAACACAAAGTCATTCGACTCCGCCTCCTTAGACTTTTCACCGTCGTCGAAGTTGGACGAAGGCTCCGACTCAAGTTGATCTTGAATGGCATCGCGGTCCTCCCCCATTCAGACCCTATGCACAATCTCCATCTCTTTCTTCTGCCTCCTCGCGGCCTTTTCGGCCCTCTCCCTTTTTCTAGCCTGAGAGGCCTCTACCTGGGCGGCCTGCTTGGGCGCGCCCGCTGCCCCCTTCGGGAGATGAGGGCGTGATTGGGGATGACCGAGTCCCTGGAAAATAATCTAAAGGTCAGGAGCCGGTCGGGCGCCCGAGGACCAGCAGGGAGAAGGAGAGACTAACCAGATCCGGTAGGTGCTCCTTGTCGAAGGCCTGCGGACCACCGAAGGTCTGCTAATTCCCCACCTTCAGCACCATATCGAGCCACGACCACACCTCGTTGTTGGGCACCACCGCCGTTGACACCCGGTCGGGATCCATGATGCCGGTGTACTCCCACATCTTGGTCATCCTAGAGGCCAACGGGATGACGTTGCGGTAGTCTATGGTGCCAAAAAGCCGCACCCCGTCGAGGCCCTCCTTCATGATGCGGTCCCACGGTGCATTCTAGAGGACCCCCACGCGCGCCTTCTCTGGAGTAGGGGGCCCCCACGTCTAGCTCTCCATCTTCACAGGGCGCGTCCCCGTGAACGCCGGGAACGACGCCTTCGCCGGGTTCCTAATGTAGAATCATTCCTCGTGCCACCCCCGGTTCAAATCCGCGGGGGTGTACGCCGGATAGTCCTCCAACTTGTGAGGCTTCTTCTGCAGGTCGAAGCCTCCGACCGGCGCGAGCTCTGTATACTCCTTCACCGACAGGCCTCGAGCCTGGAAGAAGGCTCGGAATAGATTGACATGTGGATCTATCACGAGGAAGCCCTCGCAGAGCGTGACAAAGCTAGCGATTTGCCACACCCCATTCGGGTTGAGGTGTTGTAGCTCCAACTCCCACTCGTTCAGCAGGCCAAGCAGGAATGGTACGCCGGGTACCCGAGGCCGCGCTTGTGGAATGCAAGGAAGCTCATGATCAAGTCAGCCTCAGGATGCAGCTCCTCGTGCTCCGTAGGGGGAGCACTCCAATGCGCCACCACCTTCATCGCGAAGTCCTCGAGCTGTGATTCCTCCACGGTCGACGGCCTCCAGAGCGACATTGCGGCTATGGAAGGAGGAAGCAGAGCAATCTCTCTCTCTCTCTCTCTCTCTCTCTCTCTGCGAGAGCGGAGAAGGGTCGGAGGGCGGCGGCGCTAGGAGAACAGAGGAAAGATGCTGGCTCTGGTGGATTGGATTGAGGCAAAGACGAGATGAGGAAGACGACGACCTCCGGCCCTTCCCCTATTAAAAGGGCGTCACGCAGAAGCCCAACCGACGAGCCATGGCACGCGGCGCGGGGGCCCACCACGACCATGGCATGGGCGCGAGAAGCGAGGCGATGTTCTAACTTCTTGAGTAAGTCTCCTTGGGCCGCGCCCCCGATCAATAATGACATTTAATAAGCGGGCGGTACAAGCATCCCAAACATCATTGAAGCAAGGACAATTACAAACACTAATAATTGTTCACTCGGGGCCCTTCAAGTTCCCCGCACACATTATCCAAAATATATCTACAAAATGTCACAAAGGCCGACACGACCGCCGCTACATCAACCACAAGGGCCCCCTAGACACCGTCTTGGCCCTGGTCGGCGCCCCTCACGAGGATGTTAATGACATCGACCTCCGCGGCGATGACGGCGGCGGCTCCAGCAAACACGGTGATGAGTGCTCTCCGCTCCTAGGGGCTGGTCTCCACTAGAAACCCGGGCTCTAGCTGTCCCAAATCCCAGCCAGACCGAACCCATGCCGAGGCTAGCGCGTTGGCGGCCCCCCGGCGAACGCATAACGCCACCGCGCTTCTGACCTGGCGCGGCAGGGACCGGAGATGGTCAGGTAGCAGCTTCCCCGCTAGTCTCACCACCCTCACCGTGTCCAGCGCCGCGCGGGCAAGAGCCTCATGGTGGTCTTCCAGATCATTCAGGCGGCAGCGCAGATCGTCCGTCTCAAGACGAGAGGCGAGCACCTCCCCCTCCAAACCTAAAACACGGAGGGTTGAGGACGCTACAACCACTTCGGAAATAGAAACAAATGAAAGTCCTCGGCATACGGGACACACCTGCTGCCCGAGTGCGGGCATTCGTGGCCTCAGCCAGGCTCGAAGTCGTCTCCTCCTCCGAACCAGGAAGGACGGCCTGGATAGCGGCGAGGTCGGACTCCAACCTGCCGATTTCTCGTGTCGCATTCGAGTATCAGACCCTAGCCTCGGATGCCTCACGGACAAGACCCCACATCTCCCTACGCCGACCCAAGTCGAACTCAGAAGAAGAGGGCGACCCCGGCGACGCCGACGCCGACGCCGCGGACGCAGAGGGTTCTCTAACTACTCCGCTCACGGCGATGAAGTCCCGAGGAATTGTGGAGATAGCTCTGCACAAACGCAGAGCCAAACATCACCAATCACGGCCAAGAGCACAGTGACAAGGTAAACAACGGTGCAGGATCCCCCGGAGGTGCGGCGGCCCCCAAGGTGGGGCACTGGAGCACTCGTCCGTCGGGCACTTCTCTCCCACCATCTCGCAAAAAGGGCAAGGAAAACAGAAGGACCTCTCTCTCTTCTGAACAGAAAAGCTAACTTTCGCTGGTGAGAGCGTCTGGCCGGGATGGTGGAGCCTTATAATGAGCCCCTGGCGCCACGCAGCGCACGACCCCTCAACCTCCGCGGGGAGAGGAAAAGGTATGAATTCCCCCCTCCAATTAGAACTAAATCAAAATAGGGAAAGGTAGCAGGCGCAGTTACTCTCGCCGATCTCAGAAATCGTGGCGGACCAAGCGCCATATCGCCTCCTGTGATGTGGCGAGATCGCCTCCGGCGTGCATCCCCAAAAAACTGCACCGGCACTCCGACTTCCCAGGTAAGCTTCAATAAGCCATGTCCTCATTCGATATTCGCATTTAATCATTTGGTTTTTAGAATATCCTAAGACCCGAAAGGGCACACGCCAATGGGTCCCGACTCGGGAACCCAACCGACCGAGGTTCGAAGGCCGGTCCACGGAGGACTCGAGGCCGCCTCGCGTCAAACGGAGCTTGGAGAGAAAACACAGGTGAGCCCCAGCAGCCCTTGTCCCACCTGCTTAGGCAGCGATTCAGGTCATCTCGACCTTCTCGTCCGATCCGGACCTCGAACCATGCCCACAGAATCTCCACCGAGAAGAGGCCAGCGGGCCACCTGAGTCGCTCGGATGACTCAAGGATCTGCCGGGAGGTGGGTCGTGGAGCAGTGGAATACCGCATGCGGACTATGCTGACTCCGTCATGAACGACGGACCCGGATTCCACTCGAACGTCTGAAATTATGCTCGGGCACACCCATTAGGAGCTCACCGAGCCCGTCACTCGAGCCATCAAGGCATATGACGTCGGCTCAGCCGCTTCGGTCGTGAAGACCACGAACGGGGTTACCTCCATGCGTGCACGCATATGGAGCCCCCGACCCGACCGCCTTCCTTTATGACGAAGGCCACGACAAGTTGGGGTACCGTGTTCCTACTCAGAAAACATGACAAACTTTTAGCCCCTGATTGGACTTGCGGTCAGGCGTGACAGATATAAAGCACTCCAGAATAAACGCGCTTTATTCCTGGCAGATAAACATTACATAGTATAGTCGGCCCATGGCCACTATAAAGAACAAAAACCTGTTACCATTGGAAGCCTTGAGGAGGGCTGCTACAAGTGCGGGAAGACTGGGAGGAGCATCTTCCTCGCAAGCCTTCTTCTTGCACCCCCTTCCTCAAGGGCACCTTGGCAGGGGATGCCAGCGAGCAGTCCATTTGCCGCCACCGCCAACTAAACTCTCTCACCGTCTCAGGCGACAGCGAGGAGCTCTATCTCCCGGGCAGCTCTCGCAGGCATGCCCCGCACCAGAAAGGGACGAGGAGTTCCTCCCTGTACCCGGACGCGACCGGTGGAAACACTGACACATCCTCCGCCGGGAGCCGACACCGCCCCCATGGTCGCCCAAGGCGCCTGGGGAAGCCGCGCCAACTGCCCGACGGAGACGATGCCCTGCCTGTGCACCCGCTCCCCTTGATCATCCGAGCCAAGCACTCGGAGGACCAAGCTTGGGAGAAGCCCGGGCGCACGGCGGCGCCCACACGCTATCCCCTGCTGCTCGCAAGTGTTCTTCTAACACCAAATGCTAGAGGCCACGGGCTCCATCAGGTCAACGCACACAAGCTGAGAGCAACTCCATTATACAAGACAAGGCTCGCCCACGACTCAGGTTCTGGATGGGTTCAAAAATGGGGTCCCTGGGGCCTCCATTTATAATCGCTCGGGCACCCCCTATCCCGAAAGCTAGCTTCATCGCGTGGAGCGCGGCTCCGCCTCAAAAGGATGGAAATCCTCACACGAGAAACAGGGAAGAGCCCCTCTATGGCAGGCCGACGTGATGGATTGGGCAGGCCTTGATGTTTGGCACCAAAAAGTAGGCAGCTGGTACCACTGCGGCACACTTATTGCGCGGTCAGGTCAAGGCAACCCCGATTGACTCGCGGTCACAAGGGGGAGCCTCTCCTACATGGTGTCTCTCTGCGGCTGAGACAGAGCGATGCGATCTCTCACTGTGAGCAAAAGCACGGCGCAATGAGAATAGCGCCTTCGCGACTAAACAAATCGCAAAGCTGCTCGGGGGCCTCTGATGGGTTCAGGGACAGACCCAGGGTCCCCAGCGGGCCCACTTCCTGCTGGCATTCTGGATGACCTAAGACCACGCGTGGGTCAAACAGGCGCCCTCCTAGGCCGCGACTTTCCCTAGGCCGTCCAGGACCACGGTCCCGACTGGCCGGCCGGTCGGCTGGAGCCTCGGCCTGCGTCCCCAACCGAGGGGACGACCGAGGCCTAGGTCTGTATTATGGCCGGTCGGCTGGAGCCTCGGCCCGCGTCCCCGACCAAGGGGACGAACGAGGCCTAGGTCCGTACTATGGTTCTGACCTAAAATGCCAACCAAACTCCGCCACGCACGTGTCACTTTCCCCGACTAACGAGGTCGGGGGCCGGCCGGGCGTCGCACACTGACCGCCCTCGAGGCCAGGTGCTAAGGATAAGGACGGACGCACCAGAGTCAACTACCGTACAGGGCCAACCACTCCCCCCATGGGGGTTACAATCCCTCTTATTGCGCTGCAGGAGGACACTGTTTTACCTGCCCGTCCTCGCGAAGGACGGGACATGTGGCAGAACCACCTGAATTAATCCGGCTCAAGTGTATTAACCATCACCATTAAGGCAATCTCAGTTAACCTTACACTTCAAACGGAGTAATCCACTGGTCTGTCGGGTATAACCTCCCGATACAACCACGGTAGGGCGGATCGAATGCCGTACATACAAATGCTCATGCGACGATGAGCCCAGAGAATACCACATTCCAGCAAATATTACAACATTAACATAAGTAAATATTACAGACCAAGTTTGGAGTTTAGAAACCAAATACTTCAATAATCATACTAAGACGTTCTTCAGAGTTTAAGTTGCAGCGGAAATAAAATTAACGAAAGCTACTCGACGATAAGGATGTCTCGATGAAGCCCGTACGAGACATCACTCGGCGTTATCTCCGTTGGACGGGGGCGTATCCCATTCCACCGACCAACCAGGGGGAAGAGTGCAGGGCCAAGTCAAGCTAGCAATCATGTCTTCGAAGGTCTCACCTGAAAACGAGCCACAAGCAAGGCTGAGTATACTAATACTCAGCAAGACTTACTCGAGTAGTGGAATCTACTCCACCGACTCTAGATATGCAAGGCTTTTGGCTCAGGGGTTTGTTTTGCCGAAAGCTTCTACAAGTGGGTCCTTACTTTCAACTTTTAGCTCAAGATTCTAGTTCCGTTAACCATTCTAGATAAGCAGCTATCCAAAAGCATACATGGTGAAGCATTAAATTTTCATCCAACCAGTTCATTCATCCTCATTGTTCCTCTTCTTACTCTGTGGGTAAAAATGGTTAAGCAGACTCAATAGCCGTGAGAAACGGACGATTCGAATCGAATTTCTTAACCTTGCAAGGGAAACCCAAACACACGTCACGTGGTTACTCCCTAGAGTCACACGTGCAACTTTTCCCCTTTCTTTCCGGGTCGTGGATCGGGGCTACCCTCCGAGAGTACAAGAGCCCCACGCCACGGTTCGGCGCTGGGTCGTGACCACTCTCTGCACTCGCCATATGCACATGGGACCGAAGTTCAAAGGGTAGGATGTCGTCCCTTTGCCGGGCCAATCAGGTACTTAAGCTTACCGATTCCCATAATCTCGGCATGTGTTTAGTACGTTCAAAGACTTAACCATCACTACCACACCCTGCGGCCTTAGCATTTTTCACTAGACAGACGGGCCTCAATCGTAACCATCGTTCCATAGCCCGTCCGTGTCCTTATGATTGCAGCGTGTAGTAGACATTCAACTCCTATTTTCTCGCGAGTGACAGGAAATCACTCGGCTTTTACCGGAGTCCTATTAGCACAGCATTCTATCGAACCTTACATCTAGTTTTCAAGCATGGGTTCCTAACATCATGCAACTAAGTTTTCATTCAACTCCTATAAACTTAATGCACAAGCAAAGAGTACTGAGTTGCATAATTAGGAAAGAAATAGGTTATGCTCCGGGGCTTGCCTTCGCAGTTAGCTTGGGGCTCTTCCGAACTTGGGCTCGGGTCTTCAAGAGCTTCAGTTAAATTCACTTGAGCTTCACGCTGCTCACTCTCGGACGCGGGCACCAGCTCGTAAGTTCCGTCGGCGAGAGTCGTCGATTCTACATGAATGCACAAGTTTAAGTCGTGGTAATGGTAATCGACATGATTTAAGTGTAATTACTATAGTGGATAGTTTCTGGTCATGAAACTTTGGATTTAGGCACATCAGGGAAATATGTGCTTACTGTAAAATTTTCAGACAATTTCATGTAGCAGATTAATTATGAAAAATATATTACATAGTTACTGTTAGACTTTTGTTCTTTTTGTACAGGACAAATGGTGCAACAACTGAGTCCAAGATTTTTAGAGAACTTTCATTTAAGCATGCAGGAGCTACTGTAATTTTTGTAGGATTTATTATGCAGTATTCAGAGCATAGAAAATATGACATTACACACCTAGGTTATTCAAGGATTCATTTTTACAGGACATTACAGAGGGTTTTTGTCCATGAAACCATTTACACAGCAACCTCTACCACAGTGTATCTCTTAGTAAAAATTTAAGAATTTTCCAAGCTAAGATACTATTTCCTTGATTTAATGTTAGTTATTAGCACATAAATCAAATAATTAGGTTCCTGTGAGATATAAAGTCTCCCAATTTTTCTCTGGCATCTAGGTACCATTACACCAGCATAGAAAAAGTTTCATTAGGTGATTCATAACTTAACAGCAGGGATAAAAATATTCTACCTAATCATGGTATGAAACTAAGTTTAATAAACAGTAAAGCTAGAGATGGAATTTGAGCCTAGTCTTTTGACACAGCCCTAAACATTAAGCAACTAACTCACTGTCCGATGTTTAGGGTCAGTACTGATCTACAACAATGGGTACAAAATAAGTCCATTAAAGCTTCCTTTTAATGTAGAGCAAAATATGTTGAGATCCTAAGAAACTTTTTGTAACAAAAGTGGTAGAGCTTGTTCTAAGGATTCCAGAGCAGTTGAGTTTGCATTTTTCTGAATTTTCTACGAATTTATACGGATTTTACAAGTTCGCTGAATTTGAATCTAGATTTGAAACTTTCTTTCACAACTAGGTCCTTGAATCTTACGCGCAGACCCTTCTAAAGATTTAAATTCTTGCAATTGGGTCCTCGGGCGGCTCGGGTACGGCGGCCGGCCGAAATTCCGGCGAGGGGCTCGCCGGCGGCGAGGGGTGAGGGTCGGGGAAGGTTCAGGGGTGCGAGGGCTACCTCGTTGGGGTGTTGTTCAGGTGGGGGACGGCCGGGAATGGCTCGCCGGCGTTGGAGCAGAGGCGGCGGCGGCGCGGCACGCATCGACGGCGGTGCTCCGGTGGGCTTGGGGCGGCCTGGTCCGGTCAGCGAGCTTCAGTGGCGCGCGGGGAAGCTGCTCAGGGGCTTGGCTAGGACGGAGGAGGTCGGGGTCGAGCGGCCCACGGCTAGCAGGGGCGGCGGCGGCGGCGCGGGCGGCGGCGCTCCGGTGGTTCTGGGCGGCGTTGGGCGGGTCGGCGAGCTACAGGGGGATGATGTAGTGGTGGCTGGAGGTTCAATTTGGGCAGGGGGCTGCCGTGGAGGGCTGTCCACGAGCGGGCGGCGCTCGGCGGCGGCAATGGCGGTGGCGAGGCGTTCTGTTTGCGGTGGTTCGCGCGCGGGCGGCCGGGCGTGGCTTTTATAGGGGCAGGAGGGAGTGGGGGTGTCTAGGCGATGCGCGGGGCTGAGGCACGGCAACGGCGCGGCACTGGCCACGGCGGGCGGCAGCAGAACGCCGGCGCGGCGTGCGGCGAGCGGGCGCGGGTGACTGGCGGCCGGAGATTTGGCGTGGGCGTGAGGGGATAGTGTGGCACGCGGAGTGGTGGAGCAGCTGCTGCAGCGGCTCGGGCGGAGGGCAGGCGCAGCGACGGGCGGGGCGCGGGAGCCGGGGTGGCACGACGGGGTGCGGCGGTTGGGCGCAACGGGCGGCGAGGCTGGGCGCGACAGCGGCGTGCGCACGCGCGGGCGCTCACTGGGTAGCGCGGCGTGGGGAGGGGGCAAAGCCGCGCGTGGGGGAGAGGCAAAGCGGCCACTGGCCTGGCGCCTCGCGCCGGTCAGGCGTCGCCGGCCACCTGGCGTGCGGCGGTCGGGCGGGGAGGGGAGAGAAAGGGAGGGCGAGGGCCTGAATGCGAGAATTTGAAAAATTTCAGGGGGCTGGGTGCAAACAGGGCCTTTTCTCCTCTTTTTAATTTGAATTTCAAAAACTTTTGAACATGAAAGTTGTTTAGAATAAAAAGTTCTACAAGTTTTGTTTCAGGCAACATCTCATTTGGCTTATGGTATGAAAGTTAATTTAAAAGTTTCAAATGTGTCCAAATGTGCCCAAATTCGATTTGAATTTCAACTTCTCTCGTCCTAATTCTTTTCACCCTTTTATTAGTTGGTTAAGCATAGGGTTAGGATAATGATACTGATTTTAGAAATGAAATTTTACCAGGGTTGTCACAGCCTTCCCCCCTTAACAAGAATCTCGCCCCGAGATTCGGTAATTCTTAGTGTGGGCGTGGGTGCACATACCAGTGGTTGAGATAAGAAACCCAGGGAAATGTTGGTTTAGGTAGCTCTCGGTTTCCTAGGTGGCTTCTTCTTCCGTGTGGTGACTCCATTGTACTTTATACATTCTAATCACTTTCCTCCTGGTCTCTCTCTCTTTTTGATCCAAAATCTTAACTGGGTGTTCGACATACGAGAGGTCGGGTTCCAACGATATTTCTTGTTGTTCCACGATCTCGGTAGGGACTCGAATACACTTCTTGAGTTGAGATACGTGGAAGACATCATGGGTGCCCGTGAGCTGAGGGGGCAGTCGTAATTTGTAGGCTACGGGTCCGCAGCTCTCAATGATTTCGTAGGGACCAACATAACGGGGAGCTAGATTGCCTTTGATTCCGAATCTTTGCACTCCCTTGGTGGGTGAAACTCGAAGATAGACATGATCGCCAACTTCAAACTTTAGGGGCTTTCTCCTTTTGTCAGAATAGCTCTTTTGTCGGGCTTGTGCGGCTTTAAGATTTGCTTGTATTACTTTTACTTTCTCCTCTGCCTCGATTACCAGGTCGGGTCCAATTATTTTGCGTTCTCCGGTTTGTGACCAGCTCAAAGGAGTTCGACACCTTCGTCCGTACAGGGCCTCGAATGGTGCCATCTTCAAACTCGTTTGATAGCTATTGTTGTACGAGAACTCTGCTAGGGCTAGGCATTTGTCCCAATTCTTGTCATAGTGAATGACGCAAGCTCTCAGCATGTCTTCAAGAATTTGGTTTACTCTTTCCGTTTGTCCGTCAGTCTGAGGATGGTATGCTGAGCTGCGAATCAGTTTTGTGCCAAGAGACGTTTGCAGTTGTTCCCAAAAGCGTGCTACCAACTGAGGACCACGATCGGAAATAATTGTCTTAGGTATTCCATGTAGGCAAACAATACGATCGAGGTAAATCTCGGCATATTTCTTGGTAGAGTAGGTGGTGTGTACCGGAAGAAAATGTGCCGTCTTTGTGAGTCTATCGACGATAACCCATATGGAATCGTGTCTCTGGGAAGTGTTTGGTAGTCCAACGATGAAGTCCATACTTATGTCTTCCCATTTCCATGATGGTATAGGTAACGGTTGAAGTGTACCGGCTACCTTCAAGTGGCTAGCTTTTACTCTCTGGCACGTGTCACATTCCGAGACATACGTAGCAATTTCTCTTTTCATCCTAGGCCACCAGAAGTTTTTCCTTAGGTCTTGATACATTTTGCTACTGCCGGGGTGGATAGAGAATTTGGAAAGGTGTGCCTCATCGAGAATTTGCTTGCAGAGTTCACGATTCTTCGGAACGACTATACGACTTTCGAACCATAGAACTCCCTTATGGTCCTGGCGGAAACATTTGTACTTCTCCTCACCTAGAGCGAGTTTTTGTTTGATGATCTTAATTCCTTCATCATGTAGTTGTGCCATGACGATTTGGTCGTGAAGAGTGGGCTCAACTGAGATGTGATTTAGAGTGCCTTGGGAAACCATTTCCATGTTAAGCTTCCTCATTTCTGCACACAATGTCTCATGGTAGGACTCCATGGATAAGCAATGGCAATGGGACTTGCGGCTTAGTGCATCCGCGACTACATTAGCCTTGCCGGGGTGATAGTGCACTTCCAGGTCATAATCCTTGATTAATTCTAGCCATCTTCGTTGTCTCATATTCAGATCGGCTTGTGTGAAGATATACTTAAGACTCTTATGATCCGTGTAGATATTGCACTGTGTACCCATGAGATAGTGCCTCCATATCTTCAGAGCGTGAATGACGGCTGCAAGCTCAAGATCATGAGTGGGATAATTCTGTTCGTGGGGCCGAAGGGCTCGTGAGGCATATGCAATCACTCGATTCTCTTGCATAAGCACACATCCTAGACCAGTACCCGATGCGTCACAATACACATCAAACGACTTGGTATTATCGGGTTGAGCTAACACAGGTGCAGTAGTCAGATGCTCTCTGAGAGTGTGGAAAGCTTCTTCACATTTCTCATTCCATACAAACTTTACTTCCTTCTTTAACAGTTCAGTCATGGGCTTAGCAATTCGAGAGAAATCCGGGATGAAGCGGTGGTAGTAACCGGCTAAGCCGAGAAAACTGCGAATCTGATGAACAGAGGTAGGGGGTTTCCAATCCATCACCTCTTGTACCTTGCTGGGGTCAACAGCTATGCCTTCGCTGGAGATCGTGTGACCTAAGAACTTTACAGTATCCAACCAGAATTCACACTTAGAAAACTTAGCATAGAGCCGATGGTCTCTTAGACGTTGAAGAACAATGTGCAGGTGCTTTGCATGCTCTTCCTCATCCTTGGAATAGATAAGGATGTCGTCGATGAACACTACGACGAATTTGTCCAGTTCGGGCATGAATACCGAATTCATGAGATACATGAAATAGGCAGGGGCGTTGGTGAGTCCAAAGGACATGACCAAAAACTCATATAGTCCATATCGTGTGGAGAAGGCAGTCTTAGGAATATCGCACGGGCGAATCTTGATTTGATGATATCCCGAACGAAGATCAATCTTTGAGAAGACTCTGGCTCCAGCTAATTGATCGAAGAGTACATCGATACGGGGAAGTGGGTATTTATTTTTAACAGTTACCGCATTGAGAGGTCGGTAGTCAACGCATAACCTCAAACTGTCATCCTTCTTCTTTACGAATAGGGCTGGACATCCCCAAGGTGACGCGCTAGGGCGAATGAAACCTTTGTCCAGTAGTTCTTGGAGTTGAATTTTTAGCTCTGCCAGCTCTTTAGGGGGCAACCTATATGGTCTCTTGGATATAGGTGCAGTGCCTGGTTGTAGTTCAATGATGAACTCAATATCCCTATCCGGTGGCATTCCTGGTAAGTCATCCGGAAAGACATCGGCATACTCGTTCACTATAGGAATATCCTCTAGCTTAAGTCCTTCCATCTTGTAAGCACAGGAATTCGTGCAATCTAGGAATGGTAGGTAAAGGGTAGTGGCTCCGTGACTAGGTGAATTTATCTCAACGGCTCGGGAAGAAAGGTCCAGTGTGACTCCATGCATAGTCATCCAGTTCATTCCCAAAATAATATCCATGCCGTCAAGGGGTAAAAGGACAAGGTCTGTGTCGATGGTTTTACTACCCAACTTGACTGGTACTTGTCTGATCATTTGGTTTGAAGCAATTTTACCACCCGGTGTTGATATCATATATGACCCTTTGGTGTGACAAACATTCAAGCCTACTTTTGCACCGAATTTTGCACTTATGAAACTATGCGATGCACCAGAATCAAATAATATAACTGCAGGCTTGTTATGGATAGAGAATGTACCCGACATCACTGGGGCTCCTTCAGGAAGCTCTGCAAGTGTGGTGAAGTTAATCCGTCCTTGCTTGACTTGCAGGGTCTGTCTCTTGCCCCTGTTCTTGTTGTTCGGGTTGGATCCTTGACCTTGGTTGGGCTGCCCAGACTGAGGGCATTCTCGTGCGAAGTGGTTGGAACTCCCGCATTTGAAACAGCGATTCGCGGGGCTAGGTTGAAGAGACTGTTGAAGAATGGGCCTCGGACCATTCTGTGAAGGCATCGGGGGTCGTACCATGCCTGGCTGCTGTGGGGGTCTGGCAATCCATCTCCCTGGCTGAGGGGCCCTAGGTGGAGCTGTGGGTGCGGCATTTTGCACGATGCGGTACCTTGGTGGTTGAGCACTTGATGGTCCAGCGGGTGCCTTTCTCTTCTTCTCTGCCCGGTGTGCCATGATACAGTCTTCCTGGGTAATGGCCATATTGACCAATTCGTTGTAGGTGTCAGCCCTGGCCAGGTTCAGACGTTCCTTAAGCTTGGTGTTCAGACCTCAGCGGAAACGATCACGCTTCTTGGCATCCGTATCAGCGTGATAGCCCGCATACTGGCATAGGTTGTTGAACGTCTGGGCGTACTGCAGCACGGTGCGGGTGCCCTGGGTGAGTGCCAGGAACTCGTTCAACTTCCTCTCCATGAGACCCTCGGGGATATGATGTGCCCGGAACGCGGTCTTGAATTCATCCCAGGTGACAAGGTGATCAGCGGGGAGCATAGCAAAATAGTGGTCCCAAAACAGACGAGCGGTACCGCGAAGCTGTTGCGCGGCAAAACGAGCTTTGTTGGCCTCTGAGCATGGGGCCACAAGTAGCGTGAACTTGGATTCGATGGTGCGAATCCATGCATCTGCGTCCAGGGGTTCCTCGGTCTTATGGAACAAGGGCGGCTGGGTCCCTAGGAAATCCGTGTATCCTGCAGCTTGGGGTTGGTGAGCATTGTGCCCACCCCTCTGCTGGTGCTGTCCTTGCACGATCTGACGCAGCAGCTCGGTTTGAGCGGCCATCACTTCCACCAAACTGGGCGGGGGTGGTGGCGATTGTCGCGATCTGCTGCCACCGGCACCAAAACCATCGGGGTTGCCACGTGTTGATCCAACCATCTGAAACGTGAAAGGTTACCATTAGCAACGCGATCCATATTACTTCCTTGATTCATAAATGATTGGTGTAGTCATAGACTTCTGAAATCACAGCTAGAAGTATGGACAGAATCTCTGTTTGCTACAAGAAAAATCATAGCTTGCTGTGGGTCCATCCAAAACATCTCATACTTTGGCAGTAGTCAGAGAATTTAGGAATGCACCACTTTGGTATTTAACTTCGGCGCTAGAACTATGGCTAAGGTGGTCGAAAGGCTCGTCCTTTGCCTTACTGTCTTAGCTGTTTTTCAGCAGATCGATAGGTAATGTTTCGCCTATAACTTAAACTAGCGAGGTCCAATGATGCTGAATTTTTGTGAGAACCACGATCACAAAATTCCTGACAGGTTTGGTATTCAACTCACAGCTCAGAAATGTAAGGAAACATGGATAAAATTTCCGACAAGTTTCAGCGATTGTGGATTTCATCGTTTACCAACTTACAACGAAGTCACCCAAGTTTATCGCCGTTCCTTACATGCCGAGGGTATCCACATGGTTCATGTGTACCCATTACAAAAGAGTTACTCAACTCTTAGTTAGCCTATTACAACACTTGCCAAAAGTTAGGCTACCCTATCGAGGAGTATGTGCAAAAGTCCTCCTAGGTCGTCATCTAGAAGTCATCCAAGTCGTTGACGGACGACTCGCTGTGAGTAGGTGAGTGAGCTCCCATCTGAGGTGCCTGTGGTACCTCACCCTCGAAATCCATACCGGAAATACCATCAATCTCCTGTGGCTCCTCCTCATCTTCCTCCATGTCCTCCTCATGGGGATGGTCATTCTGATCATGGTGCCACTGAATGTGCTCATTAGCATCCTCCAACTCAAGGCTCAGATCATGGAGCTGTTCCTCCAACTGTGCTATCGTGGCATCTCTCTCACCCATGAGAGTGTCCTGCTCCTGAATTTGGCCCTCAAGTTGGCCAATCTGAGCATCTCTGTCCTCAAGATCCTGACTGAGCTCCTTAATCTGCTCATCCCTGGTATCTGCCATCATGTGGTAGGCCTGAGCAAGATCAGTGAGCTGCTCAAGCGTCTGACTCTGGAGAGTCTGAAGTCGGTAGAGTGCACTCATGCACCGCACGGAGGTATGAATAGTTTCCTGGGCGTGAAAGTCTACCAAGTACTGTGCGTGCTGCACCCTGTTGAGCCAAAAGGGGTCGTTGTCCTGGGCAGCAGGAAACAATCCAATGGGAGCGAGTGTGACAACCTCGGGACGCTGCGCACAAAAAGTGGTGAGCGCCCTCATGGCTGCAGCTCCCAAGTATCGGCCAAACGGCGACCAACAGCCTCAAGCTCCAAGGCGGGCCACTCCGGGTGTAACGGGTGCGGAAAGATAGTCACGTTGACACGGCACTGGGTAACTCCATTCTCTGCAAACTCCAGTCCGGCGTAACGTGGGGGAATTAGATAGCCCGCGGTATGCAGAACATCCCACAAAATAGAGGGGAAGCCCTCCCAGTGGAGACACTGCGAGTGTACGCGTCCATCCTCATCAACCATCATAGCAACAGGCTCGGCCATCTGAACAAAAGATCAAATGGAGTGAGTAAGCGAAAAACTGTGAACAGCACAAGGACAGATTCTGTATAGTGTGCAAAAATAACCATAACTTCCACAGTTCTAATCCAAAAATTCTCAAATTTCACCAGATCACTCCTAAGGTATTTGTGAACAACTTTGCTAGTCTACTCCAGAGCTAGATAGGTCTCTAAGATGGTCTTTCTTTTCAGGTTTTACCTCTCTGTCTACCCAGAATTTCCCGTGAACAGTGGGCCAGTGTTTCGTGCACCAGGGAAAATCTACCCAGCCAAAATTTACCAAATTTTAACAGCAGCTACCTGGGTAAATTTGGAACAAGTTTTGTGTTGTACTCTTTTGCAGAAAACGGTAGGAAGGGGGCCTAAAAATTTAAGGGGCAGAAGTGCTTATTCGGGACAGATTTTTGACATTCCAAGGTTTCTGTTATTTCTTACTATCCATAAGTTCAGAATTTTTGATTTTTGAACAGGGGATAGAACACGAAATTTGGAACAATTCTTTCAACATGAACTTCTCCAGAAAAAGTCATTTTCTTGGGTCAATAATTCGCTCCCTTCAGTCATGGCAGATTTGGGACAGATTCTCTAGATAATCCTTATGCAAACCATGCTTAGATACGCGAGGACCTTACCACTCTCATACAACGTATTTTCACTTTCCGATATATATGGTTATAATGCATGCACGTCCTATTCGTCCTCACAAAATAAAATAACTGCCAAATACTTTTGGTCTTACGAAGATAGTCTCGGTGGCATACACAATACGGCTCTCGCTATAATAGCTAGTCGAGTCTTTCTAATCGTTCCTTAACTTATCGTAATCGCGGTTAGTGTACCTGCAGAAGATTGACAAAGCATATACATTTCATGAACCTTTCATGCCAGCACTCATGAAAGCGTCCGTATTCATTACCGTTTACTTATAGAAACGATATCTGTACAATTTCCGCCGTACAGACGACGTTAACATACGCTATCGAGATAGCGTATTCACGGGGGTACCGTCATGAGACGGGGGTATGAACAGCGATCGCCATACCCTGCGCCAAACCTTCTACTCCCAATATGTTCAACTAACAATTGGCATATTGGCAGCACCTCAAGTAAGCCACTGCTTGAGGGCAGCGTTCGGTTCGCATCACCGACAGGAAGGCCAAGCTCTCTCAGTTGGCTGAGGATCCTTACCTTCTTACCTTAGCGATGAGTGCGTCGTTACAGAAATTAAGGTCGGTTGTGCATGAAAGTAAGTTTTGACAGAAAGTAATGTGCTGGAAGTCAGTTGATAATATATATAGAAGTTAGATAGCCACCTAGTAGACTTTCCCATAATCCCTTAGGCTTTACGAACTAGGCACCATCCTTAACGTACCAACGTATTTCGCAACACATCCTTCTAGTCAAGTTTTAGTAAACGAGTTTTTAAGGCTTGTCGCATTCTCTGGCGTATGTATTTTGGCTCTGGCGCCAGCTGTTGCCAGCTGTGGCACCAGCTACGGCTCTGATACCAGCTGTGGCAGAACCACCTGAATTAATCCGGCTCAAGTGTATTAACCATCACCATTAAGGCAATCTCAGTTAACCTTACACTTCAAACGGAGTAATCCACTAGTCTGTCGGGTATAACCTCCCGATACAACCACGGTAGGGCGGATCGAATGCCGTACATACAAATGCTCATGCGACGATGAGCCCAGAGAATACCACATTCCAGCAAATATTACAACATTAACATAAGTAAATATTACAGACCAAGTTTGGAGTTTAGAAACCAAATACTTCAATAATCATACTAAGACGTTCTTCAGAGTTTAAGTTGCAGCGGAAATAAAATTAACGAAAGCTACTCGACGATAAGGATGTCTCGATGAAGCCCGTACGAGACATCACTCGGCGTTATCTCCGTTGGACGGGGCGTATCCCATTCCACCGACCAACCAGGGGGAAGAGTGCAGGGCCAAGTCAAGCTAGCAATCATGTCTTCGAAGGTCTCACCTGAAAACGAGCCACAAGCAAGGCTGAGTATACTAATACTCAGCAAGACTTACTCGAGTAGTGGAATCTACTCCACCGACTCTAGATATGCAAGGCTTTTGGCTCAGGGGTTTGTTTTGCCGAAAGCTTCTACAAGTGGGTCCTTACTTTCAACTTTTAGCTCAAGATTCTAGTTCCGTTAACCATTCTAGATAAGCAGCTATCCAAAAGCATACATGGTGAAGCATTAAATTTTCATCCAACCAGTTCATTCATCCTCATTGTTCCTCTTCTTACTCTGTGGGTAAAAATGGTTAAGCAGACTCAATAGCCGTGAGAAACGGACGATTCGAATCGAATTTCTTAACCTTGCAAGGGAAACCCAAACACACGTCACGTGGTTACTCCCTAGAGTCACACGTGCAACTTTTCCCCTTTCTTTCCGGGTCGTGGATCGGGGCTACCCTCCGAGAGTACAAGAGCCCCACGCCACGGTTCGGCGTTGGGTCGTGACCACTCTCTGCACTCGCCATATGCACATGGGACCGAAGTTCAAAGGGTAGGATGCCGTCCCTTTGCCGGGCCAATCAGGTACTTAAGCTTACCGATTCCCATAATCTCGGCATGTGTTTAGTACGTTCAAAGACTTAACCATCACTACCACACCCTGCGGCCTTAGCATTTTTCACTAGACAGACGGGCCTCAATCGTAACCATCGTTCCATAGCCCGTCCGTGTCCTTATGATTGCAGCGTGTAGTAGACATTCAACTCCTATTTTCTCGCGAGTGACAGGAAATCACTCGGCTTTTACCGGAGTCCTATTAGCACAGCATTCTATCGAACCTTACATCTAGTTTTCAAGCATGGGTTCCTAACATCATGCAACTAAGTTTTCATTCAACTCCTATAAACTTAATGCACAAGCAAAGAGTACTGAGTTGCATAATTAGGAAAGAAATAGGTTATGCTCCGGGGCTTGCCTTCGCAGTTAGCTTGGGGCTCTTCCGAACTTGGGCTCGGATCTTCAAGAGCTTCAGTTAAATTCACTTGAGCTTCACGCTGCTCACTCTCGGACGCGGGCACCAGCTCGTAAGTTCCGTCGGCGAGAGTCGTCGATTCTACATGAATGCACAAGTTTAAGTCGTGGTAATGGTAATCGACATGATTTAAGTGTAATTACTATAGTGGATAGTTTCTGGTCATGAAACTTTGGATTTAGGCACATCAGGGAAATATGTGCTTACTGTAAAATTTTCAGACAATTTCATGTAGCAGATTAATTATGAAAAATATATTACATAGTTACTGTTAGACTTTTGTTCTTTTTGTATAGGACAAATGGTGCAACAACTGAGTCCAAGATTTTCACAAAGCTTTCATTTAAGCATGCAGGAGCTACTGTAATTTTTGTAGGATTTATTATGCAGTATTCAGAGCATAGAAAATATGACATTACACACCTAGGTTATTCAAGGATTCATTTTTACAGGACATTACAGAGGGTTTTTGTCCATGAAACCATTTACACAACAACCTCTACCACAGTGTATCTCTTAGTAAAAATTTGAGAATTTTCCAAGCTAAGATACTATTTCCTTGATTTAATGTTAGTTATTAGCACATAAATCAAATAATTAGGTTCCTGTGAGATATAAAGTCTCCCAATTTTTCTCTGGCATCTAGGTACCATTACACCAGCATAGAAAAAGTTTCATTAGGTGATTCATAACTTAACAGCAGGGATAAAAATATTCTACCTAATCATGGTATGAAACTAAGTTTAATAAACAGTAAAGCTAGAGATGGAATTTGGGCCTAGTCTTTTGACACAGCCCTAAACATTAAGCAACTAACTCACTGTCCGATTTTTAGGGTCAGTACTGATCTACAACAATGGGTACAAAATAAGTCCATTAAAGCTTCCTTTTAATGTAGAGCAAATTATGTTGAGATCCTGAGAAACTTTTTGTAACAAAAGTGGTAGAGTTTGTTCTAAGGATTCCAGAACAGTTGAGTTTGCATTTGTCTGAATTTTCTACGAATTTATACGGATTTTACAAGTTCACTGAATTTGAATCTAGATTTGAAACTTTCTTTCACAACTAGGTCCTTGAATCTTACGCGCAGACCCTTCTAAAGATTTAAATTCTTGCAATTGGGTCCTCGGGCGGCTCGGGTACGGCGGCCGGCCGAAATTCCGGCGAGGGGCTCGCCGGCGGCGAGGGGTGAGGGTCGGGGAAGGTTCAGGGGTGCGAGGGCTACCTCGTGGGGGTGTTGTTCAGGTGGGGGACGGCCGGGAATGGCTCGCCGGCGTTGGAGCAGAGGCGGCGGTGGCGCGGCATGCGTCGACGGCGGTGCTCCGGCGGGCTTGGGGCGGCCTGGTCCGGTCAGCGAGCTTCAGTGGCGCGCGGGGAAGCTGCTCAGGGGCTTGGCTTGGACGGAGGAGGTCGGGGTCGAGCTGCCCACGGCGAGCAGGGGCGGCGGCGGCGGCGGCGCTCCGGTGGTTCTGGGCGGCGTTGGGCGCGTCGGCGAGCTTCAGGGGGATGATGTAGTGGTGGCTGGAGGTTCAATTTGGGCAGGGGGCTGCCGTGGAGGGCTGTCCACGAGCGGGCGGCGCTCGGCGGCGGCAATGGCGGTGGCGAGGCGTTCTGTTTGCGGTGGTTTGCGCGCGGGCAGCCGGGCGTGGCTTTTATAGGGGCAGGAGGGAGTGGGGGTGTCTGGGCGATGCGCGGGGCTGAGGCACGGCAACGGCGCGGCACTGGCCACGGCGGGCGGCAGCAGAACGCCGGCGCGGCGTGCGGCGAGCGGGCGCGGGTGACTGGCGGCCGGAGATTTGGCGTGGGCGCGAGGGGATAGTGTGGCGCGCGGAGTGGTGGAGCAGCTGCTGCAGCGGCTCGGGCGGAGGGCAGGCGCAGCGACGGGCGGGGCGTGGGAGCCAGGGTGGCACGGCGGGGTGCGGCGGTTGGGCGCGACGGGCGGCGAGGCTGGGCGCGGCAGCGGCGTGCGCACGCGCGGGCGCTCACTGGGTAGCGCGGCGTGGGGAGGGGGCAAAGCCGCGCGTTGGGGAGAGGCAAAGCGGCCACTGGCCTGGCGCCTCGCGCCGATCAGGCGTCGCCGGCCACCTGGCGTGCGGCGGTCGGGCGGGGAGGGGAGAGAAAGGGAGGGCGAGGGCCTGAATGCGAGAATTTGAAAAATTTTAGGGGGCTGGGTGCAAACAGGGCGTTTTCTCCTCTTTCTAATTTGAATTTCAAAAACTTTTGAACATGAAAGTTGTTCAGAATAAAAAGTTCTACAAGTTTGGTTTCAGGCAACATCTCATTTGGCATATGGTTTGAAAGTTAATTTAAAAGTTTCAAATGTGTCCAAATGTGCCCAAATTCGATTTGAATTTCAACTTCTCTCGTCCTAATTCTTTTCACCCTTTTATTAGTTGGATAAGCATAGGGTTAGGCTAATGATACTGATTTTAGAAATAAAATTTTACCAGGGTTGTCACAGGACACAACATCATCACGACGCGGCGGACACGCCTCCATCACAACGGAGTGACGGGGCGTAGCGCCAGGGACGGAGTGTGACTACCGTACCATACTTATCGTCGCACGCTTCCCCCTGACCGATGGAGCATATGACTCACAGGGACAAGATAAGACGGTCATCCCACGATGCAGGACTTGGACGGCCCCGACTGGCGGAGCTAACGACCCCGACCAGCGAAGCAAGGAACACCCTCTCTTTCTATCTCACTCTTTCTACCTTTAGTCCCCCCGTAACGGATGACCCCCCCCCCACCACCACTATAAAAGGGAGGGTCATCCGCCTAGGAAAGGGATCGCTCAAAAAAAAATCATCATCCACTCGCAAGCTTGTATATCTGGCCATGCAGCCCGCAGCCCGAGAGCACGGCACGAAGCACATATTTTTAGCCCGTACCTAACCCGGCCCGGCCCGTAACTCTTTGGACTCGGGTTGGCCCGGCCCGCATCATTGTGCCGGGCGTGGGCCGTCGCCTCGGCCCGACGGGCAGCACGGCCCGGCACGAAAATGCTGTCCCCGGCCCGTTGCCGGCCCGTCAAACGAGCAGCAGCCCAGCAGGCCGGCCCAGCAACGGTCGGGAGGGGGGGCATATATAAGCCCTCTGCGGCCGGCGACGCCCCCCCTTCGCAAACCCTACCCCATTCTCCCCTCCACCCGCCGCCTCCTCGCCTCCTCGTCTCCTCCGCTGCGCGCCTGCGCTCCAGGCTCCTCGCCTCCTCAGCTCCTCCTGTCCCGGCGAGTCGGCGACGACCGACGGCGACCGGCGCGCCGCCTCCTCGCCTCGACTCCTCCCGTCCTCCACTCCCGGCTCACCTCCTGAGGCGTCGCGTTTGCGTCCGCGCCTCCGCAGGGAGTACCTGACCGCCTGCCTGGCTCCCTGCCTCCCTGCCTCCCTGGTGCCTTCTGCCTTGCCGGCTTGCCACCGGCACCGGCGCACCGCCTCCTCGCCTCGACTCCTCCGTTCCCCGCTCCTTGACTCCTCCCGTCCCGCCTCCTGATCTTGTTCCTGTCGTCCTCTCTAGCCCGGGCTGAGCCGCTGAGGCGTCGCAGGTATGTAGATGAGTAGATCCTCCTGATCCATTTCTTGTTCTCCTGATGTAGATCCTCCTGATCGTGTTCTTGTTTTCCTGATCCTCTTCTTGCAGGTAACTGTCTTCTTCTCCTGCTCCGGGCTCCGGCGTCGCAGGTAACTGTCTTCTTGTTGTCCTCCTGAGTCCTGATCCCCTTATTGTTCTGCTATCTGCTGATCCTCTAGTTGTTCCTGATCTTGGTCTCCTATTTTTCTTGCAGGTATCCGTCACCCCGTCGGGTGCCGCGCGCCGTTGAGTGACGGAGCGGTTGAGGCCTGAGACCTGAGCGACGCCCCGGCCCCCGGCTGCCGCCTGCCCCAGGAGGTCGTCGTGATGGACGAGAACTACACCATCAACGACGACCTAAGGGCCTGTGGCCTGCCAGGTAACATCTTGATGATCCTCTTCTTGTTCTTGTTCTCCTGATCATCTTCTTGTTCCTGTTTTCCTGATCCTCTTCTTGTTCCTGTCTTCCTGATCCTCTTCTTGTTCCAGTTTCCACTGTTTCTTCGGAATCTTGTTTTAGTCTAACTGGCAGGGTGATTGAGGAGCGGCGCCGACGGTTGTTGCCGGAGACGGTGGAGATGCTGACCTGCCTCAAGGATTGGGAGTTGGGAGATGCAAGGGCCCAACATGATGTTGAGAAGGAGGTCAATGAACTGGAGGAAACTTACAAAAGCCCCTACCCAGACATGGATGAAGGTAAGTCCATTACTAACTCATTACTCATCTTGTTCATTTGTTAAACACTTTGAATTGCAAACACTAATGCTGTTGGCCTGTTGTGCTTGTGCACCTCTAGGCCTACCCCAAGACCAGGAGCAAGCTGAAGGCTGAAGCCTGTTGCCTGTTGCCTGTTGGACTTGGAGACTTGGACTGTTGGTCTGTTGCGGTGTTGCCTGAATGCCTGTTGGAGTTTTGGTGTTGGCTTGGCGGCTTGGCCAGTTGTTCATTAGATGTTATGACTGTCAGTCTGTGTGTGTGTCTCAAACTCTTTGTAATGTTGAATTGAAACTGAGCTGGCTGTACTCTTTTTCCCTTCCTAGGGTTTTCTCACAAGGGTAAGTTTTTACCTAGGAAGATTTTTAATGAGGCAGCCAACACTTGATCACACAGATCAAGTGTTAACAGCTCTAATAATTCCTTTATTATGATTTCTGACTTTCTGTGTCACTGTGTGAATTGTGATTGTGTCCATGTGATGAATGTGTCATGTGTGATTATGCCAACACTTGAATACTTGATTAACCTTCTATTTTGATTTTTGAATGTTTGATAAACTTGAAAATTTTTGAATGTGTCTATGCTTTTTTCCTCTTGACGGGCTGTGGGCTGGCCCGACCCGTAAAAATGGACGGGCTCTTCGGGCCGGCCCGGCACGAAAAAGGCCTCACGGGCCCGTGCATGGGCCGTCTCCACGGCCCGTGGGCTGGCCCGGCACGGCACGACGGTGTTACCGTGACGGGCTAGGCCCGGCACGAAAACGAACGGGCCATGCCGGGCCCGTGCCGGACCGGGCCGGGCGGCCCGAATGGACATCTATGCAAGCTTGTAACTCCCCAAACTCTCACGAGCACCTGGGCTCAAACAATATAACCGACTGACCCCCGACTGGACGTAGGGCACAATTACCTGAACCAGTATAAATCTTGATTCATTGTGTGCTAGGCCATATGCGATCACGACGCGCGATCCACACTTCGAGTAGGTTTAGCTGCTGTCCATTTCCGGAACCGACACCTTACTTTGTCATTTCAAACAACGACATTACTTTTTTAGATGCCCCTTAAAACACATTCATGCTTTCAGCTTTCTTAATTCCTGCTAAATGAAATTCTTCTGGAAAATTAGGGTTCTATGTGTCAGTAGCTATATAGTGCAAGTTTAACACAAGAGAAGAAAAGAGCAAAAGTTGGATCGACAATCTGGGTTTTTCAAAGAGCCACAACCTCATACTAAGATAATAAAACAAATATGGTTTTATACAGTGATTGCTCGTGTGTTCATCTTACTGTGTTCATGTTAGTACTCAAACTTTCTTCGGAACAAGCAGGAGTGGAATGAGGTGCAGTCCATCTCAGACATGGAGGACTCCTCGAATTTTTTTGCCCACTGCGAGAAGGGAGTAGCTTGGATGTTTAGGTTTAGGGTGTTGAGTTAGTTTGTTGTCTACATTGTCGATTGTATGTCGTACTTTATATGACAGCTAGTAGAATTTTGTTGTCTTGGTCATAGGTTATCTACTATACCGCTAGTAGCTTTTCATCTTGGTGTTGATGGAGCTTGGCGTTTGGATCAAGTTGGTATAAAGATCCCTGTAATGTTGATCTTTTCTCATAGTAATATGTGCACTGAACATTATCAAAATTATATGCAACACCATTTATAGTTTCACTTTTGTGCAAAACTCAGAATTTGGATGGATTTTATAGGGTACAAAAGAATCGTAACTTTCTATTTTATTATATATCAACACTGACAGTCCATTACAGCCCATGATGAGAAAAGAACATGGCTTTTAAGAAATATACCGGTCCCATGTTAGGACGTGGCAACGCCGCGCCTGCAGTTTTTAGTAAATACTAATTGACTCTTCCCAACCAAAAGCTTATTCAGATTTTTCTCTTATACTATATTGCGCATCAAAGTACAAATCCACGAATCACAGTTCAAATTATAGTACTCTCCACTACTCCTACACATATACTTTTTCAATGGTTAGCGTCTTTCAGTGGTTAGCGTAAGACAAGAGACACACTTGCCAATGCCCTTCTCAGCTAATAAGTGTGGTGTACGAGAGTGATGATATAATGATTCTCTAAAATTTACATATTATTTTTTACAAAACATAAAATATTATTATATTTTTGTAATTTATATTCATATTTATTTTATTAGTTCTTGTTTACAGTAGGAAAAATACGATGATGAACAATAAATAAAAAAATATCATTATTGTAATGTAGTTTCAACTTGGCATAGTACCCCATATATAGCGGTAGAGCACCTCTAGTTGAAAACTTCATAGTCAGCTCGACCTAGTTTTGGTTGCATCGGGTTTTGCACATTGGTTATTCCTCAACATGGCACGTCGTATTTTAGCTGAGAAAGTGGTTCACCCCTTAAGCCAACTAGTAGTATCGCCATGTCGGCGGTGGAATAATCCAGAAGGTTGGAGATATTTGCCCACTGGATCACACAGAGAGCGGTATCACGAGCGAGCACCCAACCAAACCGAACGCAGCCGCGGCAACCATTTCCGCTCCACCGCATCGTCCGCCGCCGCCAGTCACGCGCACGCGTCCGGCACAGGCACAGCACGCCACGCCTCCTCCCTGACCCTCCCGTGCACCCGACCCCGCCGCGAAAGGCCCCTAGATCCGCCGCGCCGCCGTCGATCGACCAGGCCTGGGAAAGAAGATGGGGCGGAGGGGGGAGCCCTACTACGTGGAGGCGGCGCCGCCGGTGGACGTCAACAAGAACACCGAGTGGTTCATGTACCCGGGCGTCTGGACCACCTACATCCTGCTCCTCTTCTTCGCCTGGCTCCTCGTCCTCTCCGTCTCCGGCTGCTCCCCGGGGGCCGCCTGGACCGTCGTCAACCTCGCGCACTTTGCTGTAAGTCCCCAGTCCCCACCCACCGTATCTGCTGCGGATCTCGATAAGGCGTGCTCTCTGTTTTGTGGCTTGTTCCTCTATTCCTCTAATTGGGTTTGCTTCCGTCCGCCGTATCTGCGGGATTCGATCTGCCCAATTTGGGAGCTCTTTCTGCTCTCCCACTATTCCTGGCCATTCAGGCTTGACTAAGACTGATTAGTTCCGGCATGTCAAATATGTGAGAATATTCTTGCTTAGAGAAAAAGGGATAAATGGAGAATCTTCTTGGAGTCTCGGATATGACATGGTGCAGAGGTGGATTCGGTGGATGATTTGAGTGAGGGGGGCATCTATAATTAAATTGCTTGCTCATACCATACCCATGGATACTTACGAATAAAGGGAAGTCATAGAAGATGCCCTTCGCTAGATTTTACAAGATGAAATATTAAATGAACAGTTTTTTTCTGTTAGTTATCATAGATTTTATTCCCCACTTATCGTGTGTGAGATGGGGACTGCGTTTTTGCACAAAAGTCAAAACAAGCATGCGAACCTACGCCGAGACCATTTCTTAGACTATATCGTAATCAGATATTGACTATTGAAAGGTCCATCTATGTGTACTATGAAGACCTACTAGTTGGTGGACTTTGGTTTGGTTTCTAGAACAGGAAAGATCATTTGACTGCTCCAGGACAAGGCTCTCATGGCAAGCACTGAGTTATATAATGCTGTGAAATATTTGGACTTGCAGATGTCATGGTGGCCTAAAGATAAACTTAGTAGATAATGGGTTGGTTGTATCATCTTGGGATGAAGACATCACATGTCTTGCTGGGCCAGGGACGTGTTTGAACAAATTACATTTTCAACTAGGATTCTAGGAAGAGGATTTTCATGTGCCCAGCAAGTTTGTACTGTTATTATAGTGTTATTAACCCAAGTTGTGACATACCTTCACGTTTTAGATGCTTGTTCCAATATCTTTTTGCTGTAATCTTAAACACGTGGGTCGTGTACTGGTAGACAGACTTAAGTAGAAGAGTTAGTCCTTCAGTTTATGTTTAACTTGCCTATTATTATTCTGTTGATCCGCTGAAAACACTCTACTTTCAGATCACTTACCACTTCTTCCATTGGAAGAAAGGAACCCCATTTGCTGCTGATGACCAGGGCATGTACAGCCGATTGACATGGTGGGAGCAAATTGACAATGGCCAGCAGCTTACACGGAACAGAAAGTTTTTAACCGTGGTACCTGTGGTCCTGTAAGTTCCATCATCATACTAAATTGTACACTGCAAAATTACTTTATAATATGGAAACAAAGCTTTCAGTAAATGGTATCAAATTGATCAACATTGCTCGATTCATAATATCACATTTTGTGCATATATAGTCCTTTTGGTTGGATTCATTTGCAAGCCTATATGTTTGCATGTCCATCAGTTACCTTTCAAAACTAGGCTTGTGCATAAGTCTGCTTCTTATCCAAATGGAAAGGTTCATGCCATTATATCTTTAGTAAACTGCAGAACAGGAGTTGGCATACAGGGAAAAAAGTTGAAATACGTAAAATAAGTAAAGCACTTAAGCTAACTCATCCAATGAGCCAATCCTGAATGTTAGGGAAATTTCTCTTCTAGCTATTATCCAATTACGCATGCCTTCAAGGACTAATTTGATCACTGTGATCCACATGGTGAAATAAGAAAGAATTATGATTTTCACGAAGAATGCAGGGTTTGGCTGATGTTTGGTCAGTGTTAGTATCTGCCATTGCTGCAAAGGTCATTGAATCTGGACATTTTATTTCACTTCTTTTGTATTGTTATTCTGTTAAGTCGGATATTTTGTTAAACAGGTGACGTGATTGCCCATGTCATGAGAAGAAGGATAGTGAGCTTCTTTTCTGTTGTGTTAATTGTGTTCTGGTCCTGTGTTGCTTTTTTGAAATCACTTGGATCTTTTGATTCCTTTGCTACACTTTCAACAAATTTATGATTCTTGGTTTGGCGTCAACATTGGTGGAATATTGCATGCCATTAATCATGTTGCCGTATTGTTTAAACCAAGTTGATATAATCATATTGAGTTACATGTCCTAAATTATGCTTCCGTTTCAGGTACCTGATTGCATCACACTTGACCGACTACAAACAGCCGATGTTTTTCCTCAACACGGTGGCGGTTTTCGTGCTGGTTGTAGCAAAGCTGCCAAACATGCACAAGGTCCGCATATTTGGAATCAATGCAGACATCTGAGGGCCACTTCAGGAAGTATCTGGATGTTGGCGTGCTCCAAGGTCTGAAAGAGGGACGTGGAACAAGTGAATGCTTTGCAAAGGCAACTCAGTCGCTGCCTGTAATATCTGTGTAGGTGTAGAAAGAACTGTAAATGTTACTCTAGCATACAAGGTTTGCCTGCAGACTGCTGTGTGTTTGTCGTTGCAGCTTCTTCCTTTAGAGTTGGTTCACCGGAAGTTTAGTCTGTTAGTGCAAGGAACACAGCAGAATGTGGATAAGAAAGTGTGTAGCAAATGCTGTTTGCTGTCTTGTATAGAATGGAACCCAGAATTCAGTGAAATCAATCTTTCTGTGGGTAGACCCCGGGGAAAACTGATACTCCCTCGTGTTTTGAGTTGGTTTTTTAAAAGTCAAACTTCATAAATTTTGGTTAATCAAAATATATGTGTGCTTTAGTCATAAAAATCATATGAAAGGACTCATATTTCAAATGTCTTTTAATATGGCATTGACTTTCTCGCAATCCATGATATATTGTAAGCAAAATTAATAGTCAAGTACATAACTCTAAATACCTCCCAAATTTTCATACGGCCACTGAAAACAAACAAAAGGTAGTAAGATGCTTTTCTTTGATCGCCACGTTGCTCTGCAATCTGCATCATCTTGTCAGCCATCGCAAGAAAAATGATCGAGCGACTCAATCACTTGTTTCTTCAGGCCGGGAGCAGCTGTGCATCACCAAAATTCCTTCGATAATCAATCTTGTAAACTAACCCGGGCGAACCGTCAGTCAGGTTGCTCTCAATTGAGCCCGGCCCAACAAATCCGAACGTGAATGCAACCGCCGGTGCAGCCCCGCCCGGCCACATCAACCAACGAGCAGGCAGTTGCTCGATCGGGCCCTGACAGACGAAGATCGAGCGATGGGGTCCGTCGTGAGCTCGGCGGCGAACGGCCTCGGCATGCTCGTTGGGAACATCGTGTCCGCGCCGTTCAAGATTCTCTTCGGCGCGTCCTGCGAGTAAGTTCATCCTGACGGCATTCGATTTAATTATTTTTTGCTGCAATTAATTAGCATCCAGGAGTGGTGGATGGATTACGCCGCTCTTCTTTCTTCCTTCTAATTTCTGCCAGAAAGTGAATTCCACACGCCATTGAATGATAGCAAGTTTTGCCCTTTCTTTTTTTTCTCGCTCTGTGTCAAAGGAGCGTTTGCTCGGGGACATGGGACCCGCCCTGCTTCATCGAGCACGTCTGCATCTCCAGCCTGCTCAGGCTCTTCGTGGTTATCATCGTCACATACATTGGTATAAGAACACACACAGTCGAATGAATGGAGCATGCCATGCGTGTAGATCTTGTCACATCTGGTTAATGTATTACCTTTTGTTGGCACAACAGTGCTGCTGTTCGGGTACGTCCTGTGCAAGCTGGGCATTGTCAAGTGCGTGGCCAAGAACGCCTTCAGGATGGTGTGGAAGCCCTGCTCGGCCTGCTGCGGCGCGCTCGGCCTCCTCTGGCAGAAGGTGCGCGACACCAAGCGCGTGCACCGCGGCCGGCGGGAGCGGGACATCGAGCTGGGGGAGCCCAGCAGCACGACCCGCGACGGCACAGGTTCATCCTCATCCTCCTCCTCCGACGACGACGACGGTGACCACCGCTGGGGCGCCGCGGCGGGCAGCAGGTCGAGGGGGAGATCGTTGTCGTCGTCGTTGTCGTTGTCGGTGCGGGAGAGGAGTAAGGACAGGATCCGGCGGTCCCTGCGCCTGAAGAGGGTCAGCTCCAAGATGGAGCGCGCTGCGAGGGTAAGCCAGGGGATCAGTGGACGGCAGCACCGCCACTCGAGCTCGACCGGGCCGAAGAGAACGGAGGTGCCGCCGTCCTTGTCGTCACGGCGCGAGCTGGGCATGGCTCGCCGGCGGCGTGGGCACAAGCATGCGCACGGCCGCACATTAAAGTCGAGCCATGGCGATTCGACGCGACAATACGTGATGCCCCATCAACGACTTACGGATCCCATTCCACATATCGATCTCGATCGTCCATGCTCTGGTGGTGGATACAGTACTTTGGTTAATTGCTTATAGGTTGGTAAATACTGTATCAGAACTACGTGGTGAAAAAGTTCATTGCACATGGTATGGTAGTTAGATAAAGAGTTGTTGATTAACCTAATTACAGACGCTGGTCCAAACATTAGTACTGTGCTGTTGTAGAAGATGGTTAACTTAGTGCAAGTATATTGGTGTTGTCTAATAGACGGTCTCTTGTATTGCCACGTATAATCTTAAGACGATCTAACAAAGAACTAATTGTCTGTTTAGTTATTTCGTGATAATTCATGAGTCCTAAATTTATGCATGAGCCAAATCAACGTTGTGATCTTTTACGTATTTTCACTTTGTAGATTTTTATGTCACCACTTTCAGTTACACTAGTTATAGGAAAATTAGACATGAGAAGTATCATACAAATAGATAGATATTCAAATAAAATATTTATTGTATACTACTTGATAAAAAAGATAAAAAATGATCACATCTCGATGAAAAAGTTCATGCAAATACTGATACCAGAGGGCAATCATGAACAACAGCTAGCTAGTCGCGTATATCAGAAAACCCTTGCTAATTAGTAATTATTAATGTAATCTACTAGCAGAATATCGAATACACATACACACATGCGGTCTTGGATTGATGCCGGTGACGAAGATGCCGCCAGGGGTGCTGCAGCCGCCGGCAAGCTCGCTGGCCGCGACGAGGAGGGGCGCGTTGGGTGCGGGCCCGGTGACGAAGATGTCGCTGGTGTGCTGCAGCCGCCGGCAAGCTCCCTGGCCGCGACGACGAGGAGGGGCACGGTGGGTTCGAGCGTCTGGGGACGTGCCCCCTTTGTGGCAGCCGTGCCATATGCTTCACCGGCAGAGCACCGTGGCCTGGGTCGTCGCCTCATCGGAGAGACGGAGAGAGAGTTGCCAGCAGATGGAGATGGTGAATCGATTTCGCGCGCGAGGAAGAAGAATTTAGCACGGTGAGAAGGAATCAGCACAGTAGATCCAGCGAGGAGAAAAAATCGCTTCCTCTGGCAACGACCGGGAATACAACGGCGGTAAAGTTGATGAGCCGTTGTCTCGTACCGTTGTTCTACGAGACAACGGCTTTTCTCTCTCCTCCTCTTCTCTCCTCCATAGAAAAAAAATCTATACCTACGAAACCGCTGATACGTAGAAATATATTTACTCTTATACCCTACAAACTGGCAGCTTTGTAACGCCTGTTTGCCTTGGTTAAGATGGCTAGGAAGGAATCAACTGATTTACTTTCAGTAAGATAGACAATTGTAGTACTTCCTCTATCTGAGTTTGTGCGAAGTTAACTATCCTAAGTTTAATCAATTATAAAAAAGAACAATAATATTTATGATGTAAAATGAGTATAATTAGATCTGTTGTCAAGTATATTTTTGTAGTTGATTTAGTCAATATGTAGGTATAATAATCTTCTCTACAAGTTTAGTCAAACTTGATCGATGAAAAACTCAGATTCCTTTGAGCTTGCTCCTAAACTCAGAGTTTTTTTTGTGTGCTGGGGTGGGGTGGGGGGTTGGGGTTAGGGGGTGGGGGTGGTTGGTGGGTCGGGTCATGGCTCCATTGGCGCGAGAGAAGCTCCGCCATTATTAATATTTAGAGGTGGAGCTATAGGAGATAGTATCTACAAAGGTCTTTTTAAAATCTACTCTCTAAATTAATTTAGGGAGTTATTTGAGTAAAAATCATTTTCTATATCTTTGTACTCTATAATATATCTTTGTACTCTCTAATATATCTTTGTACTCTCTAATAAATTTTCTATATCCGGTGCGTAGTCTAGAGAGCAATTCTCGCTCTCCATCTCTGGCTAGCGAGAAATCCGGAATAGAGGAGGTCTATATTTAGATATCTAATTAAAGAATCTGTTGAAGGGCAATTTTTAACCAAAACTTCTATTCTTAAAGATATAAAGAGTCATTTGAAGATGCTTTTATATCAGCTCCCGAGTTTGCATGAGCTCCCTAATACTTGCACAACTCCGAACCTAGCTAGCGATATGCCACAAAATGGTTAGCTCCAACTCTAATGATGCGATGCCGTTGAAACATATCGATGTCGAGAAACTTGCCGATCCGGGTTCGAGTCCCTCGTTACGGGTACTCATATTTTTTCTGAATTTATTTTAGAATTTAACCGGCATTATTATTTCAGTGGTAGGCTATGTGCCTGTCGATAGCGAGACGGGCTCAATCTCTTAAACACGTCTGTGATAATTTCGTCAATCTTGAGAATATATGGGCTTAGTCTTTTGGACATGCTCATCACTACTAGAAAATATACCAAAGATCCACCCTAAAAGTACCAGCATGAAGATGATTCGGTATGGATCATCTTCATACCGGTACTTTTGAGGTGGATGGAAAGATTCAGGGACGTTTAAGGGTGGTAACACCACGCAGTACCTAAGGCTAGACATTGGTACCGGGTGGTGCTATCATCCGGTACTAAATGTTCCACCCACACCCGGTACTAAGGATCCTCCACGAGTTATTTCAAATAGAAAGTATCTTCCTATCAATCATAACTGTTGTATAGGTGAGATGGTAAAGAACGTACGCGTGTGCGGGCCTCTTTCTGGATTTAATATATTTTTTTAACAAAAATGCTTCGGTACAGGGTGGAACCTTCACCCGGTACTAAATAGAGCCTTAGGCATCAGGTGTTTTACCCGGTGATGAAGGTCGAAATTTTTAGTCTCGACTTCGCAGTACTGATTGGGAACTGGTGCGTAAGGCACTTATCATCCGGTACTGTGCATAGAATGATATTATGTGCATGTATTCATCTTCAATCTCGAAAATCTTCCGATTTAGTCTCTTAAAAATAAAATACTCATAGAGAGTTGCGTGCCTGTTTTCAATGTGATCGGGGCCGAACTGGCGAGCAGCCGACTCGTGCATGGCTCCGCCAGGCAACTGCGCGGACGGAGGATGGAGGTTGTGGTGGAATATAATTTCAAGTGATTTACAGAGGTAACTAAAATACTAATAATGTGGGCCCCTATGGTTCAGTGGTAGAGCGTCGGCTTCGTAAGCGGAATGTCTGCAGTTCAATCCTGTATGGGGCATTTGTTTTTTTGATTTGTAATGACCATGTTTTTTTAAAAGCTATGTGACCATGGTTTTGGTGTTGCCGATACATGAAAACAAAACAAAAACATTGTTTTTTGATTTGTAATGACCATGTTTTTTTAAAAGCTATGTGACCATGGTTTTGGTGTTGCCGATACATGAAAACAAAACAAAAACAAGAACTTTCTAATCCTCTTTTTGGTAGTCCCCGGAAGAATACTTCAAGTCAGTTTTTCTTTTGAGCCTACATGCCAATTTTATGGTGGTGTTCCATTGAGAAGAAAATAGTATTAAGCATTTTAGTTGCGTTCTTATTATCATAGGATATTCTCTTGGAATTGCGTAGAAGTTGTCCTATAACAAATCGTTAGCTAAATGGGAATTTTTGCCATTTTAGTTCCTGTTACATGCGCTTGATTCAAGGTCCGGTGCCCAAGAATTTTTTTTTTGAGGAATTGGCCGACAAGTTAAAGATCATGAATTATCCGATAGAACTCTTTCTACTTTTCATCCCACCAATTACTTTTCAGCAATACTCGAGGCAGAAACATACTGATTTTATTTGTACATGCTCTACTGTTTGCAGGAAAACTATAAGAGATTCTCTTCCAAAACCACAACTTCAGATATAACTATCATAATCATATCCAAGCTATGCTCAGGAAAGTTGGTATTGAACTTAGAGGTTTGTTGTCATTTCAGTAGTCACTGCAGTACATAAGAAATCAGTAACAGTTTTTGTTTGAATTCTGAAAGGATCTAATGTACAAAGTAAAACACATTTTCTAAGCATCGGCTTGCAACATTAGTCACAAGACTCACAGCTCAAGCTTCTGCCCTCGAGAACAACAGCCCGGACGAACATTATATTTTTCCGCTATGCATGTACTGCTAGCGAAGTGAAAGCTCAGGGGTAGTTGACCTGGGAGCGGTACGTCTTCCCGGCCTTCCACCCGGCCGGGATGGCATCGTTGACGACGAGGATCTTGCTGGAGCCGGAGGTGAGCCGGAGCCCGAACGGCGGCCTGAGCTTCCTGCCGTTGTTGAGGCGCCACGTCGCGCCCCAGTTGTGCGCCATGGGCACCCACGCGCCGCCGCCGGCCTCCATCAGGTCGACGGCTTTGAGGTCGCCGTCGCCGCCCTCGAACTCGACCAGCACGTCAAAGTAGAACGGGTTCGCGCCCTGGTCCACCCTGTGATAGAAATACAGGACCTCTAGGAGTAGATGAAGTGAGTTCTTACACTGACAGTGAGATAAACAACAAGGTTTAGGCCTAGCTTACATTAAAAGAGAGAGGAAGAGAGAGAGGGGGGAGGATGAATAACCATCGGGTTTGGATGTGGAGTCCGCCATGGCGTCGGTGGAGAGGACAGCGAGTGCAAGTGTGCTGGAGTCGTGGACGCAGTGGCATTCGCGGCGAGGTCGAGGACGACGGCCTTCGGGTCGGAGTAGAGGTGCAGGGGTGATGAGGACGCGGTATCGAGGGCAGCGGCGCTTCCCGTTGCTCTCAACGCTCCCTAGATCGGATTAGGGTTTGTCGGTGGCTTTGTGGGGCACGACGAACCTTGGCGTGCGTGCGTTGCGAGATGGGGGCCCACCAACCACATCTCGGTTGGGCGCCCCCGATCAGGCGCGATCAAGGACTCCGACTCGGTAGTTGGACTGAGTCGGACAAGATCAATCCTAACATTCTCCCCTTATCTAATCTTACTTACTTCTTACATTCTTAACTCAACCTATTTCATCACATATAAGTGTATAGAGCATGCCTCCTCATAAACGGTTAATGCCTTAACAGCCACAATACACCTTTCTATTTTGAAACAGCTTTTCAACTAGGCCTTTACTGTTCAGGGATCATAGGCTTTCCTGTAAACCCATGCCGGCTAAGTGTTCTCTGAACACATTGGGTGGTAAGCCTTTTATGAGCGGATCCGCAAGCATTTTCTTTGTTCTTACATGCTCGAGACTAATAGTATGATCCTGGATTTTCTCTTTCACAACATAAAATTTTATATCAATATGTTTGACAGCACCACTTAACTTATTGTTATTGTTATGAGCATAAAACACTACTGGCTTATTGTCGCAGTACATCTTGAGTGGTCTTTGAATGCTGTCTACCACTTTCAACCCGGGTACAAATTTCTTCAACCATTTTACCTGCCCGTGGCCTCATAACATGCTACAAACTCAGTATACATCATCGACGATGCAGTGACAATTTGTTTGGAGCTTTTCCACAATATTGCTCCTCTTGCGAAAGTGAATACATAACATGGCATGGATTTTCTGTCACCTACGTCTCCTGCAAAATCTGAATCTGAATACCCTTCTATCTCTAGGGAATCAGATCTTCTATACGTTAGCATGAGGTCTTTTGTGCCTTGCACATAGCGTAAAGCTTTCTTTACCATTCTCCAATGTTCTATTCTTGGCTTATCCTGATATCTGCCAAGTATCCCGGTAACAAATGCTAAGTCAGGGCGTGTACATACTTGAGTATATTGTAAGCTTCCGACAGCTGAAGCATATGGAACCGCTTTTATTTGATCAATCTCATACTAGTTCCTAGGACATTGGAATTTCCTAAAACTATCGCCCTGAACTATAGGAGCAGGTGTTGGCTTACTCGCATGCATACTATAATTTTTCAGAATCTTTTCTAAGTATGCCTTTTGCGATAATCCTAATACCCCCTTTCTTCTATCTCAGAGAATTTCGATTCCTAACACGAATGAAGCTTCAACGAGATCTTTCATATCAAAGTTTGAGGACAAGAACTTCTTCGTCTCCAATAAAGATTGACATCACTACTAGCGAGTAATATGTCATCCACATATAGGATTAGGAAAATAAATTTCCTATTCTTGAATTTTGCGTACGCAATTGTCCTCCTCCTTCTCTTTAAACCCAAACTTCCTTATAGTTTCATCAAAGTTCAAATACCATTGTCTAGAGGCTTGTTTCAATCCATAAATGGATTTCTTCAGGCGGCATCCCGTACGCTCTTTTCCTTCCATGGCAAAACCTTTGGGTTGTGCCATGTAAATATTTTCATACAAATCCCCGTTAAGAAATGTCGTCTTTACATCCATCTAATGTAACTCTAAATCATAGTGTGCCACTAATGCTATTATGATTCTAAATGAATCATTGCATGAGATTGGAGAAAATATCTCATTATAATCTATCCCTTCTCCTTTGCGTGAAGCCTTTCACCACAAGTCGCGCTTTATATCCTTCTACATTCTCTTTGGAGTCACATTTTGTTTTGTAGACCCATTTACAGCCTACTCTCTTGACTCCTTTAGGAATTTCTTCTAAGTCCCAAACTTTGTTGGTACTCATTGATTTCATCTCATCTTGCATGGCTTCAAGCCACTTCAACGAGTGAGCGCTTCTCATGGCTTCTTCAAATGAGGTGGCATCACCCTCCATTTGAATTTCTTCGCTAACACAGACTTCGTAGTCTTTACAGATAGCTGGTTTTCTAGTTCTTGGCGACCTCCTGGGGCCTTCATTAACTGGCACTTCTTCTACCTGGGCCTGTTGTAGCTCTTCCTCATGTGCGACAACGGGTTCTATACGATCCTGAACGACAGGTTCCTCATTTTCATTCATTTTTGCCACAAGAGAACTAACAACTGGTGTTGTCATCGCAGTGTCCTGTACTATCGGTGCAGCAACAACAGGGATCGAGAAGAATGGTTCCTAAATCATCGGAGTAGGTGCATGCACCCGCCTCTCCTCAAGACTAATTTCTCGTGCTACCATGCTCCCCCTGACCATCTCGTCCTCCAAGAAGATAGCGTGTCTCGTTTCTACAAACTTCATATGTCTATCGGGACAATAGAATAACCTTTTGATTTATCTAGATAGCCAATAAAATGGCAACTGACTGTCTTTGGATCTAGCTTCCCAATATTTGGGTTAAACACTTTTGCCTCTGCCGGACAACCCCACACATGTAGATAATTTAGTGTGGATTTTCTTCCTGTCCATAACTCATACAGTGTTTTTGGCACCGACTTGCTTGGTACTTGATTAAGAATGTGAACGGTGGTTTTCAGTGCCTCCATCCACAAACTTATCGGTAAAGTGGAGTAACTTATCATACTTCTTACCATATCCATTAAGGTACGGTTGCGTCTTTCAGCTACTCCGTTCTGCTGAGGCTCGCCCGGTGTAGAGTACTGTCAGTGTTTCGAACCGCCGACTAGTAAATCTTGTGATTGTGCGTCTGGCCCGGATGGTGAGCAGGAAAGACATGAGGGTTTATACTGGTTCGGGCAGAATGTTCCTACGTCAAGTTTGAGCCACTTGTGCCCTTGCACTGGGTTTCCAGCAGGGGCTACAAATGGGCAAGAGAGGGATAAGGCTCCCAAGTCTCTGGTGGGGTGTGCGTGTGCGAGTGTGAGTCCAAATCTTCCATCCTCCACGGCGGGGGCTCTTCCTTCCACTTTTATAAGACAAAGGGAAGGGAGTCGTTACACACAGAGAGAGAGAGAGAGAGATCGCCGGGACCGTGTTGTTTCTCCCCTTCGTGTGGGCCCTAATGGCCCTGTAGATGACGATGGAGGAGCTCCCATACCGTGCCATGGTGCGACGTGCGCCCTGCCGAGATGGGCGGCGCGAGCCCTCTGCGCGTTTTACGGCTTGACCCCTAGCTCGACGGACGTCCGAAGCATGCCGTAGTTGCCTGTCTTCTCCGGGAGTCAAGTCGTCACACGTCCTTACCTACCCTTACGCCAGAGGTATGTCCCCCGGTGCGGCCGTCGTTTCGTGGGGTCCCCAGGGGCCCCACGGCCTACGGCGGACGTGCCCGACCCCTTTTCCTTGGGGTTGGGTGAGGCAGACGCCACCGACCCATCATCTCTGGGGACGGGTGAGGCGGACGCGCCCGATCCCTTACCCTTGGGTTCGGACGAGGCGGCCGTATCCTCCTCCAGTGCTTCGTGTCGGGCTGTTGATGCCCCTTCTCCTGGTGGGCCATTCCGCGGTCGTTTGACGGCCCAGCTGGCCCAAGCCAAATAGTCTGAGGGAGCTAATCTGCGATTAGCCTCTCTAAGGAGCGTTCTTTAGGGGGTGCATGACACTTGCCCCTGACAGTAGCCCCTGAGCCCCTGCGCGGCTTGGAGAGCCGTGTTGGGGTTTCGCTTTACCCGGGCAGTGAGTCCCGTGCCGGTCCAAGCGTGTTCCCGGTTTGGCGTTTAGGTTGATGTGACTCGGAGGCGACTCGTCTTTGTCAGGCTCATGTGGGTGCACGCGAGCGCACCCACTGGATGTAGCCCCCGAGCCTCTGGGCGAATTAGAGATTGCGTAGAGGGTTCTGCTGGCGTGCTCGCCTTCGTGCCCTGGTTGATGTGACCACTCATGGCTTCTCCTTGACTTTGGAATAAAACAAAGATGTTCTTATGTTTGGCTTTGCATCCCGGGGGAGCCCCCGAGACCATGAAGGGTCGGACGCTATCCTGCGGTTTTTCCTGCTCGGGAGGGACCCGAAGGAAAGGATTTTCCTTTCGGCTCCTGACGCCACCTCGTATGTGACCGCGAGTTCGGTCTCCTCGCGATTCCGACCCCCAAGCCCCCGCGTGTTAGCTTGAGACTGGTCGGGTGGTCGTCTCGTCTTATGTCCGTCTCCCTTCAAGCATCCTTGTCGTTAGAACGGAAAGGCTGAGCCATGCCGCGTTTTTCTTTGTCGGTCGAAATGCGGTGCTTGGTGAGCTATTAATGGGTTAATCTGAGTGGGCCCCCAGCTCCCATTCGAGGGGATCCAGCTTGGGTCAGCTGGTGACCAACTCCAAATTCTTGACGGCCAATCCATATAGTTATCAGATCCGTTCGACCGGTCCCGACAGCTCATTGCCTTTCTTCGGAGAAAAACCATGGATCGGGTCCTAGTCAAGACTCTGACGCGGGTCAGGATGCTCGTGACGCTTGTGCGCCCGGGTGCTGGTCTCTAGGGGGCCCATCCATCCTCACCCCTTACTCTGATGGTGCCCTAGGGCGGTTGTGAACCCATTCGCGGGCCAACCTTCAAACCCTAGGACTTTACTGGGTCGCCAAGGCGTTTTTAGCCCGTATCCTTTCTTGCCTTTGTGGGCCTTTGGCCCCTTTATTGCCGGGCGCGTTCTTTGAGGAGTCGGGGCTGGGCGCGGCGTGCGCAGTCCCTCTGATGGGATAGGGCGAAATGACGTGGTGGCTGCGGTCATTATGGCGATCGTTGGGGTCGAGGCATCGATTCGTCTTCCGCTCCCCTTGCCTATAACTAGGGCTCATGGCCCCTCCGCCGCCTCCACGCTCCTTCATCTTCTTGCCTTCTTTGTCTCCTCACCGCCATCTCGACAAGCCGCCCCTCCTTTGCGCATCTTTTCCTGCGAGAGCCCCCAACCCCAATCCGCCGCCCAGCAATGGCATCGTGGTACTGCTCGGCGGTGAGCCGGTCGCGCCTGGATGGCCTCATCAAGCGCGGGCTTCTTTGCCCGTGAAGTGTTACGGAGGAGTGGCTCTTACCCGACCGCGAGGAGCTGCCGGTGCAGCTGGACAGCTACGTTGTTTTCTTCGTGCACTTCCACAAGCGTGGATTTAGGATGCCCCCTCATCCCTTCTTCGACAGGCTTCTCCACCACTACAAGATAGAGCTGCAGCACCTCAACCCCAATGGGATCCAGCAGATCACAACCATCATCACGTTGTGCAAGGGATTCCTAGGGATCGAGCCTCATTTCGAGCTCTGGAGGTATTTCTTCGCCGTCTCCCTTGTCAAAAAAGGGACGGATTGACGGCGCTAATAGGATGCGTCGGGATCCATCTCCGCGGGCCGCGGGCCTAGAAGTACATGGCCATCGCCACCACAAAGTCCAACAAGGGGTGGCACTCGCGGTGGTTCTTGACGACGACGCCCCTCTTGTACTCTTCACCAGCCGTACGATCGCGGAGGCTCCGCCGGAGTGGTCGTGAAGGTCGGTGGATATGGAGAAGAAGAGGCTCACCCTGCTCCTAAGCGCCATCGCACACCTGAAGGGCCATGGCCTCCGCGGCGCCGGCGTCATCGGGGCCTACCACTCGAGGCGGGTGGCAGCGCTGATGGCGGCAGGAGGGCAGCTAGAGGGCACGACGCTCGCCCAACGCACGCTTGGGAATTCGGAGTTCTAGCAGCGCATCCGGGAGTAGCTAGAGGAGCCCGACGCGATCTTCCTGGTCGAGGGTCACCTGCTGATGCGGCCTGACACTGGCTTCGTCGACCTAGTAAGCATCTACCGACCCTCTCATCACGTCTTGCTCCCTTCGTTGACACTTACCTTATATTTCACGGTTCGGCGCATGCAGGGTCGGTTCAGCCCTTTCCGCGATTCTCGACGAGGCGTGGAAGCAGAAAAAAGACGCAAAGAAAGCCAAGAAGGAAGCGCGGGAGCGCGCAAAGTTGTAGCGCGGGAAGCGCCGACAAGGGTAGGACGAGGAGGCGACGGAGGATTAAGATGACGATGACGACGATGCCGACAAGGAGGAGGACGAGTGGGACAACATCCCCTGGGACGAGCTGGCGCGTGACAACAATGCGGGGACATCCCTTCAGTCGTTGGTGTCAGCTCTGGGACCCTCCGGCCCCACGCCTGCCCTGATGTAGCAGGGGCAGGCCACGCGGGGCGCTGGAGATGGAGCGCGACACCCCATCCGCGCAGGCGCCCTTCAGCTCCGTGCTTGCCTTGACGCAGCGATGGAGTCGGGGTCGTGACAACCCGCCAGAGGTTCCCACGCAGGTGGGGGATCCCAAGCGGTAGTGCGCTGAGGAGGTGGAGCTAGGGTCGAGGGGCCCGATCCAGAAACGCCCCCATATGGTGGCGCCCCGGTAAGTCAATGGTCTCACTGCTGCTTCATGGTCAGCGATCCTCTGCCAATGGCGTACTAACCGCCCTCAGGCCTTTGCTGCAGCGCCGGAGGCCGTGCAGGTACCCTAGTGGTGGCACCGCGGAAGGTCCTCGCGCTACGGCGGCCGCCTCCGAGCGTGGCCAGCGCTCCGTTGGGGGCGAGCGTGGGTGGCGCCGAGGGAGATGCGGCGCCTGCGAATCCGGGGCCGCAGCCGGTGGCTGAGGATCTGTCTTGGGAGGACACGCCCACGGGAGGAGTGAAGCCACCGACGTTGCTCGTCACGGAGGGGTCGGCGGCGAGCGCAGCCCGACTTACTCCCCGAGGTCGAGACGCAGAGGGCGTCGCCACCCCGCAATTCTGACATGGCCCCCGCAGAACAGAAGGTTGAGGAGATGGCGCGGGTGGGGCCGTCGGCATGCGGGGTCGCGTCGGTTGCCCAGGAGGAGGCCTCGGCCGTTGGTGGTGAGATAGTTGGGGTCGTCTCCGCAGACGTGGTGTCGGAGGAGGTGCCTACTCCCTTAGGTGGAAGGGCATCGCCGTCCTTGGCGCAGACAGGCAGGGATCTGCCCGCGCGGGAAGGCACCCAGGAGGTGCAATGGCTGGCGATCTAGTTGTGGAAGTTGCTGCTGGGCGGGCACAGATTGCACGCCTGAATGGCGAAACGAGCAAGCTCTAGGACCAAGTGAATGGTAAGACTTCGCTTGCCTTAACCTTCCTTTCGAAGTTCCTAGCAGGCCTTCTGTTGACGCCGGATTTTTACACGTGTTGAATCGGCGTCAGGAGGAGAAAATTGGCTGATGCGGCAGATCTGAAGGCTACAGTAAGGAATCGGCCGATTGAGGTAACAGTTGAAAATCGGCCGATTGGTGATACAGCTTGCGCCAACAGGATGGGACTATTTCGGAGGGTCCTGGTTAAAAGTTGGTCAACAGGGCACGCTAAGTCGGTCAAGGAGCAGTTGAAGGGAATCCTGATTGGATTAGGGAACGGCGGCGGAAGATTCTGCGGGAGTCCGTTTCCTTTAAAAGTTCTTATAGATATAGTAGTTTTCCTGTTTTTAAATAAGGTTGTAACAAGTCGTGATCGACCAGGAGTCCTAGTTTTAGGGTATAAATAGGAGTCGTCAGGGTCTTGCAAAAAACATCAACACATCAATCAACAACAATACTTCTACTTTTCTAGCAATTTACTTTCAAGCCGGCGACTTCGCCAATATTTTTCTTCTTTCACGAGTTCGTGCGGATTGGCAGGGCTGCATCAACCTAATCTCCGGCCAATTGGTAGGTTCTGCTTATCGAGTAATATCCGAGCTTTAACTACGGGCGCATCGCTGTGGTTTCGTTTGGATTTATTCACAAGTTATCGATATTTACTAGAATTGCAAGTTATACCTGTTATTCTAGTATTATCACCAGTTATCCAGCTTGAGATTAGGGTAATCGGCTTCGTCATTATTCTTCTTTGATTTGTCATCACACAGCCGATTAGATCTATTTCAAGTGTTGCCTCTGTAGTAATTGTTTGGATCGCTCCAGCAGTTTTCTTTACAATTACTACACGATTATCAGTTGATCCATAGCCAATCATCTTTACAAGCAAATCGGCCGATTCGCCGCCGACGCGCTCCTCAGGACAGATCGGAACTCCAGCCGATCGACGCGCCTGGAATTTAATACTTTATTTCCTTGTCAATCAACAGGTCAGATTGACTGGCACGCCGCGCGAACCGCACCAGGGCAATAACCCGAACAGGAGCTAAGCAGATTCTCCCGGGTCGTGTGTCCGACGCTGAAGACCATCGGCCGATTCCTATCCGGTCGATTTTAGCGCCAACACACTTTTGGCACGCCCGGTGGGACAAATCCAAGATCTGATATGTCGAAGAACGCAGAAATCTTCGACAGCAACATCATTGAGGTCACAGAAGCGGATCTCAAAGACGACCAGAGGGAAGAATTGGCCAAACATCTAGAAGATTACAAGAAGATGTACCTCCAGTCGTTCAGTCGTACCAGAAGCGGGGAGGCCGTCAAGAAGACTCCTATTCTAGCTCCCCGCCACATCACCATTGCTGAGGACTCGGGCAAGATGTCAGAGATGATCCAACAATCCGTTTATCAGGCATTCATCGACCAATCTTCAGTGATGACCAACACGGTGTATAACACCGTCGTCAGCTCTCTGGCCAGCGGAGTAGTCCAAGGCTATCAGGGACCAGCATATGCCCCGCCAACCACTCTGCCTGCCAGAAGCTTACCATACACGTCCCAATCGGCTCCTCAGCCGATATTGACGCAACGCGAGGGGTACAACTCTCCATTGCCCCCAGCGTCTCCAAGATACAGCGGTGCACCATGTCTCCCATCACAGACACCGCTTCAACCCGTCCAGATTGCTTCTGTGCAATCGCTGCCCACAAGCTCGGTACCTTGGGGAACATCGGCGCCGATGTATTTTCCCGAGCCAATGAACGGATACTTGAGTTATTCAATCCAGGTGCCACACCAATCGGCCGTCCGACCGACGGTCCCCCAGTATCAGCCGATCTCATCAGAAATCGGCAGGGGGGCAAGCACTGTGGAAGCATTCAGAGGCACGGCGCCAACGATGACATACGATGGGGGAGCGGACTCACTTCGCCATCAACTATCGGTCGCTCAGCAAAGTTCGCCGATTCATCACCCAGCCGTGCCAGCTCTTTAGCACATGCCCGCACCGCGAACAGCTGTTCATCAGCAGCAGGTGGACTGGACAGCAAGAATAGCAGAAGTAATCCAGGATCAGTTTGGATTGAAGCCAAAAGTTCAAACTTACACCTACAAGACGCCATATCCATCGGCCTATGACTTGCTGCCGTTCCCACACCGCTACAAAGTTCCTGATTTCACCAAGTTCTCAGAGACGGACGATACATCCACTGTGGAGCACATCAACCGATTCATCATCCAGTGCAGGGAGGCTGCCACGCAAGATGCTCTGAGGGTGCGTTTGTTTTCATCGTCTCTGTCCGGATCGGCCTTCCAGTGGTTCACCACCTTGCCGCCAAATTCTATTGTTACATGGGCCGATCTGGAGAAACAGTTCCACAAGTACTTCTACGCAGGAGTACACGAGATGAAGCTCTCGGATTTGACCAGCCTCAAGCAGAGGAGTGATGAACCAGTGATGGGATATATACAGAGGTTCAAAGAAGTCAGGAACAAATGCTACAATCTGGCTCTGACCGATGCACAGTTGGCCGATATCGCTTTCCAAGGCCTCTTGCCACAAATCAAAGAAAGATATGCTACCCAAGAGTTTGAGAGCCTGAGCCAAATCGTCCACCGATTGTCAGGACAAGAGGTCCGACCGTTTGAACAGCGAAGGAACTTCCAAAAGAAGGTGGCATACTTGGAAGGACCTGAGTCCGATGGGGAAGAGGAAATCGGCCTGGCAGATTGGGTCAAAGGGAAAAAACCGATATCATCCCCTTTTGGGAAAAAGGAGCCAGAGACATTCGGCTTTGACACGTCAAAGGCCGATAAAATTTTCGATTTATTGCTTCAGGAAGGACAGATTAAGCTATCTCAGCATCACACCATCCCTTCGGCCGATCAACTTAAGAAGATGAAATACTGCAAGTGGCACAACGCCACTTCTCATGATACAAATGAATGCAAAGTCTTCCGTCAGCAGATACAATCGGCCATCGAGCAGGGGAGGCTTAAATTTGAAACTCCAGCTAAATCGGCAAAACCGATGAAGATAGATCAACATCCCTTCCCGGCCAACATGGTTAACGCTGGAGGAAATTCAAGTCAAACCAAGGTGCTGACGTCAGAATCGGTGAGAAGAGGCGGCGCCGTCGATCCCAGGAGCAGGTCATGACGGAAGAAATCAAAAGGAACAGGCGGGGGCCAGAACGACCGCGCAAGCCCGTCACCTCCCAGTTCTTACTCAGTAAGTATCGGCAGCGGCAAGAACAAGCAAGATACCAGGAAGAGATGATACGCCGGCATGAAGACCACTGGCAATGTCCGTTCTTCATCCATTGCTGGGAGAACGACATCAGATTGCCGTCTGCCGATAACTGTCCGGAGTGTAACGGAGTGAACTGCAACGATCGCCCGAAGCCACATTCTAGGGACAGAGGAGTAGAGCCGATCAGCAGAAATCGGCGCGGACGAGAGGAACAGCGCGTTTTGGTGCATGATCGGCTGGGGGGCAGAATTGACCGGTACCACCGGTCAAAAAGCAAGATCGGCCAGCGGGATGGACTGGGGTGCAGGATCAGCGCGCACGATCGGCTGGAAGAGATGGCCGATGACAGGGTGTCGGATGAAAGTCCCCTAGGAAGAGAAGCAGATTGGGAACACGCCAGATCATCGGCTAAACCAGCAAATCCCAGGTGGTGTCCCGATGGCCTATCCAGATCCCAGAAGCGAAGGATCCAACGCCTACGCCAGTGGGAGCATCAGAAAGAAGAACAGAGGCAGGTGCCAGAGGAAAGAAATGTTAAGTCTCGGGTGTGGCGCCCAAAGAAAAACGATCAAGAAGCAAACAACCAAGAATCGGCAGCCGAAATCGATATGGTGTTCATACTGCCGATGGAGTTCATGGCGCCCAACGATCGAGATAAAGTAACAAGAACAGAGGAAGAACAAATGGCATAATTAGTGTTGGAGCCGATGACGGCTACGTTTGAGAAACCAGAAGAGGAAAAACGACAGCATCTTAAAGCGCTGTTTCTCAAAGGCTACGTCAATGGAAGACCCGTCACCAGATTGCTAGTAGATGGAGGCGCTGCAGTTAACATCATGCCGTACGCTATGTTCCACAATCTAGGCAAGGGCGATGAAGACCTCACCAAGACGGACATGATGCTGAAGGATTTCGAAGGCAACGTGTCTCCCGCCCGCGGAGCGCTCTGCGTCAACCTCACCATCGGCAGTAAGACCCTCCCTACCACTTGTTTCGTTATTAATGGCAAGGGGTCCTACAACATGCTGCTTGGTCGCGACTGGATACACGCAAACTGCTGTGTCCCATCTACAATGCATCAATGCCTTGTGCAATGGGTCGGCGACAGCACAGAGATAGTCACTGCCGATTCCGTCTACAGCGTTGCAACGGCCGATACGCAACAGTGGAGCTGCGAGCACGTCAAGTGTATATCTGGCAGGACTTGGGACACTGACTTCCTGAAAGTGTCTGATTTTGGTCTACAGCCGATCCAAGCAGTCGGCTCTGAAGATTCAGAATAAATGGATCAGCTCGTCCGAGAAGACGGGAAGCTTGGGCATGGGTTTACGTCGGCCGATTTATTGGAGATGGTAGATTTGGGAGATAGCAGCAAATCAAGGCCGACGTACATTAGCGCTAATTTGGATCCTGAGTACAAATGTAAATTGATAGGTTTATTAAAAAAGTTCAAGGATTGCTTTGCTTGGGAATATCACGAGATGCCAGGACTAGACCGGTCTATTGTTGAACATCGGTTACCTATAAAATCAGGATATCGGCCATATCAGCAACCTGCACGACGGTGTAACCCCAAGATTCTACCTGACATAAAGGCCGAAATTACAAAGTTGATTGAGGCAGGATTTATTCGGCAATGCCGCTACACCGAATGGATTTCTAATATTGTGCCCGTATACAAAAAGAATGGAAAGTTACGCGTGTGCATCGATTTCAGGAACGTAAATCAGGCTACGCCAATGGATGGATATCCGATGCCTATGGCCGATATCTTGGTAGATGCTGCCGCAGGACACAAAGTCATAAGTTTCATGGATGGGAATGCAGGGTACAATCGGATATTAATGGCTGAAGAAGATATCTCGAAAACGGCTTTCAGGTGCCCAGGTCATCTTGGTTTATTTGAATGGGTTGTTTTGACTTTTGGGTTGAAGAACGCCGGCGCTACGTATCAACGGGCCATGAATTACATCTTCCACAAGCTCATTGGTTCATCGGTGGAAATTTATATAGATGATGTTGTGGTCAAGTCAAAAGGTCACCAAGATCATCTGGCCGATTTACAACAAGTACTGGAGTGCACAAGGAAGCATGGGTTGAAGATGAACCCAAACAAGTGTGCATTTGGTGTATCGGCTGGGCAATTCTTAGGATTCATGGTCCATGAGCGCGGGATAGAAGTCAACCGCAAGACCATAGACGCCATCAACAAAGTGGTGGCCCCACAAAATAAAACTGAGCTACAGTCCCTCATCGGCAAGGTCAATTTTATCAGAAGATTCATATCCAACCTGTCAGGACGTATTCAGGCTTTTACCCCTCTGTTGAAATTAAAGCCCGACCAGGAATTCATATGGGGAGAAGGACAGCGCAAGGCACTGGAGAATATCAAGCAGTATCTGGTTTCACCTCCGGTATTGGTTCCACCACAGCCTGGTAAGCCGTTCAAGTTATATTTATCGGCTGATGAACAAGCTATTGGATCGGCGTTGGTACAGGAGTTTGAGGGAAAAGAACGAGTGGTATACTACGTCAGCAGAAGACTCTTAGACGCCGAAACAAGATATTCCCCGGTGGAGCGACTATGCTTGTGTTTATACTTCTCATGTACCAAGCTCAGGCACTATTTGTTATCGGCAGAATGCATAGTCGTATGCAAGGATGATGTGGTGAAGTATATGCTATCATTGCCGATTTTGAAAGGACGGATTGAAAAATGGATCCTGGCTTTGTCAGAATTCAACTTAAGGTACAAATCGGCCAAAGCCATCAAAGGTCAAGTGATGGCCGATTTCGTAGTTCAGCATTGTGGACCGGAAATCGCCACTGTTGAACCAGTTCCATGGACTCTGTATTTTGATGGTTCTTCGTGTGGGATCGGATCAGGAATCGGTATTGTTCTTGTGTCGCCTCGGGGGGCAAGTTATAATTTCTCTCTGCCGATAGAAGCCTCCGCAACTAATAATCAGGCGGAATATCAAGCTGTTCTGAAAGGCATCCAATTATTAAGGGAAGTCAGAGCTGATGCAGTCAAAATTTTTGGAGATTCCATGCTCATTGTGGATCAGTTGACGGGGCGATCTGAGTGCAAAGATGATATCTTGAGGATTTATTATGAGGATTGCCTTCAGCTTTTAAAGGAGTTCAAGTCTGCAATAATTGAGCATATCCCCAGGAATTATAATGAAGAGGCCAACAGACTGGCCCAACATGCTTCCGGGTATCGACCGATTCAGGGAGCGATGACGCTAGAGCTCGCGGCCGATGACTGGCGAAAGGAAATCGCCGATTACTTGAGAAATCCATCCCAAAAAGTGGATCGGCGAACACGTTTTCAGGCTACAAAATATGTGTTGCTTGAGGATGATTTGTTTTACCGGACGATTGATGGGGTTCTTCTCAAATGCTTGGGAACGAAAGAGGCAAAGGTTCTGATGGGAGAAATCCATGAGGGCGTGTGCGGAGCCCATCAATCGGCTCACAAAATGAAATGGATGATCCGGAACAATGGGTATTATTGGCCGACCATCCTTGAGGATTGTTTCAAGTACTACAAAGGATGCCAAGACTGTCAGAAGTTTGGCAATGTACAGCGCGCGCCAGCATCGGCTATGAATCCAATAATTAAGCCGTGGCCGTTCAGGGGTTGGGGAATAGATCTCATCGGACAGATTCATCCTCCATCAAGCAAAGGGCATAAGTTCATATTGGTGGCCACAGATTATTTTACTAAATGGGTGGAGGCAGTTCCTTTAAGGAACGTGACATCGGCCTATATGATTGAATTTATTAAAAGCCATATTATTTATCGATTTGGTATTCCCCAAACCATCACAACTGACCAAGGAACAATGTTTACTTCTGGAGAATTCGGGGAGTTCGCCACCAATATGGGGATTAAATTATTAAACTCTTCTCCATACTATGCTCAAGCCAATGGCCAAGCAGAATCGTCTAATAAAGGGATAATCAAGCTAATCAAGAGAAAGATAGAAGAGCAACCCAAGAAGTGGCATATGTCTTTGGCTGAATCTTTATGGGCATATAGGATGGCTTGTCATGGAGCCACTAAAATATCCCCTTATCAGTTGGTTTATGGTCATGAGGCGGTCTTGCCATGGGAGATAAGAACAGGGTCAAGACGTATATCGTTACAGGATCAGTTAACGGCCGATGACTATTCCTTTCTCATGAAAGATGAACTTGACGATTCGGCGGGTTTACGGTTGAGAGCCCTGATTAGTATAGAAGAAAACAAGAAAAGGGTGGCCAGATGGTATGACAAAAAGGTGAAAGTTAAACAGTTCTCTTAGGGAGATTTGGTATGGAAGTTGGTGCTGCCGATAGGATCCAAAGATCCCAAATTCGGTAAATGGTCACCCACTTGGGAAGGGCCGTATAGAATCGGCCGATGTGCCCCTGGGAATGCATATATTCTGGAGACAGTCGAAGGGGAGGAATTCCCAAGAGCTTTAAACGGGCGATATCTAAAGAGGTACTATCCAAGCATTTGGGTAGATGCATGACTTGCAACAAAATATATCAAAATAACATGGCCGATTTATCATCGGTTTTTGTCTACACATCTGGTGAAGGAAATATTGGGATTCATTATTGGATGAAAATGACAGATTCCATAGCCGACGTGGTACAAGTCGCCCTTAGAATAAAAATACCGATGTGTCTACTGATTACGCCTACGCTGGATTTCTCTCTCGATGCGACCCAGTTTTATCATAAGGGTGAGCCTTTTCTCTTTCGGGTCCTCTGCAGTGGCTCCAGTTTCAGCTTGGTTGCAAAGTTCTTTGAGCAGGCGGGTCTTCTTCTCCTCCAGATCTTCCATGGTGACTTCAGTTTTAGGTTTACAAGGAAGTGGAGAACTTTTTTCGGAAGATGGTCGCTTGCGGACCAAAAAGTGAGCATCTATAAGGTCCGAGTATTCCTGGACAGCAACGGGGACATGATCTCTGAGTTCCTCAGCATGAGCTCTTATCAGATTTCTGTCTGCCTGTGATAGTGGCTCTTCTGAATGCATGATTTCTATCGCCCGTTCTAGACCGGGGCTGAGACGTTTCGGCTAAACAGAAATAAAAGGGGTTACCCGGCATCAGAGCGATTGAGATGCTTGAGAGAAAGGCAGAAGAGAAGTTCATACCTGGTTGACAGAGGAAGAAGATGAAGAGGACGAAGAAGACATCTTGCCGTTCAGTTTGGGACAGTAAAAGAGGGAGAGAAGATAAGTGATGTGTATGACTCTGGAGATGGTGAATGGTTTACTTATAAATGAAGGGGAGATAGATGGATGGTGAGACACGTCCTATCGGAGTAAATACATACATAAATGCAAAGCTGACTGAAGAAGCAGTTCAAAATCAAATCGGCGCAGTGATATTGAAGGAGCAATAAATATACATATTCTTTACAACCCAAGGAAAGCGTCTATGGCTACAATAGCTCGTCGTCTGATTTGATCGGCCCAGTCTAGTACTCTCTGATCATCATCGGCCGATCCTGGTACTTCTGACACACGGCGACGAAGCTTTATCGTTTCGCAGGCCAGATGCTGCCTTTCTTGCTTCAGTTCGCTGATGATGGATGGGAGTTCTTGGAGCTTCTTTTCTTCAGTGGCTATCTCTTTGGTTGTCTGTACCATCTCCTTGGCCAGTTCTGCTCTCCTCCGTTTCAGCCGATCTATTGCGCCGACGATGTCCGGACGATAGTTTTCGAGGAAGTTGATCCTGTGGTGTACTTCCTGAGTCCGGTGCTTGTATGAATCGACCTCCTCCTGAGTTTTTGCCATCTAAGCACGATCGGCCATATGGCGCAGCGCCCTGGAAACCGGAATCTGCATGTGCTCTATATAGGCAGCATACGCTAAATTTTCTGATACTTCTTCCGGGATTCGACCTTTGATCTCGTTGAAAGTCGTGGAATCGGCGACGCATCTTCTACCAATCGGCCGATGTCGTCTTGAAGGAGGATGCGCATGCTTTCGAGCTTGGCGCGGACATCGTCGGAGGTGGAGCTCGATGGAATTGGGTGTGAAGCAATTTCTTCGTCATCGGCCAAGGAGACGGCAAAAGAGAAGATGCTATTGTTGGGTGTATCTTGCTCCTGTGAGGAAATAAAGTATAGGGTAGGCAAGCAGTGAAAGAAAATCGGCCGATTCTAATGGTAAGATTGTTACCTCCTTAAAGCGAATTTCTCTTGCCTGCGCCGGTGGGAGCGTCTCCCTTGTCTCAGGGACTGGTGCATTTGGCTCGTCGGAAGAGGAAGATTCAACGATTATTGGCGCTACACTTGGACCAGCTTCCTGAAAAAGACATAAAAGAAGATCCTGTGAATATGCTATGGGAAATTGAAGTAAGATGGTGACAGAAATTTGCCATGCCTCTGTGGATCTCCCGGCCGATGCCTGTTGTGGGGTTGTAGTTGGCATACCCAAATCGGCCTGCATCAAGATCGGTTAAGTTTTCTGAGAATTAAGAATTTAAGGTAAGAGATCGTTTACCTCGATGATAGGAGCTGTTGGAGTCTCGGTTCCAACTTGGGACGTGGCCGATTGTTGCGGAGACTGCGGTGGGATTACTTGTGCAGCCTGGCAGAGGAATAGAATTGATGTCAGTGGAAGATTTGGAGAATATATGAGATAAATAAGATTACCTGAACAGCTTCTACTAATAGTGATGCTGCAGCTGCCCCGACTTCAGCAGTGACTTGGGGATCGGCCATCTCGACAACCGGCAAAGGTAAAGGAATTGGAGTCTCGGCTGGTGTCACCACTACTTGGTCGGCCGATCCGATGCGGGAAGTCTCGGCCGATACCACTGCCGTCTGGCTGGCCGATCCGATACGGGGAACTTCAGCCGATGCTATTGCCGTTTGATCGGCCGATCCAATGCGAACTCGCACCCGACGGCTGGTTATCTTTGATGTTGGCCTTTTCGGTGCTCGCTTCGATCGGCCAGTGGAGATATCTTTGACAGTTGGAGCATGGAAGCCGATAAGTGGATACGACGTGTATTGGTGATGACTGTCTATCGGCCGGCCGCTTCGGCTCCGCATCGGAGGGACATGGCTTTCAGACTGAGGAAATGAGCATGAGTTAATAACAAGATGACAATATAGAAGGAAATAGCATTAGAATCGGCTGAGAAAAAGGACGTACCGCTACATTTGGATCAATGTTCTCTGGGTCCAGAATGTTGCAGTAAGACGATGGAGATTTACAGAAAAGGTGTTGCTTCCATTCTGCCCACCATAATTTGAATTGCTGGGTGGCAAAAGAGGCAACTGACCAATTATTCAGGTCAATAGTACTGGAATCGGGTACTAGATCGCACAGCCGACTGTAATCAAGACTTGAGGTCAGACCATCTCTGAATTTCGCTTGACCGGCGAAGTAGACCCGAATCGGCAGTTGGCCAAAACCCAGTTGCCTTGCCGCAGCCGATGGATTGTAGAATTCGTAGGTGGGAGAATCCTTTCCTGAGAAGAAGTTGGCTGGCAGAATCCCCGGCTTGATCAAGACATCCATAAGCTCTCTGTCAAAAGCATGGGTGGAGAAGTCGTAGCATATGGGTAATTCGAAAATCGGCTCTACTGCCTGATATGGGTGCCAGCTGATCATCTCTTCATTGAGGCCATTATAAAAACATCTGAAGTACTCAGCTGTGCGGGTAGCGGTAAGCTGGCAGCCGGGGAAGGCCGATACCGCTTCTCCAAAAGATCTGCAGCGGCGTCGGACTGATGGATTCTCCTCTGACTCGATATTTGGGAAGGATTTTTTCTCTATCCGCTGTTGAGAGACATTGCTCATGTGTAAATTGAGCCAGAGGGTGATGAACCACCAGGGACCACCAGGGTTCCCGATCGACTCCCCCTTCGACAGCTTTGTGCTGATTTGGTGCATCAGGTGATACGCCGATCCCAGCAAATCTTTTCCAAGGGGGATGGCCGATCCTTGTGATAAAGCCTCTGCCAAAGCTTGAGTGTTTGAAGAGGGGCCAACTGCTCTGCCACAGAAGAAATGTTTTTCCAGCCACATCATCAAAAAGGCAGTATGCTCCCTCTGTGAGACTGTCCCGGTCTTCATGTTTTTGCTGATATATCCTTTCCACCCGCCGATTCCTTTGGTCTCCAGCCGATGTGATGGCTTAAACAGATAATTGAAAGGGGTATCGGCGGAGGAGACATCGAGGCCGGTCAACAGCAGAACATCGGCCAAGGTCGGGGTCATAGGTCCATGTCCGAAAAGGAACGCATTAAGTGCATCGGACCAAAAATAAGAGGCTGCCATGACCAGAGGTTCGTTCCTTTCCATCTGAGACAAAGATAAGTCTATGCACTGGCCGATTTTTTGTTCTTCCCACTGAACCTTCCAAGATCCGGCTACCCTCTGGTACCATTCTCTCCACCTGGGTGTTTCATTTGGCCAGGATCAGAAAGTGCCTACCCAGTGATCTAAATCCATAGATGATTGCTTAAAAGGGATTCTATGGGTTTCTAAGCTGATCAAGTCCGTTGGATCGGGGTTCCCCATAGGGCCCAAACAGATGAGGTCAGGGGATTCTGAGAGTGGAATGGTAATTCGGTGCCTAAGTGCCTAAAAAGGGAAAAGGGGAAGAAACTGAGAGAGGGTCCGGAAAATACTGAAGCAGTAGAAAGGCGAAAAGGAGAAAATTTCGAGCATTTACCTCTGGGATGGAGATCATCGTCGCCGATGAGACTGCTGGGGGAGCCGCCGATTGGGCCGCCGCCGTCGAAGGAGTTGCCGATGGAGCCTCCGTGGATGGGGTGGTCGCCGATGGTGACGCCATTGGAAGTTTGGAGCAGGCCGCGGATGAAATCGCCGGAAAGGGGGAAGCGCTTGGAGATCGTGAGAGCTTGGAGGAAGACGAACAGTGGTTCGTTGGAAGAGGATGCTAGATTCGTGGGGAAGGATAGGCGGAGAAGGCTAGTACTTAAGAAAAATCAGGGAAGCGAGGGCAAAGATGGTATTTTTACCGCGCCGTCTACACGAATTCCAGAGGAGCAGTCGTTTCGCACGCTCGGTCCGAGGAAATTGCAATCATTGTGCCACGGAACGGAAGGAGATTTTATTGCGCTCGTTTCGGAGGAAGGAATTAAAGAAAGAGTTTCGAAGAAAAAGTTATGTTTTACTCCGAAACTGGGGGGCATGTGTTGACGCCGGATTTTGACACGTGTTGAATCGGCGTCAGGAGGAGAAAATTGGCCGATGCGGCAGATCTGAAGGCTACAGTAAGGAATCGGCCGATTGAGGTAACAGTTAAAAATCGGCCGATTGGTGATACAGCTTGCGCCAACAGGATGGGATTATTTCGGAGGGTCCTGGTCAAAAGTTGGTCAATAGGGCACGCTAAGTCGGTCAAGGAGCAATTGAAGGGAATCCTGATTGGATTAGGGAACGGCGGCGGAAGATTCTGCGGGAGTCCGTTTCCTTTAAAAGTTCTTATAGATATAATAGTTTTCCTGTTTTTAAATAAGGTTGTAACAAGTCGTGATCGACCAGGAGTCCTAGTTTTAGGGTATAAATAGGAGTCGTCAGGGTCTTGCAAAAAACATCAACACATCAATCAACAACAATACTTCTACTTTTCTAGCAATTTACTTTCAAGCCGGCAACTTCGCCAATATTTTTCTTCTTTCACGAGTTTGTGCAGATTGGCAGGGCTGCATCAACCTGATCTCCGACCAATTGGTAGGTTCCGCTTATCGAGTAATATCCGAGCTTTAACTACGGGCGCATCGCTGTGGTTTCGTTTGGATTTATTCACCAGTTATCGATATTTACTAGAATTGCAAGTTTTACCTGTTATTCTAGTATTATCACCAGTTATCCAGCTTGAGATTAGGGTAATCGGCTTCATCATTATTCTTCTTCGATTTGTCATCACACAGCCGATTAGATCTATTTCAAGTGTTGCCTCTGTAGTAATCGTTTGGATCGCTCCAGCAGTTTTCTTTACAATTACTACACGATTATCGGCTGATCCATAGCCGATCATCTTTACAAGCAAATCGGCCGATTCGCCACCGACGCGCTCCTCAGGACAGATCAGAACTCCAGCCGATCAACGCGCCTGGAATTTAATACTTTATTTCCTTGTCAATCAATAGGTCAGATTGACTGGCACGCCGCGCGAACCGCACCAGGGCAATAACCCGAACAGGAGCTAAGCAGATTCTCCCGAGTCGTGTGTCCGACGCTGAAGACCATCGGCCGATTCCTATCCGGCCGATTTTAGCGCCAACACCTTCTGACATCACTGGCATGTGTTCGAGCAGTGCTTCATGAAAAGCTTGGCGAGGAGGTGGTGGCGTGCCGACGCCTGGAGAAGGAGCTCAGCGAGGTGAACGCCACGCTCCATAAGGAGTCTAGTGAGCACGACACCCTGCGAACCACCGTCGGGCTGGTCTTGAATGACTTCAAGATGACTTTGGAGCCGGGGACGAGTTCGTTAGCGGTCCAGGAGGTCAATGTCGCGGATTGGGCGCGCGGAATGGTGAAGCGGGCACTGTATCTCGGCGTGCAGCGGTCGTTCACGGTCGCGCGTTCTCATTACGAGAAACATCAACCTGCAGGCGATGAGCCACGGCTTCGCGCCTGGCTACAACAACGCCGAGCTAGACCAGATCGAGGAAGAGGTGGCCCCCCTCTCGCAGGTCCTGGCTGCAAGCATGGAAGAAGATATCGTGCTTAAGTAGTTAGGTAGTTAGTTTAACTCTAGCTGTAAACTGGGCCTTAATGCCCGAGGTTATGCAAACAATCTTTTTAAGCTTATGAATTTTGGCCGGGAGGGCCTTTGGTGAGGAAGTTTTAAAGATGTCCGACTGTTCCTAACATTGGGGAAATGGGAAAAGAGGTACGAATGAGAGGACTCTAAAAGCGACAGAGTGAAAAAGAGAAGTTCTCCATCAGACAAATCGATCCTACATTGTGAAAATTTACATAGCTTGGAGAATATTAAGGGTAAAAGCGAAGTAGCTGTTCGAAGTTCCAAGCGTTGGCGAATACTTCGCCCTCGGGGGCCTGTAGCTTGTAGGTGCCTGGCCGGAGGAACTCAGCGATGATGAAAGGCCCCTCCCAGGAAGGGGAGCGCTTGTGACGGTCCTTGTTGCTCTAGACGAGCCGTAGCACCAAGTCGCCGATGTTGAACGCCCGACCCCGCACTCGGCGGCCGTGGTACCGTCGCAGTGTCTGCTGGTACTTGGCCGATTGAAGTAGCACGACATCGTGTGCCTCATCGAGCTGGTCCATCGCATCCTCGAGGGACGCCTCTGCTCCTTGTTTGTTGTACGATCTGACCCTGGGTGCTCCGTAGTCTAGGTCAGTCGGGAGCACCACCTCGGAATCTTAGACCATGAAGAAAGGAGTGATACCGGTCGCCCAACTGGGGGATGTCCTGAGGCTCTAGAGGACCGCAGGGAGCTTGGCAACCCACCACCCGGCGAATTTCTTCAGTCTGTTGAAGATTCTAGGCTTGAGCCTCTGTAAGACCATGCCGTTCGCGCGTTCGACTTGCCCATTCGTGCGGGTGTGCACCACGGCGGCCCAATCAACCCGGATATGGTAGTCGTTGTATAACTTGAGAAATTCCTTTCCCGTAAACTGCGTTCCATTGTCCGTGATGATGGAGTTCGGTACTCCAAAGCGGTGGATGATGTCGAGGAAAAATTCCACGTCCTGCAAGGACTTGATCGTCGTGATCGGTCGAGCCTCGATCCACTTCGTGAACTTGTCAACGGCGACAAGTAGGTGCATGTAGCCCCTAGGCGCTTTCCTGAGGGGACCGACCAGATCAAGTCCCCAGACCGTGAACGGCCATGTGATGGGGATTGTCTGGAGTGCTTGAGCCAGCAGGTGGGTCCGCCAAGTGTAGTATTGGCACCCTTCGCAGGCGCGCATGATCCGCTCAGCATCGGCGATAGCCGTTGGCCAGTAGAACCCCTGGCAGAAAGCGTTCCCAACCGGGGTTCTCAGAGCAGCGTGGTGCCAGCAGACCCAGCCATGGATGTCCTTCAGCAACTGGTTGCCTTGCTCGATCGGAATGCAGCGCTGTAGGATCCCGGTGTGGCTTTGCTTGTAAAGCTCCCATTCGATAACAACAAAGGACTTAGCACGGCGCGCGAGCCGTCGAGCCTCTGTTCGGTCCATTGGGAGCACCTCGCGGAGGAGGTAATCGAGGTAAGGCTGCCTCCAGTCGGCTGGAGTGTCGGGCTCCACCGTTGGCTCCTCGTCAAGCTCCATGACCTCGGGGTCGGGCGGGGTCATCGGTTGATCAGCCCCTGAGCCCAAGGTGGGTGGCTCGCCCTTGGACCGCTCTGGCTCCTCGTAGCGGACTGAGGGTTTGTACTGGTCGCTGGCAAAAATGTCAGGCGGGACGGGTTGCCGGCTCGATGCCATTTTTGCCAACGTGTCGGCTGCCTCGTTGAGTTGCCGCGGGATGTGGCTGAGCTCGAGGCCATCGAACTTATCCTCCAATTGCCTGATCTCCTAGTAGTACATGGCCATCTTGGGGTTGAGGCAGCTCGACTCCTTCATGACTTCGTCGACTACGAGCCGAGAGTCGCCCCGAATGTTGAGTCGTTGGATGCCTAGCTTGATGGCGATGCGCAGGCCGTTGATGAGCGCCTCGTATTTAGCCATGTTATTTAAGGTAGGGAAATGAACGCGAATCACATACCTCATGCGCACGCTGAGAGGGTTGACGAAAACCAGGCCTAGGCCGGATCCTTGCTTCATCAGCGATCCGTCGAAATGCATCATCCAATACTCCTCGTCGACGGTTGCCGGGGGCAGCTGGGTCTCAATCCATTCCGCGATGAAATCAGCGATGACCTTAGACTTGATGGTTGTCTGAGGGGCGTATGAGATCCCCTATCCCATGAGCTCGAGGGCCCATTTCGCTATCCTCCCGGTGGCGTCCGGGTTGCGCGCGACCTCGCCGAGGGGGCAAGACGTGACCACCGTCACGGAGTGTGACTCAAAGTAGTGGCACAGTTTCTATTTGGTGATCAATACAGCGTACAGGAGTTTCTAGATCTGAGGGTAGCGAGTCTTGGCATCGTCCAGGATTTTGCTTATGAAGTACACGGGATGTTGCACCTTGAGGGCATGCCCCTCTTCTTCCCGTTCCACGACAAGTGCCGCGCTGAACACCTGAGTTGTTGCCGCGATGTAGAGCAGGAGCGACTCTGCATCGGATGGCAGGACTAAGATTGGGGCTTTCGACAGGAGCGCTTTGAGCTTGTCAAGTCCCTCCTGAGCCTCGGGGGTCCATGCGAAGCGATCAGTCTTCCTCAGAAGCCGATAGAGAGGGAGACCTCGTTCGCCGAGGTGCGAGATGATGCGGCTGAGGGCTGTGAGGCATCCTGTGGTGCGCTGAACCCCCTTCAGGTTGTCGATCGGGCCCATTTTGGTGTTGGCTGTGATCTTTTCCGGATTGGCTTCGATGCCGCGCTCGGAAACGATGAAACCTAGCAACATGCCCCTCAGAACCCTAAAAACGCATTTCTCGGGGTTGAGCTTAACACCGTTCGCCCGGAGTCTAGCGAAGCTTTGTTCTAGGTCGGCCACCAGTTGGTCACCCTGTTTGGACTTGACTACGATGTCGTCCACATAAGCCTCGACGGTTCACCCGATGATGTCCCCGAAACATTGGATCATGCACCGTTGGTAGGTGGCCCCTGCGTTCTTCAGACCAAATAGCAATACGATCCGAAGGGGGTGATGAAGGAAGTCGCAAGTTGGTGACATAGCAATACGATCCGAAGGGGGTGATGAAGGAAGTCGCAAGTTGGTCACTCCTTCATCGCGATCTGGTGGTACCTAGAGTACGCGTCAAGGAAGCAGAGGGTTTCGCACCCCGAGGTCGAGTGAACTACCTGGTCTATGCGAGGCGAAGGAAATGGATCCTTTGGGCACGCCTTGTTGAGACTCGTGTAGTCAACACATATTCTCCATTTCCCACTCTTTTTCCGTACAACAACGGGATTGGCCAACCACTCGGGGTGATACCCTTCCTTGATGAATTCGGCCGCCAAAAGTCTTGCGATCTCCTCACCGATGGCCTTGCACTTCTCTTTGTCGAAGCAGCGCAGGCGTTGCTTGATCGGTCTGGAGTCTGGCCTGATCTTCAGGGCATGCTCTGTGACTTCCCTCGGTATGCCCGGCATATCCGAGCATTTCCACGCGACGATATCCTTATTGGCGCGGAGGAAGTTGACGAGCGCGCTTTCCTATTTGAGGGACTGCGCAGTGCCGACTTGCACCTTCTTGTTTGCGGAGTTCTCAGGGTCGACGAGAACCTCCTTCACGCCCTCCGTGAGCTCAAAGGATCCGGGAGCCCGATTGGAGTCGGGCGCCCCCTCCGCGGTTTCCTCTCTGATGGCTGCTAGTTCCTTGGATGCGATGACCGCCGAGGCAAGCTCGCAGCTTTCTACGTCGCACTGGTAGGCACGCTGGAAGGAAGAGTCGATGCTGATGACCCCACGCGGGCCCGGCATCTTGAGCTTCAGATAGGTATAATTGGGGACAGCCATGAACTTCGCATAGCTTGGTCGCCCCAATATGGCGTGGTAGGATCCGTGAAACCCAACCACCTTGAAGGTGAGGGTCTCCGATCTATAGTTGTTCTGATCCCCGAACATCATGAGCAGATCGATCTGCCCGAGCGGTATTGCCTGCTTTCCAGGCACGATGCCGTGGAACGGCGCCCTGGACGGTCGGATGCGCGACCGGTCGATGCCCATGGCATCTAGGGTCTCTACGTACATGATGTTTAGGCCGCTGCCCCCATCGATCAGTACCTTGGTGAGGCGCTTTGTGCCGATAATCGGGTCGACCACGAGCGGACAACTCCATGGTTATGGGGCGCTGCTCGGATGGTCAGATCAGTCGAAGGTGATGGCCGAGTCCGACCATCAAAGAAAAGCAGGCATCGCCGATTTGGCCGCGTAGACCTCCTAGCGTTTTAGCTTCTGATGGCGCCTGTACATGTAGGCAGCTAGGCCCCCGAATATCATGATGCAGCCGTCGAGGTCGGGGAAGCCGTCATCCTTCCCCTCGGTGTCACCGTCCGCCGGCTTAGGCCTCTTCTTCTGCTCCCCCTTCCTGGTACCTCCCGTCAGATATTGTCAGACCACGATCCCTAATAGTCGTAGACCATAGCGCAGGGAGCGTGGCCGCGTGCACGTGTAGGAGCATAGGCGTATAGAAGAGTCAAGGTTTCACGGATTAAAAGCGTGTGCTACCCGGGTAGCAATCTTTAAGAGAAAACTAGAGCAGTCGGCGCTGCGCAAAAAAAGAGAACGCTCGTGGAGCGCACTTATAGGGTGTAACCCGATCGCCCATGTTGCAGGGCAGACCGTGCAGGCAATCGGGAACAGGCATGACATGGCCTGGTGAAGAAAATGCGCGTTGCGCAAAAAGTAGCCGATCATATGAAGAACAAGTCGGAAAAGGTATAAGTGACTGAGCTTGATTCGTGGACGAATGTCGACGAAGCCGCAGTGATCGTCGATGGAGGCGCGGCGGTTTGTTGATGAAGCCGACTAGTCGGAGTCGATACGACTAGTTGTTGATGTTGTGAAATCCACTCCCGACTAGTTTTCTTGTCGAGACAAGTAGTCGGAGTAGTCGTCGGCGGGTCGCCAAGCGTCCTCGCGGCGCGAGCTGGAGTCGAGCCGAGTCGTTGAGGTTGTCACTACAGTGCGAGCTGGAGTAAAACTGATCACGAGTAGGAGCCGGGTTGGATCCAGACTCATCCTTATGGTTTTCGATTAGATCAGAAAGTCAAATTTCACCGAGATCATCGGCGAGGTCATCAATGTCACAACAGGATGCAGGAGCAGATGCCGTCGGCTCCCTGGTTTCAGCGAGGTGGCTGTTGAAGCCACCACGACTGTCGGCGAGAACCAGGAGCCAAAGGTGAATGTCGTGCCCTCATCGAGCACAGCACTGATGAAGTCGAACGATGCCATCGAGTTCTCCGGTGGATGCTCGATGAACACCCCTACCTGGCACACCAGTTGTCGGTGTTTTACCGCCACGCCCACCGAGGGATACCCCCGAGGTGGTGAGTTTGTAGGTAGGTGTCGCCGAGATCAGGAACTCGAAGGTGCAAGTAACACAAAGTTTAGACAGGTTCGGACCATTGAGAGCATAATACCCTACGTCCAGTGTGGTTTATATTACCTTAGGTGTTGATCAGGGTGATCTGTCATGAGGCACGAGTTGTCCCTCATGGTCCTCTGTTTGGAGGGGGTCCCTGCCTGCCCTTACATAGTTTGGGGGGATAGGGTTACATGGGAATCCTAGTCGGATACGAGCCTAGGAGTCCTATCCGAGTACTTTTCGGGTAGTTTCCTTCTGTTCCAACTAGCTCTACTACTGTTCGAGTAGTTCTACTACGCTATGAGTAGTTACAACTGGTGTAGGGCGTGGGCCATATCCCACCCTTCATCCTGTAAGATGTAAGCCATGTGCGCAGTCCCATGGGTTCGGGTCTGACAAAGTATTCTATATTACTGAAGGGACCTCGCTCCCATGCTTCCAGTAACGCTCAGATTACTAGTTTCCGACTAGTATTCTATGTTACTAAAGGGGCCTCGCTCCCATACTTCCAGTAACGCCAAGACTATTAGTTTCCGACTAGTATTCTATGTTATTGAAGGGGCCTCGCTCCCATATTTCCAGTAACGCTCAGACTACTAATTTTCGACTAGTATTCTATGTTACTGAAGGGGTCTCGCTCCCATACCTCCAGTAATGCCTAGACTACTAGTTTCCGACTAGTATTCTATGTTACTGAAGGGACCTTGCTCCCATACTTCCAGTAACGCCCAGACTACTAGTTTCTGACTAGTATTCTATGTTACTGAAGGGGCCTCACTCATATACTTCCAGTAACGCCCAGACTACTAGTTTCCGACTAGTATTCTAGGTTACTGAAGGGGCCTCGCTCCCATACTTCCAGTACTACTCCGTTTACTAGTTCTCGACTAGTTATAAATGGTGTTGACGTCAGATTTTGACACGTGTTGAATTGGCGTCAGGCGGAGAAGATTGGCCGATGCGGCAGATCTGAAGGCTACAGTAAGGAATCGGCTGATTGAGGTAACAGTTGAAAATCGGCCGATTGGTGATGCAGCTTGCGCCACCAGGATGGAATTATTTCGGAGGGTCCTGGTCAAAAGTTGGTCAACAGGGCAATGCTAAATCGGTCAAGGAGCAATTGAAAAGAATCCTGATTGGATTAGGGGACGGCGGCGGAAGATTCTGCGGGAGTCCGTTTCCTTTAAAAGTTATTATAGATATGGTAATTTTCCTATTTTTAAATAAGGTTGTAACAAGTCGTGATCGACCAGGAGTCCTAGTTTTAGGGTATAAATAGGAGTCGTCAGGGTCTTGCCAAAAAAGATCAACACATCAATCAACAACAATACTTCTACTTTTTCAGCAATTTACTTTCAAGTCGGCGACTTCGCCAATACTTTTCTTCTTTCACGAGTTCGTACGGATTGGCAGGGCTGCATCAACTTGATCTCCGGCCAATTGGTAGGTTCCGCTTATCGAGTAATATCCGAGCTTTAACTACGGGCGCATCGCTGTGGTTTCGTTTGGATTTATTCACCAGTTATCGATATTTACTAGAATTGCAAGTTTTACCTGTTATTCTAGTATTATCACCAGTTATGCAGCTTGAGATCGGAGTAATCGGCTTCCTCATCGTTCTTCCTCGATTTATCATCTTACAGCCGATTAGATCTATTTCAAGTGTTGCCTCTGTAGTAATTGTTTAGATCGCTCTAGCAGTTTTCTTTACAATTACTACACGATTATCGGCTGATCCATAGCCGATCATCTCTACAGCAAATCGGCCGATTCGCCGCCGACGCGCTCCTCAGGACAGATCGGAACTCCAGCCGATCGGAGCGCCCGAAATTTAATACTTCATTTCCTTGTCAATCAACAGGTCAGATTGACTGGCACGCAGCGCGAACCGCACCAGGGCGATAACCCGAAAAGGAGCTAAGCAGATTCTCCCGTGTCGTGTGTCCGACGCTGAAGACCATCAGCCGATTCCTGTCGGGCCGATTTTAGCGCCAACACACTTTTGGCACGCCCAGTGGGACCAATCCAAGATCTGATATGTCGAAGAACGTAGAAATCTCCGACAACAACATCATTGAGGTCACAGAAGCGGATCTCAAGGACGACCAGAGGGAAGAATTAGCTAAACATCTGGAAGATTATAAGAAGATGTACCTCCAGTCGTTCAGTCGTACCAGAAGCGGGGAGGCTGTCAAGAAGGCTCCTATTCCAGTTCCCCGCCACATCACCATTGATGAGGACTCGGGCAAGATGTCAGATATGATCCAACATTCCGTTTATCAGGCATTCATTGACCAATCCTCAGTGATGACCAACACGGTGTATAACGCCGTCGTCAGCTCTCTAGCCAGCGGAGCAGTCCAAGGCTATCAGGGACCAGCATATGCCCCGCCAACCACGCTCCCGGCCAGAAGCTTACCGTATACATCCCAATAAGCTCCTCAGCCGATATTGACGCAACGCGAGGGGTACAACACTCCATTGCCTCCAGCGTCTCCAAGATACAGCGGTGCACCATGTCTCCCATCATAGACACCGTCTCAGCCCGTCCAGATTGCTTCTGTGCAATCACTACCCACAAGCTCAGTACCTTGGCGAACATCGGCGACAACGTTTTTTCCCGAGCCAATGAGCGGATATGGGAGTTATCCAATCCAGGTGCCACACCAATCGGCTGTCCGGCCGATGGTCCCTCAGTATCAGCCGATCTCATCAGAAATTGGCAGGGGGGCAAGCGCTCTAGAAGCATTCAGAGGCGCGGCGCCAACGATGACATACGATGGGGGGGCGGATTCACTTCGCCATCAACTATCAGCTGCTCAGCAAAATTCGCCGATTCATCACCCAGCCGTGCCAGGTCTTCAGCACATGCTCGCACCGCGAACAGCTGTTCATCAGCAGCAGGTGGACTGGACGGCAAGAATAGCAGAAGTAATCCAGGACCAGTTTGGATTGAAGCCAAAAGTGCAAACTTACACCTACAAGATGCCATATCCATCGGCCTATGACTTGCTGCCGTTCCCACACCGCTACAAAGTTCCTGATTTCACCAAGTTCTCAGGGATGGACGATACATCCACTGTGGAGCACATCAACCGATTCATCATCCAGTGCGGGAATGCTGCCACGCAAAATGCTCTGAGGGTGCGTTTGTTTTCATCGTCTCTGTCTGGATCGGCCTTCCAGTGGTTCACCACCTTGCCGCCAAATTCTATTGTTACATGGGCCGATCTGGAGAAACAGTTCCACAAGTACTTCTACACAGGAGTACACGAGATGAAGCTCTCAGATTTGACCAGCCTCAGGCAGAGGAGCGATGAACCGGTGATGGGATATATGTAGAGGTTCAGAGAAGTCAGGAACAAATGCTACAGTTTGGCTCTGACCGATGCACAGTTGGCCGATATCGCTTTCCAAGGCCTCCTGCCACAAATCAAAGAAAGATATGCTGCCCAAGAGTTTGAAAGCCTGAGCCAAATCGTCCACCGATTGTCAGGACAAGAGGTCCGACCGTTTGAACAGCGGAGGAATTTCCAAAAGAAGGTGGCATACTTGGAAGGATCTGAATCCGATGGGGAAGAGGAAATCGGCCTGGCAGAATGGGTCAAAGGGAAAAAACCAATATCATGCCCTTTTGGGAAGAAGGAGCCAGAGACATTCGGCTTTGACACGTCAAAAGCCGATAAAATTTTCGATTTATTGCTTCAGGAAGGACAGATTAAGCTATCTCAGCATCACACCATCCCTTCGACCGATCAACTTAAGAAGATGAAATACTGCAAGTGGCACAATGCCACTTCTCATGATACTGTTGGCGCTAAAATTGGCCGGATAGGAATCGGCCGATGGGTCTTCAGCGTCGAACACACGACCCGGGAGAATCTGCTTAGCTCCCGTTCGGGTTATCGCCCTGGTGCGGTTCGCGCGGCGTGCCAGTCAATCTGACCTGTTGATTGACAAGGAAATAGAGTATTAAATTCCAGGTGCGTCGATCGGCTGGATTTCCGATCTGTCCTGAGGAGCGCGTCGGCGGCAAATCGGCCGATTTGCTGTAGAGATGATCGGCTATGGGTCAGCCGATGATCGTATAGTAGTTGTAAAGAAGACTGCTAGAGCAATCTAAACAAGTACTATAGAAGCAACACTTGGGACAGATCTAATCGGCTGTATGGCGATGAATCGAAGGAGAACAATGACGAAGCCGATTACTCTGATCTCAAGCTGGATAACTGGTGATAATACTAGAATAACAGGTAAAACTTGCAATTCTAGTAAATATCGATAACTTGTGAATAAATCCGAACGAAACCACAGCGATGCGCCCGTAGTTAAAGCTCGGATATTACTTGATAAGCGGAACCTACCAATTGGCCGGAGATCAGGTTGATGCAGCCCTGCCAATCCGTACGAACTCGTGAAAGAAGAAAATATTGGCGAAGTCGCCGACTTGAAAGTAAAGTACTGGTAAAAAGTAGAAGTGTTTTGTTGATTGATTTGATTATTTTTCACGAAACCCTAGCGACTCCTATTTATACCCTGAAACTAGGACTCCTGGTCGATTACGACTTGTTACATCCTTATTAAAAACAAGAAAACTACTATATCTATAATAACTTTAAAAAAGGAAACGGACTCCCGCAGAATCTTCCGCCGCCGTTTCCTGATCCAATCAGGACTCCTTCAATTGCCTCCCGACCGACTTAGCATGCCTTGTTGACCATCTTTTGACCAGGATCTTCTGGAATAACCCCATCCTGTTGGCATAGGCTGCGCCACCAATCGGCCGATTTTCAACTGTTACCTCTATCGGCCGATTCCTTACTGTAGCTCTCAGATCTGCCGCATCGGCCAATCTTCTTCTCCTGACGCCGATTCAAGACGTGTCAAAATCTGGCGTCAACACATGCCCCCCAGTTTCGGAGTAAAATATAACTTTTCCTTCGAAACTCCTTTATTTAATCCTCTCCTCCGAAAGTTCCCAATTGTGACAGGAGTAAACCCCAGAGTCAATTGCGTTACCTACTCCTCTGCATCTGACCCTTGCTCTAGAATCAGCTCCACGACATGGAATCCGGTAACAGGACAAACATCATGTTGGCGTGTAGACTCAAACTTTGACCATCTCCCCTGGCAGCTTTACATTTACTGATGCCTTTACTCCGACGGCATACGTCTTGCCAACCCTTCGTCTCTTCTTTTCTATAAATACGCCTCTTCGTACTATTCCCAAAAATGCTCATCTTGCTCGTCTTCCTTTCCTTCTGAATCCCGCCCCTCGTCGTCTTTGGTCAAGCATTAAAATGTCTTCTCGATCCTCCTCTTCCGTTAATCAGGTATCAATTTTCTCTCCATCCGTTCCTGAGATATCTTACTTTGTTCCAACATATTTGTCTATTCCTTCTTTCAGCCGAACCATCTCAACCCCGGTTTGGAAAGAGCGATCGAAATCATGCATTCAGGCAAGCCATTGTCGCAAGCTGATATAGATCTGATAAAAGCTCATTCTGAAGAACTCAAAGATCATGTTCCTGCCAATGTCCGACCAATCTTGGATTATATGGATCTCGTCTGCTTTGAACAAATGCCAACCTCTGACGAGAGTTCTTCATCTTCACATCGACTTGCTGAAGCTAAGACTGAAGTCGCCATGAAAGATTTGGAAGAGGAGAAGGCCCGCCCTCATGATAAGACTAGGTCGCGTCGAAAGAGAAATCCAACGTAGGCGTAATCAGTAGTATTTTTATTCTAAGGGCGACTTATACCATATCGGCCATGTAATCCGTGATTTCCATTCAATAATGAATCCCAATGTTTCCTTCACCAGATGTGTAACCAGAAAACCGACGAGAAATCGGCCATGTTACCTTGATATATCTTGCTGTAAGTTATGCATCTACCCAAATGCTTGGACAGTACCTCTTCAGATATCGTCCATTTAGAGCTCTTGGGAATTCCTCCCCTTCTATTGTCTCCAGAATGTATGCATTTCCAGGAGCACATCGGCCGATTCTATACGGCCCTTCCCAAGTGGGTGACCATTTACCGAATTTGGGATCCTTAGATCCTATCGGTAGCACCAGCTTCCATACCAGATCTCCCTGAGAGAACTGTCTGACTTTGACCTTTTTGTCATACCATCTGGCCACCCTTTTCTTGTTCTCTTCTATGCTAATCAGAGCTCTTAACCGCAAACCCGCCGAATCGTCAAGTTCATCTTTCATGAGAAAGGAATAGTCATCGGCCATTAACTGATCCTGTAGCGATATGCGTCTTGACCCTGTCCTTATCTCCCATGGTAAGACTGCTTCATGGCCATAAACCAAATGATAAGGGGATATTTTAGTGGCCCCATGACAGGCCATCCTGTACGCCCATAAAGATTCAGCCAAAGACATATGCCACTTCTTGGGCTGCTCTTCTACCTTCCTCTTGATTAGCTTGATTATCCCCTTGTTAGACGATTCTGCTTGGCCATTGGCTTGAGCATAGTATGGAGAAGAATTTAATAATTTAATTCCCATATCGGCGGCGAACTCTCCGAATTCTCCGGAAGTGAACATTGTCCCTTGATCAGTTGTGATGGTTTGAGGAATACCAAATCGATATATAATATGGCTTTTAACAAACTCAATCATATTGGCTGATGTCACGTTCCTCAAAGGAACTGCCTCCACCCATTTGGTAAAATAATCTGTAGCCACCAATATGAACTTATGCCCTTTGCTAGATGGAGGATGAATCTGTCCGATGAGATCTATTCCCCAACCTCTGAACGGCCACGGCTTAATTATTGGATTCATAGCCGATGCTGGTGCGCGCTGCACATTGCCAAACCTCTGACAGTCTTGGCATCCTTTGTAATACTTGAAACAATCTTCAAGGATGGTCGGCCAGTAATATCCATTGTTCCTGATCATCCACTTCATTTTGTGAGCCGATTGATGAGCTCCACACACGCCTTCATGGATCTCTCCCATTAGAACCTTTGCCTCTTCTGTTCCCACGCATTTGAGAAGAACTCCATCAATCGTCCGAAAAAATAAGTCATCCTCAAGCAACACATACTTTGTAGCCTGAAAACGTGTTCGCCGATCCACCTTTTGGGACGGATTTTTCAAGTAATCGGCGATCTCCTTCCGCCAGTCATCGGCCGCGAGTTCTAGCGTCATCGCTCCCTGAATCGGCCGATACCCAGAAGCATGTTGAGCCAGTCTGTTAGCTTCTTCATTATAATCTCTGGGGATATGCTCAATTATTGCAGATTTGAATCTTTTCAAAAGTTGAAGACAATCCTCATAATAAATCCTCAAGATGTCGTCCTTGCACTCAGATCGTCCTGTTAACTGATCCACAATGAGCATGGAGTCCCCAAAGATCTCGACTGCATCAGCTCTGACTTCCCTTAATAATTGGATGCCTTTCAGAACAGCTCGATATTCCGCCTGGTTATTGGTTGCAGAAGCTTCTATCGGCAGAGAGAAATCATAAGTTGCCCCCCGAGGCGACACAAGAACGATGCCGATTCCTGATCCGACCCCACACGAAGAACCATCAAAATATAGAGTCCATGGAACTGGTTCAACGGTGGCAATTTCTGGTCCACAATGCTGAACTACGAAATCGGCCATCACTTGACCTTTGACGGCCTTGGCCGATTCGTACCTTAGATCGAATTCTGAATCCGCCCCTTCAAAATCGGCAACGATAGCATATACTTCACCACATCGTCTTTGCACCCTATCATCGGCTATCCCTTCCAGCCGATCGCGTGCGCTGATCCTGCCCCCCAGTCCATCTTGCTGGCCGATCTTGCTTTTTGACTTGCCGTACTGGTCAACTATGCCCCCCAGCCGATCATGCACCGAAACGCGCCGTTCTTCGCGCCGATTTCTGTTGATCGGCTCTGATCCTCTGTCCCTAGAGTGTGGCTTCGGGCGATCGTTGCGGTTTGATCCGTTGCACTCCGGACAGTTACCGGCAGATGGCAATCTGATATCGTTCTCCCAGCAGTGGATGAAGAACGGACATTGCCAGTGATCTTCATGCCGACGTATCATCTCTTCCTGGTGTTGTGTTTGTTCTTGCTGCCGCCGATATTTGCTTAGTAGAAATCGGGAGGTGACAGGCCTGTGTGGTCGTTCTGGCCCTCGCCTGTTCCTTCTGATTTCTTCCGCCGTGATCTGCCTCCTGGAGCCAATAGCGCCGCCTCTTCTCGCCGATTCTGATGTCAGCACCTTGGTTTGACTTGAGGTTCCTTCAGCGTTGACCGTGTTGGCCGGGAAGGGATGTTGATCTATCTTCCTCGACTTTGCTGATTGGCTTGGAGTTTCAAACTTGAGCTGTCCCTGTTCAATGGCCGATTGTACCTGCTGGCGGAAGACTTTACATTCATTGGTGTCATGAGAGGTAGCGTTGTGCCACTTGTAGTACTTCATCTTCTTAAGTTGATCGGCCGTAGGGATGGTGTGATGCTGCGACAGCTTGATCTGCCCCTCCTGAAGCAGTAGATCAAAAATTTTATCGGCCTTCGACGTGTCAAAGCCGAATGTCTCTGGCTCCTTCTTGCCAAAGGGGCAGGATATTGGTTTTTTCCCTTTTACCCATTCTGCCAGGCCGATTTCTTCTTCCGCATCGGATTCAGATCCTTCCAAGTAAGCCACCTTCTTTTGGAAACTCCTCCGCTGTTCGAACGGTCGGACCTCCTGCCCTGATAATCGGTGGACGATCTGACTCAGGCTCTCAAACTCTTGGGCAGCATATCTCTCTCTGATTTGCGGTAAGAGGCCTTGGAAAGCGATATCGGCCAGCTGTGCATCGGTCAAGGCCAGACTGTAGCACTTGTTCTTGATCTCTCTGAACCTCTGTATGTACCCTGTCACTGGTTCATCGCTCCTCTGCCTGAGGCTGGTTAAATCCGAAATCTTCATCTCGTGTACTCCTGCATAGAAGTACTTATGGAATTGTTTCTCCAGATCGGCCCAAGTGACGATAGAATTTGGTGGTAAAGTGGTGAACCACTGGAAGGCCAATCCGGACAGAGATGATGAAAATAAACGCACCCTCAGAGCATCTTGCGTGGCAGCTTCTCCGCACTGGATGATGAATCTGCTGATGTGCTCCACAGTGGATGTGTCATCCGTCCCTGAGAACTTGGTGAAATCAGGAACCTTGTAACGGTGCGGGAACGGCAACGAGTCATAGGCCGATGGATATGGCGTTTTATAAGTATAAGTTTGAACTTTTGGCTTCAGTCCAAACTGATCTTGGATTACTTCTGCTATCTTTGCCGTCTAGTCCACCTGCTGCTGATGAATAGTTGTTCGCGGTGCGGGCACGTGTTGAAGGGCTGGTTCGGCCAGGTCATGAATCGGCGAAGTTTGCTGAGCGGCCGATAACTGCTGGCGAAACGCGTCCGCACCCCCTTCGTACGTCGTTGCTGGCACCGTGCCTCTGAATGCTTCCACAGTGCTTGCCCCCCTGCCGATTTCTGGTAAAATCGGCTGGTACTGGGAGACCGTCGGCCGGGCGGCCGATTGGTACGGCACCTGGAACGGATAAGTGCCATGCCCGTTCGCTGGCTCGGGAAAATACGTCATGGCTGATGCCCCCCAAGGCACTGAGCCCGTAGGCAGTGTTTGCACAGAAGCCATTTGAACGGGTTGAAGCGGCGCTCGCGATGGGAGACAAGGTGCACCGCTGTATCTTGGAGACGCCGGAAGTGGTGGAGAGCTGTATCCCTCGCGCTGCGTCAATATCGGCTGAGAAGCCGATTGGGATGTGTACGGTAAGCTTCTGGCCGGCAGAGTAGTTGGAGGGGCATATGCCGGTCCCCGATAACCTTGAATGGCTCCGCTGGCCAGAGAGTTGACGACGGCGTTGTACACCGTGTTGCTCATCACCGAGGATTGGTCAATGAACGCTTGATACACGGACTGTTGAATCATCTCTGACATCTTGCCCGAGTCTTCAGCAATGGTGATGTGGCGAGGCGCTGGGATAGGAGCCTTCTTGACTGCTTCTCCGCTTCTGGTACGACTGAACGACTGGAGGTACATCTTCTTGTAATCTTCCAGATGTTTGGCCAATTCCTCCCTCTGGTCGTCCTTGAGATCAGCTTCTGTGACCCCAATGATGTTGCTGTCAGAGATTTCCGCGTTGTTCGACATATCAGGTCTTGGATGGTCCCACCGGGCGTGCCAAAAGTGTGTTGGCGCTAAAATGGGCCGCATAGGAATCGGCCGATGGGTCTTCAGCGTCGGACACACGACCCGGAAGAATCTGCTTAGCTCCTGTTCGGGTTATCGCCCTGGTGCGGTTCGCGCGGCGTGCCAGTCAATCTGACCTGTTGAAGAAAATATTGGCGAAGTCGCCGACTTGAAAGTAAACTACTGGTAAAAGGTAGAAGTGTTTTGTTGATTGATTTGATTATATTTCGCAAAGCCCTAGCGACTCCTATTTATACCCTGAAACTAGGACTCCTGGTCGATTACGACTTGTTACAACCTTATTTAAAAAAGGAAAACTACTATATCTATAATAACTTTAAAAAGGAAACGGACTCCCGCAGAATCTTTCGCCGCCGTTTCCTAATCCAGTCGGGACCTCTTCAATTGCTTTTCGGCCGTCTTAGCATACCTTGTTGACCAGCTTTTGACCAGGATCTTCTGGAATAATCCTATCCTGTCGGTATGGGCTGCGCCACCAATCGGCCGATTTTCAACTGTTACCTCTATCGGCCGATTCCTTACTGTAGCTCTCAGATCTGCCGCATCGGCCAATCTTCTTCTCCCGACGCTGATTCAAGACGTGTCAAAATCTGGCGTCAACAGAAAGAACGAGTGGTATATTACGTCAGCAGAAGACTCTTAGACGCCGAAACAAGATATTCCCCGGTGGAGCGGCTATGCTTGTGTTTATACTTCTTGTGTACCAAGCTCAGGCACTATTTATTATCGGCAGAATGCATAGTCGTATGCAAAGATGATGTGGTGAAGTATATGCTATCATTGCCGATTTTGAAAGGACGGATTGGAAAATGGATCCTGGCTCTGTCAGAATTCGACTTAAGGTACGAAACGGCCAAAGCCGTCAAAGGTCAAGTAATGGCCGATTTCGTAGCTCAGCATTGAGGACCAGAGATTGCCGCCGTTGAACCCGTTCCATGGACTCTATATTTTGATGGTTCTTCGTGTGGGGTCGGATCAGGAATCGGCATTGTTCTTGTATCGCCTCGGGGGGCAAGTTATAATTTCTCTCTGCCGATAGAAGCTTCCGCAACTAATAATCAGGCGGAATATCGAGCCGTTCTGAAAGGCATAAAATTATTAAAGGAAGTCAAAGCTGATGCAGTTGAAATTTTTGGAGATTCCGTGCTCATTGTGGATCAATTAACGGGGCGATCTGAGTGCAAGGATGATATCTTGAGGATTTACTATGAAGATTGCCTTCAGCTTTTAAAGGAATTCAAGTCTGCAATAATTGAGCATATCCCCAAAAATTATAATGAAGAGGCCAACAGGCTGGCCCAACATGCCTCCGGGTATCGGCCGATTCAGGTAGCGATGATGCTAGAGCTCGCGGCCGATGACTGGCGAAAGGAAATCGCCGATTACTTGAAAGATCCATCCCAGAAAGTGGATCGGCAAACGCGTTTTCAGGCTACAAAATATGTGTTGCTTGAGGATGATTTGTTTTATCGGACGATTGATGGAGTTCTCCTCAAGTGCCTAGGAACAGAAGAGGCAAAGGTTCTGATGGGAGAGATCCATGAAGGCGTATGTGGAACTCATCAATCGGCTCACAAAATGAAATGGATGATCCGGAACAATGGGTATTATTGGCTAACTATTTTTGAGGATTGTTTCAAATATTACAAAGGATGCCAAGACTGTCAGAGGTTTGACAATGTACAGCGCGCGCCAGCATCGGCTATGAATCCAATAATTAAGCCATGGCCGTTCAGAGGTTGGGGAATAGATCTCATCGGACAGATTCACCCTCCATCAAGCAAAGGGCATAAGTTCATATTGGTGGCTACAGATTATTTTACTAAGTGGGTGGAGGCAATTCCTTTAAGGAATCTGACATCGGCCGATATGATTGAATTTGTTAAAAGCCATATTATCTATCGATTTGGTATTCCTCAAACCATCACAACTGACCAAGGAACAATGTTTACTTCTGGAGAATTCGGAGAGTTTGCCGCCGATATGGGAATTAAATTATTAAATTCTTCTCCATACTATGCTCAAGCCAATGGCCAAGCAGAATCGTCCAATAAAGGGATAATCAAACTAATCAAGAGAAAGATAGAAGAGCAACCCAAAAAGTGGCATATGTCTTTGGCTCAATCTTTATGGGCATATAGGATGGCTTGTCATGGAGCCACTAAGATATCCCCTTATCAGCTGGTTTATGGTCATGAGGCCGTCTTGCCTTGGGAGATGAGGACGGGGTCAAGATGGATATCGTTACAAGATCAGTTAACGGCCGATGACTATTCCTTTCTCATGAAGGACAGGCTTGATGATTCGACAGGTTTACGGTTGAGAGCCTTAATTAGTATAGAAGAAAACAAGAAAAGGGTGGCCAGATGGTATGACAAAAAGGTCAAAGTTAAACAATTCTCTCGAGGAGATTTGGTATGGAAGTTGGTGCTGCCGATAGGAGCCAAGGATCCCAAATTCGGTAAATGGTCACCTACTTGGGAAGGGCCGTACAGAATCGGCCGATGTGTGCATATATTCTGGAGACAGTCGAAGGGGAGGAATTCCCAAGAGCTTTAAACGGACGATATCTGAAGAGGTACTATCCAAGCATTTGGGTAGATGCATGAACTTGCAATAAAATATATCAAGATAATATGGCTGATTTCTCATCGGTTTTTGTCTACACATCTGATGAAGAAAACATTGGGATTCATTATTGGATGAAAATGACAGAATACATGGCCGACATGGTACAAGTCGCCCATAGAATAAAAATACCAATATGTCTACTGGTTACGCCTACGCTGGATTTCTCTCTCGATGCGACCCATTTCTATCATAAGGCTGAGCCTTTTCTCCTTCGGGTCCTCTGCAGTGGCTCCAGTTTCGGCTTGGTTGCAAAGTTCTATCAGTAGGCGGGTCTTCTCCTCCAGATCCTCCATGGCAACTTCGGTTTTAGCTTTACAAGGAAGTGGAGGATTTTTTTTCAGGAGATGGTCGCTTACGGACCAAAACGTGAGCATCTATGAGGTCCCAGTATTCTTGGACGACAGCAGGGACATGATCCCTGAGTTCCCCAGCATGAGCTCTTATCAGATCTGTATCTGCCTGTGACAGTGGTTCTTCTGAATGCATGATTTCAATCGCTCGTTCTAGACCAGGGCTGAGACATTTTGGCTAAATAGAGATAAAAGGGGTTACCCAACATCAGAACGATTGAGATGCCTAGGGGAAAGGCAGAAGAGAAGTTCATACCTGGTTGACAAAGGAAAAAGATGAAGAGGACGAAGAAGACATCTTGCCGTTCAGTTTGGAACAGTAAAGTGGGAAAGATAAGGTAAGTGAAGTGTATGCCTTTGGAGATGGTGAGTGGTCTACTTATAAAGAAGGAGAGGTAGATGGATGGTGAGACAAGTCCTATCGGAGCAAATACATACATAAACGCAAAGCTGACTGAATAAACAAGTTCAAAACCAAATCGGCGCAGTAACATTGAAAGAGCAATAAATGTTACAGTATTCTTTAAAACCTAAGAAAAGCATCTATGGCTACAATGGCTTGTCGTCTAATTTGATCGGCTGAGTCTAGTACTTTCTGGTCGTCATCGGCCGATCCTGGGACTTCTGACACACAGCGACGAAGCCTTATCGTTTCATGGGCCAGATGCTGTCTTTCTTGCTTCAGCTCACTGATGATGGAGGGGAGTTCTTGGAGTTTCTTTTTTTCAGCGGCTATCTCTTTGGTTATTTGTTCCATCTCCTTGGCCAGCTCTGCTCTTCTCCGTTTCAGCCGATCTATCGCGCCGACGATGTCCGGACGGCAGTTTTCGAGGAAGTTGATCCTGTGGTGTACTTCCTGAGTCCGGTGCTTGTATAAATCGACCTCCTCCTGAGTTTTTGCCATCTGGGCACGATTGGCCATATGGCGCAACGCCCTGGAAACCGGAATGTGCATATGCTCTATATAGGCAGCATGCGCTAAATTTTCTGATACTTCTTCCGGGATTCGACCTTTGATCTCGTTGAAAAGTCGTCGAATCGGCGAAGCATCTTCTACCAATCGGCCGATGTCGTCTTGAAGGAGAGTGCGCATGCTTTCGAGCTTAGCGCGGACATCATCGGAGGTGGAACTCGATGGAATTGGGTGCGAAGCAATTTTCTCGTCATCGGGCAAGGAGACAGCAAAGGAGAAGATGCTGTTGTTAGGGGTATCTTGCTCCTGTGAGGAAATAAAGTAAAGGGTAGGCAAGCAGTAAAAGAAAATCGGCTGATTCTAATGGTAAGTTTGTTACCTCCTTAAAGCGAATTTCTCTTGCCTGCGCCGGTGGAAGCGTTTCCCTTGTCTCAGGGGCTGGTGCAGTTGGCTCGTCGGAGGAGGAAGATCCAACGATTATTAGTGCTCTGCTTGGACCAGCTTCCTGAAAAGGATATAAAAGAAGATCCTGTGAGTATGCTATGGGAAATTGAGATAAGATGGCGTGAGGAATTTGCCATGCCTCTGTGGATCTCCCGGCCGATGCCTATCGTGGGGTTGTAGTTATCGTACCCAAATCGGCCTGCGTCAAGATCGGTTAAGTTTTCTGAAAGTTAAGAGATCAAGGTAAGAGATCATTTACCTCGATGATAGAAACTGCTGGAGTTTTGGTTCCCACTTGGGACGTAGCCGATTGCTGCGGAGATTGTGGTGGAATAGCTTGAGCAGCCTGGCAGAGGAAGAGAGTTAATGTCAGTAGAAGATTTGAAGAATATATGAGATAAGTAAGATTACCTGAACAGCTTCTACTAATAGCGATGCTGCAGCTGCCCCGACTTCGGCAGTGACTTGGGGATCGGCCATCTCGACAACTGGCAAAGGTAAAGGGATTGGAGTCTCGGCCGGTGTCACTGCCATCTGGTCGGCCGATCCGATACGGGGAGTCTCGGCCGATGCCACTGCCATCTGGTCGGCCGATCCGATACGGGGAACCTCAGCCGATGCTATTGCCGTCTGATCGGCCGATCCGATGCGAGCTCGCACTCGACGGCTGGTTATCTTTGATGTTGGCCTTTTTGGTGCTCGCTTCGATCGGCCAGTAGAGATATCCTTGACGGTTGGAGCATGGAAGCCGATAAGTGGATACGGCGTGTATTGATGATGACTATCTATCGGCCTGCCGCTTCGGCTCTGCATCGGAGGGACATGGCTTTCAGACTGAGAAGATGAACGTGAGTTAATAACAAAAAGACAATATGGAAAGAGATAGCATTGGAATCGGCTGAGGAAAAGGACATACCGCTGCGTTTGGATCAATGTTTTCTGGGTCCAGAATGTTGCAGTAAGACGATGGAGATTTGCAGAAAAGATGTTGTTTCCATTCTGCCCACCAAAATTTGAATTGCTGCATGGCGAAAGAAGCAACTGACCAATTATTCAGGTCAATAGTACTGGAATCGGGTACTAGGTCGCACAGCCGACTGTAATCAAGACTTGAGGTCAGTCCATCTCTGAATTTCGCTTGACCGGCAAAGTAGACCCGAATCGGCAGTTGGCCAAAACCCAGTTGCCTTGTCGCAGCCAATGGATTGTAGAACTCGTAGGTGGGAGAGTCCTTTCCTGAGAAGAAATTGGCTGGCAGAATCCCCGGCTTGATCAAGATATCCATAAGCTCTCTGTCAAAAGTATGGGTAGAGAAGTCATAGCTTGTGGGTAATTCAAAAATCGGCTCCACTGCTTGATATGCATGCCAGCTGATGGTCTCTTCACTAAGGCCATTATAAAAGCATCTAAAGTACTCAGCTGTGCGGGTAGCAGTAAACTGGCAGCCGGGGAAGGCCGACGCCGCTTCTCCAAAAGATCTGCAGCGACGTCGGACAGATGGATTCTCCTCTGACTCAATGTTAGGAAAAGTTTTGGTCTCTATCCGTTGCTGAGAGACCTTGCTCATGTATAAATTGAGCCAGAGGGTGATAAACCACCAGGGACCGCCAGGGTTCCCTATCGGCTCCCCCTTCGACAGCTTGGTGTCGATTTGGTGCATCAGGTAATAGGCCGATCCTAGTAAATGTTTTCCAAGGGGGATGGCCGATCCTTGTGACAAAGCCTCTGCTAAAGCTTGGGTGTTTGAAGAGGGGCCAACTGCTCTGCCACAGAAGAAATGCTTTTCTAGCCACATCATCAAAAAGGCAGTATGCTCATTCTGTGAGACTGTCCCGGTCTTCATATTTTTGCTAATATACCCTTTCCACCCGCCGATTCCTTTGGTCTCTAGCCGATGTGATGGCTTCAACAGATAATTGAAAGGGGTATCGGCGGAGGAGACATCGAGGCCGATCAACAGCAGAACATCGGCCAGGGTTGGGGTCATAGGTCCATGTCCGAAAAGGAATGCATTAAGTGCATCAGACCAAAAATAAGAGGCTGCCATGACCAGAGGTTCGTTTCTTTCCATCTGAGACAAAGATAAGTCTATGCACTGGCCGATTTTTTGTTCCTCCCACTGAACCTTCCAAGATCCGGCCACCCTCTGGTACCATTCTCTCTATCCGGGGGTTTCGTTTGGCCAGGATCTGAAAGTGCCTACCCAGTGATCTAAATCCATGGATGATTGCTTAAAAGGGATTCTATGAGTTTCTAGGCTGATCAGGTCCGTTGGATCAGGGTTCCCCATAGGGCCCAAACAGATGAGGTCAGGGGATTCTGAGAGTGGAATGGTAATTCGGTGCCTAAGTGCCTAAGAAAAGGGAAAAGGGGAAGAAACTGAGAGAGGATCCGGAAAGTACTGAAGATGTAGAAAAGCGAAAAGGAAAAAATTTTGAGCATTTACCTCTGGGATGGAAATCATCGTCGCCGATGAGACCGCTATGGAAGCCGCCGATTGGGCCGCCGCCGCCGAAGGAGTTGCCGATGGAGCCTCCGTGGATGGAGCGGTCGCCGATGGTGACGCCATTGGAGGGTTGGAGCAGGTCGCGGATGAGATCGCCGGAAAGGGGGAAGCGCTTGGAGATCAAGAGAGCTTGGAGGAAGACGAACAGTGTTCGTTGGAAGAGAATGCTAGATTTGTGGGGAAGAGTAGACGGAGAAGGCCAGTACTTAAGAAAAATCGGGAGAGCAAGGGCAAAGATGGTATTTTTACCGTGCCGTCTACATGAATTCCAGGGGAGCAGTCGTTTCGCGCGCTTGGTCCGAGGAAATTACAATCATTGTGCCGCGGAACGGAAGGAGATTTTACTGCGCCTGTTTCAGAGGAAAGGATTAAAGAAAGAGTTTCGAAGAAAAAGTTATGTTTTACTCCGAAACTGGGGGGCATGTGTTGACGCCAGATTTTGACACGTGTTGAATCGGCGTCAGGAGGAGAAGATTGGCCGATGCGGCAGATCTGAAGGCTACAGTAAGGAATCGGCTGATTGAGGTAACAGTTGAAAATCGGCCGATTGGTGATGCAGCTTGCGCCACCAGGATGGAATTATTTCGGAGGGTCCTGGTCAAAAGTTGGTCAATAGGGCAACGCTAAATCGGTCAAGGAGCAATTGAAAAGAATCCTGATTGGATTAGGGGACGGCGGCGGAAGATTCTACGGGAGTCCGTTTCTGTGACAACCCTGGTAATTAAAATTTCAAAATCAATATCATTAGCCTAACCCTATGTTAAACCAACTAATGAGAGGGTGGAAAGAATTAAAACGGGTTCAGTTGAATTCAAATTTAAATTGGGCCCATTTGGACACATTTGAAACTTTTAAAATAACTTTAAAACCAAAAGCCAAATGAAATTTTGCCTGAAACCAAAGTTGTAGAACTTTTTATTTTGAGCAACTTTCGTGTTCAAAAGTTTTTGAAATTCAAATCAGAAAGAGGAGAAAACGCCCTGTTTGCACCCAGCCCCCTGAACTTCTTCGAATTCTTGCATTTTGGTCCCTGGCGTCTCCCCCCCTCTGCTGCCGCGCCGCGCGCACGCGCCCGCCCGCCGCGCGCCAGGTGGCCGGCGTCGCCTGACCGGCGCGGAGCGCCAGGCCAGTGGCCGCCGCGCCACCCCGCCACGGCCGGCTTTCCCCCGCCCCGACGCCGCGCCGCCCAGTCCCCGCGCGCGCGTGCTGCCGCGCCCCGGCCGCCGCCCGCCCGGCCAGTACCCGCGCTCCGCCGTGCCGCCCCGGCCCCCGCGCCCCACCAGTCGCCGCGCCAGCCCTCCGCCCGAGCCGCTGCCGCTGCTGCTCCCCACTCCGCGCCCGGCGCTATCTCGCCACGCCCACGCCACAATCGCGGCCGCCCAGTCACCGCGCCCGCTCGCCCGCACGCCGCGCCGGCGTTCTGCCGCCGCCCGCCGCGCCCAGTGCACGCCGCTGCCGTGCCCCGCCCCGCGCGTCACCCAGGCATCCCCACGCCCCCTCCTGTCCCTACAAAACCGCCACCCCGACCGCCCGCGCGAAGCCCCGCCACCAGAACGCCTCGCCGCGCCATCGCCGCCGCCGAGCACCACCCGCCCGTGGGCAGCCCTCCACAGCCGCCCACTGCCCAAACCGAGCACCCAGCCACCACTACATCACCCCACCGCAGCTCACCGACCCACCCAACGCCACCCAGAGCCACCGGAGCACCGCCGCCCGCGCTGCCGTCGCCGCCGCCGCCCCTGCTCGCCGTGGACAGCACGACCCCGACCCCCCTCCGTCCAAGCCAAGCCCCGGAGTAGCTTCCCCACGCACCAGTGAAGCTCACCGACCGGACCACGCCGCCCCAAGCCCGCCGGAGCACCGCCGTCGACGCGAGCCGCGCCGCCGCCGCCTCTGCTCCAACGCCGGCGAGCCTTTCCCGGCCGTCCCCCACCTGAACAACACCCCCACAAGGTAGCCCTCGCACCCCTGAACCTTCCCCGACCCCCGCCCCTCACCGCCGGCGAGCCCCCTCGCCGGAATTTCGGCCGGCCGCCGCACCCGAGCCGCCGAGGACCCAATTGCAAGGATTTAAATCTTTAGAAGGGTCTGAGCGTAAGATTCAAGGACCTAGTTGTAAAAGAAAATTTCAAACCTAGATTCAAATTCAGCGAACTTGTAAAATTCGTATAAAATCGTAGAAAATTCAGAAAAATGCAAACTCAACTGTTCTGGAATCCTAAGAACAAACTCTACCACTTTTGTTACAAAACTTTTATCAGAATCTCAAAATATTTTGCTCTACATTAAATAGAAGCTTTAATGGACATATTTTATACCCACTGTTCTAGAGCAATGCTGACCCTGAATTTTGGTCAGTGAACTAGTTGCTGGATGATTAGGACTGTGTAAAAAGATCAGGCCCAAATTCCATCTCTAGATTTACTGTTTAATAAACTTAGTTTTATATCATGTGTAAAAGGAATGTTTTATCCCTGTAGTTAGGTGGTGAGTCACCCATTGAAATTTTTCCTATGCTGATGTATTGGTAACTAGAAGCCAGAGAAAAATTAGGAGAATTTTTATCTCACAGTAACCCACTTATTTGATTTATGTGCTAATAACATACATTAAATCAAGAAAATAGTACCTTAGTTTGGAAAATCCCCAAATTATTACTGGGAGTTACACTTTGGTAGAAGTTGCTGGGTAAAAAGTTTCATGGACAAAAACCCTTTGTAGGGCCCTGTAAAAATGAATCTTTGAAAAGCCTAGGTATAGAATGTTATATTTTCTATGATCTAAATACTGCATCATAAATCCTACAAAAATTACAGTAGCTTCTGCATGCTCAAGTGAGAGCTCTGTAAAAATCTTAGCCACAATTGTTGCACCAATTGATCTGTACAAAAAGAACAAGTATCTAACAGCAACAATGAAATCTATTTTTCAGAATTAATCTGTTACATAAAATTGGCTGAAAAAGTTTACAGTAAGCACACCTTTCCTTGAGGCGTCTAAATCCAAAATTTCATGACCAGAAACTGTCCCTTATAGTAATTACTCTCAAATCGTAATCAAGTGCTATTTCCACGACTTAAACTGTGCACTCATGTAGAATCGACGACTCTCGCCGACGGAACCTACGAGCTGGTGCCCGCGTCCGAGAGTGAGCAGCGCGAAGCTCAAGCAAATCTAACTGAAGCTTTTGAAGACCCGAGCCCAAGTTCGGAAGATCCCCAAGCGAACTGCGAAGGCAAGCCCCGGAGCATAACCCATTCTTTCCGAAATGATGCAACTCTTTACTCATTGCTTGTGCATTAAGTTTATAGGAGTTGGATGAAAACTTAGTTGCATGCTGTCAGGAACCCTTGTTTGAAAACTAGATGTAAGGTTCGTTGGAATGCTATGCTAATAGGACTCCGGTAAAAGTCGAGTGATTTCCTGTCACTCGCGAGAAAATAGGAGTTGAATGACTACTACACACTGCAATCATAAGGACACGGACGGGTTATGTAACAATGGTTACGATTGAGGCCCGTCTGTCTAGTGAAAAATGCTAAGGCCGCAGGGTGTGGTAGTGATGGTTAAGTCTTTGAACGTACTAAACACATGCCGAGATTATGGGAATCGGTAAGCTTAAGTACCTGATTGGCCCGGCAAGGGGACGGCATCCTACCCTTTGAACTTCGGTCCCATGTGCATATGGCGAGTGCAGAGAGTGGTCACGACCCGGCGCCGAACCGTGGCGTGGGGCTCTTGTACTCTCGGAGGGTAGCCCCGATCCACGACCCGGAAAGAAAGGGGAAAAGTTGCACGTGTGACTCTAGGGAGTAACCACGTGACGTGTGTTTGGGTTTCCCTTGCAAGGTTAAGAAATTCGATTCGAATCGTCCGTTTCTCACGGCTATTGAGACTGCTTAACCATTTTTACCCACAGAGTAAGAAGAGGAACAAGGATGATGAATGAACTGGTTGGATGGAAAATTTAATGTTTCACCATGTATGCTTGAGATAGCTGCTTACCTAGACTGGCTAACGAAACTAGAATCTTGAGCTAAAAGTTGAAAGTAAGGACCCACTTGTAGATGCTTTTTCGGCAAAACAAACCCCTGAGCCAAAAAGCCTTGCATATCTAGAGTCGGTGGAGTAGTTCCCACTACACGGGTAAGTCTTGCTGAGTATTAGTATACTCAGTCTTGCTTGTGACTCGTTTTCAGGTGAACCCTTTGAAGACATGATTGCTAGCTTGACTTGGCCCTGTACTCTTCCCCCTGGTTGGTCGGTGGAATGGGATGCGCCCCCGTCCAACGGAGATGAGGCCGAGTGATGTCTCGTACGGGCTTCATCGAGACATCCTGTATCGTCGAGTAGTTTCCGTCGTTTATTTCCGCTGCAATTTAACTCTGAAGAACTTATTTATGTTAATTGAAGTACTTGTTGTCTAAAATCAGGACTAGGTCTGTAATATTGACTTATGCAAATGATGTAATACTTGCTGGAATGTGGTATTCTCTGGGCTCATCGTCGCATGAGCATTTGTATGTACGGCGCTCGATCCTTTCACCGTGGTTGTATCGGGAGGTTATACCCGACAGACCAGTGGATTACTCCGTTTGAAGTGTAAGGTTAACCTAGGATGCCTTAATGGTGATGGTTAATACACTTGAGCCGGATTGATTCAGGTGGTTCTGCCACAGCTGGTATCAGAGCCGTAGCTGGTGCCACAGCTGGACAGCTGGCAACAGCAGACACCAGAGCCGAAATACATACGCCAGAGAATGCTACAAGCCTTAAAAACTCGTTTTACTAAAACTTGACTGAAAAGTTGTGTTGCGAAAGGCGTTGGTACGTTAAGGATGGTGCCTAGTTCGTAAAGCCCTAAGGGTTTATGGGAAAGTTACTAGGTGGCTATCTAACTTCTATATATAGTATCAACTGACTTCCAGCACATTATTTTCTGTCAAAACTTACTTTCATGCACAACCGACCTTAAATTCTGTAACGACGCACTCGTCGCTAAGGTAAGAAGGTAAGGATCCTCAGCCAACTGAGGGAGCTTGGCCTTCCTGTCGGTGATGCGAACCGAACGCTGCCCTCAAGCAGTGGCTTACTTGAGGTGCTGCCAATATGACAACTGTTAGTTGGACATATTGGGAGTAGAAGGTTCGGCGCAGGGTGTGGCGATCGCTGTTCATACCCCCGTCTCATGACGGTACCCCCGTGAATACGCTATCTCGATAGCGTATGTTAACGTCGTCTGTACGGCGGGAATTGTACAGATATCGTTTCTATAAGTAAACGGTAATGAATACGGACGCTTTCATGAGTGCTGGCATGAAAGGTTCATGAGATATATATGCTTGTCGATCTTCTGCAGGTACACTAACCGCGATTACGATAAGTTAAGGAACGAGTAGAAAGACTCGACTAGCTATTATAGCGAGAGCCGTATTGTGTAAGCCACCGAAACTATCTTCGTAAGACCAAAGCTATTTGGCGATTATTTTATTTTGTGAGGACGAATAGGACGTGCATACATCATAAACATGTGTATCTGAAATCAAAAATGCGTTGTGTGAGAGTGGAAAGGTTCTTGCGTATCTAAGCATGGTTGCATAAGGATTATCTAGAGAAACTGTCCCAAATCTGCCACGACCGAAAAGAGCGAATTATTGACCAAAGAAAACGACCATTTCTGATAAAGTTCATGTTGAAGAAATTGTTCCAAATCTTGTGCCCTATCTTCTGTTCAAAAACGAGAAATTCTGAACTTATGGATAATAAGAAATAACAGAAACCTTGGAGCGTCAGATTGCTGTCCAGAATAAGCACTTCTGCCTCTTAAATTTTTAGGCCCCCTTCCTGCGGTTTTCTGCAAAAGAGTACAACACAAAACTTGTTCCAAATTTATCCCAGAAGCTGCTGTTAAAATTTGGTAAATTTTGGCTGGGTAGATTTTCCCTGGTGCACGAAATATTGGCCCCCTGTTCACTGAAAATTCTGGGTAGACCGAGAAGTAAGACCTTAAGGGAACAGCCATCTTAGAGCCTAATCCAGCCAAAGTGTTGAATAGAAAAGTTGTTCACAAATACCTTAGGAGTGACCTGGTGAAATTTGAGAATTTTTGGACGAGAACTGTGGGAGTTAGGATTATTTTTGCACACTATACAGAATCTGTCCTTGTGCTGCTCACAGTTTTCGCTATCTCACTCCATTTGATCTTTTGTTCAGATGGCCGAGCCTGTTGAGATGATGGTGAATGAGGATGGACGCGTGCACTCGCAGTGCCTCCACTGGGAGGGTTTTCCCTCTATTTTGTGGGATGTTCTGCGTACCGCGGGCTATCTAATTCCCCCACGTTACGCCGGACTGGAGTTTGCAGAAAATGGAGTTACCCAGTGCCGTGTCAACGTGACTATCTTTCCGCACCCGCTACACCCGGAGTGGCCCGCCTTGGAGCTTGAGGCTGTTGGTCGCCGTTTGGCCGATACTTGGGAGCTTGCAGCCATGAGGGCGCTCACCACATTTTGTGCGCAGCGTCCCGAGGTTGTCACACTCACTCCCATTGGATTGTTTCCTGCTGCCCAGGACAACGACCCCTTTTGGCTCAACAGGGTGCAGCACGCACAGTATTTGGTAGACTTCCATGCCCAGGAGACTATCCATACCTCCGTGCGGTGCCTGAGTGCACTCTACCGACTTCTGACTCTCCAGAGTCAGGCACTCGAGCAGCTCACTGATCTTGCTCAGGCCTACCATATGATGGCAGATACCAGGGATGAGCAGATAAAGGAGCTCAGTCAGGATCTTGAGGACAGAGATGCTCAGATTGGCCAACTTGAGGGCCAAATCCAGGAGCAGGACACTCTCATGGGTGAGAGAGATACCACGATAGCACAGTTGGAGGAGCAGCTCCATGATCTGAACCTTGAGTTGGAGGATGCTAATGAGCATATTCAGTGGCATCATGATCAGAATGACCATCCCCATGAGGACGACATGGAGGAGGATGAGGAGGAGCCACAGGAGATTGATGGTATCTCAGGTATGGATTTCGAGGGTGAGGTACCACAGGCACCTCAGATGGGAGCCCACTCTCCGGCTCACAGCGAGTCGTCGGTCAACGACTTGGATGATTTCTAGAGGACGACCTAGGAGGACTTTTGCACATACTCCTCGATAGGGTAGCCTAACTTTTGGCAAGTGTTGTAATAGGCTAACTAGGAGTTGAGTAACTCTTTTGTGTTGGGTGTATCTGAACCATGTGGATACCCACAACATGTAAGGAACGGCGATAAACTTGGTGATTCGTTGTAAGTTGGTAAACGATGGAATCCAAAATCGCTGAGACTTGTCGGAATTTTTACCCATGTCTCCTTGCATTTCTTGGCTGAGTGTTGAATACCAGACTTGTGCTAAATTTTGTGATCTAGGTTCTCACAAAAATTCAGCTTCATTGGACCTCGCTAGTTTAAGATATAGGCGAAACAGTGCCGATCAATCTGCTGAAAAACAGCTAAGACAGCAAGGCAAAGGAAGAGCTTTTCGACCACCTTAGCCATAGTTCTAGCACCGAAGTAAATACCAAAGTGGGGCAGTCCTAAATTCTCTGACTACCACAAATGTTTGAGATGTTTTGGATGGACCCACAGCAGGCTATGATTTTTCTCGTAGCAAACAGAAATTCTGTCCACACTTCTAGCTCAGACTTCGGTAGCCTATGACTACACCAATTATTTATGAATCAAGGAAGTAATGTGGATCGCGTTGCTAATGGTAACCTTTCACGTTTCAGATGGTTGGATCGACACGTGGCAACCCCGAGGGTTTTGGTGCCGGTGGCAGCCGCTCGCGACAATCGCCACCACCACCGCCCAGTTTGGTGGAAGTGATGGCCGCTCAAACCGAGCTGCTGCGTCAGATTGTGCAAGGGCAACACCAGCAGAGAGGTGGGCACAATGCTCACCAACCACAGGCTGCAGGATACACGGATTTCCTGGGGACCCAGCCTCCCTTGTTCCATAAGACCGAGGAACCCCTGGACGCAGATGCATGGATTCGCACCATAGAATCCAAGTTCACACTACTTGTGGCCCCATGCTCAGAGGCCAACAAGGCCCGTTTTGCCGCGCAACAGCTTCGCGGTACCGCTCGACTGTGGTGGGACCACTATTTTGCGATGCTCCCGGCTGACCATGTGGTCGACTGGAATGAATTCAAGACCGCGTTCCGGGCACATCACATCCCCGAGGGTCTCATGGAGAGGAAGTTGAATGAGTTCCTGGCACTCACCCAAGGCACACGCACCGTACTACAGTATGCCCAAGCATTCAACAACCTATGCCAGTATGCGGGCTATCACGCTGATACGGATGCCAAGAAGCGTGATCGTTTCCGCCGAGGTCTGAATACCAAGCTCAAGGAACGTCTGAACCTAGCCAGGGCTGACACCTACAATGAGTTGGTCAATATGGCCATTACCCAGGAGGACTGTATCATGGCGCACCGGGCAGAGAAGAAGAGAAAGGCACCCGCAGGACCGTCAAGTGTCCAACCACCAAGGTATCGCATCGTGCAAAATGCCGCACCTACAGCTCCACCAAAGGCCCCGCAGCCAGGAAGATGGATTGCCAGACCCCCACAGCAGCCAGGCATGGTACGACCCCCGATGCCTCCACAGAATGGTCCGAGGCCCATTCTTCAGCAGTCTCTTCGACCTAGCCCCGCAAATCGCTGTTTCAAATGCGGGAGTTCCAGCCACTTCGCACGCGAATGCCCTCAGCCTGGACAACCCAACCAAGGTCAAGGATCCAACCCGAACGCTAAGAACAGGGGCAAGAGACAGACCCTGCAAGTCAAGCAAGGACGGATTAACTTCACCACGCTTGCAGAGCTTCCAGAAGGAGCCCCAGTGATGTCGGGTACATTTTCTATCCACAACAAGCCTGCCGTTACATTATTTGATTCTGGTGCATCGCATAGTTTCATAAGTGCAAAATTCGGTGCAAAAGTAGGCTTGGATGTTTGTCACACAAAAGGGTCATATATGATAACAACACCGGGTGGTAAAATTGCTTCAAACCAAATGGTCAGACAAGTACCAGTCAAATTGGGTAGTAAAACCATCGACACGGACCTTGTCCTTTTACCCCTTGACGGCATGGACCTTATTTTGGGAATGAACTGGATGGCTATGCATGGAGTCACACTGGACCTTTCTTCCCGAGCCGTTGAGATAAATTCACCTAGTCACGGAGCCACTACCCTTTACCTACCATTCATAGATTGCACGAATTCCTGTGCTTATAAGATGGAAGGACTTAAGCTAGAGGAGATTCTTGTGGTGAACGAGTATGCCGATGTTTTCCCGGATGACTTACCAGGAATGCCACCGGATAGGGATATTGAGTTCGTTATTGAGCTACAACCAGGCACTGCCCCTATATCCAAAAGACCATATAGGATGCCCCCTAAGGAATTGGCCGAGCTAAAAATTCAACTCCAAGAACTACTGGACAAAGGTTTTATTCGCCCTAGCGCGTCACCTTGGGGATGTCCAGCCCTATTCGTAAAGAAGAAGGATGACAGTTTAAGATTATGTGTGGACTACCGACCTCTCAATGCGGTAACTGTTAAAAATAAATACCCCCTTCCCCGTATCGATGTACTCTTCGATCAATTAGCTGGAGCCAGAGTCTTCTCAAAGATTGATCTTCGTTCGGGATATCATCAGATCAAGATTCGCCCGTGCGATGTCCCTAAGACTGCCTTCTCCACACGATATGGACTATATGAGTTTTTGGTCATGTCCTTTGGACTCACCAATGCCCCTGCCTACTTCATGTATCTCATGAATTCGGTATTCATGCCCGAACTTGACAAATTCGTCGTAGTGTTCATCGACGACATTCTTATCTATTCCAAGGATGAGGAAGAGCATGCCAAGCACCTTCGCATTGTTCTTCAGCGACTCAGAAACCATCAGCTCTATGCTAAGTTTTCTAAGTGTGAATTCTGGTTGGATACAGTAAAGTTCTTAGGTCACACGATCTCCAGCGAAGGCATAGCTGTTGACCCCAGCAAGGTACAAGAGGTGATGGATTGGAAACCCCCTACCTCTGTTCATCAGATTCGCAGTTTTCTCGGCTTAGCCGGTTACTACCGTCGCTTCATCCCGGATTTCTCTCGAATCGCTAAGCCCATGACGGAACTATTGAAGAAGGAAGTAAAGTTTGTATGGAATGAGAAGTGTGAGGAAGCCTTCCACACTCTCAGAGAGCATCTGACTACGGCACCTGTGTTAGCTCAACCCGATAATACCAAGTCATTCGATGTGTATTGTGACGCATCAGGTACTGGTCTAGGATGTGTGCTTATGCAAGAGAATCGAGTGATTGCATATGCCTCACGAGCCCTTCGGCCCCACGAACAGAATTATCCCACGCATGACCTTGAGCTCGCAGCCGTCATTCACGCTCTGAAGATATGGAGACACTATCTCATGGGTACGCAGTGCAATATCTACACGGATCATAAGAGTCTCAAGTACATCTTCACACAAGCCGATCTGAATATGAGACAACGAAGATGGCTAGAATTAATCAAAGATTATGACCTTGAAGTGCACTATCACCCCGGTAAGGCTAATGTAGTCGCGGATGCACTAAGCCGCAAGTCCCATTGCCATTGCTTATCCATGGAGTCCTACCATGAGACACTATGTGCAGACATGAGGAAGCTTAACTTGGAGATGGTTTCCCAAGGCACTCTAAATCACATCTCAGTTGAGCCCACTCTTCACGACCAAATCGTCATGGCACAACTACATGATGAAGGAATCAAGATCATCAAACAAAAACTCTCTCTAGGTGAAGAGAAGTATAAGTGTTTCCGCCAGGACCCTAAGGGAGTTCTATGGTTCGAAAGTCGGATAGTCGTTCCGAAGGATCGTAAACTCCGCAAGCAAATTCTTGATGAGGCACACCTCTCCAAATTCTCTATCCACCCCGGCAGTAGCAAAATGTATCAGGACCTAAGGCAAAACTTCTGGTGGACTAGAATGAAAAGGGAAATTGCTACGTATGTCTCGGAATGTGACACGTGCCAGAGAGTAAAAGCTAGCCACTTAAAGGTGGCCGGTACACTTCAACCGTTACCTATACCATCATGGAAATGGGAGGACATAAGTATGGACTTTATCGTGGGACTACCAAACACTTCCCAGAAACATGATTCCATATGGGTTATCGTTGATAGACTCACGAAGACGGCACATTTTCTTCCGGTGCACACCACCTATTCTACCAAGAAATATGCCGAGATTTACCTCGATCGTATTGTTTGCCTGCATGGAATACCTAAGACAATTATTTCCGATCGTGGTCCTCAGTTTGTAGCACGCTTTTGGGAACATCTGCAAACGTCTCTTGGCACTAAGCTGATTCGCAGCTCAGCATACCATCCTCAGACCGATGGACAAACAGAAAGAGTAAACCAAATTCTTGAAGACATGCTGAGAGCTTGTGTCATTCATTATGACAAGAATTGGGACAAATGCCTACCCCTGGCAGAGTTCTCTTACAACAACAGCTACCAAACGAGTGTGAAAATGGCACCATTTGAGGCACTGTACGGACGAAGGTGTCGAACCCCTTTGAGCTGGTCACAAACCGGAGAACGTAAAATAATTGGACCCGACCTGGTAATCGAGGCAGAGGAGAAAGTAAAAGTAATACAAGCAAATCTTAAAGCCGCACAAGCCCGACAAAAGAGCTATTCTGACAAAAGGAGAAAGCCCCTAAAGTTCGAAGTTGGCGATCATGTCTACCTTCGCGTTTCACCCACCAAGGGAGTGCGAAGATTCGGAATCAAAGGCAAACTAGCTCCCCGTTATATTGGTCCTTACGAAATCATGGAGAGCTGCGGACCCGTAGCCTACAAATTACGACTGCCCCCTCAGCTCACGGCCACCCATGATGTCTTCCACGTATCTCAACTCAAGAAGTGTATTCGAGTCCCTACCGAGGTTGTGGAACAACAAGAAATATCGTTGGAACCCGATCTCTCATATGTCGAACACCCAATTAAGATTCTGGATCAAAAGGAAAGAGAGACCAGGAGGAAAGTGATTAGAATGTATAAAATACAATGGAATCGCCACACGGAAGAAGAAGCCACCTGGGAAACGGAAAGCTACCTGAACCAACATTTCCCTGGGTTTCTTGCCTCAACCACTGGTATGTGCACCCACGCCCACACTAAGAATTACCGAATCTCGGGGCGAGATTCTTGTTAAGGGGGGAAGGCTGTGACAACCCTGGTAATTAAAATTTCAAAATCAATATCATTAGCCTAACCCTATGTTAAACCAACTAATGAGAGGGTGGAAAGAATTAAAACGGGTTCAGTTGAATTCAAATTTAAATTGGGCCCATTTGGACACATTTGAAACTTTTAAAATAACTTTAAAACCAAAAGCCAAATGAAATTTTGCCTGAAACCAAAGTTGTAGAACTTTTTATTTTGAGCAACTTTCGTGTTCAAAAGTTTTTGAAATTCAAATCAGAAAGAGGAGAAAACGCCCTGTTTGCACCCAGCCCCCTGAACTTCTTCGAATTCTTGCATTTTGGTCCCTGGCGTCTCCCCCCCTCTGCTGCCGCGCCGCGCGCACGCGCCCGCCCGCCGCGTGCCAGGTGGCCGGCGTCGCCTGACCGGCGCGGAGCGCCAGGCCAGTGGCCGCCGCGCCACCCCGCCACGGCCGGCTTTCCCCCGCCCCGACGCCGCGCCGCCCAGTCCCCGCGCGCGCGTGCTGCCGCGCCCCGGCCGCCGCCCGCCCGGCCAGTACCCGCGCTCCGCCGTGCCGCCCCGGCCCCCGCGCCCCACCAGTCGCCGCGCCAGCCCTCCGCCCGAGCCGCTGCCGCTGCTGCTCCCCACTCCGCGCCCGGCGCTATCTCGCCACGCCCACGCCACAATCGCGGCCGCCCAGTCACCGCGCCCGCTCGCCCGCACGCCGCGCCGGCGTTCTGCCGCCGCCCGCCGCGCCCAGTGCACGCCGCTGCCGTGCCCCGCCCCGCGCGTCACCCAGGCATCCCCACGCCCCCTCCTGTCCCTACAAAACCGCCACCCCGACCGCCCGCGCGAAGCCCCGCCACCAGAACGCCTCGCCGCGCCATCGCCGCCGCCGAGCACCACCCGCCCGTGGGCAGCCCTCCACAGCCGCCCACTGCCCAAACCGAGCACCCAGCCACCACTACATCACCCCACCGCAGCTCACCGACCCACCCAACGCCACCCAGAGCCACCGGAGCACCGCCGCCCGCGCTGCCGTCGCCGCCGCCGCCCCTGCTCGCCGTGGACAGCACGACCCCGACCCCCCTCCGTCCAAGCCAAGCCCCGGAGTAGCTTCCCCACGCACCAGTGAAGCTCACCGACCGGACCACGCCGCCCCAAGCCCGCCGGAGCACCGCCGTCGACGCGAGCCGCGCCGCCGCCGCCTCTGCTCCAACGCCGGCGAGCCTTTCCCGGCCGTCCCCCACCTGAACAACACCCCCACAAGGTAGCCCTCGCACCCCTGAACCTTCCCCGACCCCCGCCCCTCACTGCCGGCGAGCCCCCTCGCCGGAATTTCGGCCGGCCGCCGCACCCGAGCCGCCGAGGACCCAATTGCAAGGATTTAAATCTTTAGAAGGGTCTGAGCGTAAGATTCAAGGACCTAGTTGTAAAAGAAAATTTCAAACCTAGATTCAAATTCAGCGAACTTGTAAAATTCGTATAAAATCGTAGAAAATTCAGAAAAATGCAAACTCAACTGTTCTGGAATCTTAAGAACAAACTCTACCACTTTTGTTACAAAACTTTTATCAGAATCTCAAACTATTTGGCTCTACATTAAATAGAAGCTTTAATGGACATATTTTATACCCACTGTTCTAGAGCAATGCTGACCCTGAATTTTGGTCAGTGAACTAGTTGCTGGATGATTAGGACTGTGTAAAAAGATCAGGCCCAAATTCCATCTCTAGATTTACTGTTTAATAAACTTAGTTTTATATCATGTGTAAAAGGAATGTTTTATCCCTGTAGTTAGGTGGTGAGTCACCCATTGAAATTTTTCCTATGCTGATGTATTGGTAACTAGAAGCCAGAGAAAAATTAGGAGAATTTTTATCTCACAGTAACCCACTTATTTGATTTATGTGCTAATAACATACATTAAATCAAGAAAATAGTACCTTAGTTTGGAAAATCCCCAAATTATTACTGGGAGTTACACTTTGGTAGAAGTTGCTGGGTAAAAAGTTTCATGGACAAAAACCCTTTGTAGGGCCCTGTAAAAATGAATCTTTGAAAAGCCTAGGTATAGAATGTTATATTTTCTATGATCTAAATACTGCATCATAAATCCTACAAAAATTACAGTAGCTTCTGCATGCTCAAGTGAGAGCTCTGTAAAAATCTTAGCCACAATTGTTGCACCAATTGATCTGTACAAAAAGAACAAGTATCTAACAGCAACAATGAAATCTATTTTTCAGAATTAATCTGTTACATAAAATTGGCTGAAAAAGTTTACAGTAAGCACACCTTTCCTTGAGGCGTCTAAATCCAAAATTTCATGACCAGAAACTGTCCCTTATAGTAATTACTCTCAAATCGTAATCAAGTGCTATTTCCACGACTTAAACTGTGCACTCATGTAGAATCGACGACTCTCGCCGACGGAACCTACGAGCTGGTGCCCGCGTCCGAGAGTGAGCAGCGCGAAGCTCAAGCAAATCTAACTGAAGCTTTTGAAGACCCGAGCCCAAGTTCGGAAGATCCCCAAGCGAACTGCGAAGGCAAGCCCCGGAGCATAACCCATTCTTTCCGAAATGATGCAACTCTTTACTCATTGCTTGTGCATTAAGTTTATAGGAGTTGGATGAAAACTTAGTTGCATGCTGTCAGGAACCCTTGTTTGAAAACTAGATGTAAGGTTCGTTGGAATGCTATGCTAATAGGACTCCGGTAAAAGTCGAGTGATTTCCTGTCACTCGCGAGAAAATAGGAGTTGAATGACTACTACACACTGCAATCATAAGGACACGGACGGGTTATGTAACAATGGTTACGATTGAGGCCCGTCTGTCTAGTGAAAAATGCTAAGGCCGCAGGGTGTGGTAGTGATGGTTAAGTCTTTGAACGTACTAAACACATGCCGAGATTATGGGAATCGGTAAGCTTAAGTACCTGATTGGCCCGGCAAGGGGACGGCATCCTACCCTTTGAACTTCGGTCCCATGTGCATATGGCGAGTGCAGAGAGTGGTCACGACCCGGCGCCGAACCGTGGCGTGGGGCTCTTGTACTCTCGGAGGGTAGCCCCGATCCACGACCCGGAAAGAAAGGGGAAAAGTTGCACGTGTGACTCTAGGGAGTAACCACGTGACGTGTGTTTGGGTTTCCCTTGCAAGGTTAAGAAATTCGATTCGAATCGTCCGTTTCTCACGGCTATTGAGACTGCTTAACCATTTTTACCCACAGAGTAAGAAGAGGAACAAGGATGATGAATGAACTGGTTGGATGGAAAATTTAATGTTTCACCATGTATGCTTGAGATAGCTGCTTACCTAGACTGGCTAACGAAACTAGAATCTTGAGCTAAAAGTTGAAAGTAAGGACCCACTTGTAGATGCTTTTTCGGCAAAACAAACCCCTGAGCCAAAAAGCCTTGCATATCTAGAGTCGGTGGAGTAGTTCCCACTACACGGGTAAGTCTTGCTGAGTATTAGTATACTCAGTCTTGCTTGTGACTCGTTTTCAGGTGAACCCTTTGAAGACATGATTGCTAGCTTGACTTGGCCCTGTACTCTTCCCCCTGGTTGGTCGGTGGAATGGGATGCGCCCCCGTCCAACGGAGATGAGGCCGAGTGATGTCTCGTACGGGCTTCATCGAGACATCCTGTATCGTCGAGTAGTTTCCGTCGTTTATTTCCGCTGCAATTTAACTCTGAAGAACTTATTTATGTTAATTGAAGTACTTGTTGTCTAAAATCAGGACTAGGTCTGTAATATTGACTTATGCAAATGATGTAATACTTGCTGGAATGTGGTATTCTCTGGGCTCATCGTCGCATGAGCATTTGTATGTACGGCGCTCGATCCTTTCACCGTGGTTGTATCGGGAGGTTATACCCGACAGACCAGTGGATTACTCCGTTTGAAGTGTAAGGTTAACCTAGGATGCCTTAATGGTGATGGTTAATACACTTGAGCCGGATTGATTCAGGTGGTTCTGCCACAGTTTCCTTTAAAAGTTATTATAGATATGGTAATTTTCCTGTTTTTAAATAAGGTTGTAACAAGTCGTGATCGACCAGGAGTCCTAGTTTTAGGGTATAAATAGGAGTCGTCAGGGTCTTGCAAAAAAAGATCAACACATCAATCAACAACAATACTTCTACTTTTTCAGCAATTTACTTTCAAGTCGGCGACTTCGCCAATACTTTTTCGAGTAATATCCGAGCCTTAACTACGGGCGCATCGTTGTGGTTTCGTTTGGATTTATTCACCAGTTATCGATATTTACTAGAATTGCAAGTTTTACCTGTTATTCTAGTATTATCACCAGTTATCCAGCTTGAGATCGGAGTAATCGGCTTCCTCATCGTTCTTCCTTGATTTATCATCTTACAGCCGATTAGATCTATTTCAAGTGTTGCCTCTGTAGTAATTGTTTAGATCGCTCTAGCAGTTTTCTTTACAATTACTACACGATTATCGGCTGATCCATAGCCGATCATCTCTACAGCAAATCGGCCGATTCGCCGCCGACGCGCTCCTCAGGACAGATCGGAACTCCAGCCGATCGGAGCGCCTGGAATTTAATACTTTATTTCCTTGTCAATCAACAGGTCAGATTGACTGGCACGCCGCGCGAACCGCACCAGGGCGATAACCCGAACAGGAGCTAAGCAGATTCTCCCGGGTTGTGTGTCCGACGTTGAAGACCATCGGCCGATTCCTGTCTGGCCGATTTTAGCACCAACACATGGAGTTTACTGCAAGGGCTTTGCTCCCATACACTGCGTTTACTAGTTCCCGACTAGTTTTATGCGTCGTCAACTACTTCGACTACTCGTCTCGCCTACAAAACTAGTCGGAATCGACTCCGACTAGTCGGCTTCATCGACAGTTCAAGATGCAGCGGCAACTTGGCCAATGCCTAGGCTCAGGGGCTGGTACCACCGACTACTAGGTGTATCTCGTGCGACTCATCTAGCTCCTAGGCTCAGGGGCTGGAGGCGACACGGCACTCAGGGAACAAGGCTTGATTTGAGCGGTAATTTAGAGCACTTTTTGGAGAAATTATTTGTTTAATCATTTTTTAGGGAATTCATTACGAAAAAAGCGGTTTTCGAATTTCTAAACCAGTTTATCCATCTTAACCGTCAAATCTTTACAGTCAGATATTGCATTCCATGATTCTTTGGACCCTTTATTAAAAACCTTGAGGATTTGGATTCAAGGCTCGGGGGCTGCAGGGACACATGTCATCAGTAACTTATTTTTCAATTTTTTTGGAAGATAAGTACAGAAGACTCAAGACTAAATTAACCCTCAGCCTGATTTTACGAGTCAACCTAAGGCTCGGGGGCTACTCCATATGGAGTGAGAGTTCAATCGCACCCCATATAAAAGAATACTTGACAACTACTCGGGCCACGAGCACCTCACAGCTTCGATGCAGCCAAGGAAGTACTCGGAAGACACCTTCAAGATGGATTTTGAGAGAACTTGAAGACGCCTTCAGAAGTACTCGGAAGCCTGCAGTACTCGACTACGAAGAGCTCAGGGGCTTGTCAGACCGGGCCCACGGGACTGCTCACATGGCCTACATCGTATAGGATAAGTGGTGGGACACGGCCCACGCCCTACACCAGTTGTAGCTACTCGTAGCGTAGTAGAACTACTCATACCGTAGTAGAACTAGTCGGAACAGAAGGAGATACCCGAAAAGTACTCGGGTAGGACTCCTGAGCTCGTATCTGACTAGGATTCCCATGTAACCCTGTCCCCCCAGACTATATAAGGGCGGACAGGGACCCTCCTCGAACAAAAGCATGAGGGACAACTCGTGCCTCATGCAGGAGATACAACGTCAACACCTAAGGCAATACAAACCACACACAGGATGTAGGGTATTACGCTCTCGGCGGCCCAAACCTGTCTAAACTTTGTGTTCCTTCCACATTCGAGTTCCTGATCTCGGCGACACCCTACCTACAAACTCACCACCTCAGGGGTATCCCTCAATCGGCGTGGCGGTAAAACACCGACAGGCACTTCTTCATGAGGGCGCAGTCCTTGTACAGATGCTTGACGGGGAAGGCGTGGTTCGGGCATGGCTTCTCTAGCATCTTCTCAAAATGATCGGGGGTCTCCCCGGTGGCCGCCCTACCTAAATTTCGGTCGGCGGTGGCTATGAGGAAGCCCCCATTGATCCTCTTGTTCTTCTTTTTCCTTGGCTGGTTCAAACCACCCTCGCTATTGTTCTCGTCGCGCTTCGCCTTGCCCTTGGCATGGTCGAAGATCGCCCTGACAGCCTCCTCGCCTGAGGCATGGTTTATTGCGATGTCAAGGAGCTCCTTCATGGTTCGCGTGCTCTTGCGCCCTAGTTTGTGAACCAGGGACTCGCAGGTGGTACCAGTCAAGAACGCCCCAATCACGTCGGCGTCAGAGACGTTGGGCAGCGCGTTGCACTCCTTCAAGAAGCACCGGATGTACTTGCGGAGAGTTTCCCCCGGCCTCTGCCGGTAGTTCTTGAGGTCCCATGGGTTCCCGGGGCGTTCAGAAGTGCCCTGGAAGTTTCCCACGAAGATGTCCCTCAAGTCCGACCAGCAGTGGATTCGATCGGCTGGCAGGTGCTCGAGCCATGTCCGGGTCGAGTCAGCTAGGGACAATGGCAAGTTTTGGATGATGAAGTCATCATCAACCACCCCTCCTCCCCGGCAAGCGAGCAGGTAGTCCTCGAGCCACAAGGCGGGGTTCGTTTCCCCATCGTACCTTGTGATGTTTGTCGGGGGGCGGTACCGCGGCGGGAACGGCGCACTGCGGATGCGCGCACAGAAGACCCTGAGACCCGATAGGTCGGGGCTCGGGCTTCTATCCTCACTACCATTGTGGCACCCACCACGATGAGGGTGATATCCTCGGCTCACTGCCGCTTGCTCGTCCTCTTGCCCGCGTCTCCGGGCGTTGATGGTGTGGCGTGCGTCGCGATCGGCGTCGAGGCATCCCTGAACAGGGGCGTTCATGGGACCTTCCCCCTCTTGTGGGGCTTGGTGGATAGATATGTCCCTGACGCCCTGCTTCGCAAAGGGGTGAGGGCCCGCATTTTGCCCACATCGCCGAGACATCGAGCTCTCGGCCTGTTGTTGCGCCGTGCACTCGACGAGCGTGTGCAACTTTTGGTGAGCGTGGCACCCCTCGGGCGTCGCTTGCTCCGGGTGATGTGGACATCACCAGAATGGATACACCCACATGTAATAAACACACATGAAAGGTATGGAGGACCAAAGAAGTTGATTGGGGACCAAGCCTAAGTCTTCCCAATGTTCTCCATCAGGCCACCACGTCACTTTTGGTGCAAGGAAAGAAAGAGTCCATGTCCAACACGTTTTGGAGGCTGGATTCGGACTGCAGAACAGCACCAACTTGTGACGGACACCACGGTCGCATACGGACTCGGATAGGGACGTTCAAGTACTTCGTGGAAAGCTTATGAAGTCTAGTTTCATATGGATCCGGACTCAAGTCCATATCTCTCCTGATTCGTCCGCAATGACCAAAATACTACCGACTGGTTTTCTGTCTAAAGGTGCTGCGACATCTTAATTTGGCCCGATGGGCTTTGTATCAAGTCGGGTCCATTAGGAACGCGTCCTAGGGTTGGAGTGCGACTCAAACACCCTCTTGGTCTTCCTCCTAGGTATTAATAAGGGTTAGAGCCGCCATGAACAGATTGGGGGTTTTTGTTTTGTTGAAAGTTTAGCCATTGCTACTTCCTTGTAGACGCGTGTGTCGACTAGACCATCCGTTCTACTCGATTCGGAACCCCACCTTGTTGATTCCAGATTGGTTATTATCTCCATATTTGCAATTGAGTTGCTTGTTCTACTTGTTCTTGCTGGTTCTTCGATTGCTTGCAGGACAGGTGCCCTAGTGGCCGGGTGTCGCGCTCCACAAGATCGCAGCAGCCATTGGAGGTGGTGTATCGGTTGCTAAGGCGCAGCGTCCTTGGAAGGCTGTAGTCGGGCCGTGAACGTCGCCTCCATCTCAAATCGAGTTATCCCCCGCCTCTCATCGAAAGATCGGGAACAAACCCTAGCGGGTTCACATCAGCTGGTAATCAGAGCAAGGTTTATCGGTGAGAGACTTCCAATTCTTCACTGTTTTATTTTTCCTATAGTCCAGAAAAGCCAAAAAAAATAGTAGATTAGTTTACCTTCAATCCTATAAACTCGTTTGAGCCTTTGCTAGCACTGCTTAGTTAGGGCTTGTTGAATTTTCGGTTGCATCGGTTGCGTCGAGTTGCTGGTCTTAGTTTAGTCCTTTAGAGTTTCGAGTTCTTGTCACCTCTTTTTGTCTCGGAGTTTCAATTCATCAGTGGAAGAAAACTTTCATTATTTCTGTGTCCGGTCTCCGATTTGCGAGTTTTAGTACAATCTGGAAAGCGTAACTCGTGATCTTTCCAACGGATCTGACCTGGGTCACAAACTCCATCTAAGTGCTCCAGAATCGACTTGGAGATTTGTGCGTCTGGCGGCGTGAAACAAGTTTTGTCAATCTGAGTTGGTAGCAGCTATATGCAGTAATCCTGTTGCGTTGTTTGTCAAACAAAGGATTTTAGTCCTCTACAAAAAAAAGAAGAAGAAAAAAAGAAAACAAAGTGAAAAAAACAGAAAAGAAAAGAAAAAAGAAGAAAGGGGCTGATCCATCTTTTGTGTTCCTGCTGTTTCGGTTGGTGCTTTGTGACTTCATTTGTGTCCAGGCTCGCGCCTCTAGTACGGTCTATGCTAGGACCAGCACAGTACCACCGTTGAACAATTATTCAGCTTGCTTTTCTAACTAACGTGGTGCTAGTATTTTCCCTTGATCAGCCTACCTACAGCTCCACATACTCGACTATAGCTTGACAGTTTTCTGTTGCTAAGGCACCGATACACTTCTTTCAAGGTGCTTGACTTGTTGGTTGCCGACTCATCCTGTTTTGCTTGGCAAGAACTGGTAAGAGCTCGTATTAAACAAGTTGAGTTTGAGAGAATTACAACCGACACATTCTAGTAGTTGACAGGAGGATACATATTATTTTTGTGTTCTTGTTTTCTACTGATCATGGCAGGTGATACAGTGATTTTTGAGCGGAGCAAACAACAACAAAATATTCTGGACATTATTCAATGCTTGCCTTTATATCCTGGTGAGTTTGATCCTAAAGCTTACATTGATTGGGAGCTAAAAGTAGATAATGAATTTGATGAGCATGACCTGTCGGAGAAACAAATGATTTATATTGCCTCTAATATTTTAACAGAAAATGCTTTGCTAGAATGGAAATATATTTGTAGGCATAACATTATTCCGCAAACTTGCAGAGAATTCAAAATACATTTTAGAGATGCCTATATTCCTGCATATTATGTTGATCATTTGCTTACCAAACTAGAGAAATTAAAACAGGGTAGTAGGACTGTGAAACAATACTACCATGATTTTAAAATTTGTATCATGTTTGGTGGATTGGATGAATGCATGGAAGATGTTAAGAATAGATTCATGAGAGGGCTCAATTCTGAAATTCGAAACTTGTTAATTGGCAAGTCCTATTGCTATATCGGTCAATTGTTTTGTCTTGCTCTCCATGCTGAAAAAGAAATTCTTTCATTTGTGAATACTTGCAAGAATGATGTGACTCATAGTGTCCAAACTTTGTCCACTCTACATGCTAACAAAGAGCAACGAATAGTGGAACCTGCTGCTGATTCAACTTTTCACAAGATGAATTACTTGTTGTTTCTTATGATAAAGAGGACTTGTGTGCTAATACTTCTTTTACTCATATACCAGAATTAATGAATAAGTGTGATATTTTTGGTTTGGAACCATACGAATGTGCTGTAGATAATCCTTCTCATCCTATTACTTGTGTACAAGATGAACTGAAATTGTTGTCTTCTTTAAATACTTTGGGTTATATTGAATTTAATATTCTGTGTAATTTAAATTGTCTAAAAGAGAAGGTTCAATTAGATTCTAATTTGCCAAGTTTAAATCATTATTCGCTTTATGCAATTGGAAAAAATGACATCAAAGAAGAATATTTGGTGCATAAAGTGTATATCCGTTCTAATCTGAAATATCCTTTTGGGCTACAATACCATGAGCAAATAGGGGGCTGCATTAACACTAATAATATCTTGCAAAGTTTTTCTAGTTTTTCTCTTATGCAACAGGATCAGCCTGAAGAACGGGAGCATTGTTTGTTGTGCCCATGCAGCATAGTCGTCGCTCCATGTTCCAACAACAAAGCAAGCACCTTTGAATGCCGTTGGAGCAAGTCGAGGACGACTTGCAGCCAAGAAGGGGAGAATGATGTGGACATCACCAGAATGGATACACTCACATGTAATAAACACACATGGAAGGTATGGAGGACCAAAGAAGTTGATTGGGGACCAAGCCTAAGTCTTCCCAATGTTCTCCATCAGGCCACCACGTCACTTTTGGTGCAAGGAAAGAAAGAGTCCATGTCCAACACGTTTTGGAGGCTGGATTCGGACTGCAGAACAGCACCAACTTGTGACGGACACCACGGTCGCATACGGACTCGGATAGGGACGTTCAAGTACTTCGTGGAAAGCTTATGAAGTCTAGTTTCATATGGATCCGGACTCAAGTCCATATCTCTCCTGATTCGTCCGCAATGACCAAAATACTACCGACTGGTTTTCTGTCTAAAGGTGCTGCGACATCTTAATTTGGCCCGATGGGCTTGTATCAAGTCGGGTCCATTAGGGACGCGTCCTAGGGTTGTAGTGCGACTCAAACACCCTCTTGGTCGTCCTCCTAGGTATTAATAAGGGTTAGAGCCGCCATGAACAGATTGGGGATTTTTGTTTTGTTGAAAGTTTAGCCATTGCTACTTCCTTGTAGACGCGTGTGTCGACTAGACCATCCGTTCTACTCGATTCGGAACCCCACCTTGTTGATTCCAGATTGGTTATTATCTCCATATTTGCAATTGAGTTGCTTGTTCTACTTGTTCTTGCTGGTTCTTCGATTGCTTGCAGGACAGGTGCCCTAGTGGCCGGGTGTCGCGCTCCACAAGATCGCAGCAGCCATTGGAGGTGGTGTATCGGTTGCTAAGGCGCAGCGTCCTTGGAAGGCTGTAGTCGGGCCGTGAACGTCGCCTCCATCTCAAATCGAGTTATCCCCCGCCTCTCATCGAAAGATCGGGAACAAACCCTAGCGGGTTCACATCACCGGGAGCCCTTCCAGTAAAGCTGCTGCGGCGACGATGTTCTGGCTTGCCCTGGCGAAGCGCGGGGGACCCTCGTTGTCTTCGAGGATCCTCCAGTTTACGTCGCGGGCGGCGGCGCGTGCGCGCCCTCCATCCCCACGGCGTCCAATCTCTCGCTCGAGTTTGGCACTATCCTGTTATATCTGGAGGCGCGCCTCCTCGAGCTCCTTCTGCCACTCCCGCAGCTGCTCGAGCCGCGCGGGCGGTGGGGCTTGGTTCCTCTCCCTGGCCCCGTTGTTAGGCTGCTTGGGGGAATTTCCATGCTGTGGGCATCTTCGACGCGCCCTTCGGGTACTCCCGCCATGAAACACTCCGGCGAGGGGTGGTGGCTCCCTCCGGTGGAGCCAGAGTCGGAGATCACCTCTGATTCCCCTGCAAGAAGATCATGGAAGGATTCCAAGATGTAGTCTGCCATCCCCACGAACTCACCGTTTGTGGGAGTCGAACCAAAAAACATCGCAGCGAGGCGATGTGCATCCCCCACCGCTTTGCGCAGGCCAAAAGGAAACCTCGTCGGGACGCCCCTAGCCGAGATCTCCGGGGAGAGTGGTTCTCCCCCGGAGAGCTGCGTTGTGACGTTGGCGAGCGAGATGAGAGTGAGGTGCAAGTCCTCCTGGGTCAGTCGGGGACCTAGGAAGACGCGGAGCTGATGCCCGAGTCTCTCGTAGTCAAAATCGAGAGGCGGGCTGTCCCCGGGGTTGCGATCCTTTAGGGCATGCAACTGCAGTCCTCCGAAGTCCTCAACAATGGAGTTGAGGATGGAGGCGCAAATGGGTCGGGCTGGAACGTGGATCTGCTCCAGTCCTCCCTCCGTGGTGACGATGAAGTCCAGGCTCCCGAAATGCACGAGCGCGCCCAGGGCCCATCCTCTGGCGTGGTTGGCCATCTGCAGCCTGAAAAGATTGTCGAGATGCGCAAAGGCCCATACCTGGCGCGCCAACTGTCGGTGTTTTGAACCGCCGACTAGTAAATCTTGTGATTGCACGTCTGGCCCGGATGGTGAGCAAGAAAGACACGAGGGTTTATATTGGTTCGGGCAGAATGTTCATACGTCCAGTTCGAGCCACTTGTGCTCTTGTACTAGGTTTGCAACAAGGGTTACGAACGGACGAGAGAGGGATGATGGAGGCGCTGTAGATGTGGGCCCCAATGGCCCTGTAGATGATGACGGAGGCGCTCCCATACCGTGCCCTAGTGCGACAAGCGTCGTCCGTCCCAACGGGATGGGCGGCACGAGTCTGTCTGGCCGCAGGACGGGCGACGTGCACCCGGCTGAGATGGGCGGCGTGAGGCCCCGGCTCGTTTTACGGCTTGACCCCCCAGCCCGGCGGACGTCCGGGGCATGCCGTAGTTGCCTATGTTCTCCGGGGGTCAAGTCGTCGCACGTCCTTACCTACTCTTTCGCTAGAGGTATGTCCCACGGCGTGGCCCGTCGCTTCGTGGGGTCCCCAGGGGCCCCACGGCCAACGGCGGACGTGCCCGAACCCTTTCCCTTGGGGTTGGGCGAGGCGGACACGGCCAACCCGTCATCGCTAGGGTCGGGCGAGGCGGACGCACCCGATACCTTACCGTTGGGGTCGGACGAGGCGGCTGTGTCCTCCTCCAGTGCTTCGTGTAGGGTTGTCGATGCCCCTTCTCCTGGTGGGTCGTTCCGCAGTCATTTGACGGCCCAGCTGGCCCAAGCCGAATACTCTGAGGGAGCTAATATATGATCAACCTCTCTAAGGAGCGTTCTTTGGGGGGGTGCATGACACTTGCCCCCGACAAGTACTGAGCGGCTATACCATTTTCCTGTAAGAACCTTGCAAAAGATCCAAGAACTTGACCATATGGGGTATGTTGACCGAGTACTCCCCCCACGGTTGGACCTTACTATCTTAATCTTTAAATTATGCTGATTACCTACTTCAACCTCGAATATCTTAAATTTATCCAATGCTTCTGATCGTTCTTTAATTGGATAAATATAGCCATAACGCGAATAAATCTGTAAACGTTATGTATGATTTCCAAAACCCCTACACTTTGTTTGGCTCCTTTCTTAATTTGTTTAACATACTTTCCATTAATGCAATCGATGCAATATTATGTATCTGAAAAATCTAGAGGATGCAAAATTTCCTCTTTGATTAATCGTTCAATTCCCCCTCTCGAAATATGGTCTAAATGACAATACCATAATTTCACCGATGTTTCATTATCACTGACTCTCCACCTTCCTGAGATACTCAATGGCAGTAGTACTTTCTGGGATTGCTCCCCTTATTGCCTCCACAATGGAGCTCTTAATCACCATCAAGCATTCTTCCAATTAAAATATCCCGTTGGTTCTAATTTAATTAGAAGATAAACATAATCATTGCAGCGGAAACGTGAAAAACCATAAAAAAAAACATACTTATGCAGAAACATTTCTATGTGCTCATCTTCTCTCTAATAAATTCATCACGTTGGTGCAAAGTTATTAGAGATAAAAACTAGATAAAAAACATCAAAAAAATCTATCTGACAAGAATAAATTTCTTATTTTTTTAACTGAACATGCGGCCCAGCCGCGAAAATTTGGCCCGCTCGACTCACTTGCGCGACCACTTGGCCTGACGTGGGCTCGGCTCGGCTCGCTGGCCCACGGCCTGCTCACGCGCTGCGCGCCCCACGTCCTAGGCCGCAACCTGGGCCTAGGCCGGGAAAACGCCACCCCGCCTGGGCTAAAAGGAGCCCAGTAGCCGCCCCTCGATCCTGGCCGCCGATCTGCATCGGACGGCTGGCCGTGCGTCTCGAGGGAACAAAAACCCGGCAGCCGACTCTCCCCTTCCAAAACCCTACACCATTTCTCTTCCTTCTCCCCTTTTGTCTGCTCCGAGCATGACAGGAGCGGCGGAGGCGGCCACCAGTGGCAGCCGGAGAGGGTGGCGGCGCCGCCGCAGGTCCCCTCGCCGGCGTGCGCGTTCCCCGTGAGGGAGAGCGCGCCGCCGTCGAGCGGGTTCGCGACGGTGCCCTGGGCCCGAGGTCCTCGCGCCATCGAGCTGGCATCGAGCGGCGTCGGCTCGGCTTCCCGCTCGGTGCCAAGGTGGCTGCCGGCGGTGGTGACCGGCGGCGCGGTTCAGGTAAGCCCCGTCGGTTCTCTTTTCTTTTCTAGAGTTAGGGTTTTGGATTTGCTTCTTCGATTTGAATCGAATTCACCTCCTTCTTTCTTTTCTTTCTTCCCCGGAATAGATCTACTCACTAGTCTCGCTATGATACCACTGATAGAAATACAGGACTTATAGGAGTAGATCAAGTAGGTTCTTACATTAATAGTAAGATAAACAACAAGGTTTAAGCCTAGGTTACATTAACAGAGAGAGGGAGAGAGAGAGAGGGGAGGATGAATAACCATCGGGCTTGGATGTGGAGTCCGCCATGGCGTCGGTGGAGAGGGCGGCGAGCGCGAGTGTGCTGGAGTCATGTACGCAGTGACGTTCGCGGCGAGGTTGAGGACGACGGCCTTCGGGTCGAAGTAGAGGTGCAAGGGTGATGAGGACGTGGTGTCGAGGGCGGCGGCGCTTCCCGTTGCTCTCAGCGCTACCTAGATCGGATTAGGGTTTGTCGGTGGGTCTGTGGAGCACGACGAACCTTGGCATGCGTACCCCCGTGGCCCGACCTCCTCTATATAGCTGCGCGATGGGGGCCCACCAACCACATCTTTATTGGACGCCCCCGATCAGGGTGCGATCAAGGACTCCGACTCGGTCGTGACCGAGTCGGACGAGATCAATCCTAACACCCTGAATGCGACGCTCACGCCGGTTACCTGCACGGCACCCTCCTGTACTTATCCTGAGCACGCCGCCGGCGCGGAGCCTGTCGGCCATGCCGCGCCTCGCCATGGTGCTCATGGCGGCGCCACTCATGTCGAAGTGGGCAGCCTCGCCGGGGAACAGCCCGCCGGGGGATCGGTCCGTGATGACGACGGTCACCGGCTGGCCGGAGCAGGTCGTGTTGCTCGCGCATTTGACCTGGACGGACGCGTTGTCTTAGCACTAATTTCGGTTTTAAAATTTGTTAAATGTATACGTGTGCCAGCAGTAGGGCGTTCTGCTGGCGTAGGTACCTCATAGCAGGTGCCGCAGCCCTGGCCTCCCCTGTACAGCGGCGTGCTCCCGGCGGCGATCATCGACGAGAATGGCCGCTTCCCGACGGCGGTCTGGTAGCCGCACGCGCCACCTGCATGCATGCATATGTTTCTACCCATTAGTCAGTGGACCCATGTCAGCTCCGGCACGGTCACGCGCGTCGGCACAGGCATCGATCGCCTGCATTGCACGCGCACTAACCTTCGCTTCCGTCGCCGTTGGGGGCGCCGTAGTACGTCGTCCCGGCGCCCCACAACCAGCCGCCGCTGCCGGCGGCTGCCGGCGCCGAGGGCCTAGCGGTGTGGTTGCTGCGTGGCTTTGGAACAGTAGTTGGCTGCGGCCGCTTGTGGTTGATCGACTTTAGCTGGGACGCAGCTAGCTTGAAGTTGTAGTTGGTCGGCGGCGTAGGCGTTGGCTTGGTGAGCTTCCGGGAGCAAGCAATGGGGCTCAACAGAAGCGAGAGCACCACCACCATTGCGCCCAACAGTAATGTGTAAGAAGGTTTCGCCATTGCCAGCTGGCCTAGCAGCTTACCTTAGCTTGTTGCTGGAGTGCTCTTTGAGAGTTGCATGCAGCAGTGGTGACGACAGAAACGAGTGTTTATAGGGCATGCATTCGGGGCGGATGCACAAGGACAAAGACAACTTTGGGGATTCTAGCTACTAGTCGAATTATTAGGGCGAACGTGACAAGTTGATGTGTTAATTGGCCTGAAAAAAGTCTAAGCAGAGTAGCAGACATGTTTAGTCTGCACCACCTGGTCATCGACAAATAAATGGGTCGCGATTGAGTACGACTACGAAATGTCCTCTGTAATATATGAAGTAGTATCTCGCTAACTTACGGCCGGCCGTAATATTACCTTCCCATACGGCTGGTCTTTTTTAAAAAATATACTATATTGTCTGCTTTCCGGTTTTGGCAACCCCCACCTCTCCTCCCTTTCCTACAATTTTTAGCGCCAACCAAAGCTGGTCGCGCGCCAAATATGCAAAAACCCGTGGGCCCGGCAAACACCTTCTCCCTTCCCCCTCCCGCTAAATTGCCCGCAAAAGGAACTAGAAATCCAGCACTACCACTGCCGCTTGCCGCACACAAAAGCAAAATAGACGCATTGGTGGATCCAAAGAGATTTTTATATGTGCCCATCATCTACAGATACATGTTTTTAGGGTTCCAGCAACAAAATGAGATCCACAGAAAAAAAGACATCCCCTGATGCAAAAATGCAGATCTTGTGTTACAAAGTTGCTAGAAGTATAAAAACTGAACTTCGTCCGGACAAGACAAATGTGTCGGATCCACCTCATTGCTCCCCCCTCCCAAAAAAATTCCACTGTTGTAGATGCGTACATGTAAGATTGAAAATCAGGAACAAAATTAGAAAATTAAAAAAATACATACAAAGATTTGCCTGGAAAAAATGACTGAACTATATGTTTTAACAATACATTATTGCCTGATGATGCATATTTAGTTTCTTTATAATGCATGTAAAAATGCTTTGGTGCTCCTGCTGTCTAATCAGTTTTGTAACTTGCTGGAAATGGTATGTGTAGGGAAAGTAAAATGGATTTAAACAAGCTTCCACCTAAGTTTGATTATGATTTTCTAGATGATTCAGATACCAATCCTCCCTATTGCACTCAACCAGTCCTTGGAGAGAGGAGTAAATGACAATGAGCATGATCCAAAACTTCAAGACTCAACTGTTTTGGGTAACAATATAGCTGCAGTTGGTAACAATTTAGCTGTTGTTGGCAACAATTTAGCTGAAATCACCCCAGATGTGCATACAAAATGCTGATAACACACCAGATGTAGCAATTGTGGAGAAGATTTGGTCAACACCTACACTAGGCAAACGTTTGGTACTAAGCAAGAAGCAAGGGAGTTCTGCGACTCATATAAAACCATGTTATTGCCTAATAATACCTTATATTTTGCCTATTAAAGTATAGAAATTTGCCAATATGAAACCATGTTATTGCCTAGGGAGATTTTAGTACTGGGTGGGAGCCAAGACGGGTTAAAAACGCATCCATCGAGTGCTTAAAGAAGCATGAATGGTGTGCTTATATAACTCTGTTTTATTTACAAACTGATTCATACAACTAAAAAAGGTGAAGAAAAAGAGGAACGCATATATGCTGTACTTATGTAAACAAGCAATTATATTGTTTGTACTTGCGCAATTATAAATGAATTTTGCAACCGTAAACTGATCACTGACAGCATACAATAGATTGTTGCTTAACGATAAGGTGCTTGTTATGCTACAGGTTTGTAAAAGACAAAAAATACTGCATAGAGAATGTGCCCCCTCCCCATCACAGCCTAAAAAAAATCCTACTACCCACTAATTAATTCCGAACTAGCATAGAGCTATCATAAGTAAAAACTACTATCAGCCATTTTTATTCGAGCTATGTGTAAAACTACTAAAAACAAACTACCATCAGTAAACAGGCAGCACAGAGCTAGAATCAGTCATCAGATACACCCCCCTAAGGCTAATTCTACCAATCCTGCAAAAATTCATGGAAAGCCGAACTAGCAAAGCTGCATTCGTAGGTTTGCAAAGAAACAAAAAAAAAACCTAATCCAGGTTTGTAACTATATTTCCAATTCAGTTGAACATAGTCACAAAGTATTTCCCATCTGCTGCGGTAACTTTGTAAAGTGATATTGTTGTCCAAATGGCAGAATCCCAGCATACCTGAAGGTCAGGGCACTCCTCCCTAGAAATCAAATGTAGAAAGCGCGGTAGCACTCCAGAGCCGATCACCTTGTCAATCCGGGGGTTCTCTGATTTTTGTTACCATTGTTAACGACCAGAGCAGTTTACATAAACTCGAGCTGCAATCCAGACAATTAAATGAAGAAAAGAGATTGGCTACGAAGTCAGAAGAATCCATCGACAAATCTCTCTTCAATCTTACAGAATCGAAAAAACTCCCACCGTCCCACTAGTTTTGTTTCGAGAAAACGAGACGGCAAGAATGAGAAATTTTGTTGGCAAAGTAGAAACGCACCAATCGAATGCAGGTCCCTGAACTCTCTGACGGACGGCCTCCAACTACATTCTGCTGTCATCCGAAAACAACCGCTTAGCCAACTGCAGCAGGATCCCCAGCAAACGCAAACGCAAGTTACGCAACAAAGGCGGGCAAATCATGAGACTGAAGAAAGAGGCGAGGTGCAGAGCCAGCAGAGCAGGTAGGATCGAGACGAACCATGACGAGAAACCTCACCTCCTTGTCGACGGCTAGCGGCGGGTGCTGCGCCGCCGCCGCCACCGCCGCGCCTCTTCGCCAGCGCGCTGCCGCGGCCGCCCTTGCGGATACTGACGGTGACGTCGACGCGCCGCGCCGTCGCCGCCCCTCGCCCGTCCACCGACGCCTTGAAGCCGCTCCGACGGAGCTCCGTCCGCTCGCTGGGCCGCAGCGGCATCGCCTCCTCCCCCCGATTATCTCGCCGAATTCCAGATGCTTGCGCTGATGATCTCCACCAAATCAAAATGGAAAAAATCCACACATCAAAACGACGAACAGGGGAGGGGGGAATCACTTACCTGAGCTCCCGAACTGCCGCAGATGCCCGTCGGGATCCAGAGGATGGCGCCGATGTAGGAGATGAGAACAGATGGAGGCGAATCGCTGGTCGATGCTAGCGATGAAAGAGGAGAGAGAATAAGAGAGAGCGGGAACGAAATGAACAGGCGTCCGGAATGAATTTCTCCACCGCTCCCTCACCAGCCTTCTGGGATGTGGGACCGCCGGATCAGCTAAGCGTGGGTGCGCGCGGGAGCCTGTATTGTTGGATAGAGCGGGGATGGTGGATGAAAACAGCCGTGCAGTTGGACAAACGTACGGCCGACTGTAGTTGAGTCTTTACCTAATATGAAAAAGTGCATCACTTTGAAGTTTAGTGTCAAATTAAGTATCCGTACGCGAACATGGATTAGTTCATATAGTATAAGGCAAGTACAAGGAGTATTTCGTTTTGTTAGAACAGCACTTTGAGTGAGAACTACTCTATTGGTAATTTATCTAAGAACAATAGTTTTCAATACAAATCTTGCGGCATCAATTTTGTGGTAAAAATGTATTAATACATTAGTTGTGGTTAGATTCTGATCCCAACGAAACAAAATACATGGCATCTCAACCTAGTAGTTGCTAGGACTTGGGAGAAGTACTATAAAGCCCTATATATATATATATATATACACATACATATATATATACACACACTATACAAGTAGCATGTAGCAGCATACATACAAAATTGATCATCGATTGAGCAACAGCCAAGCTGATTGTACAAGTAGAGACAATGAGACATGCTGCTACTACTCGAGTACTGGTTGTTGCAAGTTGGAACGGTTTTGGTCCCAGGAAGTACCGAATCTTCCAGCTCTAGTTAGCTAAGAGCAACTCTAAGAGATTCTCCATATCTTTTCTTATTATTAGAAATAGAGATTTGATGAAATAATATCCTCCAACAGCTTCCCTAAGTGGTTATCCAAATGTAGCTATCCTTCATTCCACATTTCTCGCTAGCCAAAAATAGATAACGAAAATGGCTTTCTAGAGTGTATACAAGATATAGAAAAGCTGTTGAAGAATGCACTACTATAAAAAATATTTTTAGGGGCGGGTAAAAACGCATTTTTAGGGGCGGTTAGCGCACCCGTTGCTAGTTTTCGCAGCTAAAAATAGCTTCTCTAAGTGATTGCGATTTGCATTCCTGCCAATTTTGATCTCCCAATCTAGTTCGCGATCGTGACGCGGAATACGTTCGCTAACTAAAAATACTTATGCATACAAAATTAAATTATATGGAAATCAAACATCATTAGAGTACATCATTAAAGTGCACATTAAATACATATTTTTCCTCTATTCCTCCCTAGGACGCTACTAGAGGCGGCACGGTGCCGTTGATTGTCCCACTCACGAAGTCCAATGTATTTATATTCCGTTGACAAATCTTGTGCTTCGTGAAAAAATTTGCCCCTCACGTTGACCACTTCATGCAAAATGAAATGGCACAAATCGTCGACTACATGTAGAAGTTGTTTCTCGCCGAGCATGTGACGGTATAGCTCCGGGTGAATCTGCAATTATTGAATCCATGGTAAAATTAATTAACCAAGTGCTAGTTATAGTAAAAAAACAATGTACACATATGCATCTTTCCCAAATAAAGAATAGCGCCTTACACGTTCGGCATCAGTAGTATATCTCCCTTGCACCCTGTTGGCGCTAAAACTTGGCCGATGACTTTCAGCGTCGGACACACGACCCGGGAGAATCTGCTTAACTCCTGTTCGGGTGATCGCCCTGGCGCGGTTCGCGCGGCGTGCCAGTCAATCTAACCTGTTGATTGACAAGAAAAGAAACGTATTAAATTCCAGGGGTCTCGATCGGCTAAAGTTCTGATCTGTCCCGAAAAGCGTATCAGCAAATCGACCGATTTGCTATAAAGATGACCGGCTATAGATCAGCCGATAATTACATAGCGATTGCAAAAAAACTATTGGAGCAAATTAAACAATCACCACAGATGCAACACTTGAAATAGATCTAATCGGCTATATGATGATAAATAAGAAAAAATAATGATAAAGCCGACAGTTCGATCTCAAGCTGGTTAACTGGTGACAAAACTAGAGCAATAGATAAAATCTATAATTCTAGTAAATATCGATAACTGGTGAATAAATCTAAATGAAACAACAACGATGTGCCCGAAGTTAAAGCTTAGATATTATTCGATAAACGGAACTTACCAATCGGCCGGAGATCGTGTCGATGAAGTCCTGCCAACCCGTACGAACTCGTGAAAGAAAAAGATGTATTGGCGAAGTCGCCGACTTGAAAGTAAAGTACGATGAAAAAGTAGATTGTTTGTATTGATTGATGTGTCTTCTTTACAAAACCCTGACTGCTTCTATTTATACCCTAGGACTAAGACTCATGATCTGTCACGATCCGTTACAAACTTGACTTAAATATAAAAACTACTATATCTATAAGACTCTGTACGAGGCATTGGTGCATTGTGGACGGGACGCAGCAATTCGCGTGTATCCAATCGCGACCGAGAAACATGTTGTAGGACACTTTGCCATTAATAATAAAGAAAGTAGTGGGAAGGGTCTTACTGCCGATGGTGAGGTTGACGCAGAGAGCTCCGCGGGCGGGAGACACGTTGCCTTCGAAATCTTTGAGCATCATGTCCGTCTTGGTCAGATCTTCGTCGCTTTTGCTCAACTTCCGGAACATGGCATACGGCATGATGTTGACTGCAGCGCCTCCGTCTACTAGTAGCCTGGTGACAGGTCGTCCGTTAATGTGTCCTTTGAGGAACAGAGCCTCGAGATGTTGTCGTTTCTCATCTTCCGGTTTCTCAAAAGTGGCTGTCATTGGCTCCAAAACCAATTGCGCCATCTGCTCCTCCATCCTTGTCGCGTCATCTCGATCGGCGGGCGCCATGAACTCCATCGGCAAGATGAACACTATGCTGACGTCAGCTGCCGATTCTTGATTGTCGCCTTCCTCATTGTTGTTTCTTTTGGGGCGCCAGACTCGAAACCTGTCGTCTTTCTTATTCACCATCTGCCTCTGCTCTTCCTCTTGTTGTTCCCATTGGTGCAGATGTTGAATCCTTCATTTTGGAATTTGGACAGTCCATCAGGGCACCACCTGGGGTTCACCGGTTTGGCCGGCGGTTTGGCATGCTCCCAGTCTGGTTCCCGTCCTAGGGGGTTCTCATCTGACACCCTAGCGTCGGCCATTTTTTCTAGCCGATCGTGTGCGCTGGCTCTGCCCCCCAATCGCTTGTGCTGGTCGATCCTACCCCCCGGCCGATCATATTGTTCAAGCCTGCCCCTTGGCCGATCATACCGGTCAACTCTGCCCCCCAGCCGATCATGCACTGAAAGGCGCCGATTCTCTTGTTCGCACCAGTTTCTGCTGATCGGCTCTGATCCTCTATCTCTGGAGCGTGACCTCTTGAGCAGGCGATCGTTGCGATATAGTCCGCTGCACTCAGGGCAATTATCAGCTGATGGTAATCTGAGGTTATTTTCCCAGCAGTGGATGAAGAACGGGCATCGCCAATGATCTTCATGTCGGCGTATCATCTCTTCGCGATGTCTCGAACTTTCCTGTTGTCACTGATATTTGTTGAGCAAGAATTGGGAGGTGATGGGTCTACGCGATCGCTCTGATCCTTCGCCCTCGTCTTCAACCCGTCTTTTCCCTTTGACATCGTCCATTGTAGCCTGATTTTTGGGGTCCACGGCGCCGCTTCTTTTAGCCGATCCTGACGTCAGCACCTTGGTTTGAAGCGCGTTTCTTCCCGTGTCAACCATGTTAGTAGGGAAAGGATGCTGATCAATTTTCATCGGCTTTACTGGCTTCGCCGGGACTTCGAATTTGAGTCTGCCTTGCTCAATGGCCGACTGTATCTGCTGACGGAAGATTTTGCACTCGTTTGTGTCGTGAGACGTGGCATTGTGCCACTTGCAATATTTCATCTTTTTGAGCTGCTCGGCCGCTGGAATGGTGTGGTAAGGTGAGAGCTTGATCTGCCCCTCTTGGAGAAGTAAGTCGAAGATTTTGTCGGCCTTTGACGTGTCAAAACCGAATGCTTCTGGTTCTTTGTTCCCGAAAGGGCATGATATCGGCTTCTTCGCTTTGACTCATTCTGCTAGGCCGATTTCCGCTTCCTCTTCAGATTCACATCCCTCCAAATACGCCACCTTTTTCTGAAAATTCCTCCGCTGATCAAACGGACGTACTTCTTGACCGGCCAATCGGTGAACGATTTGACTTTAACTTTCAAACTCCTGTGAGGCATACTTCTCCTTGATGTGTGGCAGGAGACCTTGGAAGGCGATATCGGCCAGCTGAGCGTCAGTCAGGGCTAGGGTGTAGCATTTGTTTCTGACCTCTCTGAACCTCTGCACGTAATTAGTTACTGGTTCGTCGCTCCTCTGCCTGAGGCTGGTCAGATCTGAAAGCTTCATCTCGTGGACTCCTGCATAGAAGTACTTGTGGAATTGCTTCTCCAGATCGGCCCAAGTAACGATGGAATTGGGTGGTAGCGTAGTGAACCACTGGAAAGCCGACCCAGATAGAGACGACGAGAACAGACGCACCCGCAGAGCATCTTGTGTGGCGGCCTCCCTGCACTGGATGATGAATCTATTCACGTGCTCCACAGTTGAGGTGTCATCCAGCCCCGAAAAATTGGTAAAGTCAGGAACTTTGTACCGATGGGGAAACGGCAGTAGATCGTAGGCAGGTGGGTATGGCGTTTTGTACATATAGGTTTGTACCTTCGGCTTCAACCCGAATTGGTCTTGAATCACCTCCGCTATCCTTGCTGTCCAATCCACTTGCTGCTGATGAACAGTTGGTTGGGGGATCGGCGCATGTTGATGAATCGACGGTGGGACGGCCGGGTGATGGATCAAAGCGTGGGGCCGATTTTGCGGCAGCGTGGCCGGCTGAGCGGTTGACAGCTGGTGGCGTAGCGAATCTGCCGTCCCATCGTACAGCATCATCAGCGCCGCGCTTCTGAGTGTTCCCGCAGCATCTACCCCCCTGCCGATTTCTGACGTGGCCGGTTGATATTGAGGGACCGTCGGCCGGATAGCCGATTGGTGCCTGGATCGGAGAGCCTCCATGACCGGCTGATTAGTCCACAACAGCCTTCGTTGCTGGTGCTCCCCAAGGCACTGAATTTGAGGGCAGTGATTGCACGGAAGAAATCTGGGCAGGCTGAGGCGGCGCTTGTGATTGAAAGCATGGCGCACCATTGTATCCTGGAGGCATTGAAGGCAATGAAGTGTTGTATCCTCCGTGTTGTGTAGATATCGGCTGAGGAACTGAGTGAGACGTGCCCGGTAAGCTTCTGACGGGAGCTACAATAGGCGGGGCGTATGCTGGCCCCTGATATCCTTGAGCTACTCCGCTGACCAGAGAACTGATGACGGCATTGTATACCGTGTTGGTCATCAATGAGGATTGGTCGATGAAAGCCTGATAAACGGACTGTTGAATCATATCGGACATCTTGCCCGAGTCCTCAGTGATGGTGATCTGGCGGGGAGTTGGAAGAGGAGCTTTCTTGACTGTCTCCCCGCTTCTGGTACGACTGAAAGATTGCAGGTATACCTTCTTGTAGTCTTCTAGGTGTCTTGCCAGTTCTTCTTTCTAGTCGTCCTTGAGATCTGCCTCCGTAACCTCGATGACGTTGTTTTCAGAGATTTCGGCGGCCTTTGACATGTTGGATATTAAGGTGGTCCCACCAGGCGTGCCAAAAGTGTGTTGGCGCTAAAAATCGGCCGATGACTTTCAGCGTCGGACACACGACCCGAGAGAATCTGCTTAACTCCTGCTCGGGTGATCGTCCTGGTGCGGTTCGCCCGGCGTGCCAGTCAATCTAAGCTGTTGATTGACAAGAAAAGAAATGTATTAAATTTCGGGGGTCTCGATCGGCTGAAGTTCTTATCTGTCCTGAAAAGCGTATCAGCGAATCAGCCGATTTGCTATGAAGATGACCGGCTATAGATCAGCCGATAATTACGTAGCAATTGCAAAGAAACTACTGGAGCAAATTAAACAATCGCCATAGATGCAACACTTGAAATAGATCTATTCGGCTATATGATGATAAATAAGAAAAAATAATGATAAAGCCAACAGTTCGATCTCAAGCTGGATAACTGGTGATAAAAGTAGAGCAATAGATAAAACCTATAATTCTAGTAAATATCGATAACTGGTGAATAAATCTAAACGAAACAACAGCGATGCCCCAAAGTTAAAGCTTAGATATTATTCGATAAACGGAACTTACCAATCGGCCGGAGATCGTGTCGATGCAGCCCTGCCAACCCGTACGAACTTGTGAAAGAAAAAGATGTATTGGCGAAGTCGTCAACTTGAAAGTAAAGTACGATGAAAAAGTAGATTGTTTGTTTTGATTGATGTGTCTTCTTTACAAAACCCTGATTGCTTCTATTTATACCCTAGGACTAAGACTCCTGATCTGTCACGATCCGTTACAAACTTGACTTAAATAAAAAAACTACTATATCTATAAGACTCTCCTAAAGGAAACGGACTCCCGCAGGATCTTCTGCCGCCATCTCCTAGTCCAATCCGAACTCCTTCCATTGCTCTTCGACCGAGTCGGCGTCGCTCTTTGACCAACGTCATGTCATCTTTGACTGGGATCCTCTGTCATCTTGACTCAACATCCCCTCTTGGGATTCCATTGGCTTGATCCCCCTTCTATAAATAATTTATCTGTTGGCGCAAGCCCATATTGGCCCAAATGCTCCAGCCTTTCAATCGGCCGACCCCTACCAACTCCATTTGCCAATCGCCCGAAACAATGCAGCACCAATCGGCCGATTCCTAACTGTAGCACCAATCGGCCGATTCCCATTTGTAGCCTTTAAGTCTGCCGCATCGGCCAATTTCCTCCTTCCCTGACGCCGATTCAAAACGTGTCAAAATCTAGCGTCAACACACCCTTAGATGCTCGCACATGTAGTACCCACATTACACGGAACCTGCGGGTTGCTTGTGGCACGGGAAGTTTGTGCGTATAGTCATTTTCTCTGGTAAGCTCTGTTTTAAAATGAAAGAAATGGAAAGTTAATTTATATATGTATACTTCTATAGAGAAATAAGCATGATGTGCATAGGGAAGATAAGAAATTCACTCACAATGGTAGAATTTCTATGAATTCTTGGTATCTCTGGGTTGACCATTCCAAGGAGTCCAATACGAGAATTTTTCCAAGTTTTGGCTGTAATAGGAAAGCAATCCAATGATTTCTGGAAAAAAATATTATGTACGATTTGTAAGCAATCCAGTGGTATATCAAATGGTTGATATTAGACTTACTGGATGTGGTATGGCGCAAATATGGCATCCATGTCTTCCCATCGTGTCGTCATATGCGATATGTAGGCCACAACCATCTTCATAGTCTCTCGGTGAAATTTATGTCGTCCCTTTTTTTTTCCTTCTTTGATGCAAATGGCTTTAGGTAGTCATCGTCGTCCTTCATCCATTTTGGCCCGGCGTGCCTGGCCTCGCAAATCGCTACAGGGTCAAGGTACCGGACCTTGTCCTTTAAAATAATGGCATCCATTGTTGGTATCCTGTAGAATATAATGTATGACAATTAAATATTTGTGCATATATAGTACTTTAGGTCGTAATATAAATCAAATTAGTATCGATGAGGCACTTACATGCACCAGAGTCGAACCATTTCAATACCAAGTTGTTGGAGGCGGAACATGTGTTGAATGTCTTCAAAATCGAATACGATATCAAAGATTTGTTGCCCCTTAAGTCCGAATACATCCGAATGGTGCGGAGCATGTATAGTTTTTAGCCCAAGTATACATGCCCTCTTCCAATTATGAAACCTCCGCATAAAACTAGGACAATCCCTTAGTGCCCAGTCCGGTAGCAAGTCTTTTCCGTACTGAAACTTTAAAGGAGCATCATCTAAGTCTGGAAGGTCATCAACCCCAATGTCCTTTTTGTGCTCTGTGTCAGTGTGGGGCGTAGAAAAGCCCAGCCGTCTGCTGGCACTACAATCTGCTGGATTATCCTTTGACTTAGCCTTCTTAGCCTTTTCATCAGACTTCTTGTTTGCGGCGTGCCATCTATTCACAATTTTTGACCCTTCCTTGTCATTTTGGTAAGACCGCAACACTCGAGGCAACAGTGATCGGGCCGGTGGCAGAGCCAGTGGTGATACCAAGGCCTGTGGGGATGGCTCTCGTGGTGGTGGTGATACCTGGGCCTGTGGGGATGGCTCTCGTGGTGGTGGTGATGTTCGAGCTGGCAATGATCGCGAGGCTGTTGGTGATGGCTCCCGTGATATTGGAGCCGCTGGTGATGTCGGAGCCTGAGGTGATGGCTCTCATGATACTGGAGCCACTGGTGATGCATCTCGTGGTTGTGGTGACGGCAGGGCTAGTAGTGAATGCTCTGGTGCTGCCCCCTACTCTTGTTGTTGTGGTGCTGGCGAGATATGGTCCGGAGCACCAATGGTACCTGACCAACCAGTAAGATATCTCGTCTATGCCAAAAATGGTGCTGCCGACACATTCTCCAAGGCAACTCTTCCCATCTGCAGTGGGGATGTCTATCTCGTTATCCTCATAGCTTGATTTCAAGAGTTGCTCCACTTGTACGCATGCATATAGGGCCGGGATCGGTTTTCCCTCAAATAAACCCCTAGATGGATGCACCTGGACCTTGGCAACTTCCTTTGTCTTTCCAGCTCTACCGATAGGATAGAGCAACAAGCAGGGAGTAATACTCGTTATGGTATCCACCGGGTATTGTTGAGCTGTGGTCGAGGCAGCACTGCTCTGTGCACATGCCGAACTGGCTTGGCCAAGTACGAGAGGTTGCATGCCCACCATCTGTTGCTGCCCCACCTCTTGCGACGGGTTGAACATAAGTAGCCCCGACTGCTGCTGCTCTGCAAGTGTTGCCATGAACAAATCCTTGAACTTTGCTTGCATTGCATTCTCTGCTGCTGCCACGATTTCTTCTTTATAGCGGTCATGGCTCCTGTACCTAGCCCGGTCCTTCTCGAACCCATCCTTGATGCTCAACTAAGAGGACATGCCTCTGACGCGGCCTCCATGCTCTTTGGACCCAATGGCTGTACTGAGCACATCCTTCTACCTATGGGGTTTCAACTGACCTTTTTTCCAAAGCTCGGCAAGTTGTGACATTTTTTCTGCCACCGCTTCGGTCTCGAGTCGATCAAATTTTGGTTTCCCTTCAACTATCTTTGGCTTCCTTGCTTCAAGCCACCGCCATCCACGTTCGTCCAAGCCTTCATAAGGGTCGGGCTGCCCGTTAGCTATTGCCGCCTCCCTTTCACGCCGCCACTTCTCGACCTTCCTTTGGTACCCACCTAGCCCAAGGTGGACTCTATGTATGTTGCTCTTTGCTAGTTCACTTTGCTTCTGGCTTAGAGCTAGAGCTTTTTCGGTGGTCTTCTGTCAAACAAACTCTTCCCATTGTGCTGGTGTAATGTCTCCGTAATCTGCAAATGGCGTTCGACCCTTCTGGACATACCGGGTATTCAGTTCGCTCTTCCACCGGTGGAAAGTTTCACCCAGCATCTTCAGAGCACAATGCTTTACTTGTTCTCTACTTCCTCTGGGCAGAATAAAAGTTCTACTCAACAATTGTCACATCGCTTCTTTCCTCCCCTCAGGAACCAGGGGCCAATTGGGGATCGTTGGATCCAAAACCATCTTTGTTCTGATTATTGCACTGATAGCATTCCGAAACTTTGCTACAACCTGCGGAGGATCTATGGGCTCTCCTGCCGCGCTAATTGCATTGACAGTCCATTGCCCTTCGGGGTATTGGTTTCTTCCTTGCTGACCTCGTTTCCTTTTGTTTTGGCTGCTAGAGGTTGTACTTGCAGGATTGGGACACGAGCTTTCATTGTCTTCCTCTGTGGGGCTAGGGGGTCCGGGTCAGCGCTTACTCCTTCCTGTCGGGGCCGCCTACACAGATAATACACGTCATACAGGTCATTACTCGTATAGTCTGCTTCGTTGTAATTAATCGTGTATTCATTACCCGACGTGCTTCCGGTTCGTAATCAGGATCGAACGCCTCCCATAACCGTCTTTCTCTTGCCAGAACAGGGTGTGGATCAATCGGATCATGCCACTTGTCACCTACCAAAGCGCCTTGTCCAATCCTAGGGCCGTGCTCGTCCCCAGATTTGACACCGACGTCGTCGCACTCCTTGTCCTCAGATTGGTCACCGACGTCGTGCTCGTTCTCCCACTCCATCTAGGATGCAATTTGTTCAAGCTCAACTTGCGGTGTGGCATCTCCCTTCGTGGGGAAGATGACGACGGAGGATCCATCTATTAGTTCTACGCTACATAGCCATAGAAGATATATTTTAATAAATATTTCAATTCACAACGAAATGAGAGAGAGAAATTTCTTACAAATAAGAAATTCATTTCACATTTAAATTACAATTACTTCGAATAGAAATGTTGCAAATATAAACATCATCAGAGGTCAACATTTGCTCAGCACTGATTAGAGGTCAACATTTGCTCTTCAATGTCAAAATTATCACTCTCCCTATGTCTCCACCATTTTATGATTTTATAATTTGGATGGTTGGTTTAACTATACATTTGCCAATCCTCAATGAGCAGACGTGAGCGGACGACGGCGATGGCCAGGAGCGGGCGGCGGCGGTGGCCGGGAGCGGGCGGCGGCGGAGAAGACGCGCGCGCGGGTGGCAGTAAGCTGTAAGCTGCAGTAAGGCTGAACGTATCCAAAGTTAGTTCAAGTTAATTGAGTAACATATTGTTTTGACACTCAATCACTTCAATAATTAAAACTATAAAATCAACAAAAACATAATGGCCAAATTTGTTGACCTGCAACTACAGAAGTTTTTCAGTATTGATTCAGTCGTTGATGTGCAATTGGATAAAGTAGCAATGTTACAAAAATAATGCAGACTTCCAAAAGGATATGATGTTTGGTGATCAGCACCAGAAGGAAAAAAAGCAAGTCACATGCTAAGATGTAAGACCTACTCCATATGACAAAGAATTTTATTCAGAGAGACCTACTCCATATGACAAAGCAAGTCACAAAGAATTCCATATGACAAAGAATCGGCGCCCGCGGGATAACCCTAACAGTTATCTTATCATCATATTGCTAAACCCTAACGGGAAATTGGCGCCCGCAGGGGGGGGATATCGAGCCGATTCCTAGCCAATACAAGGAGGGGCGCGCGAGGAGGGAGTGGTTGGCCGCGGAGGGGGGGGGGGCGTACCTGCGGCGGGCGGGAGGGTGCGGGAACGACGAGTCTCCGAGGAAGACGAGGCGGCGGTGCGGAGGACGAGGCACGGGGGAGGAGGCGCGGGGAGGGGAGGCGCCGCGCGGAGGGAGCTTGAGGCCGCGCGCGGAGGGGAGGCCGGGAGCGGGCGGCGGCGGAAATTTTTGGCAGCCTAACGGCATCCGCTCGCGCTTACCCGGGATCTGAAAATTTTTCTAAGTCCGGGGCGGACTATATAGGAAAACGATTTGTAGGGGCGGGTGACGCCCCCACCCGCCCCTACAAATCCTTTTCCAATTTCCACTAAAATTTCATTAAATTCAAAAGTCATAGCAAAACACATCGAAAAAACTTAAAGTCATAGCATTATGTGATATGTACAACTTAATGAAAATATCAAATAAATATTTTATTGCATGTAATGGTTTAAAGTGTCAAGACCACAATGTGCACCTCCACAACATACTATCTCATTGCACTCAAGACACTCTTTGTGTTTTGAACACCCTCAATCATTATATGTACTGAAACATGTTTATCGTATTTTTTACTAGTTCTATACTACACAATATGTTTCTAGTGCAAATTTGAGTTTTTTTCATATATTTTGCTATTTTTTTTGAATTAAATGAGTTTTCGGTTGAAATTGGTGAATGATTTGTAGGGGCGGGCTGGGGCCTCACCTGCCCCTACAAATCGATTTTGGGCTGGGGGCACGGAAAATCGGCGCCCGCGGGATAACCTAACAGTTATCTTATCAGCATATTGCTAAACCTAACGGGAAATAGGCGCCCGCGGGGGGGGGGGGGGGGGGGGGGGGGAACCACTGAAAATTCATTTAATTCAAAAGTCATAGCAAAACACATCGAAAAAACTTAAAATTTTTACCATAAGCATTATGTGACATGGACAACTTAATAAAAATATCAAATAACTATTTTATTGTATATAATGGTTTAAAGTGTCGAGACCATAATGCGCACCTCCACAACATACTATCTCATAGCACCAAATTCATTTAATTCAAAAGTCATAGCAAAACACATCGAAAAAACTTAAAATTTTTACCATAAGCATATTTTGATACGTGAAACATAGGAAAAATATCAAAATCCAATTGCAGTGTATGTAATAAATAAAAGCGTTGAAACACCAAGGTTCAAGCGGTAACAATTCTTGATTCACCATCTTTATGTGCCCATGGCTTGTCGTCTTTTCTTATGCTTGCTTCAAGAATCCTCATCTTTTGTGGTACGTCTGTGAAGAGGTTCATCTCATCATATTGATTATATTCTTCCACATCGTCGATACCATCAACTCCTATGATATCTTGTTTTCCAGGGACAACAATGTGTTTTGTCTTCTTTGCAGGATCAGCTACATAGAGTACTTGTGCGACCTGTGAGGCAAGTACCCATGGGTCATATTTATAACCAACATTGTTGAGGTCGACAATCGTGAGCCCATAGCCGTCCACCTCAACACCTTTTGGGTGTTTGACCCAACGACACCGAAAGACCGGGATTTGTATATTGGAACCATAATACACTTCCCATGTATCATCTATGACACCGAAATATGTTGTACTTTGCTCTGTTCTCTCATTTAAGGCCTCAATACGAACACCACTATTCTGAGACACGGCCTTCTTGTCCTTGGCGGCAGTATAGAACAGATATCCATTAATATCATACCCTTGCCATGATGTGACCTGGCTAGATGGACCAGCTGCCAATCTTTTAATCGTTTGCTCCTCCACGGTCTCCCCATGTGGTAGATCCAGGTCCTTCAACCATGCAGTCAGCCGACGTTTGTGCTCTCTCATGATGCTCAAGTGTTCATTGACTAAAGGAGTCATTATCGTGAGGTGCTACAAGATGCTATGATGGGCTTGTTGCACACCTTTGAAATCTTTGTCGATGAAGATTTTCCTCCCAACTGTGCCCACACCTTCCAACCTCGCCAAAAATCGTGGAATAGGCAAACCAAGGGACACGTTATCCTTTAGGTAACCTAGGAAAGACTCGATGACTTCCTCAATATTGTATCCCTCTATCATGGACCCCTCAGGATGAGCACGATTCAGTACGTACCGATTGAGGATGGACATAAAACACTCATACGTCCACATTTCATGTAGGTAAAGTGGACCAAGTGCCCGTATCTGATCAACCATGTGAATCATTAGGTGTTCGATTATATCAAAAAACCCCGGAGGGAAGAACATCTCGAGTTGCGCCATAGTCTCCCCAATGAATTCTTAGAGATCCTGCAACTCATCTTCGTCGATCACTTTTTGTGAAATCCTATTGAAGAAGTAACACAACCGAGTGATTACCATCTTTACATACACCGGCTTGATCGCTCTAATTGCAATCGGGAGGAACACCGTCAGCAACACATGAGAATCATGACAGTTATAGCCGCATAGTGATAGATCTTTCATCGAGACTAGTTTCCTTATGTTGGACGTGAAACGACTCGGGACACTGATCCCTCTTAAGCTCTCGCACATTGCCTTCTTCTCATCACGTGTCAGGTTGTAGCTAGCTAGGGGAAGTTCATATCGGCCATTCCCTTTATCCGCAGGGTGAAGATCTTGTCTTATCTTCATGGCTACCAAGTCCTGACGCGACTTCAAGGTATCCTTTGTTTTGGCTGATGTCTCCAGGAGGAGCCCAATTGTGTTACCAAACACATTCTTCTTTAGGTGCATACCATCGATTGCATGGCGGACCTCAAGATCCGCCCAATACGGCAAGTACTTGTAGAAGATGGACTGCTTCTTGAATGGTACGCCATCGATGGGTGCCTTATCTCTCTTTCTCTTCTTCCCATCTTCCTTTTTCTTCCCATAAATGACCTGGATGGTCTGAACCATATTGAAAACATAGTGCCCGTCTCGTTGTACTGGAGCATAATGTAATTCAAACCTGCCATCAAAAAGATTATAGAACTTTTTACTTCGGTACCTATGTCCTTCCACTAAGAAGCGTCTGTACTCAAGGTAAACTACCTTTCGAGAACCTTCAAGGAAAGACGATACAGTGCCATCCACGCACACTGTGCATCCCGTCCTACCTTTGATCTATCCTGACAGCATAAACAATGCCTGGTAATCATGGATGGTGACGAATATAATGGCTCTAAGATTAAAAGGCTGCCGTGCACAACCATCAAAGATATTGATACCCTCCTTCCATAAAGTTTCCATCTCTTGCATCAGAGGCTCAAGAAAAACATCTATATCGATGCCAGTATGCTTGGGGCCCTCTATAAGGACGCATAGCAAAAGATACTTCCTCTTCTAGCACAACCATATAGGCAGGTTCTACATAATCAGTATCACTGGCCATGTGCTGTGGGTTCTACTTATTTCACCAAACGGATTCATTCCATCCGTACTCAACGCAAACCGAACATTTCTCGGGTCATTCCCAAATTTCAGATAGTACTTCTCATCGAATTCCTTCCACTGCCGAGCATCAGCTGGATGTCGGAGCTTTCCGTCACCCTTCTTACGCTTATCTGAATCCCACGATCGCATCAGTTCAGCATCCTTTGGGTTCGAGAAGAAACGCCTCAGGCGATCGGAAACTGGGAGGTACCACATAACCATGGCGGGAATTCTGCTCTGCTTCTCAGGAATGCCTAAAGTAGCGTCATCTGGCTCAACAGAGGCAACACTATTCTTCGCCACGTTCCTTTTATTCACATCGGTTGGACCATGATTGTCGTCACCACAGTAACCAGCATTATTTTTGTACCGACTTGCAGAACATACAGGGCATTTCTTCAAGTCTTTGAAAGTATCCCTATGATACAAAATACAATAATTTGGATATGCATGAATTCTTTCCACACCCATCATGAACGGGCTCACAAGCTTCTTTGCTCGGTATGTGTTGGCTGGCACTTTATTTGGCTTTGGAAGCAACCAAGCCAAGATACGCAGCAGATCATTGAAACTACCATCTAACCAACCATGCTTAGCCTTCAGAGTCAAGAGCTCAAGTATGAAACGAAGCACAGTCCAATATTTCGGGCATCCCTTCGATCGCTCATATATATTTTCCTCTGCTGATTTTATCACCGTCTCGAAGTTTGCTAACCCCCTAGCACTAGCAACCAATACCTCCGCTTTGGTGTGGCGCAACAACTGGCTGAGAAAATCACCATCATCAAGTTCATCGCCACTACTATCACCATCCATGGAACCGTCGACATCATCATCTTGAAATCTACCAACCCCATCATCATCAGCAACCCCATCATCATCATCATCATCATCATCATCATCATCACCACCACCACCATCATCATCCCCACCACCATCAAGATAAGAATGAAACATTCTGTCAAACTCCTCATCTTGTATGATTTCATCCAGTGGATTATTCGTCAGAGGGGGAGTATCTGTCTCGCCATGATACTTTCAGATCTTGTAGTTCTTAACAAAACCACTCACAATCACATGCGATTTGATTGTAGTTGGATCACGGAATACTCTCAAATTCTTGCAGGCATTGCATGGGTAATGCATCAATCGTGTCTCCTCATTTCTTGCGTGGTTCTCCGCAACTTCGTGGTTCTCCGCAACTTGAATGAATTTATTAAGGTCTCCACGGAAATAGGCGTCCATCCTTTTTGCATTTTACATCCATATCCTATCCATATCTGAAAAGATAGAAAAAAATTAAATCAAATTATTTTCTTGCAAGAAATAGAGTCATAAATTCACATAAATATATACTTCTATATATGTATAGGTGTTGGAAAAAGTCAATTTAACTAATGCCAAATAAAACAATCGATTTCCAACCTATTATTGTACCACTAAATATTAGGAAAAAATGTAACATGCATGTATGTAAATATAGAAAAAAATCAAATCTTTTTCTCAAAAGAAAAGGAGCCCTAAATTGATATAAATATATACTTCTATATATGCATAGGTGTGGGAAAAAATCAATTTAGCTTGTACTAAATAAAAACAATAAAAAACTTAATATATTATTTTACCACTAAATGTTGGGAAAAATCTAACATGCATCTTTGAAAAATAGAAAAAAAAATAAATCTTCTTCTCTTTCCTCCATAGATCTAGAGCATTATTTACTTAAGAATGATGCTAAAAACTATAGATCGAGTCAAAATGATTACGTAATCTTGTTCTCCTACTAAAATAACACAACTTCATCCAAAAGTTCGAGGAAAATGGTGTCTAAAACGGCTAATCCGTACCATGGAGATCTAGAGCTAGTTAGAGGCAAAGAGAGCTCCATTTGAGCCATAAATCGAACAAAAGAGCTTAGAAATGATAAGAAATTAGCGTCAACTTACCTCCTGAGCCCCCAACTCGAAGGAAATCAAGTTGAAAATCTCCCCTCCCTTTTTCTTTTTTTCGGCTCTTGGGGGAGCTCCTCTCCCGAGCAAACAATGGGGGTCGGGAGGAGGAAGAAAGTGCCCAGATTTTTATAGATATTTTTAAGGGCGGGTTGGGGGATGAGCCGCCCCTTAAAATGAGCGCCATTTGTAGGGGCGGCTCAGGGGTGAGCCGCCCCTACAAATGGATTTACAAGGGCGGCTCGATTGCTATAATATCGCGCCCCATTTGTAAGAACGGGTGACATTTTGGTCCGTCCCTAAAAAAAATTCGAGGTGTTGCTACAAATTATTTTTGTAGTAGTGATGAGAACATATAGAAAGCCATTTTTATGAAGAAGGCTCTCTAAATGATAATTTAGAGAGTGAAAAAGTCCATTTTACTCCCCTCAACAATTCACTTTGTCCACTTAACCCCCTAAACAAAATTTAGGCTCAAGCTACTACCCCAAACTATTTCAATTGGTCCAATCTACCCCCTAATAAGATTTTTCTTTTTTATTTTTCCACTTACAAGTGGAATTTGAACTTTAAATTTTGCAATGTAACTTATAATATGATGCCCTATGCTAGAAAAATATATTATAATTTTTTTCATGAATATTTTTCATGCAGAGTTATATTTTTGTGATAAATTTTATGTTAAATGTTTCCAAATTATGAAAGTAACCATGAAAAATTGTTAATGTATTTTTAACATATGACATCATGTTCTCTATCCACTCACAAAATTTGAACTTAAAATTCAATTCGTACGCGGAGAAATAAAAAAGAGAAACATCATTAAAGGGTAGATTGGACTAATTGGAATTGTTGAGGGAGTAAATTGAGCCTAAATTTTGCTCTGGAGCTTAAGCAGACAAAGTGAATTGTTGAAGGGAGTAAAATACACTTTTTCCAATTTAGAAAGACTCTCGGAGATGCTCTAATGCGGGCGATCCATCATGTTCTCCAACTGCCAGGAACGTTTACTTCTCACCCCACCACCGTACGAGTTAGTTAGGATATATACATGTACAGTATATCACAGATGACTGACTAATAAATAATTGAGGGCGACCATCTGGATTTGATCCACACTGATCCTTCCTCAAATGCATGGTTGGCGTAGCTACCACTCTCTCATCTTTAATTAGTTATAGTTTGCCGAGTCGACGACACCCCCTCACAACTTTGCACTCTCTGCAGACAGTAGTTAACACGTATGTAATCGGAGCTGTGTGTAACCTGATCTTCTGCCATGTGATCGGCCGTCACGATGAATCCAACCCCTTTTATCCAGGCCCAAAGAAAATCATCGAAAGAGTATAATCATATAACTTGCTTTACAATTACAATTTACGGCGGTGTTTAGATTCAAGTGCTAATGCGCAAAAGTGCTAAACTTTAGCACTAGTCCATCCAATGAGTGCTAACAGGGTAGGCTAAACTTTAGCCAAGATTTAAAAATTTTAGAATATGTGCTAAAATTTAACATTCAACTTTTATCCATCCAAGCAGAGCCTACATTGGCATTTGGACTAATGTGTTCATAATCATAGAGCTATGCATGCCAACTGTATGCTTGCGGAGGCCGTTGTGCATTTGCCAGGCCAAATAGGTTTCGAGATCAGATACGACCACAACTAGGTGAGTTATATAGGGAAGCTGTGTATATATATGTTGCTCATCGAGCCATCTCGTGTGATAAGGCATTGTGGTGCTCGTGTTTTGGAGCAGATTGGTTTGCATGGAATGATGAGGAGGGTCCTCATCAAATAAGCAATTCACAAACCATCGCGCCCTCAGCGCCACTCAGCGCGAAACTACCTTTTGGAAATCTAAGGTGTGTCTTAGTCTGGTATTATTGTTCAGTGACGAAAATTTAACTATGCCCGTAGCTGAAGAATGCAAATGAACCTCTTCGAGTTTTCTTTAGCACATTAATTTGGTGAGAAAAGGTTCCAACTTCCAAGCACACAGGTGAGAAAACTTCCAACAAGAGAACACAAGCGCAAAGCCCCAGCCCACACATAGAGAGGGGCTGGGCTGGGCTGGGCTGGGCTAGGCCGAGATTTCTCCTCTCCGGGCCACGATTCCCTTGTGAAGTGGACTGGGCCGAGCCCGTGATGAGGCACGTGACTTCACCGAATATTATTTCCCTGCATCTTCCACCACCTCCACGGCTCCACCCCGACAGTAACTTTGGTTCCATCGGCACCAGCGATCCCTCCACCGCTGCTCCGCTTTCCTCGTGCTCACCGCCCCAGTGAGCTTCAAGCCGAAGCCGCCTCCGCCTCCGCACCCGCAACCGCACGCACGCGCAGCCATGGCAGGTCAGTCCATCGCCCCCTCCTCCTCCGCCCGCCCTTCTCTAATCCGTGCTGCTGTGCAGCTCTTTCGATTGAATCGATTGGTAGGCGAACCGAACCCCACGATGGATGGGCTGGCTTGTCCGTAAGCCCCCCGAAAGTTTTGGGAAGGGTACGAGCGCGGGCTTCAGATATCGTAGCTGAATAGGGATATAGGGATGCCCCTCGACTCACGGTGTATGGGGAATTAGGGGACTGTTTGAAAGTGAAACCAAAATGTTGCGGGAAATTAAGGGACTGTTTGAAAGTGAAACCAACATGTCTCTGATTTGAACATCACTCTTGCCCGTCCCATCCTTTTGTGCTGTAATTTTGTTTAAAGGAAACATTTCAGGATGATGTCTTACTAGGAGACCTGTAACTGTATTCGCAATGCACTTTTGTAATTATTTGAGGTGGATAGAAGCAGCATTATTCATAGGGTGATATCAGAGCATTGTGGGACAAGGGATCAACATAAGCTGCTAGTACCAAAGAAGCAATCGAAATCTGTACTAAACTACTAGTGCATGTGCGGACCTTGGTCCCACATGAGTCCCCTTTTCTGTATTGATCAATTATAGCCAGTTTGAAATCAGCACTTCAACCTTCACATGGCGTTGGTCCTAGAGATTGTGAACATATTTGCCTCTGCCGAAAGAAGATGTTCGTAATCGTGCATATTCAGGTGAACCGTTCAACCCAGGTTATACCATGTCCCACGAACCAAAAGCACATTAGCTCATTTGCACCTAACCACCCAAGTCCTTGTGCCCAAGTTTACAAAAAAAAAAGATATTTGAGATAGAAAGGGAACAAATTACCGATTTGCATTTTGCTGAAGAAAGTTTAGGCCATCCATCCATGGTTTTTGGATACGAATGAAAGCAAACTATTATCTTATATGAAGTCTTAAATTAACACCAGAGGGAGATCTGATAGATTTGGCAATTTGTGCAGCATTATCAGCGAAGACCATAAAAAATGCATTCTTGGCACAACATCACCCACGGACTAGGCATGGTACAAGATATCACAGTGGCTTTTGTTCCCTCAATACCCGCAGCATGCATTCCTTCCAGGAATGTAGATTGTCAGTGGCTGATTCTTCAGCCAAATGGTTAAATACCACAACGACACCATGGACTAGCTTCGACAAACAAGCAGTTAGCTGCAATGGTGTGTTCTAGGCTCTCATTGATCAGATTGTTCACTAGTATTGCGTTAGAATTTTTCAGTGGTTCATTTTGAATATTTTGTTTGAGATAATGTCTAATTATCATTCTCAGATCACAGCTTGGGTTCTTATTTTTGGTTATTAGTAATGTGTAATATGCATGCATATCCAAGCGTGCAAAGTTGCTTACAGGAGCTTCATTGCAGCTGCTCAAGGTGGCAGTGCTGTCTCTTCCTCTGAGAAAGTTGATTTTCTCAAGCTTCAAAATGGCAGGTATATACTTTCTGTGAATCTGATTTGCTTATAGTGATATAGTCTCATTTTACTTTATAAACATGTATTAGTAGAAATTAGGTTGAATGCCGCAAAAGCACCATTTGTATGGTGGTGGAGTTACAGGTGCTTGGCTCCACCCACCATGGTTCAAGCCCTGGTGTGCACCTATTTAGATATTAGTGAGTTTAATGATTATATGCATCCTTAGTTGGTGCAGAGGCCAGACATTATACTTACTTCATCTAAAACACAGGCTCTACAGGTGTTTTGACAGAGGTCCCATGTTCTTTTTTTTTTACATTTTGCGCACAGTGGTATGGGGTCGTCAGAGTGGAGTTTATGCCTCTGGCAGGTGTTGTGCATTACTAGCATCGGGGAGGGGCTGTTGGGCTGTTAATTCATGTAGTTGCTGTTAGTTTTGTGTGATTTTTTTATAAAATTATAACTATATGTATAGAAGGTAAGAATAAAATAAATTTGAGTAATAACTAATAAATCATTGTTCTTCTGCAGGTTGTTACAGTTTCATAGATATGATGTTAAGTCTCTTTCAGTTTTGCCTGCAAGAATCATTAGATTAGTTGAAATCATATAGATGAAAACATGTGTTAGCATGTGCAATACATGTGATGCATGTTATCCTATGCTATGTCCTCTTTTGACATGAATTAAAGTGTTTAGTACTTCGGTAGGGGCAATCTGTGCTCTCAGCTGAAATCCGTTCTGCTTTTCTGTTTCTGTATATCCTATCCAGTTTTGTAAAGCCTAACATCAAATGCAATACTTTTTCATTCCATGGACCAAAGATAAGAATCATTTGATTACACATGATCTATTTGATGGGCCTTTTATGATTTTTTTCGAGTAATGCAATTATTGTAAACTGATATTGTTCCTTTATAATGTGAAGTGTGATAGAACAAAGTTGGTGCCATTTAAAAGTAGCTATCGTTATCTTAAAAGAATAATAATAGCTTTTCGAGTCAGCTGTATTGGAGTGGCTACCACATTTGTCAAATAAAAAATTCTAAAGAGTCAATTAGTGAAATACTTTAAAGATGTTCTTAGTTTGTGTTAAGTACATTTGTAAGGTTTTATATATGAAACGCTTTTAGTGAGGCTGTTTTGTGTGGCAGTGATATTCGTGGTGTTGCTGTTGCTGGGGTTGAAGGTGAGCCTGTCAACCTCACGGAACCTGCCACTGAAGCTATAGCTGCAGCTTTTGCAGCGTGGCTGTTAAACAAGAAGGAAGCAGATGGATTGAGACGTTCAAGAATCTCTGTTGGACATGACTCACGAATCTCTGCCCATAAATTGCAGGTGGATCCTGTTTTATGTTCATTTAATTAATCTTATGAACCAAAACTACACATGTTTTAAGCCTTTATTGGATAACAAAGTCCTGTTTCATCTAGTATAGTTTGGACTTCTCTTACAGGGTTATGTCAAGCATCCATAACCGTGTAGCATTTTCACTACTTGTATGTTTTGCGTGTAAACTCCGCCTGTGTTGGTTCTCAACATAGCCGGTCCCAAGCCCGGATAAAGGATTGTGTTAGGTTTGGCGAACCAGCGTAAAAAAACAGCCACTCTAATGGATATGAAACCCATAAGAAACTCGTTGGGGCGTAACCCTTTTAGCGACGCGCTACATCGGAACCCGGGTGTGGTGTTAAATGGGCAAGGGTCAGGTCGCCATCCTCCCAAGGGCGCGTCGTATCGTGACCTGGGTACGATGAAAAGTGAGCAAGGGTCGGGTCGTCACAGCCTGAGTGGCGCGCTACATCTGCGCCCGGATGTAGTGGAAAATGAGCAAGGGTCTTCGCACTTCCCTCGACGGGTGCGAAGGGTAAGGAAGTTAGCCGAGCCAACTAGAATTCGCATAGGTAGCTGGAACGTATGATCCCTAATAGGTAAGTTGCAGGAGCTAGTTGATGCAGCAATTAGGAGGCGTGTAAATATTCTATGCTTTCAGGAGACTAAATGGAAGGGTCAAAAGACGAAGGAGGTTGAGGATACTGGTTTCAAGCTTTGGTACACGGGGGCAACACCGGGTAGGAATGGTGTAGGTATCTTGATCGATAGGAGCCTTAAGGATGGAGTCGTAGAGGTTAGGAGGCGAGACGACCGGATTATCCTGGTCCGGATGGTAGTTGGAGACTCAGCCCTGAATGTGATCAGTGCCTATGCCCCTCAGGTAGGTCTTAGTGAGAGCACCAAGAGGCAGTTCTGGGAAGACCTAGATAGCCATGAGCATGGCTAGTACCATTCCTAACAGTGAGAAACTCTTCATAGGAGGAGATCTCAACGGCCATATGGGTGCGACTAATGTAGGGTTCGAGCGAGTGCACGAGGGCTTTGGGTATGGTCGCAAGAGTCAAGAGGGGGAGGATATTTTGAACTTCGCGTTGGCGAATACCCTTTTTAGGAAGAGAGAATCCCATCTTGTGACCTTTCATAGTGGACAACACTCGAGCCAGATCGACTTTATCGTTGCTAGGAGGGAGGATAGACGGGATTGCTTAAATTGTAAGGTAATACCCGAGGAATGTGTTGTCCCTCAACACAAGCTTGTGGTGGCGGACTTTCGTTTTCGGGTACGTGTCCATCGAGATAAACGTGCCAAGATTGCAAGAACGAAGTGGTGGAAGCTTAGAGGGGAAGCGGCGCAAACGTTCAAGGAGAGAATGCTAGGTGAGGGGCCCTGGGAGGAAGGAGAAGATGCAGAAGACACGTGGGCTAAAGATGGCAACATGTGTTCGGAAGGTGGCCTCAGAGGTGTTTGGCGTGAGTAGGGGAGGCAAACAGAAATGGAAAGACACCTGGTGGTGGAATGACGAGGTGCAAAGGGCTATTAAGGAGAAGAAGGAGTGTTTCAAGCGTCTCCACCTTGATTAGAGTGCAGCCAACATCGAGAGCTATAATTTAGCGAAGAGGGTTGCAAAGCGAGTTGTGAGCGTAGCAAAGGGTAAAGCGTATGATGATCTATGATGATCTGTACCAACGGCTAGCCACGAAGGAAGGGGAGAAGGACATCTATAGGATGGCTAGGATCCGTGAGCGGAAGACAAGAGATATCAACCAAATCAAATGCATCAAGGATGGAATAGATCGACTTCTAGTGAAGGATGAGGAGATCAAGGACAGATGGCGAGAGTATTTTGATAAGTTGTTTAATGGGGAGAATGAGGGCCCTACCCTTGAGTTAGATGACTCTTTGGATGACACCAGCAGACGCTTTGTGAGAAGAATTCAGGAGGCTGAGATTGGAGAGGCGTTGAAGAGGATGAAGGGGGGTAAAGCGATGGGCCTTGATGGTATCCCCATTGAGGTGTGGAGATGCCTAGGTGCCAAAGCGATAGTATGGTTAACTAAGCTTTTTAACCTTATTTTTCAATCCAGCAGGATGCCTGAAGAATGGAGGTGGAGGAGAAATATATTAGTACCAATCTTTAAGAACAAAGGAGATGTTCAAAGTTGTACTAACTACCGTGGGATTAAGCTGATGAGCCATACGATGAAGCTTTGGGAGAGGGTTATCGAGCACCGTCTAAGAAGAGTGACAAGTGTGATCCAAAACCAGTTTGGGTTCATGCCTGGAAGGTCGACCATGGAGGCGATTTTGTTAATCCGACAATTGATGGAGAGATATAGAGAGCAGAAGAAGGACTTGCATATGGTCTTTATTAACCTTGAGAAGGCGTATGATAAAATACCGAGAAATGTCATGTGGTGGGCCTTGGAGAAGCACTAAGTCCTAACTAAGTACATTACTCTCATTAAAGATACGTGTAAGGATGCGATGACGTTTGTCCGGACATGTGATGGTGACACCACTAATTTTCCTATTAACATAGGCCTACATCAGGGGTCAGCATTGAGTCCTTATTTATTTGCCTTGGTGATGGATGAAATCACAAGGGACATACAAGATGATATCCCTTGGTGTATGCTCTTTGCTGATGATGTGGTGCTGGTTGACGAGAGTAGGGAATGGGTTAATAGGAAGTTAGAGCTGTGGAGACGCACGTTACAGTCGAAAGGGTTCAGACTCAGTAGGACCAAGACCGAGTACATGATGTGCGATTTCAGCGCGACTAGGCATGAGGATGGAGATGTTAGCCTCGATGGGCAAGTGGTGGCCCAGAAGGATACTTTTCGGTATTTAGGATCGATGCTTCAAAAGGATGGCGACATTGATGAAGATGTTAAATATAGAATCTCAGCTGCCTGGTTGAAGTGGCGTCAAGCTTTGGGCGTCCTATGTGACAGAAGGGTGCCACAAAAGTTAAAAGATAAGTTCTATAGGATAGCGATTCGTCCGGCGATGTTATACGGTGCTGAATGTTGGTCTACAAAAAGACGACATGTCCAACAACTGTGTGTAGTAGAGATGCGGATGTTGCGGTGGTTTTGCGGGCACACACGAAGGGATAGAGTCCGGAACGAAGTTATTCGGGATAGAGTCAGGGTGGCACCAATTGAGGAGAAACTTACCCAACATCGATTGAGATGATTCGGACATGTCCAACGGAGATCCCCTGAGACGCCGGTGCGTAGCGGGGTTTTAAAGCAGGCCGAAAATGTAAAGAGAGGTAGAGGTAGACCCAAACTGACTTGGGACGAGTCGGTTAAGAGAGACCTTAAGGAGTGGAATATCTCCAAAGAGGTAGCTTTGGATAGGAGCGTTTGGAGACTCGCCATCCACGTACCTGAAGATCCGTGATCTTTGTTTTTTTATGGGTTTCATCTCTAGTCTACCCCAACTTGCTTGGGACAAAAGGCTATGTTGTTGTTGTTGTTATTGTTGTATGTTTTGCGTGTAACAGCTTACTTCTTCTGTGATAAATGAATAGTGTTTGTCTTTTTTTTTCCCTCAAACAACGCAGGAGAGCTGCACAACATTTCGTTAAGGAGGCCCTGAGCCCCAGGTGTGCACCAAAAGTACAATAACACAGGCTACACATCCAAAAACCCACACACACCCTATAACACTGAGTATACGTGCCACACTAGAAATAAGGAGGCGACCAAAAGGCAAGGACACAGGCCCTAGAGAAGGCTCTGGAGGTCCTGAGCCCCAGCTGTGCACCATAGAGCTCCCTCTTCTAATGTCCGCACCAAGATGCTGGGGGTAGCATTGTTGAAAACACAGTCCTTGTGGTGTTTCCAAATCTCCCATGCTACTAAATTGATTGACAAATTGAGGCCCTTTTGGTGTACCTTGTCCACTCTCTTGATTGCCTGGTTCCACCATCCAGAGAAGGTAGCGGCATCAGGTTGTGGAGTTAGAGCCTGCAGGCCAATTCTCTGGAATACATTGAACCATACTTCCCTTGTAACCACATAGGAGGTCAACAGATGGTTGATAGTTTAGGAGGTTGTTCACAGAGTGGGCAAGACGAGGACATGGCAACCCCTTCTTTGCCAATCTGTCCGTGAAACAACTGTAAGTACGGCAAGCCTTATGAAAAATTTGCACTGTATTCGAGCCCATGACTTCAAAAATCCTTTTCCGAGGTGCAAACCTAATGGACCCAATAAAGAAAGCATTGTAGACTGACTTACTTGGATAGACTTCAGAGACTGAAAGCTTCCAAGTGTGCTGGTCATGGATATCTCTGGAGATGGATGTCTTCTAACAGCTCCCATATACTCGTCCAATGCATTCAGTGAGAGGGGTCCTCTAATGTCACTCACCCATATCTTTTGTTGTCTAGAACTTCTCCCACAATTTTCCTGTTCATTACTCATAGAGAGACAAGAGTGACCAGACTAATATTTGTTTCCTGGCGGCAAGTTTTTATTAGTACTCGGACAAGTTTATGATGTTTGAGCAACACACTTGCCCTCAATTTTTCGGGTGCTATTATAGCTACTAAAAGGTGATTGTTGTCAGAATGCAGTTACTCGTGGAATCACTGCAGCTGGACATGATATCCTACAGTTTGGGTGAGTTGAATCTTTAGTTAAGTTACATATTTTTATGCAAGATTCTCTGTGTTGCATAGAGACACTCAAATTTAGACACCCAGAATTTTTTCTCTTTAATTCCCTTGTTATGTGGATTCTTTTCCCTGATAAATTTCACTCATCAGTTCTTTGGAATCTACAATGCTAAATTTTAGCCATGAAAAACGGTTTTAGTAGCTTCTCTGCTTTGATATTTTCTTCATAGTTTTGTTACCTAATAAATGGCTTAAAACAAGGGGACATATTTAAATTCTGACAGTGGATTATTCATATATGTAGATTGGCCTCAACACCTGCAATGTTCAACAGTACACTTACGGAAGATGAGAGAAATCATTTACCCGTTGATGGAGCCATAATGATAACAGGTATGGTTAGTAATTCTATATAGACCATTTTAAAACTAATTTCTATATGCGAAATTGCAATGGCGTTGCAAATGTATGCAAACTTGCCACATGAGTTATGTCACTAACATGATTGCCCCCCCCCCCCCCCCCCCCCCCAACATCTGTCGGAGTTTCGATTATTCGATTATTTGGTTTGAGCATGATCGGCCATTGTTATTTTCTAACATGACTACCTTGGTGGTCCAACACTTGTTTGATGTGCCTTTTTTTTTGAATTGTGGCGTGGAACTAAACAGAACTGATAACATTCAGAACTGCCAATATTTGAGCGGATGTTTATGAGGCAATCTATATATCTTTCTCTATGGCATGAGTGTGTTGTTGTGCTTATGCGCAATGCTGGGACTTCAATGTCTCTGATTTCCTATTTTGGTAATAAATAACTTTATCCATTTTTAGATTTAAGCATATCAGTTCATTTAACTCTGGCATATATAGAACTTAGTCAGATATGTCGTTTGACTCATTGCTACCTTCTTGCATATCAAACCAGAAATCGGTATCATCATTAGGTCACAGGAAAGGTCCTATTTAACCTCCTCCTCCTAATAGTTTTAATTTCTGTCAACTATTAGGATGCGCCACTTTGAAGTCATTTCACATATGATTATGCCCTGCTGAACCTTGGTGCAGTCTCTGCCAGTGCTAGACTACTTTGATTGCTTCATGTTGGTTTATGCTTGGGTGTTCTGTTTTGGCCCCACCTATTGGGGATGCAAAAATCCAAGTTCTTAGCATGATTCATGTATTACTTGTCATTTTCCTATGTTATCCAATCTCAGTTCATCACCTGCTTCTTATATTCCTTCGCTGCAAACATTCCCTAAATGTTATTGTATGCCAGGAGAATAAAGTTTTAGATTAAAAAAACTAGAATAGAGAAGAAGAGAGATAAATGCAATTTTAATGATGTTCGTCCTATGTAGCTGCATGATTATTCTATTCTTCTCTTAAATCTATAAAATATTGTGATTATATGGATGCACAGTATTATAAAATATGCATCTACTTGTGAAATTTGTCATATGGATGTGTGCTCATTTTCCGTGGCTTTCTGTTCAAGCCACAGTGTTTATTTCATTTCCACTTCTCAAAACGTTTGGCAATTAGACAGGGAAGTTAAGTTTTCGGATTGTTCTTCTTTACAGCGAGCCATCTTCCTTACAATCGAAATGGTCTCAAGTTTTTTACAAGTGATGGTGGGTTAAATAAGGCTGATATCAAAGATATCCTGGAGCGTGCTTCTAAAATATATGAGGAATCTGCATATGGTAAACAGCAAGAACGGGAGGATGCTTCTAGGGGAGTTGTGAATAGTGTGGACTACATGTCAATTTATGCTTCTGATCTTGTACAAGCAGTTCGTAAATCTGCTGGAGACAAAGGTGCTTTTCATGTGCTATTTTTTAAAACTCATTTTTGACTTACTAGACTAGTCCCCAGTTCGATTTCTTGTCCGACACTTGCATTAGTTTTTTATATTCACTGATAATTTCTGCAATCTATTTGAATACTTATGACAGCATTTTGCTTTTGTGTGCTCAAACAAAATTCAGTTAGTTATGCATCACTCAAGTAGCACTTTTTAGCCCCTTAGACCCTTCCATCTAAACAAGCTCTTATGGTTTGTGGCAATACCAATTCATTGTTTGAGTTTAAAATTATCTTATATAATTGTGATTTGCTCAGTAGAAAATCATTTGCCATCACTTGTTATTCTCCTTACATTTTGTGGAAGCCATCCCATTTTTCATGTATGTCATGCCAATTTTCACCATTTATGTGATTGTTTATATTGTGAACTTCTTTAAACACAGCAGAATTATCTGTTCATGTTTTTGTCCATCAGGATGATAGATATAGTGAACTTTGTGAAATGATTGAATATAAATATATAGTGAACTTCTGTGCAATAATTGAATACCAAACATTAATATGAAGCAACTTGTAGGCGTCAGAAAAATAAAAACTGAAGCAACTTCTGATGGTTATGCTTTTTCTTTCTTTGGCCTTAGAAAAACCATTGGAGGGACTGCACATAGTTGTTGATGCAGGCAACGGTGCAGGTGGATTTTTTGTGGTAATGTTTTATACTGCCAAAGTTGTTCCCTAGCATACATTTTTGAGCCTTAGTTCATTTGTTATGTTGTCTTTCGTTACCTTCAATCAAATGATTGATTAGTCTATTAAATATTTCAAACTCACCTCTCTGCAGTTTAATATGTCGATTAGACTCTATTTGGATAATGCTTTTCTTCTAATCGCGTTTGGTGGAACTGCTTTTAAAAATCCAATATTGGTCAACTGCTTTTCTTCTAATCTATCTTGCAAGTGGGGATATTAACATGTTTCAGCTTACACAATAAGTGTGAGAAAATCAACAATTCAACAGTTGTGTACCACATTTTATGTAGACCTCATTGGATTTCCCTAACAAACTATTACACCTTTGATGTTGTGTTTCCTACAGCAGCTTAAAAAATAAGCGCGGCACAACAGAGCAGCCACAAACAGGCCTTTAGTGTCACAGCTAGAGAAATCTAGTTATTAAAAGTTTGAATTTTCAACCATATAGGATAGCAGATAATTTTAGCATTAAATTTTCTTTCAAATGTTTGGTGAAGAATTTCATTTTGTTCAATGTTGATCCATTTCTAAATCTCCACCTAGATTAATCTCCCATGTTGAAGTTCCACTATTTTCTTTGGTTGATTTTCCCTTTACACTGCAAAACTATCCACTGAATACTTAGAATGTTACTCCTGAAACACTAAGCTATTGACAAAAGAAAAATGTTTGTGAGCTTATTTGTGATTTTTGGATCAGGATAAGGTACTCAAACCATTAGGAGCTGTCACTACTGGAAGTCAATTCCTGGAACCTGATGGTAATAGCTTATTTCTTTTCTTATTGTAATTATAATACTTTTGGCCTTTCTCACATTTCTACATATCACATGTTCAGGCTTGTTTCCCAATCACATTCCGAACCCTGAGGACAAAACTGCAATGAAGGCCATTACACAAGCAGTTCTTGATAACAAGGCAGACTTAGGCATCATATTTGATACAGATGTTGACAGGTGCAAAATAGCTAGCCATTGAGGTTCCGCTGATGTCTAGTAGGTCAGAGCTTAAACCCCTTGCCTTTTGCAGGTCTGCTGCTGTTGACTCCAGTGGTCGTGAGTTGAACCGTAACCGATTGATTGCTTTGATGGCTGCCATAGTTCTTGAGGAAGTAAGATTTTTCTTCTGAGTTGCAGTTTTATTTTGTTCTACTGTATTGCTTGCCACTAACTACTTGGTTGCTCTGGTGCTAGCATCCAGGAACTACAGTTGTGACGGATAGTGTGACTTCAGATGGGTTGACTGTATTTATTGAAAATAAACTTGGTATGCAATGTTTATAGTATGGTGCTTTGTTTCAGTACGTAGTCATTTGCTTATCTATTTTGTTCTTAAGGAGGGAAACATCACCGTTTCAAGCGAGGGTACAAGAATGTAATAGATGAGGCTATTCGTCTGGTTAGTTTACACTTTCTATGTAATTCAGTTAGTCCCTAGATTTTTTTTCCCTAGTTTAACTAGCAGTAAAATGAGATTTATAATATGGCAATTTTTCAGAATTCTATTGGTGAGGAATCGCATTTGGCCATGGAAACAAGTGGCCATGGAGCGCTGAAAGAGAACCACTGGCTCGATGATGGAGCATACCTTATGGTAAGGACCTTGTTCTACTACACTTGAACTTCGCGAACCACGTTAAGGCATAATAATGGATAATCACATCGACATTTCATGCATGAGGAAAGTGGTCTTTTGTATTACCGGGTCAAGAAATTTAAACCCATGAAGTTCGTATGCACCGACCACATTTTTTTAATCTGTAGAGGTGTGAGGATAGTTTCTCATTGTTGTAACTCCTAGTAGTTTTAAAATTTCTGGCATGCTATGCTTCGTGGTTTTATGGAAAAATGGGGCATCTTTTGGGGATATGGGATTTAAAATTTCTCTTCTTCCCCTCAGGTCAAACTTTTGAATAAACTTGCTGCTGCCAGAACTCTGGATTCAAGTATTGGCAGTAAAGTTTTGACTGATTTGGTTGAGGGCCTTGAGGAAGCTGCTGTGACAGTGGAGATAAGGTTGAAGATTGATCAGAATCATGCAGATTTGAAAGGAGGGTATGTTAACTATCAAATGCCTTGTGGTTCTTTCTCAAGGAGACATTATCTGTGCATACTACTACTTTTCTAGTATTATGCACTTAAACATATGTGATGTGAGTGAGCGATCCATTAGCTCGGATAACATGAGATGGTCTTGTTAACTGCAGTCAGCAAAATTCTTCTGGAAATGAAAAAAAGAAAGAAATATGATTGATATCATTTGAATTTTCCATAGGCAAACAAGTAATCCTAAAAATTGAGAACTCTTGCCCTTCAAAACAAAATGTTCCCATACCCCCCTCATTGGTCATAAGTGTATATCTGTTAATTTTATGATTTTATCTATAGCAAACTAATGCAATGCTCTGACTGTGAATGCATCATTTCTGGCATATGGAAATATTCACATTTAGTTAGAGAAATGACCTGTGGTGTGAGAATAGGATTGGTGATATCAGTTTATTCTCGGCAATCCAGATACATTTTTGGATGTTGGAGGTAACTATTGTACAATAACATTTAGCTACACAAGTCTAAACAAGTGTAAGATGAGGATTGGTAGAAATTTTCCTGTAAAATAAGTAAAATACAAGCACATGGATCACAGTCACTCTGTTAAATGCTTTACTCCATTGGGTTGTCATGTTATCACAATGGGTCCTTCCATGATACATTATCAAGCTACGGCTATAGATATGTCTTTGAAGATTTTTAAAAATTTATAATTTAATCTCTACAGGTCCTTCCGTGATTATGGGGAAGCAGTTTTGAGACATTTAGAGAATGCTATTGGCAAAGATCCAAATCTCCACAAAGCCCCCAAGAATTATGAAGGCGTATGTTAATACTCTTTGCTTTCTTATGAAACTTTCTTGTGGAGATCTTGATACATTTATATTTCTTCTGAAAATTAGCTATGCTTTCTACTTGATGCTCAGTTTTCACCATTCTACTATGCAGGTAAGAGTTTCAGGGCATGGTGGATGGTTCCTGGTGAGGCTCTCCCTCCATGACCCTGTCCTTCCCTTAAACATTGAGGTAGCGTCACTTCCCTTCATCTCTCAATCGTTACAACTTTGCAAATCTACCATTTGACTGTCATGTGATATGTCCATACTACAGGCACCGAATAAGGATGATGCCGTTAAGCTCGGGCTTGCGGTGCTTGCTGCTGTGAGTGAATTCTCAGCACTGGATGTGACGGCATTGAACAAATTCGTGCAGCAGTGAACATAGGGACATTGGCGTCATTCTGTGAGCTTCTTTCACACGGCGACTTGGCTTGTCTGTGTCGACGATGAACAAAGTCTTGGCCAGTGAATATAGGGTCTCAATGTTTGGCTTTCCTCAGATGAGTTTTCGTGTTTATACCAGGTATCTGAGTAAGAACATTTATACTGGTGAGGCAGGTGTATACTTGAAATAAGATGCGAGTGTTTGAAAAGGATCAGGAGGTTTGCTGTGAGGCCATGAACTTCCAGATGTTACTTGATCTGTCAATAACTTTTTCACTGTGATTAGATGAAGCACCCTTTCGCTGCTTTGTTGTGGGTTCCTATCTTAACGTTTGGTTTACTGGTTTGGTTGTGATGTATCATTCCTAAAATGTTTATTTTTTCCATGATGCCACGCCTAAAAGTTTTTACGTGCTATTTAAATTTCTTTACAATTGCTTCATTTTAAGTATGCCTCTCCTTTTTCTTTCAAGATGTAGACCATCCATTCGTAATATTTTTGAGAACTTTCAGCGTTTTGGACGAAGCCTTGGTAAGATACGATAGCAGCAGACCTAGAGTATGTGTCAAGGAGGTTTGGCCAGTAATCTGTACTCCTGCAAATTTTGCCATGTTTGGTGCACGGGAGTGCAAAGAAGAGCACGTGTCATGCGCTTGTGCTACGATCGTTTTTGTCATTTGGTGTGGTGTGACAGTGACCGTGCATGCACCGACCGTGGATGGTGGCATCTGACGTGGACACCACGCGGGGCATGCGCCGTCCTGGGATTGGGCCCACGTCCACCGCCCCGCCACTGTTGGCCTCAACCACTGGATTTGTTTCTAGCGCACCACATATCAATGCAAGAATTCTAGTACCATTCGAAAGAATAAAAGATTAAATTTCCGGCATTTGCAACAATATAGTAAGAAAAAAAGTTTCTTGACCATATTTCTTTCTTTATTGTTATCCTTTTTCCTTTTTTTTGCATATACTAATACTTGTCTCAGTGAGGAAACTTGAGTGTACCGATCATCATGGACACTCAAATTTTCTCAGCATCTGCCTCTAGTCCTTTTGGAGGGCTTACACAAATGGAATAGGAGTTGCGTTTGACCAATAACTCCAACTCTCTTACACTGCTACATTGCCATTGTCAATTCTTTTGGTTGGAATTTAGAGCCATTGGTAGCAAAGGAATTTGTCGGAGTTGTATGGCAGTGCCCTCTAGGATCGCGTTTCTTTGGTAGTGAACCAAGATCGAAGCTAACGACTACATATACGGGTGCAAATTGGTGATCCTTAGATGCACCTCCAACCATTTTTAGTTCAAAATTTTATACTACTTCTTCAAAATAGGATTCAATTTAAAAAATTAGCACAAATATTTGAATTAAAGAGAATTGGAGGTGCATTTAAGAATCACCAATTTACACCCCTGACTACATACCTTAACCAACAGCATAAAGGGGTTACTAACATGAGTGGATCCATTGGAACAGACAAGCGGTTAGAGACGGCCAGGAAACACACAAAGATCCGAGTCATGCATCACGCTGCACCTCACGAGCTTCTGACGGCTCCACTTGAAGAACTCCATCCGGCACAAAAGCCAGGGGTTTCTTTCCTCTTGTGTGAGGATACAACAGCCTTTATTCCGCTACAAATGACAAGCCTAGGTGCTGCTATTTCCCTCATGTGCCATTGGAAAGCTACTATAGTCTATATCAAGAACAGAGGGATCGAAGGAGATGATACCTTGCTTGAAATTAATCAGGTCATGCTAACTACTAGCCATGCATGATTTGAAAAATAAACAGAAAAACAAAGTGGACGCAGATTTTATATGCCGCGTCAGTTGGAGTGCAAGTAGTTTTCCAGCTGATCCTAACGGGCACACTGTCAGACACAATTGCGAAGATTAAGGACACGTTCTATGCCCTTATGCTGCCTCATGTCTCTTTGTCAAACTATGCTTGAGGTGTACTAGCTGACGATACAATTTGCTCACCACACCTTAGGTAAGGTTCTGCAAAGATGTGAATCGTCCTGCTGTACAGTATGCTAGTAGTATATAGTTAGTTCTTCAGATCAGATATTTTCAACATCCTTAATTAGAAATCGGTTGTGCGCACTCCCGTACGATTGCACGCCAGGTCGGTGCCCAACCGTACAAAACAAGCTCATAAGAACACGAGTTGGCCACGTAGATGCACACAGAGCGAGCATCTGGCATCCAGGGCCAGGACAGCAGCATGAAGCGAAGAGGACTCCCGTTCACCTCCCATCCATCGAACCGGCAACAGGTGCAAGGAAACCATGGGCTGCTCAATCCAACCACCTGCCGGATTTGGATCCAATCAAGCTAGTGACCAACCAACTGGGCAACAACTTTTCTCTCCCGGCCGGCCGGTCATGTGAATTCGCCTCAGATTCTACCCTCTGGTCGGCGCACTAGCTCAAGCATGCCTCTTTTTCACCAGAACTCGAATCCGGCCAGGTAGCCACAAGCTCGTAAGAAACTGAAGCCAAAAATGCCATGATCTCCTGCAGCCGGAGCGGTGACAGAGTTTTTGTTTTGTCCGGCGCTCGCTCTTGCGCCCCTTGTGTGGACGGGGTTGAACCACTGGCCCGGCATGACAGCGCTGCCCAACTCAGAGGCCACGCATAAGCTCTTGCTTTGCCCTTGTTTTACTCTCTGATGGCGACCTAATCTGACTCCACTGGGAAACAGGGGTGTTAGCTGGTGAGTGAGGCGAGCCTACCGTGGCCACAGGATGAGCCGAAATGGCGCTGGTGGCGGGCCCGGGGCGGGATGGGGAAGTGGAGGAGCTGGATGAGTGTGCGTGATGTCAGTGTGAGGATGATGGAGCAATCATGCTTCGTTTTCGTTTTGTTTTTTTGGTTAGGAGCTGCTTAAATTGTGAGGGGGCTAACTGCCTCTCTGTTTATTTGTTTATTTTATGATGGCATAACCTTATCCAAGCATTATGAAAAGGCATGGAACATATGGGATATTCTTCAATAATACGACCACATAGATTAGTTAAGTACAAATGTTAGGCCTTGTTGCAAGAAACGAAAATAATTGCTGCTGGGCCGTTCAAACAGAAAAAATGGTGTTGTATTTCTACTGATTAGTGTATGTATTTTAAGCCTATATGATTAGCATATATGCCAGATGAAAGTAATGGTTGGAGATGCAATAATTACATCAGCAGGGAATGGAAAACTTATTGAGTTTTGTTTGAGGTTAATGAAGAAGAACATATATACAATTGATCTTACAAACGTAGCATGCATGCATTTGTCAAAGTTCTGTAAAAGGTACTAGTAACAAATCTAGCATTTGTTGGTACTGCCTGAATGATATCGGGGTCGTGGGGAGTAGAAGTCCCAGGTTCTTGGCCTGAATTCAGTCCTCAAGGGTCAGAAACGTAACTCCAGAATTAAAAAGGGCAATTCATTGTAGTTGCAACTAACATGTGAATACAGTACTCATATTTAGCACTACAATCGGATTTTGCATTATGTATGGTATTTTTAGTATCCTAAGTGCTCTGTTTTGCAAACTCCAAATCATGTCTAACTTGCAACATTGAATTGGTAATAAACTGCATATGTAACAATCTCTCAATACGATTCACGCACCAATGCACTAAAGGAGGGCCAGCGAGCGTGGCCACGTCGCGGGCCATTTCAGGTCGTCGGATCGGTCAGGCGGACGGTCCAGATCGTGTGAATCCTAGGTTTTTTTGCAAAACGACCCTTCTATTTATTGAAAATCAATCCGCAGTCTAGGGAAGTGCGCTGATTTTTCACAAAACCCCTTGAGCTTTACTTAAATCATACCGCAGTCTAAGGGCTCTCACAGTGTTTTTACAAAACCTCTTTTAGATTTTGTTGAAATTTACCCGTAGTCCATCTTTGGTTATTTAATAAAAGAAACCTTGGACTTTCATGAAGTGAACCCACACCAACCCTTCTCTTCATCAATTTACAAAATAGACCTCTCTCGCTCACTAAATTAATCCACAGCCCGTTTTTGTTTACTGTTTCACAAAAGGAGACTCATTTTCCCATAAAATCAATCCATGCTCCACCTCATGACACGTTATTCTTGAAAAAAGAACCTCCATATTTTAGACAAGAAAAAACCATACAAACCCTATAGCAATACGTTATTTCTAATATTGACACTACTTTCATAAATAAAGTACCAAAGCAACATAAGATCCTATTTTGCTAAAAATATTATATTGTACCACCGTTATTCTATGTGGCTTCTCATGCTACCTCCACAATAATGCATCATATTTTCATATGACCCCTACTTTCTTAAAGAAAAGACCATCACATTTATTAATTGCCAAATTTCATGCCCGAAAATCGAATTCTCCTCATTTCGCAATTACATTAACCTTCTAGCTAATTACGCTCCGCCTCCCTAATAAATAATTTCACCCCTTATTTCACAATAATAAATACGGCAAAAAATATCATAGTTATATTTCGATACACAAAATAATATATTACTTAAATAATAGCGACAAAATAATATATTACTTAAATAATAGCGACACGATAATAGAGTTCCCAAAATATATACCAAGCGCAACAACGGGTTGTAGACTCTGACACCTATACGAAAATAACGAAGCGACTTAAAAAATAAGGGGTACTCTATGCATGAACTAAAGTCTGTATCAACTACAATACTACGACACGAAATACAGGCCCTGCACCGCAAAGCCGCACGCCTTTCTAGTTTGAAAAGAAAAAAGAAGTAAAAAACCCTGTACAATCGCCATACATGTACATTCTGTAAAAGAAATCAATTTACATCCGAAATGGCAGTTTGGAGTTTCATAGTAAATGTTAACCATCAACACGGAAATGTTTTCCCTCCCCTCCTTAAAATCGAAATTTATTCAATCTTTGACGGAAACTTGTGGGAAAACAAAATAAGAGACTTCACTTCATAATTTACTATCACATAAACATACTAGTTCATATTCTTCATGTTTCCTATACCACGGTGGAACTCAAATAATGAATTTGAGCTGAGTCCTTGCCTCCTTAAACATATCCAGTCAAGTATGAACTTGCAAGATGTGCACATGCATAGCTAGACAGGGGAACACACCCTCTGTCTTTGGTAGAACAGATACCCAGAGCATCAAAACTTTCCAAAATTATAAGATAAAAAATAATCCATTACAGCTTAAACCCTTATGGAAGCCTTCCTCCATAAACCCCTATAAATACCCTCCATGACAGCCCCAAAACCACAACACAAGCAAAGCACTGACAGCTTCCCAAACCATCTCTTGCTCTGTTCACTAGCTTCCAGCAACAGCTTGCATTGTCAACCTGCTCAGATGGGCAAGGAGGTCGACGTGTCCACTCTGGAGGCTGGCGGCGCCCGTGACTACGCGGACCCGCCGCCGGCGCCGCTGGTGGACATCGACGAGCTCGGCAAGTGGTCCCTGTACCGCGCCGTGATCGCCGAGTTCGTGGCCACGCTGCTGTTCCTGTACATCACCGTGGCCACCGTCATCGGGTACAAGCACCAGACGGACGCGTCGGCGTCGGGCCCCGACGCGGCGTGCGGCGGCGTGGGCATCCTCGGCATCGCGTGGGCGTTCGGCGGCATGATCTTCATCCTCGTCTACTGCACCGCCGGCATCTCCGGCGGCCACATCAACCCGGCCGTGACATTCGGGCTCTTCCTGGCGCGCAAGGTGTCCCTGGTGCGCGCGATCCTGTACATGGCGGCGCAGTGCCTGGGCGCCATCTGCGGCGTCGCGCTCGTCAAGGGCTTCCAGAGCGGCTTCTACGCGCGGTACGGCGGCGGCGCCAACGAGGTCAGCGCCGGGTACTCCACCGGCACGGGGCTCGCCGCCGAGATCATCGGCACCTTCGTGCTCGTCTACACTGTCTTCTCCGCCACCGACCCCAAGCGCAACGCCCGCGACTCCCACATCCCGGTAATTGCTGAACGCGCCAATGAATTGTGGTTTTATTTTCACATTGCATTGCAAGAATTCGCTGTGCTGATTCATGCCGACGAATTGATCAGGTGCTGGCGCCCCTGCCAATCGGGTTCGCTGTGTTCATGGTGCACCTTGCCACGATCCCGATCACCGGCACGGGGATCAACCCAGCGAGGAGCCTCGGCGCCGCCGTCGTGTACAACAACAACAAGGCCTGGAGCGACCAGGTATTGCATCTCTCCCTTCGCACATTCTGCAGGATTGCAGCAGCTGGCAATTATAAACTGTTAGCTTTAATCGATTAATTGTCCTGGATAAACTGACAATTTTGTTCATTGTTGCAGTGGATCTTCTGGGTGGGTCCGTTCATCGGCGCTGCGATCGCGGCGCTGTACCACCAGATCGTCCTCCGCGCCAGCGCCAGGGGCTACGGCTCCTTCCGGAGCAACGCCTAGGCTCGTCGTCAACATCCACGGCCGGCCAGATCGTGACTGAGCTCTTCCTCCTCCGGAGTTTAAGTTGAACGGAGAGCGAGAGCCCCGGTGTGGTCAATGCAGTAGCAGTAGTAGCTTCAGTCAAGTGTTGGAATTGCCAGCAACGGCAGGGAAAGTGTTTGTGTTATGTGGAAAGCAAGTGTAACTTCGTCAGTGTGTGTACCATGTTGGCTTGAAGTCAAATTAATAAAGATGTTGGCTTGGCCTCCAGTTAATGAGTGCACCTGTTAATGAATTGAACTTTTACTCAATTTAGAAAGCTGCACCTGTTAATGAATGGTTATATAATGGCGACCCTTATGAGCTAATTGTTCTATACCTCTTACATGGTGTAGCTTGTTATATGGTTCGTGAGTGGGAACTTAGTTTCCATCTAGGTATGCGTACTTAGATTGTTGCTGCTGCATATTCAGCTCCTGATGCAGCTGCTACTGTTGTTTTCTTGATTGAGCCAATGACCCTATTGGTCAAGAAAGGTTTTCTGATGCGACAGCCTTTAGAAATAATGCACAACACACGGATTCTCGCAACAATGAATAGAACTAGCACAATCAAATGCAGGCGAGCAAGCTGCACAGACAGAATAAACCGGGGAACACACAAAAGAAAGTTTCCATGAGATCCAACCTCATGTTAGTCTTTATTCAAAATTCATTTGGTTTCATTCATCATATAGCAACATAAGGAATTTCATATGTGCAATAATTTGTTCCAAAAGTTAAATATTATGTTAGTTTTCCTCCAAAATTCATATGGTTTTCTTCGTTTCAAAGGAGGCCTAAGATAAAACTATCATTCACACTTTTCTTTTATCCCAAAACACGTCTTCTTAGGTTACTAAAATTTTAATGTCACAAAGGACAAACTAACTGTGGCTATATCATTTAGAAGCTATAGAGCAAATATAGTACTCGCTCCATTTTTAAATGTATAATGATTTTGAACTATGGTATGCACACATACATTAAGGGGTGCTCATCCTATATGCTTAATCTTGAAACTTTGTATGGTTGTGCATATGCTTTCCATAGCAATAGCATCACAAGTGGTACACATGGTCTGCATGACACACATAGGGGGTGTTTATACCAGATTATGCGACTTTCATTTTCATGAATCGTGATCCACCTATAACTCTTTCACACTCCAAGGATTATGATTTGTGAAGCTTTCTCTCTAGTGCTTTATGTTTTTCTTTGTTTGAGATGTGGCCATACTAGAGTAACGGAGTCGGTTTGAGGTGTTCGAATGAACCAAGCCAAACTCGATTTTCAGCTCGCTAGTCTTAACGTGCCGAACCGAGCTAATTCGTTATCAAACGAGCCATAATGAGGAGACGGCCGAGCTGGCTCGGCGGCCATCCCTATAGATTCATGTTTGTGACCAACGTAATAGTAATTGCCACGGCCCCCACGGAAATTGCTTTAAGATTAAAGGAACTATTGAAGACTGCACTTTGTTTGCCGCCCTGAGCCGTCACGTCCTGGGGAAATTTGCCGACCAGCAGGAGTGGGAGGCTGGGAGTGTTTAGGAATTTCTAGGTGAACATGCAGCAAATATGATTTGTCATTTCACGGCACCAAGATATATTAATCAATTTCACCTCTGCTAGGGGTTTTCAAACATAGTTCACAATATATAGGAAGAGATTAAATAATGGTACAGACATCTCCCTCAGGTCCACATGAATCACAGAATTCGTCTACGGAGGGTGCATTGCTTTATGGTAAATAGTGAAGCAAAATTCACTTCAGATGGGAATGGTGTGTATGTCTATATATATGGTAGTCTCTAGAGCCGGACACCAACAAACCAACAATTATATGGTGCTAACAACTTGTCAACCATCTGAGTTATAGTGTGTGACTAAGCTTTTCTTTTGTTTTTTGCTGATCAACTCTCTGACGGTGACCTAATTTTATTCCATTAGCAGGGGTGTTAGTGAGTGAGCCTGCCTCTATCCTGGCCACAGGATGAGCCGAAATGGTGCTGGTGGTGGGCCCGGGGTCCATATGGAGATGGATGAATGTGATGTCAGTGTGAGGATAGGGGTCGGTGTGGTTCTTCGGAAAAAAAAGGGATAGGGGTCGGTGTTGGGCGGCTCTCTGAACCAACTATCAAGTACAAGGGAACTAACTGGCTTCTCCTCTCTTATCCCAAGGTGGCATGCATAACCTTTTCCAGCGAAGCAAGAGAACAAGGCGTGGAACATATGGCATATTCTTCAATAATACGACCGAATTAACTAGAATATTGGACCACTTACAGGGAAAAAAAATAGTACTGAAGTTAGTGAACAAGAAAATAGTTTAGGGATAGAAACGGGGAGCGAAAACTGGCAGTAATGACCGGCCTGAACTGGTGAATTTCAGTAATCCAATTTTGGTGGTCCTTGCATAAAGTTGTGGCATACTATATAAATTTGTAAAAAGAGTGCAAAAATAGAACGATACCTATATTCGAAAAAATATTTTTAATTCCAAAAGCTGGTGAACCAACAATATGGAAGTATTTCTCTACTTCGTAATACAACAGAAATTCATGCCATATTCGACGCAAAATGGGGATGAATTGGAGACTAATTTACCATTGCATAACATGTGCAGACTTCTCATTCTTCATATGCTTCCTAAATTATGTATGGTGAAACTTAAAAATTGTGGTTGAGCTGGATAGCATGATATATGATATATCCAACCAAGTAAGAACTTGTAAGACATCCAAATGTATAGCTACAGGAACATTTGTATGTCCAATGTAAACCAGCTGCTCATGAGCATGCACCCAACCTTTCCAAAATGAAAAGAAATAAAATGAATTACAGCTTAAATCTTCATGGACCTTCAAACCCTATAAATAGGCCTCATGACCCAACCCCAAAACCACAACGCAGCAAGCACTCATAGCTTGTCAAACAACTAGCTCTTGCAAAAACTAGCTTCTAGCAACAGCTTGTTGGCAAGCCGCGTAAATGGGCAAGGAGGTCGACGTGTCCACTCTGGAGGCTGGCGGCGCCCGTGACTACAAGGACCCGCCGCCGGCGCCGCTGGTGGACATCGACGAGCTCGGCAAGTGGTCCCTGTACCGCGCCGTGATCGCCGAGTTCGTGGCCACGCTGCTGTTCCTGTACATCACCGTGGCCACCGTCATCGGGTACAAGCACCAGACGGACGCATCGGCGTCGGGCCCCGACGCGGCGTGCGGCGGCGTGGGCATCCTCGGCATTGCGTGGGCCTTCGGTGGCATGATCTTCATCCTCGTCTACTGCACCGCCGGCATCTCCGGCGGCCACATCAACCCGGCGGTCACCTTCGGCCTGTTCCTGGCGCGCAAGGTGTCCCTGGTGCGCGCGATCCTGTACATGGCGGCGCAGTGCCTCGGCGCCATCTGCGGCGTCGGGCTCGTCAAGGGCTTCCAGAGCGGCTTCTACGCGCGCTACGGCTGCGGCGCCAACGAGGTCAGTGCCGGCTACTCCACCGGCACGGGGCTCGCCGCCGAGATCATCGGCACCTTCGTGCTCGTCTAACACCGTCTTCTCCGCCACCGACCCCAAGCGCAACGCCCGCGACTCCCACGTTCCGGTAGGTGCACACACTCTTGACTCTTGAGTTGCGATTTTGCACATTGCAAGAAGCCAAGAACTCGCTGTGCTGATTCATGCCGACGAATTGATCAGGTGCTGGCGCCCCTGCCAATCGGGTTCGCGGTGTTCATGGTGCACCTTGCCACGATCCCGATCACTGGCACGGGGATCAACCCAGCGAGGAGCCTCGGCGCCGCCGTCGTGTATAACAACAACAAGGCCTGGAGCGACCAGGTATCGCATCTTTCCTCTTCGCACATTCTGCATGATTGCAGAGCTGTTAGCTATGGTTTTTTCGATTAATTGTCCTGGAATAAACTGACAATTTTGTTCACTGTTGCAGTGGATCTTCTGGGTGGGTACGTTCATCGGCGCCGCGATCGCGGCGCTGTACCACCAGATCGTCCTCCGCGCCAGCGCCAGGGGGTACGGCTCCTTCCGGAGCAACGCCTAGGCCGGCGACCTCGTCGTCGTCAACATCTACGGCCGGCCGGCTGTGGCCGTGACTGAGCTCTTCCTCCTCCGGAGTTTAAGTTGAACGGAGAGGGAGAGAACCGGCGTGGTTAATGCAGTGGCAGTAGCTTCAGTCAAATGAGTGTGAAGCGTGCAGTGCTGGTAGCACAAGTGTTTGTGTGTGCATTGTGTGGTGCGCGTGCTGCGGAAAGCGAGTGTAATTTTTTCACGCTTGTGTATCCATATGCCATAAAAGTCAATAAATAAGGGAGTTGATATAATTTAGGTGACTGGGTTTTTTTACCAATCATTCTACGTTGTCTATTCTTTCACCTACAAAGTTCATCTACTTATTAAACTACAATTCACCTACAAGGTTCAACCTGAAAGCTTAAGTTGATGAGATGGCAATGCACTTTATACTCCAACACTCCTCTCACATAGAGGGCTCCATAAAAAAAAATCCAATTTACATCCTCGAAATATCGCAAAAGTCTGATTTTAAACCTTCAACTACAAAATCGGATAACGAAGACCATCCAACTGTCGAAACCGGACAAATTTTACCCTTTAGGTCGTTTTTAATTTTGTGAAAATTAGGAATATTCAAATTTAAACTAAAAAAGCATAAGTAATTCATTTTAAAGTAAAAAATACAAAACGGGTGCCAACATTTCTCTAAAATTATAATCTATGTAGTAGCACTCTACTTCCTAGTATTTGCTTGCTTGTAATTAAGCCTATTACTTTTAAATAAATAAGATTCAAATAGAGCAATAATATATAGCTTACATTTTTAGAAAAAAATTGGTACTAGTTTCATAATTTTCTGATTTAAAATGAATTAGTTTTGATTTTTTAATCTTACCAGATTTTTTTATTTTTTAAAAAAAATATAAAAACACTTTTGAAACCATCCAAATGGCCAAACTTGTCCGGTCTCCACGGTTGGATAGTCCTCATTATCCGATTTTGTAGTTAAAGGTTGAAAATCAGATTTTGTGATAGTTTAAAGGAAAAATTGGATTGGTAGCACCGAAAGATCTGTAGTTTAGAAATATACCATTAAAAGATCTATGTTAAGATATTTATCATGAAAAGATTACTCCGTTACGAAAATATACCACTCCATCCACTTCAACGTTAAATTGTGGTATTTCAAACCATTTTATCCCTGCCTTCTCACATCTGCATCACGAGATGCCCTTCTTCTACCGTTGAGCTGGAGGAGCAGTGCAGGAGGGCTCGACCGCAGCGTGGCGAGGAGCAGGCCAGCGGGACCCTCCTCCTCCGCGACTCCCCGCCGGCCACCGCGAAAGGATGGAGCTGTTCGTCCAGCCGCCCATTTCGCGACGTCCGTGACGCCTGCCTCTTCCGCCGCTGCAGCAACCGCAGTACATCCATCGCCACAGCCACCGCAGTACAGAGGACGCGGGCACGGGCAGCAGCCTTGCACTTTGCTTCGCCCCCTGGTGGTGTGCGCCTGCTGCCAAGCCTGGTTCTGCTCAGTCAAAGTCCATGTTATTCACTACTCGCTTCCTTGCATCTTTTCTATCAAGAGTTTGGCCAGCATCGGTCGTCGGGGTTTGGCCGGCGGCGGGGAACAGGAGAGTGCTAAAACGGAGACAACTTGTTGGAGTCTGAAATACTACCGTTAAGATTAACGTTGAAGTGGATGGAATGGTATATTTCCATAGCAGAGTCATCTTTTCATGGTAAATATCTTAACAAAGATCTCTGATGGTATATTTCTAAACTAGAAATCTTTCGGTGCTACGAATCTAATTTTTCCTAGTTTAAAGTTGTAAACTGGACTTTTCCCAACATAAAATTAGAAGTCAGCACCAATTAATCACGCCCGCTAGTGTTCGAACTTGAGACCTTTAAATCTAATATCATATTAAGTTACATGCACATTCCATGCACATTTCAGTTCAACTAAAATACTTAAGCTGGCGAGGAAAGTTGGACAATTCACCTTATACTTTAACACCTATAAGCCTATTGACAGTGGAAAACCCCATCATCAAAGCCTGACGGCCATAATAACCCAGGCCATTAAAATGGGCATCGATTGAAATCCTATCCATTTGTAGATGATTGAAGTGTAGGAAGCGGAATTACTAAAAATGGGGAACTGCAAGTGATGAAAAAACTGAATGCTCCCTTCTTAGCAATAGAAGTATAGAACATGTTTCCTTAACCCCGCGATCCCTTCTCATTTCTGCCGGTTTGTCAAAGGCCCGGCTTCAGTTTCTATAGGCTAAAACAGAAGCTTTGCTCCAGATAAGTCACAGCTTCAAGAGAAAAAAAATACGAATCTCGTCAGGCTCATTTTCTTCTCCCACAGCTTTATATGCTATCTTATTTAAGCTTCATTTTTTAGTCTTCCGTCGCCATAATCCAACACCGGAAAAGGTAAGCATCAAACCTATTCCGTCTCCTGGCTCCTGTTCCTTCACAGGTCCCTGTCTGGCTGGACGAAACCATATGTATTCCAGCAGTTAAAAAGCACAGAACCCAACTGCTGAGCTCCAGTTCTTTGCAAAGGCTTCAGTAGTTTTCACCCAGTTCATGACGGTGAGCCGGTGACCTGTGCTCAGCCATCCATTCCGCGGTCAATTGTAACATGTCCACTGAAATTTATGTCTTCTCCTTCAGACGCAGCTTTCGAGTATGTAATAATGTGGGCCCGGGGATGTTGGTGTCGGCTGCTGCACCGTGGGAGAACTGAATCTACCACGTCCTCTAAAACTTTGCACCACAGGAATAAGCCTGTTTGGAATCTTTGGGCTGCTATCAGAACACATAACTTTTGGCATTTCTAGGTACTGAGTACTGACCAAATTTGATCAATTTCTGCTCTGAGAAAGACTGAACGCAAAAAAATATAATGTTGACAACGAGTCTCATCTCAAGTGTCATTGATATACTAAATTGCAGTGCGCGCGCGCGCGCAGTAGCGGATCCAGAATTTTTCTAGAGCCTGGGCGAACGTTGCAAGCAATAACAAGTTCATACAAACATATCAATCACTAACACAAGCAAAAATCGAGGAATAAAGATCAATATTTAGTACGAGATTGGCTGAACTTCCGCTTCCTATCTAGCATATTCGTTGGAGCTAAAGAAGTCAAGATGCAGCTACAGAGTAGACATCGACTCCTGGCAACAGCAAGAGGCTGCAGTGAACTGCTGGTGACTCGGGGGGTGCGAGAAGGTGAACTGCAGCAGAACTGAAGTTGTTTCTGGTAAATTTGCCGACCACAGGACCGAGATGTTAAGAATCTCTGGGTGACCATTCAGTGCACATCAGCACATGTGCTCTACGCAGTTTCATCAAGCACAGAATTTGTTCACTGGCTCACTACGGTACATTGCTTATGAAGGGTAATATAAAGCAAAATTCAGTATCAGATAGGAGAGGCCAGTCTCAGGAGCTTGGCCAGGAAGGATGAGTATACCAACAAACCAAAATTATATGGCAGCAATCAAGACAAGAAAAAAATTTCGTATCCGTATTAGGAACCCAGAAGCAAAAACTAATTTTTCTTATGACAGAAGCTGATGAACCTCAAAACGATGAGGTCTGACCATAGTACAAGAACAGCCGAGTTAGTTGGAACTTTGGCGCCTCCCATCCACTCGCTATGCGATTCAAGTTTGGATGGTCAACTTCCATGCGCATTTAGGTGAAAAAGATGTATTATTGGATGTTCGAAAGAAGGGTGACACGGAAAACCTGCTGCGCCTTAGTATCCCCAGTAATCATTGCGGATCTCATCATCAAATTTCTGTTTGAGTTCAGGGTGCTTCGCAAAGTACTCGTCTGCGGTCATCGTGCTGATCTTTTTCTGCACATACAAACAAGACGTTAGCATGAACTTAAAGGTAACATTTTCCATGTTGGCTAAAGAGCAACCTCACCTTCATCTCCTTCATTTCAGCAATCTCCTTCTCTATCCTCTCTGATTCCTTCAGTGATGCCTTTTCCGCTTCCTTCATTTCTACCAACTACATAAATCATACAGATACAACAAATGTCATTAATATCTGAAGGAGGCAACAGTCAAAGTAATAATTCAGTTTAGCAATGCAGTGGCTGTCAGGACAGAATAGGAAGGTGAAAATTGTAAAGAGAGCACTGAATCCTCACCAGAGCATCAAACTTTGGCTTGTACTGAGGAGTGACAGTGTCAACATACTTGGGGATCTCTATGCCTGCAATATTTCAATGGTTCACGCCACATTCAGAGGTTAAATAGATGAAAAGTGCCTGCAACCATATGAATATCTGTGCAAACCAGTACTAATCATTTGTTAAGTCAGGTCCATCTTGGAGTTCAATGTTGTAATGTGACATCTACACAGCCTAGTATTAGGGTATTAGCAGCCCATTTGAACTGATTTCAACTGGACTTTCTAAAAGAACTTAATACACAACATATGGTTTCTAAAGACCGCATGATATTAGAATGCACGCATGAAGTGCCCAATACTGCTATAGAACTTTACACACAAAGAATAAGGAAGTTGCATCTGCTGTGCTAGTCACTATTCCAAACTAAGCATAGATCACAAGTTGAAGATCATAAAAACAACGCAATCAGTCTGCTTGCAATTTAATAGCATAACAGTTCCCAGAAACACAAGTAAGATGGGGAGGAGAATCCATACTTACTTTCGTAAGCCTCCTTGTACATATCGACAACCTTTGATCCGATTCCTTTTCTGTAGTACTCCCAGTCAATTGGCTGGGGTTCCTACAAGAGTTATTGAAGTAATACTGAGAAGATCGCCCCAAATGGCCAAAATGTCAGAAGAGATAGCACATGTTTCCAAGGTTGACAAGGGAGTGTCAACTCAATGTACAACTACAATGAAATAGGACTACAAGCATTGACATATCAGATGACTGTCTACTTAATACAACCCAATGTTGCTCGTCAATGTGAATGACTCAGTACATGCCAATGTTGCTTGTCAATGTGAATGACTTAGTACAAGCCAATGTTGGTTGGCAGTGTGAAATCCAACTAGCACGGACTGCCTACTTAATACAAGCATTTAACATGTCAGAGTATAAATCTTTGTACTGCTAATAACGGACATCAAAACAATTTGTAATCAACTAATCATCATTCGGATGGATTACATGCATCAGAAGCGAATAAGCCATACGCTTGTACCTTTTTTTGTTGGTACTATAACGAACATAATGCATTGCAATTATTGAAGCAAAACAGAATCAGCAGCTATTTGGGCAGCATTATCACAAAATGGAAAGTTTACCCAGAACCCACTCCATTCGGCATTGTCGGAATCAGTATCAGCAGGTAGTACATAGACCTGGGTTTTCACCGATCTATCGAAATGTATTTCGGTCTATACAATGCAACAAACCGCCCTGATTCCACGAATAAATTGGTACTCCGTGATGCTATGAATCACCAGAAGATTACGCCGATTCGGCCAAACCTGATCCAGGGCAGACGAGACGGATCCTAGGGGGGTATAGACTGGGACGAGTACCTGCGAGAACTTGGTCTGGAGCTGGTGGTTGACGTCCTCGAAGGTGCGGCGGAGGGTGGCGAACTCCTTGCGGGCCTCCTCGGAGACGAGCAACTTGGCCAGGCCGTCCCAGTCGATCGCCTTGCCGGCCTTCGCCGCGGCGTCCGCCACCTTCTTCACCACGCCGTTCCCGCTCATCTTGCTCGCCTCCCCTCTCTCTCTCTCCTCCTCGCGCCGCCGCCGCCGCCGATCTACGTTCGCCTCGGAGATGGAGCGGGCGGACAGCCTGTGACGGGAGCGAGTGCGCGGTGGCGAGTGGGGACACACCCTTTGGGTTCTTTCGTTTGGGCCTTCTTGGTGGGCTCAGATGGGCCGGCCACTTTGAGGGCGAATGGGCTGGCATGGAATTGGACCAGGTCCATTTTTTCCGAGTTAAAATACGCACGAAAATGTTTTGAAAAAAACTGTTGATCCGGTCAAATCTTTTCACCGAGATCGAATCTTGAAAAAGAATATGTTATTAGTCTCTGATCTTTTTTCTCGCGAGGAATATACGATTGGACGACCAGGACTTTTTGGTGCCTTGTGCGCAACAATGACTAGGCCAGGAGAGCGTATCAGCGAAAAGTCACGGCACGTTGTGGCTAGTACGTACTAGATTCTGATATTATTAGTTGGGAAACAGCAAGTGAGCATTACCTCACGCTTCCATTACGGAGCGGCCAAATAAAAATACTCTCGCCACAAGGCGCCAATCCTACTCCAGCCACAAGACCATTAGTCAGTCCGCTACAAAAGTAGATTTCAGTACTGCCACAAAAACCCTAGTGTTCCTGCCGGCTATAATTTGAACTTAAAAATTCTCAGGAAAAAAATGTCACGGTTTCAGTATAAAATTCCAAATAGTACGCAATTTGCGCCCCTCTATGTATGATAGCATCTGTCATCCGTAAAAACAGTTTATTTCCAGCAAACTGAATCTGACTTGGGAGGTAACTCTTATTTGAATTCCTAACTACTGACTTGACATGCCATCCTTGATAGTATTAGTGATGGCAGAGATAAGATTCCTCCCTAGACAGCACTGACCTTCTTGGCATTCATCAGCGGAAAGTTAAGATTCTCGGGAGGTAGAGTAACTGATTGTCGGAACCGCATGGAAAAATAACAGGAACAGGAAGAAGCATCGATCATGTCCCTGAAAATCTTCAGTACGTGTAGGATCATCCATCACCGATCCTAGGCTTGAAAAACACCAGCCGCAGAATAGTCCAGGAGGGGCAAAAAGGCGACGATAAAGGTCGCGGCGCGTGACGTGGCACGTACCGGAACGGGACGATCTGTTTAATCGCCATCCCCAGGCTGTGGTCTCTATCAGTTGGGGAACAAACAGCAGGCGCTGTCACCTAACCTAATGCGTCCTCCATTACCACTCCAATCCAGAGCATGCCATTACCAAAAGAAAATCCGGAGCAACCGCCCCGGCGAGTCCCGCCACCCCAAAGCCATTCTCTATTTCCACCACCATATCCCACGGGGAGGACGACCGCGCCCGCGGCTGCCGTTAGCTCGCGGGTCGCTGTCAGTAATCTCATCAAAACCACGAGTTTAGAAGAAAAAAAGACGGTCGTTGTTCTTTATCGTCGCCTTGGTTTAACAATCCTAATCACCATGCTCAATTTCCGTTTTGGCTCAGCCCTCGCCCTAGGCGCGGAAACTGTTGTGTCTGCGTTTGCTTTTTTCCCTTTCCGATCGTAGACGATCGAGCTGGTGCGACAACAGCTGCAACTTGGCCTCATGCGGCGCGATCATGCATCGCTGTAAAGAGAGAATGTTCCGGCAGGGTGAGAACGTTAACGAGGTCATTCCTTGCCCGCACGGCGTACGTCTTTCCGGAGCTGGTGGTTGCGGCGTGCCGTTGAGGCGGAAAGCCGGAAGATTCCAGCACCCTCCGGAACGTCCGCGGCCGCCGGCGGTGCCGGCGCCCTGTCTCGGGCACGGAACAAAGTTCCTTCCTCCCCGCGACGTCGCTCTCCAACAGGGCCTGCGGCGCCGGGAGGGGTCACTGTGCCATCGAGCTCGTCGTCGTCGTCGTCCCGGTTTAATCCTGCCCGGATGGGTGCGTGGTCACATCACGTCGGCCGACCAGAGGACTAAAGCTTGGTCGCTCTGATCTGGCCGGGCGCCGGCCGGTGGATACGCTCTGGCCGCATGCGAGCTCTCGTCAGACTTGGCCCGTCGCGAGAGCCGTGCCGGGCGTCCTGCTTGATCCGAACCATCAAATCGGGTTTCTTACAGAAGGCAATTTGCAGGACGTATGTCGGTGATGCAAGCCACTGTGCTAACATCTTTTGGAGAGAATCGTCCTGGTTTGATGCGATTCTCGAGCAGTTTTAATGCGCCTGCTATCAGTTGCTGATTGTGGTTCGGGTTGGGTAGGCTTGCTCGGTTCCATGTCACGGCCATGTATCCGAAAGCAAAGCGCATGTCTGTCCGAGTCCGTCCAGCGCCTCGGTTCGTAGCCGGCCGGCGGTCTAGCTGGAGGAGCGGGGCCACAGCACCGATGGATTGATCGTCGTTGAGGCCCATCTTGGCTGAGCATCAACGGATACAAGCGATTCATGAAGCCCTGCATTTTTCACTTTTCTGAATTCTGAAAGAAGGGATTGGCTGGCGTACGTGCAGCTCCAACAGCAGCTGCTGCTACCTGCCTGACGCTCTCCGAGTCTCCGTCCGGCAAATTGGTCTCTTCCCAGCAGGAATTGAAAACCAGGACGACGACGAGGAGGACAACAGGATCGGACATGGTTCTGTAAAACCTTCGCCGTACGGCGTGGACAAGTTTAAAACACGGCGCCATCCTGGCAGCTGTGAAACCGATCTTGTCCTGGCGCCATGGTTGTGAGCTTGTGCTTGGTGGGATCGCAGCACATTCCAAACGACGGTGAGTGAAATATTCTCTCTTTTTACGGCACAAACACTAGACAGTGAGTTGGTCACCACTTGCTGCTCGGAGTTGAGACCGGGAATAAGCATAATCAGCTGAGTGGCCAGCAAGAATGGCCGCCGATCTGCACGAGGCGATGCAGCAGCCAGCAGCAGCTGCTGACTTTCGGTGCACTACATGTCTAGTACGTACATCACACTACACAAGATCTGCCTTTAGCCCCACGGTAGAGCACAGGATCATCATTAGGCACTAATCAAGCCCATGATGGCAGTTAGATAATGTATGCACACTATAATTTAGCGTAACCACTACACGGTTTTATCTTCTGCAACAGCTGCAGGCTTTGTTCGTTGAAATTTGCTGGACCATCCTTGCCATTTTCTGCCTGAAGAGCGTGGTTCGTGGAATCCCATCTCCACGCATGTGTAACCAACCTCTCTCAAGAGCATGTGTAACCTGCTGCATGCGTGGAACATGATCGAGTTGTATGTATTCGTTTTTTTTTCTGTCAACGGAGTCTATCAGGCGATAGAAGAATCATCTACATAAACTAAAAAGAAAAAAAATACACTCTGCAATCATTAGCTTGGCCTTGGCTCCATGATGATATGGTTCTGAAAATGGGAGAATGCAGTAGTGCCGACAGTGCTGGAGAATGAGAATCCCATCGGCGGTGCGTGCATGTGCAGAGAGGATCCGAGGACACGGCGGAGGCGAGAACCATAAAATACGCCTCGCCCGGCCAGCCAGCGCCACCGGCCACGGACAGCGACCGCCGGCGACGACGGCCCCGTGCAGTGGGTGACGGGGAAAGTCACACCGCCGTGCGTCCCCTGGCCACAAAACGTAGGACCCTCTCGTTCCTCTCGGGCTGCTGGCTCGACTACGACCTTCACCGGCGTGCGTACGTACTTGTTTAACAAAATTTCAGGTCCCGTGCCCCCCTTTCTTCTCTGGTAGCAGCAGGTGGGGCCCCGGGAACTTGAGCTCCTTCTGGCAGTCTCCAGAAGCATCCATGCCCATATCTGCCAAGAGGTGGTGCCGATTCTTCACGGGCTGCATCCCAACCGTCCATCCAGTGCAGATCTGAATATGCTCTCAAGATCTTAAAAACTTGCAGAAAACTTTTCCACCTGGGAAACCTGAGAGGGCGCGCGCACACGTCCTTGAAGCCGCAGTGTCACGCAAGACCCACGTGCTGGGTTGTGTACCAACACGGGGAGTCGGGGACTATTAACCTTTTGCTTTCGCAAGGTTCGATCTGTCTGCCCGCCGACAGCCTTGCCGTGCCGTGCCACCAGCTCCCACCGCTGTCCGGAACCCGGAACCGGCGGCGCGTCCAAGTGCCCCGTTCAAAAGGCCGCGGCGGCGTCAGCGTCAGCAGCAGCCGGAGCAGCTGCAGACAGGGTGAATCATCCCTCCGTCAGCCACGCATGCGCGACCCCGCCGCTCACTCCGCTCGCACGGCCGCGACGCGACCACCGCCGGCCGGCCGGCCGGCTTTCGGCGGCCACGAGTGCGTGCGCTGGTAGCTAGTGCTCGAGACCGCTGGCGTGCGTTGCATTGCCTTGCAAGCGATCTCGCACTCGCACGCCGGCTAGTTGCGTTGCTTCGCCCCGCGCTTTTCGGGCGCCAAGTGGGGGCTTGGGCACGGGGTGGTGGGGTGGGCGCGCCATCTCCCCTGGCTGGATGCCTGTGCCGTGGCCGTGAAAGCAGGGGCGCGAAAGGCACCTCCATTCTTACCGTAACAGCGCAGGGAGCGCCACAGCTCGGCGGGGAATAATGGATGCTGACCTGCGCTGCAGTAACCGGGATCGTGAGTCGTGACGCCCTCCAATCTTGATCGTTCGTCGGCAACGGAAATGTTAGGCAGGATCCGATCGACTCCTTCTAAAATGACTCTAGCTTTAATTTAGCTTTAATGATGAACTATCTTTTTAGAAGAGTTAAATCTAATTTGAAAATACTTAGCAAAGTAGCTTCTCAGTGGCAATCTGGATAATTTTAGAAGCGCATGATTCTTGAGGAGGAAAGAGAAGCCACCATTTTTTCTCTACTTCTCATTAGTGTATTCCTTTTCGTGGCTTCCAGAGAAATTCTACCAAAGAAGCCTTTAGTGTAAGGAAGAGATGTATGAGATATTTCGCAAAGCTTATACAAGGAAGATTTGCACCTTGAACAACCTTACGAGCCATTCGAAGTTTGCGTCTGCGATATAACCTATAGATAATACTGGCTCTATCCCTTGTTAACGTGATGCTTCACCAGAATCATCTATCGAGTTTGTAGCTACAAATTTTGCGAGGAGACTCGTGCTTCAACACCAGCAACCTCAATCAGGGACGGTTAAGGACAAGACAGCAAAGCGGGGGTGGGAGTCGTGATTCATCCGCCAAGCGGCCTTTCAAACTTCACCCTAACATTCATACAACCATAGTGTTGACGCTGAAATTTTGCAGAAATATTCATAGAAAAGAAAGAAGCTGATGAGAGGTCGTCAGGAGGTCTCGGTTAAAGATGACATAGACTCCTTCAGGAAGAATCAGAGGGGATTTGAATTGGACTGGAAGATAACATCAACAGAAGATCTTGTGGAAATCTGATTTCTTTTATTTTATCTTATAGATAGGGTAGTTTTGGTTAGGTCCGATCCGGATCTGACTAAAGGTGACAATAAATTTAGCTTAACTAAACATATATATTTAGCTATAAGGCTTTTATTCTTAATCTTAATTCACTATGAAATCGCCTTCACAGCCGATGCATGGTGTTATGCTTCGGATGTCCTAGGCGATGCATTTTTTGAAATTATTTGGAATCCCAGCCGATACGTCCCCGTTATTTTACCGATTAAATTTCTTTTCCCTTATCAATTGCAGATCAAATTGACTGGCACACCCCGAACCTGATTTGCAAGATCTGCACTGGAGATAAGCATAGCTTCCAGACCTTAGCGTGTCGTGCTCCGCAAGATTCAACGTCCGATTTTTCCGGCAACATATATAAAAGTATAACGTGCTAACATCGTGCCGGTGTAGGTACGTGCACGGATGGAACTTGCTTGAATACCGGGCGTAACATGCTTGAAAATGTCTTCAAAAAGAGGTTAAGCATAAACTTTAAGTGATCGAGTTTTGTTTTTTCTTGCTATTGCCTTATATATTCCTGATTTCCTGATGAATATGTTTTTTTTATATATATGCTTTAATTTAAAGTCTCTCCCGTTGCATTAACTGTACACCGGTCATCAGCAACAGCGATGTTATGCAGCGTCCCTGTACGTACATGATGCCGAGTGTCAGACGTGCCGCTTTGATAATTAATAAGAAGCACGTGCATAATTTCCGCACGGACCGGCAGCGCGCCCTGCAAGGAAACGTTTCGGTGGAATGAACACGTGCGGGAAACGTTTGCACGGGCGAGCTTGCAGCCCGAAGAGAGGAGAGGAGATCGATCGGGTGCCGCGAGCGAGTGCGACCGGTCGATGGCGTTCGCGGTCATGCCGTGGCCCAAGTGGCGAGAGCCGAGAGGCGGAGACTGAGGAGGGCGAGAGACGGCGGCGCGGCGGTGCCAAGAGATCGATCAATCAGATCACTACGTCCTGGGTCCAACCAACGGCAGCAAACGGATTGCAGTAGCGGAGCAGGGCTGGTACTGTACTGGCCGGTGTAGGAAAAAGTTTTCAAGGGAGGTGTCCGGACCTGACGGAGACGGACGTATGCAGACAGACACCGCTCGCTGGCATCACAGTACAGTGACGGCGCTGTGCACGGCGGAATAAACATATGCCCGGCCGTACACGCGCAGGCACGGCTACAGAGAGCAGGAGGGAGGGCGGAGGAAGAGCGAGACGGGACGAGAGTAGCATCATCCACGCTCTCTGGAAGCGTCTGGTGGTAGTACGGGCCGGGCCGGCGCGACGTGGCGTCTCAGGACTTCCTGTCCGAAATCGGCAATCCGGTGACGACGTGGCACGGTCCGGATGCGCGCGCCTTGGAGGAGGAGAGGAGGCATCATGCCCCGCATGCAGGCAGGTCGCTGCAGTCCAGTCCTACAGGGAAGCCCGGGTGGAGAGGAGGAATCTCACCTCACCAATGCAGATGCACGCAGGAGTGCGTGATGCAACGTGACTGGCCTCCTCCTCCATCCTCATCTGCTCCCTCCTGAGTCCTGCCCTCTCTGTTTTTTTCTTCTTTTGATAATCTGCCCTCTCTGCTGGGGGAGCTGAGCCTGAGAATGCGGGGTCAACAAGGCACGCTGACAGGCTGAGGCGGGGCAGAGCATCTATGGCACTGGCAGAGGGCAGAGTCGTTCAGTAGTCGCGCTCCTCGCGTCGGGACAGTGCTGGGAGCAACAGTGCGGCACTCCGCTGCTCGCGCACGAGATCAATGTGCGGGCATCTCGAGGCCGGCGGAGGGGAAGAAGAGGGATTGCGGCGCGACACGTAGCCGTTGCGGCCACGGGGCCCGACGCGAGGCCCCGGCCGCCGTCGGCGTCGCCGTTGGAACAGTGAGACGCCCGCGGATAGGGATGGGGAATTCTGTGCCTGGCTGGCAGAACAGAACGATCTGGAAGGAACGCAGCCAAAAGGCGGTGCGTGGAATTGCAAGACCTGGCCAGAGCCAGCCTGGCTGCAACCGCCGCCGCAGCATCCACGCGGGCCAGACCGCCAGAGCAGCCTAGGACCGGACGGGGGAGTAGCTGGGCGTCCGCGCCTGCGGCTAGGTGAACGTTGGTGGCGCGACGTGCCCCGGGGATCCGCGGCGCTGATTGGGTTCGATCCGGCGGCCGTCGCGGGCAGTGGGGACGCCGCGCCGCGCGCCACAGCCAGCTAGGCTGGCCAGGACCATCCCCGATCTCCCATCGATCGTCATCGTGGCGGCTGTGGCCTGCCTGCCTGGCTGGGACGATCTCCTCCTCAGTCCTCAGCATCGGCAGGACAATCTCCGTGACGCCTACCTGCATGTGTGCAGGGCGATCTCCATCTCCTCCTCCCCGTCAGCGTACTCCGTTTTGTTTCTCGTGCTGTCGCCCGTGCTACGATCCGGCCTGCGATCTACCAGACCAGCGAGTACTTGGGATGGAATTGACGCTGTCACTTGCCAGCGCCGCAGACTCACCGGCCGCCTCCCCTGAGCGCCAGAGACCTTTTCACCGTGCAGCGGACACCCGAGGTCCCCCCGCTCGGAGGCGACATGACGACGCGTCCCGGCGCGGGACCGCGCGCGCCGCCACGGTTCCACTTGCGCCGCGCCCCCGCCGAGGTGCAGGCAGCCGCCGTAGCCATGATCTGATCTCACCGCGCCCTGCTCCTGCTCCGGCCCCGCGCGCGCGCATGCAACGGCTTGCTTGCTCGGTGCCTGCTGCTGATATGTCCTCCACCCAGGCTCGCGCCGCACATGCGCGCACGGGGAGGCGGCCTCGCCCGGCCAGGCTGGCCGGTCGGCCGCGCCCCCGCCCGCCGGCGCTTCAGGCCGTTGCGGGCGGGCGCCATGATTGCGCGGCGCCGGGGATAAGATTGGAAAGGAGCACTACGCTGACACGACTCCATCTCTCTGTCTCTCTGGTCTCTGCAGGCCCAGCCGACCCCGACGCCGTGCCGCGCGCAGGTCGGTGCCGGCCGGCCGGCCGGATCACGTACGCCACCATGCGCCGGCCAGCCCACCCACCCACCCCACCCATGGGCGCGCATACCGCCGAGCCCAATCGCCTCGAAGTCCATCCCCCCACGCGCGCGCAAGTCCAACGCGGCGCACGGGCACGGGAGTCGCAGGCCGGCGGCCGCGCGCGATCGGGTCGGGTCCGTGCGGCGCGGACGCGAACGCATCGCATGTCGTACACCGGCCGGGGCGGGCGGCTCACTGATTGCGAGAGGGCAGCGCGGGAATGATGCGCTGCGCGCGGCTGCCAGCGACGATGACTGGTAGTCTAGTGCGGGTGGTTGCTTATCCTGCTCCGGCCCGGTCCGCCACATGGCCAGGAGATTTCGGGTATCTCCGCCGGTTATGGTCGTTACGTTAGCCACCGTATAAACTACCCCTACGCGATAATATAAACCAACGCCCTCTCCCCCAAAAAATCAAAGGAGATATGCATATATAATCAATACACTATTTCAGCTGTCGAGCTGTTCTTCCAATTTTATTTTAGAAAAAAAATATTTGATTGTTGGGATACGGTATACATAGATAAGGAGCGGAGGATGCGTTGGAATCGGAGGCGCACGCTCCTCCCCCCTGCCGGCTCCATATGCCGCTGCGGACGTAAACGCTCCACCGAAAATTTTTGAACGAATAAGGCGCTTTCTTGCCAGTGATGTGGAGAGGAAGAAAAACGGAGCATGTTACTGCATAATCAAGGCGGTGACAGCAGACACGTACCACGTAGGTATCCGAGAAGAACAGTGGCTTAGGCTCCGCTCCGCGTGCAGTACCATCTTTTTTTCCACGTTCTGCTATGATAATCGTTGCGCTGGGTGGTCACAGATGATTTAAATGGAATCGTGGGTGATTTCACAACCTCAATTACTGAGGAGAGAGATGATTATAATAGGAAGTGGCTGTCCGCGCACCATGACTGCAGTCACGTATGCTCGTGGTCGGTGCCATACCAAACTTAATTGAAACCCTGTTTTCTCGGCGGCTCTCGTCCGCTGATAGGGACACGAGAGATGGAAGTCATGTGGGTCGATGAATTTTAGCAATTTGATTTATCGAACAATCAGAAAAAAAAGAACCACCTAAACCCATAAATAGGAAAACCAAAAAAAAAATGTAGCTTCCACGCGGGGGCCAAACGCTCAACGGTCTACCGTATTTCTCGACGAACAATAATCTAGGTACTTCAGTTCTTCTCATTTCCATTTCCCAGGATTCCATCCCTGGAAACTTGTACTCATTTTTTTCCTTTGAAGAGAAAAAAATAAGAAGAAAAGCCCACCCGTGGGTTGTGGGATCCCTCGGCTTTGCAGCACAAACCCCAATAGCTAGCTTATCCAACCGGCATGATTGGAGAAGGAAAACAAAACCCAAAAGGCGGACCCTCTCAGAAAAACAAGAAAGAAAAGCGCATTCAACCCTATCAGCAGAAACCAAGAAGAAGAAGAAAAAATATTCGGAATTGATGGAAACTGCTCAATTTTCTGTTCCATCAAGCAATAATCAGGCGCCCGTGGCCCACCCCCAGCCTTGCAGCACTGTTGTGTTGTCACTTACCTACTCTCCCCTCCCTCCATAAATACCGCCACCCTCTCCCTCTCACTCCCCCCACTCTCATCCCATTCCTTGCAAGCCATCTCTGCTCTGCTCACTCTCTCCTCCTCGCGGCTGCTAAGCTAAGCTAAGCTCAAGGCAAGCTAGGCGCCATGGGCAAGGACGACGTGATCGAGAGCGGCGCCGGGGGCGGCGAGTTCGCGGCCAAGGACTACACGGACCCGCCCCCGGCGCCGCTGATCGACGCGGCGGAGCTGGGGTCCTGGTCGCTGTACCGCGCCGTGATCGCCGAGTTCATCGCGACGCTGCTGTTCCTGTACATCACCGTGGCCACCGTCATCGGGTACAAGCACCAGACGGACACGGCCGCGTCGGGCGCCGACGCGGCGTGCGGCGGCGTGGGCGTGCTGGGCATCGCGTGGGCCTTCGGCGGCATGATCTTCGTCCTCGTCTACTGCACCGCCGGCATCTCGGGCGGCCACATCAACCCGGCCGTCACCTTCGGGCTCTTCCTGGCGCGCAAGGTCTCCCTGGTCCGCGCGCTGCTCTACATCGTGGCGCAGTGCCTGGGCGCCATCTGCGGCGTCGGCCTCGTGAAGGCGTTCCAGAGCGCCTACTTCGACCGGTACGGCGGCGGCGCCAACTCGCTCGCCTCGGGCTACTCCCGCGGCACCGGGCTCGGCGCCGAGATCATCGGCACCTTCGTCCTCGTCTACACCGTCTTCTCCGCCACCGACCCCAAGCGCAACGCCCGCGACTCCCACGTCCCGGTGAGCACCCGACCAACGCCACCGCCTCTCCTGCCTTTTAGTTTTCAATTTTTTCCTTTCTCGATCTGCTAACTCGCTCGCTTATTAGCATCTTTTTTAGTACTTCACTTGTGTTTGGAGCTTAGCTTAATTAGAGCTGAAGCGACGCAAACATCCTCGAATCTTGCCCAACGGATGAAACTGTTTGGGCACATGCGAACAAAAAGAAATTCCTTTCGCTGGGGGGAAAAAGGAATATATATATATATAAAGTAGGGGAATATCCAGCTTATCTCTTTCAATCAAAGGCGTCGTCCGGGCAGAAGGAATTTCTTTCCCGTAGAATGTTTTTTTGGTGCGGGAGGAGCAGTTCACTTAGGATTGAGTTATTTGGGGTGTTTGGTGGTAGATAAGAGGGAAAAAAAAGCTTGAAATTTTGGTTTTTTATGAAAAAGCTAGAAATTCTGTTAAACTTGTGCAAAAGAAAGAACATTCGGAAGATAGGTGTGTGGATGCCTGAGCTCCAGATATTCCAAATAGTACAACTTAATTTTCAAAGAGTTAGTACACAGGAAGGGGGTGCTGTCATTAAGGCTTGCATAGTCCTGATAATGACCGTTATTAACACACACACTTGCTGGAACGTTCAAGTACATCCACAGTAGCGTTCGGCAGCACACCATCCCCGTCACCCTCGCTAGCCATGACTCCCCGGACCTAACAGTAAAATACAGAGAAGTGGGGCTAATCAGCTGAAACCTTATCTCCATCTCTCTAGAAAATTACTGCTGTAGAAGAAGGCACTGTAATTATACGTCGTGCAATTTTTAACCGCGCCATCACCTGGCTCCAATCACGCACAGTAACGCTCGGCTCTCTCTCTCTCTCTTTGTGGGGTGGTGGTACACCTGGGCCCACGGCGCGCGTGAAAGCTGGGCCTGGCCCGGCTCGCGTCGCACTGTAGCACATGGATGGGGTCCGTCCATCGGGTCCAGATGCGGATACGAATATCCTCGAATACGAATATAAAATGGATACCTCGAATTCGCATTTGGATATTTACTCAATTTAATACGAAATGAATATTGCTAAATTCAATCGAGACAAATAAGATTTTAGTGCCAAGATCATTGATAGCCAAAGCGAATCAAAATTAAATTACACATATAGTAATCTACCAAGTTATAGTTAATTAAAATCATTGGTGATAATATTTAGTACGTGTCACATCAAGTGAAATAAATACGAACAATGGTAGTTAGGCAGTATTCTGCACTCTCAGTATGTGACATAAGGTACTTTAGGTCCCCCTAACAGGCAAATACAGAGGTCCCTAATCAAAATACATGATACTGAGCTTGCAAATCAAAGTACATGTCATTTAGCTCATAGTAGCTCATAGTAGCAGTAAACTGATAAAATTCAGCACTTGGTAGTAGCACTCCCGACAGGCTACCACTTTCTGCTAGCCTACAATCCTCAGATGGCACACAACCTCAGATGGCACACAGATTAGTCAATATTTTATTGCTACATTTGAAAACACATAGGTTCATAAACTGAGAATTAAACTGAGAACTATAGAAGGTAGGGAAGTCACCTGAAGCAGAAGTAGTCCTAATTTTCTTCATCTTCCAGATCTATAACATTGTCACCGTCATCAGCAGGAGCAACTACAATAGAAATAATGATATGTATAAATAAATAAATAAATTGAAAAAATATGTAAATTCTAGTTAAAAGTTCACATATCAGCATTATGTTTGGCATTATCATTCATACTAAGACCAGCTAAATCATCAAGAATTGACGATATACCACTACAATCTCTCAACTAGGCATACAAATACTACACTAAGAAGAAGTATAGCAGTCACAATTACCTTGCCTTGAGGCTGAAATCCAATCCTAAGTGCAAACAAGTGCCTCAACAACTTAAGGGTCCGATTTAGCCGATATTTGATATCAATTCTTTCTCCGATTCAGATGCTACTATTGTTGCAGGAATAGCCAAAACATCCCTTGCCATTCGAGCAAGGATACGATACTTTACATCATGAGTCTTCCACCAACTTAAAATTTTAAAAAATATCAAAGTATTCACCTTCTTTCCACTTAATAGTGGTTCATTGCAATACTGATCAAGGTCCAACAGCTCATGGCTTGTTTCAGTGTTGTCCCTTAGAAACAAACTCAATCTTTTTCTCTTAGGCTCCTCATTTAAGTTCACATAGCACCGAGAAGTTCTAGCAGTTCTAGCTTGACTGTTTTGCACAGGGTTTGTTTCAGAAGCAGAATATATAGAGGAATATGAATCATAAAGCTTCTGCACAATTTTTTAAAATTCATACATATCATTGAATTCCATAATCATGTGACATCTCACTATAATAAAATTCAACCACCTTCATCTTGTAGCGAGGATCTAAGAAGGATGCAACTGCTGGAGCAACATTGCTCATCCCCCAATACTTGTCAAATTTCTCCTTCATAAACTTTGCCATAGAAAGAATGAAATTCTCCTTTTGTTTCACCTCATAAGCTTGAGGTTAATTTCAATCTATTATTAAGATATATCAACGAACAATCCTGTGGCAGCTAATTTAAAAAATAAATTCTGTTAAACAATAGTGTCAAAAAAAAAGAAAATAAAAATTAGATTAGTCGTTACCTACTCCAAATATCTCTCTATATTTTTTTATGTTTGTCAGATAGCAAACGTTTGCAAGATGATGCTACATTGCTACTCGCTAGTCCCAACTTCCAAGGGCAAGAAGTATCGCCCAAAAGTAATAATGAAATCATAAAGTCATCTTTGCTGCTTGAGCGGCAGATCTTAAGGGGCAGCAGAAGGAGGGACCACCAATGCTCGATAGACCTTCAAGCAGGGTTTGCGTAATTGCGTCACCTCGAATCAAATTGGTGTTGTGCTCTTGACCGTCGCAACATGAGGGGAGGGTTGCCGTGGCCTGTGGGAGTGGAGCCGCGGCCCACCGTTGCGGCCACCGGGAGAGGAACTTGGGAGCACGCCAGCACGGAGCAGAGGTGCCAGCAACAGCTGCAGAGGCGCGCCGGGGCGCCGCCGGCGCCGAGCCGCCGAGCAGGTAGGGTGTGCAGCTGGCGAGCTGCAAGGGCTGTGAGATGGGGAATTTTGGAACCGGAGAATAGAATGACTGAATGAGAACGGCGGGATGGATCATGGATGAGTAATGGCGCGCAAGGTTTGATTTTCGCGCGTGCACGACGGCCCGGCGGGGATTCCGCGAATAGCGCAGCGGTGCCGGCGGGACCGCGGGAGTGCGCAACGAGCACGGCGGGAGGCTGAAACATTTGCGGTGGATATGGATAATATCCGATTTCACATCCGCATCCGTCTGAAATTCGGATATCCGATCCGAATCCGTTTTTCAAATCGGATACGTATACATCTATTTTAGCATCCACATTAGAAACGAATACGAATACATATATCCATATACATATTTAAGCGGATATGAATGTCCGATAATTAGGATCCTATCGTTTCTCCCTCGTGTCCCATGCTACCCCCACCCCCGCTACTCCATGATGAATTATTGGCACCCCTAACCGTACCCGTTTGCTGGTACCACAACGAATTTCGGATGTGATTTTTGAAAACCACCCGACGCATTACGGACCGTGCGATACGGCTCTCCGAAACGATGGATGGATCGGTAGGACCCACCCACCGTAGTGGTACGACGTACTCCGTACCAAAAAAGCCCCAACCGTTCGTCCACGCAAAACGCTACGCATGCGGCGTGCAGCGTGTGGCTCGGTGAAATTCGGGTCAGCAGTAGTGGACATCCCTCTCGCGTCGCGTGAGGTGCGGGGACACACGGGCACCGGCGAGGCGACGAAACACCGTCTGGGTTTGCCTTGGCGCACGAGCACGACCCGTCCCGTCAAAGTATGCCGTGGTGGCGACTCCGCCACTCCGGTGGTTCGGATCGTCGCCGGCGAGCGAGGTCCGGTCGCGCGCTAAAAGGCTAGCCGGAGAGGCCACTAACGAAGTTTGGCGTGTGGGCCAAAGGGGGGCTGGGAAAAGGGAGGAGTCACTTAGCCTTAGCCTGTTCCAGTTCCTTCTTCCCTTGGGAGAGGGGCACGCATGATGCGTGAGTAGCATGACGGGATGGGATGGGCTAATCTTCGTAGCCACTCACTGATCGTTCTAGGTTCCGTCACGAACAGCCCCCCTGACGCTGACGGACTGGGAAATGGGTGCCATGTCCAATAAGACTGGGAAATGTTCGGCGCCGAGCGTTGCGTCTAATCTTGTCCCCAAACTGCTTTTAGTTCTGGGAAATGAAAGTCCTTTTTTTCCCCCTTCTTGTTCTGAAAGAAACAGCATGCAGCTTGATTGGTTCCGAGGTTGCTGATTTCGCTGACCTGTTCGTGTGTGTGTGTGTGTGTGTGTGAATTTCGCAGGTGCTGGCGCCGCTCCCCATCGGGTTCGCCGTGTTCATGGTCCACCTGGCCACCATCCCCGTCACCGGCACCGGCATCAACCCCGCCAGGAGCCTCGGCGCCGCCGTCATCTACAACAAGGACAAGCCATGGGATGACCACGTACGTCCTGTCCTGTTCCGCTCATGCTAAGATTGTCACGGATCATGCTTCCCACCTCACCTTCCACTCGCTCACCAATGCAACTTGCTGATGGTTTGGTTTCGTCATCCCCTCCCTTTTTCTTGGCAGTGGATCTTCTGGGTCGGCCCCCTCGTCGGCGCGGCCATCGCGGCCTTCTACCACCAGTACATCCTCCGGGCCGGCGCCATCAAGGCCCTCGGATCCTTCAGGAGCAACGCATGAACCGCTTAGCCAGCCTTCTTGTTGTGACCTGTGAGCTTGCAAAGGCTGCGTGCTGAAGCAATGGCGGTCGACGCTGGGGGGAAGAATAAGTTTGCATCTGCAGATGAGGTTGTGCCGCTGGTCGTTTTGTTTCAGCAGCTGCGTGCGTGAATTTGGCTTCGTCCTCCTCCTGTATTCAAATCAACCGTGTGTCGTGATGATCCGTCTCTCAAGGGATTCTATCTACCATCTCCTCTCCTATTCTCCTAGCATGTACCTCTATTTAATTATTATGTAGCGACGATCACCATCATCATCAGTGAAAACCTTGCTTCTGTCTAAAATCAACCTGTGCACTGAGAATCCTTCGGTCCGAAGCATACTTAACGTGCTACTGCTCTTTTGCGACCCTGCTTCTGTTTTCCTTTTCCTTCTGAGTTTCTACTCAACTTCAGATGGATTTGTCTACAAAGTGGGCCTTGATCTCTTTGCATGTTTCATCGTCCTATCTCTACGCGTAGCCGTGCACGCGTGCCCGGCCTGACAGTCTAAGTGTAGACAGTGCTCTTGCTTTGAGCCCCTCCGACCTCCAAGATGTATCGAGTGACTCACCAATTCACCATGCCATTGCAAGTGAGACACGGTGGTGACGCAGCTGCTCTCACTCATTGCGCCCTCCATGGATTCTCCACTATCCTCTGCATGCGTACGCCTTCGACTCTTCCCCTTTCACCATTGTTTTTTTTCCTTTCGTTTGTTCTGAACGAAAGGCTGTCAGCATCAGTAGCTCCGCCTGCCTATCAGCAAGGATCATGGGGTGCTGGCTCGTGACCAGTGGCGGATGCAGTATTTGAAACGTGGGTATTCCTAAATCCATATTAAAAAAATAATTCATCTATAGAAATCAAATATAATTGAAAGCAATACGTTACTGATAATTAAACTCATAGAGTAGTAGACATGAGTTGGGTATTTCTGAAAATACGGGTGAATACCCTTGGATCTGTCTATGCTCGTGACCCGTGTGTGCTTGGTGGCACCTGTGCGGCTGGGCGGAGGCGCCCCCCTCCCCCGGCCGTAGTGGTACGTGGGGAGGGCGCCGGATGCCAGCCCTGGCGCTGCCGCTTTATTAGCCGTTGGGCGGAGAGGACCGTGCGCAATTTCCTGATCGATCGCGGGTCCTGCTTGGTATCATGCTAAAGTTGCTTGCTCCTGTTGCCAAATCATCGAGGCATGCTAGGCGCGTATGATCGCTGCAGCTAAAAGCGAAAAAGGGATTGAGCGAGCTCCCACTCATGCATTGCCACTGGCTCACGTCCAGGATCTGTTTGAGTATTGGATAGGCCCTGTTTTTTTTTTCACTTCAAATTTTACACTGGTAGTAGTACATTGAGCTTTTCTTTGAAAGAAAATAGTGCATGCATATTGCAGTCGGATGCAGCCAACCCCGGCCACGGATGGGTGGGCCCAAGCAAACGGTCATTTTTGCGGGACGTACGAAGGTGGGATAATACGAACAAGATCCGGCGTTCGAATGCAATGCGGCAGGCAGAGGGCTTTTGGTGACACGGGCCTTTTCACTGTACTTGCCATGAGGCCGACGCTGAGCGCAGCAGCAGGCGAGCAGTGGTAAAAAACGGTAGTACACTGCCGTGCCGCTGCGCGCGCGGAAAATGGCGGAGGGAAAAAGGGGGGATTCGTGGTACGGGCGTTGAGACGCGCCGGAGATTGTTTGTTTTCTTCCTTCCTCCAGGATGGCCGGATCAGTGGTGGTGTATGGGCACATGGCCAACCAGTGGCGCCAATCTTCCTCCTCCTGCTCCTGCCGCTGCAGTCTGAGACGCTGACGGAGAGAGAGAGAGAGAGGGTGAGGAAAAGAGGCGTCGTGGCTCCGGGCCATGCCTGCGTCTGCGTGCATGGGCTCGCGGCGCGCCTCGAGGTTCGCAGTGAACAGCCGCGCTAGCTAGCGTCTGGATTTGACCGGCCCCGGTGGCCTGGCCCTGCCGCCGCTGGCTCTGCCCCTGACCGCCTGCGCCCTGTTGCTCCGAGGCAAACGAAAGCTGGCGCCATGTGGCGGGGCGCTGTAGCAGCGTCCCGGCGAGATTACCGTACGTTGCCACGGGACAGGAGGCGTTGCAACGCCGTGCTGCCAAAGATTACGGGTACGGGCATGATTGGGGGACCCCGGCACACCGATGCGTTGGCGCGAACCTGCACGCGTTGCAGCGGGTGTACCGTGAGGAACGTGCCAGGTCACCGTGCATAGTGAGTGGTTAGGGAGTGCTTAGTTACTGCTTCGTTAAAAAATAAAAAGGTGAGCATGGGTTGCTTAAGGGCAGCTGCTCCCGATGGTGATCCTGCACCTAACGGGAATATGCCGACTCGGAGCCAATCATCGGGGAGGGGCCGCCCGGTTAGCGCCTTGTTTATCCGTTCCGGGCCTGTGATTAGGTCACCAGACAGAGCGGGACGTCCCACCAACGGCGCCAGGCCACCACCCCTGAGCTGTGACGACGGGCCAGCGGCAGCGGCTGCCGGATGCGATGGAATGCGGATAGGGCGAGAAGATCAGAGAAGGGAATGTCTCTGGGTGCTTTGTTTAGTTGCACATCTCACTTTTAGGGGTTGTTTAGCTAACTTAATCCGCTCCGCTGGGTCAATGATTGCGTCCGATGATGATTGATGCCAGGTACGCTGGCACAGTACTACTCAAAGGATCGATCGATGGTGCTGGCTGTTTTATTCAATGCGTGCCTTGTCGTTTGCCTGCTGTCATGCTGTGTCCCGCTGACGGCCCACGACAAGGGCCAAAGGCTGCTGCTGTTGCTGCACTCTTTGCTTGGCTTTGGCTCTCCCGAGAGAAAGGTCAAAGGCTGCAAGCTTCCTTCAACGATGGTCCTCCTGCCGCTGAGGTCTGCTCTGCTCTGACACCAGGTGCTAAATCATGCGGAGGCAGTGAGCAGGGCATGGCGGATTAGGCCTCCTCCAAAAGGTTTCGCCAGCTTCCGGCGATATCGCTGGCTCACGTGGAGGATGGAAGCAATGAAAAAAGAAGAAAACGCGGAGGATTAACCGCAGCATGCGGCAGCAGAGGTAGAAAGCTTTTCGGATGACGTGTACGATCGGCGATTGCAGGCTCGCTAGCGCGTAGCTTTTTCGTGCTCTCTCTTCCACGTCGGAGAAAATCGGCCTAGCCCAAGATTGAAACGAGCCCCAAACAGGCCCACGGATTTAACTAGCCAACCAATTCCAAGGTTGGCCATACGGTGCACTCGAGAGGGAAAATAGGCCCATCATTCTGAACATTGACAAATGACAGGAAATGCATGCATCCTACAATCAGATTAGCAGAGAGGGAGAGAGAGAGAGAGATATTCCCTAGCAAACTCTTGTCTCCACCGGTTTCGAAATGGTTGCACCGCCTGATTATCTGAAGGTCAGTTTTTTGGAAGTGCAAGGTACCTGGAACCTAATAATACAGGATGAAGCTGAAGAAAGAGCAGCACGGCTGAAAGAAAAGTTAACTTGAACGGGGTGCTGAGAGTAGCGCTTGCGGGCTTGCGGGCTTGCGGCTCTGGCACGGCAGCAGCTTCAGCACAAACCTTTTTGCCGTCTTCGCCTCAGTCAAATGCACCAACCTATCAGTAACTCGAAGCAAAAAGAAACCTCCAAGGTGCAACGACGCTAAGATTCAGATATATTACTCTAAAAGCACTCTGCGATTACACTTGCAATGGGGCAGTACTAGCGAAGTGAGCGTAGCTCAAATGTCGAAGGCGACGTGCCTGTCGCGTCTATGGTGACTTTGTCAATCTCGAGGATCAGCCGGCTCAGTCTCTCGGAGGTGATCATAGGAGTAGGGTTGCGTGCGTGTATTCATAGGAATAAGTGTGCGTCACAGGAATAAGTGTGCGTGCGTGTTTGTGAACGTCTTCTGTACTGCGTTCCTTAAAAAATATAGACCAGTACTGTCAGACCCGGGGCCACGGGACTGCGTACATGGCGTACATATTCTAGGATATGGGATGGGACATGGCCCACACCCTACACCAATTGTAACTACTCGTACATGAGTAGGACTAGTCGGAACAAAAGGAAACTACTCGAGTAGTACTCGGGTAGGACTCCTAAGCTAGTATCATGCTAGGATTTCCATGTAACTCTGTCCCCCAGGACTATATAAGGGCAGGAAGGGACCCCCTCGAAACACATCGACACATAAGACAATACAAACCACCACACAGGACGTAGAGAATTACGCTTTCGACGACCCGAACCTGTCTAAATTTTGTGTTCCTTGTACCTTCCAGTTCCTGATCTCGGCGAACCCCACCTACAATCTACCACCTCGAGGGTATCCCTCGATGGGCTTGGAGGTTAAACACCGACAGCTGGCGCGCCAGGTAGGGGTGTTCATCGAGCATCCACCAGAGAATTCGATGGTATTTTTCAACATCACCAGCACAATGGCCGACGAGGGCACCACGTTCACCTTCGGCTCCTGGGTCTGCATTGCCAACGGCTCAGGTGGTTTCAACAACCACCTGGCCAACCCTAAGAAGCCAGAGGCATATGCTCTGACATTCAGCTGCGACATCGACAATCTTGCCGATTATCTCGGCAGGATCAAACTTTCCTATTTAATTGGAAGCTACGCAAGTCATATCACAGTAAACCCTCGCCCATCGATCAGTCCTGACGATCTAATTGCCAGGATAGATCTGGTGGATGACGGCATCTGACGGTGGGTGAGTACCACAAGCAGGGATTCGTGGGAACCCTCGTTTAGAGATTTGGCCAGGGGTGTAACACGCAGTATGATTCCGGCCGTGTGACGATCAGGAGACAATGGGGTTTAGACAGATTCGGGCCGCTGTGAGCGTAGCACCCTACATCTTGTGTGGAGCTGGTAGTTGTATTTAGCTGAGTCCCCTTCCCCTCTTTTACACATTGCCTATCTATTCTATTTATAGCCCTCCCTGTAGGCCTCGAGGAGAGGCGTATCGCCTTGAGTGTGAATGCGGCGCCTTATGAGTGGCGCCGACCTGCAAGTGGCGGCCGCCCGCCAGACAGGGTCCTGCGCCGTGGGCTAGGACTGTCGTTGCCCGTGGTCCTTCTTGAGGGACCCCGGGATACCCTGAAGTCTCTCCCGGGCTCTGCGCATCGCCCGGGGCTGCAAGTGGCGCCCGCCTGCCAGACGGGGCCCTGCGTCGTGGGCCAGGACTATCGGGGTTCGGGATCCTCGTTGAGGGACCCTGGAATGCCCCGAGGTTTCTCCCGATCTCTATGCATCGCCTGGGGTCTTTCCTGTACGTTCTTGGGGTCGTCGTCGCTCCTCTCCGGCCTGTCCGATGTGACAGGAGGCGTAAGTGGCGGGGTTTCCCCCACCATAAGTGGCGTAGGGTTCCTGGACACAACTGATCCCGGGGTCCGGAGACCAGGCCGAGAGTCGAAGTTGGCCAAGAAGAGCCTGTTAGCCCCCAACCAACGTGTCGCTTTAGACAAGACTGCTCTTTTGTGACGCGAGCCAGACGCCCTCGGCGAGCAACTTTTGTGTGAAGAAAACTTTAAAAATTGCATAAAAAGACTGCAATGTGCTTAATGCCTGAATGGAAAGTACGGGGTAGGTGTACATAGGTGGGAGCCCCCGGCCAAGTATCCTGGGGAGGCTGTCCGCGGGGTACTTGGATTTTATGTCGAGACACTGGGACCCAGCTCTATCTACGGGTAAAACTTACAGAGATGCTTGATGTTCCGGATGTTGGGCATAGGCACTCCGTCCCTGTCATAGAGCCGGAACGCTCCGGGCCGGCATTCATCCGTGACACGGAAGGGTCCCTCCCACATGGGGCAGAGTTTGTTCTTCCCTTTGCGTTAATGGATCCGGCGGAGGACCAGGTCTCCGACTTGGAGGGTTCGTGGTCGTACGTGGCATTGGTGGTAGCGTCGGAGGGCTTGCTGGTAGCGAGCCGCCCTAACCGCCGCTCTGCACCATACTTCTTCAAGGTAGAGGACGTCATGCTGCCGCAGCTGATCTTGATCTTCCTCGTTGTAGGCTCGTACCCGTGGGCTTCCCAACGTTACTTCGGCCGGGAGGACGGCTTCGGCTCCATAGACGAGGAAGAATGGTGTCTCACCTGTTGCGCAGCTCGGGGTGGTTCGGTTTGCCCAAACCACCGCTGGAAGCTTGTCTATCCAGCCTGTGCCATGCTTCTTGAGCTTGTTGTAGGTCCTGGTTTTCAGTCCTTTGAGGATTTCTGCGTTGGCTCTCTCAGCTTGCCCGTTGTTGCGTGGGTGTGCCACAGAAGCAAAGCATAACTTGATGCCCATGTCCTCGCAGTAATCCCCAAAAAGGTAGCTCGTGAACTGGGTTTCGTTGTCGGTGATGATCTGATTCGGAACCCCAAAATGGGCCACCAGGTCCTTGATGAACTTGAGCGCAGAGTTCTTGTTGGCCTTGATGACCGGGGTAACCTCCGGCCACTTCGTGAATTTTTCGATCGCCACGTACAACCATTCGTATCCCCCGACTGCTTTGGGAAAAGGTCCCAAGTTGTCGACCCCCCAGACCGCGAATGGCCAGGACAAGGGGATGGTGTTGAGCGTTTGTGCTGGCTGGCGGATCTGCTTTGCGTGGAATTGACACACCCTGCAGCGTAGAGCCAGTTCGGCAGCGTCCTGTAGGGCTGTCGGCCAGTAAAAGCCTTGCCGGTAGGCCTTCCCAACGATTGTGCGGGAGGATGAGTGACTCCCGCTTGCCTTCGTGGATGTCAGCGAGAAGCTCGCCGCCTTCCTCCTGAGAGACGCATCAGAGAAGGACCCTATCCGTGCCATGCTGGTATAGATCCCCATCTACCATGGCGTAGCGCTTGGACTGACGTGCGATCAGTTCCGCGGCCGCATCATCCTCGGGAAGGATATTTTCTTTCAGGAAGCTGCGGATATCGTCCATCCACGGGGGTTCCTTAGGACTGACCGGGAGAACAGTGTTCCTGGTGGGTGGCATGGCCTGGTTTCCCCCGCTCAAAGGCGGGGTTCCCCCTTCCACACGGTCGACGACAGTGACGGTAGGTCGGCAGAGTTTCTCTTCGAACACCCCGGGGGGTAATGGAGCTCGTGAGGATGTGTTGACGCCAGATTTTGACATGTGTTGAATTGGCGTCAGGAAAGGAAGAGATTGGCTGATGCGGCAGATTTAAAGGCTACAGTTGGAAATCGGCCGATTGAGGCTACAGTTAAGGATCGGCCGATTGGCGATGCAGCTTGCGCCAACAGAAAGGGGGATGAAGCCATTGGAATCCCAACAGAAGGTCTCAGCCAAAAATTACCTGACGTTGGTCAAAAGGACGATGCCGACTCGGTCGTGAAGCAATGGAAAGGATCCTGATTGGACTAGGAGATGGCGGCAGAAGATTCTGCGGGAGCCCATTTCCTTTAGGAAAATATTATAGATATAGTAGTTTTCTATTTAAATCAAGTTTGTAACGGATCGTAATCGATCAGGAGTCTTAGTCCTAGGGTATAAATAGGAGCCGTCAGGGCTTTGTAAGAGATACATCAATCAATCAACAAAACAATCTACTTTTTCATCGCATTTTACTTTCAAGTCGGCGACTTCGCTAATACTTCTTTTTCTTTCACGAGTTCGTACGGATTGGCAGGGCTGCATCGACATGATCTCCGGCCAATTGGTACGTTCCGCTTATCGAATAACATCTAAGCTTTAACTTCGGGCGCATCGCCGTTGTTTCGTTTAGATTTATTCACCAGTTATCGATATTTACCAGAATTATAGGTTTTACCTATTGTTCTAGTTTTATCACCAGTTATCCAGCTTGAGATCGAAATTATCGGCTTTATCATCGCTTTCCCTCGTTCATTATCATACAACCGATTAGATCTATTTCAAGTGTTACATTTGTAATAATTGTTTAAGTTGCCCCAACAGTTTTCTTTGCAATTATTACGTGATTATCGGCTGATCTATAGCCGGTCATCTTCATAGCAAATCGGCCGATTCGCCAATACGCTTTTTGGGACAGATCGGAAACTCAACCGATCGGAGCACCCAGAATTTAATACGTTTATTTCCTTGTCAATCAACAGGTCAGATTAAATGGGACGCCGCGCGAACCGCACTAGTGCAATCACCCGAACAGGAGTTAAGCAGATTCTCCCGGGTCGTGTGTCCGACGCTGAAGGTGATCAGCCGATTCCTGGCCGATTTTTAGCGCCAACACACTTTTGGCACGCCCGGTGGGATGACCTCAAGATCCAATATGTCAAAGACCACCGAAGTTTCTGAAAATAACATCTTTGAGGTCACGGAAGCAGATCTCAAGGACGACCAGAAAGTGGAACCGGCAAAACATCTAGAGGACTACAAAAGGATGTATCTGCAATCTTTCAGTCGTACCAGAAAGCGGGGAGGCAATCAAGAAAGGTCCTCTTCCTGTTCCCCGCCATATCACCATCGCTGAGGATTCGGGCAAGATGTCCGATATGATCCAACAGTCCGTTTATCAGGCTTTCATCGACCAATCCTCAGTAATGACCAACACGGTGTATAACATCGTCATCAGTTCTCTGGTTAGTGGAGCAGCTCAAGGATATCGGGGGCCAGCATACGCCCCACCTATTGTACCTCCAGCCAGAAGCTTGCCAGGCACGTCCCACTCGGGTCCTCAGCCGATGTCGACGCAACACGAAGGATACAACACTTTGTTGCCTCCAATGCCTCCAGGGTATAATGGTGCACCATGTTTTCGATCGCAAGCGCCGCTTCAGCCTGTCCAGATTGCTTCTGTGCAATCGCTGCCCTCAAACTCAGTGCCTTGGGGGGCACCAGCAACGGCAACTTTTCCCGATCAATCAACCGGACATGGGAGCTATCCAATCCAGGCACCGTTCCATTCGGCCGTTGGGCCAACGGTCCCTCAGTATCAACCAACCACGTCAGAAATTGGCAGGGGGCAGACGCTGTAGAAGCACTCAGAAGCACGACGCTGATGACGATGTACGATGGGGCGGCGGATTCGCTTCGCCATCAACTGTCAACTGCTCAGACGGCCACAATGCAATAGAATTCGCCACACGTTTTGACCCGTCACCCGGCCGTACCGCCGCCAATCCACCAACATATGCCGGCACCCCGAACAGCTGTTCATCAACAGCAAGTGGATTGGACGGCAAGAATAGCGGAGGTAATTCAGGACCAATTCGGGTTGAAGCCAAAAGTGCAGACTTATACGTACACGACGCCATACCCATCGGCCTATGACCTGCTGCTGTTTCCCCACAGGTACAAAGTTCCTGACTTGACCAAGTTTTCGGGGCTGGACGACACCTCTACCGTGGAGCACGTTATAGATTTATCATCCAGTGCGGGAAAGCCGCCACAGAAGATGCTCTGTGGGTGCGTCTGTTCTCGTCGTCTCTGTTTGGATCGTCCTTCCAGTGGTTCACTACCTTACCACCCAATTCCATCATTACTTGGGCCGATCTAGAGAAGCAATTTCTTAAGTACTTCTACGCAGGAGTACATGAGATGAAGCTTTCAGATTTGTCCAGCCTCAGGCAAAGGAGCGACGAACCAGTAACTGGCCACATACAGAGGTTCAGAGAAGTCAGAAATAAATGCTATACCCTAGCCCTGACCGATGACCAGTTGGCCGATATCGCCTTCCAAGGCCTCCTGCCGCACATCAAGGAGAGGTACGCCTCACAAGAATTTGAAAGCTTAAGCCAGATCGTTCATCGGTTGGCCGGTCAGGAAGTGCGTCCGTTTGAGCAACGGAGGAATTTCCAGAAAAAGGTGGTATATTTGGAAGGATCTGAATCTGAGGAAGAGGGAGAAATCGGCCTAGCAGAATGGGTCAAAGGGAAGAAGCCAATATCATGCCCTTTTGGAAAGAAAGAAGCGTTCGGCTTTGACACATCAAAGGCCGATAAAATTTTCGACTTACTGATCCAGGAAGGGCAGATCAAGCTCTCACCATACCATACCATTCCTTCGGCCGATCAGCTCAAAAAGATGAAGTACTGCAAATGGCACAACGCTACATCTCATGACACAAATGAGTGCAAGATCTTCCGTGAGCAGATACAGTCGGCCATTGAGCAAGGAAGACTCAAGTTCGAAATCCCGGCAAAGCCGGCAAAGCCGATGAAGGTTGATCAGCATCCTTTCCCGGCTAACATGGTTGACACGGGAAGAAACTCACTTCAAACCAAGGTGCTGACGTCGGAATCGGCTAGAAGAAGCGGCGCCGTGGATCCCAGGAAGCAAGTCACGGTGGACGATGTCAAAGGGAAAAGACGGGCTGAAGACGAGGGCGAAGCATCAAAACAATCACGTAGACCCATCACTTCCCAATTCTTGCTCAGCAAGTATCAATGACAACAGGAACGGTCGAGGCGCCACAATGAGATGATACGCCGACATGAAGATCATTGGCGATGTCCGATCTTCATCCATTGCTGGGAAAACGACCTCAGGTTACCATCGGCCGATCATTGCCCTGAGTGCAGCGGATTCAGTCGCAACGATCGCCCGTTCAAAAGATCGCGCTCCAGAGATAGAGGATCAGAGCCGATCAGCAGAAACTGGCGCGAACAAGAAGGTTGGCGCCTTTCAGTGCATGATTGGCTGGGGGGGGCAGAGTTGACCGGTATGATCGGTCGAAGGGCAGGATCAACCAGCAGGAGCGACTGGGGGGCAGAACCAGCGTACACGATCGGCTGGAAGAAATGGCTGATGCTAGGGTGTCGGATGAAAACCCTCTAGGAAGGGAACCAGACTGGGAGCACGCCAAACCGTCGGCCAGACCAGTAAGCCCCAGGTGGTGCCCTGATGGACTGTCTAAATCTCAAAAACGAAGAATCCAACACCTGCGCCAATGGGAACAACAAGAGGAAGAGCAGAGGCAGGTGCTGGATTAGAAGAACGACAGGTCTCGGGTCTGGCGCACCAAAAGAAACAACAACAAGGAGGGCGACAATCAAGAATCGGCAGCCGATGTCAACATGGTGTTCATATTGCCGATGGAGTTCATGGCGCCCGCCGATCAAGATAAAGTGACAAGGATGGGGGAGCAGATGGCGCAGCTGGTTTTGGAGCCGATGACAGCCACCTTTGAGAAACCAGAAGACGAAAAACGGCAACATCTCAAGGCACTATTTCTCAAAGGGCACATTAACGGACGACTCGTTACCACACTGCTAGTGTACGGAGGCGCTGCGGTCAATATCATGCCATATGCCATGTTCCGGAAGTTAGGCAAAAGTGATGAGGACCTGACCAAGACGGACATGATGCTCAAAGACTTCGAAGGCAACGTGTCTCCCGCCAGCGGAGCGCTCTGCGTCGACCTCACCATCGGCAGTAAGACCTTTCCCACTACCTTCTTTATTATTAGTGGTAAGGGGTCCTACAACATGTTGCTCGGTCGCGATTGGATTCACGCGAATTGCTGTGTCCCATCTACAATGCACCAATGCCTTGTACAGTGGGTCGGCGACAGTACAGAGATAGTCACCGCTGATTCCACCTTCAGTGTTGCGGCGGCCGACATGCAACAATGGAGCTGTGAACACGTCAAGTGTATATCTGGCAGAACTTGGGACACTGATTTCCTTAAAGTGTCTGATTTTGGTCTACAGCCGATCCAAGCAGTCGACTCTGAAGATTTAGATTAGATGGATCAGTTCGTCCGAGAAGACGGGAAGCTTGGGCATGGATTTACGTCGGCCGATTCATTAGAGATGGTGGATTTAGGAGATGGTAGCAAGCCAAGGCCGACGTATATTAGTGCTAGCTTGGATCCCGGATACAAGTGTAAATTGACAAGTTTATTAAAAGAATTCAAAGATTGCTTTGCTTGGGAATACCATGAGATGCCTGGTCTAGACCAGTCCATTGTTGAACACCGGTTGCCTATAAAATCAGGATATCGGCCATATCAGCAGGCTGCACGGCGGTGCAACCCCAAAATTCTACCTGATATAAAGGCCGAGATCACAAGATTGATTGAAGCAGGATTTATTCCGCAGTGCCGTTACGCCGAATGGATTTCTAATATTGTACCCGTATATAAGAAAAATGGAAAGCTGCGCGTATGCATCAACTTCAGGAACCTAAATCAGGCTACACCGATGGACGGGTACCCGATGCCGACAGTCGATGTCTTGATAGATGCTGCCGCAGGACATAAAGTCATCAGTTTCATGGATGGTAATGCTGGATACAATCAAATATTAATGGCCGAAGAAGATATTTCGAAGACGGCTTTCAGGTGTCCAGGCCACCTCGGTTTATTCGAGTGGGTTGTAATGACCTTTGGGTTAAAGAACGCCGGCGCTACATACCAGCGGGCTATGAATTCTATTTTTCACAAGCTTATTGGTGTATCGGTGGAAATTTACATCGACGATGTTGTGGTCAAGTCGAAAGGTCTTCAGTAACATCTGGCCGATTTGCAAGAAGTATTGGAGTGCACAAGGAAGCATGGGTTGAAAATGAACCCGAACAAGTGTGCATTCGGTGTATCGGCCGGGCAATTTTTAGGATTCATGGTCCATGAGCACGGGATAGAGGTTAACCGGAAGACCATAGCTGCCATCAACAAGGTTGTAGCCCCGCAGAATAAAACTGAGCTGCAATCCCTTATCGGCAAGGTCAATTTTATTAGAAGATTCATATCCAACTTGTTTGGGCGTATTCAAGCTTTCACTCCTTTGTTGAAATTGAAGCCCGACCAGGAATTCGTGTTGGGAGAAGAACAACGCAAAGCGTTAGAAGATATCAAGCAATATCTAATTTCACCACCGGTGTTGGTCCCGGCACAGCCCGGTAAGCCGTTCAAATTATACTTATCGGCTGACGAACAGGCTATCGGATCGGCGCTGGTACAGGAGTTCGAAGGAAAAGAACGAGTGGTATATTATGTCAGCAGAAGAGTCCTGGACGCCGAAACAAGATATTCCCTGGTGGAACGGTTGTGCCTGTGTCTATACTTCTCGTGTACCAAGCTCAGGCACTACTTGTTATCGGCAGAGTGCATAGTCGTATGCAAGGATGATGTGGTAAAATAAATGCTATCACTGCCAATTTTGAAAGGATGGATTGGAAAATGGATCCTAGCTCTGTCAGAGTTTGATTTAAGGTACGAATCGGCCAAAGCTATTAAGGGTCAAGTCATGGCCGATTTCGTGGCTCAGCATTGTGGACCGGAAATTGCTGTCGTTGAACTGGTTCCATGGACTCTATATTTCGATGGTTCTTCGTGTGGAGCCGGATCGGGGATCGGCATCGTTCTTATATCGCCTCGGGGGGGCAAGCTATGATTTCTCTTTGCCGATAGAAGCATCCACAACCAACAACCAGGCAGAATACCGAGCCGTCCTAAAAGGTATCCATTTGTTGAGGGAAGTCAAAGTTGATGCAGTCGAGATTTTTGGAGATTCCATGCTCATCGTAGATCAATTAACGGGGAAATCTGAATGCAAAGATGATATCTTAAGAATTTACTACGAAGATTGCCTCCAGCTGTTAAAGGAATTCAAGTTTGCGATAATTGAGCACGTTCCCAGAAATTACAATGAAGAGGCCAATAGGCTTGCCCAAGACGCGTCCGGATATCGGCCGATTCAAGGAGCTATGATTCTGGAACTCGCGGCCGATGATTGGCGAAAAGAGATTGCCGATTACTTGAAGGATCCGTCCCAGAAGGTGGATCGACGAGTGCGTTTTCAGGCCACGAAATATGTGTTACTCGAAGACGATTTGTTTTACCGGACGATTGATGGGGTTCTTCTCAAATGCCTAGGAACGGAAGAAGCAAAGGTCCTGATGGGGGAAATCCATGAAGGTGTATGCGGAGCCCATCAATCGGCTCACAAGATGAAGTGGATGATCAGAAATAATGGGTATTATTGGCCGACGATTCTCGAAGATTGTTTCAAATATTATAAAGGTTGCCAAGACTGTCAGAAGTTTGGCAATGTGCAGCGCGCGCCGGCTTCGGCTCTGAATCCGGTAATCAAGCCGTGGCCGTTCAGAGGTTGGGGAATAGATCTCATCGGGCAGATTCACCCTCCATCAAGCGAAGGGCACAAGTTTATATTGGTAGCCACTGATTATTTTACTAAATGGGTGGAGGCAGTTCCGTTAAAGACCGTGACATCGGCCGATATGATCGATTTCATTAAGAACGACATTGTTTATCGGTTCGGTATTCCTCAGACTATCACAACTGATCAAGAAACGATGTTCACCTCAGGGGAATTCGGAGAATTCGCCGCCGATATGGGGATTAAACTGTTGAATTCTTCTCCGTACTATGCTCAAGCCAATGGCCAGGCCGAATCGTCCAATAAGGGGATAATCAAGTTGATCAAGAGGAAGATAGAGGAACAACCCAAGAAGTGGCACATGTCTTTGGCTGAATCTTTATGGACTTATAGGATGGCTCGCCACGGGGCCACTAAGATATCTCTTTATCAGTTGGTATATGGTCACGAGGCAGTCTTGCCTTGGGAATTAAGGACGGGGTCAAGGCGTATATCGCTTCAAGATCAGTTGACGGCCGATGACTATTCCTTCCTCATGAAGGAAGAGCTCGATGATTCGGCTGGTCAGCGATTGAGGGCCCTGATTAGCATCGAAGAAAACATGAAAAGGGTGGCCAGGTGGTATGACAAGAAGGTCAAGGTCAAACAATTCTCCCAAGGAGATTTGGTATGGAAGTTGGTGCTGCCGATAGGGTCTAAGGATACCAAATTCGGTAAATGGTCGCCCACGTGGGAGGGGCTGTATAGAATCGGCCGATGTGCTCCGGGAAATGCATATATAATAGAAACCATCGAAGGGGAAGAATACACAAGAGCCTTAAACAGGAGATATCTAGTATATGGGTAGGTGCATAACTTGCGGTAAGATGCATCAAGACAACGTGGCCAACTCCTATCGGCTTTTGTTTATATAGCCGATGTGAAAATGACATTGCCTTAAAGAGGAGATATTTTGATTTGGTCTGACCGATCCATTATTCGGTGAAAACAGCAGAGTACATGGCCGACATGGTACAAGTCGCTCTTAGAATAAAAAAGTACCAATATATCTATTAATCACGCTTTTTCTTCATCTCTCTCTTGATCCGGCCTAATTTTATGAAAAGGTGGATGCTCTTCTGCTTCAGATCCTCCATGGTGGCTTCAGCCTCGACTTGATGAGGGAGTGGATGGTTCCTGTCGAGAGGTGGTTGGGATGTTCCCGCCACAGCATCTTGAAGGGCAACTGAGGGAGGCAGTGGATGACTCCTTTCAGTTGGCGGTCGCCTGGAGCATTTAGAGTCTATATTGTCCCAAATATTCTGGACGTCAGCAGGAACATGACCTTTGAGTTCTTCAAAATGAGCTTTTATCGGATCTATGTCCGCCTGTGACAAAGGTTCGTTTGAATGCATAACTTCAATCGCTCGTTCCAGACTGGGACTAAGGCGTTTCGGCTAAAGAAGAAGCAAACAACTACCCAGTGTCAGAGCGATTGAGATGTCAAGGGAGGAAACGGAAGAGGGTTCATACCTGGTTAACAGAGAAAGAGGAAGATGAACAAGACATCTTGATGTCTAGCCTGGGAGGATAAAGATAAAATTATTGGAGGAGAAGAAGATGGGTAATACAGACGCCTTTGGAAACGATATGGGATCTTGTACTTATAGAAGGAAGGGGGTAAAGAGATGGTAGGATGCGTCCCATCGGAGTAAAAGCGTTCATAAATGAAAAACTGCCAGAGAAGACGGTCCAAGTTCGAATCGGCGTGTCAACATTAAGAGGGCACTAAATGTTTACAGGATTCTTTACAATTCACCCAAGGAGGGCATCGATAGTCGCAATCGCTCGTTGCCTAATTTGATCGGCCGAGTCTAAGACTCTTTGGTCGTCATCAGCCGATCCGGGAACTTCTGGCATATGGCGATGAAGTTTTATTGCTTCACGGGCCAGGTTATGTCTTTCTTGCTTCAGCTCGGCGATGACAGATGGGAGATCTTGGAGTTTCTTTTCTTCTGCAGCTATGGCCTTGGTTACCTTCTCCATCTCTTTGTCTAGCTCTGCCCTTCGCTGTTTGAGGCGATTTATGGCGCCGACGATATCTGGACGGGAGTTCTCAAGGAAGTTGATCCGCTGATGTACCTCTTGGGCTCGGTGTTTGTAAGAGTCTTCTTCCTCGCGGGCTTTCGCTAGCTTGCCGCGATCGGCCATATGGCGCAAAGCCCTGAACACTGAAGTCTGCATCGACTCTATCTATGCAGCAGGATCCAGAGCCTCTGTCGCTTCCTCTGGAATTCGGCCTCTGATGTCATTAAGAAGTCACCGAATCGATGAGGCATCTCCCACTAATCGGCCGATATCATCTTGGAGGAGGGTCCGCATACTCTCAAGCTTGGCACGAACGTCATCAGGAATTGAGCTCGATGTAACTTGGTGTGAAGCGACCTCTTCATCGTCAGAAAGGGGAACCGCGAAAGAGAAAAGGCTGTTATTGGGAGTGTCTTGTTCCTGCGAAAGAATATAAAAAAGTAAAGATGCGGATTAGCAGACAGTAAGGGGGAATCGGCCGATTTGGGTGATAAGTTTCTTACCTCTTTGAAGCGGATTTCTCTTGCTTGCGCCGGCGGGAGTGCCACCCTCGTCTCAGGAACCGGTGCAATCGGCTCATCAGAAGAGGAAGACTCGATGACTATCAGTGCCCTGCTCGGGTCAGCTTCCTGAAAAGGTATGGGAAACAGATTTTATGAGTATACTGCGAATAATTAAGTCTGATGATATGAGATACCTGCCATACCTCTGTGAGTCTTCCGGCCGATGTTTGTTGGGGAGGTACAATCGACGCACCCAGATTGGCCTGCATCAAAATCGGTTAGTTTTTATTGAATATCAAGAGATTGAGTTAAGAAATTCTCTGCCTCGGTGAGGAGAATCGCTGGCGTTTTGGCTTCCGCTTGGGACGTAGCCGATTGCTGCGGAGATTGTGCTGGAGCAATTCGTGCAGCCTGGCAGAAGGGGGGAGGTTAATATTGATTGAATACTTAAAAGTATGTGAAGTATGCGGAGTTACCTGAACAGCTTCTACCAGCAGTGATGCAGCGGCCGCTCCAACTTCTGAACAGTCTGGGGATCGACCTCCTCGGCAATCGGCAAAGTCGGCGTAGTTGGAGTTTCAGCCGATGCCGCTGCCGATTGATCAACTGGTCCTATGCGGGCACGTACTCGGCGGCTTATCTTCTTTAAAGTAGGCCTTTTCGGCGTTTGCTTCCATCGGCCGCTGGTGATGTCTTTGATGGTCGGGGCGTGATGGCCGATAAGTGGGAATGGGGTGTACGGGCGATTGCTCTCTATCGGCCTACCACTTCGGCTCCTCGTCGGAGGAAGCTGACTTTCGGACTGAAAAGGGAAATACAAGTTAGTGGTGAGATTGTAGCATGAAAAGGGATAATGTTGAAATCGGCTGGGAGAAAGGCAATACCGCTGCATTTGAGTTGATGTTGTCTGGGTCCAGACTATTACAATATGTTGAGGGGGACGAACAGAAGAGATGCTGCTTCCATTCTACCCACCATAGTTTGAATTGTTGGATGGCAAAGGGAGCCACTATCCAGTTGGTTAAATCGATGGTACTGGAGTCTGGCATCAGATTGCACAGCCGACTGTAGTCGAGGCTCTTGGTGAGTTCATCTCGGAACTTTGCACGACCGGCAAAATAGACTTGAATCGGCAGCTGACCAAATCCGAATTGCCGTGCTGCGATTGATGGATTGTAAAATTCATAGGTTGGGAAGTCTTTTCCAGAAAAGAAGTTGGCCGGCAAAATCCCTGGCTTGATCAGAATATCCATAAGATCACTATCAAAAGAGTTGGATGATGAATCATAACAGACGGGAAGCTCGAAAATCGGCTCTGTCATCTGATACGGATACCAGCTGGTGGTCTCTTCACTGAAGCCGTTGTAAAAGCATCTGAAGTAGTCGGCCGTTCGGGTGGCAGTGAACTGACAGCCAGGGAATACTGATACTGCTTCTCCAAAAGAGGTACACCGTCGTCGTATGGTGGGATTCTCCTCTGACTCGATGTTGGGGAATGTTTTGGCCTCTATCTGCTGTTGGGTGACCTTGCTCATATACATGTTAAGCCAGAGGGTGATGAACCACCAAGGACCACCAGAATTACCAATCGGCTCCCCTTTTGATAATTTGACGCCGATTTGGTGCATCATATGGTAGGCCGATCCTAACAGATGTTTGCCAAGGGGGATGGCCGATCCTATTGACAGAGCTTCTGCCAGAGCTTGTGTATTGGATGAAGGGCCAACTGCTCTGCCGCAGAATAAGTGCTTCTCTAGCCACATCATTAAGAACGCTGTATGTTCTCTATTTGAAATCGTCCCGGTCCTCATGTTTTTGCTGATATACCCCTTCCACCCGCCGATTCCTTTTGTCTCTAGCCGATGGGTTGGTTTGGTCAGATAATCGAAGGGTGTATCAGGGGAAGAAATGTCAAGGCCGGTCAGAATCAAGACATCGGCCAGGGTTGGAGTCATAGGTCCATGCCCAAAGAGAAACGTGTTGAGCGCGTCGGACCAGAAGTAGGAGGCCGCTATCACCAAGGGTTCATTTTTCTCCATTTGGGACAAAGAAAGATTGATGCACTGGCCGATTTTTAACTCATCCCACTGAACTCTCTTGGACTTGGCTAATCTTTGGTACCATTCTTTCCAGCCAGGGTTTCATTTGGCCAAGATCTAAAAGGACCTGCCCACTGACCTAAATCCATAGATTGCTTGAAAGAAATTCTATGGGTTTCTAAGTTGATCAAGTCAGTTGGGTCTGGATTCCCCATGGGACCTAAGCAGATGAGACCGGGGATTTCGGAAAGGGGAGTAGTGATCTGGTGCCTAAATGCCTAAAAAAGGGGGAAAAGGGAGAAAACTAAGAATGGATCTAAAAGTGCCTGGGCAGTAAAAAGTAAAAGAGGAAAATCTCGAATGATTACCTCCGGAATGAAATTCATCATCGCCGATGGAGTCATCGATGGAGTCGCTGATGGGACCACCGTCGCCGAGGGAGTTGCTGGCGTAATCTCCGCGGTTGGTGGAGTTGCTGATGGCGCCGCCATTGGAGGGATGAGGCAGGTTGTAGACGTGAGGAAAATTGCCAGAGGATGCAGTTTGGAATCGAGAGGGCGCTGGGAGAAGATGAACAGTGATTCGCTGGGGAGGAGATTACTAGGCTCGTGGGGAAGGAGCGGTGGAGAACGCCGGTAGTTAAGAACAGTCCGGGAGAGAAAGGGTGAAGGCGGGATTTTTGCCGCGCCGTCTACACGAAGATTTTTGCCGCCGGTAGGTTCGAGAAGATTGCAATCATCATGTAGAAGACCGCGAAACAGAAGGAGATTTTTGCTGCATTTGTTTCGGAGGAAAGATTATTAAAAGGGAGTTTCGAAGTAAAAGTTATGTTTTACTCCAAAACTGGGGGCATGTGTTGACGCCAGATTTTGACATGTGTTGAATCGGCGTCAGGAAAGGAAGAGATTGGCCGATGCAGCAGATTTAAAGGCTACAGGTGGGAATCGGCCGATTGGCGATGCAGCTTGCGCCAACAGAAAGGGGGATGAAGCCATTGGAATCCCAACAGAAGGTCTCAGCCAAAAATTACCTGACGTTGGTCAAAAGGACGATGCCGACTCGGTCGTGAAGCCATGGAAAGGATCCTGATTGGAGTAGGAGATGGCGGCAGAAGATTCTGCGGGAGCCCGTTTCCTTTAGGAAAATATTATAGATATAGTAGTTTTCTATTTAAATCAAGTTTGTAACGGATCGTAATCGATCAGGAGTCTTAGTCTTAGGGTATAAATAGGAGCCGTCAGTGCTTTGTAAGAGATACATCAATCAATCAACAAAACAATCTACTTTTCCATAGCATTTTACTTTCAAGTCGGCGACTTCGCCAATACTTCTTTTTCTTTCACGAGTTCGTACGGATTGGCAGGGCTGCATCGACACGATCTCCGGCCAATTGGTAGGTTCCGCTTATCTAATAACATCTAAGCTTTAACTTCGGGCGCATCGCCGTTATTTTGTTTAGATTTATTCACCAGTTATCGATATTTACCAGAATTATAGGTTTTACCTATTGTTCTAGTTTTATCACCAGTTATCTAGCTTGAGATCGAAATTATCGGCTTTATCATCGCTTTTCCTCGTTCATTATCATACAGCCAATTAGATCTATTTCAAGTGTTGCATCTGTAATAATTATTTAAGTTGCCTCAGCAGTTTTCTTTGCAATTATTACGTGATTATCGGCTGATCTATAGCCGGTCATCTTCATAGCAAATCAGCCGATTCGCTGATATGCTATTCGGGACAGATCGGAACCTCAGCCGATCGGAGCACCCGGAATTTATTACGTTTATTTCCTTGTCAATCAACAGGTCAGATTGACTAGCACGCCGCGCGAACTGCACTAGGGCAATCACCCGAACAGGAGTTAAGCAGATTCTCCCGGGTCGTGTGTCCGACGTTGAAGGTCATCGGCCGATTCCTGGCCGATTTTTAGCGCCAACAGGATGCAAGCCGGGAAAGCTCATCGGCCATAGTGTTCTCATTGCGGGGAACGTGTCGCAGCCCAGTCCGTCGAAATGCCGCTGCATGCGCCGCACTTCGGCCACGTAGGTGGGCATTTGCGGGTCGACGCATTGGTATTTCTTGGAGACCTGGTTGATCACGAGCTGGGAGTCCCCCTTCACCAGGAGGTGGCGAACTCCCAGCCCGACTGCGGCTCGTAGCCCGAGCAGGAGGCCCTCAAATTTCGCCATGTTGTTCGTGGCCCGAAAGTCAAGCTGAACGGTGTACTTGAGGATCTGTCCGTCCAGAGAGGTCAGGACCACCCCGGCTCCGGCCCCCTGGAGGGTGAGTGACCCGTCAAAGTTCATCACCAGTACTCCAAGGTCCATGGCTTGTCGTCGTTGACCGCAGGGTACGCGGTTAATTCTGATCGCTTGATGTCGGGGACCGGGGTCCATTCAACGACAAAGTCGGTGAGGGCTTGACTCTTGATCGCATGCCGGGGCGCAAACTGCAGACCAAACTCGGCTAATTCGATTGCCCACTTCAACATGTGCCCCGTCCCCTCTCGGTTCCTGAAGATGTGGCTGAGGGGGTACGTGTCGGTGTTTTACCGCCACGCCCACTGAGGGATACCCCCGAGGTGGTGAGTTCTTAGGTAGGGTGTCGCTGAGATCAGGAACTCGAAGGTGCAGAGGAACACAAGGTTTTAGACAGGTTCGGGCCACTAAGAGCGTAATCCCCTACGTCCTGTGTGGTTTGTATTGCCTTTGATGATTATTATCCCCGAGGGGGTCCTTGTCCGCCCTTATATAGTCCGGGGGACAGGTTTACATGGGAATCCTAGTCGTGTACAAGCCAGGGAATCCTATTCGAGTACTTCTTGGGTAGTTTCCTACCATGTCCGACTAGTCTAACTATTGTACGAGTAATCCTATTGCATTACGAGTAGTTACAACATATGTAGGGCGTGGGCCATGTCCCATCCCATATCCTAGGTGAAGTGTGGCACGTGGCCAGTCTTGTGTACCCGGGTCTGACAAAGGGGATGAAAGGTATTCCTTCGAACCCCAAAATGCGTGATTCGCTTCCGCGGTCCACTCGAATCGGCCGGCCTTCTTGAGGTGCTTGAAGAGCGGAAGGCCCGTCTCTCCGAGCTTGGAGATGAACCACCCAAGAGCTGCCATGCACCCCGTGAGGCGTTGAGCCTCCTTCAGATGGGTCGGGGCTGCATGCGATCAATTGCTTCCAGCTTCTGGGTTCACTTTGATGCTGGGACTCTACACGAGGAAGCCCATGGGCTTTCCTGCCGGTACCTCGAACACCCTCTTCTCGGGGTTGAGCTTGAGCCTGGTGGTTCGCAGGCTATCGAAGGCTTCCGACAGGTCCTGCAGGAGGGTCTTCTGCTGTTGGTTCTTCACCACAATGTTGTCGACGTAAGCTTCAATGTTGTGGCTCTGCAAGTCCTTCTAGGTAATACGCATGGTCCATTGGAATGTGGGCCCAATGTTCTTGATCCCGAAGGGCATGCGGACGTAGCAGTAGGTTCCCACCGGGGTGGTGAACGAAGTTTTCTCCTTGTCCTCCTTTGCCATGCTTATCTGGTGGTACCTAGAGTACGCGTCCAGAAAATATAGGAGGTCACACCCCTTCATGAAATCGACAACTTTGTCGATGTGGGGTAGTGGAAAAGGATCTTTGGGGCAGGCTTTGTTGAGGTCGGTGTAGTCCACGCACATGCGGAGCTTGCCGTTGGCCTTCGGGACAATGACTGGGTTGGCTAGCCACTCGGGATGAACAACCTCCCGGATGAGGCCCGCTTCCAACATCTTTCGCATTTGCTCACGGATGAAGTCTTGCCTCTTCGGTGCCTGACGCCGGAGTTTCTGCTGGACGAGCCGTGCTTCGGGGTGCACGGCCAGGCGGTGCTCGATCACCTCCCTAGGGACTCCGGGCATATCCGACGATTTCCACACAAAGACGTCGGTGTTAGCCCAGAGGAAGGAGATGAGCGCGCTTTCCTATTTTTCACCCAGCTGTGCTCCAATTGTCACTATCTTCTCGGGATCATCCTCGAGGCGGATCACCTTGGTGAGGGCTGCATCATTGGGGCGATCCGCTGCCTAGCCAGGGGGTGTGCTGACGGCTCGGGGCGTTCGCCGTCGTCCGGGGAGATGGCCGCCATGGCCTTGTAGAGCCTCTCGGCGCAATGCACCGACCCCTTGACGTCCGCCTTGATGTAGATGACCCCGGAAGGCCCTGGGATCTTTAGGGTGCTATATGCATAGTGCACGATTGCCATGAACATGGCGAGCACCGGGCACCCGAAGATGGCGTTGTAGGGGAGGTCGAAGTGCGGGACGTCGAAGACAATTTTCTCGGTGCGGAAGTTGTCCCATTCTCCAAACGTGACGGGCAACTCGACCTGCCCCCGGGGAATCGTCTTCCCATCAGTGACACAACAGAAAGGCATCGATGGGAGCAGTTTGCGTTCCCCGATCTGCATCTTGCAGAACACCTCCGGGGAGAGGAGGTTCAGACCGGCTCCCCCGTCAACGAGGACTCTTCCCACCCCAAGGTTGCAGATCGTGGGGGTCACAACCACGGGGAGGATGCCGACCCTCGACGTGTTGTCCGGGTGGTCGTTTCGGTCAAAGGTAATTGGTGTACCCGACCATTTTAGGAGCTGGGAGCTTGTCGGGGCAGGGGAGGCAGTGCAGACCTTCTTCCAGAAGAGCTTAGCTCTCCTCCAGAATGGAGGAGCGCTTGCTCCGCCGAAGACGGTGGCCACGACATGCTATGGCTCCTAGAAGCCTAGGCCTGCGCCACCCGAAGCGTCTCCGTTGCCGTCACTATGCGGCGATCTCCCCTCCTTCTGGTGGTTCTCCATGAGGCCCTTGACTAGCCGGCACTCGTTGAGGTCGTGCCGGTCGGTTCTGTGGATGTCGCACCACTTGCAGGCTCCCTGCTTCGCCGAGGCCAGCTTTTGGGAGCCCCGTGCGAGTTTTTTTCCTCGTGCGACAGCCTTCCACTTGTTCTTCTTGTTGCTGCGCCTGCTACGCTCCGGGGAGGTGGGCTCCTCGGGGCATCGCGCCGTTCGGTGTGGCTCTGAGCCTCTGCCTCTTGGGCACACTTGTCCGCCAGGGCGAACAGCTCAACAATGGTCTCAACGTTGTGCGTCTCAAGCTTCCCCACCAAATGCTTGTTGGTGACCCCCTCGCTAAATGCCATGATGACGATGGATGGCGAGATGCGATTAATGGTGTTGCGCACCTGGCTGAAATGCTGGATGAACTATCGCATCGTTTTGCCTTTGCGTTGTCTGACCACGAGGAGATCTCCCACGGTCCCGAGCCGGTTGAACGACCCGGAAAAATTGGTGATGAACTGTTGGCACAGTTCGCCCCACGAGCCAACAGATCCTGCCGTTCATCAGCCAGGACCTCGCGGTACCCCTGAGGGCCACGTGGAAGTAGTTGGCCATGACCTGAGGCCCCCCACCCATAGCCTGGATGGCCGTGTTGTAGATCTGGAGGAACTCCTCAGGGTCGATGGTACCATCGTACTTCTCTGGGATATCTGGCCGGAACTTGGTGGGCCAGTCGACCCACCGCAAGTCCGCAGTGAAGGCTCAGCACGCGGCCCCGTAGGGTCCAATGTCATCATCGCCGGCGGAGCCACGCTGCCCTTGGTTTCCCTGCGCGGGGGAGCTGGAGGAGGCATGATCCTCCTCGGCCTCTCGGCGCCACTCACGTGTATGCTTGAGGGTAGCCCAGGCGTCTTCACCGGCTCTCTTCTCATCGAGGCGGGAGCGCAAGTCACGCGACCCGCCGGTGCGCGATCGGCCCAGAGTGGGCTGCCGCGACGGCGGCCGGAGTCCCCATGGGAGGGACCTCCGGCGGTAGTATGGGAGCCCTGAGCCCCCGGCGTTGGGCACGCCTTCCCGACGAGACTGGCTAGCTGATCGATCCACTTCCCCTCGGACGTTCTGGGCTCTACTCTCACCGGGGGTGGCGCAGGAGCGCTCGGGTTGCCACCAGTGCTTCCCCAGGGGGAACGCCGCCGAGGTCGAGACGCCCTTGTGCCCGGAACGCCTCAACCCGGAACTGGGCGAACCTGACATTGGCGGAGGCGGTGCCTCTCGAGGTGGACTTGGGAGCGTGAAGTCGGGGCGGCGCTGTGATGATTGACGCCAGCCAACGCCCGCCTTCTGGGAGGGGATGTGGTTCCACAGACCCCGCGCTAGGCGACACATTGGATGGCCCCATTCGGGGGGCATGATCACCGTTGCTCTCACCGTCAGAACAGTCAGGGTGATTCGCCATGGTTTCTCTTGAAGGTTCTTCGTCGGGGACAAAGATCCTACGTGCCAACACCCCCTGCCTGACGCGCCAGCTGACGGTGGGTGAGTGCCGCAAGTAGGGATTCGTGGGAAACCCCGTTTAGAGATTCGGCCAGGGGTGTAACACGCAGTAGGATTCCGGCCGTGTGACGATCAGGAGACAAAGGGGTTTAGACAGGTTCGGGCCGCTGTGAGCGTAACACCCTACGTCATATGTGGAGCTGGTAGTTGTATTCAGTTGAGTCGCCTTCCCCCTTTTTACACATTGCCTATCTATTCTATTTATAGCCTTTTTCGTGGGCCCCGGGGAGAGGCGTACTGCCTTGAGTGTGAATGCGGTGCCTTATGAGGTGTGCCGACTTGCAAGTGGCGGCCGCCCGCTAGACAGGGTCCTGCGCCATGGGCCAGGACTGTCGTTGCTCGTGGTCCTACTCGAAGGACCCTGGGATACCCTGAGGTCTCTCCCAGGCTCTACGCATTGCCCGGGGCTACAAGTGGTGCCCGCCTACCAGACGGCCCTGCGTCGTGGGCCAGGACTGTCGGGGCTCGGGATCCTCCTCGAGGGACCCCGGAATGCCCCGAGGTTTCTCCCGGGCTCTGTGCATCGCCCGGGGTCTTTACTGTGCACCGCTCGGGATCGTCGGCGCTCCTCTCCACGCTTGTCCGATGTGATGGGAGGCGTAAGTGGCGGGGCTCCCCCCACCGTCCATTGCCAGATGACAGGACCTGACCCAGGAGGGGGCTCCCTCTGTCCTAGTCACCGCGCCGTCTGTGAGCATGCCTTCCCCGTAATCATGTTGTTTTACGGAGAAGGCGCGCCGCCCCTGGGCCACGCCCGGTCATAGCAGGGCGGGCATATTAAATGCACCGACAGGCGAACCCCTTCTCTAGGAAGGGACCGCCATGTCCCGGGGAGGTGCTTGGCCTCCCGCGGTCTTGGGTCCTCTAGAAGGTGCTTCGGTTTGGCCCATTACTGCTAATGGGCTAGGAGGTCCTTTCGGCCCATTTACCTTTGGTTTGTCTAGGGCTAGGGGGACCCCTATTCCCGTGGCGCTGACAGCATCACCGAATGCATCAAGCTCGTGGAAGCCACTCTCCATAAGCCTAACCTGACGTCCTCGACATGGAACCGCCCTGAGACTCCTCACCATCCTTCTGTCGCCACCGGCGACATATTCTCCGGCATCGACCAAGTCGACCAAGGTATTGTAGAGTGCATCAATCTCGCAGTAACCACCCGTTAGCGCATCAACCCCAGGGAGCTGATGGCATTCGATCACAATTTCAACGACTTCATCGGCAAACTCAAAACCCCCAGACGAAGTCCAATTCGGTCTGAGGTGGTCCTATCCAAGATCCTCTTTGTATTGGAAGGGCAGAAAGCCCTCCTAATTTCTCGAATCAAGCCCATCACGATCCATTATCGACTCTGGTGAACTCTCGTTCCAAGAAGGCAGACCACTCGCTTCTTCCTACGACGAAGAAGGTTGGGCTGCAAGTACCAAACGCTTCGCACCAGATCGTGAGGTATTCATGATTCACATCGACAAAGATAGTAAGGATCGTAGTACATTCAATTAGACGACTACTACATCAACGACAACGACTACATCTCCGACTCACCCGGTCCAGGCCCAGACATAGCAGGGGCATTCGCCCATCACGATCTACGTGTACATGCTCTCGACACAGTGGGAACCGCGAAGATCGAAGATGAAGACGATGTCCAAATAGAACGGCATAACCTCAGGAACGCCAAGCGTGCCGCGTGCAGGCAGCGCGTACCAGAACAACACCAACATCAGCCTGGAAACCTCTACGACTGCTCCACAAGCGACCTCCACACTATCATCAATGCCCGGCAGGACGCCCGCAACGTTATCATCGCCAGGCAGCAGAAGCGCGACGAGGTGGAGGCCTACAGCCCCACCAACTATCATATACCCCTCAACTACCTGGGTACAACTCGGAAATGCAAGCCAGAAGTCGGGGAACAACCAACCCAAAGAAAGAAAACCCTCAGCTCGAAGGAATGATTCGAGGAGGCTCTCCACAAGCGGTGCTCATGGCACCCGAGGAGCAAGCATTCCACCTTCGAATGCCAAACCCTTCGGAGGGCCCTGGGAGCTCCGCCACTCAACAAAGACTACGAAGAAAGGCGACGGGACTACCCGAATAATGATTTATTCATAAATTGTGTACCCAATTCAAGGAAGTTTTTTGAGGGTATTTTAGGTGTTCTGTTTGTTCAACCATTGTTTTGGGACTATATCTCGAAAGAAGGGGTTCCGTAAACCTAAAAGCACCCCTTTTTACCACTTAGTCAGGGTCGCCATTTATGTTTATTATTCGGGTTAATCATGACTTCCTCGCTATACTACTCTCAGACGTGCCCAAAGAATGTCCAGCCTAATTAGTGCAACCTTTTTCCAGCCGATCTCTTGTCACCTATTCCTCATGTCACGAGCCCTTTTTACCAACACTCGGGAGCTAAGGATAGGGCCAGCGGGGATGGGCTCGGGAAAGAAGAAAATAATTTAATTTCTTCAAGGCTACACTCAGGGAACCCTGTCACAGCCTATCCATGCGACTGTCAAAAGTGGTCGCCTCGTTTGGCAATGACTAGTGGAACCCGTTAATTAGCCAAATAAAACATCTACGTGATCATCTATCAAATACTTCCAGTAACGCTCAGTTTACTAGTTCCCGACTAGTACTCTATGTTACTGAAGGAGCCTCACTTCCATACTTCCAGTAACACTCAGTTTACTAGTTCCTGACTAGTACTGTATGTTACTGAAGAGGTCTTGCTCCCATACTTCCAGTGATGCGCAATTTTCTAGTTCCCGACTAGTACTTTATGTTACTGAAGGGGCCTCACTCCCATACTTCCAGTAACGCTCAGTTTACTTGTTCCCGACTAGTACTCTCTGTTACTGAAGGGGCCTCGCTCCCATACTTCCAGTAACACTCAGTTTACTAGTTCCCGACTAGTACTCTATGTTACTGAAGGGGCCTTCCTGCGATACTTCCAGTAATGCTCAGTTTACTAGTTCCCGACTAGTACTCTATGTTACTGAAGGGGCCTCGTTCCCATACTTCCAGTAACGCTCAGTTTTCTAGTTCCCGACTATTACTCTATGTTACCGAAGGGGCCTCGCTCCCACACTTCCAGTAACGCTCAGTTTACTAGTTCCCGACTAGTACTCTATGTTACTGAAGGGGCCTCGCTCCCATACATCCAGTAACGCTCCGTTTACTAGTTCCCGACTACTACTCTATGTTACTGAAGGGGCCTCGCTCCCATACTCCCTGACCTAGCTAAGGAGATCGAGGACGAGTCCGCTCTCGATACGACTTAGACTCATTTTGCATCGGGACTTCTCAGGTCGGATGGAATCCGATCTGGGGGAAGAGCGTACCCGACTCCCATTCTGGTTATGATACTCGGCTTCTGTACTAGGAGTCCATGCAATTTGAGTCCCATCCAGTGCCCGATGTTATTTGCTCAAGAAGGTTGTGCAGTCAACATGTGGCTTCATCAATCGACTCTGACTAGTTGGCTTCATCAACAACTGCTGCGGCTTCGTTGACAATCACCTATGAATCAATCTAAGGGATCAGACTTGGACCATGCCGCTGGGTGAGGTATGTTCCCGAGAACTGCCTTACTTGGCCATCACTTCATCGACACACAACACTCGGCGTGCTTTCGGCGACTCGTCCAGCTCCTTGGCTCGGGGCCTGGACTCTAACAACTACTCGACATGGCTGCTACAGCTCACCTGGCTCATACGCTTGGGGGATGGACGCCGCAAAACTACTCGGAAGACTCACAAAAGAACCCGATTTAAGGGGCTTTTGAGGATTTATCTCGGGAAGATAATTGTTTAGCCATTATTTTAGGTATTTATTCCAAAATAAGGGGGTTTTCAAATGTTTAACCCAGAGGTCTTTCTAGCCATTAAATCAGGGATAAGATTTATTTTGAGCGGTAATTTCTGGAATTCTTTGGAAAAGTTATTAGCTTAACCATTTTTTTCAAGAATAACGTTCCGAAAAAGGGGGTTTTCAAATTTTTGAACCAATTTACCCATTTTAACCATCAATTCAAATTCTTAGTATTTTACACAACCCATGCCATGATTCTTTGGATCCTTTTTCCAAACCTTGGGATTTGGACTCAAGGCTCGGGGGCTGCGGGATACGTGTCATCGATGGCTTATTTTTTAAATTTTTGGAAGATAAGAGCAGAAGATTCAAGACTAATTTGACCCTCAGCCTGATTCTTCGATTCAACCTAAGGCTCGGGGCTACTCCATATGGAGTGCGAGTTTCATCGCACCCCATATAAAAGAAGACTTGACAACTACTCAGGGCATGAGCACCGCACAGTCTCGATGCAGCCAAGGAACTACTCGGAAGACACCTTCAAGATGGATTCAGGAGAACTCGAATATGCCTTCAGAAGTACTCAGAAGCCTGCAGTACTCGACTACGAAGAGCTCGGGGGCTTGTCAGAACTGGGCCACGGAACTGCGCACATGGCGTACATATTCTAGGATAAGGGATGGGACATGACCCACACCCTACACCAATTGTAACTACTCGTACAAGAGTAGGACTAGTTGGAACAAAAGGAAACTATCCGAGTAGTACTCGGGTAGGACTCCTATGCTAGTATCGGGCTAGGATTTCCATGTAACCCTTTCCCCCAGACTATATAAGGGCGGGCAGGGACCCCCTCGAAACACATCAACACCTAAGGCAATACAAACCACCACACAGAACGTAGGGTATTACGCTCTCGGTGGCCTGAACCTGTCTAAATCTTTTGTTCCTTGCACCTTCAAGTTCCTGATCTCGGTGATACCCCACCTACAATCTACCACCTCGGGGGTATCCCTTGGTGGGCTTGGAGGTTAAATACTGACAAGTAGTACAGAACTTAGGACAAAACCTTCTTGCGGAAAACAGACTTTGTCTGCACCACCATATCCTGCCTGACTGCTAGTGGTCATAACGTCACTTCCCTTAGCTGATAGGCTTACCCTTTCCTTCCCTTTCTTGTATTTGGTATCCTTGTGAAGGGCGTGCTTCCTTCATTCCTTCTTGAAGTAGGTCTTGTTGAATTTTAGAACTTATTGAGCTTCGTAGCTTCACGGGCCCTCTGAAACAATATTGTAGTAGTTCAAATAAATGAATGAGAGTTCATCCTTTTAGATTTTAGTGACAATAGATGCATACCTGTGCAACCATACTTTTTGCATTTTAGCTCTTTTTCTAAAGAAATTTTACATTTGGACCCCTAGGAGAAGTATTTTCAGGTTTGGACCCTGGGGGTTGGCGCCGTGAATCATGGCGCTGAGGTAGCACGTCTCGAACTCACGACGCCGAGGTGTTTGCCTTGACCCCACGGTGGCGCTTACGTGGAAGGGAGCTCGGCGCCATAGATCTTGGCGCCGAGCTCGGCACCATAACCGGTGGCGTTGACCTTGCTTCCAAGAGGCGCAGGCCCCTTCTCCTGCCTGAGCCTTCTTTCATTTGTTCTTCCCGAGTCTCTTTTTCTCTCTGCCCAACCTCACCAATCGACATATTGGACCTTGGAAACCTTAGTTTAATCCGTAGATCTTGAGAGCAAGGTAACCTCTCCCCGTCCTCAATTTTTAGGCACTGATTTGGTCTATATTTCGTGTATTATTGAACCGTAGGTACGTCATTACTTTGGGTTTACGGTTTAGTAATTCATATTTATTATGCAACCGTAGGATGACAAGGTGTGGTAAATCTAGTAAACCAAGGGTGATGACGGGAACATCCTTCACCTGTTTGTTGGTGCCTAGTGGTGTTCCTGTGCTGATGTGCTACTACAGTGATCCTTGCAAGGTTTGATGGTAAGAATTGTATAGGAAATGTATAACGAGAGGTATAGGATGTGTGATAATTATGTGTTCGACCGTACACCTCGTCAGATCCGCATTGGTTTGATGGTAAGAATTGTATTTTTTGTTTAATTTTTTCTGCCATATGAAAGCATGTGTGCGTTATGTGTAATATTAGTTGTGTAACAATTGCATGTTCTGCAGACCCCTCCCCGGCTATGTGATTTTGAATAGTGGATCGACACTGAGATCAAGGAGGAGGACAAGGGGCATCTATGGAGAATGAAGGAGTGGGATGCCGAGCGGAAGGAGTTGTTGGAGAAGAGACGCCAAGAGGAGGCAGCAGAAAAGGAGCACAAAGAAGGGGTGGAAAGGAGGCACGCTGCCTAGCGCCGGGAGGGGAGGGAGCAGAAGCTTGAGCATGTTCGCCGTGCGAAAGCAGCAATGGAGGAGAATCCCGATGCACTGAGGAAGGGGAAGTGGCCTGATTGCACTCAGTAGAATGCAACATTTGCTAGATCCATGGTTTAGTCATAGCCAAAATTTTCAAGTATTGCAGTATTCCATGTGTAGTCATGTAATGGACTTGATGTTGTTTCAGTGTATTCTCATGTACTCGATTTATTCCCTGTGTTGTCATGTAATGGACAAGTATTGCAGTATTCCATGTGTAGTCATGTAATGGACTTGATGTTGTTTCAGTGTGTTCTCATGTACTCGATTTATTCCATGTGTTGTCATGTAATGGATGTGAAGTTGTTTCTGTGTGTTCTCATGTACTCGATCATTCAATGTGTTATCATTTATTTCATCTTCCAGTCGACTTGTGTGTTGTTGTCTCATTCATTTTGGTCATAATAATTTTTTCCATATTGAAGAGATAATAAAACACGCTAACATAATGGAATTAAAGACGACTAAAGTACTTGAGTACATAATTGGACATGCACAACACATGAACGGGCATGTGAGGACCCTTACCAAACAAGGGTAAAGAGGTCCCTGCCTAAACCTAACATGCCTTAGGTAATTGAACCAAACAACAAACACATGGATGTAGCGTGCGGATAAGATAGGTTACTCCTAGTAGTGTTCCCACATAGCAAATTGTGTTGCCCCTTTTCCAGAGTATCCTCCCATTGCAGGCGCCGGTGGCGGCGGCGGCGGAGGCCCTTTCTTCCTATGACAAGGGCAGTTGCAATATGGATTAGTGCATGGTGTCTCCTGTGACCAAGCACCACTGCTGTTATCATCCTCCTCCTCGTCCTTTGTCACCGCTGCTCACTTCCATTTCTAGTTCGAAGATACGATTCTGCAGGTAGTAGATGTACTCCTAATGCGGATGAGTAGGAGGAGGATCGACCCACCTAATGAACCCGGAGTTTTCTGGAGCATCAAAAGACTACAACAAATACCTCTAGTTAGTTATAGAAAAGAAGAGAACATGTTTCACAAAGCATTAGTAGTAACAATTACCCATGCTCGCGGGCATTTGAAGAAACGACGACCTTCATCCACCCCCTCGGTGCACATCTGCACTAAGTAGTGCTCACCATACATGCATTTTTGCCAATCTTCTTTGCGGTTTTCGTATCCTCTAAGAGGTGTCTCGTTGATGAAATCACTCTTGCTCTCAACCGGGAACTCATACACTACTTCCTAAAAGGAATCAGGACCAAGAGACCCCTCCCACACAATGGATGCTCTTGCTCACACACTTGTCTTGCACCCCATTGATGCTTAGATTCAGGGCGGAGCTCCATGTTTTCTTGAAAATGTGCTATTTTGGCATTTGAGGCCAAGATTGTTGAAATCCATTCAATGCACATATTTAGGGGGAGCTCTTTCTAAATCTGAGAGTTCAAAAGCTTCATTGATATATATTTTTGTAAGCTTTGATCGGTGTTGTCATCAATCATCAAAATTGGGGAGACTGAAAATGCTTCTAAGCCCCTAGTGGGTTTTGGTGAATTGAATGACACCACGATTAAAGAACTAATGTTCTTGGTGAGCATATGAGAAGGAATTGATTATCATATCAATGGATTACTTGTGATGCAACATATTGAAAGTAAAGATAAAAGACTAATATAACAAGACTTTTGACTAGGCTATGGTTAAAGTAATGATATTTTCAAGCATTGAGTATTGTATGGATTGAGTCACGTGTTTAATGAAAAATATTTATTTTTTTTATCTAAATCAAGCTTGTTGACAAGGTCATAGCACTAGAAGGGAATATCTTGTGAAGAAATGAACAATCTATCAATAGAAGATATGAATTGCAAAGAATTGTGAAGAATGGATTTCATTGATGATTTAATTGTGATACAAATCTATATGGAACTCTATGTGATGCAAGGATGAAGAGTTGGAATTCGGGATAGTGTTTCGAGGGACTAAGCTTGGCGAAGGGCGATTGGTTTGTGCCGAGGTACCAATGCTAGAGTGAAGAAATTTCTTTGGATTCAACTTGAAGAATCCTGGTCATGTATTGTTTTCATAGTGGGAAGTATGAATCTTTCTAGAATCATATTGTGAAGATGGTGAATTGAACTAGAACTGGTTTTCAGTCAAAGATAAGGGTTCAAGTCATTAGCTCAAGGAAGTTGTGCTCAAGTTATAGAAACCAAGTTGGATGCACTCCTCAGATTGAGAATGATCAAGGCACGGCATGGTACACTTTTGAGAAACTCAAGTGGTTGAAATGTAATTGATCATTGATCTTGAGTATAGGTGTGCCGTACTATCAAGAGGGATGCATCACATTGTGTTTTGGTTAAGTCTCAGTGCTGAAGTAACCTAAGTGAGTTGAGAGAAACAGAAAGGGCCTCGCATGCACATTTGATTTCTCTACCATAGGGAATTCAGAAGTTCCGGATTTCCCAATCCGGAAGTTCCGGATTTGGCAAACATGACACTAACGGCTAGTTAGTTTGAAAATCCGGAAGTTCCGGGTTCTAACTGCCACATAATGGCTAGTTTCTTTGGACCCAGCTATTTATTCCCTTGAGCCCCCTCCTTGGTGAGCTGTTGTTCCAAGCACTGTTTAGCTGCTTACTGGTCGTTCTAAGAAAGCTTGGTAGCCTTGTTGAGCTCTCCCCAACCTCTCTTTGTGAGATTGTGTATTCTTGTAATATCTTTGAGTTGGGTTTGAGAGAGTGAAAGATTGAGAACAACATAGAGCACAACAAACCTTGAGCACTTGAGTTTGGTCGAAATCGTGTGTTTCGCATTTGTTACTCTTGGAGCTTTGGCTCCTAGACAGCTAGGAGCTGCTCAGCGAGCACCCAATTGTGTGGGCTGTCACGAGAAGTTTGTAAGGGTCGGTTTCCACCTCCGCAAGGGAAGAGAATGAAAATAGTGGATGGCCAAGGTGTGCTTGTGTAGCGCCTTGGCAGGGAGGCTCGCGGAGCTCCTCAACGGAGTGTAGGATTCACTGAGCTTGTGTAGCACATGCAATGAATCCGAACTTCAGTAAAAATCCTTGAGTCAATTGCATTTGATATTATCTTGTGGATTTGAGGAGCTCTCCATTAGACACTTGTGTTCTTGGAGAGATTGTTGTTTTTGCAAGTGCAGGAACTGTATGGACCTGCTCCAGAAACTCCACTGAGCCTACTCTACATCTAGGGTTTGAACTTGTTTCCATTTACTCGCACTAGATTTATTGTGTTCACTCTGCTCTGTGTAAACCCGGAAGTTCCGGTTTGCAAAACCCGGAAGTACCAAGTTCATCTACTGCCCTGCTCAAATCCGGAAGTTATGGTTTTGCAAACCCGGAAGTTCCAGGTTTGGCAGGCAGTGAATTTTATCCAATGCTTTGGAGTGAAAATTTGTAGGTGCGCCCATTCACCCCTCTCTAGGCGACATCATGGTCCTTTCAGACGGCTGCGTCTAAGGAGCGTCTTCATTTGTGACAAACCAATCTCCTCGGCTTCGTCGTCCTCATTGTCGCCACCAATGTCCTCGAAAGTATCCCTTGTTGACCGAGAGGAGCTCTGCCCTCCGGAGCCTACACCTCGGTGCGTAGAGGTGCTGACCCTTGCAGGTGCGTCAAATAGTTGTGTTGGTGGCCCGTGCGTGTCCATAGCCGCGTTAGTCCTGCAACCACAACGAGTAGCAGCACGGCGTAGCCGATGTGCATGTCTCTGAAGTTCGACATGTAGTCAGTGGACAATGTTCAATAAGAAGTACAAGTTAATATTGAGAGTCATTGCAAACTTACTCCAAGAAAGTTGTTGAGTGTCGCCTCATCCACTCCTGTCCTTGGAAAACGTTCGATGTCAAGCATGAACTGCTTCAGCGTGTTGCCCTGCAAATAGAGAAAACAAATGGTTAGTGTCACAAGTGTATACTTAAAACAATGTCATAATGAAAGAGAGTATTATAGTACATTATAAAATGACCGAAAATCTTAATCTTAAGCGAACTAATAATCATTTATAACTAGCAGCTGAACTTCAACTACACAGGCAGATGACTGGGAGACATTCACCTATAACTCCTCAAAATCTTCAGGGAACTCCGGACAATTATCTTTCTCTAAGTAGCATTGATTTTAATAAAGCAAGCGTGAGTACACTTATGGTTGGTACTCAGCAAGTGGAGTAAATTATATGACATGCAAGGCCGTTAACAAGGAATAGCTGACATGGTTTGACTGCGGTAAGCATTTTTAGTTGACCAAATTTTAATCAGCAAGCATTAACTAAGTGTAAGTATATACCAACCCTTAAATAAATAAAAGAGATAAAAACAACAACATAAATAAAGAACATCAATTTAGATCATCTTTAAGTTCAATTATCATGTGAGGGTCCAAGCCGCTCTTGACCGTGAGCACGGCTGATATATCAGTTTTCACTCTGTAGAGGTTATACACTTTACCCACAACTCGTGTTTCCCTTGATGCCCAGGTTTGCAAGGCCCTTAAACACTTCCGAGGTGAGTGGCGGGGATTCACTACGAGGCCTTTACAAAGATTCCCTAACTTATGATAATCCGCTAAGGTTTCAAGTCAAAGCGGTCGTAACCCTCCCTAATGAGGAAGTACCTTAGCCAAGGACCACATATCATAAAGCCTCGAGAGGACAGAGCTATACCCCGACGATGCAACCCCTCTTGCCCTTTCGGTAAGATTATCATAAGCTAAAGTTTCTAGTTAATTAGCCAAGACTAGAGCCAAATAGTATTGTGGTTGCACTATTTTCCTGGTGGTTCTCCATGTTCCAATTACTGCAATGATCTTAAAGTTATTACCAATAAAGTATTCCAAAACATGAAGTAAAACAAGTGTAGCGTAATTTCCAAGTTATCCAACCAAAATCCAAGTAAAAGCAACTAGCGTAGCTACAACATAAATATAACAACCCAGGTTTAATCAAGGAATTTCAAGAGAAACTAGGCATATCCTTAGTTTGGGATCCATCATATCATAGACACATGCATGCATATAAAGTAAATGTGTATATTTAGAAATTATTAGGACCAGAATATGATCAAGAACCACTTGCCTTCTTCAAAGTACTGCTGCTGCTCAGTGGCGTCTTCGAAGCCTTGCTCTTGCGGACCCTCGAACTGCACACCGTCTATCGCAACACACAAGTACATACAAACAAACAAGTACAATAAATAAGAAATGGTACACCAAACAATATGAACAAAGAAAAACAACATTATAAAGCTACTGTACATGTCGGAAGGATCGAGTGAGCGCGAGAATTGATGAAAACGAAGTTAAAACGGAGAAGTTATGGCTAAAACATGATTCCAGGGGCTTATTTGTAGAAGATTTGAAACTAGAAGGGCTCTGTACAAAGAAACCGAGGGCTAAAACATAATTTCGGCCACAATTTCAGCTCGAGTTTGGCTTGGGAGAAACAGATCGAGGAGGGGAACGCGTTTAGGGGCTTGGAATGGGGCACCGGGGACCGGGGAAGGCGGACGGCAGGGAGGCGCGGCACGGTGGCGACGACGAACAATCTGCGCGGCGGGAAGAGAAGAGGAAGGAGGAAAGCAGGCCGGCGAGGACCCTTACCCCAAGGCGGAACTCCGGCGGCGGCTCGTGGTGACAGAGGAGCGGCGAGGAGGCGACGGCGTCGGGCGGCCGAGGTGCGGCGGTGGCGGGCTTGCGCGGCTACGGTTTGCGAGGCGAGGGCAGTGGCTGTGGGTTGAGGGGATCGAGGCCGCGGGGCGGCGGCTTTATAGGGGCGGCCAAGGGGGCCTCGATGTGCGGGCCCGGGGTGCCGTGTGGGCGGAGGCGATGTCGTGCCGCGGCCGGACTCGGGGTTGAGCCCGAGTCTGGCTTGAGGTCGGGGACGGACCCGACAGGCGGGGCCCGCCTGGCAGTGAAGGAGAGAGGAGAGAGGGAAGCAGACTGGGCCGCTGGGCCGGGAGAGAGGGGCGAAGCGGCTGGGCCGGCTGGGCCGCACAGGGAAGGAGAAAAAAGGCCAGCTGCTGGGCCTTGCGGGAGGAAGGAGGGGAGAAGGGGTTGGGCCGCGGGGAAGGATAAAAGAAAGGGGAGGAAGAGAAGGAAATGGGCCGGGCCAAAAGAGAAAGAGAGGGAGAAAAATAAATGCATTCAAATGCATTTGAAATTGAATTTGAAAATTAACTTCAAATTGAAGACAAGCAATAAAACAATGCAATGTGGCATGAAATGCAAAAGACCTATATCTCCTTATATTTCTTTTTAAGTAAATTACTGTTAATTCACGATAAATGTTCTAAAACCAAAAGAATTTGAAATAAAAACCTTATGGATCCTGAGACGATTCTAGCCAAATTCATTTAATTTATTTAGGTTCCTAATTTGAAAATTAGGGTGTTACAGTTAGTTGGCATATATAGGCAAATTATTCTCATGATTGTTAATTATTACACAAACGTAGTTGAAGCTTACCATACCACTTGGTCCATGATGGGTGCGGCCTCCACCACCGTCCCTTCCCGGGTCGCAAGGTCGTACGACGTATCTTTATTGTCCGAAGACTGAATGTCGGCGTAGTCCTCTTGTGTCCATTGCCCCTTCAACCTGGTCCTTGACACAACTAAGTATCAGGATAGGTACACGCGGAAGTTGTAGCTCGTATGCGGCTGGTCGTTTTCAATCATGTTCTCATGAAAAAGGTCCCACTTGTCGATGTGGTTGCAGTGCAACGTCTTGAAATCAGTTGTCTTCTTCTGATTCTGACGATTGAACCTGTAGCAGCAATGAATCATGCAGTCAAGTACTAATTCAAAGTCCATTAATATGTAATGAACCGGCTACAATATATCCTTGAATCATATAGTCAACTTGGCAGCATTAATGGCAACAATAGATCAATTAAGCATTTCACACTTACTTGTGCAACTCCACGGACGTCGAGAATGGCCTTGCTGGCCACTCCTGCCTCAAGCCAAACTGGCGTGCAACTCTGTGAGGCGGGTGGTACTCAACAGCGTAGAAATAGATCAGCGGGCACGTCATCCTGTACAGGTCATCATCTGCGAAGCAAATGGTGCTCAATCGAAGTTGCACCACCCGTATGTCGTTGTACGGCTCCCAAGTCTCCTGCGAAATATTAAATCTATTAATTGAAGGATTATTTACATTGCTTTGAAAGTTCGAACCTCCAACTAATACTCCTACTCAGCTCTGATGATATTAACTTTAGAAAGTACTCATGATAGAATATTACTGGAGGTCATAACTTTATCTTATGTTATTGACAAGTCATGTCACAGCTAAAAGAAAAGAGTGACGCAAAGGCAGTAAACTGATCTAGCTTACATCCAATCCAGAATGTACCTAAACCATCTCTCTAAAACTCTCTCTAAACATCAAAAGCTAGAGTGGATAACATATGTCACTAAAGGTGATTCCTTCATAATTAACTTTAACTCAACATTCACTAAATATTGAATCCAACGGTTATGGTTGTTCAACAAAATGAAATAATGACGATATGTAATGGAAGCGGTAATACAATGGTAGTAAAACAAAATGGAATGCAATGGACTCACCATCGAGGGCGTGAGCGTTTCTAGCTCATTAGCGTACTCGTCGTACGCTCGCGCTGTCCTGGCGAAATGAGCTTTTACCTGGTCCCACAGGTAAGCAATCGTCGATCGGATTCGAGGGCTGGCCACGTCGAACCAGGGACGTGGAGCAAGAACTGTGGGCCAGCCAACGGGTAGACGAGACCACATCCAAAGCTGGAGAAGGTACACACAGCCACCTATGGATGCGTGCTGTGAAGGGCGGCGACACGCCTCGTAAAGGTGGCGGTACAAGAAACTCAACACTCTGGACCCCAGCTATACCCCCCGCCACGTCCCAGTCTGTCAGGCAAGGTATGTACATCCAACACGCGGTGTCATTTGTGTTGTCGGGGAAGAGCACGCACCCAAACAAGTGAAGGATCCAACCCGTGCAGTAGTAGGCGTCTATCTCCTCGTCTGCATCGTCCGGACACTGAGCTAAGTTTTGCCGAAGCCAGGTGATAGGTACTCCTGAGGTCTGGGTGGCTGGTCCCGCCTGAGGAAGTTGTCTCCCGAGGAAGGCCTCCACTCGACCCCTCCACTCGACACTGCCCGGTGACTGGACGACCTCTAACACTAAGACCAAGAAACTTCTGAGCGTTCTCAGGTGTCACTGTCATCTCACTACAAGGAATGTGGAAACTATGAGTTTCCGGCCTCCACCTACAGAAACATGCACAAAACTCATGGTGAGTTAGCCCATTGACCTAGAAAAATGAACAGGAAGTGGATTAGTCATTAATGATTGTACCTGTCAACCAAAGCTGTGAACGATGTGGGGTTTATGATAGCCAACCCGCGGAGAACTTCGTACGATACGACGTCGAGGCCAGCCCTCTGCAGCAGAGGGGTGTACCTATTGTCGTACCGCATGTCCTGGAACTTGTCATGTGTTCAAGGACAAAGAAGGGGAAGTTCCTGCAGACATTGAAATATTGTTATCAATACCTTAACACAAATTTAAAAGAGCGACAGAAGCAGATGATGTTACTACCTCCCCTTCCGTTGTGCGTCATCCTTGATGGTTCTCCTCGTGGTACGGATCCATCAGGTACGGATCCATCAGGTACGGATCCTACAAAAATAAGACCAATTTAGTGTACAAATATTAAAATGAACAAATAGAACAATTTAATAAATGCTTAAAAACTCACAATACGTAAGACATGAATATAAAGAAAATTAACTAAACATGAAAACAAAACGGTACAACAGTTATTTGCACCTGACTAAGCAGCCAACTGCATGTACGTGTATTATGTCCAAGTCTACCGCATCTGCCACAATTGTTTTCGTCGGGGGTTGCTCTCCCCCACCTAGTTCTTCCTGAAACCTGGTCCATGACCATCTTGTGTCTCGTCCTCTTCTTGTTCCACGCTTGTTCCAACGGGACCCTAGATCCGCAATGTATTTCGGACCCGTGTACGGTGGCCACTGTCCTCGTCTAGGTAAGGCTCAAACCGGGGAGACTATGTAAGTACAAGGCTGTCAATACTGAACTCTCGTGGTATCCTGTTCTCGTAGCCAAAGTTGCAGTGCCGAGCTGCTGCAATATAATAGGCACATGTAAAGTGGTACTGTCTTGTTCTCCCACACGTGCATGAGAAATTAATCAATATGACAACTTAACTCCTTGAAGGCTGCACCTTACCATCGGAAGTTGTACCACCCTTTTCTGTGACCTCGTACTTTCCCGTCGTGTGGTTGAAACATTCGACCTCATGTGTGCGAGCCCTATCCTTTGCCTTACCAAGATGATGCAAAGGTTTCGGTGCCCATAACTTGTTCTTGCTCTGTAGTACCATTGATTGTGAGTACCTATCAATGAACCATGCAACCAGCCTGTAGAAGGTGAATGATACGATAGTATTGATGTGCATGGCCATATCCCCTTACGGACACTGTTAAATGACTATGCCATGTTTCTAGTATAAAACTCGAACCTCCAGCCACCATCGTCGTACGCGCTTGACCATTTCTCACGCTCCCTCATCAATCCTAGTAGCCACCGCCTACCTACATCTTTTGTTGCCTTTTTTAGCTCCTCCAACTTTTTCTCAAAGAACTGCTCTTCAAACTAGCGAGCAACCTCCTCGAATAGAGCAAAGTTGTCCTTGTCATTATCATGCCGAAGTAAATTCTCGGCAAGGTGTCGAGTGCACCAACGTTGGTGCAATGGTGCATACTGTGGAATCTGCTCCCGTACCGCACTGAGTATACACTGGAGTCTATCAGATATGATACCAACCTCCCTACCAGGGCCTACAACATGTATCCGAACAAGCCACAGGAACCATCCCCAGCTGTCTTTGTTCTCCCTCTCCACCAATGCAAAGGCCAAAAGAACCAATGCGTTGTTCGCATCACATGATATGGCTACCAATAGTGTGCCCATGTACTTCCCAATCAGAAAAGTACAATCAATGGATAACACCAGATGACAATGCCTGAAGGCCTCCATGCACTTGGGAAAGCACCAGAATGCACAGAAGAAAATCTGCCCCTCGTGCTTCCGTTCATTCGGTTTTGGTATGTACTCGTAATGCATGCCTGGATTAGCTGCTTTGATTGCATTGAACAGTGCAGGTAGCTTCTCGTACCCCTCCTCCCAGTCCCCATATATCATCTTCCAGGGCTGTTGCTTTGCCCGCCATGCTTTCCCATACTTTATCTTGTAATCAAATATCTTCTCAGCCATGTCCATAATTGCCCTCACCTTCAAAGTGGGCTGACAATTCACTGTTGAGTACAACTTTCTGGTAATGAGGGTGGAGGTCAACTGTCGATGCCTCTGTTGTAGATCTTTCTCGGCACAAGTGTGCGGACCTACAATTTTTGTGATTTTGAACTTTCCCATGGCCTTCTGTTTCCGAGCACAGACCCTCCAATTGCAATCGGCCTTCTCGCAGACCACTGTGAAATGCCGCTCCACATAAGAATGCCTAACCTTGAATGGTCTTTCACGTTTCACAGAATACTCCTGCGACCATCATCTCAGTGTAGACAAGTCCTTGAATAGAAGGCCCTTCTGAATTTCAATGCTATCCCCGGATCAGGAGCCTCTAGCAGCTCGCCATCTCTTCCTTCTACATAAGCACTACGAGAACCACTGAGATTGCTGAATTCATAAACTAGTGGATCACGATCTAGACAAAAAAGTCTGATGAGCTCCATATCTTCTTTACTCAATGCTGAAACAGGTCGGTCATCATCTGAATCAACTGCTCTTGCAGTCCCATAAGGCTCCTCGTCATCATCAATCTGAACATCCACACTATTAGATGCCCGTCCTGTATTGGATGATGGAGGCATAGGAGGAACACCAGTATTATCTGGAAGGTCTCCTGCATTTAAACCACAATTAGGATGGCATTGGGACAAAGGAATGGAATTAAGGGTGAATAAGAAAAGAAAATTTGTTACTACGACACTTACTTGGTATGCTCTGGGTCAAAGGAATCTCATGAGGGGCCATAACAACATCAGCAGCCCGACATTCTGCACCAACACAAGGACAAATCCCAACCTCATTCGGGGTGGATTGAGCATCAGGGACCGCTGCCACATCTTCCACATCCACCTCAAGGTTGGGTAACAGAGGGTTAGCAGGTGTCGGATTCTTCTGTTCTTTCCAGAACCCATGAGGGGGTGAATGCCCATTAGAAGGTGAATGCACATGAGGGGTGGGATCAATTGACAACTTCTGCACAAAGAAATCCAAACATTGAAACTCATTCTTCATGACAGTCTTTACATACTTCTCCCGGTCACCCTCACATGCAATTGTGACCAGCCGCCTAAAAATTCAGCCCGATTGACCATAATGAAGTATCCCTTCAACTGAGATGCCATCCTCATTTGAATTCCAGTGAAGCTCATCACGAGCCCTACCAAACAACTCACTAAACAACGGCCGATCATCGAATATCAGAGAGACCATGTGCATTCCAACAAAACTGACATTCTGAAACTCATCTTCCTCGACATTTCCTCCATGATACACGGTGACTACATTGTCCATCTAGTTCGTATGCACAACGCGAAAGGTTATAACGGGTATAATACATAAAAATAACTAACAACATTGCAAACTAGCTACATTTGCAAACTACAGTTGCAAGCAATCTAAATGAATTGCTAATTACATTACATATGTAAACTACTAAAACTAAATTACCAGACTATATATCTAACTAATAGCAATATAACTATCTAACTAAACTTCTAACCACAGTTGCTAGAAATCTAAACGAATTTGCTAACTACATTACCTAACTAAACTGCTAAAACTAAATTACCAGACTATATATCTAACTCTATAACAATCTAACAATCTAACTATCTAACTAAATTTTCTAACTACAATTGCAAAATATCTAAATGAATTTGCTAACTAAACTACCTAACAACTGCTATCTAAATTACTTAACTAAACTACTTAAACTAAATAACTAAATTACCTAAACTAAAGAACAAAATACCACACCTTTCCCTGGTAGTGGACGGCAACGCGGAGCTGCGGCTAAGAGGCCGTAGAGCGCCGGCGGGGCGCCGCCAGGAGTTGGGCCTGGAGGCCAGCCGGCCCGGGCGCCAGCCGGGGTGCAGTGGCTGGCCGCCCTCTCCGCCGGAGGGCGCCAATCGCGGAGGCGGGCTGCGGCCAGTGGCGGCGCAGGAGGCGAGGAGCAGGGGCAGCCAGCGGGGGTGTCGGCGTCGGTGTTGTCGGTGTTTTATCGCCACGCCCATCGAGGGATACCCCCGAGGTGGTGAGTTTGTAGGTAGGGTGTCGCTGAGATCAGGAACTCGAAGGTGTAAAGGAACGCAAGGTTTTAGACAGGTTCGGGCCGCTGATAGCATAATACCCTACGTTCTGTGTGGTTTGGATTGCCTTTGATGATGATTGTTCCCGAGGGGATCCCTGTCTGCCCTTATATAGTATGGGAGGACAGGTTTACATGGAAGTCCTAGTCGGGTACAAGCCCAGGAGTCCTACCCGAGTACTTCTCGGGTAGTTTCCTACCGTGTCTGACTAGTTTAACTACTGTACGAGTAATCCTACTGCATTACGAGTACTTACAACAGATGTACAGCGTGGGTCATGTCCCATCCCGTATCCTAGGAGAAGTGTGCCACGTGGACAGTCCCGTGTGCCCGGGTCTGACAAGCCCCCGAGCTCTTCGTAGCCGAGTACTGCAGGCGTCCGAGTAGTTCTGAAGGCGTCTTCGAGTTCTCCTGAACTCCGCCTTGAAGGTGTCCTCCGAGTACTTCCTAGGCTACGTCGAGGCCGTGAGGTGCTCATGCCCCGAGTAGTTGTCCAGTCTTCTTTATATGGGGTGCGATTAAACTCGCACTCCATATGGAGTAGCCCCCGAGCCTTAGGTTGACTCGTAGAATCAGGATGAGGGACAATTTAATCTTGAGTCTTCTGTCCATATCTTTCAGCAAATTTGAAAAATAAGTTCCTGATGACACGTGCTCCCGCAACCCCCGAGCCTTGAATCCAAATCCGCAAGTTTTGGAATAAAGGATCCAAAGAGTCGTGGCATGCAATATATGACAACAAAGATTTGATGGTAAACATAGGCAAATTGGTGTAGTAAATTTGAAGACCCCTTTTTCGGGATGAATTCCCTGAAAAAATGTTGAGACAAATAACATTCCCGACAAACACCCAAAATACCTCTCAAACCAGTCTTTGTGCCCTGAGCCAATGACTAAATAAGTCCTCTAGGTAATAAATTGATCAAACCCCTTACTTCGGAATAAAATCCCTGAAATAATGGTTAACAAACATATACCCAAGACAAATCTTAAAAAGGCTCTTGGATCGGCCGTTGTCGAGTAATTGTACAGCATCCAACATGTAAGCATGAGACCTGCCCCTTGAGACAAGCTGAGTGCCTTCTCACATCAAGCATAAAGTAGTCGTAGAAGAAAGGTAGCGCTAGCCCCCGAGCCCAAGCGTAGAGCAAGTAGCCGCTAGTGCATGAGTAGTCGATGCAGCCATCTAGTCAGAATCGATCCCGACTAGGATTGTAGTCAAGACAAGTAGTCGAAGTAGTCGAACATGTGCAGAGGTAGTCGTAAACTAGTAAACTTCATGTCATGGGAGCGAGGCCCCTTCAATAACATAGTATACAAGTCGAAAACAAGTAATATGTTACTGGAAAATAAGGAAGCGAGGCCCCTTCAGTAAACATGCGTGTAGTACCAGTCGTAAACCAGTAAAGCGGCGTCATACTGGAAGTATGAGCACGAGGCCTCTTCAGTAGCCCAAGGAACTAGTCGGGAACTAGTAATAAGGTACTGGAAGAACGGGAGCGAGGCCCCTTTAGTAAACCTGCGCGTAGTACCAGTCGTAAACTGGTAAAACAGAGTTGTACTGGTAGCATCAATCACCAAGCACCGATAGAAGATGTCCCTAGGTGATCAAGGGTGAAACCGACGCAGATGTTCAATGTTCCAAGGGTTTGGTACCTCCTGGCCATCCGGGTACTGTAAGCGATAAGATCCAAGGCCTGTAACCTTGTGCACAATGAAAGGACCTTCCCAGCGTGAGTTAAGCTTGTGTAGACTAGTATCATCCTGGATTCTTCTAAGAACCATATCTCCAACGTTGAAAGAACATCGTTGAATGTTCCAGTCGTGGTAACGACGAACTCCTTGTAAGTAGCGGGCCGACTGCAACAATGCATTGCATCGGATTTCCTCTGTCAAGTCAAGCTCAAGATGCCGTGCGATGTCAGCCTCGCCTTCTTCAAACATCTCCAGTCGTGGAGACTTCCACATCACGTCAGCTACTAATATGGCTTCAGACCCGTACACGAGAAAGAAAGGTGACTGCCCTGTGGCTTTGCTTGGTTGTGTGCGAAGCCCCCAGACTACTGATGAGATCTCATTGATCCACTTGCCGCCCTTTTTGCTATTCTCGTCATAGAGTCTTTTCTTCAGTCCATCAAGAATCAAGCCGTTGGCGCACTCTACTTGGCCATTGGCCCACAGATGAGCCACTGAAACATATTTGACTTCAATGGAGCTTCATTCACAGAACTCATGCGAGTGGAAATTGGATCCCAAATCTGTGATGATGGTATTGGGGAAGCCAAAGCGGTGTAAGATGTCGCAGATGGAAGTAACCACTCGATCTGCACTGAGTGTTGCGATTGGCTTATACTCGATCCACTTGGTAAACTTGTCGATGGCCACAAACACGTGTGTGAAACCTCCTGGCGCTATTGTGAAGGGCCCTATCATGTCCAGGCCCCAACATGCAAACGGACATGAAGGTGGTATAGTTATCAGGTTATGAGCCGGAACATGAGCCTGTTTGCAAAAGAATTGGCAGTTGGTGCACCGGCGAACGAGTGCTTCGGCATCTGCCAAAGCAGTCAGCCAGTAGAATCCAGATCGAAACGCCTTGCCGACTAGTGTGCGAGAAGCAGCGTGGTTCCCGCACACGCTTTCGTGAATCTTTTGGAGTATTTCTTTGCCCTCCTCTGTGCTGACACACTTCATGAGTATGCCTGATGCCGATCCACGCTTGTACAGATTGCCCCCGACTAGAACATACCCTTTGTTGCATCGTAGGATGCGAGTAGCTTCAGCACTTCTTGGGTCGACACCATGGGGTAGTTTGTGCTCCTGGATGTAGTCGATGAAAGCCACCCTCCAGCTGACCTCGATCATCAAGACCTCTCGATCGGGTTCTTTGGGACCCTAAGAGATGGAACTTGAGTCTGGTGCCCTGATGGAGGGGTGGTGCAGCTCGTGAACGAAAACTCCCGGTGGGACGTTAGCTCGATCAGAACCCAGTTTTGAGAGCACATCCGTGCCCACATTGTTGTCGCGAACCACATGGTGAATTTCCAGCCCCGAGAACTTTTTCTCGGGCTTGCGTATTTCCATGACGTAGGCGTCCATAGTGTCCTTATTGATGTCCCACTCCTTGTTGACTTGTTGAACCACCAGTAAGGAGTCGCCATAGACGAGTAGTTGCTTGATGCCCAGGGAGATTGCCAGACGTAGCCCATGCAACAATGCTTCGTACTCGGCCTCATTGTTGGAGACCTCGAAAAATATTTGAAACACGTACTTGATCTGTTCTCCTCTCGGGCTGATGAAAAGTACTCCCGCACCATCGCCACCAAGCTTGAGTAAACCATCAAAGTACATGACCCAATGCTCCGGCTGGTTGGTTGGGGTTTCCACTTGGTTTTCTCGCCACTCCGCCATGAAATCGACTAGTGCTTGCGACTTGATGGCTGTCCGGGGCTTGAAGTCGAGTGTAAGGGCTCACAGCTCCACTGCCCATTTGGAGATGCGCCCGGTAGCGTCCCGATTGTGGAGGATATCCGCCAATCGGAAGTCGGAGACCACCAGGATATTGTATGCATCGAAGTAGTGGCGAAGCTTCCTAGAAGTGATGAGTATACCGTAAAGTATTTTCTGAATCGTCGGGTAACGAACCTTAGATTCAAAGAGGACTTCACTGATGAAGTAAACTGGTCACTGCACCCCAAAGCCGTGGCCTTCTTCCCGTCGTTCCACCACGATTGCCGTACTGACGACGTGAGTGGTCGCAGCGATGTAGAGCAGCAAGTTCTCGCCTGGTTCAGGAGCTGTCGGGATGGGTGGCGACTGCAAGTGTTGCTTGAGATCTTGCAGCGCCTGGTTTGCCTCCTCGGTCCACTTGAACTTGTCGTGGCGCTTGAGCAACTTGAAGAAGGGTAGTCCCCTCTCTCCAAGTCGGGAGATGAATCGGTTCAAAGCTGCCATGCAGCCAGTGAGCTTCTGGACATCCTTGATCGTCTTTGGAGCATCCATGGTTGTGATGGCGTTAATCTTCTCTGGATTTGCTTCGATTCCGTGTTGACTGACAATAAACCTGAGTAGTTTGCCTTGAGGCACGCCAAAGACGCACTTTGTCAGGTTGAGTTTACATCGAAACTGTTGCAAGCTGTTGAAAGTCTCCTCGAGATCAGTGATGAACTCGTCGTGGGATCTGGTCTTGATGACCACATCATCCACGTAAGCTTCAACGTTGCGCTGTAGCTGGTCCGCAAGGCACAGTTCGATGGCCCGTTGATAGGTGGCTCCTGCACTCTTCAACTCGAAAGATACTGTAGTATAAGCATATGCTCCAAAGGGGGTTATGAATGCCGTTTTGATCTGGTCTTCCTCCTTGACAGCTATCTGATGATAGCCCGAGTAGCAGTCGAAAAGGAGAGTAAGACGCAACCAGCCGTGGAGACGATGACTCGATCGATGCGTGGGATCATAAAGGGGTCCTGCGGGCAGTGTTTATTGAGATCAGTATAATCCACATACATCCTCCATTCATTATTATTCTTCTTCAGTACAAGTATAGGGTTAGCTAACCACTCGGGGTGGTATACTTCTTTAATAAAACCAGCCGCGAATAGTTTTGCTAGCTCTTTCTTGATGGCCTCCCTCTTGTCGGGGGAAAAATGTCGTAGTCGTTGCTTTTTCGGAGTGGCTTTAGGGTCGACTTTTAGGCAATGCTCAATCAACTCCTTGGGCACCCCTGGCATATCCACTGGTTTCCACGCGAATATGTCCCGATTAGCCATAAGGAAGTTGATGAGCGCGCTTTCCTATTTGCCGCCTAAGCCGCCCCCGATCAAAGCGATCTTGGATGGGTCGCCTTCTTGCAGCTGGATGGTCTTGATGCCGACGTCGCTGGGGTTGGGTTTAACCCTCAACTGGCTTGGCCGCTGGTTGGAGATCTCCATCTCTGTGTTGGTCAGCTTCAGCGCGGCCGCGAGTACTTCTGCAGACGGCTCTGGCACGCGTGAAGTCGTGGCGTACTCGATCACCTCCTGGTCGCAGTCGTATGACTTCGTCAGGTCACTGCGTAGTGTCAGTACGCCTATCTTGCCTGGCATCTTGAGTAGCAGGTAAACGTAGTGGGGCATGGCCATGAATTTGGCTAGTGCCGGCCTGCCAAGGATGGCATGGTACGACGAGTTGAAATCCGCCACCTCGAACTTGATGTACTCGGTGCGACAGTTGTCTTTTGTCCCAAAGGTGACTGGCAGGACCACTGACCCGAGTGGTGTAGCCGCGTTACCCGGGATGATGCCGTAGAAAGGAGCTTTGCTGGGAGTGAGCATCTTGAAGATGTCCAGTCCTATCTTCTTGAGAGTACTCGCGAAAAGCGGGTTGAGGCCGCTCCCGCCGTCGATGAGTACTCGGGTGAGCTGTGAGCTTGCCACGACAGGGTCTAGGACGAGCGGGAATTTTCCCGGCTCGGAGAAGCTGGTCCATTGATCGTCCCTGGAAAAGGAGATCGGGACCTCGTTGTATCTCAGAGGCCTTGTCGTGGCCAGCTCCACAGAGAGTATTTCGCGCAGGGTTAGCTTCTGCGCGCGCTTGGAGGGGAATCCACCATCTCCACCGAAGATGACGTTAACGACATTTTTCGGATCCTAGAAGTCTTGAGCCCCCGACTTGTCACCTCCTTCTTCATCCTCCTTGTTCTTTCGCTTTCCTGCTTGATGGAGGGGTGGTGCGTTGAGTGATTTGCGGATGGTGACGCACTCGAAGAGCGTGTGCCGCGACTTCGGGTGTATCGGACATTGCTTGTGCATGACTTGCTCGTAGTCCGAGTGGTCGTTCCCCGACTTCTTGCCATGCGGGTTGCGCTTGACAGCCGCGACTTCATGGTCTGGCTTGCACTTTCGGGTGTTCAACGAGTGGTTCCGCTGGCTTTTGTCGAAGTGGCCGTTGCCATTGCCTTGCTTGTCGTGGTTGCGCTTGGGGAAGCGGTCATTTTCCTCATCCTCCTGGTCAGCCCACCTTGCCATCATGTCATGCAGCTCCACAGCGGTAGTCGGGAGGTTGCGCCCGTAGTCGTGGCACGTGTTCTTCGAGAAGTGGCCGTGTTGGAAGCAACGGATGACGTCCTCGTCAGTGATGTTGGCGATGGTGGCGCGCGTCTCAAAGAAACACCGTGTGTAAGACCTCAGGGTCTCATTCATCTCCTACTTCACTTGGGACAAGTCGTGGCGAGTGTCGGGGAATAGTTCATGAAGTAGGAGATGAAGTAGGAGATGAATGGGGAAAAGCTCTCTACTTTTGTAGAGTACAAAAGCTCATGAAGTTCAGGAGTCCATCTCATGCGTGCCTTGGCTTTTGTAGAGTTGGATCCCCCTGAAACTTCAATGGTGACGGAGTAGCAACGAAGCCATTGGCGCGGGTCCTGCTTACCATCGTACTTGGGGATTCCGACAGATTTGAAGTCCTTGGGGTAGGACTTGTCGGTGATGCTGGTGGTGAAGGCAGGGAAACGGTCGCTGTCGTCGTCATCGTGATAACAATTTTGTCCCTTCTCCTTGCTTAAATAACAAACCGCGCGTCGCGGCCCTTGTTGATTTTCTCCTTGAGGTCGACTGTGGGAGCATCATGGAGGTTGGCCTCGACTGGATCTTGGCCGTGGTGCTTTGCCCCACGCTGGTTGCGAGGGGGTTGTTGTACTTCTTGTTCATTATTGCCACGCGCGGATGGGTGGCCCTCATTGCGCTGGCGGTTGTCGTTCCTCCGGCTCCCGTGGCCTCCTCCAGGTGTGCAACTGGCTAGCGTGGTATCACCATGGTGCTCAGACCTCAAGAGCATTCCGAATGGAAGACACTGGATATTGCCCATCGAGTTGCACGAGCGCGCGCTGGGTCAAGTACTGCAGCCTTTGTATTTGAGGATTGGATGGGAGTTGTTGGGCTAAGAGTGCTGCCTCTGCGATGGCGCCAATCGGCGTACGGTACTCGCGATCCGCGACTGCTGTAAAAGCGTTGTTAAGATCCCTTGGTTCGCAGGCGCCGTTCTGCGCGTTGCGTCTGCGTTGAGCGCGCTTGGCGTTCTTTGCCCGTCGGATCCTTCGGTGCTCCTCGTCTTCATCTTGGGGAGCGTCAGCTGTGGGCTCATCGGCTGAGATGTCCGCGAGATGTTCATTATCGTACTGGGTGCCCAACTCGTCTTCCTCCGCGTTGCGAAGGAAAGCCATGCAGACTTGGCAATCCGGCGAGTGGTTAGCCCTAAGGCTATACTCGAGTAGCTCCGTGCTACTCTCTCCTTCTTCTACGATAGGAGAAAGAGGTCTACCCTCCTGGAAGGGTAGTTCCTGCGTGAAGGCCACAAGGCGGGACTCGTAATCGAGTAGTTCGGAGGGCTCAAAGCCCTTCCAGTACACGAAATGTCCTTGCGGCGTTGATGTGATGGTTAAACCTAGAAGGGTGCCCGAAAACATTTCGGTGTGGCCGTCGGGTTGCGAGTGGTTTTCGAGGGCGGGGGCCTCCCGGCGAGCGGTGGCTCTCTCATCTCCTCCTTTTCGGGTCCGGCGTGAAGTTGTAGTACTGCACGGGAAGCACACTTCGTCGGAATCCGAGTAGATGTCAAAAATGGGGGCCTCCCAGCAAGCGGTGGCGCCCACGTCCTTGATCCTGAGCAGCAGATCCAAATCCTCCTCCAAGTCGAAGAGGGACTTAGATCGTGAGGTCTCTTTAGATCGGTTTGAATCCGACCCGAGTAGATCTGGTGCGTCACGAGTGGAAGTCGCGTTGAAAACGGACATCTTTTTGATCTGCTGGGCCAGATCGGGAAGCAGCATGTCGTCAAGGTTGTCGATGAAGTTGTCTAGATCGCTGCTTGAAGTTGATGGGGAAGCCTCCGGCTCCTTGGAGTTGTCCAGGTGGCTATTGAAGCCACGCAACCATCGACGACGCAGATCCAGGAGCCGAAGATGAAAGTCGTGCCCTCGTCGAGCATAGCGCTGGTGAAGTTGAACGATGCCATCGAGTTCTCAGGTGGATCTTCGATGAGCACCCCTGCCTGGGGCGCCAGCTGTCGATGTTTTACCGCCACGCCCACCGAGGGATACCCCCGAGGTGGTGAGTTTGTAGGTAGGGTGTCGCCGAGATCAGGAACTCGAAGGTGTAAAGGAACGCAAGGTTTTAGACAGGTTCGGGCTGCTGAAAGCGTAATACCCTACGTCCTGTGTGATTTGGATTGCCTTTGACGATGATTGTCCCCGAGGGGGTCCTTGTCCGCCCTTATATAGTTTAGGGGAACAAGTTTACATGGAAGTCCTAGTCGGGTACAAGCCCAGGAGTCCTACCCGAGTACTTCTCGGGTAGTTTCCTACCGTGTCTGACTAGTTTAACTATTGTACGAGTAATCCTACTGCATTACGAGTATTTACAACAGATGTAGGGCGTGGGTCATATCCCATCCCGTATCATAGGAGAAGTATGCCACGTGGATAGTTCCGTGTGCTCGGGTCTGACAGGTGTCGAGTGCAACTGGCCAGCGGGGGCGCCGGCGTCGAGCGGTGGCGGCGGCGCAGGCGGCAAGTGTGGACGGAGGCGCGCGGCACGCAAGCACCAAGGGAGAAAGAGAGAGCGCGAGAGTGAGACAGAGAGGAAGAGGCGCACCCGTATTGGCAAGGCCTCAGCGCCACAGATCTCAACGCCGACGCCGAGGTCCTATCACGTCGGCGCCCAGTCAGCTGCCACGTTTGACAGGTGCTCAAAGCTTGGCGCCATAAGTCACGGCGCCAAGATGTGTTACCTCAGCGCCGTGTCATGGCGCCGACCCCAGAGTTCAAAGATGAAATTATGTCGTCCAGGGGTCTAAACGTAAAAAAAAATTCAGAAAAAAATGCCCAAAATGCAAAACATTCGGTAGTGAGGAAGTGTCCACCTGCAAGTTATCCGGTGCACGTGCAATGTTTACTGCCTAACATCAAGGAAGAATTATAATGTTTCAGAAAATAACGGAGCTGTATCGTGCTTTATGGTCAATGCATTGCTCCATTGTCGACACGTTGTGGTAGTAATCGAAAATGACTGCCGAGGCAAATAAGAATGTGGAGATGAAAACTCTGTTCTGAAACTACAACCTTTTTTTACAGAAAATAAGTACTGAAACTTTAGTGGCCAGGCTTGTAATCCAATCTACAAACCAGAATGGGAAGTGAAGCAACAATGGTTTCAGTAGCAAGAATAAATGTCCATAGTGATTTGCCCTTTCTTGAAACTCTGAATCGAAATGCTTGGATACAGAATATCATACATAAGTTATATCGGGAATTCAGGAGAACATGTTGAAATGAACACTAATTTATCTCTGCAACCTTTTATTTTTTTGTCGAATAATCAAAAGGGATAAGCTGCTGAACTTTAGTTAGGATATACCTGACGGTTGCTGCAATAAAAGAAGATGTTTGCATCAGCTGCATAGTATGGATATGGTTAAAACATCCAGTAAATGGCAAGGATCCTTAAACAAGTTGCCACTGGTTGACAAGATCATGCATATCCTCCTTGATCTAATAATAGTGTCTAATTGTTCCACTCAGGGGGCGGAGCTACAAACTTCCTCCGGCCCGGGCTAAATCAATGGGCAAATAAAAGATTAGCTAAAATTGTAGCTAATTCTACTGCTTTGTTTCTAAATACCAGAGTGATTTACATATTTAACTAGGCTGGGCTCGTGTTGCAGCACGCCCAGCACGGGCCCCTGGCTCTGCCCCTGGTTCCACTGCATCTTCGCCGCTTCCGATGTGTGTCCGTCCACTGACAGAAAAAGGAGTAGTGCATTTCAATTTTCAATATATACGCCCAGTTGGCCACCAATATACACGCATTCAAAAGGATATACATGCATTCAAAAGGAGTCCAGAAGTTTATAGTACTTGTAAAGCTTTTATCAGTACAGGGAACATGAAAATATCACTCTCCTACAAACTCTTATCATACAAAAGGATCAGTGCTCACATTACAGAACTCAAGGTGAATACAACGGTGCTTAAAACAAACAAAATCTTAATGACTTACAATGATTGTAATTTTTGTTTTGTTAATAAGCTGGCCAGAAAACAAGACCACAATTTGGAAAAATGCAAAGAGTACTAGGTAGTAGCACTGAATTCTTTTTTTCTGGATATTCTTGGTTTACTGAAAAACAATTAAAATCGATGAGATGCTTACCATTGCAATGCTTGGAGATTGGGGATTCCCTTTGATTTGATTGAGAGGAGTAGCATCTTGGATGGATTGGACGGGATGGTCTCAATTGGTGTGCCCATAACGACGACAAGGAGAAAGTGGAAGACGAACTGGAACCGCTCGATAGTTGGGCCAACCGCACCAAATGCTCGAACAGCAACGTTTGGCGTCGGGCCACTCGATGAATGCCCAGCGCCGCCGCGCTTCCGCCGCCCGCCACCGCCGTCAGGGCCGGGACTTTCTTGCGACTGGGGTGTGAGAGGAAAGGTCGCGCCGCCTACCGCCGGCAAGGGGGATGAAGGATGATGCTCGTGAAGGGTCGAGAAGATGGCCGAGGGGCGGCCCGTGAATATGCCTTTTTCACCCTAGACGCAGAATCCAACGGCCGAGTTTTTGAATGCGACGTGGCCCAATGACATTGCCCGGTTTGATCCAGGAATCGAGTGTACAGACGCTATATTGGATTATTTCACCGGTGCTGAGCTCATAGGTAATCCAGGCGACGAAATGAACTAGCGAAAGTTTTCCACTCTGTATCAACATTTCTAGGCCCAAATGTGTCTGAACAACAACAAATCTAAAATGACATCACTCCACCATTACCGGCAAAATCACACAACTACCCACCAGAGCAGCACTCTCAAAAGGGTACTTTGGAAATTAAATCATTCTTTTGCCGGAATCAAGCCTTTACCGTCCACAATTTATCAGCCTGACCACGGCAAGAGAACCCGACCAATTCTGGCTGAGAAGTTGTGGCAAAAGATAGAGTTTGAACATAAAAAGCATATTCATGAAGGTCTTGAACAAACTATTTCATAACAAATTATCTGACAAAATAAGCTGATGCAGATACGAAGCACAAGATATATCTTGCCCCCCTCCAATGGGTTCTCATCTGATGTATCTCACTATAAGGATAACATAAAACACTCCTAATGGTAAATTCTGGCAGACAACTTGGGGGTGACGAACAAGTTTATCATTAGCTTAGAAGAGAGAGGTTCCCTTGCCCTTCTTGTCACCACCGATCTCAAAGTGCTTGCACCTCTGAAGTTGCAATTCAAGTGTCAGATACCTGAAACACTAGATACAGAAGAAATATGGAAAAAAACAACAAATCTGAGGCAAAAATACCTTGATCGGGTGCTGAGAGTAGTGCTTGCAGCTCTGGCACTGCAGCTTCAGCACAATCTTCTTAGTTGTCTTGGCCTGAAATGCACCAATGTATCAGATACATGAAGTAAATAGATGTCAACTGAGCAACATTAAGAATTCCCATAGCAGCATTCAATCATAATCAGCAATTGTAGAGCTGGGATTCGGTCAAACCTTCTTGTGGAAAACAGGCTTTGTCTGACCACCATATCCTGACTGTTTGCGGTCATAACGACGCTTCCCTTGCGCTGAAAGGCTATCCTTTCCTTTCTTGTATTGGGTAACCTTGTGCAGAGTGTGCTTCCTGCACTCCTTGTTCTTGCAGTAGGTCTTCTTGGTCTTCGGAACGTTCACCTACAAAATAAATGCAGCATAATTAGTTCAACATGAATAAATCTAAGAATAAACACTTATGCTAAATAATCTAAAGATCAAACAAACTTAACAGTAGCTCAGATTGTAATCATATCAATAGGTAATTTGGAGTTAAGCATCGCGGGATTGAAACCAAAAGAAGAATTATTGGCACAAGAGTTGCACAAAAAGGCTGAATCATATTGGAACAGAAACAAAAGACACCAAATGCGGTAAAGAAAAAAGAAGCTTAAAAAACGAGCAAGAAACAACAAGGCTTGAGTTTCCAGTAACAAATAGTAAAAAGACCACATAAACTAACAAAGGTTCCAGGAAAAACATGGACATGGTGACCTTATTAGAAGAGAGATCATGGATGTCAGTCCCTACTCAAGGCATCTAAAAAAAATATATGTACTACTACTCAACAGTCACATAACTAAATTAAATTAGCTTGTAGCAGGATGATATATTGGGAGTGTATGTCAGACAAATAGCACACAAGCTAGTCAGAAGCTTGAATGACATTCATTAATTGGGAAATAACAATCTTCAGATCCAGAAAAAGATGAGGAGATTCAGTACATGTGTAAGAGGAACAATAAAGAACATGGATAATAGTTGGTATGAAGAATCGTTCCCAGGTTCGCACAAGTTCAAATATCAAAATATGGATATCACAGATAATCTATTAAAACATAATGTAGACACAGGAATTCAAACAATACATAGTTACATACTCATTTTCACCTTCTATAAACAAAATTCAGTTATAGTGTTATCCTTCCTTGCCTTTCTTTATTCATATGAACTGGAACAAGTCCTGATCTCATTACATAATTAAGATATACGAGTGGTTGACTAGCAAATGTCGCATGATAGTTTGGTGAAAATTTCCTAACTTGCAATCTAGTCAGGAGGTTACTAACAATTGCATTACAGGTAGTCAATCATAAACACATTACCACTAAATGTCACCAAGAAAGATAATACTGTGTGCATCAATTGATTCACTTGAAGTAACTAGTAGAACATAATCTCTCTTCTACAAAATGGCTATAACCAACCACTTTGATTTATGCCTATCCATCAGCTAACATGATTATCTATCATTGTAACAAACGAACCGGAGGATAATTGATTACAGTCTCGTTCATCACAATCATTTTTAGTCGAACACCGCACAATAAAACAGAAGGATTACATACAAGACCTCGCATCTCACACTCAGAAGCTACAACACACAAAAACCTAAGTTAACCACCGGTCGACCAGCGCCTGAAACGAACCACCCTAACCAAACTGCTCAACATCTTGAATTAGCACCGAATCAAACCAGGAACAAGAGGAAACGCGACCCCGCAAGCATCCAAGGGCATGTACGGTAGGCGCAGACAGAACAGGAAGCAACTGATTCGATCCTCAGATCAAAAGACAAGAGGGGCGGTGGGGGTGGGGGGGGGGGGGGGGGGGGTTGGAGCGGGTCGCTAACCATGGCTGCGGAGCAGTAGCTTCCTCCTCCGCCCGTCCGAGAGTCCTGGCGGCGGCGCGAGATCGGAGCTGAAAACCCTAGCTGCGCTCGTGCGCGAGGCTGCGGTGGACAGATATATCTCAGAAGAGAGGCCTGATGGGCCTGTTCCTTGGTCTGACGTGGTTCGGCCTGTCATGTAGATTTCCGGCCCCTTTCTCATTCGGCCCACGAGCAAAAAGACGCAGCATGCATAGGAGTACCAGTGTACGAGTAGTACTGGGTATGAGGGAGGGACTGGTGGGAAAGACTCCAAACTTCAAAGACATTTTAAACCTTTTTCCCCCACATGCGGTGAGAGGCCGCCACATTTTATACAAAATTATGCGGTTTTAAAAATCTTTTTTAAGATAATTTTTTAAAATCGTTTGTGGATTGGAAACAAATTCGCCTCGTCAGTTAGAACGCACGCCATGACGTCCTCATCACGCCTTAGGCAAATTCAACTTGACCTCAAACCTCGTATGCCTAACTTTTTCAAAGTTAGCATTGCTGGACACCCAAAGCGAACATAACGAAATCAGTACGACTAACGATAGCTGATTCAAATTCAAATTCAAATTTACTAGGGTCGAAACAGCGCAAAATTAAGCCCGTGCATTCCAACCGTTTGTCGACATTATTCGGCCGGCAAATCTGATCCAAAGACAGATACCGGGTCACGTCCATGTACTACGCATGTGCATGTGCTTGTGGGATCACTTCAACCACTAAGAATTCGAAGTGGCATGAATGATTAGATCATTCGAATATGCTTTATGGATTCCTTAAAATCAAAGAAGTTGTAGCTAGCGTGGATAGTTGCTTAGCGCTCCCGGCCACCAATTGAAAGTAGAGGTTTGATGCAATGCATTGGCTGGACTATGAAAGCATGATGGCATGATATACGCTGATTATATACTCTTTGCATCTCGATCAAGCTGCCCGGATAAAGAGATTCATCTATCGCGTCGTCGGCAATCACATGCATGCGCCGTACACGCAGCATCGAATTATTCAAAGCTCAATAATGCACATAGAAATTAACATCAGCAGAGAGCATAGCAAAGTCGCAAAGACAGCAAGCTACAAGCATCCAGTTTGCTGGCAACTACGCATGTGTTTGAGAAAGTGGTTTATCATGATTAAGGCCAATGTTTGTTTGAGCAAGCAATTCTGCCTTTTAGCTTTTCTAAGCTCTAGTCAAAATAAGCAAATTATTTTTTCGGCAGCTCAAATAAGCAAACCGAACACGACCCCCTGCGTGACCCTCCCCCTGCCCTGCCGTGCCGCCAACCACGCCCCTTCCCCTGCCTCGCCGCCGTCCGAGAGGGTTGCCGGAAGCCCGGCGGCCGCAAGGACGGCGGCGGCGAGGAACTCCACATCTTTTCCCCTTCCTCAAGATCTGGATCGGGTTTTTGTGGGCGGTGGTGGCGGCTGCGTGGGCGGCGGTGGCGGCGGTTGACGGTGGAGCCGTGGCCTCCAGTGCGGCTCCCCGTGGCGGAGGTCCGACGGCCGGTGTCCTACGGCGCGGCCCCCGTGGTGGGGGCCCCAGCGGCTGGCAGCGCAGCTCTCCGTGGCAGGGATTCGGCGACCGGCGGCCTGCACCTTGGCCGACTCCAGCATTCCCGCGGCAAGCCATGGCCGGATAGGCTCCGGTGGTCGGTGGCGGTTCTGCGGGATGCCGATGGCTAGATCCATCCCCTGCCAGGCCGGATCTGATGCCTCCTCACCTCCTCTCCCGTACCCCGTGCCGGCGGCTATGGGGCGATTGCGGCAGCACATAACCGTAAGATGGCAACCTACGGTAGCTCCTAGTAGGAGCGTGCATCGTCTGAGCAGTTGGTGCTGCTGGATGGGCTCTTGGCAGATCTCTTAGGAGAAGCTCTACTCGATCCTGTATCGATCGACGACGGTAGTAGTTGTGCATCGCTCCCCTTCTTGAAGGCGTTGTTGGACGGATCTTGTTGTCTTCTTCACCAGGTGAAAACCTTGAACAACCAGATTGATTCTAGCGGCGGCGGCAATTATTAGTGTCGTTTCTCCCTTGGGAGCGTCGCCACTGTTGAGCCCTGCGGTGTCGTGGTCGTGATCTGTCATCAACTATCTCTAAGTGGACAAGAAGGGTGAAGGATTGTTACCGAGAGTAGACGATACAAGCTAGAAGCAAGACATGGAAGAAGATCAAAGCTTAGCATTTGTTTTCTCGCTTGGTCTTTAGCTTTCTTTGTTAGTCTCTTTCTTTCTTATTTTTGAGTTTCTCAGTTTGAGATTTAGAGTCTACGTACTCTCATGTATCCTCTGACTTTATGGTCATATTTTCCTTTTGGTCGTAGATAGTCACTTGTGATTGTTCGAGATCAGATTTTTCCTTAATCTAAAAAAAGTAAATTATTTTTTTTGTTTTTTGCAATGGATCATAAATCTCATACTGTTATGATCCATCAATCCAGCTTGACTACTTCTTCTAGATTGTGGGGACATATTTACCCATCATGCTGGTTCACTTCTTTTCCCCCACATGGTGCTCCCTTTGTGGCCGCGCCTCCGGCAGCCACCTCATTCCAGCGCTCTATCTCCTCGTATATATGTGCTGGAATAGAACGCGAAATAGGGGGAAATGGTTTTGTACCTTCAGTTTTGCACAATCTACTTCTTGCACATGCTATCTAAAATAATGCTAAGTCGCTAACCAAGGTTTGGCCTCTCCTTCGTGTTGATTTTCATTAGTAACAATAACCATGACATCACTCCTCATTGCTGATTTCAATTCCTTCCCCAAATCGTTTGCGCGCAAACCATATATAGATCTCTCTTTTCTCTACAGCATGCATGCATGCATATACTGCAGATTGATATGCACTCCTGTTAAAATGACAGAACACCTCAAAAGAGTAAAACGCACCGCCGGATCTCAAACTTAACTCACGGTGGTGTCACGTAAGCTCTAAATTACCGTTGATTAAGCTAAATTAAAAGTTGTATAATTTATTCAAATATGAAATTATATACAAAATATATAAAAAGAATTTGTACAAATATGTTCAAATATAAAAGATCTGTATGAAAATAAAACTCATATGACAAAATTTATAAAAAAAAGAAAAGAAAATATAAATTTTGAGGAAATATTGAAATTTTTTTGGATATAAAGTTTGGAGAAAATTTCAAAAATATAAGAGTAAAAATTAAAAAATAAAATTTGGACCCACATGTAAGCTCCACATCAACAAAATTACTCCCACTTTATAACTTAAATTTGGTGACTACGCAAGTTTGGGAATCTGAATGTGCATTTTGAAAGTTTGGGGATCTAGATGACACTACGAGCTAAGTTCAAGAACCGGCGGTACATTTTACTTCAAAATAAATCTTTCTGTAATCCAAAAGCATGATACGATTATATAAGCTCTTTGCATTCCGTCTGTCCTGATAAAGGGGTTCGTCGCATCGACCGCTCACATGGCATTGACCCAAAGGATGAGCTTATTCAGCTGCAACGATCATTCACAAAGCGTCAGCAGAGAGTGCGAAAACCGCGAACACAGCATTGCTAGCTTTTGCTGCAATCAGACATTGTTCTCCTTGCTGGCACAAGATGATCGCTCGTGCATGACAGGTAGGTCACTCTAGCCCGGATGATCAGCAACAGGCGAGGACCGGTTACAGAGACGCGATCGAGAAAGTGATGATGATGAACTGGCCAGCCAGCCGACCATGAGTCTGGGGAGACGAATGGTACAGTGGATCGAATGAAGCAGATGGCCAGCGATTCTTCATCAATCCATGCTATATCCCAACTAACTGGCGACCTCGTGGGGTTCCAATTCTTTATCCCATTCCTCGATCGGTTGGTGAACGTGATCGATCGCCTCCATGATCCACGGGTTATTGGCCGGCCTTCGTGTCGGTGTTCATGTTCATTAGCACCAATCAATCCGGGCGTATCATCTCCTCACTGATCCCTCCTCAGATCACGTGTAAACTACCGCTTGATCATTTCCTTAGTTTCATTGAGAATTTCACGTTCGATCTGTCACTGCAATGATATTAGAAATAAATCAGAATTGATCTGTCATTGCTATGTTAAGCAGTGAGTGATTCAAGGTTCGATATGCCACCATTGCTGCTTCCACATTAGCAATCTTTGTAAACAATAATATTGCTCCCTCCGTTTTTGAAATTATAACATTCAGGACAGACTGATCAATTCAAATAAAAGGAGTACAAAAAGAAATTCATTCTACACGTACTTGTAGCTACTCCTACATATGTATCTCATGACGTAGGACGTATCTGACGCAACGAAGAGCCTGTACGTGAAGTATGTGATCATACTAGAACATCTATCGTCATATATATATATATATATATATATATATATATATATATATATATATATATATATATGCTAGATTGCTAGTACTACTCAACTTGCACAATATACTGGTTTTTATTATCGCAAACTACTGTGAACAACATTCGCCTACAAGTACGTACTTAAAAGGATTAAATTTCACTACACGTGTTCTCCAATTGTATACCACTTTCTATATGCAAAGCCATTCTCCAAGTGTATTCGCAGCGCATTTCGACGTGATCTTCTCTTCGCGGAACTCGCCATCCATTAGGTCCTTGCAGATTAAAAATGGTTGGGTTTTATTTAGACCTTTTGTTCGCTAATAACACAGCAACTTGTCACGTTCTCCCCAATAATTCGACCGGTAGAGTCGTCCCCAAAGTTGGTGTGCGCATCGGTCCCTCCTCCAAGTGCCCTACAAATACCCAGTTCGTGGCCACTGATCGATGAAGCTCACCGGAGAGCAACCGAGCTCATAGCTAGAAAGCCTCTGAAATCTGAATTGCCAACTCCGATCTTAGGAGCAGCAGCAATGGCGAAGCTTTTCACATTGCTGTTGGCCGCGGTGGTCGTGCTCTCGCTCCTGGTGAGCCCCATTGCCTGCACCCGCAAGCTCAGCAAGCCCAAGCACAAGGCAAAGCCAAAGCCAGTCAGCCACAGGACGCCGGCGCCTGCGGCCAAGCCGAAGCCGAACCCGGTCAGCTACAAGCCGGCGGCGCCTGCTGTGGCCAAGCCTCCCCGCAGCAACCACACCGCTAAGCACTCGCCGTCGATCGTCTACGGTGGTGCCTGGCTGTCCGGCGCCGGCGCCACGTACTACGGCGCGCCCAACGGCGACGGCAGCGACGGTCAGTACTTGCCTTCCCGCTTTATTATTTCTTCGCTGTCGGTGGGTTAGTGAATTGACATGGGAATGATCGATGGCGGAAATTGTGAACGCAGGCGGCGCGTGCGGGTACCAGACCGCCGTCGGGAAGCAGCCGTTCGACTCGATGATCGCCGCCGGGAGCACGCCGCTGTACATGGACGGCGAGGGCTGCGGCGCCTGCTATGAGGTACGTCTATCGGCTGCGTGCTGCGGAGTTGCCGGCTGCCACTGCCTGCCTGGTCCTCGCTAAACAATGCGTCCCTGTTGTGCAGGTTAAATGCACGACCAACGCGGCCTGCTCCGGCCAGCCGGCGACCATTGTGATCACCGACCGGTCCCCCGGCGACCTGTTCCCCGGCGAGGTCGTCCACTTCGACATGAGCGGCACCGCCATGGGCGCCATGGCGAAGCCCGGCATGGCGGACAAGCTCCGCGCCGGCGGCGTCCTGAGGATGCTGTACCGGAGGGTGCCGTGCAAGTACCCCGGCGTGAACGTCGCGTTCAAGGTGGACCAGGGCGCCAACCCCTTTTACTTCGACGTGCTCATCGAGTTCGAGGACGACGACGGCGACCTCAAGGCCGTAGACCTGATGGAGGCCGGCAGCAACGTGTGGACGCCCATGGCGCACAACTGGGGCGCCACGTGGCGGCTCAACAACGGCAGGAAGCTCAACGCGCCGTTCGGCCTCCGGCTCACCTCCGACTCCGGCAGGGTGCTCGTCGCCAACAACGCCATCCCCGCCGCGTGGAAGCCCGGGAAGGCGTACCGCTCCCTGGTCAACTACCCCTGAAAGAGGGAGTTGGAGGAGTCCATGGCGGGCAATGTGCGTCCGGGTGTCGCGAGAGGCGGCGATGTCAGAAGTCTGAAGAGGAAGAGGAGGAGGAGGTTGAAGAAGAGAATGGCGTTCTTCCCTCCCTCCACGGTCTCAGTGTATGCAGTCCCCAAGTGATGTGTGACTGTGTGAGCCATGACTGTAATTTCATTTTTTTTTCCATTCCGATTTGTTAGTCGGTGCTGTACTCGAGGAAAGGGAGAAGCTTGTCTGAGTTGTGTGTTTTGACGTTTTTCGACAATGGACTAGACCTTTCAGAATTCTGAGAAATGAATCACAGCTTCGTTGTGACAGTAAAACATAGTACGAAGTTCATACTTTCCCGGGGAACCGGTAAAAACTTTCTGCACTCAAGACCACGACAATGCTGACAACCAAAAGACAACGCTGACAACCAAAACTGGCGACTCCTGGACATTTTTAGCTTATTCTAGTAGAGACATAAAGATGCCCTTTAAACAACATAAAGATGAGGTCAAATGACGAATTTGAGTTTAACATATTGAAACCCTGGTCGGCCGATCGAAATGGACATATGATTTGTCCATTTCGGAGTCCAGATGATAAGAGTCATGACCATCAGAAGATGACGACCGTTGGAATTTAGGAAATTTCTGATGAGGACGACCTAAATCGAGTGGGTTTCCACGAAGAAGATTTTGTTCGTATGTTCTACCAAGACTAGTAGGAGAATAACCTGACTCGATACTCTAAAAAATGAAAGAAAGCAGAACCAAGTCAACACCATTGAAGATTGGTTGCTCCTTCTTGCGCCAAACATCTTACTATTTCATAAGGATCTGGGGTTACCGGGAAAAAATTTGGTTCTTTTTCGAAATTTATGTTGCACTTGTCAAAAATTTCCGTAGTTTACTTAAATTTTCAAATGGGGTCCAAAATATAGTTGCACATTGAATTATATGTCGGTTTTTTACGTATTCTTTTTGCATACATTATACTATAACAGGGCAAAACCTCCCCATTCTCTATGGAATCACTTTTTTTCCCTCGAACACGCATAAGATCTGCGTATCAATATATTAAAAAGAAGAAGGGTGAAGAGCACCCAGTCACCGGTGCACAGGTTTTTTGGGAGAACATGTAGAAACCACAAGACACTCAAACACTCTATTACCCTTACACTATGACAGCACCTTGACCAACTATGGAATCACTTAAATTGGTGCATTGGCTATAATTAATTCCTTTGTTTGCAATAATTTATTTTTACCAACTTGTAATCAATTCTTTCTCCCGTCATGTTGTGCTGGCTTTCTGGAGACCATGACAGATGCAGGTCTCAATGAAAGCAGGCAAAAACACTGGTGAGGCTTTAATGTGCCCCCCAACTGTTTGGTGCCCCGTTGATTAATTGAATTGTTTTAGTTTCTAAAAGGATTCCCAGTACTAAAACCCTGGTCATAGTACTAGTTGTCTACACATCGTAGGTTCTGTTGGTGTACCCGGCTCTTTTTGAATTGCTTATTGCTTAATGACGATTGGATTATTGATCATTGCATCGGATATCAGTCTGACCTCACGTGCAGGCTCCCTCAGGCTGAAAAATAGAAGTTAGCTGCAATTATTTTATTTAATCGCGTCCATCAGGATTTGAACTTCAGACCTCTGACTTTGATACCATATTGAGTTGCATGCACCAACCAATTCAACCTAAAAGCTTAAGCTGATGGGGAGAGGTGGGGAATTCACTTATACTTCAACATTGCCGCCTAGCTACGCGTGTTCTGTATCTAGGTTTGCTTTTGAAAAAAGTCCATTTTACTACCCTATACTATCAGCAAAGTCCGGATAACCCCCTAAAGAATACTACCGTTCACTTACCCCCACTATTTTGGAAACCGGTGCACTATTCACCTTTGGCCCACCTCCTGATCCGGATTTGCCGACTGGACGGCGGTTTTGCTGACTGATGGCGACACGTGGGTGGTCCAACGTGGCAAAACGTTTTGCGCCCACTTAACCCCCTCCCGAACCGGCTTGGCCCTAGGTGCTCCTCACGCGGCCCCTCAACTCCTTCCTCTTCCTCCTCTCCTCTCCGGCTGCTCTCGGCTACAACGACGGATCGATAGAGGGCACGATCGCAGGAGGGAAGAGTTGAGCGGCGCTGACAGCGTAAACCAGGTGCGATCCCCCCCCCCCCCCCTCCCTGAAGGATGCATTTTTTTTGGTGTGACTCATGAACTTTAGGTGGCTAGGGTTGGGGCGATTGGTTTTTGGCGGAATCGATCTTGGTCTAAAATTGAGGGGAACTAATGTTGATACTTGATTTGTTAGGGATAGGATGATCAGTACTACCCGCAATCACGATTTGCATCTAGATTTTAGGGTCACGATTTGCATCTAGATTTTAGGGTGACCTGCTACTAATTTGTGCGAGTTATGGTGGGGTTTGACGGGGATTATTTCGGCTCGAAAGGGGTGGTTGGGTTATTTAGATCGGATCGGGTTAGGATGAGTGCAGATAGGCTTCACATTTGTCTGATGAGGAAAAGTATAAAAGGAAGTGCCCTTTCTTCAAATCTTTATGTTGTATCTTGTTCTGGCTACTGTCCTCATCCTATTTTCACTATTGTAAGGGGAATGGACGGGGGAGGGGATCCCAGAGATCCCAGAGACATTCTTCCAGTTTGGTTTCACTGTGGAGGACTGTTTGACTTTGTTGACAATGATCTGAATTATATTGGTGAGGGAGTGTACATGTCATACCTGGACAGGGATAAGGTATCTTTGCCAGAATTGAGAGGCTTCTTGGCTGATCATGTGAACCTATCTGAAGAAGACAAGGGTAGAATTTCACTGGTTGTTCCCAGGATCAGATCTAGGACTTGGGTTAAGGAGGATAGCAGATGATAAAACCTGCCTCTACATGCCAGACTGCATTTCAGAGGGTGGAGTGGCTGAGATATATGTAGAGGTGTCCAGGTCTGATGGAGCTCATCAAGGAAGGGTTCAGGGTGGTGCGGATCAAACTAGAAGGGATATTGAGAAGGTGAGAGAATTTCTACAGTTCACCCAACAGAGAGAGAGATAACAGATAGACATTTTACAGTCTTCCTTCTGATGATGAAGAAAAAGAAACTGATGATGAAGATTATGTTGAAGAAGAAAAAGAAACACAGAGAGAGCCAAGTGTTCATGGAAAGGCTGCCCTTGGTTCATTTTTGCCTCCAAGCATGTTTAGGTGAAGACCTTCAACAATGTACACATCTGCCCACAGAGGAAGGACAATAGGTTGGTCACAGGGCCAAGGATAGGTGACAAGTATGAGCACATCAACAAGGCAAACCCTTCATGGAAGCTGCAGAATATCAAGGAAATAATTTTGCTTGAAATGGGTGTTGATGTCTCTCTGTCCAAGATAAAAAGAGCTAAGGCAATTGTTATGAGGAGGATATATGAGTCCTACAAAGGAGAATATGCCAAGATCTTTGAGTACCAGGTAGAAATCCTTAGAAGTAACCAAGGAAGTACATGTGCTGTTTGTTTGGATCCTGACTACAACTTCCCAGTGTTCCAAAGGACATATTTGTGCTTTGATGCTTGCAAAAGGGGCTTCCTTGCTGGATGTAGGAGAGTTATTGGAGTGGATGGATGTTTTTTCAAGGGGGCTTGTAATGGGGAGTTAATTTGTGCTCTAGGTAGGGATGCAAACAACCAGATATATCCAGTAGCATGGGCAGTGGTTGAGAAAGAGACTGAGGATTCTTGGACTTGGTTCTTGGGCCTTCTTCAAAAGGATCTGCAGGTTCCCATAGGTGGCAGAGGATGGGTAATAGTATCTAATCACACAAGGGTCTTCTTAATGCAGTTGCTCTGTTGTTTCCTGATATTGAGCACAGAATGTGTACAAGGCACATTTATGCCAACTGGAGCAAGAAGTTCAGAGATCAAGATTTCCAAAAGCCATTTTGGATTTATGCCAAGGCATCAAATGTGTCATTCTTCAACTATTGTAGGGCAAAGCTTGCACAGTTAACCCCTGCTGGTGCAAAAGAAATGATGAATACCAACCCCAGCAGAGCTTGGTTCAATATTGGCTCCAACTGTGACAGTGTTGACAACAACATGTGTGAAAGTTTCAACAACTGGATAGTAGATGTGAGGGCTCATCCAATCATTTCCATGCTTGAGGGTATCAGGACTAAGGTATATGTAAGGATTCAGCAAAATAGGAGCAAGGCACTAAAATGGCAGTCCAGGATTTGTCCAAATATCCTAAAGAAGTTGAACAAGTACATTGACTTGGCACAACAATGCACAACAATTTGGAATGGCAAGGATGGATATGAGGTCAGACAGAAGGACAGAAGGTTTTTAGTTGACCTAGAAAAGAGAACTTGCTCATGTAGGTACTGGCAGCTTGCAGGTATACCTTGTGCACATGCCATTACTGCACTCTTTTTTAGCTCTAAGCCTGCTGAGGACTACATAGTAGACTGTTATTCAGTTGTGAAGTACAACAAAATCTATGATCACTGCATGATGCCCATGGAAGGAATGGATCAGTAGCCAAAAGATAGTCGCAAGCCACAGCCTCCGGCCTATGTTAGGATGCCAGGAAGGCCAAGAAAAGAGAGGAGAAGGGAACAAGGTGAGTTCAAAAAGGTAACAAAGACCAGTAGGATAGGAACAAAAATAAAGTGCTCAAGATGCCACAAAGAAGGCCACAACACTAGGTCTTGTCAGCCTAAATCAAAGGCAAAGAGGAGGATTTATGAATCAGGGAAAGAGGCAAGCTCTATTTGTTTTCTTTTGATTACCACATGTTATGTTGTAAACTAATACACTGTGTTGATGCAGGTGCTGGAGAGCAGTAGGCCCCAAAAGAAGGCAAAGAAGACAATAGCTGCTCATGAACATATTCCATCTGCATCATGCTCAGCTCCAAAAAAAGAAGATCAAAGCAGCTCCTACAAAGCCAAGACAGCCACCAAGCCAGAAGAAAAAAGCTGTTGCCAAGAAGACCAAAACTTCAGCCACAAAGTGAAGGAGTTTATTAGGATCATTTTGTTCTTGTACAAAGTTGGTACTTATTTATGTCAGTTAAGTTAGCATCGAGGAACATGTCTTATGTCAGGGATTAAACATGTCAGTTAAGTTAGCCCAGCACTCAGTTATGGGATTCCTTTTGTTATGTGGTGTCCAAAGCTCCCTTTTGTTATATGGTGACCAACACATTTGTAATGTGGTGACCAAAACACTTATGCCACTTGAGATGAGAAACTGTTATGTCTGACAGAAACAACAACTTATGCATGTCAAATTGCATCATATCCATTCATCAGAAAGATACATGTTCATATTCAATAAATCATCACACACTCATAAATACAACCAACAAAGCAGCAATCACACACATGACTACAAGAATAGTTAAACACTTCTTTAGCTTCCTCAGTTTCCTCAGTTCAATCAAGGTGCAATCCAGTGCCACATTCTTCTCTTCAAGATCATGCTTCAATTGGTCAATTTGACTCATCAAAACAGCCTCCTTGTCGATCTTCTTGTTTCCAGCTTCCAGATCCATCCGCAGGGCGGCATTCTCATCCTTCAATCCATTCACCGCGTCACGTAAATCCCTCAGCAATTGTGTCAGAAATGGTGTCCTCTCCTCAGTTCATGCCACTAGTATAGCTTGCAACCTCCATCCTAACAGAACCAAAATCCACAGAACACTTCAAAATTGACCCATAATTCAACCACCGAAGTGAACAAAGTCGTTGCTTACCCGAACTCTTGCGCACGTGTAGACCAGGAACTCGACTGACTCATCTCCACCACGAACCCTAGATCGAAGCCGGCGGCCGGAGAGGAGAGGAGGAAGAGGAGGGAGTCAAGGGGCCGCGTGAGGAGCACCTGGGCCAGGCCGGTTCGGGAGGGGATTAAGTGGGCGCAAAACGTTTTACCACGTTGGACCACCCACGTGTCCCCATCAGTCAGCAAAACCGCCGTCCAGTCAGCAAATCCGGATTAGGAGGTGGGCCAAAGATGAATAGTGCACCGGTTTTCAAAATAGTGGGGGGTAAGTGAACATAATATTCTTCAGGGGGTTATACGGACTTTGCTGATAGTACAAGGTAGTAAAATGGACTTTTCCTTTGCTTTTTGTTACAAATAATCTTGTGCCTGGTTTAGCTAGACCAAAATGGTACAAGAAAGAGACCATCTGCCTGAATCATCAACTCATTGTGGATTGGGTGACGTTGAAGGACGCTGCCCAGTCACTGTCGGGATCACGATCCACCGTGCATGTGCTGCCGACGGACAGTGCAGTCATACACCGCGACGAGCTGATCAATCAGCATTCTAAAGCAATATAATGGCATCGTTTACAAAGCTGACGGAGCCCCTCTGGACCCAAGTGCCCACTGATTGAGCGCATGTTCCGTGCTAGCTCCCTTGGACCTTCCGTCTTGGGGGTGCCATGTGTTCACGAGCGAAACTGAACGATGAGCTAATTGCACGGAAATCACTAATGTTCAAATTAGTTAAAAGTATAAGTTTGTCTCATGAAAAGGAAAACAATTCAAATGCTGGAAGCTACACGAGTGTGAACTATTTTCAATTAGCTCAACGCACCGACAAACTATTATGCAAAGCACCTCCACAGACCCTATGGCGGCGGAAGCTTCCTCTTTAAGATTAAATATATTCCATTTGTGTCCTGAACAGGAGTAATTTTAATATCAAGGGGAAATTGCAAAAAAAAAAACTACCTGATATATCACTTGGACTTTAGGATTCCATCCCATATAGTGTTTTGTTGCAAACGCCCAAACATCGCACGATTCCACCTGTTCTCACCAGTACGGAGACACTACAGGTTATTCTAACTGAGTCAAACTTATTTCTATGCTTAGATCATACTTAGTCATTATGTTGCAATGAAGAGATTTTACAGATAGCAAACATTGGTGTCACTTTCGTTGGCGATTCTTATGTGTGGAAGCTATATAAAATATTGGATCTGTCCTTTAGAAGTATCTAACTTCGGTAAAGACTATATATATCAGTTGCTCTATAGTATATCAGAATGGGAAGAATTGGCTTCATAAATGTGTGAGTGCCTAATTTTTTGCAACAAAATCATGTAGAGGGGTGGGCCGTTGCAACAAAGCATCTTATGGGTGGAATTTCAAAATTAAAATGACATATAAAGGTAACTTTTGCCAATTTCAGTTCTACCAAATTAAAGATAATCTAGCAGAAATACACTAGGATGGGAACCAAAAGTGTACATTTTGTAATCAATCTGAAATTATTCAACACCTCTGTTTTATTGGAATTTTTCTATATCAGTTCGGTGAATTGAAAGGATTGCTCTAGGATATAACAAACCTAGGTGCATTTCTCATAAGTTGGGGAGTTGGGCTTATAATAAAAGGATTTTGATCAAGTGTGCCCGCTCTATCACATTTGCCAAGACGAATATTACATCTTTCTTCATACATGCAATTTTCAGATATATATATACATGCTGAAAACTGATACAGAGGTTGGGGTGCATGGAGGTTATAAACACAAGCAAGTAGAGATTGTTGCTATGGAGTTGTTCGCCAACAGTTGGTGAAGGCTTAACAATAGTTACATAGCAAGTCGCTTAATTTACCAGGTTTGAAATAGGATCGACCACACAACAATCGCTTGAACTAATATTCAATCAATGAATATGATCGAAAATATATGCGGTGCAGCCGTGTGGCTTCAACTAATAACAATTCAAAAAGGTATGGATCTCTAATACTTTTTGTGATTCCTTAAACTTTATAGTTATAGCATGGCAAGAGTTGCTTAGCGCTACCAGCCACTAATTAAAAGTAGACAAGTTTGACGCAATGCAGCGCTGAACACAGCGGAAGCTCTTGCAGTTCTAAATTTACAATGCATGATAAGATTCCACTCTTTGAATGGATAAAAGTGGTTCCTCGCAACGACAGATCACATGGCACATGATTCAGATCATTCAGCTCTGATTACGCGTAAAGCGTCAGCTGCAGAGTGCAAAGTCGTAAACGCAGCAACCTGCAATCACACATTATCCTATTGTTTATATAGGAAAAAAAGTGTTTTTCGAACATTCTCCTTCCTGGCAGGAGAGGATGATCAGTGCACTTGGGTCGCACTGCTCGTGCACGACAGGTAAGCTGTGGTGGTCTGCAGTTAGCTCGTATGCATAAAGATGAGAGAATGATGAAGCAGCCAACCATGCGTTTGAGAAAGGGAGAATCAAGTGAAGATGGCCAGCGATTCTTCTCCTTCTTCTTCCAACCGTGCTATCCTAACGAACTTCTGACAAGTAGTTCTTCTTCCCTCGTGGGGTTCCAATTCTTTATCCAAATCCTTGGTCGGTGAACGTGATCACCTCCATTATCGAAGAGCTGGTCTCCTTCGTGTTGGTGTTAATTAGCAACAATCATGACATCGACCTCACTAATAATTTTCTCCCCATAATTGCGCGTACCATACTGTTACATAGTTCCTTTTTTTCCGTTTGAAAATTTGAAGTTTCGTCTGTGTTTCTGCAAAGATAAGAATCAACGGAAATAAATCATCTAGCATCCCCTTATCAATCAGGACATGAACAGTGTCGTGCGAATATGAGCACTATGGACATTTGTTAACTAGAATGCATGATTTTGACTAAAAGTTGGAGTTAATATCTATTAAAAACATATTTTTGTTCCCAGCAGAAAAAATTAAGATTTTTTTGATAAATTTGTATTTGTCTTTTCTCGCATGGCTTGGTTAATTCTTAGCCATCAAACAGAGCCTAGGGGTTTCCTTCTCCATGGAAATTATCATTCTTATGTCCTGGTGGAAGGACGGGATGTTTAATGATCAGGTCCCTACGGTGGAGCTTTTCAAAGGGAAATTTATCAAGGAATTTAATCTCATCCTTATAAAAGCTAAGGCTAGAAATGTTGAAAGCTAAGGCCTGGGTCTTTGTAAACTTTTTAGCACCTCTATGACCTAGCCTAGGAGGCTCTTCCTGTCTCGAGTTTTCTTGTATTTCCTGACTCCTTTTTTATTTCCTAATATATTTTAACCACCAGTAGGGGCTTGCCCCTCCTGTTTCCATCCAGAATGACCCAGGCCTAAGTCAAAACTAAAAAGCATAGGAAACAAACCAGTTTCTACGAAGAAAAGTGGGTTCACAGTGGCGGAATAAACTAATTGCATTTGGTCTCTTTCTGTTAGGGACCATTTGGATCCTCTCTATTTGGCTTAGAGAATTTAATATCACACCACTTTTCAACCACTTTCCAAAATTTAGATATAAGTCTATCTTAAATTCATAGGATGGGGGATATAAATTGATTCTATACACCACCAAGCTATGTTTCTATTCATATAGCACGCTCTTTGGCTCACTTCTCTACAGTAGAAATATAGCACATAAGTATCTCCTTCATTTAGCCAGCAATAGTATACAAATATATTCCGTATATAATCATATTAGTTTAATAGATTTGTATCTAAATTATGATTATTAGAATCGAATTCAATTCCAATATTCCAAACGGGACCTAAAAGTTTCGAACTTCTTAAGCTTCAAAGAACTGAAACCCGCATGAAAACCAGCTAGACTTTGCTTTTGCTTGTTGGTCAAAGGACGAGATTACTTTTAAACCTGCTTCTTCGGAAAAAGATTACTTTTAAACCTATCTATGTATAGCTCCTAGAAATACAACAAAAGTCAATAAATATACCATGCTCTTAATTATAACTTCTCGGTAGCTCGAAACACTTGCATGATGGTGTGCTGTACCTATTCGGGTCAAATTAATTTTCTTTTAGCAGAGAACCGGGCATTTCTTGGTACTGCTAGAATAACTAGCATTAGTACCAGTCATATGGTGGGGTCAGTACCAGTGGCAATCGGTACTGTCTGATCAAATAGAGGACCGTTTAGTACCGGTTATACTAAACACACCGTCCAGAAAAAACAAAATAAAAATGCAATGAATCCCTGGGTAAATGCGTCATGCACGGCTGCGAGGATTTGAACCCACGACCTCCGGGCTCACGCGTAGCTTTCTTACCATTAGGTGGGAGATGCTTTCCTTTTAAAGTAACCTGTGGAGGATAATTTAGTACCAGGCCAAGACACCGACCGGTACTAAATGTCACCCTTTAGTACCGGGTGGTATCATTGACCGGTACTAAATGGCCGCACCATTTTATTACCGGACCAAAACACCAACCGGTACTCAAATGTGATATTTAGTACCGGTCGGTGTCTTGGTCCAGTACTAAAATAGCTCCGGGGGCTACCCATCACTAAAATAGTTCCGTGGCAACTTTAGTATAGGACTAAAATTAACCGGTACTAACGTGCGCGACGAATACTCATTTTTCTAGCAGCGTGGTCGGCTAGCCGAAATTGTCCTTTGCCTATCTACTAGGGATCAAACCTCATGTTTGACATCATACTTGTCCTATTAATAAGATCATTCATTCAGTGTAAGTGATACATAATCTATCAATAACGAAGTGCCTATAGTATGTTGGTGTGAATGTATTTGTTAATCATCTCTCTTTTAGAGCAACCACGGCAGGTTGAATTCGCCGACCAGAGCTTCTCATTGTATGGCGTGGCAAAACCATATATTACTTTAGCAGCTGCTAGCGTAGCACACCACAGAGAAGAGTACAAATGAACTACAAGCAGCCGTGAATTCAAAGATTTCATAGAGCCTACTGGGCGAATATAGCAATGGATATAGAGTTCACACAAACACATCGATCACTAACATAAGAAGAGTAGACGGCATTAGCCTAATTTTATTATCTTTGGATGATCTTTTCATCAAGTATAACTATTGACTAAAAATCAAAATCAAAAACCAAAAATCAAGTTTCCAATCACCTGCTTGGCTTCGTGAGATTTTATAGCTAGCAAATCAATAGATCGATCTGCTAGATCCTAGATGCTACGTGCATCAGACGTACTGCTTACCTGTTCTTGTTGTCCTTGCCCGATTGCAATTGACTCATCCTCACGGTATTTCCACTGTACCACAGCCCCACTACAGCGCTTTTGGAGGGGTCGAGCGCATATCTAGTGGCGATTTTTGGAGGGCTGAGCGCGCGGTGGCAATTTAGGAGAGGCAAACATGGCGCACGGCGGCGAGATTTGGGGGAGAACGAGAGCAGCAGCCGGGTATACAGCTAGGGTTTCTCCTCACCATTGTTGGCTGACCGGTGGGTCTCGGGGCAAAATTTACGCGCGAGACTGGGAGGCCCAGCTCATATGCCGATATTACGATATCCCGACCGACAGTTCAATGAAATACCTAATTATCTATACCAACTGCGTAGTTGGGAAAACTGAAAATGCCGACTAATGGTCTGACGTGGACTTATACCGACCAACGGTTTAACGGTGATCTAGTACTTTTAGCGATAGACGTCTAACGGCAATGTAGGGTTGTAGTATAGTGTTCTTCTTCTTTGCCTGGCTTAAATGTGTGCATGCATGTAAGCAAGTTCACTTCAGTGCTCACATGAGACCGGGCAGGCGCCTTGGCCCTAGGTCCACCTTTGACTACAAGAGGCCCAAGCATATGAGCTAAAGAAAGGAATAAGAAAAGCAAAGGAACTCTTAGAAAGAAATGAAACACCCAGGAGCCAACATATACAACCATTAGAAGAACAACCACCGATCACTAATGAGCGCTACCCCGAGCTGAACTTGCCGACATCCCAAAAGCAATTGTGCTTCCATTCATCCCCATCGTCATTGTGCCGCACCATTGCCACCATTCCTTGTCCAGCAAGGGGAGGAATACATGAAGGATGAAGGGCTTATCCAACAAAGGGAGGAATCCATGAAGGATTAAGGACTTCTCCAACAAGGGGAGGAATCCACAACGGATGGAGTGTCCAACAGCGCGGGGGGGGGGGGGGGGGGGGGGGGGGGGGGGGGGGATGATTAAGAGTGATATAACCATGCTGACCAAAACTCGCTAGATATGATGATCTCCCTTTAAGCTAGTGTCAACTGCCAACACCAATAGGCTGACAAACTTACACAGACACCACTAGCATTTGATTTGATTGGACCATGAAAAAGATTTAGGTAACAAAGTAGAGGTGCCAGATCATATTGGATATCAACAATAGAGTTGCATAAGCAATCTGTCCTAGGAAACAAGCTAGCGGCACGGTGAGCACGTTGATCGATCTCACAATGGCAAGCACAACTTAGCGGTGGCATGTGTGGAAGTAAAGCACCTCTGCACGGACTGAGCATGATACTTTTATTGCACAACTTGAGATATCTGACTCTGATATCATATTAAGTTGCATGCACCAGGCAATTTATTCTAAAAATTTAAAATGATAGGAAAATATGGACAATTCACACTTATACTTCAATTTGTGACCTTCAGGTCAACCTTCCTTTCCAAATATACTATGTCTATCGTGTTTAAAAAACAATTTTCTTATAGGAGTTCATGATGTTATATCCTTAGGAAAGTTCTCTAGCTAGATCCTTAAGTCAAAGAAATACAAAAATCGTTCATTTTAGAGACCATTTCAACCCCCCATTTCACAATCGATTTCTACATGATTTTTGCTATACTATGATCTGAGATTTGGACGACAATTTTTTCAACTACGTAGCAGACTGCGAGTAGCATCTCTTGGGCATCGTGCTAGGCATGCTGATAGTTTGCAACTCGTACAATACTAGCTTTGAGCCCTAACTAGAGTAACACCATTATTCGCCTACCAGTACACACACTTGCAGATTAAATTTCTCTACACGTGTTCTCCATTTGCCGTTCCCTTATAGGCCATTGCCCAATTGAACTCACAAACCATTTGTTCATGATTATTTTAGCGAGCAGCACTAGGTACTTATATACAAATTAAAGAAATGGTTGGCTTAGACTTTTTCCGGGGAACACACCAACTTGTCATGTTCTCCCCAATAATTCAATCGACCGGTAGAATCGTCCCCAAAGTTGCTGTGCGCCGTCGACCCCTCTCCTCCAAAGTGCCCTCCCTCCCTATAAATAGCCCACTCGTGCCCACTCTTTCAGCTCATCCAAGAACAATCGAGCTAGCTGAGCATATCCTATCCAGTTAGCTAGCTCACGCATAGCCTCTGAACTCCGAGTGGTAGGCTTGGAAGAACAAGAAGCAGCAGCAGCAATGGCGAAGCTTTGCTCGGTGCTGGTGGCCGCAGTGGTCGTGCTCTCACTTCTGACGAGCCCCATTGATTGCACCCGCAAGCTCAGCAAGCCCAGGCCAAAGCCCAAGCCGAAGCCGATCAGCCACAGGCCGCAACCGGCAGCCAAGGTCAGCCACAAGCCGGCGGCGCCTGCCGTCAAGGTCAGCCGCAAGCCGGCGCCTGCGGCCAAGGCCCACCGCAACTACACCGCCACCCCCTCCTCGCCGTCCACCGTGTATGGCTCCGGCGGCTGGCTGTCCGGCGCCGGGGCCACGTACTACGGCGCCCCCAACGGCGACGGCGGCGAAGGTCAGTAGTGTGTCCATGCCTGTCACGTTAACTTGACGCCGTAGTGTGTACCGTGCATTGCGGGTGGTTGTTGTGCCGGGCGGTGCACTGACCGGTGTCGCTGAAACTGTGAACGCAGGCGGCGCGTGCGGGTACCAGACCGCCGTCGGGAAGCAGCCGTTCGACTCGATGATCGCCGCCGGGAGCACGCCGCTGTACAGGGGCGGCGAGGGCTGCGGCGCCTGCTATGAGGTCAGCAACTCGTATGCTCGTGTAAATGGTGGTCTGGCACACGGCCTGCCACTGAACTGTTGTAGCTCAATTATTGCAAAGCTGTCGGCTGGTCGTCCACTCGTCCTAACTCAAAAACTACGGTAAAAATGCGCAGGTCAAATGCACGACCAACGCGGCCTGCTCCGGCCACCCGGTGACCATCGTGATCACCGACCAGTCCCCCGGCGGGCTGTTCCCCGGCGAGGTCGCCCACTTCGACATGAGCGGCACGGCGCTGGGCGCCATGGCGAAGCCCGGCATGGCCGACAAGCTCCGCGCTGGCGGCGTCCTGAGGATCCAGTACAGGCGGGTGCAGTGCAAGTACCCCGGCGTGAACGTCGCCTTCAAGGTGGACCAGGGCGCCAACCCGTTCTACTTCGACGTGCTGGTCGAGTTCGAGGACGACGACGGCGACCTCAGCGCCGTGGAGCTCATGGAGGCCGGCAGCCGGGCCTGGACGCCCATGGCGCACAACTGGGGCGCCACGTGGCGGCTCAACAATGGCAGGAGGCTCAACGCGCCCTTCGGGCTCCGGCTCACCTCCGACTCCGGAAGGGTGCTCGTCGTCAACAACGCCATCCCCGCCGGGTGGAAGCCCGGGAGGACCTACCGGTCGCTGGTCAACTACCCCTGAATCGTTCTTGCATTGCCACCAATGGAGGAGCAGTGCGTGGTGAGAAATGTGCGTCCAGGTTTCGCGAGAGGCGGTGTCAAAGGAGGAGGAGGTTGAAGAAGGGAATGGTGTTCGTCCCTCCCTCCACGGTCTCTGCATTCCCCTAGTGATGTGTGAACCGTGCCTGTAGTTTCATTTCTTCCTTGGTCCCTATTGTGCTGTGGTGGAAAGAGATTTAGAATCTTGAGCTGCGACAAATGTTGCATGCCAAGCCATCGAGTTGTGTGTTTTTGAATTTTGTACTTAGTGCGTACGTCGAAAATCCTTTCAAAATTCAGAGAAATGAATTACTGCCTTGGTAATTTTCAATCGCGTGAGGAGTTTGCTCTCTCTTGGTTACCTAAGACTACAACTAAATAGATGGCTTTTTTATACTGTTTGATTCTTTTTCGTCCACATAATTATTGAAAATAAAAGTACAAAAATCAATCACTTAAAACATTTAGACACTCCCCTACTCACTACTGATATCAACAAGGTCAAGTTCAGTATTCACCTCTTTTTTTGGCAAGGAAAGTTCAGTATTCACCGCACTTCAGTAAGCATACCTTCTCAAATGTGATATGTAAATTGCAATCTGAATCCTGCCGCAGTCTGTACCAGGATTAAAAAAATCTATCGGTGGGACCGGATAAAAGGTTGTTTTTTTATTTTCCGGTGTTATTTGAAGTTAAGAAGATTAAATAGTCCTTGAGGAACATGAAAACACTACTGGTCCACCGTAGATTAAAGCTCTACTAGCTGACTTTATCGTGTTTTCCCTCGAATTAGTGGAACATGTTGCCCGAAATTCTCCCCGTACACCTCCACAGCTTTTGTATTTTTTTTCAAACTTGGGACCCGTGTGTGTTAGTGGAACATGTTGCTCGAAATACTGTAGCTGATTTCTCCTCGAATCAGCTGGAGGCTGATTGTCGCGGTATAAAGGACACTACACGGATTTATTTCAAATTATGTTGGAGAGAGTGGAGTGTGACCATTTCTTTCTATAATTGCCATCTAGCCTACATTACATACGCTGGAGAGAGTGAAGTGTACCAGCCACATGTATATTTGCTTGAGTTCCATGAACAAAATGAATATGATTATAAGGATTCGAACTAAGATTACTTGGCGATTGTCTCCATGTTCCTTCACAAGCGTTAGTTTGAACACCTTGTGCTTATAAGATTATTGGTATATCTTCTTGGTTTCCTCTAGCGTGAATACTCATGGATGCCACTTTCAAGACTCAGCTAGCAGTAGGGCTGGCAGAAAAGCTCGAGGCTCGCAAGCCTACTCGGTTTGTTCGTAGGTTCGGTTCAATTCAGCTCAGATCTATCTTTCAAACGAAACGACTCAAGCCTTGATTTCAGCTTATTTTTATAACGAGCTAGCTCGTGAACCGCATGTGAGCTGTTGGATTTGCTTGTTAGGCCCGATAAATATGAAAATACGAACCTTATTTTGTTTATACAGTGCTATTATTCTTATTGGGCTAAAATAAACTTGTTATTCAACTTATATGTCAAATATGATACTAATTAAGTCAATTTCAATTTCCAAATGTGTATGTTATCCCAATTTATTGGCTTATGTTATTTATTTTCATAATATCATCATGAGCTAGACTTTTAGATATTTTTTTGTTGAGCTAGAAATTGAAGATTAAGTTTTCTTTCTTATTGTTAAGCTGATTTGGCTTCCTGACGACAATGACATGTGCATTGGAGGTCTCTAGTAAGGACAATTGTGCAGAGGCTTGAGTGTCGTAGCAATTATTGATTATTGTTGTTCTCTCTCTTTCTCTCCCTATCTCTCTCTCTAATTATTAGTGAAAGCGTTTTATAAAGGAAGAGTTATCAATAGTCTTGAAGATTGGTTATGATTATACTTGTCTACATATACACATAAGCTTCCTTCCGTTGTACTCGGCTTAATTTCTGAACCGGATACGTGTTGATCAGCAGAGACGGGCCTAGGACTTGAAGGTTGGGTATTCAAAAATTCAAAAGGCAAAGCAAAATGGCTGTTTTATACCTATTATTAACATATATACATTTGGTTATACCTTTAAATACTATAGATTAGCAAAAATAGTGGGTATTCAAGGTAGTGGGCCCGCCCCTGCTGATCAGAGCCGATAATCAGTCTGGGCAATCAGATGCGTTTAAGCCTGTCGACGAATACACGTGCAGTCCGGACAACACTTCTTCCATATTTTTTGAGAATAAAGCCCAAACTACACGATCAGGTGTGTCGACTCCTGCCGCGTAGCTACACGTGTTCTGCTCAGTTATACGAGTGCATGCTCTATCAGATGCATCATCCTATCCGCTAGATTCAGTGTCTCCTCGCCTGTTTAGCACCTACACGGAAGCTGCACGAACAGGTCACATCTATGATCTATGCAAACTTCCCAATGGAATGGAAGCTTTGGACAAGAAAGATTCTTCTTTTTCCAACGAAGCATCAACAGTTAATTTCTTCAGTGTTACCGGACCCTGAAAAAACGGAAGGTTAACAGTGACACCACAGACAAACCAAATATCTTCCCTGCGGATCATGTAGATCATCCATCCGAGACCGGCGGCTGACGCTGAAGGATTTCGATGCGCATGCGCTACGTGCTGACCACTGTACAGTAGCCATCATCACACACGCCGACGAGCTAATCCGTCAGATTTAATTTCCAAGATTAATTTGGCATCATTACATGTAGTTTAGCCGATGAGGAGACCCTCCCGAGTCCCGATCCAGTGGCCACGGATCGCGCGGCATGTTCCGCGCAATCTTCCCCTTCGTCCCGGTCCTTGTCTCGCGCGTCGCGGGCGAGGACGCCGCCGGCGGATCGGCACCAACCGAGCAGCCGGCGTGGCGCGCGGCCCTACCGGCGGCCGGCGCTAGCTGCTGCACGCGTCAGCGCGGCCGCGTCGCATGTGCCGAGATTCTCGATGGGGGCGTGCGGTCGAGGGAGTGAATGAGGAAGAAGGAAGGAAGCTGAAAGGAACCCCGCACATGGTGGTCGCACGCGCGCCCCGGCCCCCGGCCGGCCTGTTCACGCATGAATTGTGCCTTCCGGTAGGGTCTGGGGGACATTAACGTGTTGCTGCTTGGCAGCGTCCTACTCTATGGATCCGTCTACCGACGGTCGAGCGACGAGCGGTGCTGATTAAAAATTGGCCCGAGAGACCCTTCTTCTTTCTTGGCACATTTGTAGGACTAGGACATAGCGATAGCATAAACATAATATATATATATAAGTGTGCAAGCGTGGCGACGTGTTGCGTGTCACCAACCGGGCCGACGGCAGCATGTCGGAGTGATTTGCGCTCGCTACCACGGCCCCTGCGCCGCCGCGTAGGCTGACTGACAAACGTCGCCGGAGAAGACCGACAAGGCACAGAGCTTCGAGCACCCACATCCACATGGGCGCCGCCCGGCCGGCCGGAGTGTGTTCCATCCATTGATTTGCCGCGGAATCTGGCCGGAGCCACACTTGTCGTCGTCCCCAGTGTCGGCGTGCTTTTCACACACGCGCGCCTCGTGCACATGGGAAGATCGATTTCTTTTTACTACTTGCTTGCCGACGGATCGGAGGCGATCTATCCCGGTCCCGCGCGCGACAGCGGCCGCCGTGGACCACCGCCGCTCGCTCGCCGGCCGGCGGTTACAACGGTAACACCTACCTAACCTGCTTTCGGTTTAAATTTTGGCGCGCGGGATCCCGCGGTGGGGACTGGCCCCCCAGCCATTACGGCGCGCCCATGTGAGGCCAGTAAAGAAAGGGGACGAGCGAGGGCAAGGAGATCTTGGCCGCGGCGGCGACGACGACAGCGGCCGATGTGACACATGGATTTGGTTGCAGCCCAGCGGCTCGCTCAACACACTAGGCGAGCAACAGGGACATGTTACTGGTTCATAGTGGTCATAGTAGGCTGGTGCTGCTCCTACATCTATTTTGCACAGCCGCTACATGAATAATGTTAAAAGTTCCTTTTAAAAAAGTTTTTTTGTTGAAACGAAGAACAATGTTAAAAGTTCTAAAGTGTAGAGAACTAGACAAAAAGTTCCAAGGGTTGCTAACAAGTTTGTATCTGCCAAAGAAAATACTTAAACCTCATACTAATGTCGTATAGGGTATTAGGGTTTATATTTTTGGCTTGTATTTTTAAGTTCCCAATCCTACCATGCTCACAGACCAAATCCTGCCCAAGCTTGGGCCATCGTTCGATCCTTCAGGGATTTGGTGTACGGCCCATGAGCCCGAGCAGACAAGGCAGGCTACACAACAGGAGGGTGGTCAATCTGGACCAGGACGGCCCACCACGGTGGCACCACCATTTGGCGGATGGCCCATGGAGCACAGGTATGTTCTTTTCACTATTTTCATATCTTCTTTCATAATGTTATACTTAATCCATTGCTTCTTTTCATAGGAGTTATTAGGATTTTAAAAATTCAAGCTTATAATTTTTGGGTATGAACAAGTCCAAATATGCATATTTAGTGTCTAAAAGTTCAATACATATCATACTTTTTTTAAAAAAAATAATCAATTCAATACCTCACAAAACTCAGTTCAACTATTTGGGATTCACATGTTCAGCATTTTCACGTATAGTCAATGATATTTCTAGACTAATTTTCAGTCATTTTAGACATTTGCAAAATCCTAGTTTAATAATCCTCAAACCAAATCCAACCCGAGCTTGGGCCATTCTTTGGTGTTCATAAATCATAAGTAGCCCTCGCCGCCGCCACCACCACTACCACCACATTTCTCTCAAGATAGGCTGGGCTTTTGACAAGGGTCATAGCCCATAGGTTGGGTTAGACCATGAGAGTGTTGTTAGGCGTTAGACTCAGACTATGGCCTTGTGATGCCTAAAGTACAAGGTCCACCCCTGCATGAGGTTGTGTTTGTTCCTTGGACAAATTTCCTTTATGCCATTAGAAATTTACCTGTTCCCTTGTGTGCCACTAAAATTCTACACTTTCCTTGAGTACCTCACATCAAAATTATATTCCTCCTAGTGCCATTACCGTTAATAAGCTGTTAGATTTTGTTAACATGGCATACGAATGACGCTTTTACCCCTCCCGTAAGAACAAGCAGAATTTTGCTCCTTCCCTCGACAGCCATTATGGTACAATAATGATTCATTGGAAATTTTGATATCTAGACTAATAACATAAATGACAAATAGCACAATAAATTAAAATATTTTAAATAAATCAGATTAACATTAATAATGACATATGTTTCATATCCAGATTGAAATAATATTAGCTCTTGAGAAATAAAATACAAGTGACAAACATCTGACATAAATGCTTAGTGCTCATTAAATTTGCATGCATCTTAAACATTTCACCAGACCATTTCACCAGACCAAATGAGTGTCTGTTTCCAGCACATACAATCAAAATGAGTAGCAGCTAACTGGAGGACCATTTCACACTGAGAGCTCTTTCATAGACCATATGTGGACCACAACTTTGTACAAAGCAAAATGAGAGGTGTGTCATCACACAAGTCATGCAAAGCTCATCACACAGACCTTACAAACTAAGCAAAATAATATCCAAAAGCCACAGCTGGACATTTATGCAAGAATTTTTCTCTTCCTTCTGGTGCTCATTGCTAGGCTATCAGGTGCCTTGGTTCTGGATCTGGTGCACATTGCAGGACTATGAGATGGAACTGTCGATGTTTTACCGGTAAGCCTACCTAAGTATACCCTAAGGTAGTAGACTTGTGGGAAGGATGTCGTCGAGATCAGGAACTCGAAGGTGCAAGCAGCACAAGATTTAGACAGGTTCGGACCACGATGTGCGTAATACTCTACATCCTGTATGGTGGTTTGTATTGCCTTGGATTGGTTATCGGTGTGATGATTGTTTGGAGGGGGTCCCTGCCCGCCCTTATATAGTCTGTGGGACAGGGTTACATGGAATCCTAACCCGATACTAGCTTAGAAGTCCTATACAAGTGCTACTCGAGTAGTTTCCTTCTGTTCTGACTAGTACTACTTGTATACGAGTAGTTACAATAGATAGATATAAGGTATGAGACATGCTCTATCCCTTACTCCAAAATATTCTATGCTATGTGTCAGGGGAAAATATTAACGACCTCCTAATGACCGTTAAAACAACAATCACGAAGGCCCAGGCCCACCTGCGGCAATGGCGGCCGCCGTTGGCCTAACATGGGAGGGGAGTGCCCCACTCCGCCTCGCCCGACCAAAGTCCCTGGGTCCGCGGCGCCTTCCCCGACGGGCACGGATGCCACGACCGAACACCATCATCATGCCTGGCGGCGACGGCCACCAGGGAAATCGTCGACAAGATCCAGAGGCAGCCGTCCTCTTCCGGTGGATGCGCTGACAGGAGCCGAAGGCCGGAGCGGGGGGCGGCGACCCGGGGACTTGGTCCTTCCCCTTGTATTCTATATTTTACTTTCTCCTCACGCCTGGTTCATCGGGAACCCCGAGCTCCCCTTGCGCTATGAAAGGAGGACCGGGGGCCCTGAGAGGAGGAGGACACTCTCACTCACTCTCTCTCTCTCTCTCTCTCGGACTCTCTTTTCTCCGGCGAGGAGAAGACACACACACTCACCATTAGAGCACCAGTGCACACCCAAGAGACTTGGGACCAGCTCCCTCTCTCGCCCTCCTGTAACCCCTACTACAGACCCCGCGTGGGCAACACGAGCAGCTCCTCATACTGGACGTAGGGCTTCTCCTTGCCTGAACCAGTCTAAACCCCGTCTCCCATGCCACCATCTGAAGCCTTACGCGCATAAAAGAAATTTACTAGTCTTAGTCTTGATCCGCTAATCTTGACAATGACAGTTGGCGCGCCAGGTAGGGGACCTTTGCGCGTACATCACCGGCTTCAGATGGCCAACCACGACGCCAGCTTCGCTCCGGGCTCCCTGGTCCGCTTCGGGAGTCTGGACTTCCTCGCCACCGGGGAGGGGATCGAGTTGATCCCTCTCCTTGTCTTGCCCGCTCGCCTCATCATCTCCGACTACGCCGCCGGGATGGTGGCGAGCGGCCGGGCGCGCGCCGAGGGGCCTCCTTCAGAGGGGCGGCTCTTCGGGCTGCGCAATACTGCGGCGACCTACGGTCGTCCCCTGGCGCGGTCCATGACCGTGCCGCCCGCGAGCAACGAGCTCGCGGGCATGGCGAGGACGACCTCCTACGCCGGCTCCAACAGCGGGAGCCACCACCCCTTGCGCGAGTGCTTCATGGCTGACGTGCACTCCGAGGGATCCAATGATGACGGCACCCGAGGGAGGCAGCGGACTCCCCCACCGCGCACCGCGGCTACGACTGGAGCCCTTGCCCGGGCCCCGGTGCGACCACGACAGCCAGAGGCACACGCGGCGCCCCGCCAGGAGGTCGAGTGCCCCCACAACAAAGGCGGGGCACGACAGCGGGCGCGCGACGTCCAGCAGCGCATTTGCGCAGACGAAGATCGCCCTCAGCTCTTCGCCCGCGCCAGCCAAAACATCGCCGCAGCGGCGGCCCTACTCCGACGACTCCCCGAGCCGGCGACGTCCAAGGAGCGTCAGGTGCACCGAGAGGTGCGCAACCTGCTCGAGTGCGCCGCCGTCCAGCAGGCGGAGAGCTCCGCGTCCCGGCGATGCGGGCAAAACGCCAGCAGGGCAGCGCCCACCGCACCGCCCGATAGGCGGGGGGAGTCTGTCCACCAGCCTCCTCCTAGGGCGAACCAGGTCGCGCCCGCTCGACGGGCACCACCGCCCGCAGGAGGCGGGGCTCAGTCTGTTCACCGGCGCGTCGGTCCCGTCCGAGACGCCCGCGACACCCTGGACGCGCGGAGGCGCTCCCACGCAGACAGGGAGGAGGGGGTGGACTGTGGCTACCACGTCCACCGTGGCGGCCGCTACGATAGCGAAGAAGACCGCAGCCCGAGCCCCGACCCGGCGGGGCCCCGAGCCTTCTCCGCGCGTATCCTGAACGCGCCGTTCCCGCCGCTTCAGGCAGCCAACGAACGTGGCCAAGTACTCCGGGGAGATGAACCCCGGGCTATAGCTCAGCGACTACCGGCTTGCATGCCAGGCCGGTGGGGCGGACGATGACCTGTTCATCATCCGCAACCTTCCACTCTTTCTGGCCGACTCAGCGCGAGCCTGGCTGGAACATATCCCCTCGGGTCGGATCCGCAGCTGGAACGACCTGAAGGAGATATTCGTGGGAAACTTCCAGGGCACGTACATGCGCCCTAGCAATTCCTGGGACCTCCAGAGCTGCTGCCAGGCGTCAGACGAGTCCCTCCGGGACTACATCCGACGCTTCTCCACGAAGCGCACTGAGCCCTCCAACGTCGCGGACGCCGACGTCATAGGGGCTTTCCTGGAATGAACTTCCTGCCGCCCCCCTCGTCCACGAGCTGGGGCGCCGAGGCCCGCGGACCACGGAGGAGCTCCTCAATATCGCCACCAGCTTCGCCTTGGGCGAAGAGGCCGTCGGAGCAATATTCGACCACTCCAAGGGCGAGGCAAAGCGGAAGGAGGACGCCGACGAGGGCACCTCCAACCGTCAACAGAGAAAGAAGAACAAGCAACGGCGCGAGGCTCCCCTCGTTGCTGCTGTTGAGCGCAAGCGGGGACAGCCGCCCCCGGAGGGCACCTCGGCTTCCTCGACAAGCTGCTCGAGGGACCGTGCCCGAACCACGAGTTCCCCGTGAAGCACGCCTACAAAGACTGCAACCTCATGAAGAGGTATTTTGTAGGCAACCCGGTGAAGGGCGACCGGAGACAGAAGCCCGACGAGGAGAAAAAGGACGGCGAAGAGAAGGAAGACGGCTTCCCCAAGGTGGACGGCTGTTTCATGATCTTCGGCGGACCGGCGGCTTACGACTCCAAGCGCCGCCGGAAGCTGGAGCGCCGCGAGGTCTACGCGGCCGAGCCTACAACACCGGCCTTCCTCGACTGGTCGGGATCCGCCATCACCTTCAACCGGTCCGACCACCCGGGGCGTGTCCTGCAGCCAGGACGCTACCCGCTCATCGTCGATCCTGTCGTCGGCACGACGCGCCTCACCAAGGTGCTCATGGACGGAGGCAATGGCCTCAACATCCTTTACGCCAAGACTCTCGACGCCATGGGGATCGACCGCTCCCGCCTCCGCCCCAGCAAGGCGCCGTTCCACGGCATCGTGCCGGGGAAACAGCCAATGCTCTCGGGCAGATCGACCTGCCCGTCACTTTCGGGACTCCGTCCAACTACAGGAAGGAGATCCTCACCTTCGAGGTGGTGGGCTTCCGTGGAACCTACCACGCCATCCTGGGGCGGCCGAGCTACACTAAGTTCATGGCCATCCCCAACTACACATACCTCAAGCTCAAGCTGTCGGGGCCCAACGGGGTCATCACCATCGGCACGTCTTTCCAGAAGGCGTACGAGTGTGACGTAGAGTGCTGCGAATACACCGCAGCCATCACCTTCGCGGTGGATCTGGCAGTCCAGCTCATGGAGAGCGCCGCGGATCAGCCTGACTCCAAGCAGTCGGCCACCTCCTTCGAGGCCACCGAAGGCGTCAAGGAGGTCCCCCTCGACCCCAGCAGCTCCGACGGCTGGACCGTACGGATCGGTGCTACCCTATCTCCCAAATAGGCAGGCGCGCTCGTCGACTTCCTCCGCGTGAACAGCGACGTCTTCGCGTGGAAACCCTCGGACATGCCCGGCATTCCGAGGGAAGTCGCCGAGCACTCCTTGAAAATCAAGGCCGCCTCCAAGCCAGTGAAGCAAGGTCTGCGCCGCTTCGATGAGGAGAGGCGCAAAGCCATCGGCGAGGAGCTCTAGAAGCTTTTGGCGGCCAGATTCATCAAGGAAGTGTACCACCCCGAGTGGCTAGCTAACCCTATTCTTGTGCGAAAAAAGAATGGAAAATGGAGGATGTGTGTTGATTATACCGGTCTCAACAAGGCGTGCCCAAAAGATCTGTTTCCTTTGCCGCGCCTAGACCAAATAATCGACTCGACCGCCGGGTGCGAAACTCTCAGCTTCCTTGACGCGTATTCCGGCTACCATCAAATCGTGATGAAAGAGTCCGACCAGCTCGCAACCTCTTTCATCACCCCCTTCGGCCCCTATTGCTACGTTAAGATGCCATTCGGCCTCAAAAATGCGGGGGCTACGTTCCAGCGATGCATGCTTAAGTGTTTCGGGGACCTCATCGGGCGAACCGTTGAGGCTTACGTCGACGACATCGTAGTCAAGTCCAAGAAGGGCGACCAGCTCATCCCCGACCTCGAACTAGCCTTCGAAAGGCTGAGAGACAAGCGCATCAAGCTCAATCCTGAAAAGTGCGTTTTTGGGGTTCAGAGGGGCATGCTGCTGGGTTTCATCATCTCCGTACGCGGCATCGAAGCCAATCCGGAGAAGATAGTGGCCATCAGCGACATGGGGCCGATTCGAAACATAAAGGGAGTTCAGCGCATCGCGGGATGCCTGGCGGCCCTGAGCTGCTTCATCTCGCGCCTTGGCGAACGGGGGCTCCCTCTCTAACGACTCCTGAAGAAGGCCGACCGCTTCGAGTGGACCGCCGAGGCCCAGGAGGCGCTTAACCGGCTTAAGGACCTCCTGACGAAAGCCCCGGTCCTAGTCCCGCCAACCGACGGGGAGCCCCTCCTGTTCTACATCGCGGCGACCACCCAGGTAGTCAACGCAGCTCTGGTGGTGGAGCGAGAGGAGGAGGGACACGCCGTCAAGGTGCAGCGCCCGGTATACTTCGTCAGTGAGGTGTTGTCCGAGTCCAAGGCGCGCTACCCGCAGATCCAGAAGCTCATCTACGCCATCCTCATCACGAAGAGGAAGTTGCGCCACTACTTCACCTCCCACCCGGTGACGGTCGTTTCGTCGTTCCCCCTCGGCGAAGTGATCTGGAACCAGGATGCCACAGGACAGATTGCGAAGTGGGCGCTCGAGCTCATGGACCAGGGCATCACCTATGCCCCCCGCACCGCCGTCAAATCCCAGGTACTCGCCGATTTTGTGGCAGAGTGGACGGAGATCCAGACGCCATCGGCGCCGGAGAAGAAGGAGTACTGGACGATGTACTTCGACGGGTCGTTGATGAAGGCTCGCGCCGGAGCGGGTCTAGTCTTCATCTCTCCTCTCGGCGTGCGCATGAGGTACATGATCCGCCTCCATTTTCCTGCATCTAATAATGTCGCCGAGTACGAGGCTCTCCTCCACGGGCTTCGTATCGCCATCGAGATGGGCATCCAGCGACTGGACGTCTGAGGCGACTCCCAGCTAGTCGTCGAACAAGTCATGAAGGAGTGGAGCTGCCACGACCCCAAGATGGCAGCCTACTACAACGAAGTCCGCAAGCTCGAAGACAAGTTCGATGGACTAGAGCTCAACCACATCGCAAGGCGTTTCAACGAGGCGGCTGACAAACTAGCAAAGGCGGCATCCGGCCGATAGCCCGTACTCGACGGCGTCTTCGTCAGCGACCAGTTCAAGCCCTCGATCCGTTACCAGGAACCGGGGAGGGTCGGCGACGCGCCACCTGCCCCGGACTCGAGCGTCGACTTGGGAGAGGTTGGCAACGCGCCACCTGTCCCGGGCTTGGGCGCCGACCCAGGTGAGGTCGGCGATGCTCCACCTGTCCTGGACTCGGAGGCCGACCCCTCCGACACCGAGATCATGGAGATCGATGCGAACCCAGCAGCAGGGCCCGACCCCCTGCCTGACTGGAGAGCCCCGTACCTCGACTACCTCATCCGCGAGACGCTCCCGGCGAACAAGACAGAGGCACGTAGGATTGTGCGCCGCGCCAAATCCTTCGTCATCATTGACCAGGAGCTCTACAAGCGGAGCCGCACCGGCATCCTCTAGCTCTGCATCCCGATCGAACAGGGAAAAGCGCTGATTCAGGACACCCACGCCGGAGCCTGCGGCCACCACACTGCGCAAAGAACCCTCGTTGGAAACGCCTTCTGGCAGGGCTTCTACTGGCTGACGGCGATCGCCGACGCCACCCACGTGGTCCGCACCTGCGAAGGGTGCCAATTCTTTGCGCGCCAAACTCATCTGCCCGCACAGGCGCTCCAGACCATCCCCATTACGTGGCCCTTCGTGGTCTGGGGTCTGGACCTCGTCGGGCCCTTCAAGAAAGCGCCCGGGGGCTTCACCCACCTGCTTGTCGCCGTCGACAAGTTCTCCAAGTGGATCGAGGCACGACCGGTCGCGCAGATCAAGTCCGAGCAGGCGATACAGTTCTTCACCGACATCATCCATCGCTTCGGAATCCCCAACTCCATCATCACGGACAACGGCACGCAGTTCACCGGGAAGAAATTCCTCCAGCTCTGCGACGACCACCACATCCGAGTGGATTGGTCGGCCGTGGCGCACCCCCGCACGAATGGGCAGGTTGAACGAGCCAACGACATGATACTCCAGGGTCTCAAACCATAGATCTTCAACCGCCTCAAAAAGTTCAGCGGCCGGTGGGTCGCGGAGCTCCCCGCGGTCCTATGGAGTCTAAGGACGACCCCCAGTAGGGTGACTGGCTTCACCCCGTTCTTCATGGTCTACGGGTCCGAGGCAATCCTCCCCACCGACCTGGAGTACGGATCACCGAGGGTCAAGGCGTATAACGAACAAGGGAACCAGGCATCACTCGAAGACGTGCAAGACTAGCGCGATGAAGCGCGCGATGTGGCCCTGCTGCACTCGGCCACGTACCAGCAGGCCTTACGACGATACCACAGTCGCAAGGTGCAAGGCCGAGCCTTCAACATCGGCGACCTGGTGCTTCGCCTCGTCCAGGACAACAGGGGTCGGCACAAGCTGACCCCTCCATGGGAAGGTCCCTTCATCGTCGCACAAGTACTCCAGTCAGGCACGTACAAACTAGCAACCCCTGACGGGCGGATCTTCGACAATGCCTGGAACATAGAACAACTAAGACGCTTCTACCCTTAACTTTTGTTTCCAAGTTTGTACATACATACTTCTGCAACTTTTTAGTCCACGGAAAAAGGATTTTTTGAGTCGATCTTGTTCGAGTCTCATCCCGAGCTCAGGGATATCCGACCCTGGCCCTGCCTCAGGGTCGCATATCCCTCGGGGGCTATCAGGGGCTCCAGCCCAAGTCACTCGACGTCTTCTCAAAACACCTTTTCTCCGAACCGACCCTCTTCCTAAACCTTTGGGCGTGAAAAGGAGAGAGTGCGCAAACGACGCCCAGGCAAGACTAATCGGACTGCGAAAAAATCTACGCCCCAGCGGCTACGATGCCCTCGCTCATCAGCGCTTATCAACGCGTCCGACCCGCACTCTAAACTTTCCAAACCCAAAAAACAAGAAAGAGGATCGAAAACGTCTTTCGACAAACTATAGAAAAGGCCCCCGCGGCCATCACGAAAGCAAGTTCAAAGTTAACTAACATATTTACATTCTGGGGTGTATAAGCCCGATACAACTAACCCGTCCCTGGGTCCTCCGGCGGGACGGCCTCATCCTCCAGAAGCTTCGCCAAGGCCTCCGCTGGGTTGAGCACCAATGCATCGATATCGTCCAGCTCGGCCTCGGAGTAGCCGGAGGCGTATCCCCCGCTCATCCCGGCGAAGTTGATGCCGGAGTAGTGGGAGCCGAAGATGCCGAAAGCTCGCCTCACGCCGACGTGAAGCTCCTCCCGAGCGATCTCGCGGGCCCGCCGGTACACCCCAAGGGCACGAGCCGCCAACGAGCTCGTCCCTTCCCCCTGGACCACGCCGAGGCCGTCGCAGACAACACGGACCGCGTCCCACAGGTTGCCGTGCTCGGCACGCTCCGCGTCGAGGACCTCCCTCAGCCGGGCGAGTTCGTCTGCAAAGGCCCGTCCAGAAAAACCCGTCAAATCAGAAACCATCACAACACCACAAAGGAAAAGAAACAAGAAGAGCTTTACCCTCGGACCGAGCTTTCAGCTCACGCTCCCAGTCGAGCCCTTGGGCCATGGCGATCTGAAGCCCCTGCACTCGCGCATGGAGCTGACCGACCTCCGCCCCGAGCTCGGCCACCATCTTCTCGGCCTCGTCCTTCCAGGCCGCCTCGAAGTCCCGGTCCTGCCAAGCCTTCTGCCGCTCGTGCCGGATGCGCTTGGCGGTTTTCTGGAGGGCTTCATGTTCCCCCTTCAGCCGTACGAGCTCCTCGGCATCAAGGCGAGCCTTCTCAGCAGCGGCTTGGAACTCCTCGCGATCGAGGCGAGCCTTCTCGACGACGGCCTGGAACTTGTCCTCCGCCCGCCGCGCGTCCTCCCATGCCGCCTGCTCGCGCCTTTGCAGGTCGTCGATGACTTGCTTAGCGGCGGCAACCTGCGCGGTCAGCTCCCCGGTCCGCTGCCTCTCCACAGAGAAGCGTTCCTAGAGCCCCCGCTCAAGCCGGAGGAAATCGGACTTCCTCCGGCTGCACTCCTGGAGGGCCTGCAAGACAATTTATACTCAGTAACAGAGCGACGGGAGGAAAATAACCGCCAGGGAGAACACCATACCTGGCCACCAGGAACGATGATGCCATCCAGCTCCCCCATCGCCGAGGACAGGGCAGCGCGGACGTTTGCAAGTCCGCCCTGCACTGCTTGCCACTTGCCCCACTCCTCGACGTCATCCAGCGTGAAGAGGGGTCTCTGCTGGTCATCGCAGGACATCCAGCGCAGGGTAGTCCCACTCCACGCCTTGGGAACGGGACTGACCGAGACAAGGGTAGAGGCCGCTCCGGCGCCCCCGGCGCCGCCGTCCCCGACACCGCCGCCGGGGCAGGCACCGCCGCCTCGGATGCCGCTGGCCTCGTCGACGGTCTCGATGCGTGCACCGCTGTCCTTGTCGAGGTCGCCGCGGCCGTCGACGACGCCGACGCGCATCCCAATCTGTCTGCCGCCGCCACCGTTTCCGTCGCGGCTGCCAGAGCGGGCGTTCCCGTTCCCACCGCCGCCGTGGCCTTCGTCGCGACCACCGAGGCAGGCATCCCCGCCCCCTTCGTGGCCGCCGGAGTAGGCACCCCCACCTCCGCCGCCGCCGTTGCCTTTGCAACGGCTTCCCGGGCGGATGTCCTCGCCTCCGCCGCCGCCGCCGCCTTCGCCGCAGCCGCCGGGGCAGGTGTCCTCGCCTCCCCCGCCGCCGCTGTCCCCGTCATGGCCGCGGGGGCGGACTCTCTCTCTGCCACCACCGTCGGAGCCGCACGCTCCTCCTCCACCTCGTCGTCGAGGTCTATCACCTCCCCGGTCGGAGGGCCCCCAAGGGCAATGCCCTGTCCCGCGGGGTCGGCCGAGGAGGCAGAGAGCGGAGCAGGGGTCAGACCCTGCCCCGTGCCCGGCTGCGGCACCACCCCACCGGTAGCCGCCGCAGGAGCCACCTCCGTAGTAGGCCCCGCGGTCTCCCCGGCGACACCGCCGCTCGCTGCCGGCGGGGTCGCAGTCCGCCCCGCGGAGGTGGACGACACCCGTAACGCCTTCTTCGGCGCCAGCGGCGAGACGAGGCCTCGAGGGGCGGCGCTGTGAAACAACAAATAACATCAGCAAAAATGACTCGATGCCAGAAAAGGAACGAGACGCGCAAGGAATTTCCGCTTACACTCCCCAAGTGCAAGGACGGTGGGTGCGTTTCGCCTCCGAGCCTGACGCCGACCCCGGGGCATCTGGCAACGGCCGCTTGCCGCTACTCCTCTGCTCCTGGGCCACAGGCAGAGGGACGGGGGTCGGCCCCGTCGACTCCCAAGGCGCGCCCCGTGCCGACTCCTGGGGCGCGGCCCCAGAACTTTGCGGGGTCGAGTCCCGGGCGGGCGTCCCGCTCGGTTTGTCCCCCGTGGCCGTTTGGGAGCGCTGCTCCCGGATGACGAGCGCGCCCGGCCGGGGGGCCGGAACGAACTCCTCCCCCTCGTCCTCTTCCTCGTCTTCCTCCTCCTCCTCCTCCTCTTCGTCGTCGGCTGATACGACTTGGCCCTTCCGCCGCCGCTGGAACTCCTTGACGGCCTTCCTTCTCTTCCTCACCGTCTCCTTGTCCTTGCGCTGCTTCTGCTTCTCGGCAAGGAGAAGGTTTTGCTGCCACCGCTCGGCGTCCTCCGGCACCGGCGGACGCGAGTCGACAACCTTAGTCATGTGGCCCTGCAGACACGAAAGCTCCGCGTCAAAGCGACGAACCAAGAAACGCAGGAAAAAGAAACGGGCGCGCGAAGTCCTCACCAGATCAACGAAATCCTTGTTCGGGCGCATCGGAGGGTGGCCAGGCACCGGGTAATCGGCGTCCTTATCCTCCAGTGCCTCCCGGACTCGCTGCCGGATCTCGGAGGCGGTGAGTGCACCCGTCGCAAGGACGGTGCCCTCGGTCGGCGCACCGGGAATCATCTCGGCGAGCGAGCGAACCCGGAGCATTAGCGGCGCCACCCTCCGAGCATGGTACGCCCCGATAACTCCGGCCCCGGTCAGCCCCTTCCCCTTAAGGTACTCGATGGCCTGAAGCAAGCCGGTGATCGGTTTCTTCTCCTTCTCCACCGGGCCGTACGACCACAGCTCCAGCGCCACTTCAATGACGCGGCCGGTGAACTCCGGCAAGGGGGAGTTAGAGTAGTTCTTCACATAGAACCACTGCTGATGCCACCCCTTGTGGGACGCCGCGGTCTTCATCGCCATGTACTCCTTGGCGCGGGTATGGCGGAGGTGGATTCCGGCGCACCCTATCGGCACCGGGGTTGCCCGCTACTGGCTCCCTCTCTTCTCGGCCTTCTGGTACAGGCTGACCACAAAGAAATACTTCCAAAGCGAGAACTTGGGCTCGATGCCCAGGAACCCCTCGCACAGCGCGACAAACACCGCGATGTGTTGGATCCCGTTGGGATTAAGGTGTTGCAGCTCGAGCCTGTAGTAGTGCAACAGCTTGCGGAAGAAAGGGCTCGGTGGGGTCGCGAACCCTCTCTCTTGGAAGTGGGCGAACGACACAACGTAGCCGGCGGGCGGACTCGGCACCTCCTCCATCTCGGGGATTTGCCATTCGCCCCTTTCAGTCCTCTCACAAAGGAGGCCCTTCCTCGTGAGGCCATCAGTGCACGAGGTGCCAAAGCTGGTGCGCGCCCAGGATCCCATCGCAAAGGGGTGAAAAGCTCGACGGTGGAAGGCGAGGAAGGTTGGAGCGCTGGGCGGAGGAAGACGAACGGCGCGCAAGAAAGCTAAGGGTGCGCGAGGAGGTGAAAAGACTTGGGGGCAGATTGCGGGCGGAACCGACGAGGCGGACTCCCCGTCTCATAGGAGGGCGCGTGGGAAGCAGAACAGATGCCCCCATCGCAATAAATGCGGCGCCAGGTACGCCCCATCACGCCCACCCTTTTTGGAAATCGTGTGCACGACCTGCTGCAGGAAACATCCCCTCCTCCCTGGCTTCGCGGGTCGGCACCTTCCACCACTTCGCCTCCCAGAGAGTACACGCGCACAACCTCCTCCACATCCGGCCCAAGAACCACCAAAAAGGTAAAAAAGGGATACGAGGCTGAAAATGCCCCTACGGCCCGTTATGATTCAGGGGTTCGAAGGCTGGCCCACCATGGGTTTGACAGCCACCCCAGGATAACCCCGAGCGAGGGGTGAGAAGGGACGGGTCCGCTAACGGCCATCACCCGGGCGAGAGAGACGCGACGTCCGCGTCCCACGGGCCATCAGCAAGGTAACAAGACCCTGGGTCCGCGGTGCCTTCCCCGACGGGCACGAATGCCATGACCGAACACCATCATCATGCCTGGCGGCGACGGCCACCAGGGAAACCGTCGACAAGATCCGGAGGCAGTCGTCCTCTTCCGGTGGACGCGCTGACAGGAGCCGAAGGCCGGAGCGGGGGGCGGCGACCCGGGGACTTGGTCCTTCCCCTTGTATTCTGTATTTTACTTTCTCCTCACGCCTGGTTCATCGGGAACCCCGAGCTCCCCTTGCGCTATGAAAGGAGGACCGGGGGCCCTGAGAGGAGGAGGACACTCTCTCTCTCTCTCTCTCTCTCTCTCTCTCTCTCTCGGACTCTCTTTTCTCCGGCGAGGAGAAGACACACACACTCACCATTAGAGCACCAGTGCACACCCAAGAGACTTGGGATCAGCTCCCTCTCTCGCCCTCCTGTAACCCCTACTACAGACCCCGCGTGGGCAACACGAGCAGCTCCTCATACTGGACGTAGGGCTTCTCCGTGCCTTAACAAGTCTAAACCCCGTGTCTCCCACGCCACCATCTGAAGCCTTACGCACATAAAAGAAATTTACTAGTCTTAGTCTTGATCCGCTAATCTTGACAACGATACTATGTGCGCAGTCCTGTAACCCCGGGTCTGGTAAGCCCCCGAGTACTGCAAGCTTCCGAGTACTTCTAAAGTCATCCTCGAGTTCTTCTGAAACTTCATCTTGGAGGTGTCTTCTGAGTAATTCCTTGGCTGCATCGAGGCTGTGAGGTGCTCATGCACCGAGTAGTTCTAGGTCTTCTTTTATATGGGGTGCGATGAAAATCGCTCTCCATATAGAGAAGCCCCCGAGCCTTAGGTTGAATTGAAGAATCAGGCTGAGGGTCAAATTAGTCTTGAATCTTCTCTCCTTATCTTCTAAAGAATTTAAAAAATAATCCATCGATGACACGTATCCCGCAGCTCCCGAGCCTTGAATCCAAATCCCAAAAAAATCAGAAAAAAGTATCCAAATGAACGTGGCATACGTTGCAGCGTATGTTATATATTTGTGATGATGATTAAAATAGGAAAAATTGGAATGAAATTCAAAAACCCCCCTTTTTCGGAATAAAATCCCTGAAAAATGATTAATCAAATAATTTCGCAAAAATTATCCTAAATTACCTCTCAAAATAAATTATTATCCCTGATTTAATGCCTATAAAGAATCTCTAGGTTAAAAATTTGAAAAACCCCTTATTCCGGAATAAAACCCCTAAACTAATGGTTAAACAATTATCTTCCCAAGTTAAATCCTCAAAAGCCTCTTAAATCGGGTTCTTCTTCGAGTCTTCCAAGTAGTTTTACAGCTTCCAACCCCCGAGCTTACGAGCCAGGTGAGTCGTAGGAGCCATATCGAGTAGTTATTGGCGCCCAGCCCCCGAGCCTAGGAGCCAGCGGAACCGTTAGAGATGCGCCGAGTGACTTGGCAGGTTGTCTCTAAAGCACGATCTTTATGTTAATGCATGTTGAATTGTTCAAAGTACTTTCAGTACTGACAATCGTAGGACTTAGTCATAACACGAGATGTTTGGGTTAATTTACTCCGAGTGCAATGTCTCTGAAAGTTATTGAGCGATCTGTAGATAGCTCCTTGATAGGGCTCTTCAAGCGAATCAGGATTTATCCGTTTCACACGGTACTCTAGTTTGCTTGGAGTTGTAGGCTCGATGACCTCTTCGACCTTTTTGTAGTTACCATGATCTTGGTTCTGGTGAACCATATAGGCTAGTACTCGAAGTAGTCGAAAGTATGGGCTTGGAAACCCCTTTAGTAGTTTGACTCTCGAAGTTACTATATGTGGTAAGACTAGTACTTGGAGCTATTACTGGAGTTCTTCAGACCGATCGGGTAGTCGCAACTACTCGCGATTCTCTGCTAATTATGGGCTTGGTGACCCCTTCAGTATTACAAGTGTCTCGCCTATACTGTCTGAAATAAGATTAGTATTCGGAGCTTTTACTGGAATCTTGTACTGGTCTCGTGGGCTGCTGAAACGTCCGATTAGCCAGTAACATTTGAGTGAACCTTCTTGGCGTAGAAGTCACATAATTCATCATTGATTTGTGATTGTAATTGAGTAGTTTCTTGCTCTTGATGTCGTCGAGGGTGAGTTCTTGCCAGGCAGCCTCGGATGTCACGGCCTCTTGATGTGGTCCATGGGGACCCCGAGCGATGGTCACGCGACCTGGCTGTGTGGTAGGTGGGTTCCCTCCAGCGAGCCCCGATTAACGTGGCCTCTCGGTCTGGTCCGAAAGGACCCCGAGCGATGGCCACGCTATCTGCCTATCTGGAATTGAGCTGGGGTAGTCGAGGTCAGCGACAGCGTGTCGGCGTTGCAGCGCGAGCTGAGGTTGAGACGAGTAGTCGAGGTCGCCGCTACAACGCGTCCATATTGCGGCGCGAGTTGAAGTCGAGCCGAGTAGTCAAGGTCGGCGGCAGCGCGTCGATGTTGCGGCACGAGCCGAAGTCGAGCCCTGTAGTTGGGGTCGGCGGTAGCGCGTCGACGTTGCGGCGCGAGCTGAAGTCGAGCCGAGTTTTTCGAAGTGGTCGTAGCTTGACCCTTGCCCGTAGCTTCCATCATCGTTTTGCTTGTTTGAGGCTTGCAGCACCTTATGTACAAGATGCATGTATGCATGCGCCCGTACATGCATGTATATAGGTCTTTATTTATCCTCTTGTCAGCTTTTTAATTTGGTCCTTTGGCCGGTCCTTGAAGCAAGTGCCGAGCTCTCCATGCAGTTCGATCATGTGCGCAGGCCCTTCGTCAACATGCCGCCATCCGATTAATGGTTACTACTGTCGAGTTCATCGGTGGATCTTCGATGAACTCCTCTACCTGACGCATCAGCTATCGTTATTTTACCGGTAAGCCTACCTAGGTATACCCTAAGATAGTAGACTTGTAGGCAGGATGTCGCCGAGATCGGAAACTTGAAGGTGCAAGCAGCACAAGGTTTAGACAAATTCAGACTGTGATGTGTGTAATACTCTACGTCCTATATGGTGGTTTGTATTGCCTTAGATTGGTTATCGGTGTGATGATTGTTTGGAGGGTGTCTCTGCCCGCCCTTATATAGTCTTGAGGGACAGGGTTACATGGAATCTTAGCCCCATACTAAGAGTAGTCCTACACGAGTACTACTCGGGTAGTTTTCTTCTGTTTCGACTAGTACTACTCGTCGCGAGTGGTTACAATAGATATAAGGTATGAGACATACCCCATCCTTTACTCTAGAATATTCTATGCTATGTATGCAATTCCGTAGTCCTAGGTGGCACCAAGTTTTGCTGCTTCTTCCCATGGCCTTCTTTGCCTTTGCCTTCCGTTGTACATTTTGGTTATCTATTCTATGCTTGGAGGTATCAGGTGGTGGTGTTTGACAAGAAGGCAAAGGGTAGTTAATGGAGAGCGGCTTAGGTTGGCTCGAGTCACATCCTGACCTACAATTAAGAGTTTATTCAATTTAGTAGCTAGAGAAATAAAAGTATACCAATGAACAGAACGTGTCTAAATAATGGGCCCTGAATTGTAACTTGATATTACCTAACAGTCCTACAAGAGCTTAATTTGGAACTTGCTTGGCTGCAATTCAGAAAAGAGAAGACATTTTAGGTGGAAGAGAGAAGACATTCAGTGGGCCCCACGCGCGCCCGCACGCCCCCGCGGACCCACCAGGCATGGCTGCCCGCCCCACGTGCGCTAGCCACCAGGCGCGGCCGCTGCCCCCACGCGCAGCCCGCCCAGGCACGCTCGCGGGTCCGAGGCGCAGCCGCCCGCCCAAGAGCGCTCGCGCGTCCGAGGCGAGGCCGCACGCCTGCAGTCGCCCCTGCGCGCTCGCGGCCCGCGCGCACGACAGGCCAATGCCCAGCCCCACGCGCAAGCCCTGCCTTGACCCGCCGCCGACGCCGCCGCCGCCGTGGGCTGCCTCCATGCTAGGGTTTCGTGCTCAATTTGGATGGGAGAAGGCCAAAAGGGGATCGATTTGGATGTCTGCCTCGGTGGGGAATTAGAGTGTCTATGTGTGGGCCAAACTCGTCAGTGTAAGAGGGGCAACAATGACATTTCAACCTTACTTTAACGGCAGTTACAGCCAGAACAGTGATATTCTGGTACGGAATTAAAGGTGAGGGGAACGTAATTTTCATGTGATGGCACTTAAAAGTGTAGAATTTTAGTGGCACACAAGAGAACGAGTAAATTTTTAATAATATATAGAAAATTTGCCCTTGTTCCTTTGGTTGGTATTGGTATGATCGAGTGAGATGCTTTGCGATGAGAGTGGAATGTTGTTGTCTGATTCCTCAAGGAACCTTTCCTATGTCAGCCAATTCTAGAAATGAGCCAAATATAAACTACAAAGTCATTTACCCTCGTGCCAAACTCTTTAATAAGCAATAAGGTGAAAATTTGATCAAGAATTTTTATAAAAATATGACATTTCAAATAAAGATAATTAAATATTTTGAAAGAAATTTTTATTGTGAATCTAGTAGCGTCTAATTTATATTGTTAATCTTTACCATTCTTTCTTTATTTATATGGATGTTCAAATTCTAAAATGTTTGACCAGCAGGAATCTAAAACGACATGTTCAATTTACAAAATTTGATATATAAAATCACTCTAATGTGAAGTCTAAGACGAAGGCAGATACATCATACATGTCCGCTTATGATGAGATGACATGCTACTTAGAGCAAATACAGCAGACCCTCTAAATAGACTCCTATCTCAAATTTACAAGCAGCAGACCCTCTACTTTGGAAAGCCTTTTAAATTTCCTTCTCCACCCTGTATTTTTATGGGGTTTCTAGAGAACCCTCTATTATAAGTTAGGATCGAAAGCTATTGCTAGAGTTGAAGCAAATTTAGAAGCCCTAAAAAATAGGCAGCCCCATTTAGTATTTAGAGGATCTAATTTAAAAGTTACCGCTGGAGTTGCTCTTAAGTCACCGATCCATTCCTCTGATCCTCCCGCCTCTCTATCCCCGCTCTCTCCTCTCTAAGATGAGGTGGCATGGCACGATCAGCAACCTGTACACCTGCAGAAAATGCGAGCACGCGCGCGCGATTAGCACCGCAAGAAAGATTTTGACACAGGAAAACAGATGGCACTGACAGGAATGGACCATCATGTGTAGTGAATACTTGAGCGTTATTGCAGCCTGATCTACTACTTTTTTTTCTTTCTTTCCTTCCTTATTTTTTTTGAAGAGAAGCTTGGCACTGCAGCTAAAAGGTACGCGACGTCTGATACGAAAGTAGTAAATTCCCTTCATATATATTTTTTTAAAAGGAAAAAATCCATTTTTAGCTATCGAACTTGTTGGCGCTAAAATCAGCCGGATAGGAATTGGCCGATGGGTCTTCAGCGTCGGACACACGACCCGGGAGAATCTGCTTAGCTCCTGTTCGGGTTATCGCCCTGGTGCGGTTCGCGCGGCGTGCCAGTCAATCTGACCTGTTGATTGACAAGGAAATAGAGTATCAAATTCCAGGCGCGTCGATCGGCTGGATTTCCGATCTGTCCTGAGGAGCGCGTCGGCGGTAAATCGGCCGATTTGCTGTAGAGATGATCGGCTACGAGTCAGCCGATGATCGTATAGTAATTGTAAAGAGAACTGCTGGAGCAATCTAAACAATCACTATAGAAGCAACACTTGAAACAGATCTAATCGGCTGTATGGCGATGAATCGAAGGAGAACGATGACGAAGCCGATTACCCTGATCTCAAGCTGGATAACTGGTGATAATACTAGAATAACAGGTAAAACTTGCAATTCTAGTAAATATCGATAACTTGTGAATAAATCCAAACGAAACCACAGCAATGCGCCCGTAGTTAAAGCTCGGATATTACTCGATAAGCGGAACCTACCAATTGGCCGGAGATCAGGTTGATGCAGCCCTGCCAATCCGTACGAACTCGTGAAAGAAGAAAATATTGGCGAAGTCGCCGACTTGAAAGGTAAAGTACTGGTAAAAAGTAGAAGTTGTGTTTGTTGATTGATGTTGGTTCTTGCAAAACCCTAGCGACTCCTATTTATACCCTGAAACTAGGACTCCTGGTCGATTACGACTTGTTACAACCTTATTTAAAACAGGAAAACTACTATATCTATAATAACTTTAAAAAGGAAACGGACTCCCGCAGAATCTTCCGCCGCCGCTTCCTAATCCAATCAGGACCTCTTCAATTGCTTTCCGGCCGACTTAGCATGCCGCGTTAACCAGCTTTTGACTAGGATCTTCTGGAATAATCCTATCCTGTTGGCATAGGCGGCGCCACCAATCGGCCGATTTTCAACTGTTACCCCGATCGGCCGATTCCTTACTGTAGTTCCCAGATCTGCCGCATCGGCCAATCTTCTTCTCCTGACGCCGATTCAAGACGTGTCAAAATCCGGCGTCAACACATGCCCCCCAGTTTCGGAGTAAAATATAACTTTTCTTCGAAACTCCCTCTTTAATAATTTTTTCCGAAACAGGTGCAGTAAAAATCTCCTTCCGTTCCGCGGCACAATGATTGCAATTTCCTCGATCCGAGCACGCGAAACGACCGCTCCCCTGGAACTCGTGTAGACGGTGCGGTAAGAATACCATCTTTGCCCTTACCCCCTTATCTTAAGTACTGGTTTTCTCCACCTTTTCTCCTCCACGAATCCAGCATCCTTTCTGCCGCATTACTGTTCATCTTCCCCCAAGTTCTTTCGATTTCCAAGCGCTTCCCCTTCTCCGGCGACCTCGTCCGCAGCTTGCTCCGACCCCAATGGCGTCTCCGTCAGCGACCACCCCATCTACAGAGGCTCCATCGGCTGCTCCTTTGGCGGCGGCGGCCCAATCAGCGGCTTCTCCAGCAGCGTCATTAGCGACGATGGCTTCCATCCCAGAGATAAATGTCCGAAAAATCTTTTCCTTTTCGCCTTGCTGCTTCAGTATTTTCCGGTCCCTTTCTTAGTTTCTTCCCTTTTTCCCTTTCTTTTTTAGGCCCTTAGGCACAGGATCACCATTCCCCTCTCAGAGTCTCCTGACCTCATCTGCCTAGGCCCTATGGGGAGTCCTGATCCAACGGATCTAATTAGCTTAGAAACTCACAGAATCCCCTTCAAGCAGTCACCTATGGATTTAGATCACTGGGTAGGCGCATTCAGATCCTGGCCGAACGAAACACCCGGGTGGAGAGAGTGGTACCAGAGGGTAGCCGGGTCTTGGAAAGTCCAATGGGAAGAACTTAAAATCGGCCAGTGCATAGATTTGTCCCTGTCTCAGATGGAAAAGAACGAACCTTTGGTTATGGCAGCCTCTTACTTCTGGTCCGATGCGCTCAACGCATTTCTTTTTGGACACGGACCCATGACCCCGACCTTGGCCGATGTCTTGCTGCTGACCGGCCTAGATGTTTCCTCCGCCGATACCCCTTTCAACTACCTGTTCAAGCCACCTCATAGGCTAGATACCAAAGGAATCGGCGGGTGGAAAGGATACATCAGTAAGAACATGAAGACAGGGACAGTCTCACAGAGAGAGCACACCGCCTTCCTGATGATGTGGCTGGAGAAACATCTCTTCTGTGGCAGAGCGGTCGGCTCCTCTTCCAACACTCAAGCTTTGGCAGAATCTCTCGCACAAGGATCGGCCGTTCCCCTCGGCAAACATTTGCTGGGATCGGCATATCATATGATGCATCAAATCGGCGCCAAGCTGTCGAAAGGAGAGCCGATAGGGAATCCAGGTGGTCCTTGGTGGTTCATCACCCTCTGGCTCAATCTACACATGAGCAAGGTCTCTCAGCAGAGGATAGAGACAAAGACCTTTCCCAACATTGAGTCAGAGGAGAACCCATCAGTCCGTCGCCGCTGCAGATCTGTCGGAGAGACGGCATCGGCCTTTCCTGACTGCCAGTTCACCGCTACCCGGGTAGCCGAATATTTCAGATGCTTCTATAATGGACTTAGCGAGGAGATGATCACCTGGTATCCATATCAAACCGCGGAGCCGATTTTTGAATTGCCTATATGCTTCGACTTCTCCACCCACACATTTGACAGAGAGTTGATGGATGTCCTGATTAAGCCAGGAATTCTGCCGGCTAACTTCTTCTCGGGGAAGGACTCACCCACTTATGAGTTCTACTGCCCGTCAGCTGCAGCAAGGCAACTAGGTTTCGGCCAATTGCCAATCCGAGTCTATTTCGCCGGCCAAGCAAAATTCAGAGACGGATTAACCTCTAGTCTCGACTACAGCCGATTGTGCGATTTAGTACCTGACTCCAGCACCATTGACTTGAACGGCTGGTCAGTTGCCTCTTTCGCCACCCAACAGTACAAATTATGGTGGGCAGAATGAAAGTAGCATCTTTTCTGTAAATCCCCATCAATTTACTGCAACATTCTGGACCCAGAGAACATCGACCCAAATGCTGCGGTATGTCCTTTTCTTTTCAGCCGATTTCAATGTTGCACTATCATCTTGTTGTTAACTTATGTTTACCTCTTCAGTCTGAAAGCCATGCTCCCCCAACACGGAGCCGAAGCGGCCGGCCGATTGATAGCCATCATCAATACACAGTGCAGCCACTCATCGGCTTCCATGCTCCATCTATCAGAGATATCTCCACCGGCCGATCAAAATGAGCGCCCAAGAGACCAACACCAAAGATATCCAGCCGTCGGATGCGGGCTCGCATTGAATCGGACGGTCAGACAACAATAGCATCGGCTGAAGTCTCTCGTATCGGATCGGCTAGCCAGATGGCAGTAGCATCGGCCGAGACTCCCCGTGTTGGATCGGCTGATCAGATGGGAGTGATGCGCGCCGAGACCACAGACCCTTCACCTCCATCAGTGGTCGAGACGGCCGATCCCCAAGTCGCCGCCGAAGCCGGGGCTGCTGCAGCATCGCTCTTAGTAGAAGCTGTCCAGGTAACTTTATTTATCTCATGTATTCCCCAAAAACCTTCTGCTGACATCAATTTCATCCCTCTACTAGGCGGCACGAGTTGTCCCACCACAATCTCCACGGCTGTCGGCCACGTCTCAAGTAGGGACTGAAACTATAGCAGCTCCTGTTGCCGAGGTAAATGATCTCTTACTCCGCATCCTCAACATTCAGGAAACTTAACCAATTCTGATGCAGGTTGACTTGGGTACGCCGATTGTAACTCCACAGCTGGAATCGGCCGGAGAACCCGCAGAGGCATGTCAAATTCCCATTACCATCTTATCTTATTTTCTATAGTACCTTCACGAGCATTTATATCTTTCTCAGGAAGCTGGCCCAAGCGGAGCACCAATAATGATCGAATCTTCTTCTTCTGGTGAACCCAGTGCACCAATCCCTGAAACAAGAGAAATACTTCCACCGGCGCAGGCAAGAGAGATTCGTTTCAAAGAGGTAACAATCTTACCATTAGAATCGGCCGATTTCCTCTCACTACCTGCTTACCCTTTGCTTCGTTCCTTTACAGGAGCAAGATTCTCCTAACAATAGTATCTTTTCTTTCGCTGTCTCCTTGGCCGACGAAGAAGAAACTGCCTCACATGTGGTTCCACCGACTTCTGCCTCCGACGATGTCCGCTCTAAGCTCGAGAGTATCCGTACTCTCCTCCAAGGTGACATCGGCCGACTGGTGAAGGATGCATCGCCGATCCGACAACTTTTCAATGAGGTCGTAGATCACATTCCGGAAGAAGTGTCGGAAGACTTGGGGTACGCTGCCTATATAGAGGGTATGCGGATTCCGGTCTCGCGGGCGCTGCGACGTATGGCCGATCACGCTCAGATGGCCAAAACTCAGGAGGAGGTTGACTCGTACAAACACCAGGCCCAGGAAGTACATCACAAAATCAACTTCCTCGAGAACTGCCGTCCGGACATTGTTGGCACAATAGATCGGCTGAAACGGAGGAGAGCAGAACTAGCCAAGGAGATGGAACAGATAACCAAAGAGATAGCCGCTGAAGAGAAAAAGCTCCAAGAACTCCCAACCATGATCAGCGAGCTGAAGAAAAAAAGACAACATCTGGCCCGTGAAGCAATAAGACTCCGTCGCCGCGTGTCAGAAGTGTCAGGATCGGCCGAAAGTGATCAGAGGATATTAGAATCGGCCGATCAAATCAGACGACGAGCGATTGTAGCCATAGATACTTTCCTTGGGCTGTAAACAATATGTTAAACATTGTTGTTCCTTAATGCCACCGCGCCGATTTGATTTTGAACTGCTTCATGTAATCTGTGCTTTCCACCTAACAATGAATCCCAATATCTCTTTCACCGGATGTGTAGCCAGAAAACCGATGAGAAATCGGTCATGTTAACTCGACACATTTTCTTTTTGTGCTCAGAATCCCCATCGGTACCAACGTACGTCGGCCTTGATCTGATGCTATCTCTTAAATCTCCCATCTCTAATGAATTGGCCGACGTGAACCCATGCCTCAGCTTCTCATTCTTTCGAACGAGCTGAATCCTCAGAGCCGACTGCTTGGATCGGCTGTAGACCGAAATCGGACACTTTCAGGAAGTCAGTGTCCCAAGTCCTGCCAGATATACATTTGACGTGTTCGCAGCTCCACTGTTGTGTGTCGGCCGCTGCAACGCTGTAAACAGAATCGGCAGCTACTATCTCTGTACTGTCGCCGACCCATTGCACAAGGCATTGATGCATGGTAGATGGGACACAGCAGTTTGCATGTATCCAGTCGCGACCGAGCAGCATATTATAGGACCCTTTGCCATTAATGACAAAGAAAGTAGTGGGGAGGGTCTTACTGCCGATGGTGAGGTCGACGCAGAATGCCCCGCGGGCAGGCGACACGTTGCCTTCGAAATCCTTCAGCATCATGTCCGTCTTGGTGAGGTCGTCATCGCCCTTGCCCAGCTTGCGGAACATGGCATACGGCATGATGTTGACTGCCGCGCCTCCATCTACTAGTAGTCTGGTGACGGGTCTTCCGTTGACAGAGCCCTTGAGAAACAGCGCTTTGAGGTGCTGTCATTTTTCTTCCTCTGGCTTCTCAAACATAGCCGTCATCGGCTCTAATACCAGTTGTGCCATTTGCTCTTCCTCTGTATTTGTCACTTTGTCCCGATCGCTTGGCGCCATGAACTCCATCGGCAGTATGAAAACCATATCGATTTCGGCCGCCGATTCTTGGCTGTTTGCTTCCTGATCATTCTTCTTTGGGCGCCAAATTCGAGACCTCACATTCCTTCTCTCTGGCACTTGTCTCCGTTCTTCTTCTTGATGCTCCCACTGGCGTAGGCGTTGGATCCTCCGCTTTTGGGATCTGGATAGACCGTCAGGACACCACCTGGGGTTCGCTGGTTTGGCCGATGGTTTAGCGTGTTCCCAACCTGGTTCCCTTCCTAAAGGGTCTTCGTCTGACACCCTATCATCGGCCATCTCTTCCAGCCGATCGTGCGCGCTGATCCTGCCCCCCAGTCCATCTTGCTGGCCGATCTTGGTTTTTGACCTGCCGTACTGGTCAACTCTGCCCCCCAGCCGATCATGCACCGAAACGCGCCGTTCTTCGCGCCGATTTCTGTTGATCGGCTCTGATCCTCTGTCCCTAGAGTGTGGCTTCGGGCGATCGTTGCGGTTTGATCCGTTGCACTCCGGACAGTTATCGGCAGAGGGCAGTCTGATATCGTTCTCCCAGCAGTGGATGAAGAAAGGACACTGCCAGTGATCTTCACGCCGGCGTATCATCTCTTCCTGGTGTTGTGCTTGTTCTTGCTGCCGCCGATATTTACTGAGTAGAAATCGGGAGGTGACAGGCCTGTGTGGTCGTTCTGGTCCTCGCCTGTTCCTTCTGATTTCTTCCGTCGTGATCTGCCCCTTGGGATCGACGACGCCACCTCTTCTCGCCGATTCTGATGTCAGCACCTTGGTTTGACTTGATTCTTCTCCAGCGTTGACCGTGTTGGCCGGGAAGGGATGCTGATCTATCTTCATCGGCATTGCCGATTTGGTTGGAGTTTCAAACTTGAGCCGCCCTTTTTCAATGGCCGATTGTATCTGCTGACGGAAGACTTTACATTCATTGGTGTCATGAGAAGTAGCGTTGTGCCACTTGCAGTACTTCATCTTCTTCAGCTGATCGGCCGTAGGGATGGTGTGATGTTGTGACAGCTTGATCTGTCCCTCCTGAAGCAGTAGATCAAAAATTTTATCGGCCTTGGACGTGTCAAAGCCGAATGTCTCTGGCTCCTTCTTGCCAAAGGGGCAGGATATTGGTTTTTTCCCTTTTACCCATTCCGCCAGGCCGATTTCCTCCTCTGCGTCAGATTCAGATCCCTCCAAGTACGCCACCTTCTTCTGAAAGCTCCTCCGCTGCTCAAGCGGTCGGATCTCTTGCCCTGACAATCGGTGGACGATTTGACTCAGGCTCTCAAACTCTTGGGCGGCATATTTTTCTCTGATTTGCGGTAAGAGGCCCTGGAAAGCGATATCGGCCAACTGTGCATCGGTCAGGGCCAGGCTGTAGCACTTGTTTTTGACCTCTCTGAATCTCTGTATATACCCTGTCACCGGCTCATCGTTCCTCTGCCTGAGGCTGGTTAGATCCGAAAGCTTCATCTCGTGTACTCCCGCATAGAAGTACTTGTGGAATTGTTTCTCCAGATCGGCCCACGTGACGATAGAATTTGGCGGTAAAGTGGTGAACCACTGGAAGGCCGATCCGGACAGAGATGATGAAAATAACCATACCCTCAGAGCGTCTTGTGTGGCAGCTTCACCGCACTGGATGATGAATCTGTTGATGTGTTCCACAGTGGATGTGTCATCCGTCCCTGAGAACTTGGTGAAATCAGGAACCTTGTAGCGGTGTGGGAACGGCAACGAGTCATAGGCCGATGGATACGGCGTCTTGTAAGTATAAGTTTGAACTTTCGGCTTCAGCCCAAACTGATCTTGAATTACATCTGCTATTCTTGCCGTCCAATCCACCTGCTGCTGATGAACAGTTGTTCGCGGTGCGGGCACGTGTTGAAGGGCTGGTTCGGCCAGGTGATGAATCGGCGAAGTTTGCTGAACGGCCGATAACTGCTGGCGAAACGCGTACGCACCCCCTTCGTACGTTGCTGCTGGCGCCGCGGCTCTGAATGCCTCCACAGTGCTTGCCCCCCTGTCGATTTCTGGTAAAATCGGCTGGTATTGAGAGACCGTCGGCCGGGCGGCCGATTGGTATGGCACCTGGAACGGATAAGTGCCATGCCCGTTCGCTGGCTCGGGAAAATGCATCATGGCTGATACCCCCCTGCCGATTTCTGGTAAAATCGGCTGGTACTGGGAGACCGTCGGCCGGGCGGCCGATTGGTACGGCACCTGGGAGACCGTCGGCCGGGCGGCCGATTGGTACGGCACCTGAAATGGATAAGTGCCATGCCCGTTCGCTGGTTCGGGGAAATACGTCATGGCTGATGCCCTCCAAGGCACTGAGCTTGTAGGCAGTGTTTGCACAGAAGCCATCTGGACGGGTTGAAGCGGCGCTCGCGACGGGAGACATGGTGCACCGCTGTATCTTGGAGACGCCGGAAGTGGTGGAGAGCTGTACCCCTCGCGCTGCGTCAATATCGGCTGAGAAGCCGATTGGGATGTGTACGGTAAGCTTCTGGCCGGCAGGGTGGTTGGAGGGGCATATGCCGGTCCCTGATAACCTTGAACGGCTCCGCTAGCCAGAGAGTTGACGACGGCGTTGTACACCGTGTTGCTCATCATCAAGGATTGATCAATGAATGCTTGATACACGGACTGTTGAATCATCTCCGACATCTTGCCCGAGTCTTCAGCAATGGTGATGTGGCGAGGTGCTGGAATAGGAGCTTTCTTAACTGCTTCCCCGCTTCTGGTACGACTGAACGACTGGAGGTATATCTTCTTGTAATCTTCTAGATGTTTGGCCAATTCCTCCCTCTGGTCGTCCTTGAGATCAGCTTCTGTGACCCCAATGATGTTGCTGTCAGAGATTTCTGCGTTGTTCGACATATCAGGTCTTGGATGGTCCCACCGGGCGTGCCAAAAGTGTGTTGGCGCTAAAATCGGCCGGATAGGAATCGGCCGATGGGTCTTCAGCGTCGGACACACGACCCGGGAGAATCTGCTTAGCTCCTGTTCGGGTTATCGCCCTGGTGCGGTTCGCGCGGCGTGCCAGTCAATCTGACCTGTTGATTGACAAGGAAATAGAGTATTAAATTCCAGGCGCGTCGATCGGCTGGATTTCCGATCTGTCCTGAGGAGCGCGTCGGCGGTAAATCGGCCGATTTGCTGTAGAGATGATCGGCTACGAGTCAGCCGATGATCGTATAGTAATTGTAAAGAGAACTGCTGGAGCAATCTAAACAATCACTATAGAAGCAACACTTGAAACAGATCTAATCGGCTGTATGGCGATGAATCGAAGGAGAACGATGACGAAGCCGATTACCCTGATCTCAAGCTGGATAACTGGTGATAATACTAGAATAACAGGTAAAACTTGCAATTCTAGTAAATATCGATAACTTGTGAATAAATCCAAACGAAACCACAGCAATGCGCCCGTAGTTAAAGCTCGGATATTACTCGATAAGCGGAACCTACCAATTGGCCGGAGATCAGGTTGATGCAGCCCTGCCAATCCGTACGAACTCGTGAAAGAAGAAAATATTGGCGAAGTCGCCGACTTGAAAGGTAAAGTACTGGTAAAAAGTAGAAGTTGTGTTTGTTGATTGATGTTGGTTCTTGCAAAACCCTAGCGACTCCTATTTATACCCTGAAACTAGGACTCCTGGTCGATTACGACTTGTTACAACCTTATTTAAAACAGGAAAACTACTATATCTATAATAACTTTAAAAAGGAAACGGACTCCCGCAGAATCTTCCGCCGCCGCTTCCTAATCCAATCAGGACCTCTTCAATTGCTTTCCGGCCGACTTAGCATGCCGCGTTGACCAGCTTTTGACTAGGATCTTCTGGAATAATCCTATCCTGTTGGCATAGGCGGCGCCACCAATCGGCCGATTTTCAACTGTTACCCCGATCGGCCGATTCCTTACTGTAGTTCCCAGATCTGCCGCATCGGCCAATCTTCTTCTCCTGACGCCGATTCAAGACGTGTCAAAATCCGGCGTCAACAGAACTATAGACTGCGTCCGGATTTGACAATGCAACTTTAAAACCAGACATCTGCAACCATCCAACTCTTAATACCAGACACGTTTTACCATGTACACCATTCCGCTCTAATTTTGGCCCAGTCAGCCTGCCACGTCGGCAACCCTCGGCCGAGTCGGCCGGACCGGGTTTGAGAGTGGGTGGGGGTGGCCGCCGGGCGGGATTATATGACTCCCCTATGTAACGGGCCGGACTGGGCCGGCTGTTGGTTTACGGACCGTGCCGGGCCGCCCGTCGTGCTGGGGTGATGGCCCAAGCATGACACGGGGTACCGGCACGGGCCCGAATGCCTTCGGGCCGTGCTGGGTTTGGGCCGGGCTAAAAAACCGGGCTCTGTGCCGGGCTCGCGGGCTTCGGGCCAAATGGAAATCCTATATTTGTAGCATCATCTTCATCATTCACAGTAACCTTCAGGTACATTACATGAATACACACCTTATCATTTCTCACAACTGAAACTATTTCATGACCAGTTAAAGGATACCACTTTAAGATCGGTAATACAAACGATACTATTTCAGGTCGCGATGCAATATGTATGCACACTGAAAGAACTGGAATCTCTGACAAAAACCCTGAAGCTAGACATACATTTTCAAGAACATGCAGAAGATACAAGCTGGAGCACACGGTGCGGCTCTCGCACGCATGGGGTATCCGCGCGCTCACGCTGTTCATATTCTCCCGGAGAACCTCGGCCGGCCCAAGGCATGGCCGGAGATCTTCACTCATCCCGCTTCAACTTTTTCCGTAGATCTCGTGCTTGATTACCCACTGTTCTTGTGTTCTTTGAATCTCCGCAGGTGGAGGTCGACTACTTGATGGAGAAGATCGAGCGGACGATCCGCGAGAACGTCGACGAGTACGAGAGGTCAGAGATTCAGAGTGCATTTGCAGTTTTGCACAGAAAATCAGTGACACAAACACCACAACCTTGATACGAACTGCAAAATGGACATCAAGCGATGTATTTGGTTCTGGACAGGAAAGGGATCCGGATGCATGTCATCGGCGACCCCTCAAGACTGCCGGAATCCCTGCAGAGGGCAGCTCGGGAAGCCGAGGAGACGACGAGGAACAACTCGAGGCTCCACCTGATGCTGGCGACCTGCTACGGCGGGCGGTGGGAGATCGTGCAGGCGTGCCGGGCGCTCGCCCGGAGAGTGCAGGCGGGCGGCGGCGCCTCCTCCGACCGGAGGACATCGACGAGGCGCTGCTCGCGGGGGAGCTCCAGACGAACGCCGCGGCCGGGGAGGAGCTGTCCTGCCCCGACCTGGTCATCAGGACAAGCAGCGAGATGAGGCTGAGCAACTTCGTCCTGCTGTGGCAGTCCGCCTACTCCGAGCTCTACTTCACCGACACGCTGTGGCCGGACTTCGGGGAGGCCGAGTACCTGCGAGCGCTGACAGGATTCTGTCGTGTGACATGTTTGACTCTGTGTGCATGGGGCTTATGTTACAATTCATGATTAGGCCAATAAACATACAACCTATCCGCATTTGCACTATTGTTTTGATCATCGTCGTAACGGATTTTATGTCACACCCACATGTTTCTGCGCATAAGTTCGTGCTGTCGCACAATGATTGCTCAATGATCCGCTGCTTGTATGATGCTTGCCCAAAAATCAGGCCGCGGTGGTTTGGTCAAATAAATGCATAATGCTAGTAAAATAGTAGTGCGCAGATAAATATCATTGTGAAATGTAACATGGAAATAAAATTGCGGCATATTTATATTCTTAATGGTAAGTTGCTTAGAAATTCTGCCGTGTGTCATGCTTGCTTTGAGTACACGTCTGATTGCATAGTGCTTATTGTGTTACTGGTTACAATTCATGATTAGACCTAGTAAATAAAAGGATCTATTTGGATGGGCTAAAGTTAAATGCTAGCACATATTAGCATTTATATCAATGCTAAAATTTTTAATAGCACTGCTGTTTGAATAGGCTAGTACTAAAGTTTGCACGTTCGCTCATTAGCACCCGGATTCAAATAGGACCTAAATCGATCCACATCTCAGCGCTATTTTTCTGATCATAACAGATTTAATATCACTCCCTTCGTTTGGGAGGATAGCAGTTTTTACCTCAGTTTTGGGTCTGGTGAGAAATTTCATATGAGCTTACTGATAGCACATGCAGTAATGATAAATAATTCTACCTTATGCGTACACAGTAGGACAACGTTTTACGGTAATTGCTGAATATGAACAGAACATACTCCGTGGCAGTGTTCTGCGTAACAACATTCTTCATAAAAATCATTTGGGAAAAGATAACAATGTACTCTATATATAGTTTTTTCTATATATCTAGATATAATGTACATCTAGATACATAGCAAAATATATATATCTAGAGAAGTTAAAATAAATTGGAATTTAGGAGGGATGTACTACATGACAAGATCCAGAAGTCAATTTGTTGAATCATAGTTCCTTCAACAAATGAGAAAACAGGGTTAGCCACAGCTGGCATCATTTGACATTTGAGCAGGTATATGTTTTTTGAATTAGAGCCAGTACGTAATTGCATTCATTATAGAGGAACAATAAAGATAATCTTTTCGGTAGCTCATCTGAATTGACTTTTCCGTCTGCAACGTGCCCCGATCGAATGTCGTCCGCGGTCATCGCAATCTCTTCAAGAGTCCAAAGTCTCACCCCACCGTCCCGGCGCTCTCTCTGATCTCTTTCGAAGACTCCGACCGGCGACATGGCGGAGGCCATAGCCATATCCCTCTCCACCAAACTCGCCGTGGCGCTGTCCCGCAGCGCCGCCCTCGGCCTCTCGCGCCTGTGGGGCGTCCGCTCCGAAATCGCCGCCGCCGTGCAGGACCTCGATCTCCTCCGCGCGTTCCTCCGGTTCGCCGACTCCCACCACGGCACGGACGCCCTCGCCGCCGCGTGGGTCAAGCAGGTCCGCGACACGGCGTTCGAGCTCGAGGACGCGGCGGACGAGTGCTGCTACCTCTCCGGCCACGGCCGCGCCCGGGGCTGGGTCAACGCCAGGGCCTGGTTCGCCCTCTCGAGGCGGCTGCGCAAGGCTCGGGAGAGGCTTTCCCAGCTGTCCGCCGCCAAGGAACGGTACGGCATCCGCCCCGCCGACGGCCCCGCGCCTCCAGCGGACTCTATGGTCAGGCGAATTCTGGCGGAGAGCGCGCACTTTGTGGAGAAAGAGGAGATCGTCGGCCTCTCCGCGCATGAGAAGCAGCTGCTGGAGTGGGTGGCCAAGGACGACGAGCCACGGCGGACGCTGGTCTCCGTGTGGGGAATGGGCGGCGTCGGCAAGACCACCCTCGCCACGCGCGTGTACAGGGAGGTGGTGGCAGCGAGCCGCTTCGACTGCGCCGCGTGGGTGGCCGTCTCGCAGTGCTTCACGATGGACGACCTCCTCAGGAAGATCCTCAGAGAGCTGCACCGCGGCGGCGGCGCGCGTGCGGAGAACGACGACGACGTGGGCGCGGATTACCGGTCGCTCGTGGCGGCCGTTCGGGACCATCTCGGCGAGAGGAGGTACCTGGTCGTGCTCGACGATGTCTGGGACGCCCACCTGTGGTAGAAGCTCCGCCACGCGTTCGTTGACGGTAGGACCGGGAGTCGCGTCGTCATCACCACCCGCAGCGGAGACGTGGCCAAGGCCGCGGCACCTGGAAGGACCATGGTGCTGGAGCCCCTGGCCTGCCGTGAAGCGTGGACGCTGTTCTGCAACGTCGCCTTCAGGGAGGTGCTCGGGCGGACGTGCCCGGGGCACCTTCAGGAGACCGCCACCAACATGCTGGAGCGATGCTGCGGCCTGCCTCTGGCGATCATCTCCGTCGACAACCTCCTCGCGCTCAAGGCGAGGACAGAGTTCGCGTGTTGGAATGTCCGTGACAGCCTCCCAACCTCAAGAAATGCTTCCTGAGCTGCAGCGTGTACCCTGAGGACTTGTGGATCAAGCGGAAGATGCTGATCCGGAAGTGGGTTGCGCAGGGCTTCGTCGAAGATAAGCCGGGCCAGTGCATAGCAGAGGAGGTCGCCCATGGCTACCAATATATGCAACCAGTTCAACCCCAAAAGCTTAAGCTGATGGGAATAGGCCCTCACGTGCAGGCTCCGTTAGGCCTCAAACGTGGAAATTGAAGTCGGTTGCAATTATTTTATTTAATCGCGCCGGCCAAGATTCAAACTCAAGACCTCTGGCTTTGATACCATATTGAGCTACATGCACCAACCAGTTCAACCCAAAAACTTAAGCAGATGGGAATAGGTGAGAAATTCACTTATACTCCAACAATGATGGCAGCTTCCCCCTTGCTAACCTGCCGGCCAGAGTGAGTTTCTGTAGCTTCAATGGTGGCTGAGAAATGGATTCCAGATCTAACACCGCGTTAATTTCCAAACCCAAGCGCAGAAGGAAGCTCATTCTAGAGATCGATGATGACAAGTCGGCGGTAAGGCTTACATCAATGCCAGACAGCTCCAGGCTCCTCATCTACCCCAGATGTGCTAAGGATCTGACAATCTTTTGATTAGCTTGAACATATTTGAGTGTCTGCAGGCTGGTCAAGTTTTCTAGCCCTCCAGGAACCTTTGTTGCCGTGGCGGGATACGGCCTCAACAAATCAGTTGCCCCACGCGTTAAAACTATCAGGTGGCGCAAGCCCTTCTTTTGCTACGCTGCTTGGTAGCCTTTGTACCATGGACAACTTGGCATCCAAAACCTGAAGCTTCTGCAATTTGCCCAGCCCCTTTGGAAGCTCTTCAATGAGAGTTGAACGGATCCCAAGATACCACAGGTTATGAAGATTGGTAACTGAATCGGGTAATCTATTCATCTCAATGAACCAGAGGTTTAGCACAGTCAAGAGCCTGAAGCGAGACATGAATGAAGCATCCAATTCGGACCCAAATGCACTGAATGATCGAAGCATGCCCAATTGCAGAACATGCTCGGATTTCACTTCTTCACATCTATCTACCACCAGATGTCGGATCCTGATGTTGTGGTCCATTGTGATCCTGCACTCTGCAAAATGAAAGAACCCTTCCTCCTCTCTGGACCTGTGGATAATCAACTACCTGATAAGGTCATGAATGACGAACCGTTTGGTTCGGGCCAAAATCGTTCCTGGTAACGGGCAGCATCAGGTTGTGTTGGACTAGCTGGTCCAGGTTGTTAGCCTATTGTAATTATAGTATGTGTAATTATAGTAGGCAGCCCTTGGCTTATTAGCCACCCCGGCCTTCATATGTACTCAGGGCATATTCAGTGAATTGAATCATTCCAAATACACTTTCATGGTATCATTCGTTACGATCCGCTACTCTTCCGCAATTCTAGCCAGCCGCTGATCCGATTGCTGCCCCCGCCGCTGACCCCATCGTCGGGAACATTGCCGATCCCATCGCCTGTGCCTACTCCCTGCCGATCCGATCGTCGGCTCGTCGTGACTCCGTCACCAGGTGTCGTCGCTGGTCCGATCGTGCAGCAGCTGCCAGTTAGTTGCACTGCCACTTCCTGATGGAAGCTGCTGATGCCGCTGCCACAGCCGCCGCCGCCCAGGCAGCCGAGGACCAGCGCCTCGCTGCTGAAACCGACGCCCGCGCCGAGGACGTCCATCACGTCGAGGCCGCGCGCCGCGCCGAGGAGGCTCGCCTCCGCGCCGCCGCCCTGGACGAATATAAGCGCGTCCACGAGGCTCTCTGGGCGCAGGCCACCGCCGTCGTCAACGTCAAGGCCCTCATCCCCGTTGTCCTCGATCAGGCAGCGAACACCTACACCAAGTGGCGCGGCATGTTCCTTACCGTCCTCGGCAAGTATGCCCTCACCCGCCACATTCTTGAGGATGAGGCCTTCCCCTCGCGCCCGGCATGGGTGCAAGCGGACTGCTGCGTCCTGACGTGGATTTACGGCACCGTCCCCGGCGATCTGCAGCAATCCCTGATGATGCGGCAGGGTCCTGCTCTCGGGAAATGGTGCTACCTCGAGGATCAGTTCCTCGGCCAGAAGGAGTCCCGTGCTCTACTTCTCGAGACGAAATTCCGTAACTTCCGACAGGAGTCCCTGAGCATCACCGACTACTGCCGCCAGCTCGAGTCGATGGCAGCTTCTCTTGCTGAGTTTGACGACCCCATCGGGGATCGGCAGATGGTGCTCACGCTCCTCCGCGGCCTCAGCGGCAAGTTCCGCCACATGGTGTCCATCCTCAAGATGCACAGGTCGTTCCCGACGTTCGAAGAGGCCCGGACACACCTTCTGCTGGAGGAGATGGAGATCGACGCCCGTCCACCATCCCCACCATCCGCCCTCGTCACTACGACACCGTTCCCTGCGGCCCCTGCACCTCCACGCCCGGGGGCGCCTCCTCCAGCACGCCCTCTTGCGCCCGCCAGTGGCCAACGCACTGGCCGCCGCCGCGGCCGCGGCGGACGCGGAGGCCAACAGGCTCATCCTAGCGGCCGCGGTGGCACACCCCCCGGCGTCCATCCTTCCTTCGCGTACCCGTGGGCTGGTACCGTACGGATGTGGCCCTACAACCAGTCCGGACGCCCTCCACCTCTGCCTACGTTCAGTGTTGTCCCCCAGTATGGCGGCTTTGGTGGTGCATCCAGTGCCTATGGCGGCACCTATGGCGCTCCACCTCCTCAGTATGGCGCGTTCTATGGGCGAGCTGCACCTCCAGGCTTCCCGGTGAAACACCGGGCTACCAGGTCTCCCCTACAGCACCCTGGAACCCTACACAAGGCGGGTCATGGCATCAGGACTCCCTGGCGCACTCCTTCAACACCATGACGCTGAACCCGCCGACCCTTTCCTCTGACTGGTATGCCGATTCGGGTGCTGGTTCCCACATGACCGTGGACGCTGGTAAACTCTCCACAATCTCCCCACCATCTCAATTTACTCCTTCATCTATCATTGTGGGCAATGGTGCTTTGCTTCCTATCACTGCCACTGGATCACAGATTTTTTCTTTACCACATCGCAATCTTGTTCTCAAAAATGTTTTGGTGTCGCCCAACATTATTAAGAATCTGGTTTCCATTCCTCGTTTTACCACTGATAATAATTGCTCCATTGAGTTTGATCCTTTTGGCCTTTCTGTGAAGGATTTGCACACCCGGAACGTGATCGCCAGGTGCAATAGCTCCGGTGACCTCTACCCGTTCTATGCACCTTCCAACAATTCTACCAGCACCTCCGCGTTCATCGCTGCACCCACCTCCCTTTGGCATCGTCATCTCGGACACCTTGGGCGTGACGCTATGTCCAAGCTCATTAGTTCCAGTGTCATTTCTTGTAATAAAGATGATACCGACCACATATGTCATGCATGCTAACTTGGTCGCCATGCACGTTTGCCTTTCAGTTCATCTAGCTCTCGTGCTGCTCATAAATTTGATTTAATACACTGTGATCTATGGACATCTCCTATTGTTAGTGTGTCGGGATACAAATATTATCTAGTCATTCTTGATGATTGTTCACACTACCTTTGGACTTTTCCGCTCCGCCTCAAATCCGAGACATCTTCCACTCTCTCCAATTTTTTTTTCTTTATTCGCACACAATTTGACACCACCATCAAGAGCGTCCAGTGCGACAATAGTCGTGAATTTGATAATTCTCAGGCCCGCGTTCTTCCTCTCCCACGGTGTTGCACTCCGCATGTCGTGTCTATATACTTCCCAACAAAATGGAAAGGCAGAACGCTCCCTTCGCACTATTAATAACATTTTGCGTTCCCTTTTGTTTCAGGCGAGTCTCCCTCCGGCCTATTGGGTTGAGGCCCTTCACACCGCGACATATCTTGTGAATCGCCTCCCCACTAAAACCCTCGCCTTCTCCACACCATATAGCGCCCTTTATTCCACCCAGCCCTCCTACGACCACCTCAAAGTGTTTGGGTGTGCTTGTTATCCCAACATATCCTCCACAACACCTCACAAACTCGCCCCTCGTTCATCCTTATGCGTCTTTCTCGGCTACTCCTCGGAACACAAAGGATATCAGTGCCTTGAGCTCCAGTCAAACCGCATTATTATTTCTCGACATGTCATTTTTGATGAATCCTTCTTTCCATTCTCCAACATGTCTACCACACCCATGGCGCCCTCTGCCCTGGACTTCTTGACTGATGATCATGATCTTACTGCTTCAGTCCCTGGAGCTCGTTTTGTGCATGCAGGTCCCTCCATCCCTTTGGCGACACACACTATGCATGGTGCTCTGCCACCTAAGGCTGCACCTGTACCGCCGAGCCTTGGACCATGGTCACCAGGCCCTGGCGCTGCTGCCCCTGTGCACCCCGCACAGGCTGTTGCCAGCAGCGCCCCCTCTACGTCGTCGCCCGTGCCAACCGGCGCTACTGCCCCTGTGCACCCCGCACAGGCTGTTGCCAGCAGCGCCCCCTCTACGTCGTCGCCCGTGATGACCGGTGCTGCTTCCCCTGTGCATCCCGCACAGGTCACTGCCAGCGGTACCACCCCCACGGCGCCCCCGAGTACTACTGGTCTTGCTGCCCCTAATGCTAGCGCACAGGTTGTTGCTAGCGGAACCGGCTGTACAGCTGCCACTCGGCCGATTGCCATCCCTTCGGCCACCAATGCGCACTCCATGCGCACACGCGGCAAGGTAGGCATCGCACAGCCTGTGGATCATCTCAATCTCCACGCTGTGCCCATGTCGCCTCTCCCACGCTCTGTGTGTGATGCTCTATCAGACCCCAATTGGCGCTCTGCTATGCAATCCGAGTATGATGCCCTTCTGGCCAATGACACATGGAGTCTTGTTCCTCGACCTTCTGGAGTTAATCTTGTGACCGGCAAGTGGATTTACCGTCACAAACTGCTAGCAGATGGCTCCCTTGATCGTTACAAGGCTCGCTGGGTTCTCCGGGGTTTCACACAGCGTGCAGGTATTGATTATGATGAGACTTTCAGTCCAGTTGTCAAGCCTGCGACAGTTCGGGTGGTACTCTCTCTGGCTTTATCTCAGAACTGGCCTATTCATTAGCTGGATGTGAAGAATGCATTCTTACATGGCACTCTCACTGAGACGGTGTACTGTGTGCAGCCTTCTCGTTTTGTTGACTCCTCCCGTCCAGATTTTGTCTGTCGGCTCAACAAGTCCCTATATGGTTTGAAGCAGGCTCCTCGTGCTTGGCATCATAGATTCGCCTCTCACCTCGTATCCCTTGGCTTTCTTGAGACCAAGTCTGATACTTCCCTGTTCATATATCGCAAAGGAACAAAAACAGCCTACTTGCTGCTATATGTGGATGATATTGTTCTCACCGCTTAGTCTGCCGGATTTCTCCAACATATTATTGCAGCTCTCCAGCGTGAATTTGCTATGACAGACATGGGCCAGCTTCATCACTTTCTAGGCATATCAGTGACACGTTCTGCAGATGGGTTGTTCCTCTCTCAGCGGCAGTACACTCAGGACATTTTGGAGCGTGCCGGGATGAGTGCTTGCAAGCCTTGCAGCACCCCTGTCGACCTGCACTCCAAATTGTCTGCAGATGGTCCTCCAGTTGCTGACTCCACACAGTACCGCAGCCTAGCTGGTGCACTTCAGTATCTGACTTTCACCCGTCCTGACATTGCCTTTGCTGTCCAGCAGATTTGCCTTTATATGCATGATCCACGGGAACCCCACCTGGCTGCCCTTACGCGGATTCTGCGCTACCTACAGGGCACTCTCTCCCTCGGCTTGACCATGCGCTGTTCATCACCTACTGAGCTCGTTGTCTATACGGATGCCGACTGGGCTGGTTGTCTCGACACTCGCCGGTCAACTTCTGGCTACGCAGTGTTCCTCGGAGATAACTTGGTGTCTTGGTCCTCCAAGCATCAGCATACGGTCTCCCGGTCCACTGCCGAGGCCGAATATCGAGTTGTGGCTAATGGTGTTGCTGAAGCTACTTGGCTGCGCCAGCTGCTCCATGAGCTTCGCCACCCACCTCATCGTGCCACCCTGGTCTACTGTGACAATATTAGTGCTGTGTATCTCTCCAGCAACCCGGTGCAACATCAGCGGACGAAGCATGTTGAGATTGATCTCCACTTTGTTCGGGAAAGGGTCGCCCTCGGTCATGTTCGGGTCCTTCATGTCCCTACGACATCCCAGTACGCCGACATCTTTACCAAAGCCTACCGACTTCTTTGTTTCAGGAGTTTCGGTCCAGCCTGCATGTTCGCTGTGCTCCCGGTCAGACTGCGGGGGAGTGTTAGCCTATTGTAATTATAGTATCTGTAATTATAGTAGGCAGCCCTTGATTTGTGGTTTGTACCACGCCTGTGCGGTTGGCTTATTGGCTTATTAGCCACCCCGATCTTCATATGTACTCAGGGCATATTCAGTGAATTGAATCATTCCAAATACACTTTCAATCATGGATATGCTCCCTCACTAGCCTTTTGCAGTTAAGGTTGAGTGGCTGCCAAATTGCACAAGACTCGCTCGTGCTCCTCGCTGCGCTTCCTAGGCTGGTAAATCTTAGCCTCGTCAAAGCATACCACGAGAGGAGCATGATCTTTACCAGAGATGGTTTTCCTGCACTTCGGAAACTCACCTTGGAGGGCTTGCCTAACATTAGTCACATAGAGTTTCAAGAAGGATGCCTTGTAAACCTACGTGATCTGGTGCTTGGCCAGTGCGCTGAACTGAGCGAAACACCCCAAGGCATGGGGAACCTCGAGCAAATCCAGAATTTGGAATTGTTTGGCATGCCAACAGAGTTTGTAGATAAGTTGAAGGAACAGGACGGTGATGCTGCATATCACAACCCTGCCAGTTCAGATTTCTATCAGGCACCTAGGGTTTTGAGATTTGTGAAATTTGTTAAACGGAATAGGTGAAGATGGTTCCTAGTCGAACTCGCTGATCAATAAGAATAGCCTGTCAGCTACAATCACCTGCAGATCAATGGTCAAGTTCTTTGTCACATTTTGCTCTGAGTTCGTAGCTCAGTAAAAATAAATCTTCTGCCTCTGAATTTCTTAGTAACAGCACCTGCTTTTACCCAAACTTGGGCTTCTTAAGTCGTATGATGCCTCAATGAGAAGAGTGGATTTTGCAGCCATGTTCCTTTTGGCTATTACTTTGTCAGAAATCATTTGAGCTTAGGGACACCACTTATTCTGTAATATTCAAGCTTTTCTGTTTTCGCTTCCAGAAGACCTGAAGCACTCATCAACCAACACGCATAAGCATCATCTGTATTCTACAGAGTTCTTATTTCTTTAAGACAGATTAGAGATCATTCACCTTTTATTGTTGCATTGTATTAACGGAAGCGGCTGCTAAGACCACAGCCCTCCGCGGCTGCGTGAAACTGTGCACTAGTAGAGAGGATGGGGTGGTGCGGTGCAGAGTTTCCTAAAATCATTGAGAAAAAGAGAATGCTGATGAGATGTCCGACAGCCTGACGGGCTTGACCTGGAAGCCTTCCGCACCTGCGCACAAGCATCTGAAATGAAATGCGCTGCAGCCTACCGTCGTGATGTTGTTGCAGTCAAGTGCTTCAATCAGAACTCAGGGGATATTGATGCCTGGCAGTTGGCAATCACAATGTTCGATCCAGAAGCAGACCAGCTGATCCTGGTGGATACGTTCTCGGAGAACAGGATCACTACTGGGGTAAGTTTGGATCCTCTCATTTTGGAGGAATTAAAATCTATTTAATAAACTAGGCTATTTGGCTTAGAATTTAACATCCCACCACTTTCCAACCACCTTCCAAAGTTTAGATATAAGATTAATCTAAATTTATAGGATGGAAAATAAAAATTGATTTTATACACCACCAAGCTATGTTTCTATTTCGTAACTTATAGCACGCTATTTGGCTCACTCCTCTATAGTAGAAATATAGCATATAAGTATCTCCCTCATATGACCAACAATAGTATATAAATATGTTTTGTACATAATTATATTAGCTTAACAGATTTATGTATAAATTATTATAATTATTTGAATTCAATTCCAAGATTCCAAATGGGGTCTAATTTGTTTTAGCAGGTCGCAGGAAGTCATCTCCGGCATCGAGTAGGCCGTAATGATGACCTTGATCATTTTGGCATCCTAGATTGAGAATCAGGTAGCGCATAGAAGTTTATAGCAAACCAGATTATACTGAATGAAAGTACTTTTTTTTGCCCAGCCAAAAGGATAATAGTGAAGAAATTCACACTGGTCCCAATATCATCGATAGAGTCGCTGCATGCGATGCGCAATTTGTTCTAAGAGCAAGCCTTCATTGTCTCCGCTGGCTGCCGGGTACAAGAGTGCTAGATGTGGTGGCAGACCTGCTAGCATTTAATGCACAGCGAGCGTTTCGCGAGCCGCCCGCTCCACTCTCTCTCCTGCTTTCTCTTTCTCCCACGTAGGATCTCGCCGGCTCTTCACCCGCCCATAGTACTTGCTCTAAGTCCAAACTAGAATGAGACGAGTTGTGTTCCTGCTACCAAGTCACTGAATCCGTGCTGTCATTTATTCTAGGTCACCGAATCCCAATGAGACGAGAATGGGCTTACAGGATATCTATACAACAAAAGTTTCCTGCGACTTATCTGTGTGTGCCGCATACACCATACACATACAGTTGGGGTTTATATACTTATAACAGTCGAAAATCGTGCTACTGATCTACATTGGGCCATTTCATTGAATGACAAGGACACATCTTTACCAATCTCTTCCTCCTCTAGGAGTTATCAGCTCCTGACCTGATCTGTGATTCTATTGTCTGACTTTCATGAGCCAATGTGCCTTCTTAGACATGCATATTAGTAAGACCTTTTATTTTGCAACCAATCGAGGACGGGCAGAACAGATATACGATGATACATCGCTCAAATCATTCACAGATTAAACAAAAAGATAACGACAGGTTACGGACCAAGACAATCAAGCAAACCCAGCTGCACCTGGATACACATCGTAAGAAAACAGAACTTGCTAGTGGCAAAAGTGTCAGCCACTGTAATTTCCTTTAAACGAAACGATGCATGCACTGGTTACAGATCTTTATCTTAAGAAATTCGCTACTGGGAGCCTACAACTAACTCCTGCTACTACTGAAGCAGCAAGCTAGTCGTGCCCCCGTTACAGTCTAATAGCTATTCTGAATTTACTCGAGCGCTACGTCTACTGCAACTGCAAAACACTACTAACAATCTGACGACTGTGGTGGCCACTGATCAGTGCAGCATCCGGGTGGTTATGCGGGAGATGTCCGACGGCCTGACGGGCTTGAGCAGGAAGTCCTCGGCGCCTTCTTCCATGCACCTGCAGAAAATATGGACAGAAATTCAGATCGTCATTATGTATCATTAGTTTCTACTATTTATCAGGATTCGAGGAGCATCAGGGATTGACAATGCCATTGGTTTGTTCAGGAGCGGACCTGCTGATCCGTGTCGGCACGTTGTCGGAGGACATGATCACCACCGGGATCTGCTTGAGCTCCGACGACTCCTGGTTACCAAGATGTACGTTGCGTCAGATGTAATGCGCGGGAGCATGCCATTTGGGAAATTAAGAAGCCATCCGAGAGTCAATGCTTAGTTACCTTGACCTTCCTGAGGAGATCGTAGCCAGTCATCTCCGGCATCCAGTAGTCCGTGATGATCATGCTCACATTCGGCTCCTGAATCCCAAGAAAACAGCAGGCAATAATGTTCAGAGAAAGAAACCAGATTGGAGCCATTTTGTTTTGCCCGTCACTGAATCAACAAATGTTGGCAGAGTAATACGTACCGAGCCCGAGCCCAGTATCTCCAGCGCCCTCTTCCCGCTGTCCACGGCCGTGACTGCATCATCAACAGAATCGCAAAGTTTTATTTTTAATGGAACCCGTAAACTTTGTTCTTGTTCTCGTCATGCAGTAAAACCGAACAGAAAGCAAAGTGAACTCCGCCGCCTGACCTCTGTACTTGGATCGCCGGAGCAGCGCGGTGACGAGGGCCCGGTCGACGGAGCTGTCGTCGACGGCGATGACGCACGGCTCCACCACCACCACCACCCCCGCGTCGTCGTCGACGGGCAACACCCTGCCGTCCTGCTTGGCCGCAGCACCACCGCCCCTCTCCTCCCTGTCCTCCCTCTCCTCGGCGCGGTCGCCGCCCCGCCCACGGCGGCAGGCGCCCTGCAGGTCGTCCCCTCGGCTCCCATCGCCGCCCGCCGCCGCTGCCTCCGGCTTCGACGAGGCCTCCATCGGCATGGAATGTCGTGTGGTATGGCTGCTCGAGACGACGATGGCTGGCTACTGGTAAACCCCACGCCGGCAGGGCGGCGCTATTTATACGGCTCGGCAGAGAAGGATATGCCGGGGCCGGAGGCGGGTATGGCAAGTAAGCGGTCGGCGCCGCCGCGCGATCGGGGATCGGGCCGGGTCGGATCGGGGATCAGAGATCGCGATGCGGGTAATGACTGTGGAGGTGCCGGCAATGCAAGCGGCAATGCCCTGCCCCCAGCTGCTGCGCTGCGCCCGCCCTGCCTGCCTCCCCCGCGCCGAGCAGGCCGTCGACGGCGGCCGTGCGGCTGCCGGGGTAGGCGGATCGAGCCTGCTGGCCACATGCATCCGTGATCCGTTGGACTGGGCAGGTGGGGGATGTCATCGTATCGCGTCCTGGCACGATGGGATCGCTGCTATCCCCCAGGTGGGCGCGCGGTAGCTTCCTACCGCCGCGCTGCGCCGCCTAGTCCATGCGCCGTGAGTGGGGCCGCAGGCAGGATCTTCCCGCCGGGCCCGGGCCCATGGCTCCTGCCCGCTGTTTGGCTCGGCACCGGGGGCGTCGGGGGACACCCTGCTGCGGCCTGCGGGGCCGGCCCGTTACTCGGTTTCACCCATCGCTGCTTGCCCTGACGGTGGGTCGAAGGATTGGGATGGATTCCACGCACTTCGACCTGCGTTTGATTGCTATTTTATATGGGTTGGAATGGACCCGGATGTCGGATGGGAATATTCGTTGTAGATGCGGGTTGAGATGATTCCACCAAATTTGTAGATGCGGGTTGAGATGATTCCACCAAACTAAAGAGACTACTCGAACCCACTTCGTCCCTGTCACACCGACACACTCGCAGGACATATCATTTTTTCGATCTACGGTACGGTGTTGTGGGATTGCGCCCAGTTGATCTGTCGAAAGTAGTAGGGTAAAAAGTTGCCTGAATTGTATTATTATACGGACTGTAGTGTCTGAGCATTCGCCAAATCCTATGTGGAGTTGATATAATCCGATCCATTAAATTTTAGAGTATCACGGGATCCTAAAGGTGGGATCGTATGAGATTGCACAGAATATGCACGATCCTGCTTAGCGTCAAGCGGATCACTGTCCTATCGGAAAAATAATTTTGATTACATTCTAATAATGACTAGCCCTTTAGTGGGGGCTCCTATACATCTTGTGGAAGATGGTTAAGCAACTTACCTATAAAGTCTATCAAGACCATTCAACATTTTACTGAAAAAATATTGAACCAACACTTCGAAAATGTTAAACCAATATTTCCAAAATGTTGAACCAATATTTTTATATATTAAACCTCAACATTTTTCTCCACCTTCTTCTCCGGCGCAGGGCAGCGGCGGAGCGCGGGGAGGCCGCAGGGGCGGCGGCGCGTGGGGCCGGTGGCAGGGGCAGGCGCGCGGGGCCGGCGGCGAGGCGTAGGGGCGGCGTGAGGCCATCGGCGGCGGGGCAGCGGCCCGAAGCAGGCGGCGGCGCGAATGGAGGAGGCAGGGGAGGGGTTGTGTTAGGATTTTGGTAGGAACGATCTAACGAATGTAGATCTTTGCACGAATCTCAAACGACGAAAGGTGGGGAAGAAAAAGTCTCCCGAAAGATGTATACATTCACCCTTTTACTGGTGTAGTTTACTTGCGTCGGTTGTATTTATGGTGAGTGCGGCTGCCCGTTGCGCCGTTGTAGAAGTGGCTCGCCTGCTACGCAGTTTCGTCTTCATGGTTTCGGATTCGGAGGCCCATTAAGGAAGGGTGGCCCACGTTAGAATCATCTCTCTTTTTCTTCCATCTCCTCCCATCGCCGGTTCACTTCTCAGACCAACGACGATCGACGATGAAGCCATTCCAAGATTAGGATTTCTACGTTAGAGGAAATTTGGTAAATAGGTGGATATGGTTTCTCATCACGCTCTAATTTTGATGAGGTTTTGTTGATTCCTTTCCCCAACCCTTGGCGTCGAGATATTCATGTCACAGATCTAACTAGATTATACAGATTTGGTTGGTGAGTTCTTTAGATTTCATCATCTCTTTGTATAGATGCCCAAAAGGCCCGATAGCCTGGCCTGAGGCCCGAGTTTTTGGCTAGATCCAAACACGACACAGCCCGATGGTTATCGTGCCTGCGCTCCACGGCCTGATATGGCGTGCCGTGCTTGGGCCGCTAGTGCAGCACGGCGAGCGGCACGACACGGTCCGATATTTAACATCGGCCCGTTAACGGTCCGCATAATACTTCTATCCCACCGGCCCACCAAATATCATCTCTCAAAACCCTAACTCCAAGTCCCAAGCACTCCTCATTTCTCTCTCTCTCTCTTATCCCCGGCGACGGCGCCTCAGCTGCGAGCGGCGACGGCCGCCTCTCTGCTCACCGGCCTGGTCCTCCCCTCCCCTCCCCTCCGAGCTTTGGCCTCATCCCTTTCCTTTCCTCCTCGGCTTCTCCGGCGGACGTGGCTGCCGGGAGGCGCAGGTGGCAGCCGGTGGGCGCGGCTTCGGCAGGCGTAGGCCGGCGTGCGCAAGCGGCGATCGGCAGGCGCAGGTGGTGGCCGGCGCACGCGGTGTCATCCGCAGCGTGGCAGCCGGCGGGTGGCTGCCTCCATGGAACAAATTCTAATGTTCTAAATGTTTATCAACGTTCTATAATTTTTTTAAAAAATAGTTCTCAAAACAATTACAAAAGTTCTAAAATGGTATATATTTTATCTATTTCATTATTTTACTATATCAATTTGCTAGATTATAATAGTTTTGGTGAACAGTTTGCAACTCATTGCCGTCTCGTGAACTAAACCAACAATTTCTAATATCCGTAATGGTTTGTAAAATGAAAAAACATTTTATTGTGATTCTAAGCTCCTAAGAACATTTTGTGCAACCTTATTTGCGTGCTCACGAATAGTCAATGAAAACTTCAGCAAGAAAAAGCAGGCCTTACCACGCTCCTTGAAGTTCCGGTCCAAATTGCAATTACGATAAACTAAAAAGTTGCTTCCGCGACGGGTGAAACGTGAAATAGCTCGCGCTGTGAATAACCTCCCCGTTTACTTGCGTCTAACTGCTTGCAAGTCGTTCTAAAATGATTGGAAGTTCACTCAGAGAGAAATATGTTTATTTGGATTTTATTAACCGCGATCGAATAGCCAACTGCTGCTATATTCAATTTGTAACACAACCACCATTAAAAATGAACAAGCTGTATGCAAAAAGAATGACATGATCTGTACCTAACCATAGCATAACCTGTATTACAAGCGAATAGTCTAGAGAGGGGTACCCTGTTGAGGGACATATGCCCAAGCTAAACTCTCCCCGGTGAATTTGCTCATAGCGATGGTTGCTTTACCCTTTGGTTGGAGCTTCAGAGGGAGATAGAAGGCGTACATGACTCGACGCATGCACCGTATTAACAGGTGCCAAAGTTAAACGGTTAGCCCCCAAGGGGATGTATTGTTTCATCTACTCTATTGTGACACGGTGTCGGTTCATAAACTGGTAGCCGTAGTTGTTTTTTTCTGGTTAGCACCGTAATTTTCTCGAAAGTCAAAACGACATACATTTATTAATATGAAAGCTGCAAATTGAATAACATGAACTTAAGTTGAATACTCTTCAGAATGAAATTATTTCTAGGAATACGATCAAATTATAAAACAAACTATAATTTGATGCGTTCCACCACTTATACAAATTTACTATGATCAATGGCTCTGAATAAAATTTTTAGTATACTCTAAAAAATATAAACTTTAAATTTAGTAGTACCATTCAAGAACTTTCATATCATGCTTCACCACCAATATTCGATTTAACATGGACAATCTCTAACAAAAGTATTTAAGACTAAAATTGATGAATAATTTGAATTTTAGTATTACCATTCAACTTCAACTTCTCTGATACATGGTCGATCACTGACACCCATATTACCAGAGCATATAAAAAACTAAAACCTGCACCCATACAGGTCCACTGCAAAAGCGTATCATCAAAATGCAGAAATTGCCCCCATGCAGGATCAAACTACAGACCTTCAGTTTACAAGACTGACGCTCTACCACTGAGCTATAGGGGCCGATCTTGGATTTCTTTTGCGGAGGATGCAAATAGTTGCTGGATTCTTGTGATTGCTCACATACTGTCGCGTCGGCGGTGCGCATGTGTATGCCCACGCGCCACCGAGACATGCCCATGCTCGTGCCGTGACGACAAGGACAGCGGCTCCTCCGTTCTCCTCGTCCCGGCCCCGGTAGAGGTCGAGTGGCGGTGCTGCCGTCCACTGATCCCCTGGCTTACCCTCGCAGCGCGCTCCACCTTGGAGCTGACCCTCTTGAGGCGCAGGGACTGCCGGATCCTGTCCTTCCTCCTCTCCCGCACCGACAACGACGACGACGATCTCCCCCTGGACCTGCTGCCCACCGCGGCACTCCGGCAGCGGTGGCCGTCGTCGTCGTCATCGTCGGATGAGGAGGATGATGAGCCCGTGCCGTCGCGGGTCGTGCTGCTGGGCTCCCCCAGCTCGACGTCCCGCTCCCGCCGGCCGCGGTGCACGCGCTTGGTCTCGCGCACCTTCTGCCAGAGGAGGCCGAGCACGCCGCAGCAGGCTGAGCAGGGCTTCCACACCATCTTGAAGGCGTTCTTGGCCACGCACTTAACGATGCCCAGCTTGCACAGGACATACCCGAACAGCAGCACTGTACGTTGTGCCAACAAAAGGTAATACATTAACCAGATGTGACAAGATCTACATGCATGGCATGCTCCATTCATTCGACCGTGTGTGTTCTTATACCAATGTAGGTGACGATGATAACCACGAAGAGCCTGAGCAGGCTGGAGATGCAGACGTGCTCGATGAAGCAGGGCAGGTCCCATATCCCCGAGCAAACGCTCCTTTGACACACAAGCGAGAAAGAAAGAAAGGGAAAACTAGCTATCATCATTCAATGGCGTGTGGAATTCACTTTCTGGCAGAAATTAGAAGGAAGAAAGAAGAGCGGCGTAATCCATCCACCACTCCTGGATGCTAATTAATTGCAGCAAAAAATAAATAAATTGAATGCCGCCAGGATGAACTTACTCGCAGGAGGCGCCGAAGAGCACCTTGAACGGCGCGGACACGACGTTCCCGGCGAGCGTGCCGACGCCGTTCGCCGCCGAGCTCACGACGGACCCCATCGATCTCCTCTGCCCTGGAATCAAAGGGCCTGTTAATTCGTCGGCTGATCTTGGTGTGGCCGGGGCGAGCGAGCGCAGGAGGACAAGGACGCGGCGGTTACCTTCGCGGGATGGAAGATCTACCAAGTACTAGTAACTGCCTAATCGCTCGTCTTTTTTTTTCTTTCCTTTTCGTGGGAACTGTGTAGCTCTAACCGCTCGTGCAGGATGCTCGCAAGAGTTCGGATGGCAGCCCAGCGATGTCGAGTCCACCGCTCTGCTAGTGGTGCGAACTGCGAAGCCAGGATTTAGCCAGTGACTTGATGAATTAGTGGAAATTGTGGAATTGGATCGCTTGATCATGCATGGTGATGGTATCATCATCACATCTAATGATCTAAGGACATGTTTGGTTCCGCTGTATCGAATGTTTGGACACCAATTAGAAGTATTAAATATAGTCTAATATAAAACCAATTGCATAAATAGAGGCTAATTCGCGAGACGAATCCATTAAACCTAATTAATCCATGATTTGATCATATTGTGCTAGAGTAAATATGTGCTAACAATGGATTAATTAGGCTTAATAAATTCGTCTCGTGAATTAGCACCAGCTTATGCAATTAGTTTTATAGTTATCTCATATTTAATCACTTTATTTGGCATACAAATATTCAATACAATCCGAACACCCCTAAATATTATATTATTACATTAGTGGTTCGCTGATCATGCCTGCATCGATGAATGGAAAAGATGGGAGATTGCAACAACGAACAGTTTTGGACAGGAGATTGGGTTAGTGGGAGACGTACCTTCGCTGTGGTCAGAGAGACGCTCAGCAATACGCCTGTGTCGCGTGCTCAGAGCGTGAGATTCCGAGAATGAACTTGAGAAGAAGAAGAAACAATTGAAGAGGCAGTTAGCCGCCACAGATGTTGGGCCGGGGCTCTTGTTCAGCAAGCGGCAGAGGAAAGTGATGGTTTGGAGGCCCAATAACCTAACAATGACGCAGGCCCACCGCATTCTCGTTCTGGGGGCTAGGTTGGGTAGGACTTGGACCAGCGGACCAGCCGGGCCCGCCCGGGTTCCCCTTTGCCGTGTGGCACGGTGCGACGGCTGTGACTGGGAAGAAAGTAAGAAACCCCCAAACCCTCCTCCCCTTCTCCGCGCACCACCTGCCGCCGGAAACCCTAGATCTCCCCCGACCCATGGATCCGCAGCAGCCGGAGCCCGTCAGCTACCTCTGCGGAGGTAATTAATCCTCTCGCCCCGCATCTCCATCTGTAGCTTTGCTTCGTTCTCGGACTTCGGTCACGCCGACCTCGCGACGGCTGACCTCGCTAGCAAGCAGGGGTCTCTAGGGTAGGATTATTTGATTCCTTTCTGGAGCTGCGGCTTCGGTTTTTGTATCCCCCAATCCCGTGATCCGCTGCTAAATCGAGGGTTTAATCTGGGATTGGTCCTGAGATTTGGCGTTTTTGTTACTCCCGGCCTGTTCTGCTTTCCCATGACTAGTGTTTAGTTTTAACTTTTTCTTCTCCGCTATCTTCCTCAATCCTTTTCTTTTACGCGAAATAAGGAGAAACTGGATTTCACTTTCGTTTTATTTGATTGGAAATTTTAATGTTTTGCTTCAGACTGTGGAGCTGAGAACACCCTGAAGCCAGGAGATGTCATTCAGTGCCGTGAATGTGGCTACCGCATCCTCTACAAGAAGCGCACCCGCCGCAGTAAGACCACATCATCCCTTCCCTTTTCAGCTCCAGACTCCAGTATATGATTGCTTGTGTTCTCATTGCATGGATTGAGGTAGAGCAAAGAATGCTATCTGGTAAAGTAAAGACTATATTCCGCTTTGGGAGCTGGTACATATATACCTTAAAAGGCAACATCCTATACTTGAATGGTTTGTCTTGGCATTTGCTGTCACAATGTGAGCCGGGTAATTGTGGGGCAGTATGGTAAGTATCATGTGACAGAACTAAAGGTGCTGACAGAAATGTCACGATAGGGTTTTGAAAAGTAGTGTCATATAATGGAGTAATCGGTTAGCCGAGCCAATTGGCAATGTCAGAAAAGGGTTTTTAAAAGTAGTGTCATATAATGGAATAATTGGTTAGCCGATTAACCAATTGGTTTACTCGAGTACGCATGTTAATTGTTGAAGACCCAGTTTTACTTGCTTGTAACAAGTTAGGCCACTATTGGCTGGTTACCTGGTCAGCTGGGTTTTTAGAACATTGGTTGCAATTTTCAGTTAGCTTTATCATTGCACCGTCTACATGGTTATTTTGAGTGTGAATGCCATCTATGATATATTTTTCTGAGTATTGATCTTTTTAGCTTCAGCGTGTTAATTACAATTCTGCAAGGTGTCTCGGTTTTGTCATGTTATGACTTCTCATTTCATTCTTTTAGATTTGGAAACCATGTAACTTGAATCTCTTATAGTCTATATGCAAGGTGTTACATGATACTTTAATTCCCACCCTTGACACTTGTATATTCTGTAAGATGTGATACATTTGTTTTTCTATGTGTACAACTCTACCTTCACTTGTATCCTGAAACAAGCGTTTAACACTCCTTTGGATATCACTTTGTTTGCCACATTCTTCACTGTTTAAGTTTATGTTCTTCAAAATCCAAATGACATCGCTAGCATACTGTATCTGTTCTTGACCCCACTAGTAGGGCTTCTGATATACAACTTGGTATGGTAAACATTTTGCAGTCCTCAGTGCTACACTTAGGTTACTCAATGAGGTTTTGTAGGATATTGTGCTACTAAGTTCTGAACATTACTTGTACCTTTGCACTAACTGAAAATTGTGGTGATTTTGATTTTCTTGTGTCCACAGTTAGAACACAGCATTTCATTTATCTTATTATCTATGAGTTTTCTGGTTCAGTCATTACAGAAAGGGACTGAAGTTGTCATGTAGCTAGCAACCTAGTACTCTGTATAGCCTTGTGCACTTAAAAAAACAAATTATGTGTCCATTCAAAAGTGATGATTGGTTTAGTTATTGTTACAGTTGGTTAACTTAATTGTATCCAAAAGTCTTGTCATTAACAATTAAAATATAGCCAGGTGTGAGCCCTTATAAACATATACATGGGAAGCCTTTGATATATCCTATATGTTTCTCACGTAATAGCAAAGTTCATCGCAAATCTTATATTATTTGAAATGAGCCCATACCTGCAGCTTGCCTTCGAAACATATCTATGGGGATATGATGAGGTTAAACTGCGATAACTGAACTTAATGGTTTACAAGGAGATTACCTGTAATAGGGGGAAGGTTGTCGCCTGTCTTTTAGTTAAAGCCATAGATAGTTAAGGGTTTAGTGTGGACATAGGGTTATCTACATAAAGATCTGGTTGTGGTGGCATGCCACAAAATGTTGGGACGGCAGTACTGCATGTATCATGTAGGAGCATTGCTGATTTTACTCCTGAAATGCAGTGAAATGTCCTTCATTGTCAAGGATTAAAACAGGCACCTGATCTTTTAGACACTTTTAGTATGTAATACTTACTGCTTAGGAAAACGACAATTTTCATACATTGACCTTTATTGTTTGACAAACGTAGTGCAACGTATAGGAACAGCTTGGTCTGAAAATGGTAGTTGAATTAGGAGTGTGAAATTTGATATATGGTTGATAACCTGAATTTGATATGCATTCTTCACTTTATCTTTGCCCCCATGTGCAATTTCTCACTAAATGTTTTGTTTCTTGTACAGTTGTCCAATATGAAGCGCGCTGAAGACAAAAGGAGAAACAGAATGCTGTTAGTCGTCCCTCTACCTATGTAATGAGCTTCCTGAGGGAAATGGAAATGTAAGACGCAATGTTTGAATGCTGTGTGCGCCCATTGGACTCGAGAGATATTGCAGTACTATGATTGGTGACGGGTCTTGTTGACTCTTGAGTGGTGCAGATCTAATGCATGCGTTATACCTGTTTTGTTCACGGGCCTTTTCCTTTTTTTTGCCTCCGATGATTACTCCCTCCATCTACTTTTACAAGGCACATGCATATCAAGATTTAAACTTTGCAATCTTTGACCATTAATTTGACTATTAATTTTTTATTTTTATAATGTAAATTTTATATGATTGGATTCGTAATCAAATATACTTTACCATGTATATAAGGTTATAACCATAAATGATATAATATATGATAAATGAATGGATTAGATGACCGTACCATGTTATATTATGCCTCGTAAACATGGAAGAAGGGAGTATTAACTGATGGAAACTTTGTGCAAGTTAGGTCGTATGATTTGTAGCGTTCCCTTGTATTTTCGCAAGGAGAGACGCAGACAAGCGTTGCCAGCGGTATGGGGTTGGCTGTGGCGGCACCTTTGGCTTGTCCCTACGCCGACGCCCAAGCCGTGGTTACTGATACTGGTTGCGACCGCCGCCTGAAACGGCAAGATTGAAGGTGGAGGGAAATGGTGTTGAAAAATGAGAATTACTTTTTTCTCTGCCAAGGGCATTGCAGTGCCCATAGATGGAGCAAGTAGGACACTGCCTGCCATTCGAGTCTCGGCGAGGGTAGGGACCGGCGCACCCGACCCAACAGTCCACGGCACAGATGGTGCGCGCGACAAGCTGTCGGCCCGCGCGTCCACCGGCGGCGCCCGGCGCGCGCTCCTCGCCAACGGGCTCGGCCTGACGCCGCAGATGGGGTGACTGGACTACCGACGAATCATCATCTTTTCCAGCGTTCAGAATCGCGCGCGGAGGCTTCCGCCCGATGCTCTCTCTCGCGTGTTTGTGATCCGAGCTTGGGTGCTGCTTTGCTTCTCCGACTGATCCCTCGTTCCCGCGGTCCCAGGTGGAGCAGCTGGAACCACTTCCAGTGCGACATCAACGAGACGGTCGTCCGGAGCACCGGTCAGTCAGAGACCACTCTCAACCCATATCGTATCTGAATCTATGGATGCTGTTGCTGACTGACAGCACGTACGCTGTTGATTCCGACGACGAACAGCGGACGCGCTCGTCGCCACCGGCCTCGCCAGGGCAGGCTACACGTACGTCAACCTAGGTGCGGTCTCTTTGCCACGTACGACTGATGACACCGCCGTACCTGCCTGCCTGTTGATTGCAGATGACTGCTGGGCAGATTACCAAAGGACCAAAAAGGTATACCACCAGTAGTGCTAGCTATTTCAGCTCATCGTCAGTTACTGTACCTTTGCTGTTGGTTCCTGCACTGAGCATTGTTCCAGCACGATCGGTCTAGCTGCAAACTAGAACAGATTATCTTAGCTAGTAATTGACTTGCTGACAGGGGTACATGGTCGCTAATCCCAAGGCGTTCCCATCTGGGATCAAGGCCCTGGCGGATTATGTCCACGGCAAGGGGCTTAAGCTTGGCCTCTACTCTTCAGCTGGGTACGTTTTTCTTTTCTTTGTTTTTTCCCGGTTACAAGACGTATACAACACAGTTGATTTGTTCAGACTGAAAAAACTTCTGACAATCCAAAAGTACACGAAGAGTTGATATATGGGATATGACTCGAAAATCCGATCTTCAGGACAAGAACCTGCAGCGACAGGATGCCTGGATCTCTGGGCCACGAGAACACCGACGCCAAGACCTTCGCGTCATGGGTACATATGCTGCAAATGTTCAGAGTTCAGAGTTCCGATAGCACGCAGCTACTCTTTCTGAAGCTTCTTCTCAAACCTGTTCTCCACTTGAAGTATGACAACTGCTACCGAGCCTGAAACCGTGAGGTGCATGCAGTTCAGTTTCATCTGCACATTTTCGTGTAGCCCAAATGAAATTCGACCAGCATATATATATCTTCTACTCCCTCTGCGAATGGTCCTTCTAGCTGCATCCACAAGCCATTCCTTCCTCAGCCTATCCTCCTTTTCTTGTGTCTTTATTACTTCTGCTTGAGATGCGCCTCACGGTTAACCTGCCGGTCGATCAGGGGCTACATGGAGGTGGCGAAGTGGGGCGGCGCGTCCGGCAACAGATGGAGGACCACCGGCGACATCAAGGACACATGGACAGGGTAAGTGGCGCCGCCGCTCGCCGTCGGATCAGTAGGATCGAGTAACGACTGACGGGCTGATCGCCACTGCAGCATGCTGGACAACATCGACCCGAACGACGCCTACGCCCAGTACGTCAAGCCCGGCGGCTGGAACGGTCAGTTTGCTTGTTCGCTTGCTCACATCTTTCTTCTCCATCCGCCTGAACGGGGAAGATGGAAATCGATGGAAGCCTTTTACTTGTCATCTGATCTCACAACAATGGTGCTGCGTGCATGCAACGACCCAAATATAATTATGATGTTAAGCATTGCATCATGAGCATTCTTGTTAGCATCTATAAAAATATTGTGTTCCTTTGAATGCAATTGAATTTGATTTTGAATTATTGATACATTTGGAACTCATGCTTTGTGAAGCAACATGCTCTTTTATTATAGAACTTATGTTGGGAGTTATATTAGTAAAATACTACTTTGCAAAACTTAAATTTAGGTGATTTTTCCGGAATTTAGGAAACCATCTCGAGGCCAAACAGCTCAGCCGAAAATCCAAAAATAGCATTCTGGGAAGAATTCTAATTTCAAATCTACAAGACTTTTTCTACCAAATCCAAGCAAAATGGGTCGCTCTTGGTTTTTGGTATCAACATAAATATTGGTGGAATTTTTGGAGGCTTGAAAGATCAGTTTTGTAGATTGGAGCAAAGAAAGAAGTTTATGTACAGAACCCACATTTCAGGTGACTTTGTTAGGTCCGCGAGAAGCACCTATGTACGTTATATGTGTTCACTGTGCAGAGAAGTTGTGCCACGTGCCTCCACCAGACCCTACCCGACCTCCACCTCACCTGATGCCCCTTCTCCTCCCTGCTGCTCTCTCTCACACAGAAATCTCCTCTCCCTCCCCTTGCTTTCTCCCTCAACCAAGCTATGTAGGAAGAACTCACATTTCCCCACCCCACCAAATCCACCACATCCTCGACGGAGTTCGCCGGAGGATCAGTGAAGATGACGCCGACGAGCTCCTCCACCACCTCGACGACTTCTTCCTCGCCGGAGACCTAGGAGAAGGCCATCCCCAAGCTTTTCCTTCATCTTCCCCAAGACCTCAACGATGAACTCGACCCGATCTACACTGATGCCACTCTACGCCAATAAATGGCTCCTTGCTCGTACTCTACTTGTCAATGGTGAGCTCCCCTCGCCGTTCTCTTTCCTTCTTTTGTCCTCAATTAGGCTCCCTAGCCTATCCATGACTTTTCACCATTGATAACCTAGAGCTTTAGAGACTCCATGCATGTCAAATCTACTAACCAAGTTGAGTTCCCCATGTCCTTAGGAACCCATAGGAACAAACCACACTCAAAACCGTTGCCGGATGTGCCGCTGGTGACCTCGCCGGTGACCCTTGGCCGACGAGCGGACGGTCCGCCACCTACTCCGCGAGTCATGGCCCCAACATCGAGCTTCTGCAAAAAATACGCCCCCAGAATTTTGTAGGACGGACTGTCCGCCATCCACTACCGGACGGTCCACAGTTCATTTCTAACTTTCACACAGAACCGGGTCGTTTCTCGAACTCACCCCGACCTTGTATGGTGGACGGTCTTGTATGGTGGACGGTCTGCTAGTCCACACCAGACGGTCTGCAGTACTGTAGTAGCACAGTAGTCAGACTAGTTTCTTAAGCATGTATCATCTTGCATAACTCATATAAAATTGAATATAGCTCCGATTGATGTGAAATAAATTTTGTTAGCTTTGTCCTGATGTTCTCTATCTGTTAAAAATATGTTTGCTCCTAAAATAATTATATTATTTCCCAGTTTATTAAATATATGTCTATCATATTAATTGCATAATTAGTTCTCTGTTAGTCAAAAAATTGTGAAACCAATTTTGCTAGCTTCCTTATGGAATGTACTATCCTTTAGATATGGTTTTTTTCATATGAATTGTTTCTAGATTGGTACAGTTTAATCTATGTTTGTTTCAACCTAGTTAACTTGTAAATTGCACAATAAATATATATTTGCCTCTAAAATTATGTATCCAATTTTATTAATTTTGTTTAACCTTTGTATACTTTCTGAAATTGATAACACCCATATAATAGTTATATATTCATATGCTTTGTAATTTATTGATTAAGAGGTTGCTACTTAGTTGAATGCCTGGCTAATTATTTTTATGATGCTCCTAAAATCATGAAACAATTTTGTTAGTTAGCTATGGCCATGATGATATTTTGTTGTTAAATGTTAGCTTTCATTAGATGTTTGTAGAAGGATATAAATTTAGATATGTTTGTTCTAGTACTAATTTACTTGTAAAATTTCTAGCGAATCAATTATGCTTATGTGAGCTATCAACCTTCCTTTATTAATTAAAGATAAATGTGATATGCTTGATGATTACAAATTTCCATGATACAACTTACAATGATGATGCTTGTCTTAATTAAATATGATAAACTTAGCTAGTTGCTCATCTATAGAATGAAGTTATTACCTTAACTAAGATGTGATGATGCTAGCAGCTACCCGTTAATTATTGAATTGCCTAAATTTGGCTATATTAATGTTATCAACTTGTCTGAGCATGCTCTAGTACTCTATGTTGATAACAACATGAACGAACTCCTATGGTTGGTGCTTCATATTATGATGAGTTAACTTATTGTTAGATTATATGATAAATAATAATAGCTCAACTAAATTTGATGACATCCTCATGTTACAACTTGTCTTGTTGAGTGTGTGCAAATGTATGAATAAGTGTTTGATATTTTCACCCTATGTAATTCTTGTGTGCCTAATTCCCCCTCTTTTAGTTTCTTACTTTAAGACCTTGAATCATGTTAGCCTTTACCTCTCATGACTCATTGCATCTCATAAGCATATACATTCATAGCATCTTTTCTAATTCATGCTTTTGTCTACTTTATTAGAGAATGACGTTCTGGAGTGTCGTGGTTGCGGAGTACCAAAGCAGGCACCTATGTATCTCAAACCTTACTTTTGAATCCTTAATTTGCTATTATAAAGTATTGCTTGTGCATGGGCTTAACCCTATCTAGTCCATGTGCTATGTGTAGAATCCACTTTGTCATATTTTCTTCTTCTAGCTCTAGAATAACCTATACTAGATAAATTATGTATGTTTAGACTTCTCGAATTAATTTGCTTAGCCATGCTTAGCTTACGGTAGAAGTCGAGAGATGGCAAGGTCACCATCACTCGCGAGCCATAGGTGTTTGTCTAAATATATACTTGAGTAGATGACAAGAATTAAAACATGAGCAAGTTATGAATGTTGGATCGAGACTTGAGCAAGTGAGATAGGGCCATGTTGGGAGTGGAATCCAAGTGTCATAGGCTTGCTTGAGTTGGTTAGAAAGCGACGCGTCATCGGTTTGATACTTGAGCATTTTTTTCATACAAACCACATGCTTAAATATGGTAATGGTAAGCTAAGTACCCTACGCACATCCTTGACTGAGCGAATTTGGTGCGGTTTGTGATGGCATGTAGTCGGCGGTTCCGTTGCACCTGTCCATCCCGGCCATTCGTTCAGCGTCGGAGATGGGTATGCGAACGGTTGGACGTGAATCATTGCTTACGGACCGACGGGTCGTACGGCCTATGATCTTGTGTCGTGTGGGAAAAGTTGTACACCCCTGCAGGGTCTTAATCTATTGCGTGCTTCCGGTCAAAGAGCACGCTCTTGTACTTTGACTTTAACGTAGAGTTTCGTGAAGGGCTTATGGAAGATTGAGCTCGTGATTACATGAGCATTTTACTTATGCAATTGTATTGGTGCTTGATGTAGGAATGTAGATGCCATGTCTTTTGCTGATTCACTTGATAAATTATGCTCGCATTTTTTTTATAGATTAATGTTAAAAATTGACTAGCCTCATGCATCCACCAAATGTATAGTATTATGGATAAGTTCTGCAGATACGAAATGTATTTACGGTGTTGCCGTTAAGTTGTTTTGCAAGTTTTCTTCTAGGGAGTGATGACCACGTTCATCCCACCAGAGCCGGCAATATGGATGTATGGTGGAAGTTACTCAAAACTTATGCAAGTGGTGTCTTATGGACAATGACATCATTATTGCCACTTAATACTGTCTACTTTTCCGCTGCGTTTTAGCTCTCAATCTAACAAAAACATAATAGGATATCCGCCTAGACCTAGGATACATCTTAGTTGGGAGAGAACTTTTTTTAATTGGTGAAACCTTCATAATTATATGTTATAGTTTTAATTTATGATCTTTTTTAAGATGATCAATACTTGTAAATTAAAGTAAAATTTTTCTCTCATATGTATCCTTGTGATGGGTATGCGAGTTGTTCCTAGACGATGCTCAAGCCGCATACCGGGAACTACCGGGATTATTTTGGTTATATTTCGGTTAAGCTAGGTTCATCAGTGGATGATAATCTAATTTAGTCGAGATAATTTGGACGATTCCTCACAGTACCCTGACATGCTGGAGGTCGGCAACGGGGGGATGACTTACGACGAGTACGTCGTGCACTTCAGCCTGTGGGCGATCGCCAAGGTGAGCATCGCTATTAGGCCCACATCAACCTCTCTGGTGCCTCCCTATGTTCAGAGTTACTGAACGTGACAGATACTTCGTTCTCGATCGACTTCGTGGCGTCGATCTGCTTTCTGCAGGCTCCGATAATCGGCTGCGTCGTGACGAGCATCCCCAAGGAGACGCTGGGGATCCTCGAACCAAGGTCACAATCCGAAGCCAGATCTTGTCAGCATTCAGCAACTCTTCGCACTACTCACACACTTGAATCTTCGTGTATGGGTACCAATCTGCTGGCGCAGACCGGCTCGGCATCCAGGGAAAGAAAGTGAGGAAGTATGGCGACGATCTCGAGGTACAAATTAGTGCCTTCTTAGTGCTGATGAGGAAGGAGGGAAACTCACCCTTTTTGTTCGGTTTGTCGTCTGATGCTGAAACTAATCCATGCGTGGCGTATCTCTGCAGGTGTGGGCCGGGCGGCTCACCCGGCACAGGAAGGCGGTGCTGCTGCTCAACCGCGGCGGCGGCGCGGCGCGCTCCGCGCCCGTCACCGCGGCGTGACCGGACGTCGGGATCCGCCCCGGCGTCGCCGTCGAGGCCAGGGACGTCTGGAAGGTACGTGACGAACGCACGCATGGCTCGCTGGCCCCAGCGCTGATCGAGCTCCCCTGCCGCTGCCGGCCATGTGTGTGGCTGATCTGTTAGTGGCCGGCTATCATCTGCAGCACGAGACGCTCCCGGGCAGGTTCACCGGCAGCCTCACGGCGGCGGTGGAGCCGCACTCGTGCAAGCTCTTCGTCCTCACGCCCGTCCCGCGCTGACGTACGGCACCTGGAGAAAACCATGGATCGATCGGGCTGTCGATCGAGCAAGAAGACACTTGTAGTACGATTTAAGGTTATGATGGTGACGACTAGTGCGGCAGCAAGAAAGCTCGCCAGTGTGATTTTCAGAGTTGAGGGAAAGATAGTGCAAGTGCAACACATGGCGGTTCGGCTCAGATTTGAGGCCGGAGCCCGGAGACGATGAATATATCAGTTGGTGTCGTGACAACTTCGCTACGTTTTAGCTCGAGTGCATGGCATTTATTTTTCAAGCTGGAAGTTATATTGCTTCGTCGCCTCCTTAATTGGTAGTGGTGATGATTTAATTAATTTGCACACTAGCTCGTTTTCCTTTTCTTCTCTTTTTTTCTATATGATGGAATATTATTGGAATCCACCGGTAGAGCTGTAATCAACCAAGGAATCACAGAATCATGCGTCACATCTATCGTCACCATACATGGCATTATTGTGATCGCTCAAGTATGTCCGCCAGCTCTCAAACAACACAAGCTTTTTGGGGTTCGTTTTTTATAAAAAAAAACTCAGAAAAACAAGTCATCCTAGGATTTAAATTTTATCTTAGAAAACAAGTAACGGAATGGAGGGAGTATTTAGTATGTGCATGCGCATTCAAGAATCAATTAGTGCCAAATATGATCAATAAATAGGGGCAAGTAAGGTCATTTTACCTCTTTCTTAATTAGTGCCAAAGTGACTTATTTTTTGGGACGGAGGGAGTAAGCATATTCTCTTCATTCCAAAAAATTAAGACATTTCAGCATTGTTCCAAGTCAAATTTAACTAGTTTTGATCAAATTTGCAGAAAGATATATTATAATGCAAAAATGGACTATTTGATAAAATTAGTGTATCTGAGTGTTTGTGCCTATATTGTATTTTAAAAATATATTTCCTTCATATGCGTCCCGCTTTATCCTCATCTTGAGATGATATCTTTTGCATCTAAGGTCTAGGCTATTCTCTTCAACCTCTGGAAGAGCTCTAGCAGTGGTGGTTCACTTGCGTATACGGCCCTCAAGGCGACGGCGAGAAAACACAGTTTCTGGAGCAACCCAAGAATATTAGAAGTGGATGCACAGGCCCGTGGTTCCTGTGTGGGGACTTCAATCTTATTTACAGGGCGGAAGACAAAAATAATGCCATCCTCAATCGTAGGATGATGGGTCGATTCCGAAGATTCATCGACGATCTAGATCTTCAAGAGTTGCATCTTAATGGCCATCGCTTCACGTGGAGCAACGAAAGAGACAACCCCACGCTCGAACGCCTTGATCGCGTCTTTACTTCTGATGACTGGTTGCTTGCCTTCCCTGACCATGTACTTGGTGTGCTTGCCACTGAGTGTTCTGACCACGCACCCCTGCGCTTAACAACGGTCGCCACGCTACACTCCTTCAAACGCTTCCAGTTCGAAAGCATTTGGCCTAAATTCGATGGGTTCCTGCAAACTGTGGAGGAGGCCTGGGTCTGCCCTTGGTCGAATGCCGACGCTTTTCGGGTGCTTGACTACAAACTTCGTAACACCGCGAAGGCTCTACAGCGTTGCAGTGCGAAGCATGTGGGCTCGGTGCGCCTACAACTCGCAATTGCAAAAGAACTGGTGCTTCGTTTTGATGTTGCACAAGAGAGCCGTACTCTGGCCGCGCATGAGCTTCGTCTCAGGAGAAAAGCAAAGGCATGTTGTTTGGGTCTTGCATCCCTCCTCCGCACTATTATTCGCCAACGTTCTAGAATCACTAATATTGCGGAAGGTGATGCCAACACGAAATATTTCCATTTGCAAGCCTGCCATAGAAAGAGAAAAGGCCACATAGAAAAAATTAATTTTGGTGATGCTGTCCTGATCCAAGAAGATGAAAAACCTGAAGCATTCTTCAATCATTTTGACGATTTGATTGGAACCTCTTCCCCTCGTCCTGTGAAGCTGGATCTTGAGGAACTTGGCATTCCAAAACTGGACCTGACAGGCACTGATTTTTTCTTCACCGAGGAGATATGGAAGGCAATTCAGGAAATTCATCCGGAAAAGGCGCCTGGCCCTGACGGTTTCACGGGAGCCTTTTACCGTGCAGCTTGGCCAATTATCAAGAATGATATCATCAGAGCCTTTCAAGCCTTATGGTCGCTGGATGGCCGCAGCCTTTATTTGGTTAATCAGGCGTATATGATTCTGCTCCGTAAAAAAGAAGATGCATCTTTGCTAGGTGATTTCAGACCTATCAGTCTGATACACAGCTTTGCAAAATTGTTTACCAAGGTCCTTGCCAGACGTGTTGCGCCGCACATGACCTCTCTGGTGCGTACTAATCAAAGTGCCTTCATCGCTGGTCGTCTTATTCATGAAAATTTCAAGGCAATCCAGCTAACGGCAAAACTCTTGCACCGAAAGAAAATCCCTAGCGGCCTTTACAAAATTGATATTGCAAAAGCCTTTGATTCGCTGGATTGGCCATTCCTCTTGGAGGTGCTGAGACACATGGGGTTCTCAAGAAGGTGGCTGAACTGGATTTCACTGATCCTCTCCACGGCCAGCACAAAAATTATCATGAATGGATCTCCTGGTCGCCACATATGTCATGCAAGGGGGCTTCGCCAGGGAGACCCCCTCTCGCCCATGCTATTTGTGCTAGCAATGGAAGCTCGCTCTGAATGCTCTTGTTAAAAATGCAGAAACCAAAGGAATTTTGGAACCCCTAGGAGATCCCTGCATCAAGGAAAGGATTTTCTTATATGCCGATGATGTGATTTTGTTCACTTCACCTAATCAGCAAAATCTGGTCGCCACCCAGAGCATTTTGGATATTTTTGGGCTTGCCTCCGGATTAAATATCAACCAAAACAAGTGCACCATTACACCAATCTGTTGCAGACTGTATGAGACTGTAACCCTTATGCAGTTTTTACACGGCAACCTACGTGCTCTCCCGATCAGATATCTGAGCATCCCACTGTCTGTTAAGAGACTGAAGAAATCTAAGCTACAACCTCTAGTGGACGAAGTGGTGTCAGGATTACCATCATAGAAAGCCAGCTTGTTAACAAAAGCGGATAGAGCAGTGCTGGTCAAGGTCAAATTATCTGCAATCCCAGTTCACACAGCCCTAGCCATATCCATCTCTCCTTGGGTAATCCAATGCATTGACAAGCGCTGTCGTGCCTTTCTTTGGAAAGGAACAGACATTGTTTCAGGTGGGCACTGCCTGCTGGCTTGGCCGAAGGTGTGCAGACCGGTTGATCTCGATGGCCTTGGCCTTCCGGACTTAACTCTGCAGGGTTTCGCATTGTGAATGCGATGGCTTTGGTTTAAGCGCACGGACCCGAGCAGGCCGTGGTCTTCCCTGCCGGACACTTCTGAAAAAATGGTCGAAGCAATGTTCGCTGCATCTTTAATGGTTGAGGTTGGAAAGGGTCTACGCTCGTTCTTCTGGACAGATAAACGGATTGATGGCCACTCCATTTCAGATCTTGCCCCAGCTCTTTTCAATGCAGTACGCCCTCATGCACGTAGAACAAGAACCGTTGCACAAGGCCTGATCAACAATGCCTGGGCGATGGATATCACTGGCGCCCTAACAGTCCAAGTAATCATTGACTACCTGATGATTTGGGATATCATCAGACAGCGTCAACAGCCGTTATGTTTGGACATACCTGATAATTTTAAATGGAAGTGGACAGTGGATGGCCAATTCATTACTGCATCCGCGTACAGGGCTTTCTTTTTGGGGCAACAAGCGATCCCGGGAGCCAAAGAGCTCAGTAAAGCTGGAGCTCCAGGTCGTTGCAAATTTTTCTTTTGGCTCGCCTTACATGATCGCTGCTGGACGGGTGCAAGGAGGAAAAGGCACAACTTACAAGACAGTGACAACTGCACCTTCTGCGACCAGCACTCTGAAACGATATCTCATCTGTTGGTAGGGTGTGTACTAGCCAGGGAGGGCTGGTACACGGTTCTTCGGCGCTGCAACCTACAGAGGCTCACCCCGGCCACTGCAGCAGTAGATTTTATCGACTGGTGGCTGTTTTCAAGGATACAAATAAGGAAAGAGCAGAGGAAGGCTTTTGACTCCTTGGTAATACTGGTGTCATGGTCCATCTGGAAAGAACGCAATCGTAGAATCTTCCAAAGAGAGGTTCTTTCCACCCTTGAGTTAGTTGACTCCATTCTGGACGAGGCTCGTGTTTGGGATTATGCAGGGAAGACCAATTTCTACGTGTTTGGTAATACTGGTGTCATGGTGGAATATTATTGGAATCCACCGGTAGAGCTGTAATCAAACAAGGAATCACAGAATCATGCGTCGCATCTATCGTCACCATACATGGCAGCATTGTGATCGCTCAAGTATGTCCGCGAGCTCTCAAACAACTCAAGCTTTTGGGGTTCATTTCATAAAAAAACAAAACGCAAGCTTTTTTTTTTGGGAGGGGGGGGGGGAGCGTTTGATTGGTCTATAAAACTAAGCATACTCTTCGTTCCAAAAATTTAAGATATTTCAGCATTGTTCCAAGTCAAATTTATCTAGTTTTGATCAAATTTACAGAAATATATATTAATATTTATAATACCAAAATGGACTATTTGATAAAATTAGTGTATTTGAGTGTTTGGGCCTATATTGTATTTTAAAAATATATTTCCTTCATATGCATCCTGCTTTATCCTCATCTTGAGATGATATCTTTTGCAACTAAGGGCTGGGCTACTCTCTTCAACCTCTGGAAGAGATCGAGCTCTTTCATTCAAGTGCTTACAAGGCTCAAATCGTTTTTGATGGTGGCGGCGGCGGCGGGGAGGAGGGCTTCTTGGTCCAAGTGATGTCGTGCAGGTTAGGGGGCTCAAGCCCCCCCTCCCCTGCCCCGCGTTCCGTACGTATGGTCCAGCTGTTCCTGTGACTCTGGATATTATTACTATATCCAAAAAAGTATATGGATGTCAAAATAAATTAAGTTATATACTTAACTACCAACCTATTCAGCAAAAATTTGAGCCTAAACCCTGCTAGACACTCGCAGCTTCTGGATATCAAGCTAGCACTGTAGTCACGAAAGGGTCTCTAGCCTAGTGGTTAAAGCATCTGAGTAGCATCCAGCAGGCACGGGTTTGACTCCTGTGGGAACGAATTAAACGGATCTAGAATAAAAATATATATAAAAAATAGGTTGAAACTTTCTCCACTGACTTGGGTAAAAAAAGCTAGTGTTGTAGTCACAGCTGCAACACATTAGCAAGAAGCGCAGCCGGTAAGATTGTACATCTGTATTGACGATCCCACATATCTTGAAGAAAAATTTAAAGTTGTATGCAATGCTTCTTTTAGATATATTGCTCTTCTGTTTTGGCAAGTTCACTTTCCAAAAAATATAATTGGCCCTTTTCTATTGGAGCTACAAATCTATGGTTGTTGTTTCATGCAGATGGAACATGTATTTTTGTTTAAACGATACATCCTTTTACAATATGCTATACGTATTCATTGCATTATAATTTATCCATAATGTCTCATGCTTTCTTTCACTTATGAACTCCAACTCGGTTGCTGGATTTTCCAAGTGCATCTATGTTTGCGGACGAGATTTAGAAGTACAATATATTTTTAATAGACCCGGATTTTTTGTGGAAAAACATGCATTGTGCATTAGTGAACTCTTGAACCTGGATTTGAAAAATTTTACTGTACGTGCTGTTTGTGAATAACCCGCCGAGGAGATGCAAATTCGTATTTTTTTCACCAAACTTTTGCAAACAAAATCGTTGGTCCAGACCGGTATTCGTACACCACCGCTGCCGCGTATACGCGCGGCCCCATCGGACGAGTCGAGTCGTCGTGCGAGCTCCCCTTCCTCCTCTCGCACCGATGGACCCCGCGCCGGCGCCACCGCCCCCATTCGCCGTGCACCTCGTCAGCGGCGGGGGGTCCTCGCCGGAGCTCGCCCTCCTCCTCCGCTCCCTCGCCGCCGCCCGCGTCGTCGCCCTCGACGCCGAGTGGAAGCCGCGCCGCCGCGGCAGCCCCGCCGCTGCCGGCACTGGCGACGGCGCCTCTCCGGCGCCAGCGCCGCCGCAGTTCCCCACGGTCACGCTCCTACAGGTGGCCTGCCGCGGCGGCGACCGAGGCGAGGGCGAGCGCGAGCGCTGCGAGGTGTTCGTCGTCGACCTCCTCGCCGTGCCGCTCGCCGACCTGTGGGCGCCGCTGCGGGATCTGTTCGAGCGGCCCGACGTGCTCAAGCTCGGGTTCAGGTTCAAGCAGGACCTGGTGTACCTCTCCGCGACCTTCGCCGCCGCCCTCGGGGGCGACGCCGGATTCGATAGGGTAAGGGCGTGCTGACCAAATGTTGTGGGAAGCCTCGAATTCGTTTCCTTGAGGCGACATTGATGTAAATTGGGATTAGGCTAGTGATTCCCACGTAACTGATACTATTGTGCCGGATGAGCTTAAACTTTTCACTGCTTTGGTTAGAAGTTTCTACCAAATTCTAATGGACCGACCTCCTCTGCCTGCCTTTAGCAGCTTGTCTATGGGAAAGGAATTAAGCTGTTGAAATGTTTTCAACTAGCAGACTAGCACCCAGCTATGATTACTATCGGTTCGGATGACACTGTTTTAGAAACAATTAGTTTCAGTCCTTTCTCAACTGACATTTTGGAGAACATGTGCCTGATAGAAGTCATGTGTATGCTTCCACTGTATACGGAACAAATTAAGGATTTTATTAAGTTGCCCCAACAAATGGAGCAAAATCAAAGACCAACCAAACTTTAGCAATAGACTGCTAATCATGTGGATCCCCAATGCATTTGTTGATCGCTTCTTATGATCCACAATCACAATCCCTTCGCAGATAAAGTGAAGGCTTACTCCATGCTTGAATTTCATGCCCTGCACCGGAGTTATCTCCCCAATTGCCGAGCCATCATCATACTACATCACCTGATCATCATAGTTTGATTAAGTTGCTCCTAATTAATATGCTGAATTATGAATGTGGAGGGATTATGCATGGGTGCATGACAATATCTTTCTCCTTTGTATATTAGTGAGAGACTTCTAGGTTGCTGTCCTTCTACCATTGATTTCCATGATATTACGATGAACACCATCTGGTATATATCACAATAACACCATATTGGCATTCCTCTCTACAAGGTGGAGCCGTTCTTGGATGTCACCAACGTTTATGACTACCTCAAGGGCCATGACAGGCAGAAGAAGCTTCCAAAGGAGACCAAGAGTTTGGCAACAATTTGTGAGGAGCTGCTCAGTGTTTCTTTATCAAAGGTTAGCATTGATCAGATGTCTTGCCTTCATTTTGGAACTTTCATTTGTCGACATGGCATGTAACTGTTGAGAAATAGTTATCATCGGAAGTTATTCTTTTTGAAGTACTTTACAAGAGGGTGTAGAGCACAGACATACGATATACCGTACAAAGCTTTGCGATTTTGGTGATCAAGGCTACTATTCCATGTTATTCTACTGAAATTCCTGTCTGCTTGAATTTCTTTGAGGCCATTGCCCCACTAACCTCCGCCATTGTTCACATTGTACTGGCATCTGCTCTTAGCACTTGTGAGCATTGGGCTGAGATAATGTAGGTTTGATCCATTCTGGTCCAAAAGCTCATCTCATCTGTTACAAGTGCTCGCCTGTTTTTTTTATGCAAGCATGGTTGACACATGACAGGCATGATTTTGCTCTTGTATATTGACAGTAGACAGGACAGATTGCTTGAATGGGTAGATATCCATGCCTTCCATTCAACTGCAGTATAAGTTTTTAGTTTATTAATTTTGAGATTATATCTGGTCTTGGAATTGGACTTTTAACTTAAGTTTATGAGACAAATTTGAGCTTGATCTTCCTGCCTGATCAGGGCTAAACAGCACTAGTAATGTTCTTTAGAAAGCATTAGTGTTGTTTTGCCTAATTGTTCTCCTTGCCTTTTTGTTGTACTAGGAACTCCAGTGTAGTGATTGGTCATGCCGCCCCTTGAGTGAAGGGCAAATACAATATGCTGCGTCGGATGCCTACTACTTGCTAGACATATTTGATCTGTTCCAACAAAAGATCACAACAGAAGGTAATTCTTCCTAAGTTGTTCTTGTAAGCGGACATTGTTTTCTTGTTACATCATCTTTAAGTACCAAAAATGACTACCATTTCTATTTGTGTATCTTTTATGTTGTCAATTCTGTCGCAGGAAAATGTTCATCTACAACGGAACTAAATTCAGATAGGCATTGCTCACCAACGGTGATAGAAGGCTCATCTTCTGGATATAACATTTGCTCTGGTGGTTATTTGATGTCCATAGTAACTAAGTACAGTGAGAAAATCTTGTTGACGGACTCTGATACAAAACCACGTTCCTCAAGACGAAAAGAAAAATCGAAGCTTCCTACTAATGCTAAATGCAAGGATAAGGTGGATTACAGTACTGAATGGCAGGGTCCCCCTCCATGGGATCCTTCCATTGGTGGGGATGGGTATCCGAAGTTCTTGTGTGATGTGATGGTATGTTCTCCTGATCCTACTTCCAACATCTGCGTAACTTATAATTTCGTTTGATTAACACTCAGCAGCAGATAGGATGAACTTAGGTTTAAAAAAAGTTACCACCATACATGCCAGTTATGTTCCTCGTTTGCAAACTACTGGATTTGATTTTGAGTAAATTTTAACAGATTGAGGGCCTAGCTAAGCATTTGCGTTGTGTTGGAATAGATGCTGCCATTCCATCTTCAAAGAAACCTGAACCAAGGTCTTCCCTATACTTTCTGTGATAATATTTGACACATTCCTAATGTAATTTCAATTGAGGAACAATTCTCAATAACATGTGCTGTTTGCTACCCATTTTCTCACCTGTAGGGAGCTTTTAAACCAAACATACAAGGAAGGAAGAATATTACTAACACGGGATGTCAAACTGTTGAAATATCAGTATTTAGCGAGTAACCAGGTATACAGAGTGAAAAGCCTGCTCAAACATGATCAACTAGCTGAGGTATGTGTGTATTGATCTTTTCCATATTAGAACTTGATTGATCTGCATGATCCTTAACAAGTTAATGTTAAATCTCCCATGGCCCAAACTTAGTTATATTGTTAGCATGGATTTCGTAATAAATCCAGTATTAGCTCAACCATAGGAGAAAAAAACTGTCAAAGTTTGGACCAATCAAAGTCAAACCAAGGAGTTTTTGTAACTTATAGCAAGGCTCAATGTGAAATGCAAATTGATGTTTACTTATTTACATACAGTTTACCGACTAAAAGTTAATTAATTCCCTAATTAGTCATCCATGCTTTATAACAGTATTAAGAAAAAAAGGTGAGAACAGATATTTTCTCACTTGATTCAAGGAATTTCATCGTGTTCTAGAAATGGAACTTCTAAACTAGTAACAAAGAATCATAAATTCGAAAATATCACATGTGAGGCTGATAGGAGTGCTTGGGCCCATGTATCAGTGACACCTATGGTATTTTCCAACCCAAGTAATCTTTGTGATGATATGGAGAATTCACCCCATATAAGTATTGAAACACATCGAGCTGGTGTTTGTTTGTTTTTTCCTTGCATGTTTGATATGATGCTGGATCATTCTCATCAAGAATGATGTGTTAAACTATGAGAGTAACAGTTAGTTATCACCTGTGATTTGGTAACCCATATCACGAATTTCTATTTGAGTAGCCAGAGGAACTGGGGAGATTTGGGGGCTAACTGATTTTTTTTTGTTAACTCGCTTGTTTTAGGTAATTGACACCTTCCAGTTAAAGATCTCTGAGGACCAACTTATGTCGAGGTGTACAAAGTGTAATGGTAGTTTTATTCAGAAACCACTCACCCTTGAGGAAGCTGTTGAAGCCTCAAAAGGTTTCCAGGTTATTCCCTCGTGCTTGTTCAACCGAAATCTTGAGTTCTGGAAGTGCACCGATTGCAATCAACTCTACTGGGAGGTGGTTAATCTTCTACCATATACAATTAATGCTAAATTATTACTGTTTCTCTATTTGTTGTAACAGCGATCTTATGCATCCACAGGGCACTCAATACCACAATGCAGTTCAAAAGTTTTTGTCTGTCTGCAACATCAGTGACTGAGCAGTGTGGCCTTCTTGTGTCTAAGCTACTGAGATTCCATCACCTCTCTCGGTCGAGAGAAAACAAAACGGGATAATCATCTGAATCTGAAGCATCCAATTGCGTGCGATCAAGCAGACCTCCGATTTTAGTGGTTTGCTGTTTGCCCCCGAGTTGTCGTAAATAGCCAAACATGCTTCAGTTACTGAAACTATTTTGAAACGTGCTCCATTTGTTTTATACAGAATTAGAGACAAACGATGGAATGCCCAGCACAGTATCTCTGTACAATTGCTCAACTTTGCCAGCCTGATCCGTGAAAATCCGGAAGGTGAAATTGCACCAAATACAACATCGCTTGATGTAAATTTGTTCATACTTAGACATGATTGCACGATTGCACACACATTCTGCCAATCGTGGCTGCAATAACATTTACAGATTCATGTTAACTCAAACATACAACGCCAACTTGGCGTAACTACAACATCTTTAATCTTAGTTTGCTTCTATGTCTATGCTCTATAGATAAAGCAGTGACAATATGCTTCTAGGTTTCATCTATCAATCTATCATCGACATGACTACATGTTGACCTATATTTCTGGTGACGCACACGCCGGCCGGTCATCTGGAGCTCCCCGTCGCTGGCTGTCCGGCGTAAGGATCAGTCCATGACTTGTCCTCCGCGGCAGCCTCCTCCCACCGCCTGTTGAATATCTGCATCTCCTTGAAGGATCTCCGCCTCACCGCGGCCCGCCCCGCCGACTTGCCGCCTTCGCCGAGCATTGGCACGCCGCGGTGGAGCACGTACTCGCTGTCGATGACGCCGACGTTGACGGCGCGGTCGCCCTGCGCGCAGTAGCCGAGCCTGTAGTCGAGCCCCCAGCCATGGACGAGGTCGTTCTGCACCATCCCCCACGCGCACCGCCACGCCGCGCGCGAGAACACGGGCACCATCACCTCGACCCACCCCGCGCACGGCGGGCCGGCGCTGCCGCCGCCGTCGCCGCAGCGCGCGTCCCGCACGCGCCGGTGCACGCCGCCCGGCGCCGGCGCCAGCGCGCGCGCCGTGATGGCGTGGTGGATCTCGGAGCGGCGGTCGAGCGCCGGCTGCGACACCTCGAGGCCCTCCATGCGCACGACGTCGAGGTACCGGGCGGGGTCGAAGGCGTCGACCTCGATGTCCTCGTCCCATACGAAGACGTAGTCGTACTCCGCCACCACGTCCGGGTGCAGGAACCGCTTGGCGAACCACCACTTGGTCTGCCCCCGCGCCGCCACGTGCACGGCGCGGCCCGACACTCGAGGTCGCCCCACTGCTCCACCGTGCCGTCGTAGTGGAACAGCATCACGGTGAAGTCGCCGGCGGGGAACTTGGAGACCAGCTTGTCGACGACGGCCTTGTTCTTGATCCCGACGGGGACCGCCAGGAGGCTCTTGGGCTTTGCCGGCGTCGTTGTGGCTGCTGCTTCCTGCTGCTGCTTCTTCCGGTGCTCAGGGTCCCCGGCCAGCGAGGGCTCCATCTCCAGGTTGCTCGTGGCATGGACGACGCCTCTCGGCAACGGCTCGCTGCCTGACGACGGCCGGCACTTGCTCGCGCCGCGAATCTTCCTGAGCCCTTTCGCCGGCTCGACGGCCTCGGCGAGAAGCATCTTTCGTGGAACCCGCCGCATCGTCGTTCCGCGATCCTCTACAAGGAATCCCCCCCAGTACCGGCGCGTTGTCCCTGTGGTGAAGCGTGGCGACTACGCCGGCGACGACCAAGAGTAGCGCGACGCAGACGGTCGCCGCCGCCGAGCCGATCCGGCGCAGGGACAGGCCCTTCGCGTTTGACGAGAACGCGGAGCCCATGGCGGCGGTTTTGCGGGGAACGAAGGGGATGATCGGAAGGGAGAGGCGAGAAGTTACTTCTTCCGCTGTGTTGTTGCGGGATGGCTGCTTCCTTCTTATAGGCGGCCCGGGTGACGAGTTCGACTCGGACTTCGTGGCGGTGGCGGGAGTCCGAGCCCAGGGAATCACAGATTGGTTGTGGCGGGATCAGATCAGAGTCCGATCGAGTAGGGACAATCCGAACTTGGGGGTTACGGCGGAGAGGACGCTTGCTTTGTTGCAATTCTTGGCAGAAACTGCAGACGCTGGCTACCGGGTGCAACTGTGCAATTAAGCTGCAACATTGGGAGAGCCTCCAGCCTTGCATAACGATAGAAGCACATGTCGGTAGGTGGATCCAAATTTAATTTTCCTGTTATGATAGGAGCTTAGTCTGGACTCTGGAAAGGGTTACTACATTCTTTTTACTTATTTATTAGCTTAAATTTTATAAATTCATTGCTTTTATTGAGAAGTGTTGGAGGTTCTTTTTTAGATCAAAGACCATTGACCCTGCTTTGCAATGAAAGCAAATATAGTTTAGGCTGGGGTTACCAGTGTCACAGACAGAAGGTTCACAAACAAAAGTTCCAAGCTTCGACAGCTCTAAAGAGAACTAACTACTTGCTCTCAAACTCCCTCTAAAGGAAAAGATCAAAAGTAGGTGCATAAAAGGTAGCAGTAAATTTTCCTTCATCCTCCGTTAGGCCGCCATGCGATAGTCGGAGAGCTAGCTTCTGTCTTGCCTGAGCTAGGGAAGCCCGGTCTGCCTCCCGGTCATCAACTCCCATTTCCACATAATAGCACATGGTATATGCTTACATCAGGCGAGAAAACCACAACATTCCTAAACACGAGAGCATTTCTAATGAGCCAGAGGCTCCAAGCTACACAACAAAAAAGGAAAAGTAAAACAGTTTTGGTTTTCTTGTCTGCCCTCTCTAAGACTCTCTCTTGGAATTCCTCCACACTTGTGGGGGGTGCTTGACCACTTATAGGCATCGCGGCAAAGACATCAAGTGAATTGTAAGCGAACGATGGAAAATAATATGATCTGTTGACTCAGATACGTCCACATATTTTGAAGTTTATATCCCCCAACAAGTTTCTTTTCACTAATTGTTCTGTAGATTGTATCCTGTCATTACATACTTGCCACAAGAAAATCCTGATTTTTAGTGGGATTTTCACCTCCCAGATCATCATTATTAGCCAACTATTCGTTAGCCTAGGGAATGTAAGCTCTCTATATGATGAGGCTATAGTGAAGGATCCAGTTTTTTCAAAGGCCCAGATCACAGAATCTTCTGAGTTGGATAGCACAACCATAGTCACCAAGTTCCCGGGACGACGAGATCGAGGAACGGGAACGTGGAACATGGTACGGCATATGAGATGGATTTTTACACGATAGGGACGAAAATGTTCCCGCGTTCCCATCCTTGGAATGATGTTCCCGGAACGAGGAACACAGGGGCGTTCCACGTTCCCAGTGACTATGAACACAACACCCTCTATCTTGTCTAAAAGCTCCTCCCATCCTCTTCAGTTTCCTTCATGCCAAAATTCCTTCTAAATGCGAGGTTCAGATCTCCGTCTCCCAGTATCTGTCTCACCATGTGTTTTTGTTGGTTACATATCTCACAGATGTGAGGGAAGGTAATTTTGAGAGGACACTCAACTATCCATACATCTGGCTAGAAATATATCTTTTCTCCATTACTTGAGGCCTCTTCTATAAGCTTGCCCAATCGCCTTCAAACCTCTCCAAAACTGTGCACCCCTCTATAATTACAGTTAAAGAAACTTTTTCCTCGCATATACCTTTTCCTCATCAGGTTGTAGCACATGTTAGTGTCACCTCTCTCTAATATGAAAATCCACTTGGCAAGCAGTCAGGTGTTCATTTTCCTTGAGTCAGCGAAACCCAAACAGCCACTCTCTTTTGGAACTGCCAATAGTTGCCGTCTATCAATATGGTACTTCCTCTTCAGATTGGGGCCATGCCAAAAGAATTGGCTCTAGCTGTGTCCATTTTGTGGTGAATTTTATCTTGCAGCAGGTACACAGCCATTGTATAATTGAGCATATAGCTCAAAAAGGATTCTATCAGTATGGCTTTCCCACCATATGATAAATTAGCATATTGCCATGTTGGTAAACGTCTCTCTACTTTCTGACTGACATACATGAGCTCTGCAGCAGTTAAGTGATTTTCAGAGACCATCACCCCAAGTATTTGATGGGAATTTTTCCTATATTGCAATTAAAGATACCAGCAACTCTAGATTGTTCTGCTTTATAGGCCCCATTACAAAAAACTTCACTCTTCAGATAATTGATTCTCAGACCAGACATGTTTTCAAAGCAATACAAAAGAAATTTTGCATTTGTAGTTGTTGTATCATCTAACTCTAGGAAGATGATTGTGTCATCAGGATACTGTAAGTGTGTTAGGCCACCATCTGTGAGATTAGGGACCATCCCTTTTATTTCTCCTGCCATCTTAGCATTGTCCAGCATTGTTGCTAAAGCATCACTCACTAGATTGAAAAGCAAAGGAGACAGTGGGTCTCCTTGCTAAGCCCTTTGTAGGTTCTAAAATACTTTCTAGGGAGTTCATTAATATTTGTCCCCACTCTACCTCCCTCAATTATCTATTGCATCCATTGTATCCATATTCAGGGTAAAGTTTTTCCTAGCCAATACCTCCATCATGAAGCCCCAATGTACTTTTTCATATACTTTCTCGAAATCTAGTTTCAAAATGACACCCTCTTTTTTACTCACTCTTAACTCATGTAAGACTTCATGTAGAATGACAACCCTTCCAAGATATATCTTTTAGGCATGAAGGCATATTGTTTTTCATTGACCAGTTTCTCATCCACCGATGTTAATCTCGTGGTTACGACCTTTGTAAACCATATGTAGTCCAGATTCAACAAGCAGATGGGTCTATACTGTTTGATATTATTAGCTTCCTTTAATTTGAGAACCAGAGTTATCAGGCCATAGTTCAATCTACAAGGGTTCAGTTCTTCTCTATGCATCATAATAAACATCTCCAAGAAGATATCTTTAATTTCAAGCCAGAATTCTCTATAAAAACCTACAGGCAGCCCATTTGGGCCTGGTGCTGAGTTAGTATCCATGTCTAAAAGAGCTTTCTTAATTTCAGCCATGGTGAAAGGTTTTATAAGTTCTTTTGCTTCCTCTTAATTCAAACTTACTTTAGTGTGCCAGAAGTTCTCTCAAGTGTATGCTGCTATTTGTCTCACTGCCAAACAAAACCTTGTATGAGTTTTCTATATGATTCTTGAGTTCTATCTCCTCTCTAATTTCTTTATCACCATCTTCCAATGAAAAGATTGTGCATTTTTCTTTCTACCGTTTGCAATTCCATGGAAGAATCTGGTATTGGCATCACCTTGCAATAACCATTCCTCCCCCCCCCCCCCCCCCCTCTCTTTTTTTTGCCATTGTATCTCCTCAAAGGTAAAGATTTGTTCTAGAGAATTTTCCAAGTTATACCTAAGCTGCCATTGGTCTGGTGACAGACCAACATTTTCTGCTTTCTCATCTAAATTTTGTAGCTCAGTCATTAGGTTATGCTTATCTTTCTTCATCTGGCTATTTATTAATTAGATTTGCATTCCATCCTGACAGAATTTTCTTATTGTAGATTTAATCAGACTCCAGTAATCCTGTAATCCAAAATTCGCTTGTTGGGGCCACTTTTCTAGGAGCTTATTTTTGAAACCCTCTTGTGTCAACCAGGCCATTTCAAATCTAATTTGGCGTGGTTGCTTCACTCTTTTGTCATCAATGTTAACAATGATGAGACAGTGGTCAGACCCCAGTCAGCATTAGAAAAAACTCTATCAAAGACACACATGATAGGGTTGGTTTGCTTGTTTGTCCAGGTGAACCAACTCCCTTTTCTCAAAAGTTCTTTTATGTTACAATCTGAGTTAAAAAAAAATTAAACATGTCCATCCACCCAACATCAACATTGTCAGATGATTTTTCCCAAGGAAATCTGATCATGTCCTTTATTTTTTTGGTTTAACTCTTGCAAGAACTCTACTTTATTTCCTCTCTATTTGCATAGGACCATAAACATTTATGACTTCCCAGATAAGTTTATTGCTTCTATTTTCAATTTTTATGCTGGAGAAGAAGGTAACACTGTCCATCTCGATTGCATCCAAGCGTCCTTCTTTGACTCCTATTAATGTATCCACAGAGTGCCCTCTAGCAGCAGTCTAATTCCAAGCAAAGTTGCCTCCTTTACTTAAATTTCTGAGTTCACTGTGAGTGAAATCTTGTTTAATTGTCTCCTGCAGGCATATTATATCCACCATGTGAGATCACTCAGTTGTTTCCTTATTCCTGCATGCACCACCCAAATCTCTCACATTCGGAAATAATATCTTCATTTCTTTTGTTGTTTATTGCGGCCTGCTGCCGCACTTCTCTTTGCTTTGCTCATCTTTGTTTCTTCTGCTGTTGGCCTGGAGGACGGAAGGGCCAGCCACCTCTATTTCTCCCACAACCTCTTTTGTCTTTGTGTTTCCTTTGTCAGTTCCATCATATACAGGCTGTCAATTGCGGTGCTTAATTCCCTCTGCTCCCTTCTAGTTTTTGTCTTTTGTCCATCTCTATTTTTGCTTTTGCAGCCACAAGAGTTGCCTTGGCCTCTTCATGCGCCTCCTGCATCATGGTAATTAATGTTTTCTTCCACTGTCTTTTTCCGAATCTCCTAGGTCAATGTTCTTCTCCAATTGAGCTGGGTTAGTAGTATAAATATAATAGAAGAAGTGAAATTCCAGCTGGCTGGCCAAAGTACCGGATGGTACGTACCATGCACCCAAGGATTGGGAAGCCAAAGACACCGACACTGTGTACAGTGTGCTTGCTGCTAGCTGCTTGGTCTAGGATGCTACGCTGGCGCAACGCTAATAAGATTGTGGCTCCGAAAGTAGAAGGTGCCCGTGGCCGCTAGTGCTGATCAAAGCAACAGTACGTAGTTGAGGTTGCCGCCTCCCGCTGACTTCTCGCGAGCGGGTAACCGATCAATAACGAGTTAATCCCCATGCATGACCCCATGGCGGCACCGTTCTTCGCGTCGGTCGGTCCGGCATCCGTGTTTGGGTGTAAATGTTCAGCCAACCATTAGCTACATCCTTGAATTCTCACAGGCGCAGCAGGTTTGACATCGTGCACGCATGTCGTCGTTGTGTCTCAGACAGAGACCCTTGCACATCAAGTCCGACCAACAACAGTCCACCTCGTGAAGGTGTTATACTCGTCAGACACTTGATACGGCGACATGATTTTGAGACGACACTCGTCAGCCAGATCTGGAATGTGAACTGAACTTGACACAGTCAGTGCACGCTAGCTGATCGCCGCCGCCGGCCGTGTCCAATGCAAGCTGCGCACTTGTCCGTCGCTCAGCTGGAGCTGGTGGTAGCCAGCGCAATCCAAGTGTGAGTGGACGTCTCCGTGTGAGCACATGCTGCTTGAGCTCCCTCCGTCCCTTCTATAAATACCAGCGCCAAGCCTCTTCGCCTCCCCTGCATTAGTGCTTCCAGCCAGTTAAGCAAGTTACTTAAGTTCCTGGCAAAAATAGTAGTAGTTGCTAGTGTCATCTCTCTCGCGCTCTCGCTCGCTCAGCTAGCTCCAGCGGACATGCATGCATATGGCGGGAACGAAGGGAAGGGGAGGAGGAGGAGAGATGAGCTGGATCGGCAGGAAGCTGTTCCTGTACAACGTCACCATCGGCCTCTACGCCATGGATTGGTGGGAGAGATGCCTCTTCAGTATCCTTCATTTCCTAATGACGCCTAATTTCTCTGTGTTCTCAGTCTCATCAGGTTTCCCCTTCCGATCTTTCGTGTGTTTGGTTCTGCATGTTAATTCCCTACCTCCATCAGTCAGGACTCAGGACGAAACACATGCATCCCAGTTTTCATGGTTTCCATGCATTCATGAGATTGTATTGTTCTTCATGTATTCTTTGCAAATTAGTATTTTGGTTACGCGGGTCTCCTTGGTTTGGGGCCGAATTCCACTCCAAAGTTTAAAGTTTAAGAGACGGGGTCTAAAAGAATCTAGGTTTATTCAGGGATGATTAATTAAGTCTCATGAAGATGACATCCCAGTTAAACACTTCTACTACAGTTAGTATAACCGCCCGTAAAATGGAATATTTGCTCCATGCCCATGCTCGAGGGCCACCTTGCTTTGCTGATGTACTTGTAATAGGCCTTGTTATGCTCTGGTCGAGATGGTATCCGTTGCCATTTTGTTGCCTAAATAAAGGATTTGACCAACTAAGAAAAATAAACGAAGATATAGGGTGACATTTAGCTTTGAGAGATAAGGAGTTAAAATTTTGGTGTTCCTTGAGCATTGTTTGAGCTAATAAATATGGGTCACTTCTGATTTATTGTTGAAAATATTTTCTTGATGGTGCACTTGTGCTTGTTTGTCCTTAACACATACATTAGACAGCATTGTCTTGATACTCCTGTGGTTCTTCTGCTACAATAGTACCAAATCTATGTGGCAGGCATTTGACATGTAAGTTTTCCTTTCTCATTCTCCTTAATTTCCTTTTAATCTATATTAATACACAAGTGCACAACTATATTTTATTTTTTTCCCCACATCATGCCTATAATTTGGTGATTTCTGACTCAACCATAAAGTGATATACCATTACATAGCTACATCTCTTCTATGTTTCAGCCACCTCAAGAGTAGCGTGGAGCTAGGAACAAGCAACTATTCCATGGTGGCGCTGTCCTAAATAATATGAGAAAGTTGCTGCAAAAAAATCCCATGCATACGAAGAACTGCGGTGTGAGAATTGCGAATGCTAAACGGTTATTTATATATAAAAATTTAAGAATTGCCTCCAATACCCAAGCAAGGTTGCTGTGCTACGCTTAAGCATATGCTCTCACAATGCAAGTGTGTATGTACATGTAGCGCTTCAGTAAGAATCATGAGAAAGTAGTAGTCCTGCATTTTGTACATTGTACTGCAGATAGTAAAAGAAAAGTTGTATCCCCGATGCAGCCATATTTAAATCAAATCTACTCAACCTATTTGTTGATTAAATTACTATCACAGACTAGAATTATTTACAAAGTGTGCTTTTATTAATTATTAAAGGGTTCTAAATATGGGAAAACAATCTCAAATAATGAGGCTGGAATAGTTTTTCTTTTCCGACTGTTGGGCAAGGCCTAGCCGTAGCCCATTTGAGTTATGGGCTAGAGAAAATCCATGTTGTTGGCCTGTTTATGCCTTCTGGGTCCAGCAAACCATCAGAGTGAGAAAGATTGAAAGAAGCAGAACATCTTCCCTTAAATGCCGTGTTTCAAAAAGGGCGGTTCTCTTATTCAGCATTTATCTTATTCGGATTTAAACTGAGCCTTCAAATGGATCCTAATTCCAGCATTCAAATTTACCGCGTTGCTGATTTGGGACATGTGGCCATGTTTTGTTGGAATTGGAGCAAACAAGAACAGAAAGTAATAAAGTTGAAAGAAAGAAAGAAAAAAACAGACAGATGATACAAACCTGAAGAGAAATCACGAGACTGATCGAAGTAGACGATTCTTTTTTTTTTTGAAACGAAGTAGACGATTCTGATCCGACGTATTGGGTAGTAGATGCCATTACCTATCCGGCTATCCCTGATGAGCGAAGACAATCATCATAGTCTGTCCAGCCCTACATCAACTCATCTCATCCGATGTACCGTGAAACTTAGTGAAGCTGCAAAAATAGTGAAGAGTGCACAAAAAAAAAAATCCCAAAGCATGCCTGGTCTACCTTGCGATCTGGAAGAATTCGTGTCAGAGTAAGGGGTCTCTGCAGAGTCTGCCAGCCATGAGGCCACCATGGCATCTTCACAGGACGGGAAGAACAAAATTGACCGGCTCTCTCTACAACAACAGCAGCTCTTGTAGAGGGGGGAAAAAAGAATTCTAAAACAGATCATGGGGCCACATTCCAGTGTCAGTGCCTCTCGTGCGGGTCCCGGAACCAGTCGTGCTGGACTGCCGTTGGGTGCTTGGAAGAAAAGTCCACTGATTGCAGCTGCTGCATTCTCTCGGCGGCCAAAGTGGACCCGCCTGGTGCTGACTTCAAACCGGATCGGCTGGGCCTGAAACGAGAAGGAACCGGTCCAGTAAAACAAGGCAGGGACTAAACAAGCACACGGCTTTTCCTTTCTTGCGCTCACAGGACTGATGATTCTTGTAATTCGAGATACGCCCCTGCGAGCTTGTACGGTTACTGCCGCACGATGTACTCCCTCCGCTACTTGACAAAGAGAATACAGTCCCAAGTAAAGGTCAATGTGAAATGATCATCCACGCCCTTGTAAATTAAACAATATGATACAACTTTTTCCTTCTCTCAAAGGCTCAAAAGCTTCTGATTAGGTTAGTGAGTGAAATATTGCAATAGTTATATTTTTACATCCTTAATGGATAAATATGGTGAAACATTTTCCTAAGTTAATAGACTAACGAAGATGAAAGAAAATGTACTATGGGGGAGTTCAGACAAAAAACAAAAAACAGGGGCGGAGCCAGAATTGGTGCACGGCCCGGGCTAAAGAAGTGAACACCTATCTTGAGCTAAAACTGGCTTCCTGAGTCTTGCTTTTCTATATCTGAGATCATATTCTTTAGACTAACCAGCTAATAAAGCATACATATACTACAGGGAGCATATGAGCTGGACCCGAGCTGCAGCCCCCAAGCCCGGGTCCTAGATCTGTCCCTGCACAAGATGAACTTAAAGAAGAGTTACCTTGATCATCTTTTTATATTGGTTTGGTTTTAGAAAAATACCAAGAGAAACCTATGGCAAATGCTGGTTTGACATAAATTATTTCATATATGCTGAACACTAAATTTACAGGGACGCGTAGCTTTTTTTCATGAGTCAAATATTCTTGGTAAAAGTAATGTAATAATGGCATCCATCAGGGGGTTCAGCGCACATTTCCCATCAGGGTCATCCTATATAAGCGACAACCTCTGTATCCCCCGATAGAGCACCATCGATTCAGAGAGTTCAGACTTCAACTAGAAACAGAGGAACACGCGCGCCCCCGATTCGGAAAGGTTAGCGCAGGAAGACTGCCGCAGAGGAGATGGCGGGCGAGATGAGCTGGGTGGGCAAGAAGATCCACCTCTATAACGTCACCATGGGCCTCTACATGCTCGATTGGTGGGAGCGGTGCCTGTTCAGTATCCTTCGACTACTTCTCGATCCGAATTCAGTTTCTGGCCATTCTCTTTGTGAATTTCACCCTCGCCGCGCTCAGAACTAGCGTCACCTAGGGTTTTTTTGTTAGATCCACGTTTGGGTGCTTCCCTTCCATCAATAATTTCAGATTTCGGTTGGGTACTGGTCCAATTCGTTCATGTGGGGGGAAAAGAATCCCATCTCTGAATCGGCCAGGCGTTGCTTGGTTTCGTCGCGATCACCAGCATTTATTCCAATTGGTTGTACATGGTTATTCATTTAGTTAATCGCATCAAGTAACTACTGGGTTTTGTTTGCTACAGTGTCCTTTGTGTCATCTGTTTATCTATCTAGTTCTAGGATTGTGCATCCTTAACTGTAGCAGACATATTGGTGCTGATCCTGCTCTGGTTCGTCTGCTTGAATGGCTCACGCTTCGCCACTGACGTCTTCGAGAGGTATCTACCGCAATCAAACTTTAGACTTGTTAGACAAATTTAGTTAATCTCTAAATCTGCAAGTCCCAAATTGTAAAGGGGAGCACGAACCGGTGAGCCTAGTAAGTCTGAACTTTCACCGGTCTGTTATCTGGGTATCTATAGCTATGTTTCTGACATGTGATCTTTATGTGGTGTTCTATGTGTATCAAGAAGTTAGTCCATCGTTATAACTGCAGTTATTGGGACATGAGTTCTTAGTTTTGTTCAATCCATTCTAAATTGAAAGCTGTATGAGTGCAGGGTTCTCCTTAGGCTTGTTTGGTGCATTCAAAAGTAGAGAAAATCAGAAAACAAAATGGACTTTATGAAGGTTAGGGAAAAGAAACAGTGCTTGGAACTTATAATGATCAAGCTATAAGCCTCTAACTAGGCCAACGTTTTTCTAGCACATTCGTGTAGTTTTGCCCTATGCAAGATACTGAAGATAGTGTAATCTAGCAGACTAAATATGTTCTTAGATTGACTTCGAAATTCCAACGCTCTCCCAGTTGCAATGCTAGGCTATTGAAACAAAAATGATTATGTACAGGAATGCAGATCTATATCTCTTGGTGGCCAATTTAACCATTGGCTTTCGATTCTAAGGTCGATTTTTGTATTTGAGTGCATCAGTTCAGCTGAAAACTACTTCTCCAGTTGCAACTGCCCTGAGTCTATCATCTTCAAAGAAGGGGTCAACTAATTGTTTATGACCTGAATATGACATGAAATGGGGTATTCCCTTACACCTGGGGTGTTGGAATATGGAACAGGCAGTGTTTTCCAGTCATGCACATTTGAACTGAGCATCAGTCTGGTTCTTCCAATCATAGCAAATTAGTAAACTACTACGTTTTCTTGCCGGTTGCCCATCTCCAACAAATAGACTGCCAACATTCCATCTACTCCATTTCTGTCAACATCTCATCACTCCTCTGAAGGAAAATTGATCCATTTTTTCTATAAAAGAAATCAACCATCATAATTTTCTGCACCTTAAGTAGCTGCTTGATAGTTACTCATTCTCATAAGGCGTGTTCTGATTTGAATTTTGACAAACAAATCAGTCGAATTATATGCGTGTTTGGTGTACAAAAGTCGTATCATTAGCATTCTATTTTGGAAATGCTTTTATATAATAGAACTTCTAGCAATTGGCAGTATATCAGTGAAGTTATTTATAGGTCAAAATCCATTTGTGAAGTATTTTTCCTAACCAAAATATACCCTAGGTAAATGGAGGGAGCAGCTACAAACCGACCTCCCATCTCATTTTTTGTGGCTTATCAGTTTCAGCTGTTTGTTCGATTTCTTTTCACTAATGATTAATCATATCATGAACTAAACTTTTAGTTTTACGAGTTTGTGTGACTCATGAACTTTATTTCTAATGAACCTCTTTCAGCCACCTGAAGGCGCGGATTCTCCAAGGCGCAAATTACGGCATGGGAATTGGCATGCCTTCCTCCTAAGCCTTCAGTGAAAAACGCTGAAGCAGTTTAAATCTTCTGGTTTTGAAATCTGAATGGCTTCAAATAATTTAGTACTGTAATTGTGTGTACTGATAGTTCCGAAATGTAAGATGCTTAAAGTTCTGATTGTTTTGTTATTCTTGTACCATGTGTGGTTATAATTTTGACTGCACGCATCACACTGAGTTCATACTGTAAAATCATTTTGATCAGTATAATATGTTTTGTTACTCTTGTACATAGTCATAGTTTTGACTGCCCGGTACCACATTCAGTGTTCAAAATGTAAACTCATTTTGTCAGTTTAATACATCTCGACGCACACCTCTTTCTCATCCTTTACTGCGCTGGCCTGCAGGCACTTCAAAAGTTATATGTTTCTGATATTATAATTTAGTAGTATTACTGGTGCCAACATAGTGTCTTGGAATATACCAGCCACACCAGCTATGTATAATGTTGGAAGTTCTTCCATGAGGTTGGACTCAATAATAGAAATCCCTTAAAACCCATTTGAAACAAGTCATTTTGAAGAAATTTGGTAAGAAGTCTAGGTTTCAATAGTTTGTTCTGAAGTCATATGGAACCTTTCTTTTCTCCAAGGGATTTGAACCTTTTGAAAGTTTAAGATCTTGTTGAAATAGCTCAACAACCGGTACAATTTTTAGGATCAGCTACTAACTACAGAAAGGCTCCAAGTATCCCCATGGGCTGGAAATTCCAAGTCCACACAGTTATTTCCTTTGAACCATCCAACATTTATCCATTTAAATGAATAAGAGCGAATTTCATTTCCAGCTATTGTAGTACTTCCATTGAAAGTTCATTTCCATTGAGTTAAATTTTCAATGACAGTAGCATCAGGTTGGAGTTTTATTTTTGGAAAACCAAATTTGGACCCAAGGTGTTGCTCCTATTATTTCGCACATTCGCTTTTCTTAAAATTATACAAGTAAAAAAAAAGGAAAAAAAGGGGGTGGGCAATCTTGCACTCTCCGACATTTTTGAGAAATACTCGAACGATTATTTAGACATGAAGATGATGCTACCCATGAAATGTTGGAAGGTACTCTCCACGTGTTTGTTTATCCAGACTCCAGTGTTGTTTCCTCCAGTTTTGAAGGAAGATCTTCAGGAAAATTAGAGAATCATTACAGATTGAACCCTGATTGAAAATTTTCATCACAAAGAGCCTTTGGAAACAAAGATTTCGACCGTCAAACTTCCATATGGATGGAATGGGCTACTGTTAAATCTGAGGGGCTGGAGCCTTACAAGCAGTGTTATCTGTACTGTGTTTCTAAAAAATATAATGGAAAAAGAAGTAAGGTCGGGCTGGTCTGGCCCATTTAACCCAGCACCACACGGCCCAAATGTAGCCACGGGCTGGGCTTAGTCTGGCGGGCTCCGTCCGGACCGTGGGATCGGATCAGGTCTTATGTCGCATGTTGGTGTTGTCTCCTCCCCCGCGGCCGCCGGTAGCCGCACCTCCTCCGAACCAAGCAGTTCCAAAGTCAACAAATACACAGGGATTGAGATTCCGAAGGACAAGAGGATTGTGTTCCACAAGTGGATTGGGGCGTGAAGGAACTGCGGCGGCCTGCCTGGTTGGGCGTGGCAGCGGCAGCAGTGGCGGCAGGAGGAGCAGGGGGTCGATTCGTCGACTGCCTTGCCCGCCCGGCAGGCAGAGGCAGCAACACACAAGCCAGCGCCGGGCTCAAACCCTAACCAACCCCAATCCCACGGAGCCATGGCCGCCACCACCACCATCACCACCGCCGCTGGTGACTCGACAAGTCCAGAGATTACAACATTTCATAACTTTTACCTCACAAGTCTGATAATTATTTATTACAAGTCTGATAAACATAAAAACTTTATTCAGAGTTTAAAAAGCAGCGGAAAGATAACACGTTCATCTATCATCGATTCGGATACCACAATGAAACCCGTATGTGGCATCACTCGGCAGAGTCAACGTTGGCCGGGGACGGATCCCACTCCACAGACCAACCAGGCGAAAAGGTGCAAGGCCAAGTCAAACCAGCTATCATTTCTTCAAAAGACGCACCTGAAAATAATACCACAAGCAAGGCTGAGTATACTAATACTTAGCAGGGCTTACCCGACTATTGATATGTAAATAACCGACTCCTAAGCATGCATGGCTCTAAGACTTTAGGTTTTCTTTTTGCTGAAAAGCAACAAAGAGTAAGTCCTTAATTTCATATTTTAGCTTTCAATATTCTAGTTCATTTAACCGTTCTAAGTGAGTATCTTTCTCTAACCAAACATGGTGGAAAAACAATTAATCATCCAACAAGTTTAATCATAGTCGTGGTTCCTCTTGTTACTCTATGTGGCAGAAGTATTAAGCAGTCTCAATTACCGCGAGAAACGGACGATTCGAATCGAATTTCTTAACCTTGCAAGGTAAACCTAACACACACGCTTGGAGCACCGAAGGGTCGCCCCAAGCAACTTTTCCCCTTTCTTTCCGGGTTGTGGATCAGGGTCACCCTCCCCGACTACAGAGCCACGCTCTGCACTCGCATGTGTATACGCATCTGAACTTTGTTCAAGTAGGGTGAAAGTAAAGTCCACTTGTCGGGCCAATCAGGTACTTAAGCTTATCGAGTACCATATTTTCGACATGTGGTTAGTACGTTCAACGCTTAACCACCACTACCACACACTGCGGCCTTAGCATTTTTCTCTACTCAGACAGGGCCTCAACCATGAGTATCGTACCACAGCCCCGCCTGTCGACCTTATAGTTGCAGTATGTGGTAAATCATTCAACTCCTATAATTCTCGAGAGTGATAGAAAATCACTCGACTTTTACCGAACCTATTAGCAGAGCATCTACTCGAACCCCTAGTTCTAGTATTCATTACATAGGTGCCTAGGATCATGCAGCTAGGGTTCCAATCAACTCCTATGAACTTAAATGCGCAGGTAAAAATGAATAGTAGTTGCATAAATTGAAACACTGGGATCATGCACCGGGGCTTGCCTTCTTAGGCAAAACTAGTCGGGGGTTCTTCCGAACTTTGGTTTGGGTCTTCAGCAACTTCAGTTAGATTAATTTGAGTTTCGCGCTGCTCACTCTCGGACTGGGGCACCAGCTCATAGGTTCCATCGGCGAGAGTAGTCGATTCTATATGAATGCACATGTATGAGTGGTTTTAAAGGCACAAAATAATAAACTATTTCACAATAAAGTAGTCATGCAACAAAACTCAAGTTAAGCACTTTATTTTTCTTTCCTTGGGCAGTCATTTTTGGAGTACTTATCTGGATTAACTAACTTCATTAAGTAAGTGAGTGGTTTTGTCATTTCGTAAACGGCTTGGGTTAATCAAAACTACTCGTAGAGGTAGTTTCTAGGGTTGAGATTTTTATGCAAAATACGTTACCTAAGTACAAATTCACTATAAATTTTTAGCCATTTTCATTCGGCAGGTTAATTACGAAAAATACAGTAAACAACTACTACTAGGATCAAGATCTATTTGTGCAGAACAAACCATTGAAGAATTGGTGCTCAACATTTTACCGAACAAACTTACTTGCACGAGTATGCTACTGTAAATTTTGTAGATTTTTCCTATGCAAGGATCATAGGCTAAAATTCTAGTTTAACTGCATCTAGCATATAACAAAAGTACTCGAAACATCTAGTTGTGATTGGATTCAGTGCATGAAATTTTTATGAAAGCCTATACTCTTAGTACAGAGCTACCATCCAAATCTCATGAGCAGTTCTTTCCAAAAACTCTTGAAACAATCAAAAGACATTTAAACTTGATTTAAATCTACAGCTAACATTTTGTGGAAAACAGTACAAGATCTTTTTATAAAGTTTTAGATCTTAACTTAAGGAGTTCAGAACATTTTAGTTTGTATTTTTAGGATTTTTTTGTGAATTGTTTTGCATTTTCAAAGTTCATAGGTTGGTTTTCAAATTTCTAATTTCTATTTTACAAAGGTGTCCCCGAGATTTTACGGAAATCTCCCTGGAAATATTGAAATCGAAGCAATGGGTCCTTTGTGCAGGGGAATGGCGACGGCCGGCCAAATTTCGGCGACTAGGGTCGCCGGCAGCGAGGAGCGAGGGTGGGAGAGGCAAGAGGGGACCAAACCGTACCTGTTTGTGGCCTTGGGTGGGGAAGTGGTGGATCGAGATGGCTCGCCGGCGGTGGCATAGAGCCGGCAACGGTTGCGGGTGGTGGTGGTGGCGCTCCGGTGAGGGAGAGGGTGCGGGAACCAGCTCTGCAGCTTTGGTGTGAGGCGAAGAAGGTAATGGGACGGTTGGTTTGGACAATGTGGGGGCGGAGCGGCGCGTCACGCGGGTGGTGGCTCGCCGGAGTTGGGTTGGGGCGGCGAGCTCAGGGGCCTCGGGTGGGCTTTTATAGGCGCGGGAGGGAAGATGGCGACTTGGGCACAAGCTGCTGGGGAAGGTGCGACCAGGGGTTCCAAAACCGGGGGTGCGACTGCCTCGCTGTCGCCGGCGAGGCTCGCCGTGGCGCCAGCAGCGCCCGTGGCAGGAAAATGCCGCCGCGTGGAGGCTTCCTGAGGGGGGGGGGGGGGAGCGGGATTTTGTGGACCAGCGGGGGATCTCCAGGGTGCTAGCGGGTCCACTTGGCCGGGCGGCCTCAGTTGCGCTGGGGTGCGCCGGCCAGCTGGCCTGCCGGCGATGGGACAGGGCAGAGGGAGGAGAGAGGAGGGAGAAGGTGATGAGACTTAAGCGCAAACAACAAAAACAGCAGGGGCCAGGGTGAAAAGGGAGCTAAAACTCATTCTTTCTAAGGTCAAATCAAGAATATTTGAATACCATTTTTGCTCAACTTTTCAAGATATGCATTTTCTCTTTTATGACTATGTTCGTTTGAGCAATGAATAAAAAATTATTTTGAATTTCCAAAAACAAGTATCTAAATGACATGTCATTTCATGTAGAATTTTGTTGCTCTTGTTATGACAGATATGCCATTAAATTTTTAGGGTCATTTGTGCTCAACTTTGAAGTTACAAGGGTTTGTTTGCAAGGGTTCACATGTATATGCATATATACATATACACATATACATTTTCTTGAACGGTAGATTTTGTTAAGTTGTTTGATACTTTTCTTGTCCTTTTATACCTGATTCCATGTTATAGATCTTCATTTTGCCATTTAGACACTCAAGGTGTCACATCGGCAGGAAGAAGAAGCGTGAACGTTGGCTGGCGAAGAAAGGGCACAAGCAGAATGGGGACGCGTAGTTCCGCGAGACGTCTTCACTGGTGGGAGAGAGTTGCGTGCGCGTGTGTTCCGCTGGTTGCGACCAGCTGTACGGTGGGCCCAGGATGTCAGTGGGCGTGTGCGTGGGTTTAAAAGGAGAAGAGTTGGAACTTTGTAAGCCATCGATGAATTAATAGAAACTCGATCTGAGATAAAATATCCTCATGATCTTTCTGAATTCCCTTGTTATTCCTGATCTAGATCCGATCTACTACTCTCCAACCTCTAGTTCTTGCCAGCCCTTCCCCAATTCCTCTTCTAGGTTCCTAATATTGGGTATCAAAGCCAAATTCCACCACCACCGCTACCTGTTCGACGAAGTGCGCCACTAATTTCGTGCTGGCGTCGAACAAGATCTCCGACGAAAACCCCTATCTGAAGCCCCACCCCGCCGCCACTAGACAACAGTTGCACATGGCATCGATGGAGGCCCAGTTGACCGATTTCCTCAAGTAGTACAAGGACGACCGGAGGAAGGCGGAGGAGGCGCGCGAACTTGCGGCGGCAGATCGACTGGTGCAGAAGCAGGCGCTGGAGGCCCTACAGCGTGCTGTCGATGGGTGGAAGCCGATGGAAGATTGAGTTCGGAAACTTCAAGACGCGGTGGATGGACTACGCCACCAGGTGGAGAATCTGGAGAAGAACCCCATGCTGGTTGCGACCTCCTCGAGGAGTGCCGGAGCCATCATCAAGCCTGATACATCGACGTCCTTGCTCAGCACACCTCCCGCAGGGGTGCGCGACGGGCCTAATGGCCACCGTTTTTATCATGATTACCGGAGGAAGGCTCTGGGGTCGTTTATGACTCAGACGCCACCTCCGGTCACAGGTATGCCGGTTGCGCCACAATTTACTACATCGCCGTTCAATTTTTCTGATGGGAAGAACAAATCATCGTCTGCTGACCATTCTTCTTATGCGTTGGTAAATCATGTGCCAAAATTGGATTTCCCGGTGTTTGATGGGGAGCATCCACACTACTGGAAGAGAAGATGTGAAGATTATTTTGGTGTTTCTGCAATCTCGCCGAAATTATGGGTGCGGCTGGCAACTTATCACTTTTCTCGGCAGGCCTATCTCTGGTTGTAGTCAAAGAAGGAATTCTCTTCTTGGAGTGATCTCTGTAACAAGCTAATTGAGCGCTTTGGCCGGGATCAGTATCAGGACCTCATCAGACAGTTGTTCGAGACTCGATAGACTTCTTCGGTGATGGATTACATGCCTCGATTTGAACCCTTGATGAACCGAATTCTGGCTCACAATGCAGCTTATGATCCTGTGTTCTTTACCACCAGATTTGTGGATGGGTTGAGGGAGGATATTCGCACTATGATCCTGCTCCACCGTCCCAAGGATTTGGATACTGCATTAGCTCTAGCTACTTTGCAGGAGAGCAATCGCTCAGGAACTCGAGGGCGTTCAGAGCGTGACACTCAGTACTACAGCCGCGGTCTAAGTCGACCTCTATTGCTACTAGCATCACCAGCGAGGCTGCCTATGGAGACTAGTATTTCTGATAAGAGATTGACGGACTCAAGGGCAGGGGAAGATAAACTGTCTGCGATGAAGGCATATCGCCGTGCCAAGGGGCAGTGCTACAAGTGTGGAGAGAGGTGGTCTCACACTCACAAGTGCAATACCACGGTTTAGTTACATGTGGTAGAGGAACTCCTGGAATTGTTACAAGTGGAGGAACCCGTCATTACCGAGATCCATGAGGACAGTGAGGAAGAAACTCCAATGTGTCTGTCTAAACTTGCAGTTGATGGTACTGAAGGCCCTCGAACAGTTAGATTGGTGGGCCAAATTGATGACCAGAAGGTGTTGATTCTGGAAGCTCTCATAGCTTCATTAACATAGATACAACTTGTATGTTGGACAGGGCAAGGACTGCATTGGAGCCCATTTTTGTGAGAGTAGCTAATGGTGACACATTGTCATGTACCAGTATGCTTCATGACTGTCCATGGTGGGTACAGGGGCAGACGTTTAGCACTGATTTCAGGGTGAGCTAGCAGCACTGCCATGAAGCATACTGTTGACGCCAGATTTTGACACGTGTTGAATCGGCGTCAGGAGGAGAAGATTGGCCGATGCGGCAGATCTGAAAGCTACAGAAAGAAATCGGCCGATTGAAGTAACAATTGGAAATCGGCCGATTGGTGGCGCGGCCTATGCCAACAGGATGGGATTATTCCAGAAGATGCTGGTCAAAAGCTGGTCAACAGGGCACGCCAAGTCGGTCAAGGAGCAATTGAAGGGAATCCTGATTGGATTAGGGAACGGCGGCGGAAGATTCTGCGGGAGTCCGTTTCCTTTAAAAGTTCTTATAGATATAGTAGTTTTCCTGTTTTTTAAATAAGGTTGTAACAAGTCGTGATCGACCAGGAGTCCTAGCTTTAGGGTATAAATAGGAGTCGTCAGGGTCTTGCAATACATCAATCAATACATCAATCAACAATAATACTTCTACTTTTCCAGCAATGTACTTTCAAGTCGGCGACTTCGCCAATATTTTCTTCTTCCACGAGTTCGTACGGATTGGCAGGGCTGCATCAACTTGATCTCCGGCCAATTGGTAGGTTCCGCTTACCGAGTAATATCCGAGCTTTAGCTACGGGCGCATCGCTGTGGCTTCGTTTGGATTTATTCACCAGTTATCGATATTTACTAGAATTGCAAGTTTTACCTGTTATTCTAGTATTATCACCAGTTATCCAGCTTGAGATCAGGATAATCGGCTTCGTCATTGTTCTCCTTCGATTTATTATCTCACAGCCGATTAGATCTATTTCAAGTGTTGTCCTTGCAGTAGTCGTCTAGATCGCTCCAGCAGTTTTCTTTACGATTACTATACGATCATCGGCTGATCCATAGCCGATCATCTCTACAGCAAATCGGCCGATTCGCCGCCGACGCGCTCCTCAGGACAGATCGGAACTCCAGCCGATCGACGCGCCTGGAATTTAATACTCTATTTCCTTGTCAATCAACAGGTCAGATTGACTGGCACGCCGCGCGAACTGCACCAGGGCGATAACCCGAACAGGAGCTAAGCAGATTCTCCCGGGTCGTGTGTCCGATGCTGAAGACCCATCGGTCGATTCCTATCCGGCCGATTTTAGCGCCAACACACTTTTGGCACGCCCAGTGGGACCATCCAAGATCTGATATGTCGAAAAACGCAGAAATCTCTGACAGCAACATCATTGAGGTCACAGAAGCTGATCTCAAGGACGACCAGAGGGAAGAATTGGCCAAACATCTGGAAGATTACAAGAAGATGTACCTCCAGTTGTTCAGTCGTACCAGAAGCGGGGAAGCAGTCAAGAAAGCCCCTATTCTAGCATCTCGCCACATCACCATTGCTGAAGACTCGGGCAAGATGTCAGAGATGATTCAACAGTCCGTGTATCAAGCATTCATCGACCAATCCTCGGTGATGAGCAACACGGTGTATAACGCCGTTGTCAACTCTCTAGCCAGCGGAGCCGTTCAAGGCTATCAGGGACCGGCATATGCTCCCCCAACTACTCTGCCAGCCAGAAGCCTACCATACACATCCCAATCGGCTCCTCAGCTGATATTGACGCAACGCGAGGGGTACAGCTCTCCACCACCTCCGGCGTCTCCAAGATACAGCGGTGCACCATGTCTCCCGTCGCTAGCGCCGCTTCAACCCGTTCAGATGGCTTCTGTGCAAACACTACCTACAAGCTCAGCGCCTTGGGGGACGTCAGCCACAGCGTATTTTCCCGAGCCAGCGGACGGGCATGGCACTTATTCGGTTCAGGTGCCATACCAACCGGCCGCCCGGCCGACAGTTTCCCAGTATCAGCCGATCTTACCAGAAATCGGCAGGGGGGCAAACATTGTGGAAGCTTTCAGAGGCACGGCGCCAGCAGTGACGTACGAAGGGGGTGCGGACTCGTTTCGCCATCAACTATCGGCCGCTCAGCAAAATTCGCCGATTCATCACCCGGCCATACCAGCCCTTCAGCATATGCCCGCGCCACGAACAACTGTTCATCAGCAGCAGGTGGATTGGACGGCAAGAATAGCAGAAGTAATCCAGGATCAGTTTGGACTGAAGCCGAAAGTTCAAACTTATACTTACAAGACGCCGTATGCATCGGCCTATGACTCGCTGCCGTTCCCACACCGCTACAAAGTTCCTGATTTCACCAAGTTCTCAGGGACGGACGACACATCCACTGTGGAGCATATCAACCGATTCATCATCCAGTGCGGAGAAGCTGCCACGCAAGATGCTCTGAGGGTGCGTTTATTTTCATCATCTCTGTCCGGATCGGCCTTCCAGTGGTTCACCACTTTACCGCTAAATTCTATCGTCACTTGGGCCGATCTGGAGAAAGAATTCCACAAGTACTTCTATGCAGGAGTGCACGAGATGAAGATCTCGGATTTGACCAGTCTCAGACAGAGGAGCGATGAACCAGTGACAGGGTATATACAGAGGTTCAGAGAAATCAGGAACAAATGCTACAGTCTGGCTCTGACCGATGCACAGTTGGCCGATATCGCTTTCCAAGGCCTCTTGCCACAAATCAAAGAGAGATATGCTGCCCAAGAGTTTGAGAGCCTGAGCCAAATCGTCCACCGATTATCAGGGCAAGAGGTCCGACCGTTCGAACAGCGGAGGAACTTCCAAAAGAAGGTGGCATACTTGGAGAGATCTGAATCCGATGCGGAAGAAGAAATCGGCCTGGCAGAATGGGTAAAAGGAAAAAAACCAATATCTTGCCCCTTTGGCAAGAAGGAGCCAGAGACATTCGGCTTTGACACGTCAAAGGCCGATAAAATTTTTGATCTACTACTTCAGGAAGGGCAAATTAAGCTGTCTCAACATCACACCATCCCCACGGCTGATCAACTCAAGAAGATGAAATACTGCAAGTGGCACAACGCTACTTCTCATGACACAAATGAATGTAAAGTCTTCCGCCAGCAGATACAATCGGCCATTGAACAGGGGCGGCTTAAATTTGAAACTCCAACCAAATCGGCAAAGCCGATGAAGATAGATCAGCATCCCTTCCCGGCCAACACGGTTAACGCTGGAGGAGACTCGAGTCAAACCAAGGTGCTGACGTCAGAATCGGCGAGAAGAGGCGGCGTTGTCGACCCCAGGAGGCAGATCACGACGGAAGAAATCAGAAGAAATAGGCGAGGGCTAGAACGACCACGCAAACCCGTCACCTCCCAATTCTTACTCAGTAAATATCGGCAGCAGCAAGAACAGGCAAGATACCAGGAAGAGACGATATGCCGGCATGAAGATCACTGGCAATGTCCGTTCTTCATCCACTGCTGGGAGAACGATATCAGATTGCCATCTGCCGACAACTGTCCGGAGTGTAACGGATTGAGCCGCAACGATCGCCCGAGGCCACACTCTAGGGACAGAGGATCAGAGCTGATCAACAGAAATCGGCGCGAAGAACGACGCGTTTCGGTGCATGATCGGCTGGGGGGCAGAGTTGACCAGTACAGCAGGTCAAAAAGCAAGATCGGCCAGCGAGATGGACTGGGGGGCAGAATCAGCGCACACGATCGGCTGGAAGAGATGGCCGATGACAGGGTATCAGACGAAGATCCCCAAGGGAGGGAACCGGATTGGGAACACGCCAGATCATCGGCCAAACCAGGGAATCCCAGGTGGTGTCCCGATGGCCTATCCAGATCCCAGAAGCGAAGGATCCAACGCCTATGCCAGTGGGAGCATCAAGAAGAAGAACAAAGACATGCGCCAGAGAGAAGGAATGTGAAATCTCGAGTTTGGCGCCCAAAGAAAAACGATCAGGAAACGAACAACCAAGAATCGGCAGCCGAAATTGATATGGTATTCATACTGCCGATGGAGTTCATGGAGCCCAACGATCGAGATAAAGTAACAAGAACAGAAGAAGAACAAATGGCACAACTGGTATTAGAGCCGATGACGGCTACGTTTGAGAAACCAGAAGAAGAAAAACGGCAGCATCTCAAAGCGCTGTTTCTCAAGGGCTATGTCAACGGGAGACCCGTCACCAGATTACTGGTAGATGGGGGCGCGGCAGTTAACATCATGCCATATGCCATGTTCCGCAAGCTGGGCAAGGGCGATGACGACCTTACCAAGACGGACATGATGCTGAAGGATTTCGAAGGCAACGTGTCACCCGCCCGCGGAGCGCTCTGCGTCGACCTCACCATCGGCAGTAAGACCCTCCCTACCACTTTCTTCGTTATTAATGGCAAGGGGTCCTATAATATGCTGCTTGGTCGCGACTGGATACACGCAAACTGTTGTGTCCCATCTACAATGCATCAATGCCTTGTGCAATGGGTCGGCGACAGTACAGAGATAGTCGCTGCCGATTCCATCTACAACGTTGCAGCGGCCGATACGCAACAATGGAGCTGCGAGCACGTCAAGTGTATATCTGGCAGGACTTGGGACACCGACTTCCTGAGAGTGTCCGATTTCGGTCTACAGCCGATCCAAGCAGTCGGCTCTGAAGATTCAGAATAAATGGATCAGCTCATCCGAGAAGATGGGAAGCTGGGGCATGGGTTCACGTCGGCCGACTTATTGGAGATGGTAGATTTGGGAGATAGCAGCAAATCAAGGCCGACGTACATTAGTGCCAATTTGGATTCTGAGTACAAATGTAAATTGATAAGTTTATTGAAAGAGTTCAGGGATTGCTTTGCTTGGGAATACCACGAGATGCCAGGACTAGACCGGTCTATTGTTGAACACCGGTTACCTATAAAATCAGGATATCGGCCATATCAGCAACCTGCACGACGGTGTAACCCCAAGATTCTACCTGACATAAAGGCCGAGATTACAAAGTTGATTGAAGCAGGATTTGTTCGGCAGTGCCGCTACGCCGAATGGATTTCTAACATTGTGCCTGTATACAAAAAGAATGGAAAATTGCGTGTGTGCATCGATTTCAGGAACTTAAATCAGGCTACGCTGATGGATGGATATCCGATGCCAACTGTGACAACCCTGGTAATTAAAATTCCAAAATCAATGTCATTAGCCTAACTCTATGTTAAACCAACTAATGAGAGGGTGGAAAGAATTAAAACGAGTTCAGTTGGAATTCAAATTTAATTTGGGCACATTTGGACACATTTGAAACTTTTAAAATAACTTTAAAACCATAAGCCAAATGAGATTTTGCCTGAAACCAAAGTTGTAGAACTTTTTATTTTGAGCAACTTTCGTGTTCAAAAGTTTTTGAAATTCAAATCAGAAAGAGGAGAAAACGCCCTGTTTGCACCCAGCCCCCTGAACTTTTTCGAATTTTTGCACTTCGGTCCCTCGTTTCTCCCCCTCCCTCTGCCGCGCCGCGCGCGCTCGCCCGCCCGCCGCGCGCCAGGTGGCCGGCGTCGCCTGACCGGCGCGAAGCGCCAGGCCAGTGGCCGCCGCACCACCCCGCCACGGCCGGCTTTGCCCCGCCCCGACGCCGAGCGGCCAGTCCCCGCCCGCGCGTGCTGCCGCGCCCAGGCCGCCGCCCGCCCGCCCAGTGGCCGCGCTCCGCCGTGCCGCCCCGGCCCCCGCGCCCCGCCAGCTGCCGCGCCTGCCCTCCGCCCGAGCCGCTGCAGCAGCTGCTCCCCAATCCGCACGCCGCGCTATCTCCTCGCGCCCACGCCACAATCGCGGCCGCCCAGTCGCCCGCGCCCGCTCGCCGCACGCCGCGCCGGCGTTCTGTCGCCGCCCGCCGCAGCCAGTGCACGCCGCTGCCGTGCCCCGCCCCGCGCGACTCCCAGGCACCTCCACACGCCCTCCTGTCCCTATAAAAGCGCCACCCCGGCCACGCGCGCGAGCCCCCGGCCACCAGAACGCCTCGCCGTCGCCATCGCCGCCGCCGAGCACCACCCGTCCGTGGACAGCCCACTGCCGCCGCCCACTGCCCAAACTGAGCCCCCAGCCACCACTACATCACCTCACCGCAGCTCGCCGACTACCACCCAACGCCACCCAGAGCCACCGGAGCGCCGCCGCCCGCGCTGCCGTCGCCGCCGCCGCCCCTGCTCACCGTGGACAGCACGACCCCGACCCCCTCCGTCCAAGCCGAGCCCCTGAGTAGCTTCCCCACGCGCCACTGAAGCTCACCGACCGGACCACGCCGCCCCAAGCCCGCCGGAGCACCGCCGTCGACGCGAGCCGCGCCGCCGCCGCCTCTGCTCCAACGCCGGCGAGCCCTTCCCGGCCGTCCCCCACCTGAACAACACCCCCACAAGGTAGCCCTCGCACCCCTGAACCTTCCCCGACCCCCGCCCCTCGCCGCCGGCGAGCCCCCTCGCCGGAATTTCGGCCGGCCGCCGTACCCGAGCCGCCGAGGACCCAATTGCAAGGATTTAAATCTTTAGAAGGGTCTGAGCGTAAGATTCAAGGACCTGGTTGTAAAAGAAAGTTTCAAACCTAGATTCAAAATCAGTGAATTTGTAAAATTCGTATAAAATCGTAGAAAATTCAGAAAAATGCAAACTCAACTGATCTGGAATCCTCAGAACAAACTCTACCACTTTTGTTACAAAAATTTTCTCAGAATCTCAAAATATTTTGCTCTACATTAAATAGAAGCTTTAATGGACATATTTTATACCCACTGTTCTAGAACAAGGCTGACCCTAAATTTTGGGAAGTGAATTAGTTGCTGGATGATTAGGACTGTGTAAAAAGATCAGGCCCAGATTCCATCTCTAGATTTACTGTTTGTTAAACTTAGTTTTATATCATGTGTAAGAAGAATGTTTTACCCCTGCAGTTAGGTGGTGAGTCACCCATTGAAATTTTTCCTATGCTAATGTATTGGTACCTAGAAGCCAGAGAAAAATTAGGAGACGTTTTATCTCATAGTAACCTATTTATTTGATTTATGTGTTAATAACATACATTAAATCAAGAAAATAGTATCTTAGCTTGGAAAATTCCCAAATTATTACTGGGAGTTACACTGTGGTAGGGGTTGCTGTGTAAAAAGTTTCATGGACAAAAACCCTGTTTAGGGTCCTGTAAAAATGAATATTTGAAAAGCCTAGGTGTAGAATGTCATATTTCCTATGCTCCGGATACTGCATAATAAATCCTACAAAAATTACAGTAGATTCTGCATGATTAAGTGAGAGCTCTGTAAAAATCTTAGACTCATTTGTTGCACCAATTGTTCTGTACAAAAAGAACAAGTATCTAACAGCAACAATGAAATATATTTTTCAGAATTAATCTGTTACATAAAATTGGCTGAAAATTTTACAGTAAGCACATCTTTCCTTGATGTGCCTAAATCCCAAAATTCATGACCAGAAACTATCCCTTGTAGTAATTACTCTCAAATCGTAATCAAGTGCTATTTCCACGACTTAAACTTGTGCACTCATGTAGAATCGACGACTCTCGCCGACGGAACCTACGAGCTGGTGCCCGCGTCCGAGAGTGAGCAGCGTGAAGCTCAAGCAAATCTAACTGAAGCCTTTGAAGACCCGAGCCCAAGTTCGGAAGATCCCCAAGCGAACTGCGAAGGCAAGCCCCGGAGCATAACCCATTCTTTCCGAAATTATGCAACTCATTACTCTTTGCTTGTGCATTAAGTCTATAGGAGTTGGATGAAAACTTAGTTGCATGATGTCAGGAACCCTTGCGTGAAAACTAGATGTAAGGTTCGATAGACTGCTGTGCTAATAGGACTCCGGTAAAAGTCGAGTGATTTCCTGTCACTCGCGAGAAAATAGGAGTTGAATGACTACTACACGCTGCAATCATAAGGACACGGACGGGTTATGTAACGATGGTTACGATTGAGGCCCGTCTGTCTAGTGAAAAATGCTAAGGCCGCAGGGTGTGGTAGTGATGGTTAAGTCTTTGAACGTACTAAACACATGCCGAGATTATGGGAATCGGTAAGCTTAAGTACCTGATTGGCCCGGCAAGGGGACGGCATCCTACCCTTTGAACTTCGGTCCCATGTGCATATGGCGAGTGCAGAGAGTGGTCACGACCCGGCGCCGAACCGTGGCGTGGAGCTCTTGTACTCTCGGAGGGTAGCCCCGATCCACGACCCGGAAAGAAAGGGGAAAAGTTGCACGTGTGACTCTAGGGAGTAACCACGTGACGTGTGTTTGGGTTTCCCTTGCAAGGTTAAGAAATTCGATTCGAATCGTCCGTTTCTCACGGCTATTGAGACTGCTTAACCATTTTTACCCACAGAGTAAGAAGAGGAACAATGATGATGAATGAACTGGTTGGATGGAAAATTTAATGCTTCACCATGTATGCCTTAGATAGCTGCTTACCTAGACTGGCTAACGAAACTAGAATCTTGAGCTAAAAGTTGAAAGTAAGGACCCACTTGTAGATGCTTTTCGGCAAAACAAACCCCTGAGCCAAAAAGCCTGGCATGTCTAGAGTCGGTGGAGTAGTCCCCACTACACGGGTAAGTCTTGCTGAGTATTAGTATACTCAGTCTTGCTTGTGACTCGTTTTCAGGTGAGCCCTTTGAAGACATGATTGCTAGCTTGACTTGGCCCTGCACTCTTCCCCTGGTTGGTCGGTGGAATGGGATGCGCCCCCGTCCAACGGAGATAAGGCCGAGTGATGTCTCGTACGGGCTTCATCGAGACATCCTGTATCGTCGAGTAGTTTCCGTTGTTTATTTCCGCTGCAATTTAACTCTGAAGAACTTATTTATGTTAATTGAAGTACTTGTTTTCTAAACTCAGAACTAGGTTTGTAATATTTACTTATGCTAATGATGTAATATTTGCTGGAATGTGGTATTCTCTGGGCTCATCGTCGCATGAGCATTTGTATGTACGGCGCTCGATCCGTTCACCGTGGTTGTATCGGGAGGTTATACCCGACAGACCAGTGGATTACTCCGTTTGAGGTGTAAGGTTAACCGAGGATGCCTTAATGGTGATGGTTAATACACTTGAGCCGGATTAATTCAGGTGGTTCTGCCACACCAACGGCCGATATCTTGGTAGATGCTGCCGCAGGCCACAAAGTCATAAGCTTCATGGATGGGTATGCCAGATACAATCAGATATTAATGGCCGAGGAAGATATTTCGAAAACGGCTTTTAGGTGCCCAGGCCATCTTGGTTTATTTGAATGGGTGGTTATGACTTTCGGCTTGAAGAACGCCGGCGCTACATATCAACGGGCCATGAACTACATCTTCCACAAGCTCATTGGTTCATCAGTGGAAATTTATATAGATGGCGTCGTGGTCAAGTCAAAAGGTCACCAAGATCATCTGGCCGATTTACAGGAAGTGCTGGAGTGCACAAGGAAACATGGGCTGAAGATGAACCCAAACAAGTGTGCATTTGGTGTATCGGCCGGACAATTCTTAGGATTTATGGTCCATGAGCGCGGGATAGAAGTCAACCGCAAGACCATAGACGCCATCAACAAAGTGGTGGCCCCACAAAATAAAACTGAGCTGCAGTCCCTCATCGGCAAGGTCAATTTCATCAGAAGGTTCATATCCAATCTATCAGGACGTATTCAGGCTTTTACCCCTCTGTTGAAATTAAAGCCCGACCAGGAATTCATATGGGGAGAAGGACAGCGCAAGGCACTGGAGAATATCAAGCAGTATCTGGTTTCACCTCCGGTATTAGCCCCGCCACAGCCTGGTAAGCCGTTCAAGTTATATTTATCGGCTGATGAACAGGCTATTGGATCGGCGTTGGTACAGGAGTTTGAGGGGAAAGAACGAGTGGTATACTACGTCAGCAGAAGACTTTTAGACGCCGAAACAAGATATTCCTTGGTGGAGCGATTATGCTTGTGCTTGTACTTTTCATGTACTAAGCTCAGGCACTATTTGCTATCAGCAGAATGCATAGTCGTGTGCAAGGATGATGTGGTGAAGTACATGCTATCATTGCCGATTTTGAAAGGGCGGATTGGAAAATGGATCCTGGCTTTGTCAGAATTCGATCTAAGGTACGAATCGGCCAAAGCCGTCAAAGGTCAAGTGATGGCCGATTTCGTAGTTCAACATTGTGGACCAGAAATTGCCACCGTCGAACCAGTTCCATGGACTCTATATTTTGATGGTTCTTCGTGTGGGGTCGGATCAGGAATCGGCATTGTTCTTGTGTTGCCTCGGGGGGCAACTTATGATTTCTCTCTGCCGATAGAAGCCTCTGCAACTAATAACCAGGCGGAATATCGAGCTGTTCTAAAAGGCATCCAATTATTAAGGGAAGTCAGAGCTGATGCAGTCGAAATTTTCGGGGATTCCAAGCTCATTGTGGATCAGTTGACGGGGCGATCTGAGTGCAACGATGATATCTTGAGGATTTATTATGAGGATTGTCTTCAACTTTTAAAAGAGTTCAAGTCTGCAATAATTGAGCATATCCCCAGGGATTATAATGAAGAAGCCAACAGACTGGCCCAACATGCTTCTGGATATCGGCCGATTCAGGGAGCGATGACGCTAGAGCTCGCGGCCGATGACTGGCGAAAGGATATCGCCGATTACCTGAGAAATCCATCCCAAAAGGTGAATCGGCGAACACGTTTTCAGGCTACAAAATACGTGTTGCTTGAGGATGATTTATTTTATCGGACGATTGATGGAGTCCTTCTCAAATGCCTGGGAACGGAAGAGGCAAAGGTTCTGATGGGAGAAATCCATGAAGGCGTGTGTGGAGCTCATCAATCGGCTCACAAAATGAAATGGATGATCAGGAACAATGGATATTACTGGCCGACCATCCTTGAAGATTGTTTCAAGTACTACAAAGGATGCCAAGACTGTCAGAGATTTGGCAATGTGCAGCGCGCACCAGCATCGGCTATGAATCCAATAATTAAGCCGTGGCCGTTCAGAGGTTGGGGAATAGATCTCATCGGACAGATTCATCCTCCATCTAGCAAAGGGCATAAGTTCATATTGGTGGCTACAGATTATTTTACTAAGTGGGTGGAGGCAGTCCCTTTAAGGAACGTGACATCGGCCGATATGATTGAATTTATTAAAAGCCATATTATATATCGATTTGGTATTCCTCAAACCATCACAACTGATCAAGGGACAATGTTCACTTCTGGAGAATTCGGAGAGTTCGCCACCGATATGGGGATTAAATTGTTAAATTCTTCTCCATACTATGCTCAAGCCAATGGCCAAGCAGAGTCGTCTAACAAGGGGATAATCAAGCTAATCAAGAGGAAGATAGAAGAGCAACCCAAGAAGTGGCATATTTCTTTGGCTGAATCTTTATGGGCGTACAGGATGGCTTGTCATGGGGCCACTAAAATATCCCCCTATCATTTAGTTTATGGTCATGAAGCGGTCTTGCCATGGGAGATAAGGACAGGGTCAAGACGTATATCGCTACAGGATCAGTTAACGGCCGATGACTATTCCTTTCTCATGAAAGATGAACTTGACGATTCGGCGGGTTTACGATTAAGAGCCCTGATTAGTATAGAAGAAAACAAGAAAATGGTGGCCAGATGGTATGACAAAAAGGTCAAAGTTAAACAGTTCTCTCAGGGAGATCTGGTATGGAAGCTGGTGCTGCCGATAGGATCTAAGGATCCCAAATTCGGTAAATGGTCACCCACGTGGGAAGGGCCATATAGAATCGGCCAATGTGCTCCTGAAAATGCATATATTCTGGAGACAGTCGAAGGGGAGGAATTCCCAAGAGCTTTAAATGGACGATATCTGAAGAGGTACTATCCAAGCATTTGGGTAGACGCATAACTTACAGCAAGATATGTCAAGGTAACATGGCCGATTTATCATCGGTTTTCTGGCTACACATCTGGTGAAGGAAACATTGGGATCCATTATTGAATGGAAATTACAGATTACATGGCCGACATGGTATAAGTCGCCCTTAGAATAAAAATACTGGTGTGTCTACTGATTACGCCTACGTTGGATTTCTCTCTCGATGCGGCCTAGTTTTATCATAAGGGTGAGCCTTTTCTCTTTCAAGTCCTCTGCAGTGGCTCCAATTTCAGCTTGGTTGCAGAGTTCTTTCAGCAGGCGGGTCTTCTCCTCTTCCAGATCTTCTATGGCGACTTCAGTTGTAGCTTTACAAGGAAGTGAAGAATTTTTGTTGGAAGATGGTCGCTTGCGGACCAAAAGATGAGCACTTATGAGGTCCGAATATTCCTGGACAGCGGCAGGGACATGATCTCTGAGTTCCTCAGCATGAGTTCTTATCAGATTTCTATCTGCCTGTGATAATGGCTCTTCTGAATGCATGATTTCTATCGCTCGTTCTAGATCAGAGCTGAGACAGTTTGGCTGAAACAGAGATAAAAGGAGTTACCCAGTATCGGAGTGATTGAGATGCTTAAGAAAAAGGTAGAGGGGGAGTTCATACCTAGTTGACAGAAGAAGAGGATGAGGAGGACGAACAAGACATCTCGCCGTTCAGTTGGGACAGTAAAAGAAGAAGAAGAGATAAGTGATGCGTGTGCCTCTAGAGATGGTGAACGGTCTGCGTATAAATGAAGAGGAGGTAGATGGATGGTGGGACACGTCCTATCGGAGTAAATACGTACATAAATGCAAGGCAGACTGAAGGAGCAGTTCAAAATCAAATCGGCGCAGTGACATTAAAGGAGCAATAATGTTTAACATATTTTTTTTACAGCCCAAGGAAAGCATCTATAGCTACAATCGCTCATCGTCTAATTTGATCGGCCGAGTCTACTATTCTCTGATCATCGTCGGCCGATCCTGGTACTTCTGACACGCGGCGATGGAGCTTTATTGTTTCACGGGCTAGATGTTGTCTTTCTTGCTTCAGCTCGCCGATGATGGTTGGAAGTTCTTGGAGCTTTTTCTCTTCAGCGGCTATCTCTTTGGTTATCTGTTCCATCTCCTTGGCTAGTTGTGCTCTCCTCCGTTTCAGCCGATCTATTGCGCCGACGATGTCCGGACGACAGTTCTCGAGGAAATTGATCCTGTGGTGTACTTCCTGAGTCCGCTGCTTGTACGAGTCGACCTCCTCCTGAGTTTTGGCCATCTGAGCACGATCGGCCATGCGTTGCAGCGCCCTGGAAACCGGAATCTGCATGCCCTCTATATAGGCAGCATACCCCAAGTCTTCTGACACTTCATCCGGGATGTGATCTTTGACCTCATTGAAAAGTCGTCGGATCGGCGATGCATCTTCCACCAATCGGCCGATGTCACCTTGGAGGAGATTACGAATGCTTTCGAGCTTGGAGCGGACATCGGTGGAGGTAGAGCTCGATGGAACTGCGTGCGAGGCGATTTCTTCTTCATCGGCCAAGGAGACAACAAAGGAAAAGATGCTATTATTGGGGGTATCTTGCTCCTGTAAGGGAACAGAGTAAAGGGTAAGCAAGCGGTGAAAAGAGATCGGCCGATTCTGATGGTAAGATTGTTACCTCTTTGAAACGAATCTCCCTTACCTGCGCCGGTGGAAGTGTTTCCCTTGTTTCAGGGACTGGTGCACTTGGCTCACCGGAAGAAGAAGATTCGATCATTATCAGTGCTCCACTTGGGCCAGCTTCCTGAGAAAGACATAAATTCCCGTGAAAATACTATGGGAAAATGAAATGAGATGGTAATGGAAATTTGCCATGCCTCTGTGGGTCTCCCGGCCGATGCCTGTTGTGGAGTTACAATCGGCGTACCCAAGTTGACCTGCATCAAAATTGGTTAAGTTTTCTGAATATTAAGGATGCAGGGTAAGAGATCGCGTACCTCGGCAACAGGAGCTGTTGTAATCTCAGTCCCCACTTGAGACGTGGCCGATAGTTGCGGGGACTGCGGTGGGACAACTTGTGCAGCCTGGCAAAGGAATAGAATTGATGTCAGTAGAGGATTTGGAGAATATATGAGGTAAATAAGATTACCTGAACAACTTCTACTAATAGTGATGCTGCAGCGGCTCCGGCTTCGGCGGTGACTTGGGGATCGGCCGTCTCGACAACTGGTAGGGGTAAAGGACCTGAAGCCTCGGCGAGTGTCACCTCTACTTGATCGGCCGATCCAACACGGGGAGTTTCGGCCGATACTACTGCCATCTGGCTAGCCGATCTGATGCGAGAGATTTCAGCCGATGCTACTGTCGCCTGATCGGCCGATCCAATGCGAGCTCGGACCCGACGGCTGGTTATCTTTGATGTTGGCCTTTTGGGTGCTCGTCTTGATCGGCCGGTGGAGATATCTCTGACAGATGGAGCGTGGAATCCGATGAGTGGATACGGCGTGTATTGGTGATGGCTGTCAATCGGCCGGCCGCTTCGGCTCCGCATCGGGGGAACATGGCTTTCAGACTGAAGGGATAAACATAAGTTAACAACAAGATGATAATGCGACATTGGAATCGGCTAAGGAAAAAAGGACATACCGCTGCATTTGGGTCGATGTTCTCTGGGTCCAGAATGTTGCAGTAAGATGATGGAGATTTACAGAAAAGATTCTGCTTCCATTCTGCCCACCATAATTTATACTGCTGGGTGGCGAAAGAGGCAACTGACCAGCCGTTCAAGTCAATAGTGCTGGAGTCGGGTACTAGATCGCACAACCGGCTGTAGTCAAGGCTTGAAGTTAGTCCATCTCTGAATTTTGCCTGGCCGGCGAAATAGACTCGAATCGGCAGTTGGCCAAAACCCAGTTGCCTTGCCGCAGCCGATGGACAGTAGAACTCATAGGTGGGTGAGTCCTTTCCTGAGAAAAAGTTGTGCCGGCAGAATTCCCGGCTTGATCAAGACGTCCATTAATTCTCTGTCAAATATATGAGTGGAGACTGTCCCTGTCTTCATGTTTTTACTGATGTATCCTTTCCACCCGCCGATTCCTTTGGTCTCCAGCCGATGAGATGGCTTGAACAGATAATTGAAGGGGGTATCGGCGGAGGAAACATCTAGGCCGGTCAGCAGCAGGACATCGGCCAAGGTCGGGGTCATGGGTCCGTGTCCAAAAAGGAATGCGTTAAGTGCATCGGACCAGAAGTAAGAGGCTGCCATAACCAAAGGTTCATTCCTTTCCATCTGAGACAGGGATAAGTCTATGCATTGGCCGATTTTAAGTTCTTCCCATTGAACCTTCCAAGACCTGGCTACCCTCTGGTACCATTCTCTCCACCCGGGTGTTTCATTCGGCCAGGATCTGAAAGTGCCCACCCAATGATCTAAATCCATGGCTGACTGCTTAAAGGGGATCCTATGAGTTTCTAAACTGATCAGATCCGTTGGATCAGGGCTCCCCATAGGGCCTAGACAGATAAGATCAGGGGATTCTGAGAGAGGAATGGTGATTCTGTGCCTAAGTGCCTAAAAAAGGGAAAAAGGGAAGAATCTAAGAAAGGGTCCGGAAAATACTAAGCAGTAGAAAGGCAAAAAGGGGAAAATTTCGAGCATTTACCTCTGGGATGGAAGACATCGTCGCCAATGACGCCGCTGGGGAAGCCGCCGATTGGGCCGCCGCCGCCAAAGGAGCAGCCGATGGAGCCTCTGTAGATGGGGTGGTCGCCGATGGAGACGCCATTGGGGGTCGGAGTAGGCCGCGGATGAGATCGCCGGAAAAGGGGAGCACTTGGAAATCGAGGAAGCTTGGAGGAAGACGAACAGTAATGCGACGGAGAGAATGCTGGATTCGTGGAGAAGGAGAGGCGGAGAAAGCCAGTACTTAAGAGAGATCAGGAGAGCAAGGGCAAAGATGGTATTTTTACCGCGCCGTCTACACGAGTTCCAGGGGAGCGGTCGTTTCGCGCGCCCGGTTCGAGGAGATTGCAATCATTGTACCGCGGAACGGAGGGAGATTTTTACTGCGCCCGTTTCGGAGGAGAGGATTAAAGAAAAGAGTTTCGAAGGAAAAGTTATATTTTACTCCGAAACTGGGGGGCATGTGTTGACGCCGGATTTTGACACGTGTTGAATCGGCGTTAGGAGGAGAAGATTGGCCGATGCGGCAGATCTGAAAGCTACAGAAAGGAATCGGCCGATTGAAGTAACAATTGAAAATCGGCCGATTGGTGGCACGACCTATGCCAACAGGATGGGATTATTCCAGAAGATCCTGGTAAAAAGCTGGTCAACAGGGCACGCCAAGTCGGTCAAGGAGCAATTGAAGGGAATCCTGATTGGATTAGGGAACGGCGGCGGAAGATTCTACGGGAGTTCGTTTCCTTTAAAAGTTCTTATAGATATAGTAGTTTTCCTATTTTTTAAATAAGGTCGTAACAAGTCGTGATCGACCAGGAGTCCTAGCTTTAGGGTATAAATAGGAGTCGTCAGGGTCTTGCAATACATCAATCAATACATCAATCAACAACAGTACTTCTACTTTTCCAGCAATTTACTTTCAAGTCGGCGACTTCGCCAATATTTTCTTCTTCCACGAGTTCGTACGGATTGGCAGGGCTGCATCAACTTGATCTCCGGCCAATTGGTAGGTTCCGCTTACCGAGTAATATCCGAGCTATAGCTACGGGCGCATCGCTGTAGCTTCGTTTGGATTTATTCACCAGTTATCGATATTTACTAGAATTGCAAGTTTTACCTGTTATTCTAGTATTATCACCAGTTATCCAGCTTGAGATCAGGATAATCGGCTTCGTCATTGTTCTCCTTCGATTTATTATCTCACAGCCGATTAGATCTATTTCAAGTGTTGTCCTTGCAGTAGTCGTCTAGATCGCTGCAGCAGTTTTCTTTACGATTACTATACGATCATCGGCTGATCCATAGCCGATCATCTCTACAGCAAATCGGCCGATTCGCCGCCGACGCGCTCCTCAGGACAGATCGGAACTCCAGCAGATCGACGCGCCTGGAATTTAATACTCTATTTCCTTGTCAATCAACAGGTCAGATTGACTGGCACGCCGCGCGAACTGCACCAGGGCGATAACCCGAACAGGAGCTAAGCAGATTCTCCCGGGTCGTGTGTCCGACGCTGAAGACCCATCAGTCGATTCCTATCCGGCCGATTTTAGCGCCAACACATACTCAGTCCAAATGAGCTAGCAACAATCTCAGTTTGCAGACCAGCTTGGTTGGATACTATTGTGCAGCATTATATGGAGGATCCTTATACACAAAATTTATTGACTCAGCTGGCCATACCCGGTGGATCACACCCTAATTTTGTCTTAAAAGATGGAGTTCTAAGATTCAAAGGCCGATTATGGGTCAGTAACCATCCAGAAAATCTGCAGCATATTATCTCTACTATGCATGCTTGTGCCTTGGCGGGGGGGGGGGGGGGGGGGGGCACTCGGGTTTCTTTGCTACTTACCATAGAGTCAAGCGCCTCTTTGCCTGGGATAACATGAAAGCTCAAGTAAAAGTGTTGGCGCTAAAAATCGGCCAGGAATCGGCCGATGGTCTTCAGCGTCGGACACACGACCCGAGAGAATCTGCTTATCTCCTGTTCGGGTTATTGCCCTGGTGCGGTTCGCGCGGCGTGCCAGTCAATCTGACCTGTTGATTGACAAGGAAATAAAAGTATTAAATTCCGGGCGTTCCGATCGGCTGGGGTTCCGATCTGTCCCGAAGAGCGCATCGGCAAATCGGCCGATTTGCTATGAAGATGACCGGCTATGGATCAGCCGATAATCACGTAATAATTGCAAAGAAGACTGCTGGAGCAACTTAAACAGTTATTACAGATGCAACACTTGAAATAGATCTAATCGGCTATATGACAATGAACGAGGAAGAGCGATGATAAAGCCAACAGTTCCAATCTCAAGCTAGATAACTGGTGATAATACTAGAACAACAGGTAAAACCTATAATTCTAGTAAATATCGATAACTAGTGAATAAATCCAAACGAAGCCACAACAATGCGCCCGAGGTGAAAGCTCAGATGTTATTCGGTAAGCGGAACCTGCCAATTGGCTGGAGATCGAGCCGATGCAGCCCTGCCAATCCGTACGAACTCGTGAAAGAAGAAAAAGTATTGGCGAAGTCGCCGACTTGAAAGTAAAGTACTATGAAAAAAATAGATGTGTTTTGTTGATTGATTGTTGATGTCCTTTTACAAAGCCCTGGCGACTCCTATTTATACCCTAGAACCAGGACTCCTGGTCGATTACGACTTGTTATGATCTTATTTTAAACAGAAAAACTACTATACCTATAATATTTTTATAAAGTAAACGGACTCCCGCAGAATCTCCCGCCGCCGTTTCCTAATCCAATCAGGACTTTTTCCATTGCTTCTCGACCGAATCAGCATCGCTCCGTTGACCAACATTAGGCCACTTTTGACCGGGACCCTCTATTGTGGCTCCAATCTGTTGGCGCAAGCTGCATCACCAATCGGCCGATTTCCAACTGTTACCTCAATCGGCCGATTCTTTACTGTAGCCTTTGGACCTGCCGTATCGGCCAACCTCTTCTCCTGACGCCGATTCAACACGTGTCAAAATCCGACGTCAACACATGCCCCCCAGGTTCGGAGTAAAACATAATTTTTTACTTCGAAACTCTTTTCTTTAATCTTTTTCTCCGAAACGGGCGCAGTAAAAATCTCCTTCCGTCTCGCGGTCTTCTGCATAATGATTGCAATTTCCTCGGATCGGGCGCTCGAGACGACTGTTCCCCTGGAATTCGTGTAGACGGCGCGGCAAAAATCCCGCCTTAAGTACTGGCATTCTCCGCCTACTTTTCTCCACGAGCCTAGTATTTTCCTCCAGCGAACCACTATTCATCCTCTTCCCGAGCCCTCTCGATCTCCAACCGCTCCCTCCGGCGATCTCGCTTGCGACCTGCTCCAACCTCCCAATGGCGGCACCATCAGCAACCTCTCTGACCACGGAGGCTCTGTCGGCAACCCCCTCAGCGACGGCGGCTCCATCGGCGGCTCAACTGGCGGCTCCATCGGCGACGATGAGCTTCATCCCGGAGGTAATCATCCGAAATTTTCCCCTTTTGCTTTTCTACTGCTCAAGTATTTTGTGGACCCATTCTCAGTTTTTTACCCTTTCTCCTCCTTTTTAGGCATTTAGGCACCAGATTACCATTGCTCTTTCAGAATCCTCCAAACTTATCTGCTTAGGGCCCATGGGGAACCCCGATCCAACTGACTTGATCAACCTAGAGACTCACAGAATTCCGTTCAAGCAATCGCCCATGGATTTAGGTCAGTGGGAAGGTGCCTTTAGGTCTTGGCCGAATGAGACCCCTGGCTGGAGAGAATGGTACCATAGAGTAGCTAGGTCTAGGAGAGTTCAGTGGAATGAACTGAAAATCGGCCAGTGCATTGACCTCTCTCTGTCCCAGATGGAGAAAAATGAGCCCTTAGTAATAGCGGCATCTTACTTCTGGTCCGACGCACTCAATGCGTTCCTCTTTGGACATGGACCCATGACTCCAACCTTGGCCGATGTCCTGTTGTTGGCCGGCCTTGATATCTCCTCTTCTGACACCCCCTTCGATTACCTGATCAAACCATCTCATCGGCTAGAAACCAAAGGAATCGGCGGATGGAAGGGGTATATCAGCAAGAATATGAGGACTGGGACAATTTCAGAGAGAGAACATACGGCGTTCCTGATGATGTGGCTGGAGAAACACTTTTTCTGCGGCAGAGCAGTTGGCCCTTCTTCTAATACCCAAGCCCTGGCAGAAGCTCTATCACTAGGATCGGCCGTCCCCCTTGGGAAGCATCTGTTGGGATCGGCCTATCACATGATGCATCAAATCGGCACCAGACTGTCAAAAGGGGAGCCGATCGGCAATCCTGGTGGCCCTTGGTGGTTTATCACACTCTGGCTCAATCTATATATGAGCAAGGTCTCCCAGCAAAAAATAGAGACCAAGACTTTTTCCAACATTGAATCAGAGGAAAACCACACCATCAGACGACGCTGTACATCTTTTGGAGAAGCGACATCGGCCTTCCCTGGCTGTCAATTCACTACCACTCGAACGATCGAATACTTCAGATGCTTCTACAATGGCTTCAGTGAAGAGACTGTCAGTTGGTATCCATATCAGACAGTAGGGCTGATTTTCAAGCTTCCTGTCTGTTACGACTCGTCCACTCACACTTTTGATAGTGAACTTATGGATACCCTGATTAAGCCAGGAATTTTACCGGCCAATTTCTTCTCTGGAAAGGATTATCCCACATATGAGTTCTATAATCCATCGGCCGCAGCAAGGCAATTGGGCTTTGGTCAACTGCCGATTCAGGTTTACTTTGCCGGGAAAGCAAAATTCCGAGATGAACTGACCAAGAGCCTTGACTACAATCGGCTGGGCAACTTAGTACCAGATTCCAATACTATGAATCTGAGCAACTGGATAGTGGCCCCTTTTGCTGTTCAACAATTCAAACTGTGGTGGGCAGAGTGGAAGCAACACCTCTTCTGTCTATCTCCATCCATATATTGCAACAGTTTGGACCCAGAAAACATTGATCCAAGTGCAGCGGTATGATCTTTCTTCTAACCGATTCCAATATTGTCTCTTCTCATGCTACAATCTTACCATTAACTTGTGTTTATTTTTTCAGTCTAAAAGCCAAGTTCCTCCGATGCGGAGCCGAAGCGGCAAGCCGATAGAGAGCGATCGTCCATATACACCATATCCTCTTATCAGCTATCATGCTCCGAGCATCAAGGACATCACTAGCGGCCGATGGAAACAAGCGTCAAGAAAACCAACTTTGAAGACAACAAGCCGTCGAGTGCGAGCCCGCATAGCACCAACTGACCAATCGGCAGTAGTATCGGCTGGAACTCAAACTCCCCTAGCCTTGCCGACTACCGAGATGGCCGATCCCCAAATCACCGCAGAAGTCGGAGCGACTGCGGCATCACTGCTAGTGGAAGCTGTTCAGGTAATCTCGCACACTTCACATACCTTTAAGTGCTCTACCAATGCTAACTTTTTCCTTCTGCCAGGCTGTACAGCCCGCTCCAATACAATCTCCACAGCAATCAGCCACATCCCAAGCGGAAGCCGAAACACCAGCAACCCTCCCCATTGAGGTAAATAATTTCTTAATTCGACTTCTTGACATTCAGAAAACTAACGAACTTTGATGCAGACCGATTTGGGTGCGTCGACTGTACTTCCTCAACAAACATCGGCGTCGACTGTATCCCCACAACAAACCTCGGCTGGAAGACCAACAGAGGTATGGCAAATATCGACTAACATCCTATCCAATTATCCATAGTATACCCATAGAATTGATTTTCCATACCTTTTTAGGAAGCTGGCCCAAGCAGAGCATTAATAGTTGTTGAGTCTTCTTCTCCTAACGAGCCGATTGCACCGGCTCCTGAGACGATGGAGGCACTTCCATCGGCGCAAGCAAGAGAGATCCGCTTCAAGGAGGTAATAAACTTCTCACCGAAATCGGCCGATCCCCTTTTACTGCTTTGTTATCCTTGTCTTTATCCTTCCGCAGGAACAGGACACTCCAAATAACAGCCTTTTCTCCTTCGCGGTTTCTCTGCCTGATGATGAAGAAGTCGCCTCGCGCCAAGTTCCGTCGATCTCAATTTCTGATGATGTCCGCGCTAAGCTTGAGAGCATGCGGACTCTCCTCCAAGATAATATCGGCCGATTGGTGGAAGATGCTTCGCCGATTCAGCGGCTTCTTAGTGACATCAAGGGCTGAATTCCGGAAGAAGCAACAGAAACCTTGGAACCTGCTGCATATATAGAATCTATACAGACCTCATTTTTCAGGGCCCTGCATCATATGGCCGATCGTGCCCAGCTAGCAAAGACCCGGGAGGAAGCCGATTCCTACAAGTACCGAGCTCAAGAGGTACACCAACGGATCAACTTCCTCGAGAGCTCTCGCCCGGATATCGTCGGCACGATAGATCGTCTCAAACGGAGGAGAGCAGAGCTAGCCAAAGAGATGGAGCAAGTAACAAAAGACATAGCCGCTGAAGAAAAGAAGCTTCAAGAGCTCCCATCCGTCATCGCCGGGCTGAAACGAGAAAGATAGAACTTGGCTTGTGAAGCGATAAGACTTCGTCGCCATATGCCAGAAATTCCCGGATCGGCTGACGATGACCAAAGAGCATTAGATTCGGCCGATCAGATTAGGCAACGAGCTATCGCGACCATAGATGCCCTCCTTGGGTTGTAAAGAATCTTGTAAACATTTAATGCTTCCTTAATGTTAATGCATCGATTCGGTATTGGACCGCTTGACTTGACAGCCTTGCATTTATGAACACTTTTACTCCGATAGGACGTGTCCCACTATCTCTCTGCTTCTTCTCCTCTATAAGTATGAGATCCCACACCTTTTCCAGAGGCATATGCATTACCTATCTTCTCCTCCTCCAATAACTGGATCTTTTATCCTCCCAAGCTGGACATCAAGATGTCTTCTTCTTCCTCGTCTTCTGTCAACCAGGTACGAACCTTCCTCTGTTTCTCCCCTTGACATCCTAATCGCTCTGATGCTAGGTAGCTTTTCATCTTTCTTTAGCCAAAACATCTCAGTCCCAGCCTGGAACGAGCGATTGAGGTTATGCATTCAGACGAACCACTATCGTAGGCAGACATAGATCTGATAAGAGCTCACTCTGAAGAACTTAAAGGTCATGTTCCTGCTGATATCCAGAAGTATTGGGACCGTATAAATGCTCACTGCTCCAAGCTATTGCCAACTGAAAAGAGTACTCCATTCCCTCATCAAGTTGAGACTGAAACCACCATGGAGAATCTAAAGGAGAATAAGACCCGCCTCCTGATAGAACTGGGCCATCAAGTTGAGACTGAAGCCATCATGGAGAATCTGAAGGAGAATAAGACCCGCCTTCTGATAGAACTGGGCCGGATCGAGAGAGAAATCAAGAGCAAGCGTAATCAATAGATATATTGGTATTTTTATTCTAAGGGCGACTTGTACCATGTCGGCCATGTACTCTGTTGTTTTCATCGAATAATGAATTGGTCAGACCAAACTAAAAATATTTCCTCCTCAAGGCGATGTCACTCTCACATCGGCTATGTAGACAAAAGCCGATAGGAGTCGGCCATGTTGTCTTGATGTATCTTACTGCAAGTTATGCATCTACCCAAATGCTTGGATAGTACCTCTTCAGATATCTTCCATTTAAAGCTCTCGGGAATTCTTCCCCTTCAATAGTTTCTAGAATATATGCATTTCCCGGAGCACACCGGCCGATTCTGTACGGCCCTTCCCAAGTGGGCGACCATTTACCGAATTTGGGATCCTTAGACCCTATCGGCAGCACCAACTTCCATACCAAATCTCAGTGGGAGAATTGTTTAACTTTGACCTTTTTTCCATACCATCTGGCCACCCTCTTCTTGTTTTCTTCGATGCTAATCAGGGCCCTTAACCGCTGACCCGCCGAGTCATCGAGCTCATCCTTCATGAGGAAGGAATAGTCATCGGCCGTCAACTGATCTTGAAGCGATATACGCCTTGACCCCGTCCTTAATTCCCAAGGCAGGACTGCCTCGTGACCATATACCAGCTAATAAGGAGATATCTTAGTGGCTCCGTGGCGAGCCATCCTATACGCCCATAGAGATTCAGCCAAAGACACGTGCCACTTTTTGGGTTGTTCCTCTATCTTCCTCTTGATCACCTTGATTATCCCCTTATTGGACGATTCGGCCTGGCCATTGGATTGAGCATAGTACGGAGAAGAATTTAACAATTTAATCCCCATATCGGCGGCGAATTCTCCAAATTCTCCAGAAGTGAACATCGTCCCTTGATCAGTTGTGATAGTCTGAGGAATGCCGAATCGATAAACAATATGGTTCTTAACGAACTCGATCATATCGGCCAATGTCACGGTCCTTAAAGGAACTGGCTCCACCCATTTAGTAAAATAATCGGTGGCTACCAATATAAATTTATGCCCTTTGCTCGATGGAGGGTGAATCTGTCCGATGAGATCTATTCCCCAACCTCTGAATGGCCACGGCTTGATTATTGGATTCATAGCTGTGGCAGAACCACCTGAATTAATCCGGTTCAAGCGCGCTATTCATCACCACAAGGGCAATCAGGACTAACTCGCACTTCAAACGGAATAATCCACTGGTCTGTCGGGTAACCTCCCGATACAACCACGGTTTTTGCGGATCGAAGCCACACATACATGTACTCACACGAAGGTGAGCCCAGAGTATACAACATTCCACAATTCACGATTCCGATTCATCACGAATTATTATTACAATGGAGTTCAAATTCGTAAAACAAGGTAATTCGGATTTCGCAATAAATGAGTTCTTCAGAGTTCAAGCAGCGGAAAAGATAACGACAACTACTCGACGATAAAGGATGTCTCGATGAAGCCCGTACGAGGCATCACTCGGTATCACCACCGTTGGCCGGGGGCGTATCCCATTCCACCGACCAACCAGGAGGAAGGGTACAAGGCCAAGTCAAACTAGCAATCATGTCCTCGAAAGTTTCACCTGAAATCAAGCCACAAGCAAGGCTGAGTATACTAATACTCAGCAAGGCTTACCCGACTAGTGGGGTATACTTAGCCGACTCCTAGACATGCGAGGCTTTTGACTTGAGGGGTTTGTTTTGCCGAAAAACATATATAGTAGGTCCTTACTTTCAAAATTTTAGCTCCAAGTTCTAGCTTTCTTTAGCCATTCTAGGTAAGCAACTATCCAATATCACGCATGGTGGAAGAATTATTTGCATCCAACAAGATTAATCATTATCATTGTTACTCTTCTTACTCTATGTGGTAAAAGGGTCAAGCAGTCTCAATAACCGCGAGAACCGGACGATTCGAATCGAATTTCTTAACCTTGCAAGGGAAACCTAAACACACGTCACGTGGTTACTCCCAGAGTCACACGTGCAACTTTTCCCTTCAATTCCCGCTTCACGGAACAGGCCCACCGCCCTCGACTACACCTCCCCACAGACCACGATACGTCGGGCTGTGGCGGCCGATGCACCCGCCATTAGCTAGATGTGAACGAATTCAAGACAGTGGGGAGTATATTCCGGCCTCGGTTCAATCCAGTACTTAAGCTTACCGATTACCATATTCTTGGCATGTGGTTAGTACGTTCAAAGACTTAACCACCACTACCACACACTGCGGACTTAGCATTTTTCACTAAACAGACGGGGCCTCAATCATCAACATAAACATCGTACCATAGCCCCGTCCGTCGACCTTATGATTGCAGCATGTAGTAAACAATCAACTCCTGATTTCTCGCGAGTGACAGGAAATCACTCGACTTTTACCGAGTCCTATTAGCATAGCACTCTATCGAACCTGGCATCTAGTGTTCAGAGCATGGGTACCTAGGATCATGCAACTAAGTTTTCATCCAACTCCTATAAACTTAATGCACAAGTAAAGTAGAGTAATAAGTTGCATAAGTTTAGAAAAATAGGGTTCATGCTCCGGGGCTTGCCTTCTTGTGAAAAGTTAGCTTGGGGCTCGTCCGAACTTGGGTTCGGGTCTTCGAGAGCTTCAGTTAGATTGACTTGAGCTTCACGCTGCTCACTCTCGGACGCGGGCACCAGCTCGTACGTTCCGTCGGCGAGAGTCGTCGATTCTATATGAATGCACCAATATAAGTTATAGTGAGGGTATATGATGATTATTTTCATTCACGTTAAAGTTGTAGTTCACAAAACATCGATTTGGTTGTGAAGTTACTTAGTTGAGATTTCTGTGGGCAATTATTAAAGAGTATAACTTAAACTTTTAACTTCATTCAACAAGAAGGGGTTGTGTTATAATAGAAACTGAATTTTCCAAGCACACATGGATTAATCACAACTTCTGGATTAGGTAACTTCTGGTGATGAAATTTTTATTTAGAGCGCATTAAGCCGAGGCAAAAGCACGGCAAAAATTTCAGATATTTTTACGCAGTAGATTAAAAAAAATGTAAAACACAACCACCGCTAGCACCTAGATATTTTTCTACAGAACAAACCATTCAAGTATTGAAGCTAAAACTTTTACAGGGTGTTAATCTATCCATAAGTGTGTTACTGCAAAATTTTCAGATTTAGATTTCGCCTACAACAGGGGGTACATTTAAAGTCTATTACACCTTCCATTTAATTTATAGCAAGATTTAGCAAGCAACTGAAGAAATGCATGTAACAAAAGTTGTAGATTTTCATCTCAAGATTCCAGAACAGTGGAGCTTGTATTTTTTTTCTGGTTTTTCTACGATTTTAACTGAATTTTACAAGTTCGCTGTGTTTGATTTTAAAGTTTGAACACAGGTTTACATATATGCCCCTGGAAACTTGCATGCAAACTCTTTTAAAGATTTCAACCAAAGCAATTGGGTCCCTGGGCGGCGCTGGCATGGCGGCCGTCCAGATTCCGGCAAGGGGGCTCGTCGGCGGCGAGGGAAAATTGGTCGGGGAGATCCAGGGGGTGAGAGCTACCTTGGGTGGCCTTTGTCGGGGTTGGAGGGTGGCCGAAGGTGGCTCGTCGGCGCGGAGCAGAGGGGCGGAACGTCGGCGGCGGTGCTCCGGCGAGAAGGGAACAACGTGGGCCGGTCGAGTAGCTTCGCGGCGTCGAGGGGAATCCATTTCAAAGCTTGTCTGGGACGGAGGAGCTTCGATGTGGGCTAACCACGGAGCAACAAGGAGCGGCAGCGGCGTTCTGGTGTTTGGGTGCGCGAGGGGGGGGGGGGGGGGGGAGAACTCAGCGCGGCCTTTTTTGTAGGCAGCAGAGGGGCGGTGGAGGGGCGGAACTTGACTATGAGACGCGGGTGCGGGCGGCACGACGGGGGGCGCGCGACTGGCCACGGCGGGCGGTGAACAGAGGCCAGCGCGGCGTGCGGCAGGCGCGGGCAGGGGACTGGGCGGTGAGGATTTGGCATGTGAAGCTGGAGATCACGCGGCACGCGGGTTGGGCGAAGAGGTGCAGCAGCTGCCTTGCCGGGCGGCGAGCGCGGCGACTGGCAGAATGCTGCGGAGACACCGGCACGACGCGGTTCATCCATTGGGCACGGCGGGCGGCGAGCAGGGGCGCGGGTCGCCGGCGCGCGCGTGGCGTGCACGGACTGGGGAGGAACGCAGCGTGCGGACGCGCGTGCGGGCGCGGCCAGGCATTGGCTTGGCACCTCGCGCGGTCAGGCATCGTCGACCAAGTGGCCTGCGGCTACTGCGCGGCGGCGAGGGTCGGGCGAAGCGAGGGCCGCAGCGACCCCAAGGGTCGGTCGAAGCGAAGGGTCGGCGAGTGAAAGGGTCGGGCGAAACGAAAAGGGTCGGGCGAACGGCTGCGCGTGGGAGGGTCGGGCGAGACGGAAGGGTCTGCAGCGAAATAGAAGAAAAGGCAGGGGCTGGTTCAAAATGGAAAGTTCTACAAGTTTGCTTCAGGCCAAAGTTTATTTGAGGTCTAGTTTTTAGAAGTTATTTTAAAAATTTATTTAGTTGAAATTTCTCTTAATTATTTATGCACCGCTTTAAGGTAAAGAGGCTTATTTCGCAATTTAAACACCTGGGGTGTTACAATAGCCGAAGCTGGCGCGCGTTGCACATTGCCAAACTTTCGACAGTTTTGGCATCCTTTATAATATTTGAAACAATCCTCAAGAATCGTTGGCTAGTAATACCTATTGTTTCTGATCATCCATTTCATCTTGTGAGTCTATTGATGGGCTCCACATACGCCTTCATGGATTTCCCCCATCAGGATCTTTGCTTCTTCTGTTCCCAGGCATTTGAGAAGAACCCCATCAATCGTCCGATAAAACAAATCGTCTTCAAGTAACACATATTTTGTGGCCTGGAAACGTACTCGCCGATCCACCTTCTGGGACGGATCCCTCAAGTAATCGGCGATCTCCTTTCGCCAGTCATCGGCCACAAGCTCTAATATCAAATCTCCCTGAATCGGCCGATATCCGGACGCGTGTTGTGCCAGTCTATTGGCCTCTTCATTATAATTTCTGGGGATATGCTTAATTACTGCAGACTTGAATTCCTTTAACAACTGGAGATAATCTTCATAATAAATTCTCAAGATATCATCTTTGCATTCAGATTTCCCCGTTAACTGATCTACGATGAGCATGGAATCTCCAAAAATCTCGACTGCATCAGCTCTGACCTCCCTTAATAATTGGATACCTTTTAGGATGGCTCAGTATTCCACCAAGTTATTAGTTGCTGATGCTTCTATCGGCAGAGAGAAATCATAACTTGCCCCTCGAGGCGATACAAGAACGATGCCGATTCCCGATCCGGCCCCACACAAAGAACCATCGAAGTATAGAGTCCATGGAACCGGTTCGACGAAAGCAATTTCTGGTCCACAATGCTGAGCTACGAAATCGGCCATGACTTGACCCTTGACAGCTTTGGCCGATTCGTACCTTAAGTCAAATTCTGACAGAGCCAGGATCCATTTTCCAATCCGCCCTTTCAAAATCGGCAATGATAGCATATATTTCACCACATCATCTTTGCATACAACTATGCATTCTGCCGATAACAAATAGTGCCTGAGCTTGGTACACAAGAAGTATAAACACAAGCACAGCCGCTCCACCGGGGAATATCTTGTTTCGGCGTCCAGGAGTCTTCTGCTGACATAATATACCACCCGTTCTTTCCCTTCGAACTCCTGTACCAACGCCGATCCAATAGCCTGTTCATCAGCCGATAAGTATAATTTGAACGGCTTACCAGGCTGTGGCGGGACTAACACCGGAGGTGAAATCAGGTATTGCTTGATATCTTCTAACTCTCTGCGTTGTTCTTCTCCCCATACAAATTCCTAGTCGGGCTTCAATTTCAACAAAGGGGTGAAAGCTCGAATACGCCCGGACAGGTTGGATATGAATCTTCTGATAAAATTGACCTTGCCGATGAGGGACTGGAACTCAGTTTTATTCTGTGGGGCTACAACTTTGTTGATGGCGTCTATGGTCTTCCGGTTGACTTCTATCCCGCGCTCATGGACCATGAATCCTAAACATTGCCCGGCCGATACACCGAATGCACACTTGTTCGCGTTCATTTTTAATCCATGCTTCCTTGTGCACTCCAATACTTCCTGTAAATCGGCCAGATGTTCCTGATAACCTTTTGACTTGACCACAACATCGTCGATGTAAATTTCCACCGATGCACCAATGAGCTTGTGAAAGATATAATTCATGGCCCGCTGATATGTAGCACCGGCGTTCTTTAACCCAAAGGTCATCACAACCCACTCGAATAAACCAAGGTGGCCTGGACACCTGAAAGCCGTTTTCGAGATACCTTCTTCGGCCATTAATATTTGATTGTACCCAGCATTACCATCCATGAAACTGATGACTTTGTGTCATGCGGCAGCATCTATCAAGACATCGGCCGTTGGCATCGGATATCCATCCATTGGTGTGGCCTGATTTAGGTTCCTGAAATCGATGCATACGCGCAACTTTCCGTTCTATTTGTACACGGGTACAATATTAGAAATCCATTCGGCGTAGCGGCACTGCCGAATAAATCCTTCTTCAATCAATCTTGTGATCTCGGCCTTTATATCAGGTAGAATTTTAGGATTGCACCGTCGCGCAGGTTGCTGATATGGCCGATATCCTGATTTTATAGGTAACCGGTGTTCAACAATGGACCGGTCTAAACCAGGCATCTCATGGTATTCCCAAGCAAAGCAATCCTTGAATTCTTTTAATAAACTTATCAATTTACACTTATATCCAGGATCCCAGCTAGCACTAATATACGTCGGCCTCGGCTTACTACCATCTCCCAAATCCACCATCTCTAATGAATCGGCTAACGTAAATCCATGCCCAAGCTTTCCGTCTTCTCGGACGAACTGATCCATCTATTCTGATTTTTCAGAGCCGACTGCTTGGATTGGCTGTAGACCGAAATCGGACACCTTCAGGAATCAGTGTCCCAAGTCCTGCCAGATATACACCTGACGTGTTCACAGCTCCATTGTTGCGTGTCGGCCGCTGCGACGCTGTAGGCGGAATCAGCGGTGACTATCTCTGTACTGTCGCCGACCCAATGCATGAGGCATTGGTGCATTATAGATGGGACACAGCAATTCGCATGTATCCAGTCGCGTCCGAGCAACATGTTGTAGGATCCCTTACCATTAATAATGAAAAAGGTAGTAGGGAGGGTCTTACTGCCGATGGTGACGTCGACGCAGAGCGCTCCACGGGCGGGAGACACGTTGCCTTCGAAGTCCTTGAGCATCATGTCCTTCTTGGTCAGGTCTTCATCACTTTTGCCTAACTTCCGGAACATAGCATATGGCATGATGTTGACTGCGGCGCCTCCATCCACTAATAGCCTGGTAACGGGTCGTCCGTTAACGTGCCCTTTGAGAAATAATGCCTTGAGGTGTTGCCGTTTTTCGTCTTCTGGTTTCTCAAAGGTGGCTGTCATCGGCTCTAATACCAACTGCGCCATCTGCTCTTCCATCCTTGTCGCCTTGTCTCGATCGGCAGGCGCCATGAACTCCATCGGCAATATGAACATCATATTAACATCGGCTGCCAATTTTTGACTGTCTGCTTCCTTGCTGTTGTTTTTCTTGGGGCGCCAGACCCGAGACTTGACGTTTCTCTTTTTCAGCACCTGCCTCTGCTCTTCTTGTTGTTGCTCCCACTGGCGCAGGCGTTGGATCCTCCGTTTCTGGGACTTGGATAGTCCATCAGGGCACCACCTGGGGTTTACTAGTTTGGCCGATGATTTGGCGTGCTCCCAATCTGGTTCCCTTCCTAGGGGGTTTTCATCTGATACTCTGTCATCAGCCATCTCTTCCAGCCAATCGTGTACGCTGGTTCTACCCCCTAGTCGATCCTGTTGGTTGATCCTGCTTTTCGACCGGCGATACCGGTCAACTCTGCCCCCCAGCCGATCATGCACTGAAAGGCGCTGTCCTTCTTGTTCGCGCCGATTTCTGCTGATCGGCTCTGATTCTCTGTCTCTGGAGCGTGATCTTTTAAATGGGCGATTGTTGCGGCTTAATCCGTTGCACTCAGGACAGTTATCGGCTGATGGCAATCGGAGATCGTTCTCCCAGCAATGGATGAAGAATGGACATTGCCAGTGACCCTCGTGCTGGCGTATCATCTCGTCGCGGTATCTTGACCGTTCCTGCTGCCGCCGATATAAGCTGAGCAAGAATTGGGAGGTGACGGGTCTGCGCGATCGTTCTGATCCTTCGCCCTTGTCTTCAGCCCGCCTTTTCCCTTTAACCTCATCCGACGTGACCTGTTTCCTGGGATCCACAGCGCCGCTTCTTCTTGCCGATTCCGACGTCAGCACCTTGGTTTGAAGCGAATTTCTTCCCGTGTCAACCATGTTGGCCGGGAAAGGATGCTGGTCTATCTTCATCGGCTTTGCTGGTTTGGCCGGGGTTTCAAACTTGAGCCTTCCCTGCTCGATGGCCGATTGTATCTGCTGACGAAAGATCTTGCATTCATTCGTATCATGAGACGTGGCGTTCTGCCACTTGCAGTACTTCATCTTTTTTAGCTGATCGGCCGAAGGGATGGTATGGTATTGAGATAGCTTGATCTGCCCTTCCTGGAGTAATAAGTCAAAAATCTTATCGGCTTTTGATGTGTCAAAGCCGAATGTCTCTCGTTCTTTCTTTCCGAAAGGGCATGATATTGGCTTTTTGCCTTTTACCCACTCCTCTAGGCCGATTTCTTCCTCTCCCTCTGATTCAGACCCTTCCAGATATGCCACCTTTTTCTGGAAATTCCTCCGCTGCTTAAACGGACGGACTTCCTGACCTGCCAATCGGTGAACGATCTGGCTTAGGCTTTCAAATTCTTGCGAGGCATACCTTTCCTTGATTTGTGGCAAGAGGCCTTGGAACGCGATATCGGCCAACTGGGCATCAGTCAGAGCTAGACTATAGCATTTGTTCCTGACTTCTCTAAACCTTTGTATGTACCCAGTTACTGGTTCGTCGCTCCTCTGCCTGAGGCTGGTCAAATCGGAGAGCTTCATCTCATGTATCCCTGCGTAGAAGTATTTATGGAACTACTTTTCTAGATCGGCCCAAGTACAATGGAGTTAGGTGGTAAAGTGGTGAACCACTGGAAGGCCGATCCAAACAGACGATGAAAACAGACGCACCCTCAGAGCATCTTGCGTGGCGGCTTCCCCGCACTGGATGATGAATCTGTTAATGTGCTCCACGGTAGATGTGTCGTCCAGCCCCAAAAACTTGGTAAAATCAGGAATCTTGTACCGCTGGGGAAACGGCAGCAGGTTGTAGGCCGACGGATATGGCGTCTCGTATGTATAAGTCTGCATTTTTGGCTTCAACCCAAATTGGTCTTGAATTACCTTCGCTATTCTTGCCGTCCAATCCACCTGCTGCTGGTGAACGGCCGTTCGAGGTGCCGGCATATGTTGGAGGATTAGCGGTGGGACAGCCGGGTGATGGATCGAAGCATGTGGTGGATTCTGTTGCATCATGGCCGTCTGAGCAGTTGACAGTTGATGGCGAAGCGAATCCGCCGCCCCGTCGTACATCGTCATCGGCGCCGTGCTTCGGAGTGCCTCTACAGCGCCTGCCCCCCCTGCCGATTTCTGACGGGACTGGTTGATACTGGGGGATCGTCGCCCGGACGGCCGATTGGAACGGCGCTTGGATTGGATTGTTCCCTTGTCCGGTTGATTGATCGGGAAAAGTAGCCGTTGCCGATAACCCCCAAAGCACTGAGTTTGTGGGCAGCGATTGCACAGAGGCAATCTGGACAGGCTGAAGCGGTGCTTGTGATGGGAAACATGGTGCACCGTTATACCTTGGAAACACTGGAGGAAATGGAGTGTTGTATCCCTCGCGTTGCGTCGACATCGGCTGAGGAGCCGAGTGGGACGTGCCTGGTGAGCTTCTGGCTGGAGGTGCAATCAGCGGGGCATACGCTAGCCCCTGATATCCTTGAGCTGCTCCGCTGACCAGAGAGCTGATGACGGCGTTATACACCGTATTGGTCATCACCGAGGATTGGTCGATGAAAACCTGGTAGACGAACTGTTGGATCATATCGGACATCTTGCCCGAATCCTCAGCAATGGTGATGTGGCGGGGAACAGGAAGAGGAGCTTTCTTGACTGCTTCCCCGCTTCTGGTACGACTGAACGACTGCAGATACATCCTCTTGTAATCTTCCAGATGTTTAGCTAATTCTTCCTTCTGGTCGTTCTTGAGATCCGCTTCTGTGACCTCAATGATATTGTTCACGGAAACTTCTGCGTTCTTCGACATACTGGATCTTGAAGTTGGTCCCACCGGGTGTGCCAAAAGTGTGTTGGCGCTAAAAATCGGCCAGGAATCGGCCGATGGTCTTCAGCGTCGTACACACGACCCGAGAGAATCTGCTTAGCTCCTGTTCGGGTTATTGCCCTGGTGCGATTCGCGCGGCGTGCCAGTCAATCTGACCTCTTGATTGACAAGGAAATAAAAGTATTAAATTCCGGGCGTTCCGATCGGCTGGGGTTCCGATCTGTCCCGAAGAGCGTGTCGGCGAATCGGCCGATTTGCTATGAAGATGATCGGCTATGGATCAGCCGATAATCACGTAATAATTGCAAAGAAGACTACTGGAGCAACTTAAACAATTATTACAGATGCAACACTTGAAATAGATCTAATCGGCTATATGACGATGAACGAGGAAGAGCAATGATAAAGCCGACAGTTCCAATCTCAAGCTGGATAACTGGTGATAATACTAGAACAACACGTAAAACCTATAATTCTAGTAAATATCGATAACTGGTGAATAAATCCAAACGAAACCACAGCGATGCGCCCGAGGTTAAAGCTCAGATGTTATTCAGTAAGCGGAACCTACCAATTGGCCGGAGATTGAGTCGATGCAGCCCTGCCAATCCGTATGAACTCGTGAAAGAAGAAAAAGTATTGGCGAAGTCGCCGACTTGAAAGTAAAGTACTATGAAAAAAGTAGATGCGTTTTGTTGATTGATTGTTGATGTCCTTTTACAAAGCCCTGGCGACTCCTATTTATACCCTAGAACCAGGACTCCTGGTCGCTTACGACTTGTTATGATCTTATTTTAAACAGAAAAACTACTATATCTATAATATTTTTATAAAGGAAACGGACTCCCGCAGAATCTCCCGCCGCTGTTTCCTAATCCAATCAGGACTTTTTCCATTGCTTCTCGACCGAATCAATATCACTCCGTTGACCAACATCAGGCCACTTTTGACCAGGACCCTCTGTTGTGGCTCCAATCTGTTGGCGCAAGCTGCATCACCAATCGGCCGATTTCCAACTGTTACCTCAATCGGCCGATTCTTTATTGTAGCCTTTGGATCTGCCGTATCGGCCAACCTCTTCTCCTGACGCCGATTCAACACGTGTCAAAATCCGGCGTCAACAAAAAGCTTTTGTGCAGAGTTGTGTGGTATGTCAGAAGGCAAAAACAGAAAGGGTTGCACCTGTCGGCCTCTTACAGCCACTTAGTATACCAGATCAGGCCTGGACAGTAGTGTCTTTGGATTTCATCGAGGGATTACCCAAATCTGCTCAACAAGACACTATCCTCGTGGTGGTCGACAAATTCTCAAAATATGCCCACTTCTTGGCCCTCAAACACCCATTCACTGCTCTTACTGTGGCAAAAGTGTATATGTATCAAATTTATAGATTGTATGGTCTTCCTCAAGCACTAATCTCTGACAGAGAACAAGTCTTCATTAGCACTATTTGGCAAGAACTTTTCAAGCTCACTCATACTGAATTGAGAATGAGTTCCTCCTACCATCCGCAAACCGACGGGCAAACGGAGCGTGTGAATCAATGTCTAGAAACATACTTGAGATGTATTGTACAATCATGCCCCACAAACTGGTCTCATTGGCTGCCTCTAGCCGAATACTGGTATAATACTTCCTATCATACTGCTCTTGGAAGGACACGGTTTGAGGTAATCTATGGCCATTCTCCAAGAGATGTTGGTATTCTACAGCTCACCGAGTGCACAGTCCCTGACCTGGCAGCATGGCTAAAAGAGAGAGGGATATCATGCAACAGTTACTTCAGCAAAATATGTTGCAAGCTCAGAAGAGAATGAAGCATCAGGCTAACAAACATTGTATTGAGAGACATTTTGAGGTGGGAGATTTCGTGTATCTCAGACTGCAGCCGTATATCCAAACTTCTGTTGCTGCATGACCCAATCAGAAACTGGCGTTCCGGTACTATGGTCCTTATGAAGTACTGGCAAAGGTTGGTTCGGTCGCCTACAAACTGAAACTTTCAACTGGTAGTCACATCCATCATGTGATTCACATTTCTCAGCTGAAGAAAGCAATCACGCCAGATATTGTCGTTAGTTCCAAGCTTCCTCCTGACACTTCTATACTGCAACTCATCAATGAACTAGAAAAGGTCTTGGATCAGAAACTGGTGCAGCGCGGCCAAGCATTGCTGAAGCGCGTGCTCGTCAAGTGGAAGGAGTTACCTAGCAACATGACCACTTGGGAGAACCTCGCCGATGTGCAGCGTCGCTTCCCGACATCACCGACTTGGGGGCAAGTCGGTTTTGAAGCGAGGGGGAATGTGATGATCACTGGCGTCGGCAGGAAGAAGAAGCATGAACGTTGGCCGGCAAAGAAGGGCACAAGCAGAATGGGGAGGCGTAGTTCCGCAAGGCGTCTTCACTGGTGGGAGAGAGTAGCGTGCGCGTGTGTTCCGCTGGCTGCGACCAGCTGTACGGTGGGCCTAGGATGTCGGTGGGCGTGTGCATGGGTTTAAAAGGAGAAGAGTTGGAACTTTGTAAGGCATCGATAAATTAATAGAAACTCGATCCGAGACACAATGTCCTCATGATCTTCCCGAATTCCCCTATTATTCCCGATCTAGATCCGATCTACTACTCCCCAACCTCTAGTTCTTGCTAGCCTTTCCCTAATTCCTCTTCTAGGTTCCTAACAAACCTCTTCGTCTACATTGACGGCAGCAAGCCCTCGCTCAAGCTGCTCCCACCCTGTCCCAAGCCTCATGAGGAGGGTGTTGAGAACCAAGTGCCTACCCAACAATTGTATGATCCGTTGGCCAATGTAATTAAGTTCTGGGATGCTGAAGCGCTTTGTGTCTTGCGCAACGAAGAGAACGAATACGTCGTGGGATATTTATGTTTGAGCCGGGAGGTCACCATCGGCTCGGGAGCTGAGGAGATTGAAGCTCAACTTTACCTCTACTACTCATACGATTCCGATTGGGAAATGCATGCCCTACCTATTTTCTGTCAGGCCAAGGATATGGGTGCATTGTTCAGCTGGTCCACCACCACCGCACTGGCATTTGGAACATATCTTTGTTGGATCGATTACCAGCATGGTATATTGTTCTATGATATGTCTCAAGAGTGTCTCCGAGTTACTTATCGTCCTTTGCCTATACCTGATCATCTTGCTCCAAACGTGTGCATGAAAAAATATCGAAGCATCTCTAGTACAGGATGAAGGTTTACCAGTGATGAAGTTTGTTGACGTGAAACCCTCGCGTGGCTACGTTAATCGTCTACGTCTGGATGGTTTTGAAATCAACTTTTGGACCTTGGTTGTGGAACCCGGCAGTATGGATTGGAAACATGAATTTGTGCTTCGTGATAATGAGCTATGCATTAGCAAGTTTGTTCCAAATCCTCAAGGGCCATTGATGTTACCTGCTGTTAGCACGTCAGACCCATATGTGGCATATTTTTTGGTCTGTGAGCTGGACTACAATGTGCAGAAGGCGTGGTTAGTTTCTGTTAACCTGATCACTAGGTCAGTGAAGTTCCTGCCGTATCGCAATGGAGATGATGGCCTTACTGATGATGCTGATATGCCTAGAAGAAATTGTCAAAATTTTGCACCTTTCCTTCCGAGTGAGATTACCAAATTCTTCCAACAGGTAACTGCATACCGCATTCATTTTTTCTCCTAATAGTCAAGTCACTATAGCATCACTTTTACACAAATTTGTTACTAGTTTTATAGAAGAGTGCTAATTACCAGTTTTTGAAAATGAAAACGAATGCATGATCTTTGACAATGGGTGAATGAAAATTAAAAATGCCTGTACACAAATATTGTGAATGTTTTATTTCGCGTAGAAATCATGGTCTAGGACAGCTAATGAATTATTCCATTCAAAAATGTTGGTTCTTTACTCATTTTTGCACTAAAAAACTCTTATAGCAGTAGTGAATCCAAGTGTTATATGAGATTAGGGTTAATGTGTAAAATAATAATCTATATTATCTGGTGCCCGAAAAGGCTGTTTAGTTCATTTTGAATTTGATTATGATATGATGGCTTTAAAGCTTTTTATTGACTGAGACATTCAAGCTTTTTATTTATTGAAACGAGTTGAAACTGTGAATTATTTAATTTTAATTAGTGTGTTCTTGCGTAATTTTCAGATAGCTCGAGATTTGGCTGCTATAATGGAGGGTCCTGATGATTTGCCTTTGTGTCTTCAAGGTGACATACCAGTTGACAACATATACACTTCTGTAAAGAAAGAAGACCTAGCACACCCATGGGAATCTTCATATATATTTGCTTGAACCTAATGTGGGAAGATTGCGGTCGAAAGCATCAGTGGAGATTTGCACAAAACATTGTTCCTCAGTTTGTTATTCCACAAGGTGTCTCAGAAGATACTGAAACTAAAGGTTTTCAGCAAGTTTCGTTTAGACTACTCTGCCCTATGAATCTTGTTGGAGGTTTGATTGATAAGAGGGGCTTGATTATAAGAGGGATCGAATATGAAACTGGTGTCTTTATCGACATTGGTGCTTGTGTTGATGGATGCAGCCAAAGAGGTTGGAGCATGATCAACTGTTCTCTCATTTATTGCCCACAGTTTAATTGCTTGCTAGATAAGATAGTGTCAAAGATTTTGCAATGGATTTTTTGTCTCTAGGAATCTTGAAACTGTATAGCTCGTATTATAATTCTTGAAGTCATATTGTGCAGTTTGTTCATTATGTATTCATTTTTCTGTTGCTCCTGCAGAGTCCAGAGCAATGCTCCAAGGTGCAAGGTGCACTACTTTGTATATTTGGAAGAATGGTGGATCTGGAAAGGAAGGCACACTCAATGTTTAACAAGCCATCTGAATGCTCTGTTAGAGCCCTGGTGCATGAAAGACATGTTGATTTTTTAATTGGATTACGTGGAACTACAATAAAGGAAATAGTGAACACGTCAAGAGCAAGAATTAAGATTTTGGACCATAGAGATCTTCCAGCTTGTGTTTCATGCTGTGAACGAGTGCCACGGGCAAGAAGTTTCTTGGAACAAATGCATTATGACACCATAGACTTCAGTCATACTTGTTAACGTGTAGTCATTGAGTTGTGAAGGGAAAAGAGTGTTAATCAGATATATCTGATCTTAACCTTCTCATTCTCTGCTGTATTTGTTATTGCATGCAAAGTCAATATTTAAAATAAAAATAAAGTTTATCCGGCTACTCTTGTGTTGCTTAACATTTTTTTGCACAAATGCCACTAGCTCTTTGTTGCTTTAAATGTTTTTCATTATATAAGCTCTTTTCTTATGTTTTACCAAAGCAAAAAATGCCGCTAGCTCATATATTATATCTGTGAAGAACAAATTGTGGATTCTTCTTTCAGACTTAAGATGATAAATTCAGTAGTTCTTGGCTGTTGTTTCTATTTGACTTGTGAAACGTCTATGTTTTTAAGAACACTTTCTTTTTTCTTTCAGTTGTTTTTTTAGCTCACAGTGTCACTTGATAGATATATGATCCTGTTGTGCTAGACTGCCTCGTGCTTATTGAGATTTATCTTTTTTTTTCAATGTTCAGATCTCTGGGGATCTAATAAGCGTCAGCTATGCTTTATGTCTTGTTAGATCAAAACTGCGTAATCAAGTTTTTTCTTCCATGAGAACCAACCACAATAATGGATCTTCAAATTTTGCTGAACCAAATGCAGCCAAACAGGTCAGTGCTTCTTCAGCTGCCTGATACTCAACTGACAGTTTCCCTGGGGTTGACCATCGGTCCTCTCTTAGTTATGAAATAGACAAAGTGGAAAACCCTTTCGGTGCTATTCAACTCAGTCCTTCAGAAGTTCAGGTTGTGTGCTATTTGAAGTTTTGTTCAATGGTTCTGTCGTCTGCATGACTTGACTTTACTCTGTTTCTATATGATCATATTTTTTCAAAGAAGAAGATCTTGAACTTGAACATGACAAATGTACCTTAAACTCTTGATTTCATTGAAACGTATTGTTGTACTTTCTCCTTTACTTTTTGTTTGACGTTTTCGGTTTGTGCACATGAACTAAGAAATGATACACCGTATGTATGTCTCTCTCCTCAGCCCCATTAACCTGTGAAGATGTGACTCGCAAAAAAAAAACCCTGTGAAGATGTGTTTTTTTGGTGGGAGGGGAGGGGGTGGGGTGGGGTGCATTTATGTATTTTCTCAAATATTTAGTCGTTGGCTATCAAATTTGGAATATTTTCCCAGATGTGCACTTTTTTGTGGCACTACTAAATAAAAGTGTGATGACAGAAATCTGATCGTGGAAATGGTGTTCAAATCACCGATTCAGATGATGGGATGTGGAATGCAGCTTACTATAATGGAGCTGGAGCCGATAGCTTGAATAGACAAATACTGGCGTGACATTTTCAGAGTAAAAAAATGTTATGAGGTAATAGTTATTTATCTTGTATGTTGGTTTACTACATTGACAGTAGCGGTATTTATGGTTGTTTGCTTGTAAATCAGATTTAGAAGTGTCATGGACTGAATATCACTTGTTACTTGTTTCTTAATTTAATTATCTTCTAATCTGCTCCCTCCCTCGCCCTCACTCCTCCCTCCTCCCCCCCCCCCCCTCGCTCTCCCTCCCCCACTCCCTCCCCCACTCCCTCCCTCCCCCCCCCACCCCCCCGCTCCCTCCCTCCCACCCCCCCCCCCCCCTCCCTCCCTCCCAGTATCTAGCCACGTTTTTCAAATATGCCTTAAATCTCTTATCTTGTTAAAATTTCAAACAGAGCATCGCATCTTTCTACTATATAGGCACTTTGTTAAAAAAAGTAACAATGCGTCTAAAAACAAACAATAATAGCACTTAGATTTATGTGCAGAGAATAAGTCTTTTTGTATTGTTCTAGTCACAACTGGCATTACTTGGTGTTTAGCATTTGAATGTGTTATCTCCGTGTTCTTGTGTACTTCTTCCAGTAAGATGGATAATACCTAAATTGTGTTCCCAATGCAGTGATGCGTTTGCAAGGTTTTTCTTATCATGTGTCCTTTTCACTCTAGCATATGTACCTTGGTTATTATATTCGGAGGTGAACAATAGAACACCAATTTCAACAATTGCCAAACACATCTCTCCCCATTGGTTCTTTAATTGCACTAGCAATTATGTTAACCCTTTCAACCCTTTGTTATTTCATCAACATGCTAAAGTTGTTGACAGTATATGACTTCTAGTTAATTTTGATAACTTCTACTCTGGTAGTGGAGAATCCATAAAAATTATTCAACAAGCTATAGATAAAATTCTAGGAGGACCTTATGAGAATTTAGAAGCCCGACGCTTTAAGAAAGGAAAGAAGTCCAAATGGAACGATTTTGAATATCGATTTCTTGGTAAAAAAAACTTCCGTCTGCAATATGTGACGCTGCAATCTCTGGAAACACTTCATATTTGCATGACAAGCTAATCTTCTTTGTTAGTTATGATTGCATTTGATCCAGTTCAGCAATCTACTCTAGATTTCTTTTTTTTAATTTTTATTTAAGGATTGTTTCTGGCTTTGAGGGTTCCAGAATGATAAAACAGAATTAAAAATCCAAAATTGACCCTCTTGTTTTTTTTCTCACATAAGAATTAACTGTCTTGCTTTGGTAATAGATGTCAGTTTTCAATTTCAATTACTGGATTCTGAGATGCTTTTCAGCTTGCTTTGCTTTTTGTACAATTGATCTCGAATAAAAGAAAAATGAACTTGTATCACGGTTACCAATACTAATAGTGTCTTCATGTTGCCTCTAGAGATTACGGAATTCTGTAGTGGACATGAAGCTGAATACATACAACCGTCCAAATAGTGATTTGAACTTAATGACATTTACCTTATGAATTCAGATCTCAGGCGTGGACAGTACCATTTTGAGAGAACCTTCTGTGACAAAGGAAAGCTTTGGTCATGGTTCTGGGAGTGTCAGACAAGTCACTCGCTTGTTGATGATTGTTGGCGCTAAAATCGGCCGGATAGGAATCGGCCGATGGGTCTTCAGCGTCGGACACACGACCCGGGAGAATCTGCTTAGCTCCTGTTCGGGTTATCGCCCTGGTGCGGTTCGCGCGGCGTGCCAGTCAATCTGACCTGTTGATTGACAAGGAAATAGAGTATTAAATTCCAGGCGCGTCGATCGGCTGGATTTCCGATCTGTCCTGAGGAGCGCGTCGGCGGCAAATCGGCCGATTTGCTGTAGAGATAATCGGCTATGGGTCAGCCGATGATCGTATAGTAATTGTAAAGAAGACTGCTAGAGCGATCTAAACAATTACTATAGAATCAACACTTGAAACAGATCTAATCGGCTATATGGCGATGAATCGAAGGAGAACAATGACGAAGCCGATTACTCTGATCTCAAGCTGGATAACTGGTGATAATACTAGAATAACAGGTAAAACTTGTAATTCTAGTAAATATCGATAACTTGTGAATAAATCCAAACGAAACCACAGCGATGCGCCGTAGTTAAAGCTCGGATATTACTCGATAAGCGGAACCTACCAATTGGCCGGAGATCAGGTTGATGCAGCCCTGCCAATCCGTACGAACTCGTGGAAGAAGAAAATATTGGCGAAGTCGCCGACTTGAAAGTAAAGTACTAGTAAAAAGTAGAAGTGTTTTGTTGATTGATTTGATTATATCTCACGAAGCCCTAACGACTCCTATTTATACCCTGAAACTAGGACTCCTGGTCGATTACGACTTGTTACAACCTTATTAAAAAAAGGAAAACTACTATATCTATAATAACTTTTAAAAAGGAAACGGACTCCCGCAGAATCTTCCGCCACCGTTTCCTAATCCAATCAGGACCTCTTCAATTGCTTTCCGGCCGACTCAGCATGCCTTGTTAACCAGCTTTTGACCAGGATCTTCTGGAATAATCCTATCCTGTTGGCATAGGCTGCGCCACCAATCGGCCGATTTTCAACTGTTACCTCGATCGGCCGATTCCTTACTGTAGCTTTCAGATCTGCTTCATCGGCCAATCTTCTCTTCCTGACGCCGATTCAATACATGTCAAAATCTGGCGTCAACACATGCCCCCCAGTTTCGGAGTAAAATATAACTTTTCCTTCGAAACTCTTTTCTTTAACCCTCTTCTCCGAAACAGGCGCAGTAAAAATCTCCTTCCGTTCTGCGGCATAATGATTGCAATTTCCTCGAACCGAGCGCGCGAAACGACCGCTCCCCTGGAACTCGTGTAGACGGTGCGGTAAAAATACCATCTTTGCCCTTGCCCCCTTTATCTCTCTTAAGTACTGGTTTCTCCGCCTCTCCTCCTCCACGAATCCAGCATCCTTTCTGCCGCATTACTGTTCATCTTCCTCCAAGTTCTTTCGATTTCCAAGCGCTCCCCCTCCTCCGGCGATCTCATCCGCAACCTGCTCCGACCCCCAACGGCGTCTCCGTCGGCGACCACCCCATCTATAGAGGCTCCATCGGCTGCTCCTTTGGCGGCGGCGGCCCAATCGGCTTCTCCAGCAGCGTCATCGGCGACGATGGCTTCCATCCCAGAGGTAAATGCCCGAAAATTTTTTCCTTTTCGCCTTGCGGCTTCAATATTTCCCGGTCCCTTTTTTAGTTTCTTCCCTTTTTCCCTTTCTTTTTAGGCCCTTAGGTACAGGATCACCATTCCTCTCTCAGAGTCTCCTGACCTCATCTGTCTAGGCCCTATGGGGAGTCCTGATCCAACGGATCTAATCAGTTTAGAAACTCACAGAATCCCCTTTAAGCAGTCATCCATGGATTTAGATCACTGGGTAGGCGCATTCAGATCCTGGCCGAATGAAACACCCGGGTGGAGAGAATGGTACCAGAGGGTAGCCCGGTCTTGGAAAGTCCAATGGGAAGAACTTAAAATCGGCCAGTGCATAGATTTGTCCCTGTCTCAGATGGAAAAGAACGAACCTTTGGTTATGGCAGCCTCTTACTTCTGGTCCGATGCACTTAACGCATTCCTTTTTGGACACGGACCCATGACCCCGACTTTGTCTGATGTCCTGCTGCTGACCGGCCTAGATGTTTCCTCCGCCGATACCCCCTTCAATTATCTGTTCAAGCCATCTCATCGGCTAGACACCAAAGGAATCGGCGGGTGGAAAGGATACATTAGTAAAAACATGAAGACAGGAACAGTCTCACAGAGGGAGCACACCGCCTTCTTGATGATGTGGCTCGAGAAACACTTCTTCTGTGGCAGAGCGGTCGGCCCCTCTTCCAACACTCAAGCTTTGGCAGAGTCTCTTGCACAAGGATCGGCCGTCCCCCTCGGTAAACATTTGCTGGGATCAGCATACCATATGATGCATCAAATCGGCGTCAAGCTGTCGAAAGGAGAGCCGATAGGGAATCCAGGCGGTCCTTGGTGGTTCATCACCCTCTGGCTCAATCTACATATGAGCAAGGTCTCTCAGCAGAGGATAGAGACAAAGACCTTCCCCAACATCGAGTCAGAGGAGAATCCATCGGTCCGTCGCCGCTGCAGATCTGTTGGAGAAGCGGTATCGGCCTTTCCTGGCTGCCAGTTCACCGCTACCCGCGTAGCTGAATACTTCAGATGCTTCTATAATGGACTTAGTGAGGAGATGATCATCTGGTATCCATATCAAACCGCAGAGCCGATTTTTGAATTGCCTGTATGCTTCGACTTCTCCACCCACACATTTGACAGAGAATTGATGGATGTCTTGATTAAGCCGGGAATTCTGCCGGCTAACTTCTTCTCAGGAAAGGACTCACCCACTTATGAGTTCTACTGCCCGTCGGCTGCAGCAAGGCAACTGGGTTTTGGCCAATTGCCGATTCGAGTCTATTTCGCCGGCCAAGCAAAATTCAGAGACGGATTAACCTCAAGTCTTGACTACAGCCGATTGTGCGATTTAGTACCTGACTCCAGCACCATTGACTTGAACGGCTGGTCAGTCACCTCTTTCGCCACCCAACAGTATAAATTATGGTGGGCAGAATGGAAGCAGCATCTTTTCTGTAAATCCCCATCAATTTATTGCAACATTCTGGACCCAGAGAACATCGACCCAAATGCTGCGGTATGTCCTTTTCTTCTTAGCCGATTTCAATGTTGCATTATCATCTCGCCGTTAACTTATGTTTACTTCTTCAGTCTGAAAGCCATGCTCCCCCAATGCGGAGCCGAAGCGGCCGGCCGATCGATAGCCATCACCAATACACAGTGTACCCACTCATCGGCTTCCATGCTCCATCTATCAGAGATATCTCCACCGGCCGATCAAGACGAGCGCCCAAAAGACCAACACCGAAGATATCCAACCGTCGGATGCGGGCTCGCATTGAATCGGCTGATCAGACGACAATAGCATCGGCTGAAATCTCCCGTATCGGATCGGCTAGCCAGATGGCAGCAGCATCGGCCGAGACTCCCCGTGTTGGATCGGCCGATCAGGTGGAAATGATACTCGCCGAGACCTCAGGTCCTTCACCTTTACCAGCTGTCGAAACAGCCGATCCCCAAGTCACCGCCGAAGCCGGGGCTGCTGCAGCATCGCTCTTAGTAGAAGCTGTCCAGGTAACTTTATTTATCTCATGTATTCCCCAAATCTTCTGCTGACATCAACTCCATCCTTTTGCCAGGCTACACAAGTTGTCCCACCACAGTCTCCGCGACTGTCGGCCACGTCTCAAGTAGGGACTGAGATCACAGCAGCTCCTGTTGCCGAGGTATATGATCTCTTACCCTGCATCCTTAACATTCAGGAAACTTAACCAATTCTGATGCAGGTCGACTTGGGTACGCCGATTGTAACCCCACAGCAGGAATCGGCCGGAGAACCCGCAGAGGCATGGCAGATTCCCATCACCATCTTATTTCATTTTCCCATAATATTTTCACGAGCATTTATATCTTTCTCAGGAAGTTGGCCCAAGCGGAGTACCAATAATGATCGAATCTTCTTCTTCTGGCAAACCCAGTGCACCAATCCCTGAAACAAGGGAAATACTTCCACCTGCGCAGGCAAGAGAGATTCGTTTCAAAGAGGTAACAATCTTACCATCAGAATCGGCCGATTTCCTTTCACCGCTTGCTTACCCTTTGCTTCGTTCCTTTACAGGAGCAAGATTCTCCCAACAATAGTATTTTTTCTTTCGCTGTCTCCTTGGCCGATGAAGAAGAAATCGCCTCACACGCTGTTCCACCGAGCTCTGCCTCCGACGATGTCCGCTCTAAGCTCGAAAGCATCCGTACTCTCCTCCAAGGTGACATCGGCCGGCTGGTGGAAGATGCATCGCAGATCCGACAACTTTTCAATGAGGTTGTAGATCACATCCCGGATGAAGTGTCGGAGGACTTGGGGTATGCTGCCTATATAGAGGGCATGCGGATTCCGGTCTCGCGGGCGCTGCAACGTATGGCCGATCGCGCTCAGATGGCCAAAACTCAGGAGGAGGTTGACTCGTACAAGCACCAGACCCAGGAAGTACATCACAAAATCAACTTCCTCGAGAACTGCCGTCCGGACATCGTTGGCACAATAGATCGGCTGAAACGGAGGAGAGCAGAACTAGCCAAGGAGATGGAACAGATAACCAAAGAGATAGCCGCTGAGGAGAAAAAGCTCCAAGAACTCCCAACCATGATCGGCGAGCTGAAGCAAAAAAGACAACATCTGGCCCGTGAAACAATAAGACTCCGTCGCCGCGTGTCAGAAGTACCAGGATCGGCCGAAAATGATCAGAGGATAGTAAAATCGGCCGATCAAATTAGACGACGAGCGATTGTAGCCATAGATGCCTTCCTTGGGCTGTAAACAATATGTTAAACATTATTGCTCCTTTAATGCCACTGCGCCGATTTGGTCTTGAACTGCTTCATGTAATCCGTAATTTCCACTTAATAATGAATCCCAATATTTTTTTCACCAGATGTGTAGCCAGAAAACCGATGAGAAATCGGTCATGTTAACTTGACATATTTTCTTTTTGTACTCAGAATCCAAATTGGTACCAATGTACGTCGGCCTTGATTTGCTGCTATCTCCCAAATCTACCATCTCTAATGAATCAGCCGACGTGAACCCATACCCCAGCTTCTCATCCTTTCGAACGAGCTGAATCTTTAGAGCCGACTGCTTGAATCGGCTGTAGACCGAAATCGGAAACTTTCAGGAAGTCAGTGTCCCAAGTCCTGCCAGATATACACTTGACGTGCTCGCAGCTCCACTGTTGTGTATCGGCCGCCGCAACGCTGTAGACGGAATCGGCAGCGACTATCTCTGTACTGTCGCCGACCCATTGCACAAGGCATTGATGCATAGTAGATGGGACACAGCAGTTTGCATGTATCCAGTCGCGACCAAGCAACATATTATAGGACCCTTTGCCATTAATGACGAAGAAAGTAGTAGGGAGGGTCTTACTGCCGATGGTGAGGTCGACGCAGAATGCCCCGCGGGCGGGTGATATGTTGCCTTCGAAATCCTTCAGCATCATGTCCGTCTTGGTGAGGTCGTCATCGCCCTTGCCCAGCTTGCGGAACATGGCATACGGCATGATGTTAACTGCCGCGCCTCCATCTACCAGTAATCTGGTGATGGGTCTTCCGTTGAAGTACCCTTTGAGAAACAGCGCCTTAAGATGCTGTCGTTTTTCCTCTTCCGGTTTCTCAAACGTAGCCGTCATCGGCTCTTATACCAGTTGTGCCATTTGCTCTTCCTCTGTTCTTGTCACTTTATCCCGATCGCTTGGCGCCATGAACTCCATCGGCAATATGAAAACCATATCAAGCTCGGCTGCCGATTCTTGGCTGTTTGTTTCCTGATCATTCTTCTTTGGGCGCCAAATTCGAGATTTCACATTTCTTCTCTCTGGCACCCATCTTTGTTCTTCTTCTTGATGCTCAAACTAGCGTAGGCGTTGGATCCTTCGCTTTTGGGATCTGGATAGGCCATCAGGACACCACCTGGGATTCACTGGTTTGGCCGATGATCTGGCGTGTTCCCAATCTGGTTCCCTATCTAGGGGATCTTCGTCTGACACCCTATCATCGGCTATCTCTTCCAGCCGATCGCGTGCGCTGATCCTGCCCCCCAGTCCGTCTTGCTGGCCGATCTTGCTTTTTGACCTGCCGTACTGGTCAACTCTGCCCCCCAGCCGATCATGCACCGAAACGCGCCGTTCTTCGCGCCGATTTCTGTTGATCGGCTCTGATCCTCTGTCCCTAGAGTGTGGCTTCGGGCGATCGTTACGGTTTGATCTGTTGCACTCCGGACAGTTATCGGCAGATGGCAATCTGATATCGTTCTCCCAGCAGTGGATGAAGAACGGACATTGCCAGTGATCTTCATGCCGACGTATCATCTCTTCCTGGTACTGTGATTGTTCTTGCTGCCGATATTTGCTTAGTAAGAATCGGGAAGTGACAGGCCTGTGTGGTCGTTCTGGCCCTCGCCTATTTCTTCTGATTTCCTCCGTCGAGATCTGCCTCCTGGGGTCGACAGCGCCGCCTCTTCTCGCCGATTCTGACGTCAGCGCCTTGGTTTGACTTATGGTTCCTCCAGCGTTAACTGTGTTGGCCGGGAAGGGATGCTGGTCTATCTTCATCGGCTTTGCCGATTGGCTTGGAGTTTCAAACTTGAGCCGCCCCTGCTCGATGGCCGATTGTATCTCCTGGCGGAAGACTTTACACTCATTTGTGTCGTGAGAAGTGGCGTTGTGCCACTTGCAGTATTTCATCTTCTTGAGTTGATCGGCCGTAGGGATGGTGTGATGTTGCGACAGCTTGATCTGTCCCTCCTGAAGCAGTAGATCAAAAATTTTATCGGCCTTTGACGTGTCAAAGCCGAATGTCTCTGGCTCCTTCTTGCCAAAGGGGCAGGATATCGGTTTTTTCCCTTTTACCCATTCTGCCAGGCCGATTTCTTCCTCTGCGTCAGATTCAGATCCCTCCAAGTATGCCACCTTCTTCTGGAAGCTCCTTCGCTGTTCAAACGGTCGGACCTCCTGCCCTGACAATCGGTGGACGATTTGACTCAGGCTCTCAAACTCTTGGGCGGCATATCTCTCTCTGATTTGCGGTAAGAGGCCCTGAAAAGCGATATCGGCCAACTGTGCATCGGTCAGAGCCAGACTGTAGCACTTGTTCTTGATTTCCCTGAACCTCTGTATGTACCCTGTCACCGGTTCATCGCTCCTCTGCCTGAGGCTGGTTAAATCCGAAATCTTCATCTCGTGTACTCCTGCATAGAAGTACTTGTGGAATTGTTTCTCCAGATCGGCCCAAGTGACGATAGAATTTGGTGGTAAAGTGGTGAACCACTGGAAGGCCGATCCGGACAGAGATGATGAAAATAAACGCACCCTCAGAGCATCTTGCGTGGCAGCTTCTCCGCACTGGATGATGAATCTGTTAATGTGCTCCACCGTGGATGTGTCGTCCGTCCCTGAGAACTTGGTGAAATCAGGAACTTTGTAGCGGTGTGGGAACGGCAACGAGTCATAGACCGATGGATACGGCGTCTTGTAAGTATAAGTTTGGACTTTCGGCTTCAGCCCAAACTGATCTTGGATTACTTCTGCAATCTTTGCCGTCCAGTCCACCTGCTGCTGATGAACGGTTGTTCGAGGCGCGGGCATATGCTGAAGGGCTGGTATGGCCGGGTGATGAATCGGCGAACTTTGCTGAGCGGCCGATGGTTGATGGCGAAACGAGTCCGCACCCCCTTCGTACGTCACTGTTGGCGCCGTGCCTCTGAATACTTCCACAGTGCTTGCCCCCCTGCCGATTTCTGGTAAGATCGGCTGGTACTGGGAGACCGTCGGCCGGGCGGCCGATTGGTATGGCCCCTGAAACGGATAAGTGCCATGTCCGTTCGCTGGTTCGGGGAAATGTGCCGTGGCTGACGCCCCCCAAGGCACTGAGCTCGTAGGTAGTGTTTGCACAGAAGCCATTTGAACGGGTTGAAGCGGCGCACGCGATGGGAGACAGGGTGCACCGCTGTATCTTGGAGACGCCGGAAGTGGGGGAGAGCTGTATCCCTCGCGCTGCGTCAATATCGGCTGAGAAGCCGATTGGGATGTGTACGGTAAGCTTCTGGCCGGCAGAGTAGTTGGAGGGGCATATGCCGGTCCCTGATAACCTTGAACGGCTCCGCTGGCCAGAGAGTTGACGACGGCGTTGTACACCGTGTTGCTCATCATCGAGGATTGATCAATGAATGCTTGATACACGGACTGTTGAATCATCTCTGACATCTTGCCCGAGTCTTCAGCAATGGTGATGTGGCGAGGCGCTGGGATAGGAGCCTTCTTGACTGCTTCCCCGCTTCTGGTACGACTGAACGACTGGAGGTACATCTTCTTGTAATCTTCCAGATGTTTGGCCAATTCCTCCCTCTGGTCGTCCTTGAGATCAGCTTCTGTGACCCCAATGATGTTGCTGTCAGAGATTTCCGCGTTGTTCGACATATCAGATCTTGGATGGTCCCACCAGGCGTGCCAAAAGTGTGTTGGCGCTAAAATCGGCCGGATAGGAATCGGCCGATGGGTCTTCAGCGTCGGACACACGACCCGGGAGAATCTGCTTAGCTCCTGTTCGGGTTATCGCCCTGGTGCGGTTCGCGCGGCGTGCCAGTCAATCTGACCTATTGATTGACAAGGAAATAGAGTATTAAATTCCAGGCGCGTCGATCGGCTGGATTTCCGATCTGTCCTGAGGAGCGCGTCGGCGGCAAATCGGCCGATTTGCTGTAGAGATGATCGGCTATGGGTCAGCCGATGATCGTATAGTAATTGTAAAGAAGACTGCTAGAGCGATCTAAACAATTACTATAGAATCAACACTTGAAACAGATCTAATCGGCTGTATGGCGATGAATCGAAGGAGAACAATGACGAAGCCGATTACTCTGATCTCAAGCTGGATAACTGGTGATAATACTAGAATAACAGGTAAAACTTGTGATTCTAGTAAATATCGATAACTTGTGAATAAATCCAAACGAAACCACAGCGATGCGCCCGTAGTTAAAGCTCGGATATTACTCGATAAGCGGAACCTACCAATTGGCCGGAGATCAGGTTGATGCAGCCCTGCCAATCCGTACGAACTCGTGGAAGAAGAAAATATTGGCGAAGTCGCCGACTTGAAAGTAAAGTACTGGTAAAAAGTAGAAGTGTTTTGTTGATTGATTTGATGATATCTCACGAAGCCCTAGCGACTCCTATTTATACCCTGAAACTAGGACTCCTGGTCGATTACGACTTGTTACAACCTTATTAAAAAACAGGAAAACTACTATATCTATAATAACTTTTAAAAAGGAAACAGACTCCCGCAGAATCTTCCGCTGCCGTTTCCTAATCCAATCAGGACCTCTTCAATTGCTTTCCGGCCGACTCAGCATGCCTTGTTAACCAGCTTTTGACCAGGATCTTCTGGAATAATCATATCCTGTTGGCATAGGCTGCGCCACCAATCGGCCGATTTTCAACTGTTACCTCGATCGGCCGATTCCTTACTGTAGCTTTCAGATCTGCTTCATCGGCCAATCTTCTCTTCCTGACGCCGATTCAATACGTGTCAAAATCTGGCGTCAACAATGATAATAGTGATCGCATACCCTCGCCCTTGTGTAATGAGCATGCTACACTAACTTTGATGTAACATAGACCTGGTACTTTTTATCTGTAAATTTGTTAGTTAAATGCATGCTGTGGGTTTTGGATATTTAGAACGATGAGGTGCCCTTGTTGGGTAACTGAATGATGTGCTTGAGATTCATATGCTTTCTGGATTATTCCCTGAAGAGTTGAGGCTTTTTTGTTGGGTTACAGAATATGCTGGGAACTATGTCAGTGGCGTGACTTCCAATCAACGATCAGTTGATTTTCGATGGCATTCTGGATGTCTACACGTCTACACAACTCAATTGGCATTCCTCGGGTCCGCCTTTCTCTACTACCCTGCTTCTGTGTTTCAAGCGATGCTGCTACCGCATTTGGAAGTCTCTTAGTTCACCATGCCAGCCTCCGCTTGGGACATGACCTACTGACCCCGACCCTATCACCCACCACTAGAAGCACCTGGGTATGTCAGAAAATCAGAATGCCTGATAGACCAAGGAAAGAAAATGAAAAGGGAAATTGTCGAGAAGCCAAATTGATGTAACAATATTGGACAATTCGAGGGGTTGTTTGAAAATGCTCACTTGTAGATAGATGGCAAAGCTGCATTTAAGGCTAAATATTTACATCACAAGATAGGATGTGTTCAATTTTGTGTCCCATATTTTCTTATTATCGCATTGCAAAGGTTAATTTCTACAAGCGTTGTTTTCCAGGGCCAAAGAAGTGAGGAATTCTTGTCTACTTAGAAGGAAAATGTATTCAGTAATTGCACACGTTCTGGACAGTCATGTAACCAAAACATGTGTGTGGGTGTTCAAAGTCAGGTATGCATGTCACATCAACATTTTCTAGAATCTGTGTGGAATCAACTTGTCTCTGTTGTTTTCTGGTTTATGTAAACTTGGAGTCCCAGTTGTGACATCAACTTGTCTCTATTACCATTAAATTTTACTTATAGATGATCCTAAGATTCTTGATGATCTTAACTCCTCTTGTTCCAGACTGCTGCGTAGCAGAAACTTTGATCTTGTTATTCAGCGGCAAATGCAGTTGAAATCAGCACATAGTTCCATTGATTACCAAGTTTGATACAACCCATACCCATTCAAAATACAGGAGTATATGGGCATAACTTGCATATGGGTATTCTACATCTGCACCAAAAACTAAATCCTTTTTTAGCTAGTTTCTTCAATACAGTTGCTCACTCTCATCTTCTCACGGCTTCATCTATGTCATTCAAGGTCAAAGTCAAACAACATATCAAGAAGGCGAGGGACTGGACAGAGCCCATTCCACCACCATCATCTTCGATACGGTGCTCGACGATATCAACCTCAGGGCAGTCCCAACCCATAGGATATACAGGTAATATCTATGCTGTCATGTCATTAAAATACCATATTTAAAAACTATACTCTACAACCCATAATGTCTTAGTGTGGGTCCCTATTAAACTCACTGTCCCTTCTCCACCGATCATATTTGTTTTACATGTATCATAAAGACACATTATCCTCTCTCAGAGCACAACTTGATATTGTCTAGCGCATAGGTTTTCGTGTTGAAATTGGGTCTTGCATGAGATCCGGTTTTTTTCCATTCTCTCTCATTTATTATAGTACCACATAAGCTAAAAAATCTATGTGGTTGTATAGTTAATTCTTTGGAAACTATCCTACATGGAGGGTTGGGAATACTCTCATCGGCGAGATCCTCTTCCACCTCAGCTTCTGTACCTGCATAGTCCGCGCTGCTGCCTGCTGGTGTTTCCAAGATGTGACAACAAAACAAGTGACTGAAATCAATATGCTTACAGAAATAATATAAAAGAATGTGAAAGCTACCTGTTGACAAATCAATTATTTTCGTACATATTAATGTTGAAAAAAATTTGTTCCAAGAGAGATAAGGCATATGCAACCAAATAGGTGGTATGTCAAGTAACATAGATTTATACTAAACTATAGAAATATATGTTACTGTACTGAACCACATAACACTTTAATCACCAAGAAGCATATCTACTCACTGGAAGGATCTGAAAACAAAGCATGCATGAAAAAAACAAGACACTGAACCACAAGATGGTACCGAGGAAGTACAAGGCATGATATTTAAAGAGCGTCTGAAGGTTGAGCTTTTTGATATGTTTGGGGTGTATTTTGAACAGTTCTTCCTGCAGCCCATCCAGAAATTTTGGAAAGTGAATGGTGCGGACTAGCTGATCAGTATCATCTTGCTGATTCGATGCTTTATTTGGTTGGATCCCCCCTTTCTAGGGTTGAGATGATGACTTTGCAGTTGATTCTAAGATGATGACACGGGGGCTTGCTGCTGGTTTGATGATGGCACCGTCTGTTTCAAGGGCAGTTTCTGAGACCTTGGCACCCAAACTTTCTTTGCCTGAGCCTGTTTCGGCTGCGACAATGGCCCTGGCTGCTGCGTTACCTGGCCTTGTTGCTGGTTCACCGGCAGCCCCTGGATCCCTCCTATGCGTGGTGGAATTTCTCATATAGTCATAGAATTTTTTCCCTCTTTTTTCAACTAAATCCTGAGGAGCTAGCTGTTCTATTGGGTCATCATACCTTCCTGGACATGATTAAGTGGATTCTTAAGTAAATCATTCAAAGAAACTTTTTCCTTCCAGGTGTGAATGTAAGGGAGATTGTGATAAACCTTCTTCCGATCTATCTTAGGTAAGTTCTTAAGCTCCTCATACAGCTTGGTGAGAACTGCGAATCCATTAGAGATTGGACCATCCAAGGATGTATGTGAAATAACTCAAAATAAGAAAAAGTGTTATTGAGAATAATATCCAAGAGATGCTGGATGTCATCGGGAATTTTTTTCTTGTCCCACTTGAAGACCTTTAGAAGTATCTGATGAGCATTCAGAAGCCTTTGCACAAGGATGCCATCAGACTTGGGGAGAACCATAACATGGTGAAACTTTGCCTTACCTAAGGAGCTAACAAAGATATTAGACTTGTCTAAGGGTCCAAAGCATCAGGCATTTTCAGCTCTCTCCTCAAGCAAAGAGTGACCCAACACCTTGGACTCTTCTAATGCTAGTGGATATGCTCCGGCATTGGCTGTTTCACCAGGTATAGATATGTCGACATCGTCATTGGTTGCTTTTGAATATGAAACCATCCTGACCATTTTATGCACTCTAAGATACTCATTAAGGGTCATTACATCATCTACCAGAAAGTCAACCATGTACTTGTCCTTGTACTGGTCATAATTGATGCAAGACAACGTTGTTGCAAAATTAAACAAGAAAGAAGAGAGTAATAAGTGTCAACAACATAGAAGCGTGGCTCAGAGTAGCAAAAAAGAATGTTCGGCACCCAATTATACTGATGATTATATCGTCTAGGTATTAGATTCAAATCACAATCATTACAAACATTGTTATCTTACCGGTCAAAATCACTCTAGCGGAGTGATTATTTTAATACAGAAATGAAATTTTAGATGCAAATTATATTCAGCAATTAAGTTACTGACAACATCAATGGACATTGGTGTTAATCAAAATTCAGTAAGAACATTAAATGTTTTGGCAGTACACCTCATGCATATTTTCATTTGGAATGCTTACAACTGAACTAATGAACAAAAGATCATTTGAATAAAAGCCATGTAGCGTGCACATAGTGTCTCTACCGACAAAAATGCAAATCTACTGTGATAAAGGATCAACTATGTTGAGAAATCGGTACCCCGGATCTTGACACCGATTTCTAAGAAACGATACCAAATTAGTATGATACCATTTCTTATGCAGACCCTGTACTCACACTACACCGAGGAGACTTTCATCTAGACACCAACACGTGAAACCAACTCTATACATGAGATAATTTTTTATTCACTATAGCTTGATACAACACATGACTCTTATACTTTTTATGTGACTATCATATCATGGCACAAATATACAACATGGCTATTATGCCATTTTCTCATTGAGACCTCTTATGCCATGGTATGGTAAGAGGGGAGAAGAGCACCTCTATTTATAGGTGCTCATATTTGTTATGGTGTTGTCATGTACTCCCTCCGTCCTATAATAAGTGCATTTCTAGAGTTTAAAATTTATTCCAAAATAAGTGCACATCTATGAATGGGACCACCTAACTATAGTTGTCTTTTCTACTTTCTCTCCTCCCAGAATGCAATGATTACATCTTTATAGGGGTATATATATAATTTCTCACTAACATTGATCTCTTCATCCAAACTCTAGAAGTGTACTTATCTTGGGACGGAGGGAGTAGTAAAATTTCACACTATTCTTTACAAAATATCTAACTCTAGAACTATCTCTCATTCTTATCCAACCATACAAAATACCTAATTGTAGAGAATTCTTATCTTGCCATGAAGCATGGCAACTCCATCTCTTGCTATTTTTAAATTCTTCTGGAACCTTCTCAAGTATGTATTATAATTTTCAACAAACTATTTTCGACCAGATCATGTGAAAGAACAGAAGAAAAATGAAGGTCATTCAGAAATACTCATTAAGTGATGATACACGGACAATTAAAACAAAATAAGTAAATAGCCCAGTGGCGTGGTGCGGTATGCGGGAGTAAATAGCCCAGATTATTTTGCATATAGCATCAGCCTGTAAAATAGCAGTTGTCCCTGGCTCCCGAAACTACTCCAACTTGGATTTCGAAGATGAATTGGTTATCAGCTGTCTTTGTTTTAACTAATTACTCTATAATAGGATAGCTTGCTATACTTGAGTAGTACTACTACTACAACATTTTATTACTGAGGTTGGTGAACCAAGCAGAGGTGACAGCAAGTATAATAAGGGGAGGTAGGCAGGCTCTATGAATTGTCACATTACATTAATGCTGAGGTGGAGGAGAGAACAGAGAATAGAGAAGAAGCGGGCTGCAAGCTTACAGCTAATTGAAAGCAAGGTTAATAATTTAGCTAGTTGTTGGCTATATTCGATTGCCATTCATTCTAAACCAATCTTATAACCAGCTCATATAATAGTTGACTATACGTGTAGACTGCACAATTAAAACATGATTCATTTTCCCTTTCTTATTCTCTCACCAAATTTATTGGAGTCCGTATTGCACCTGGTTGAGAGCATGTTGTAAACTTGCAGCCCGCTTCTCTTCTCTCTCTCCCTCTCTCTCTCCCCCTCCAACTCTGCATAAATATATTGTGGCACTTCATTTAGCCCGCTTACGTCACCTTATTAAAGGATGGCTAATAATACAACCAAACAACATGTTATATGTTTTTGCCGCATCATATAAAGTTTTAGTCCACTCTCATATAGTGGTGTAGTTATAGACATAGGCTAAATTATTAATATATGGTCCATCTTGTTCTCTCACAAATTAAATCATTTACGAACATGTGCTTCAACTGGCTGCAGTGGAGGAACGTGAGACATAAAATTAATTGGGGGCAAACCAAACAGGTGAGCTCAAGAAGCCAACATGCCGTTGGCAAACACAGCACCAAGTCGCGTGATGTGATAGTGCTTGCTCATTTTAGCTAGCTTTGCCGGAAGTGCTAATGTGCTATGCAAGAAATTGGATGGATGAGTTCAGTTTTGAGGGTCATGCCTAGTGCTGAATTAGCCGATTATACGTGGTGTTTAGAAATCTTATCAAAGAAAAGAGGGACCGGATCCCAGCTTAGCCTCCATGAGGGGCTGCCCAGCCCGTAAGTGAACAGCCTATTTCCATTCTCTTTTGTCCAACTCATCACAAATCTAACATTGCAACTCTTGCAGTCCGCTTGTATCATTCTATAATATTTGATATATAAATTTCAAAATATTTTGTGAAAGAATGAGGTGGACTATGTATTAGTGATAGAACCTATATCAATAATGGACTATTATACGAGTTTGCTGTTGATGGATCTAAGTAATGTGGTATTTTTTGAGCTAATTTGCGTCGCTTTATTCATGCACCTGCGGAGCTGATTCGTGAACCAATAAATCGCTTACAAGTGCTGGGAGAGGGTTCAACACACAGTCGGATGACCCAAATCCCTACCGCGACCAACCTCCGCCAAGCCATGGGCAACAGAGTTACAAGAACGAGGAACATGCAAAAACCTCTACAGAGCTAAACAACGTCGCCATAATGAACTTCGCCTCTCTGAAGAGTACACCCGATGGTGCTCGATCCATTTCATCCGATCGCAACGCCTTCACCAGGATCTGAGAGTCAGTTTCCACGATGACGCGATGCATACCACGATTTGTGGCAATCTGAAGTGCTTCGATACATGCATGAGACTCGGCACATAGAGCATCACTGACCACAGCTAGCCTGCCCGCACCTGCAAGAACAGCATTGGCCTAGTGGTCACGGATCACAAAACCCCACGCCCCTTCCAACTCCTCAGCCCAAGAAAGCTGCATCCACATTTATCTTCCAAATATCAGGAGGCGGCAGTGCCCATCATGGAACACCCACCCTCGCCATTTGCACACCATCGCCGGTGGTCGCATCCGGCAGTTGTTGTGTTACCATTTGAGCTTTGTATATAATTTTCTCAATGGTTCTCCATTGATCACCCGCATTGGCCTTATTGCGAGCATCCCACCATGACCAGAGAAGGCCGACAATGAGAAGCTTCATCTCCTCAGATAATGAAAGGACATGGCCTGACACTTGCATGGCCGAGGGCAAACTAGCTAGGCGATCCTCTCCTCTTCCAGGTTTAGAGTCCTCCAGCATTGTTTCACATATTTGCACTTTAGAAAGCAATGTCCACCATTTTCATCCAGCCTCCAACACACCGGGCACCGAGTGTCAATTTCCATTCCCCGTCTGCTAACATTGTGTTTGACCGGTAGACTGTTGTGAGTGAATCTCCAGACAAAATGCTTCACTTTCGGTGGGAACTGCAACTTCCAAATCTTCTTCCAACTGAATCCATGATGGGTCTGGCCAACACTTGAGCTGCCTTCACCATGTTGCCGGCTAGTCTCTCTTTCTCTGCAATCATCCAGGACGTGATAAACTGACTTGACAGAGAACTTCCCCTTGCTGTCCAAGTGCCATGCTAACAAGTCCTCCATGCGGTGCTTGATTGGTATGCTGAGGATACGTTTCCAATCCTCCTCCCAAAACACTCCTTCAACCATCTGTCCATCCCAATCACCTGTACCTGGATCTATCAATTATGAAACTCTTGTCAAAACAGTATGACCTCTTGGAGTAATCGGCCTTCTGGTCACACCATCTGGTATACATGGGTCAAGCCAAATGTTGATCTATGACCCGTCACCAACACGCCAAATCAATCCCTTGTTCAGTGCTTGTATGCCCCGGACAATGCTCCACCATGAGTATGAGATGCCCGGTGTTTCCTTCACTGCCAACAGATCACCATGAGGAAAATATTTAGCTCTGAGGACCTGTGCACATAAGGACTCCGGATTAGCAAGCAACCTCCAGCCTTGCCTTGCAAGCATGGCAAGATTAAACAGGTGCAGATCTCGGAACCCTAGCCCCCATTTTTCTCTTCTAGAACAAAGCTTCTCCTTAGACAGCCAATGCATTTTATTCTCACTTTCTTGTTGTGCCCACCAAAACTAACAAATCATCATGTTGATCGCATCACATAATATTTTTGTGAGATCAAAACAAGACATTGCGTAGCTCAGGATTGCTTGTGCAACTGCCTTTATCAAAATTTCTTTCCCAGCCTTGGATAACAGCTTCTCCTCCCAGCCCTGTAGACGTTTCCATACTCTATCTTTCAGATAAGTGAATGTCTTCTCCTTCGACTTTCCCATATACACAGGTAATCCCAAGTACTTTGCATTACGAGCTTCCACACTAATATCAAGAGCAGCCATCACCTGCAGCTTCTGCACACATTTTGCGTTCCGACTAAACATAACCAACAATTTCTCCTTGTTTATTGTCTGACCCGAGCAGTCCTCATATAACGAAAGAAAATTTTGCAAATGATTTGCACTCCGTTCATCAGCTTTCAAGAGTAGCAAAGAATCATTCGCAAACAATAGATGGTTAATGCTCGGCGCTTCTTGACACACTTTCACCCCCTCCAAATCACTTCTTTCTTCAGCTGCATGAAGCAAACATGAAAACGCTTCAGCACACAGCAAGAACAGATAAGGGGAAATAGGATCCCTTGTCGTAGCCCCCTTCCAGGTACAATCACATCCGTAAGCTCACCATTAACTTTGATCTTATATGTTACTGTAGCCACGCACTTCATGATGGTGTTCACCCATCGCTCATGAAACCCCTAGGAGCATTTTCTCTAGGAAGAGCCACTCCACTCTATTGTAGGCCTTGCTCATATTCAATTTTACAGCAGCAAAACTATCCCGTCCACTCTTTTTCCGGATGATCGAGCAAGTCGGTAACCGGTTGTTCGGATTCTGTCCAAAAATATTCCCAGTGAATTCTGCATCAGTTCCAGTATGTCCATGACACGCGGACGTTGAGCCTGCAGTCAAAGGAGACAAAAAGACAAAGCTCCATTCGCAATGGAACAACCTACTGCTACCTCCGTTCAGAAAAAAGTACAATCTAAATTTAGACCGAGTAAAACTAAATTTATAGAAAATAGTATTAATATTTATAACTCTAAATAGATATATTATAATAAATATGTTTTATGATATAGCTATGCACTATCATATATTTATTTTTTATATATATTTGGTTAAAATTAAGATAAACTGATTTGCTAGAAACTTAGAATTACATTCTTTTGGGATAGAGGGAGTAGTAACGATCTACTACCTCCGTCCTAAAAGAATACAATTTTAGATTTGAATAGAGTCAAACTTCCTCAAGTTTAGTAAGTTTATAAAAAATATATTAACTTTTATGGCTCCAAATAATTATATTTATAAAAATATATTTCAAGGTAAATTTAATTATAATTAGTTGGTAACATAAATAATATTAGTTTTTAATATATATTTGTTAAAGCTGAGGTAAATTGACTTGGTAGAAAGCTAGAATTCCATTCTTTCAGGAAAGGAGGGAGTACCAACTATGCTAGAAATACGTGCCCCATTCACAAGTGGGTCCACTATTATTCTTTGCCGCACTACAAGTAGTATTCCTTAACTGTACAGCTAAAGTACTTGACCTTCAAATTTTCGACCAAAGTTACCAGTATTGAAGATAACGTTTCCGGGCGATGAAAAAATAGAGGACTTTCAAGGTTTGTGTCTAGAGTTCCCAATTGCAGTTTTTTTTCATTTAAAGTCCTTTGGAGCAAAAGATTTGAATTCTTGCGGCCCGTCCGATTCCAAATGTAACATGCTAGGTAATTAATTTTAGAGGAAAATAAATATATATATTTCTCATTTGAAATCATGTATGTGTATATTTTTCGTACCATCGAAATGCTTCATTTCTTTTTTATTGCTCTATAGATTAATGTTAAATTCGAAGTGCTACGGCTCAGCGACTTGAACCTTATATTCCACTCTAGAACAGAAACTCAAGTTTCTTTTTAATAAAAAAGAAAGCATGATTTTAAGAAAAAGGGAGGGAGGGAGAGGGGGATGCTTCCGGAACAATTTGCCTACGTGCCTCGGATGGTCAACTACGTGTATTTTCTCTATTTTTATTTACATATCGTATTAGATTTATCTTAAATCAAATTTAGCCAACTTTAACTAAATTTATAAAAAAAATAATAATATTTATAATACCAAATTTGTTTCATTGAATCCACCATAAAATATACGTCGTATTAGATGCATATGTTGGATAATATAGTTGTTGCTATATTTTTTATAAATTTGATCAAAATTAATTAACTTTATTTTAAATATTAAATTTAATACGATATATAAATAAAAATGGAAGGACTAATCACCCGGCTTGCCCTGCAAAGTCGCAAGCCTCTGTCAGAATTGTCTGGGATCAACTCGACAGTGGCAAGCCACACGGATTACCGCGGGTTGACCCACTCGTCAGTCGTGACTGCCTGGCTGGTCAGACTCGTGTCACGTCACATCCCGCGTGCCCTCTGCCTTGCCCGCAAATCCCTTCGCCACGAAGGAAAAAGTACTAGGCCGCCATCACGAGCGGAGAAAAACTGTCAGCTTCGCCCTCTTCAATTTCCCACCCATTTCCTCGAACCACCGAGCATTAAATTCCTAATAACCAATCTCCTGTCTCCTCCCCTGCCCGCCCCCTAATCCAACCCCCGCGCCTCCCCGGGAACCACCCGCCCGCCCCCCGCCACCCCTCCCGCGGCGGGGATCTCCTCCGGGCTGGTTCCTGACCGCAGCGCCGCCATCGCCGCCGCTCCCCCAGACCCTCCACGCGCGCGCGGGCACGACCGCAGGAACACCTCTCCTGTCTGGGTCGATTCGCGGGGGATTTCGGTCGGGAGATTGCCCCCTTCCCCTCCCCATCTCCGATTGGGCTGTTTCGTGAGCCGGGATGGGGCTGCAGCAGTCCAAGGAGGAGCTGCTGTACCAGCAGGTCAACTACGGCAACGCCGACGGGATTCGGGCCCTCCGCGCGCAGGGCGCTGGCCTTGAGGTCAGTCGGCCGCCCAGCCCAGTCAGGATAATAAGCCCTTATCGCCACACCAACCCCTCGACTCACTGCCGCGCTGCTGCTGCTGCTGCTGCTGCTGCTGCTGCTGTTTGCGTGCTTGGTTGCAGTGGATTGACAAGGAGGGGAAGACGCCCCTGATGGTGGCCTGCATGCGTCCCGATCTGCTCAACGTGGCCAAGGTGCTCATCGAGTTGGGAGCCAATGTCAACGCCTACAGGCCAGGTATGGGCGCTCTTCTCGTGCCTTTCTTCTTGTTACACTGTCTTAGTTGAACTTACCACTGCGATTCCTATGGCACAGTACTGGGGTTTGCACAGATTCAGTGGCCCGGATAGGGAAAAAAGGTTGGGGTTTGCACAGAACTGGCGTGTTCCTGTTAGTTTAGTTCTAGGAAAAGAGCCATAGTTAAGGATTGCTCAAGAAAAAGGTTAATTTGGATACAAATGTGGGTGTAAAATGTGTGGAGGTTGGAGTTTGGAAGTATAGCAGAACCTTAAAGTTATTAGGGAGCCTAAACTGCCCAATCAAATAGGTAAATAGGGTACATTTCAGGCACATAAGAGCATGGTTTTTAAAGCGTTAAGGCGAGGCGAGGCGAGCCACCACTGCCTTATCGCCTAGGTGACGCCTAGGCGGGCTAAGGCGGACTAAGGACACCTTAGGCGAGGCGAGCCACCACTGCCTTGTCGCCTAGGCGACACCTTAAAAACACTGCATAAGAGAAGGTTTAGCAAACAGCATTCCATTTAGATACCCTTGAGTATTATATGTTCGTGGAATCAAATCAATAAAGACATGGTGTCACAGTATAGCACGCTTCTGTCCAACTCTGCATTAATGAAATGTTAACTGTTTGATATGATTCTTCCAAGTTGCTGAAAAAGTTACATGTGGTGGCCATTACGATAATCTCAGAACGCATGCTTGATTGGAGAGTCTACCATTTCTTGTTATTATGTTTCTAATCCTCCCCATTTTCCATTGGCAGGATCATTTTGTGGGACTCCATTGCACCATGCTGCCAAGAAAGGGCTTGAGCAGACTGTCCATTTACTTCTCACACATGGAGGTATATCATGATCTATATATATGAAATGCTGCATTCCTCTCTCGTGAATTGTAGTAGTTTTGTTAAATGCATATTCTTGCAGCCAATCCTTTCATACCAAATGATGATTGCAATACTGCCCTTGAATTGGCAAGAGAAAAGGGCCATGTGAATGTCGTACGGGCCATAGAGGTATGTTATTTACTGGGTGTCCTACTGTGCATATAGTACTTAGTACTTACGGAAAAGTATTCGTTCTGATTGTTTCACACATTTCTTATGTAATTATTTGTAGGGACGGATTTCTCTTTTTTGTGGATGGATGAGGGAGAATTACGCTCCTGCTTTTTTGGATGCAATTGCTCCACAGTTCATGACAAGAAAGATGTAATATTTTATTGACATTATTTTCTGTCATTTATGTTGTACATCTGGATGCATATCACGGAGCAATTAGGTGTGAGAATCATTACACAGTATGTTTATGAGTTTCTAATCCTTCTGTTTCCCAGTTGGGCTGTGGTTATACCCCGTGAGGTGCGGGCTCCAACCAGGCTTCTTAAGTTGGAGCTAGCTATATATCCTGAATTACAGGTATGACTTAAAAGTTTGAATGGATTCTGCTTTGTTTTTAAATTATGCAGTTACTGTTTATAGTTTTGGATATGTTGGCGTATCTCCTACACATTGAATTCCTACGCTACTTTTGCAATTAATTAACATTAAAATGAGCTAGCAATGGTATTACTGGCATCGCTTCCCTGGCAAAGAGTGAAGCGAGTAAATCACTGGTGCTGCCATGTTCTGTTGTTAAAGCGCACATGTGCAATCATTTCCTTTGTTTGTTTCTTAGAGTTGTGTTTTCCTTACTTCAGCGATTAGCAGTGAACACTGTGCCTCCTTGGTTGCAGTCGATATTTTTTTCTTGATGGTACATGCTATTGAAATGACCATGCTTTGTGATATTTGTTTTCTTAATGAACTGCAGGCTTCTAAACCACGTGCTGTAGTTAAACTATGGAAATCTCAAATTGAGGAACCAAAGCTTAACCTGGCTGACCCTTCCATTATCATTTTTGACAAAGGAACAAGTATGTACCATGCTTTAGTTTTCAATTTACAGATTTGGCAATTTTAAATGCTTGATTATGTTATTGGCTACTTGCTTTGCCAATATGATTTCCATTGTGGTGTGTAATGATGCTTACATCTGATTTAAGATATATCTTACCTTTTTTTTAAAAAAAGGAAGTGCCTTGGGTTTCTGAAGGTTACATGTTGGCAACTCATTTTATTCCAACTAGAGTCTGGATTAGGAGACATGCTGTGTCACAAACTCACGACTGCATATATATCTTCCGCCCACAGAAGATCAATCAGCATGAATTGTCACACCCTTATACGTATACACATGTATGCTTGATCACTCCCTTACTCTTCTAAGGGGTCAGCTGGTTATCTTTAGTCATCCCTAAGTCTCCACTTAGATCGAAACTCACATAAATCCACAAAAACCTGCCTATCATTCTATCTGTTGAGCTCATGCCATGGCTGTCGCTGCAAGCAAACATTAGGCTTACCATCATTGGTTGCAAATGGATAATTTACATAAAAAAAATCCCCTCATCCGCTGATGTGCTTTTATTACACTATTCGGTATTTTAATAAGAATGAAACATGAAATGTGAAATGACAATGAACAACGAATTGTACTGCATAACGTAAAATAACTTTTATTACTGTGCTCACTGAGGATCAAGGTACTTCGAGCAAATTACCTTATCATTTGGTAATATTCAACTTTATCCTAATAGAAACTTGACAGCATTATTACCAATTTTTAAGGCTGCAGCCAACTTGATCAAATTTCTTTGTTGTATGAATCCATTTGGTCAATGGAGTAGTTCTTCAGCTTGCTATTTCTGAAAGAATAACAGTGTGTTACTTGCTTTAATTGCTGGACAAATTATTTTTATGCTGCTTCCACATTTCTTTTGAAATTTTTGAAATATCTTAGTCTTACTCATGACAATCAGTTCGTCCCCTTTATGAACATTGATTGATTTCTGTCAAGTCCATCTGAGAGAAATAGGTAGCCATTCCTTATCTAAAATTGAGTGAGATGTCTTTTACAGAGACTCGATACAAGATCTTACCAGCCTATGAAGGTGACAAACAACAGCTTCAAAGGTTTTATAATGCATGTTGTGGCATGGCACAGGTAACTTACAGGAATATTTTTCTTGCTCATTTATTTATTCGTGGTATATCTTTAGTGCATCTGAACATTACTCTTATATTTTCTTAACTAAATTCGTCTAAAAGAAGGCTTGTCCTGTTAACAATATTTGCTTATATATAGATATCTAAATAACTACAATAGTGATGATGTGAAGTTGTGGTCTCGAGTTTCAATGAACCAGAAGTTGCTGGATTTAAATTTCTAGCTTTGTACAAGAGAAACAATAGTATAATCTAAGCATCACCTTCTTTTTAGGTTTTCAACACGGCTCCAGCACCACTAGCAAATCTCCCAATGCCAAATCTAGTACCTGCAAACTCATCTGTGGCACCTTCAGAACAATCTGCACCCAGCAAGGAGGATGTTGAATTAGCGATGGCTATCAATGCCTCAATTCAATCAGCTATTGCAGAGGGAGTGCCCGATGTTCAACCAAATGCATCCACTCCCAGCACCAATGGCTGGGGTATCCCTCCAAGCAATTCTCACAACGGATGGGGACCTCCAGCAGCTCCTGCACCATCAAAGTTGAGCAGCCAATCCCAAGCCCAGGTTGACGCCCCAAGCAGCAGCACATACAATGGATGGGACATGCCTGGAACAAGCTCTAGCCAAAGCTCATCTAGATCCAGCAAAACCCAAACCAACCCTCCACTTGTGATTCCGCAGGAAGCACTTCCGGCTCTTCCAACCCCAACCGCCCCACCATTCGCGGAAGAAACCTTCTACAGCGGCCCTGTTCAGTATCCATCCGTAGATGCTACTCCTGTCGATGTAGCCATGCCTGCTACCACCGAAGGTGGTGCAGCAGCAGCTAGACCAGGAGAAAATGAGGCTAATGCGAGCGGCAGTGGCAACACTCCTTCCGGCACCTGTGTTATCTGTTTGGATGCCCCTGTGGAAGGCGCCTGCATTCCGTGCGGCCACATGGCTGGTTGCATGTCCTGTTTGATGGATATCGAGTCCAAGAAGTGGGGGTGCCCTATCTGCCGCGCCACGATCAACCAGGTTGTTCGCCTCTATGCTGTTTGAGGAGTTGAAACGGTGAGCCTGGAAAGTCAGCAATGGATGGTTCTCGCGACAAGTTTTGATGGGAGCATCTTTATCTAAAAAATTATGCAGCTGTGACTGCAGTTCGTACTGCAGTGTAAATTGTGACTTTCGTGTAATGTGATCCACTCGGGCTGTTATACGGTGGTCGGTCTTGTGTATTAAAGTGTAAGACAATTGTGTTGTGATAACAGTAACAGCTCTCGAAACAAAGTGTACTTTTGGCTGCTCTCAATCGTGGCATCGTGCTGAAATTTACAGTTGTTTGAACAACTGGCAAGAGAGCAGCAAAATGCATTGCTTCATCTTGTTGCCAAAATCTCTCCATAACGAATCCTGGACCAAGCTCAAGCATCTTATTGGGCCACGTCGCATGCTTTTTTCCCGCCGTCGGATTTTGATCGGACCATCCAGAATCGGTCACAGCACCTAGTGTTTCCAGAGCCTTCCCGAGCGCTGCCTCGCTCGACTGGTTGCTGGCTCCCCGCCTCGCAGCAGCAGCCCCACGTCCCGCCGTGCAGCTCTGAGAACGAGGGACATGCGACCCGCGCAGAAGCCGGAGGCACGCGACCACGGCACGAGGAATCTGGCGCCCGGAGGCCCGAGAGAGAACGGACGTAGCCAAAGGAAGGGCGCTTACCCTCGTCGTCGCCTACCTCTACGCTCCCTCCGCTTGTTGCCTAGTACGTCTGCTATGTGCTATCCGCCGCTCGCGAAGGAGCAGCAGTGTCCACGCCGGCGCCATTTGAATGCACATATGATGAAGCAGGCAAGTAGTGCCAGCCCTTCGCAGCTCCCCGCGCGCCCTCCCACTCCGCCGAACGCACCAGCCAGCGCCCTGGCAGGCGGAGCGGCCATTGGAAGATGCCCGATAGCTGCTCGACGAAATGCCTCCAAGGCAAGCTGCTCACTGAACCAACACTGGAACCAGACGTCCTCTGCCTAGGAACAAGGTGGCAACAACGTCCTCGGCCACGTCTTACTCGCATTCGATGAACAAGGTAGTGTGTCGTTTGATAAGATTAGCTTCTTGTTGTCTAAGATCTAATATGCATACGCATGCAGGCTGTTCAATTCATATGTGCAGATGCATGTGTGGGCACGCGTGACAGAGAAGGTAGCTATATACAGAGCATAGCGATTGGGTGCAGCGCGCGGCGTCACCATCAGCAGCCAGACCTCACCATGACTGCAGCTTGTTATTTTGCAAGCTCTTGCCCCCATCAAAGATATCTTGCTTGCCCAACTTAGGCAAAGCTGACAGCGTGAGATATGCTCTATATGTATTTGATGAAATGCACAAGTGTGGACCAGCATACTCATAGTCATAGCTATGGCTGATGAACACGACATACAAGCTTCGAGACTTAGATGATGGATAATGGTAAGTGCAAACAAATTGTTATTTGTTTCGTGGCCCTTCTCCATTTGACTGCAACCATTATAATCATGCCCAAAACACTTTCTTTAAGCATAATAAGCATAGCTTGGATTCGAATTGTTTTAAGTTGTAGTATCCAAAAAAGAATATATAGTACTGTAATCTTGAATTTCATCTTGTTGGGAGATGAAGAGTAAGAGTAAGGGGAAACAAAGATAAGAAAAAAATTGGCGGCGTTACCCTTTGCTGGGTAGCAAGGTAAGAGACACGTGGCGGGAGGGGGGGAGGGGAACAGGCAGAAAGCAGCGACACCGGGGACGTCGGGGAGCCGCGCCGCGTCCCTCTCTATCTCGTTCTTCCTCCCCCATCCTAAACCCGGAGGTGTTCTACGGCAGAAGAACCGAGCGCGTTCGGGCCCTCCGAGTGCTGGGCGCGGACATCGAGGTACCTAACTCACTCTAGGATGTTGCTGCTAGCTTCCGGCTGCAACTTAGAACCGGAATCACTTGAGTCATGCTGCTGTGGTTCGGATCAATGTTGCTTCTCACTTCTCAGTCGACCGACGTGATCGGGATGATCCCCTGATGAAGGCAACCGTGCGGCCTCAGTTGCTGGAAGCGGACATGGTGCTGCTTTAGTTTGGGGGCGAACGTGAATACGCACGTACTCCCTCCGTCCTTTAAATTATTAATAATTTTATTTTTCTAAATTTATAAATTTTACTATACATCTAAACATAATATATACGTAGGTGCATAGTAAACATTATATATATAGAAAATTCAAAATGACTAGTAATTTAGAGTGAAGGGAGTATCTTCTAGGCAGCCATCTCATCCTTCATCTAGCGAAATATCGAAATATTCTCTTAACATAGATATTTTATCCACTTTGTCTCTAAACTGAACATCTACATGTAAGGACGTAAGTGGGTACCCAATTGCTAATCAATTAGCATGCCACTCTAATTCATTTCTCCTTTTAAATTATTTACATAAAATGTCATTCTAGTTTATTTTATCGACTTTTTGGATCGACCTAATAACTCAAATATATATATAACTTGCATCCCAATCTACACATGCTCGACTCATAATCAACCTTGTCCAACCAACCAAACATATCATATACGTATCTAAAATTATCATATCATAAGTCACATATCATATACGTATATTTTTTTCAATGGCAAATCTGCTAAACTAAAATTAACGGTTGGCAAAGTACGCTGGAACGGTGGGGCCAAAGAAAAAGCCAATAAGAAGGAGACACCTGGAACTGTCAGGCACAGTGCAGGGAGGGGGAGCCGAAGAGGCAGGAAGGAACCGCAGCCGCGTTGTTCTTCCTCCCTCCCCAAAACCCTCTCCTCTCCAAAGGGAATTCCCAAATCTACAACCCTGTCAGCGTGGATCCGTCGGTTCTTGAGCCCGAGTCGCCGCGTCAGGGGCATCTTCATCCGTGAGTGATCGTCGGGTTCTTTGGCCGGTTTCTCAGAATTTGCATTCTTGGTCGTAATCGTTGTGAGAAAATAGGTTAACGTGAATTATCTCTTGGCCTTCACGATTGCATGTTAATATAGGGTCAAAGGCCTACAACAGGTTGTTACAAAGCTTGATGAGCAAGTCTAGAACTCTATCTCCTAATCTATCTCTAACTTAAACATCTCTGGTTGATTCAACCGAGATTTACAAGTGCAACACGATGACTCGCGTAGCATCTAGAACATACAACTTCTTCTAACAACCTCCCTCAATCTTAACCTAGCTTCTTGGAAAGATTTAGATTGCGTTTAAACTCTTCAAAACTGCGAACTGGAAGTGCCTTGGTGAAACCGTCAGCAATTTGTTCTTGAGACGGAATTAACTGAACCTGCAACAATCTTTTGGCAACTCTTTCTCTAACAAAGTGAAAATCAATTTCAATATGCTTAGCACGTGCATGGAACACTGGATTTGCAGAGAGAGAGGTTGCACCAAGGTTGTCGCACCACAAGCATGGGATTTATTTCTGTTCAACACCCAATTCTGCTAGCAAGGATTGTATCCAAATCACTTCGGCTGTTGCATTTGCTAAAGATTTATATTCTGCTTCGGTACTCAGACCTTGCCACTGTAGCTTGTTTTCTGTTGACGCCAGATTTTGACACGTATTAAATCGGCGTCGGGAGGAGAAGGTTGGCCGATGCGGCAGATCTAAAGGCTACAGTAAGGAATCGGCCGATTGAAGTAACAGTTGAAAATCGGCCGATTGGTGATGCAGCTTGCGCCAACAGGATGGGACTATTTCGGAGGGTCCTGGTCAAAAGTTGGTCAACAGGGCAACGCTAAGTCGATCAAGGAGCAATTGAAAAGAGTCCTGATTGGATTAGGAGACGGCGGCGGAAGATTCTGCGGGAGTCCGTTTCCTTTAAAAGATATTATAGATATAGTAGTTTTCCCCTTTTTTAAATAAGGTTGTAACAAGTCGTAATCGACCGGGAGTCCTAGTCTTAGGGTATAAATAGGAGTCGTCAGGGTCTTGCAAAATCATCAATATATCAATCAACAACAATATTTATACTTTTCTCAGCAATTTACTTTCAAGTCGGCGACTTCGCCAATACTTTTCTTCTTTCACGAGTTCGTACGGATTAGCAGGGCTGCATCAACTTGATCTCCGGCCAATTGGTAGGTTCCGTTTATCGAGTAATATCCGAGCTTTAACTACGGGCGTATCGCTGTGGTTTCGTTTGGATTTATTCACCAGTTATCGATATTTACTAGAATTGCAAGTTTTACCTGTTATTCTAGTATTATCAACAGTTATCCAGCTTGAGATCAGAGTAATCGGCTTCGTTACCGTTCTTCCTCGATTTATCATCTTACAGCCGATTAAATCTATTTCAAGTGTTGCATCCATAATAATTGTTTAGATCGCTCCAGCAGTTTTCTTTACAATTATTACGCGATTATCGGCTGATCCATAGCCGATCATCTTTACAGCAAATCGGCCGATTCGCCGACGCGCTCCTCAGGACAGATCGGAACTCCAGCCGATCGGAGCGCCTGGAATTTAATACTCTTATTTCCTTGTCGATCAACAGGTTAGATTGACTGGCACACCGCGCGAACCGTACCAGGGCGATAACCCGAACAGGAGCTAAGCAGATTCTCCCGGGTCGTGTGTCCGACGCTGAAGACCATCGGCCTATTCCTGTCTGGCCGATTTTAGCGCCAACACACTTTTGGCACTCCTGGTGGGACTCAAGATCTGATATGTCGAAGAACGCAGAAATCTCCGATAGCAACATCATCGAGGTCACAGAAGCGGATCTCAAGAACGACCAGAGGGAAGAATTAGCTAAACATCTAGAAGATTACAAGAAGATGTACCTTCAGTCGTTCAGTCGTACCAAAAGCGGGGAGGCTGTCAAGAAGGCTCCTATTCCAAATCCCCGCCACATCACCATTGCTGAGGACTCGGACAAGATGTCCGATATGATCCAACAGTCCGTCTACCAGGCATTCATTGACTAATCCTCAGTGATGACCAACACGGTGTATAACGCCGTCATCAGCTCTCTGGCTAGCAGAGCAGTCCAAGGCTATCAAGGACCAGCGTATGCCCCGCCAATCACGCTGCCAGCTAGAAGCTTACCATGCACATCCCAATCGGCTCCTCAGCCGATATTGACGCAACGCGAGGGGCACGACACTCCGCTGCCTCCAGCGTCTCCAAGATACAGCGGCACACCATGTTTCCCATCACAGGCACCGCTTCAACCCGTCCAGATTGCTTCTGTGCAATCGCTACCCACAAGTTCAGCGCCCTGGGGGACATCAGCGACAATGGTTTTTCCCGAGCCAACAACCGGATACGGGAGTTATCCAATCCAGGCACCGCACCAATCGGCCGTCCGGCCGACGGTCCCTCAGTATCAGCCAATCTCATCAGAAATAGGCAGGGGGGCAAGCGCTGCAGAAGCATTCAGAGGCGCGGCGCCAATGATGACATACGATGGGGCGGCGGATTCACTTCGCCATCAACTATCAGCTGCTCAGCAAAATTCACCGCATGCTTCGATTCATCACCCAGCCGTGCCAGCTCTTCAACACATGCCCGCGCCGCGAACAGTCGTTCATCAGCAGCAGGTGGACTGGACGACAAGAATAGCAGAAGTGATCCAGGACCAGTTTGGATTGAAGCCAAAAGTGCAAACTTACACCTACAAGACGCCATACCCATCGGCCTATGACTTGCTGTCGTTCCCACACCGCTACAAAGTTCCCGATTTCACCAAGTTTTCGGGGACGGATGATACATCCACTGTAGAGCACATCAACCGATTCATCATCCAGTGCGGGGAGGCTGCCACACAAGATGCTCTGAGGGTGCGTTTGTTTTCATCGTCTCTGTCCGGATCGGCCTTCCAGTGGTTCACCACCTTGCCACCAAATTCTATTGTTACGTGGGCCGATTTGGAAAAGCAGTTCCACAAGTACTTCTACGCAGGAGTACACGAGATGAAGCTCTCAGATTTGACCAGCCTCAGGCAGAGGAGCGATGAACCAGTAATGGGATATATACAGAGGTTCAGAGAAGTCAGGAACAAATGCTACAGTCTGGCTCTGACCGATGCACAGTCTGGCTCCTCAAAGAAAGATATGTTGCGCAAGAGTTTGAAAGCCTAAGCCAGATCGTTCACCGATTGTCAGGACAGGAAGTCCGTCCGTTTGAACAGCGGAGGAATTTCCAAAAGAAAGTGGCATACCTAGAAGGGTCTGAATCCAATGGGGAGGAGGAAATCGGCCTGGCAGAATGGGTGAATGGCAAAAAACCGATATCATGCCCTTTCGGAAAGAAAGAGCCAGAGACATTCGGCTTTGACACCTCAAAAGCCGATAAAATTTTTGATTTATTACTCCAGGAGGGTCAGATTAAGCTATCTCAACATCACACCATCCATTCGGCCGATCAACTCAAGAAGATGAAATACTGCAAGTGGCACAACGCCACGTCTCATGATACGAACGAATGCAAAGTCTTCCGTCAGCAGATACAATCGGCCATCGAACAGGGGAGGCTTAAATTTGAAATCCCGGCTAAATCGGCAAAACCGATGAAGATAGATCAGCATCCCTTCCCGGCCAACATGGTTGACACCGGAGGAAATTCACGCCAAACCAAGGTGCTGACGTCAGAATCGGCAAGAAGGGGCGGCGCCGTCGATCCTAGGAGGCAGATTACGGCGGAAGAGATCAGAAGGAACAGGCGGGGGCCAGAACGACCACGCAAACCTATCACCTCCCAGTTCTTGCTCAGCAAATATCGGCAGCAGCAGGAACAATTAAGATACCACGACGAGATGATACGCCGGCATGAAGATCACTGGCAATGTCCGTTCTTCATCCATTGCTGGGAGAACGACATCAGATTGTCATCTGCTGATAACTGTCCGGAGTGTTACGGATTGAGCTGCAACGATCGCCCGAGGCCACGCTCTAAGGATAGAGGATCAGAGCCGATCAGCAAAAATCGGCGCGGATGAGATGAACAACGCATTTCGGTGCATGATCGGCTGGGGTCAGAGTTGACCAGCACCACCGGTCAAAAGGCAGGATCAACCGACAGGATGGACTGGGGGGCAGGATCAGCGTGCACGATCGGCTGGAAGAGATGGCCGATGACAGGGTGTCAGACGAGGACCCCCTAGGAAGGAAACCGGATGGGGAACACACTAGATTATCGGCCAAACTAGTAAACCCCATGTGGTGTCCCGATGGCCTATCCAGATCCCAGAAATGAAGGATCCAACGCCTGCGCCAGTGGGAGCAACAAGAGGAAGAACAGAGGCAGGCGCCAGAGAAAAGAAATGTTATGTCTCGGGTGTGGCGCCCAAACAAAAACAACGGTCAAGAAACAGACAATCAAGAATCGGCAGCCGACATCAACATGGTGTTCATATTGCCGATGGAATTCATGGCGCCTGACGATCGAGACAAAGCTACAAGGATGGAAGAGCAAATGGCTCAACTAGCGTTAGAGCCGATGACGGCTACTTTTGAGAAACCAGAAGAAGAAAAACGGCAACATCTCAAGGCGCTGTTTCTCAAAGGCTACGTTGACGGGCGACCCGTCACCAGACTACTAGTAGATGGAGGCGCCGCAGTCAACATCATGCCGTATGCCATGTTCCGCAAGCTAGGCAAGAGCGAGGAAGATCTCACCAAGACGGACATGATGCTAAAGGACTTCGAAGGCAACGTGTCTCCCGCCCGTGGAGCACTCTGCGTCGACCTCACCATCGGCAGTAAGACCCTTCCTACCACCTTTTTCGTTATTAATGGTAAGGGATCCTACAACATGCTGCTTGGTCGCGACTGGATACATGCGAACTGCTGTGTCCCATCTACAATGCATCAATGCCTCATGCAATGGGTCGGCCACAGCACAGAGATAGTCACTGCCGATTCCGCCTACAGTGTTGCAGCGGCCGACACGCAACAGTGGAGCTGCGAGCACGTCAAATGTATATCTGGCAGGACTTGGGACACTGACTTCCTGAAAGTGTCCGATTTCGGTCTACAGCCGATCCAAGCAGTCGGCTCTGAAGATTGAGAATAGATGGATCAGCTCGTCCGAGAAGACGGGAAGCTTGGGCATGGATTTACGTCGGTCGATTTATTGGAGATGGTAGATTTGGGAGATAGCAGCAAATCAAGGCCGACGTATATTAGTGCTAATTTGGATCCTGAGTATAAGTGTAAACTGATAAGTTTATTAAAAGAATTCAAGGATTGCTTTGCTTGGGAATATCATGAGATGCCAGGTCTAGACCGGTCCATTGTTGAACACCGGTTACCTATAAAATCAGGATATCGGCCATATCAGCAACCTGCACGACGGTTCAACCCCAAGATTCTACCTGATATAAAGGCCGAAATCACAAAGTTAATTGAAGCAGGATTTATTTGGCAGTGCCGCTACGCCGAATGGACTTCTAATATTGTGCCCGTATATAAAAAGAATGGAAATTTGCGCGTGTGCATCGATTTTAAAAAATTAAATCAGGCCACGCCAATGGATGGATATCCGATGCCAACGGCCGGTATCTTGATAGATGCTGCCGCAGGACACAAAGTCATAAGTTTCATGGATGGGAATGCAGGGTACAATCAGATATTAATGGCCGAAGAAGATATCTTGAAAACGGCTTTCAGGTGTCCAGGTCATCTTGGTTTATTCGAATGAGTTGTGATGACTTTTGGGCTGAAGAACGCCGGTGCTACGTATCACCAGGCCATGAACTATATCTTCCACAAGCTTATTGGTACATCGGTGGAGATTTATATAGATGACGTCGTGGTCAAATCAAAAAGTCACCAAGAACATCTGGCCGATTTACGAGAAGTACTGGAGTGCACAAGGAAGCATGGGTTGAAGATGAACCCGAACAAGTGTGCATTTGGTGTATCGACCGGACAATTCTTAGGATTCATGGTTCATGAACGTGGGATAGAAGTCAACCGGAAGACCATAGACGCAATCAACAAAGTATTGGCCCCACAAAATAAAACTGAGCTACAGTCCCTCATCGGCAAGGTCAATTTTATCAGAAGGTTCATATCCAACTTGTCAGGGCGCATTCGGGCTTTTACTCCTCTGTTGAAATTAAAGCCTGATCAAGAATTTATATGGGGAGAAGAGCAACGCAAAGCATTGGAAGATATTAAGCAATATTTAGTTGCACCTCCGGTGTTAGTCCCGCCACAGTCTGGTAAGCCGTTCAAATTATATTTATCGGCTGATGAACAAGCTATTGGATCGGCGTTGGTACAGGAGTTCAAAAGAAAAAAATGAGTGGTATATTACGTCAGCAGAAGACTCCTAGACGCCGAAACAAGATATTCCCCGGTGGAGCGGCTTTGCTTGTGTTTATACTTCTCGTGTACCAAGCTCAGGCACTATTTGTTATCGGCAGAATGCATAGTTATATGCAAGGATGATGTGGTGAACTATATGCTATCATTGCCGATTTTGAAAGGACGGATTGGAAAATGGATCCTGGCTCTGTCAGAATTTGACTTAAGGTACGAATCGGCCAAAGCTGTCAAAGGTCAAGTAATGGCCGATTTCGTGGCTCAGCATTGTGGACCAGAAATTGCCGCTGTTGAACCGGTTCCATGGACTCTGTATTTTGATGGTTCTTCGTGTGGGGTCGGATCAGGAATCGGCATTGTTCTTGTGTCGCCTCGGGGGGCAAGTTATGATTTTTCTCTGCCGATAGAAGCTTCCGCAACTAATAATCAGGCAGAATATCAAGCCATCCTAAAGGGCATCCAATTGTTAAGGGAAGTCAAAGCTGATGCCGTCGAAATTTTTGGAGATTCCATGCTCATTGTGGATCAATTAACGGGCGATCTGAGTGCAAGGATGATATCTTGAGGATTTATTATGAAGATTGCCTTCAGCTTTTAAAAGAGTTCAAGTCTGCAATAATTGAGCATATTTCCCAGAAATTATAATGAAGAGGCCAACAGGCTGGCCCAACATGCCTCCGGGTATCGGCCGATTCTGGGAGCAATGATGCTAGAGCTCGCGGCCGGTGATTGGCGAAAGGAAATCGCCGATTACTTGAAAGATCCATCCCGAAAAGTGGATCGGTGAATACGTTTTCAAGCTACAAAATATGTGTTGCTTGAGGATGATTTATTTTACCGGACGATTGATGGAGTTCTTCTCAAATGCCTGGAAACAGAAGAGGCAAAAGTTCTGATGGGAGAAATCCATGAAGGCGTATGTGGAGCCCATCAATCGGCTCACAAAATGAAGTGGATGATCCGAAACAATGGGTATTATTGGCCGACTATCCTTGAGGATTGTTTCAAGTATTAGAAAGGATGCCAAGACTGTCAGAGGTTTGGCAATGTGCAGCGCGCGCCAGCGTCGGCTATTAATCCAATAATTAAGCCATGGTCGTTCAGAGGTTGGGGAATAGATCTCATCGGACAGATTCATCCTCCATCGAGCAAAGGGCATAAGTTCATATTGGTAGCTACAGATTATTTTACTAAGTGGGTGGAGGCAGTTCCTTTAAGGAACGTGACATCGGCCGATATGATTGAATTCGTTAAGAACCATATCATCTATCGATTCGGTATTCCTCAAACTATCACAACTGACCAAGGAACAATGTTTACTTCTGGAGAATTCGGAGAGTTTGCCGCCGATATGGGGATTAAATTATTAAATTCTTCTCCATATTATGCTCAAGCCAATGGCCAAGCAGAAATAATCAAGCTAATTAAGAGGAAGATAGAAGAACAACCCAAAAAGTGGCATATGTCTTTGGCTGAATCTTTATGGGCTTATAGGATGGCTTGTCATGGAACCACTAAGATATCTCCTTATCAGTTGGTTTATGGTCATGAGGCAGTTTTGCCTTGGGAGTTAAGGATGGGGTCAAGACGTATATCATTTCAAGATCAGTTAACGGCCGATGAATATTCCTTCCTCATGAAGGACGAACTTGATGATTCGGCAGGTTTACGGATGAGAGCCCTGATTAGTATAGAAGAGAACAAGAAAAGGGTGGCCAGATGGTATGACAAAAAGGTCAAAGTTAAACAATTCTCTCAGGGGGATTTGGTGTGGAAGTTGGTGCTGCCGATAGGATCTAAAAATCCCAAATTCGGTAAATGGTCACCCACTTGGGAAGGGCCGTACAGAATCGGCCGATGTGCCCCTGGAAATGCATACATTCTGGAAACAATTGAAGGGGAGGAATTCCCAATAGCTTTAAACGGACGATATCTGAAGAGGTACCGTCCAAGCATTTGGGTAGATGCGTAACTTGCAGTAAAATATATCAAGACAATATGGCCGATTTTCCATCGGTTTCCGTTTGCATATCTGATACGGAAATGACATCGCCTGAAGAAAGAAATATTGGGGTTCATTTCGACTAGTTCACTATTGGATGAAAATGACAGAGTACATGGCCGACATAGTACAAGTCGCCCTTAGAATAAAAATACTGATACGTCTATTTATTACGCCTACTCTGGATTTCTCTCTCGACGCGACCCAGCTCTATCATAAGGCGGATCCTATTCTCCTTCGGGTCCTCTACAGTAGCTCCAGTCTCAGCTTGGTTGCAAAGTTCTATCAGGAGGCGGGTCTTCTTCTCCTCCAGATCCTCCATGGCAACTTCAGTCTTCACTTTACAAGGGAGTGGAGGATTTTTTTCAGAAGATGGTCGCTTATGGACCAAACAGTGAGCATCTATAAGGTCCCAACATTCTTGGACAACAGCGGGAATATGATCTCTGAGTTCCTCAGCATGAGCTCTTATCAGATCTTTGTCTGCCTGTGACAGTGGTTCGTCTGAATGCATGATTTCAATCGCTCGTTCTAGACCAAGGCTGAGATGCTTTGGCTAATCAGAGATAAAAGAGATTACCCAACATCAGAGCGATTGAGATGCTTAGGGGAAAGGCAGAGGAGAGTTCATACCTGGTTGACAGAGGAAGAAGATGAAGAAGACGAGGAAGACATCTTACTGTTCAGTATGGGACGGTAAAGAGAGAAAGAGAAGACAAGTAATGTGTGTGCCTCTGGAGACGGTGAAGGGTCTACTTCTAAAGGAAAGAGAGGTAGATGGATGGTGAGCCACGTCCTATCAGAGTAAAAGCGTACATTAATGCAAAGCTGACTAAAGAAACAATTCAAGATCAAATCGGCGCAGTAGCATTGAAGGAGCAATAAATGTTTACAGTATTCTTTACAGCCCAAGAAAAGCATCTATAGCCGCAATAGCTTGTCGCCTAATTTGATCGGCCGAGTCTAGTACTCTCTGGTCATCATCGGCCGATCCTGGAACTTCTGACACATGGCGATGAAGCCTTATCGTTTCACGGGCCAAGTGCTGTCTCTCTTGCTTCAGCCCACTGATGATGGATGGGAGTTCTTGAAGTTTCTTTTCTTCAGCGGCTATCTCTTTAGTTATCTGCTCCATCTCCTTGGCCAGCTCTGCTCTTCTCCGCTTGAGCCGATCTATCGTGCCGACAATGTCCGGGCGGCAGCTTTCGAGGAAGTTGATCTTTTGGTGTACCTCTTGAGTCCGGTGCTTGTATGAATCGACCTCTTCCCGGGTTTTTGCCATCTGGGCGCGATCGGCCATGTGGCGCAGCGCCCTGGAAACCGGAATATGCATGTGCTCTATATAAGCAGCATGCGCCAAGTTTTCTGATGTTTCTTCCGGGATTCGACCCTTGATATCGTTGAAAAGTCGTCGAATCAGCGAAGCGTCTTCTACCAATCGGCCGATGTCGTCTTGAAGGAGAATACGCATGCTTTCGAGCTTGGCGCGGACATCATCGGAGGCAGAGCTCGACGAAATTGGGTGTGAAGCGATTTCCTCATCATCAGGCAAGGAGACGGCAAAGGAGAAGATGCTGTTGTTAGGGGTGTCTTGCTCCTGTGAGGAAATAAAGAGAAGGGTTGGCAAGCAGTAAAGGGGAATCGGCCGATTCCAATGGTAAGTTTGTTACCTCCTTAAAACGAATTTCTCTTGCTTGCGCCGGTGGAAGCGTCTCCCTTGTCTCAGGGGCTGGTGCAGTTGGCTCGTCAGAAGAAGAAGATTCAACAATTATCAATGCTCCGCTTGGACTAGCTTCCTGAAAAGACATGGAAAACATATCCTGTAAGTATGCTATGGGAAATTGAAATAAGATGGTGTGAGAAATTTGCCATGCCTCTGTTGATTTTCCGGCCGATGTTTGTTGTGGGGTTATAGCCAGCATACCCAAATCGGCCTGCATCAGGATCGGTTAAGTTCTCTGAGAATTAAGAGATCAAGGTAAGAGATCATTTACCTCGACGGGAGGAGCTGCTGGAGTTTCAGCTTCCACTTGGGACGTAGCCGATTGCTGCGGAGACTGCGGTGGAATAGCTTGTGCAGCCTGGCATAGGGAGAGAGTTAATATCAGCGGAAGACTTGAAGAATATATGAGATAAGTAAGATCACCTGAACAGCTTCTACTATTAGTGATGCCGCAGCTGCCCCGACTTCGGCGGTAGCTTGAGGATCGGCTATCTCGGCAGCTGGCAAGGGTAAAGGGATTGGAGTCTCGGCCGATGCCACCGCCGTCTGGTCGGCCGATCTGATACGGGGAGTCTCGGCCGATGCCACCGCCGTCTGGTCGGCCGATCCGATACGGAGAGTCTTGGCCGATGCTACCGCCATCTGGTCGGCCGATCCGATGCGGGCTCGCACTCGACGGCTTGTTATCTTCGAGGTTGACCTTTTCGGTGCTCGTTTCGATCGGCCAGAGGAGATGTCCTTGATGGTTGGAGCATGGAAGCCGATGAGTGGATATGGTGTATATGGATGGTGATTATCTATCGGTCTGCCGCTTCGGCTCCGCATCGGAGGGACCTGGCTTTCAGACTAAGGAGATAAATGCGAGTTAATGATAAAATGAAAGTGTGGAAAGAAATGGTATTGGAATCGGCTGGGAGAAAGGACATACCGCTGCATTTGGGTTGATATTTTCTGGATCCAGAATGTTGCAATAAATTGATGGAGATTTGCAGAAAAGGTATTGCTTCCATTCTGCCCACCATAATTTAAATTGCTGGGTGGCAAAAGAGGCAACTGACCAATTATTCAGATCAATAGTGCTAGAATCTGGCACTAGATCGCACAGCCGATTGTAGTCAAGACTTGAAGTCAGCCCATCTCTGAATTTCGCTTGACCGGCGAAGTAGACCCGAATCGGCAGGTTGCCAAAACCCAGTTGCCTTGCTGCAGACGATGGATTGTAGAACTCATAGGTGGGAGAGTCCTTTCCTGAGAAGAAATTGGCTGGCAGAATCCGTGGCTTGATCAAGATATCCATAACCTCCCTGTCAAAGGTATGAGTGGAGAAGTCGTAGCTCATGGGTAATTCGAAAATCGGCTCCACTGCTTGATACGGATACCAGCTGACGGTCTCTTCACTAAAGCCATTGTAAAGGCATCTGAAGTACTCAGCTGTACGGGTAGCAGTAAACTGACAGCCAGGGAAGGCCGATGCCGCCTCTCCAAAGGATCTGCAGCATCGTCGGACGGATGGATTCTCCTCTAACTCGATGTTAGGGAAAGTTTTGGTCTCTATCCGTTGCTGAGAGACCTTGCTCATATATAAATTGAGCCAGAGGGTGATGAACCACCAGGGACCGCCAGGGTTCCCAATCGGCTCCCCCTTCGACAGCTTAGTGCCGATTTGGTGCATCAGGTGATAGGCCGATCCTAGCAGATGTTTTCCAAGGGGGATGGCCGATCCTTGTGACAGAGCTTCCGCTAAAACCTGAGTGTTAGAAGAGGGTCCAACTGCTCTGCCACAGAAAAAGTGCTTTTCTAGCCACATCATCAGAAAAGTTGTATGCTCCCTCTCTAAAAGTTGTATGCTAATATACCCCTTCCACCCGCCGATTCCTTTGGTCTCTAGCCGATGTGATGGTTTAAACAGATAGTTAAAAGGGATATCGGCGGAGGAGATGTCGAGGCCGGTCAACAGCAGAACATCGGCCAAAGTCGGGGTCATGGGTCCATGTCCAAAGAGGAACGCATTGAGTGCATCGGACCAAAAATAAGAAGCTGCCATGACCAGAGGTTCATTTTTTTCCATCTGAGACAGAGATAGGTCTATGCACTAGCCGATTTTTTGTTCATCCCACTGAACCTTCCTAGATCTGGCTATTCTCTGGTACCATTCTCTCCAGCCGGGGGTTTCATTTGGCCAGGATCTAAAGGTACCTACCCACTGATCTAAGTCCATGGACGATTGCCTGAACGGGACTCTGTGAGTCTCTAGACTGATCAGATCAGTTGGATCGGGGTTCCCCATAGGGCCTAAGCAGATTAGGTTAGGAGATTCTGAGAGAGGGATGGTGATTCGGTGCCTAAGTACCTAAAAAGGGAGAAAAGGGGAAGAAACTGAGAAAAGATCCGGAAAGTAAAGCAGTAGATAAACGAAAGGGGAAAAATTTCAAGCATTTACCTCTGGGATGGAGATCATCGTCGCCGATGGGGCTACCAGAGGAGCTGCTAATTGGGCCGCCGCCGCTGAAGGGATCGCCGATAGAGCTTCCGTGGATGGAACGGTCGCCGATGGTGACGCCATTGGAAAGTTGGAGCAGGTCGCGGATGAGATCGCCAGAAGGGGGGAAGCGTTTGGAGATCGAGAGAGCTCGGAGGAAGACGAACAGTGGTTCGCTGGGAGAAAATGCTAGATTTGTGGGGAAGAGTAGGCGGAGAAGGCCAATACTTTAGGAAAACTGGGAAGGCAAGGGTAAAGACGGTATTCTTGCCGTGCCGTCTACACGAATTCCAGGGGAGCGGTCGTTTCGCGCGCTCGGACCGAGGAAATTGCAATCATTGTGCCGCGGAACGGAAAGAGATTTTTACTGCGCCCATTTCGGAGGAAAGGATTAAAGAAAAGAGTTTCGAAGAAAAAGTTATGTTTTACTCCGAAACTGGGGGGCATGTGTTGACGCCAGATTTTGACACGTATTAAATCGGCGTCGGGAGGAGAAGGTTGGCCGATGCGGCAGATCTAAAGGCTACAGTAAGGAATCGGCCGATTGAAGTAACAGTTGGAAATTGGCCGATTGGTGATGCAGCTTGCGCCAACAGGATGGGACTATTTCGGAGGGTCCTGGTCAAAAGTTGGTCAACAGGGCAACGCTAAGTCGGTCAAGGAGCAATTGAAAAGAGTCCTGATTGGATTAGGAGACGGCGGCGGAAGATTCTGCGGGAGTCCGTTTCCTTTAAAAGATATTATAGATATAGTAGTTTTCCCGTTTTTTAAATAAGGTTGTAACAAGTCGTAATCGACCGGGAGTCCTAGTCTTAGGGTATAAATAAGAGTCATCAGGGTCTTGCAAAATCATCAATATATCAATCAACAACAATATTTTTACTCTTCTCAGCAATTTACTTTCAAGTCGGCGACTTCGCCAATACTTTTCTTCTTTCACAAGTTCGTACGGATTGGCAGGGCTGCATCAACTTGATCTCCGGCCTATTGGTAGGTTCCGTTTATCGAGTAATATCCGAGCTTTAACTACGGACGTATCGCTGTGGTTTCGTTTGGATTTATTCACCAGTTATCGATATTTACTAGAATTGCAAGTTTTACCTGTTATTCTAGTATTATCACCAGTTATCCAGCTTGAGATCAGAGTAATCGGCTTCGTTACCGTTCTTCCTCGATTTATCATCTTACAGCCGATTAAATCTATTTCAAGTGTTGCATCCATAATAATTGTTTAGATCGCTCCAGCAGTTTTCTTTACAATTATTACGCGATTATCGGCTGATCCATAGCCGATCATCTTTACAGCAAATCGGCCGATTCGTCGACGCGCTCCTCAGGATAGATCGGAACTCCAGCCGATCGGAGCGCCTGGAATTTAATACTCTTATTTCCTTGTCAATCAACAGGTCAGATTGACTGGCACGCCGCACGAACCGTACCAGGGCGATAACCTGAACAGGAGCTAAGCAGATTCTCCCGGGTCGTGTGTCCGACGCTGAAGACCATCGGCCGATTCCTGTCTGGCCGATTTTAGCGCCAACATGTTTTCGTACACTCCATGACACAAGATTTGGTAAACTTCCTGAGTTTTAGCCCCAAATCGACCGTGTATTTGATATACCTTAAGATGCGTTTTACTTCTGTCCAATGCACCAAGGTCGGAGCATGTAAAATTTGGCAAACTTTATTCACCGAGTAAGCCAAATCAAGGTGTGTCAATGTAAGATACTGAAGTGCCCCCACAACACTTCTGTACTTGGTACTGTCATCAGCACCTAAAACTTCACCTTCAAATTTTGAAAGTTTTTCCGAAGCTGACAAGGGAGTTGGACACGGCTTGCAATTGCTCATCCCAATCTTCTTGAGAATATCTGATGCATACTTCTCTTGAGATAGCAAAATCCCATCAGATAACTTTTTAACTTCAATGCCTAGAAAGAAATTTAGCTCACCCAAATCTTTTAAGGCAAAATCTGTCTTGAGATCTTGTAGTAGAGCTGAAATAGCTTCTGAAGAAGAACCAGTCACAATAATGTCATCGACATAAATAAGCATATACAATGTTGTGCTACCCTTCTGATAAATGAACAATGGCATATCTGACTTGCATGCTTTGAACCCAAGATCAATTAATTTAGAGCTCAACCTCAGGTACCAAGCTCTTGGGGCGTATTTTAATCCATAGATAGCTTTGTCTAACTTGCATATAAAATGAGGTTTATCAACATCCTCAAAACCTGGTGGCTGCTTCATATAAACTTTCTCTTCCAAAATGCCATGTAAGAACGCATTTTGTACATGTAGCTGCCTTAAATCCCATCCTCTTGAGACAGAACTAATCTGATAGTGGCAATTTTAACAACCGGACTAAAGGTATCCTCATAATCAATGCCATACCTTTGTTTAAAACCTTTGGCCACCAATATTGCTTTGTATCTGTCTATAGTTCCATCTTGCTTCCTTTTGAATCTATACACCCACTTGCAATCAATGAGGTTCTTGCCTTGAATCGGTGGAACAAGATGCCAAGTGTTGTTTCTGAGAAGCACTGAATGCTCTTCCTGCATAGCACGTTTCCAATTCTTGTTGCTCAAAGCTTCTTGCACATCTCTAGGTTCTCCTGTTTCACATGAAAAACCATATCTGACTGTGCCATCAGTAAATAATTTTGGATTAACTATACCGCTTTGTGCACGAGTTCTTGGCTGCTGCCTCTGTATCTGCTTAGGCGATGGAGAGGTGACCTGAGCTGGTGGGGGGTGTGCATCTTGATTGTCTGCAAAAATATCATGCGCAGAGTCCGATCGGTGAGACCATCCCAGGATCAGCTGTGGGCGAATTGTTCTTAGGCTGAGGACCAGTAAGTGCGGGCGACGAAGCTTGTCAGGACGCGCCATGCATCGGAGTCGGAGAGGAGACAGGCGTGTGTTGTCTGAAAGCCTGGAGCGCTGCTGGAGAATGTTCGACGCCATGGGAGTTTGAGCGTGCAGGGAGATCAGCTCCGTGACTTGTGCTGGAGTTGTTTTGTAGCGCCGGTATTTCCTGCGTGCCATTCAGCTCCATTTATTCATCAAATTGGGCCGAATTTCCTCCTGTTGCTTCCTGTCCATCGCCTGTTACTTCCTGTACTTCATCACCAGGATTATCACGATCATTAGCAGTTAGTTCAAAATGATCTATGATACCCCCTTGATCGTGAGAAAGAAGAGTTTCAGGAAGAAGAGATATTTCTTTTCTGAGTAGGGCTCCTGCATTTTCGTGAAGAGATGCAAAGGGAAAGATTGATTCATCAAAAATCACATCTCGCGAAATAAAATCTCGTCCAGTAGCTGGATCAAGGCATTTGAATCCTTTGTGTTGGGAGCTATATCCTAGGAAGGTGCATCTCTTGGATCTGAAAGCAAGCTTTCTGGAGTTAAATGATCGCAAATTTGGCCAGCAAGCATAGCCAAAAACACGAAAAGAAGAATAATTCGGCTTTGATTTGAAAATAACCTCGGTAGGTATTTGATAGTCAAGGACTTTTGTGGGAGTAATGTTTATGAGATGAGCTGCAGTGAGGAACACCTCATCCCAGAAGTTTAGGGGCATGGATGCATTAGCTAAGAGTGCTAATTCTACCTCCACGAGGTGTCGATGTTTTTGTTCAACAACACCATTCTGTTGATGCGCATAGGGACATGAAACGTGGTGAGCTATTCCAATCTTCTGAAAGAAAGAGTTTAGCTTCTCATATTCGCCTCCCCAGTCGGTTTGCATGGTCAAGATTTTCCTACTGAATTTTCTTTCAACAAAGTTCTGAAAATTGTGGAAAACTTGAAACACATCAGATTTTTTCTTGAGCAAATAGATCTATGTGTACTTGCTAAAACCATCAATAAAGCTTACATAGTATGTGTGCCTTCCTACTGAAGTGGGGGCAGGACCCCACACATCTGAATGTATCAATTCAAGAGGAAAAGTAGATATACTACTAGATCTAGAGTAACGAAGTTGATGACTCTTGGCTTGCTGTTATGGATCACAAATAGACTCATGACTCAAACTACTTACACGAAGATTATTGTTCTTAAGGGCTTGCTTGACAATGGGAAAAGCTAGATGACCAAGATGACTGTGCCACCGTGCAATGGATGGCTTATTGACTCCGAATGCTTGCCTACTTGAATTGAATCTTGAGTTCTGCGGTACAAGGGGGTAAAGCCCTCCTTCACATTTGCCTTGAAGAAGAGTTCTCTTCGTGGCCTGATCCTTGATAAAAAAACAGTTCGGATGAAATTCAAGATAAGCTTTATTGTCAACAGCTAATCGATGTACAGAGGCAAGATTCTTTTTAGAGTCAGGAACATGAAGAATGTTTCTTAGATGCAATGCACGCCTAGGGGTATTTAAGATCAAATGACCAATGCTGCTAATTCTCATACCAGAACCACTTGTAGTATGCACCTGATCACGTCCGTTGTACCTGTCGTGGACATTCAGCTTCTCAATGTTGCAGGTGACGTGATCAGTGGCGCCGCTATCGACGTACCAATTTGTGTCGATGCCGTAACCAGTGGTGGCTGATCCTGCAACTTTGGGCTAGTAATCTTCATCAAAGCGATGCTAGCACTCGTCAGCTTCATGGTTCGGCTTCTTGCAGATTTGGCAGCGAAGTTTAATATCAACTTGTTGTCCTCCTTGCTTGGGTGCACCTTTGATGTTGTTGCCGAGACCTCCTGTGCCACGGTTGTTGCCACCACGACCGCGGCCGCAATTGTTACCACTGCGACCATGGTAGCCGCCACGTCCTCGTGACGCTGAGTTGGTGGAGGATTGGAAGCCACCGTTGTTGTTGTCCTGTTGCATCTGAACACGCAAGTCAAAGGCAATGACTTGAGCGTAGAGATCGCTCAGGTTCATGTCGGCGCGGCCCATCACAGATGACACCAACGAGTTGTAGTCGTAGTCAAGCCCGTTCAAGATGAACGAGATCATCTCATCATCGTCGACTTGCTTGCCGACAGAAGTGAGCTCACCACCGATAGATTTCATCTTGGCGAAGTAAGCTGAGGCGGTCATGCCACCTTTCTTGCAGCTTGCCAACTGCATGCGCAGATTGGTTGCACGAGCATGGGATTGGGCAGAGAACATCCTTTCAAGGGATGCCCAAACTCCGGCAGCAGTTGTTAGTGTTGCCACTTGGGCTAGCACATCTTTGGTCAGCGAGTTCAGCAAGTAGCCGAGTAGCTGTTGATCCTTGATCAACCACGACTCATAGGCCGGATTGATGACAACTTCTTCTGTCTTGTCTTGCTTGGCGACGACCATGGTCTTCGCCGGTTCCTTGGTGATGCCTTCCAGGATATCCACCAGCTGAGCTCCTCGGATCGCCGACATGATCAGGGCTTTCCATAGGAGGAAATTGTCTCCAATAAGTTTCTCAGAGACAGGAGGGCCAAGGCTCTGGCCAGATGTGGTGGAGGAGGAGAACGCCATGGATGTCGGCGGGAGCTAGATGGATTTGATGGAAGAGTTGGCTCTGATACCATGTGAGAAAATAGGTTAATGTGAATTAGCTCTTGGCCTTCACGATAGCATGTTAATATAGGGCCAAAGGCCTACAAGATTACAACATGTTGTTACAAAGCTTGACAAGCAAGTCTAGGACTCTATCTCCTAGTCTATCTCTAACTTAAAAATCTCTGGTTAATTCAACCGAGATTTACAAGTGCAACACGATGACTCGCGTAGCATCTAGAACATACAACTTCTTCTAACAATCCTTGCTCCTACCAGAAATGCTTCATCCATGAGGTGATTGCTCTCCTCCCCTGCCTCCGCCTCCAATCTCTTGAGCTTTCTGGTGATTCCAGATGGGTGCCTGCGGAAGCAAGTGACTGATGCCGCTGGATCGGCAGCTGCACAAGGAGGTGCCTCACGGCAGCATCGAGCGAATTCGTGCCCTCCGAGCGCAGGGCACAGACCTCGAGGTAACTAACGGTTAGAGAGAGTTAGCTCTAGCTCATGTTTATTGTCTTGGGAATTAGTTGATTGGTAATGCGCTTATCGGCTTATGCTGGGGTAAATTAAATGCTGCTTGTCAGTCGACTGACTCGGTCAGGAAGACCCCCCCCCCCCCCCCCCCTCCCCTGATGAAGGTGAGCGCGTGGCCTGGGCCTGGAATGGCCCTGGTGCTTATTGAATTGGGGGCAGATATCAATGCTTACCGACGGGGTATGTAGGAATGCTCTTCCCATGTCTTCTATTATTCCTATGATGCACAAAAGGTGCATTACAAATTCAGTGGCCCCATAGGAAACATTTACTTCTACCATATGTTGTGATTTTCACAAACGCTCGATTTGGTGTTGCCTCACATCGATCATTCCAGCTCTCATTAGTAAAATTGTGTTTTCTTGTGACTTGTGATCCTTCGAAATTATGACAAAGCTAGGCGGATCTAGGATTGGTGCAAAGACTAGAGCTCTCTCCTTTATTTTTCCTTTTGAAACGAACTGTCAGCTCTCGTGTCAATTATATTAAAAAGAAGTATTAGAGCGTCTGTAATTAGGCAAATTCATACTTTGTTGGCTAAACATGCACTAACTGCAAGCGAGGTTACTATTTTGTTATAATGTCCATGATGCCTCCCTCTCTAAATGGCAGAATCACGTCATGCAACTGCACTGCACGATGCTGCCGATTCTGGCGCCGAGACAGTTGTTGAATTACTTATCATACATGGAGGTATATGATGATGAACTGTACATGATAACTTTGCTTCGTTCCATGCCTCATGTCGTAGGTCTGTGTAAATACCCCTTTTGCTGTATTCTTGCAGCGAATCCTTATTTAAGAAACGACTATGGTGAGACCGCACTTGAATTGGCAAGACGAAAAGGCCATTTGTACGTTGTATGCCTATGACACTTTATCATCCTATTTTGTGCTTACAATGCCTATGGCACTTTATTCATTTTGATTCTTTGTTAATATTTTGTCTCTAATTATTTTTAGGGACGCATTTGTCTATTTCGTGGATGCATGAGGGAGAAATATGGTGCTGATTCGTTCATGACAAATAAGATGTAATTTTATTCTTGGCTCTGTTTACATAACTTTCTATAGCTTTTGGTACTATGTCTAATGCATGTCAAAGAGCACATAATCACTACAAAATATGTTTTATGAATATATAAGCCTTTTTTTTCTCCCCAATTGGGCAGTAGTTTTACCCTGTGAAGCGCAGAATCCAACCAGGCCCCTCAAGTTGGAGTTAGCTATATACCATGCATTGCAGGTATAACAGTAACTACAAGCTTGATCCGACTCTGCTTTGTTTTTGGGGAACTCTCATAGAAACTACTGTGTACAGTTGTGGATTTCTGTATGTATCTATGAATTCTATTCCTGCACGCATTTATCTTCGACATGTGTAGTAATTGCATTACTGACCTCTTGCTTTTCAAGTGTATCCTTTTCCCCTTGTCTAGTTCTGTAGTAAGAATTAGGACTTGTCAGAAGATTAGAAAATTGTGTATAGCTACTGATACATGCTCATACCAATAATTTTTTTAATTTTTGGAGGAAACTTCACTGCAACTACCTGTACCTCTGATATTTTTTCTGTTCTTTTCTTTTTCTAACTTCAGAGTTGTTTGGCCTCTCTGGTGGTTTTGATTTGTTGCACACGACCTGAAACGTGAGGTAGTAAATAAACTCGAGGGTCAGAGTTGGAAAGCACAGAGGGCAGTGGGTGGAATCATGATAAGCCATGCATTGTAGATACATATTTGGTTAGGAGGCCCAGCCAGGATTAACAACAAAAATGAAAATTTAAGAAATAGCTCCAGTGCATTTGAATTCTCTCCTTTTCTTTGTACCACAATTAAAAGTTATGCCACCTTTTTGTTGCAGTGCAAGACTATAGATACAATTTTAATAGAGCTAAGGTCATCACCTTTTGGTTTTCAATGTAGTGCTCATTTTTGTCAGGGGTTGTAATGAATGCTATACTTCCTCTGTTGCAATTATATATTTTGTTCAATTTGATGGCTGTCTGCTACTAGAATCATATTGTTTTTTATATTCCTTTTACGCGTGGATAATGCAGAATTCTAAACCACATGCTGTAATTGAACTATGGAAATCCCAAATTGAGGAAGGAAAGCTTAATGAGGAAGACCCTTCCATAGCAATTTTTGACAAAGAAACAGGTATGTACTTTTTTTTTGTGGGGGGGGGGGGGGGGGGGGGGGGTTTCAAGTTACAGATTTTGCAACATCTAAATGATTGTATAGTTGCTAATGCTTGTTTATGTTGTTGGTTACTTTCTGTGATGGTATGATCCGTCTTGTGGAGCTTTTACATCTTGACGATTCCTTTTACTTTTGAGTCAGATGTAATGTTATGCTAGGGAGAGTGACCGGATAGCCATTCCTTTTTAAATTTTGTTGAGATGTTCTGTGCAGAAAGTCGATACGAGATTTTATCAGCCGATGAAGGTGACAAACATATGCTTCAACGGTTTTATGATGCATTTCGTGGCACAGCAGAGGTAACTTCCTGTGGTGTTTTCCATGCTTATTAGTTTAACCATGCTATACCCATATCATCTGAGGTCTATTTTTTCATCTTTTTTTAATGGAACAATATTTTTATATTTGCATCAACAAATAGATTTATGAATAACCATAACAGCCATATGCTATCAGATCTCTTCCATATTCTCTAGCAATAACAACGTAAGGTCTAGTGTTTGGACTAATTTGAATTAATTTGCTGAATTTTGCAAATTTTAGACTCCTTGTTAACATGACATAATTTTCTAAGCATCACATTCTGGTCAGGTTGTCAACCCGGTTCCGGTACAACCAGCAGAACCACCAATACCGAGATCATTACCTGCAACTTCATCTTTGGCACACAGCTATGCTGAGTTAGCAAGGGCTAAAGCAGAGGGAGTTCCTAATGTTCAGCCCAGTGCGTCAAGTGCATACATGGACGAGTGGGGGAGGCTTCGAAGCAACTCTCTCAATGGCCGATACGGCCGACCGGATGCTCCTGCGCCTTTAATGATAAGTGGCCATGCTCAAGTCGACACCAAAAGAAGCAGTAGACACAATGGACGGGGCATGACTGGAACAAGTTACAACCAAAAGAGTCCAGACGCAAGCTCTGGTGAACCTGTGGAAAGCGAAGCTAAGATGACCAACAATGGTAATCCCTGGCGCAGATGTGTTACATGTTTGGATGCCGCAGTGGAAGGTGCCTGTGTTCCGTGCGGGCATATGGCTTTCTGCATGCCCTGCTTGAAGGACATAAAATCCAAGAATGGGGCGTGCCCTATTTGCCGTGCCGCAATCAACCAGGTTATCCGCCTCTATCAGGTTTGAGGAGTAGACTTGGAAAATTGGCAATTGGTACCTTTCCTATAAGCTCAGATGGCGATGTCTCTATCTAGAAATTAATGATTGCATAGTTCATGCTGCAATGAGTTTGTCCAATTGTGAATTGGTCGAGCTAGAAGCCCACTAGTATAGAGCAGTTATATGCACATATCTGTTTAAGTCAATTATGTGTGAACACACCTCCGGCAGACGGCGGTTCATATAATGGCGTTTGCTAGTCCTCGTTGAAATTCTGATTACTCAGCTGCGCATGTGTGATGCTTTTCCAAGGCTGTGCTGATGCTCTTCATAATATGAGCGAAAGTTATACATGGAGTTGATCACGAAGGATCCAAGCAACTGGTACTTGCTTTAAAAAGAGCTGATCGGATTCGATTTCTTTGATGACAGTGGTTTCGACAATCGGTAAATTGGGGGTGTGCTGTAGGTGCTTGGTGATTTATTAACTTAGCAAAAGATTATGAAAAAAAATTAAGATGGAACTTATACGGCTTGGTATTTGTTTCTTACTGCAACCAATTGTGGCCAACAGGCATATATGATGTAAATTCGTGTGAGATAGACGATAGTCCTGGTTGGCAAATTACGGTACTCTTGGGTGTGATTCTCATATGGAAGGAGGCCATTTTTACCTCCAATTATCATAGTCTGATCCTCCTCCTTCAGCTAAAACACCGACTTCTGAACTACGCAAAATACAACTCTTTTCGTTTGTAATAAGCTAGCAAAACTATTGGCTCGTTTTTGCAGACATTATTGGGTCAAATAAAATATATCATTACATGGCAAAAAATTTCACCTCAAACCTAATGGACTGGACACGAATTTCTAGATTTTGAAGTATAAACAAATTGCTACTATTTTTGGTGGATACTGATTTGGGCCAGAAATTAGTCCATTTTAAAACTGTGAAGTTCATGTTAATCTCTCATTTCTAATAGGCATTTTGCAATGTATTAACATAGGAATGTTTCTTTTCTCAAATTTCTCATTTCTAACCATCCGGATAGTACGATGTAAATTGGTATCAATAGTCCTGTTGGCAAATCCACTGCCAACACGACTCTTTTTTTTTAAGGAAACAGGGGGGAAACTCCCCTACTGATTATATATATAAATAGGAAAAGAAGCTAGGTCTCACAAAATTACAAAGCTAAGAAAGAAGGCAAAAACTACAGATCACTCGATACGACAAGACTTTAGCTTAAGGCCAACCAAACTTTCATTTCGTCAACCTTGGACTGCTTCGCTCTGAAGGAGAAGGCTAAATTCCGTGCAGAACTTTCTTTTGCAATCTTGGACTGTTGGGTGAACATTATTAAAAATCCAGTCATTCCTGGTTGTCCAGATGCACCAAGCCATTAGCACAATGATCTCTAGCGCAAAGGAGACCCCAAGTCATCTTCTGAAGATCTGAAAACGCTGACCTGGTGGAGACATCACGAACTCCAATTGAGTCCCAGCAGGCCTTTGCAAAATTACAGCGTAAAATCAGGTGTGTCTCAGTCTCAAGCCTTTGCAAGATGCAAAGGTCACAAGTGACTGAATCTAGTTCCATCACTTTCCTCTTAAGAATGTCTCTTGTGTTGATTCTATCCTTGAGCAACAACCAGAAAAAAAAAAACCTTGTGTTTCATTTGACAATTCGCCTTCCACAACCATTTAAATAGAGGATGAGTTCTTATGTGCCCACTGAGAGCTTTATAAGCTTTGGTTGTGGAGAAAATGGGGCTATCCCAGATAAAGATCCAAACATCATTATCCTCATATGGCTGCCAGAGTGCGAACCAATCTGACAGTTGTTGAAATTACTGAAATGCCTCGGGAGAGATGTAAAGAAAAGTGGTCCGAAAGCTGTGTCAGTGCTCCTGCTTCATTCAGGGTGATGAGAGGATTCTTAGCAAAAGAGAAGAGCTATAGGAACAGTAGTTTGGGAATATTATCATTCCAGAGATCTTGCCAGAGAAGAATTGTAGTTCCATTTTGTGCTGTTGCCTTGGCAATCCCTTTAAATTTATCCAGCAATTTCACAATATCTCTCCACCAAAATAAACCCTTTTTCTGCTGTCCTGGCAACTTCCCATTAGAATAGTAATTTTCCCATACCAAACGTACCCAAGGTATATATGCTCGAGTGAAGAATTTGTATAGGAACTTTAAGAGGAGATTCATTGTGGGTTGTGAGATTGAGAACCCCAAGACCACCTTCTTGCTTTGGTAAACAAATCATTGGCCAAGCAGCTTTTGGTGGTTGTTGGGCTGTCAAATCTAAACCTCTCTGTAGGCAGTGTTTTCTATACTTGTCAAGTTGCTTGATTACCCCTTTTGAAAGCTTTAAGGTATACCATTGAAAGATTGCTGTGGAAGACAGGACCGAGTTGATCATTTTTAGTTTGCCTCCAGGGGATAGGAAAGCAGAAGTGCAAACCTGTCTCCTTTCAATTCTTTGGAGCCAACACGACTCTTGTAGGCATTGTAAACACTTAGCCTAAAACCAAATGGATCAAGTCCAAGTACTCCAGGCTTCAAGGTATCTCTACTATTACTAAATCTACTCAAGCAATGATTCCTTCCTTTATCAATTCGAGTTCTAATCGGAATCTGGATGACCATATATTGAATGCAAGCAATGATTCCTTCCTTTATCAATTCGAGTTCTAATCGGAATCCGGATGACCATATATTGAGTTAAGGGTCCGAAATCATTTAGAATTAGCGTTTGGCGAGTAAAATAGAAAAAGACTGAAGTTCTCGACCGACACGTACTACATATGGTATAATATATATATATATGGTATATATATATGGTGTGTGTGTATATATATATTATATGCTAATCAATATTTTTATATGGCTTCCCATAGCAACGTACGGCATATTTGCCAGTTATTATCAAATTACCTATTATATTTTCATTGGATAGTCCTTTGGTTGAGTTGGTAGGTGCCTGTTACTCAATACGCGCTATTGACATTCAACGATTGTTTGGATCCCAGGGCTAAACTTTAGCCCATGTCATATCGAATGTTTGATTACTAATTAGGTTTATTAAATATAGACTAATTATAAAACTAATTGCACAGATGGAGGCTAATTTGCGAGACGAATCTATTAAGCTTAATTAGTTCATGATTTGACAATGTGGTGCTATAGTAAACACGCTAATGATGGATTAATTAGGCTTAATAGTTTCATCTCGTGAAATAGCATCCATCTATGTAATTAGTTTTATAATTAATCTATCTTTAATATTTGTAATTAGTAACCAAACATTAGGCTAAAGTTTAACCTTGATATCCGAACATCCTCTCAGTGTAAATATCACAAGGAGCATGTCGGTTTTCTTCCGAGTAGCATATATAGTTATATAAGTTGATATTTTTCCACGCTGCGCAGCTTCGTGTTCTCCCTCTTCCCCTTCAAAGAACACGAGTCAATCTGTTGATGTGTTCCATCCACCTTAATTTCTATCCAGTACACCATTTGAAACTCACATAATAATTTGCGAGAGGTATGTAGCGCACCCAGTACACTTTTATATATGAAAAATCTTGAACAAGGTATATAACAGGTTAGAGAAAAATGGACCAGTATTGTTACAGAAAGAAATAGAGAAAAGAAATGGCATTTGTGCGTGCACACATGACACACCCCACTCCCGACGACGCTAGATGACCATCAACCTTGGGACGACGCCTCAAATCCTGATAGAATGCATGTGTCCTTCGAGTACCACCATTATACGTATATCCGTCGATCGCCGCATGATCCCTAGTAATCGAGCTCAGGGTACTCTCTGCAGCAATGCTTGATTCGGTTCCCCAGAACGACGCCAAAGCCTGGATCCTAGTCGTCGGCCACGGGGGGTAGGGGCGCCGCCGCCTCCTCCTCCGGCGCGGCCACGGCGGCGCCGTCCTTGGCCGCAGCGCCGCCGGTCCCCTCGGAGCTGCCCTTGCTTTTCCGGCGGTTGGACTTCTTGGGCACGGCGGGGAGGTCCTGGCAGGTGGCGGCCGCGCCGTCCTCGCCGGCCGACGGCTTGTCCTTGTCCTTCTTGCGGTTCTTGCGGATGCCCTTCTTGGCCTTGTCCTTCTTCTTGTCCTCGGCGCCCTCCGCGCCCGTGACGTCCATGGAGGAGGTGGCGGAGCCCCGGGAGCGGTGTCGTCTCGACTTGCGCGAGCCGGGGGACGGTGGGGAGTCGCCCCCGCCGGCGTCGCCGGCCTCGCTTTTTGTGTCCCGGAAGGAGGTTTCGCCAAGGCTTCCTCCATCCATGACGATCTCTGTCAGACAAAAGGAGAGATTTCAGTCCGCCTGTTCGTTTGGCAGGTGATGTCTTATGATCATCATTTATATGAATTCCTTCACATTTCAAACCAAACCAGGCTTTGTTTTCTGCTCAAAAATGTTCTCTCCTTTTTCTATTTCTGAAACAAAACTCCATTTCTTATAAAAGATTTTTCTTTCATTGCTAGCAAATCCACTTCCCACATGATTAATTTCAGAGTTCGCAACGAGAGAGAGGATCGCGGAGATGAAGGAATTATTCAGGCAAGGAAGAAACAAACCTTGAGAAGCCCAGGGATTTGCAGCAGCTGTGCCTCCACTCTCACTTCTAAAAGAGGACGAGTCCAGCGGTGCCGAGTGGTAATCCTTCATCTGTCAAATCCAACATTTTTGTCATGACACAATGTAGACATAAAGCTCGTCTACCTTGAACATTTGACGTGCTTTATGCCAATGACAGATAATGTTGCCGGCTTACCCAGCTAGGTGCTCCTCCAGCATTGTTGTTGTTATTGGCGGCGCCAGGACCGTCCCAACCGATATGTGCAACATGTTTTACATCCGTTGGGAACCCGATTTGCATTTCAGGCTCCTTACCATCTGGTTGCGACAATTCAGTATGAAAAGGAATGATGGTGTCAATGCCGGTGTCCTCCCTGGTATGAACAATCAGTTAAGGTTTTGCATGAGCAACGAGATCATGCATACCCATCATGTTTGAGATGTAGCGGAACGGCTTCAGGATACCCTTCTTCATCTTTGTGCCCATGCTGTTTCCCCTAAGCTTTGTGTATGTATGTGGGTGCACGCACTCTACTTGAACTTGCAAATTGCTGATGGGATCAGTCCACAAAAAATCACAGTGAAACGACACGATTGAACAAAAAGAAATGAAATGCCTACATTCATATTAGGATGTTCAAAGTACATGTATAAAATTGAACAGAGTGCCACATTGGAATGCTTACTCTGTTGGGAACCTTAAACTCTGTTAACAAGATTGGCCAAATATTGGCAATTCTTGTTAACCGGTTCTCAACCTTCTTCAGTGGGTCAATGCCATCTCTCTGCCCTCTCAATCTCTTTCTCTGTGAAGGCTAGCTCAATATTGTCTAGCCTCGGGCATTGCCACAATATGTTTCAGAAACTTACACTGACCGCAGCGGATGGCCCCCTTGCGGTCAATGCTACTTCGAGGGCGAGAAGAGGAGATCTATCTTATGCCTAATTTTTTGGAGGGTCAAGAACCCTTTGAGCTTCCTCCTAATATTATTCAACCATGCGTGGGTGTAGGAAGAGGCTACCTGTCCTTTTTTTGGCTATTTAAGGAGAAGACGGTTATGGGAAACTGGATGGAGGATGCAGAGGAGTTTATCTAAAGATAGCCATTTGGGCAAAGATGTCGCTCGAAATGATCCGTTCTTGTTTATACCTTGAGTTCACATGATTTCTGCACTTCAACTTTTGTGCACATGTTCCGCCTGTCCTAATGGCCAAATTTATGCAAACTTTCAAGGGCTTGATTTTTTTCAACAAGCGCAGCCGAGAAGAGTACTCGGCTATCTAGTTCAAGGCATATTTGATTGTGCTTGAAAGTGTTCTTGTTGCAGTTACAATCACCCCTAAAAATTACTGAAAAATTTAAATCCATTTTGACTTTCACCAAATATGAACTTTCATAAATTTGAGTTCTAAGATGATATATTCAGTCGTCCAGAGGTGAAACCAAGTTGAGCTTTACCCAATTTTGCATCTTCGTTTTTAGTTGAGTTAAAGGCCCCCTCAAAACCAAGCTAGAGGTTGCATTGCAAACTCAAGGTTGAATTCCCTGCCATGCATTTAGAAATGGAGGGCCCAATGGAAAAATGTGATAATTGCAGATTGAGGAACTTATGGAGGGCCCACACACAGAGGGAAAAATTTCTCAGCGAAAAAAAACTGAGAAAACTGGTGACCGGTTTGTCAAAAATTCTCGGTAATTTTAAATCCATGCCCACCCTTTTCCTCCTAGTCCATATGTCTTCTTATTTCTATGCATCGTGATGTCTTATTTTTTATATTAGATTGATTGGAGATAATCTAGATTATTTTGTGTACAGTTTGAGGGATTTTTCATTTAAATCTTGTCCGAAAGAAAAATGGTAACCCGAGAAATCCAATAAACACATTTATCAGCAACCTTCGATTTTTTTTCCCTTACGGTAAAGTTAACCCTGCCACACACCAAAACACACACACGCTTAAATCACAGCGGGGTAGTAAAGCCCCCATCCTAGATGTATCCCAGACGTATTTTGTGGATGTTCATCTGTGATAATTCCTTTGTTGTAAAAATAAACTTTTCCGCCAACCATCTATGATAATATAGTTATCCTAGACGTTGACGTTTAGGATAACCTATGGAACGTCAAACAATTTCTATAAATTTCCGGCTGCAATGATCATACCTAAGTTTCTCTGAGCTAGGACGGCTGTGATCATACCTAAGTTTCTCGAAAACAGAAGTTACAGACCAAATCTCATCCATTGAAAATTGACACGGTCAGCCAGAAGTTATCCTGTGTTCATGATATTTTGATCGAACTAATCAGAATACTGAGGCAAACAAATGTTTATGGAATACAACAAGGGTATAATAAATATTACATTTTGCAGAGACTCATTATCCTCAATACAAATTCAACAACGCCTGATGCTTGTTTCTGTGTAAGCTTGGCACGGAGAATGCCGAATGATGAACGAGTGCACTGCATCAAGACGCCTTAAGATCGTCCATGCCCACACTGGCCTGCAAGTAGACAGGTGCATCATAAGATTGTTACCTTTAGAAAATGTTGGGTTGGTCACCCCAAAAGTACAGTAGTTTGGACTGAACTTACCAGAAACTTGTGGTTTTCTGCCAGCAAAGGGGAGAATGTTGAGCAAAACTTCTCAATGTCTGCGTTGATGTTGCCTGAACCACTGATGATCTCCATGAACTTCTTCCTGTCTGGTGCAAGCTTTATGGCAACCTGAAATAAACGGACATTAGTATGCATCAGTGCATGTAAATGTTAGTGCATTTCAAGCAGTAGAGTGAAGTGTCCGCTTGTAGCTGATGGCACAATCTGTAGTCACTGAAGATATCATGTTTTGGTTTTCGCTAGTAAACTTAAAATTAAACTTTACATCATCGGTAATTACTGGACGGTTGACAGATTATTAGAAAGCATAGCTTTATTCGGAGCTTAGATAAGGAATAGTACCGAAAAGCTCGAACTCGCTAGCCAGCCATGCCATTTCTTCAGTGTTTTGCTATATGCGTCATTGCAAGCTTGTGACATTTGCCAATCTGGGTGCTGTACCAAATTATGGAACAGTGCGACCAAGAAGTCCATGGCTCTGACGATCAAATGCACAGCACAGTTACAATACTGATACAACACTGAAATGTGCAGATTTTGCTGGGTTACCTTGTCAGCCAGAGAAGACCGTTAGTACAACTGCTAGAACTTTTGGCAGTCTTTGCGCTAACTTCTACTTTCACCATACTGTGCAGCTGCTCGTACTTTGTAGGATCAGATGCATATTTTGTCTCCAGCCTCTGCACAAGAACAGAAAGAACGTGTCGCCATAAACTGCAGTAAGAACCAGAAACAAATCAAAGGTAGCAGAATTTGCTTTGACCATTTTGTCAAACCATACGAAATTTTCGTTGGCATGGCTTAGGTGTGTTACCATGCATATCATCAATCAGATGCATATGAAACCTCTGATATGGAATGGATTTCCCTTACCGTGATATTGCCTCCTATATCAGCCTTGACAATAGCCATGGCTGACCCGAATTTCTCTGCAATGATCCACGAATCAGAATGCCATTGCTGTAACCACATCAAAGTAGTATCTGCTAACTGGGGAGAAGTTCCCTAAATTTATTGCAGGAATGCAAAACATAGAGACTCTCCTGTTTACCTAGCACAGGAAGGATGTGCTTGCATACTTCGAGAAACGGCTTGGTCAGGATCACGCCGCTCTCTGACTTGACATGCTTCATTCCCTCAAGGGAGGGCGTGAACACAGTCCCCGCCATCTGTACTTCTGCACCAAGCTAGGATTGATCAGCAAATGGCGAAGCAAACCAACAGAGAATCTCGTCACAAGAAAACTACAGGGAGTCTGAAGAAACAATAATCCTCAACACTGTTTCTGATCCTATTTCCTTAAGAAACCAGCAAGCTTCCTACTACTTTGCTCCTAATGCACCAACTATACAGAAACCACATCAAACAACCTCTCAAAACAATTTGCACCGCCAATCGAGAGCATAATTTCCTTGATAGAAACGATTAGCAAATGTTCAGGCCCCTACCAAATGTTCAGTGTACAAGCATCTGAACAAACAGTGCAATCCTAAATCACAAAACGCACTCACCTATTCAGGTTCAGGACGGAGAAATTGACGACAGAACAGAATGGGGGAGGTCTGGGTGCAGAAGAAGAGAAGACCTGAGAAAATGAGGAGACGTGTGCCTGGATGGCCGAAGTGGGGGGGTTGTGGGATCCAATAAACTAGGCTTCATGGTGGGTTATTTATAGCAAGGGACGGCCTCTTATCGGCTTCCTCGTTTGCACCATGGACGTGTGGGCACCAGAGTTGGCTGACACCTCGATCAAATTGCAGGAGGGCACGTTATTGACCATGTTTGTAGAATTGTCCTCATACTGCCTGAAGGCCCTGATTCGAAGTCAAGTCAGTTGCATAGTCCTACAGGAGTACAGGGGGTACAAATTCATGATGTATTAAACATTTTATTTTCAATGTCTTATAGCTTTCTTCAACCATTGTCTTTCAGAAGAAGATATATATGGATTGGAATCATGAAAGTTACATGAGTAGATTTGCTTTGAAATATATATTTGTTGAACATAAAATTGTGACTAGACATGTACGAGTTTTCCTCTGGTGGTCCTTTCCATAGAAACCTGCATGAATCCTAAAGTAAATGAGTTATTAATTATTTTTCTAGGCCCAGGCCGCAGCTTGCTGAAGGCCGCACCTTGCCAATGTGAGACCCCTCCCCCCTCCCCCCTCCCCCCCCCCCCCCCCCCCCCACCCCCAACCCCCCAAAAAAAAGAAAACATCTCGATCTCATCTTCGTGATCTTTGCATTCGTCGGCTCATTTTCCTTGGTGTCGATGCGGGTGACAGGTATACATGTCGACATAAAGCACAGGGAATTCAAAAATTGACTAATATATTCATTATTAGTATAAAAGTCCAGCCTTATCTCCCAGTTTTCTCTTAACATAAAGAATTGAGTTGCAAATTATGAAGTGCTAATGAATGATGTAGCACATCCTCTAGAGAATGTGTCCATCAGTTTCGAGTCTATGGCTCAATATAGGGGTGCTCACATATGTGTATATATTGTGCTTTGTAAAAAAAGACATCTTCCAATTCGCTAGAATACCATGAAAAATATATATTTCACTTTAGGAACATATTCTTATAAAAGATTTTATACAATTTATTGCAATGAACCACTAAACGTTACGCCACCCACCACTCATGAATATCTCTTTTCGGGTTAAAGCCCAAACCTCCAACGTCTACTCTATGCTGTGAAAGCAATACCCATGCTTGTTTATTGAAAAAGAACATATGTCCAGAGCATGCAAGTAACAATAATTGGACAAGGTTCTGATGAAGTTTTTGAAACATCAAGCGCTAATATCCTTTAAAGTAATATTTAAAGAATTTATTTTATTTATGCATTGATGGTCAAAGTAAAAATGTTGACCAACAAAAGTATTATATTTACGATTGGAGGAAGTAGTTAAAAAGAGTAGAAGGAGCAGGCTAAACCGGAGGATTAAGGATCCATCCAGCCTCAAAAGACAGATGGGACCTCTAAACTTCTGAACAAACATGCATAATGATCATCTCCCTCACAATCCCCATCGGAATAATCACATGAGTACTTTGGAATTTCCTTTCTCCAAAAAGGAGATCATCCATCAGATCAACAGCATCATTGTTCATCATTAACCCTCCCAGATTCTCTTCGAGCTGACCCTACGGGCTCAGAAGTAAACTAACCTATAATTTAAGTATCAACATGCTCTGACACTCCTCCTGTACTACTAGACATGGCGAGCACTCGTTGCATGTGACGTGCTTAGACGTGATGGGCAGTGAGAGCATCATCTCCTTTCATGTGCTTCGCCAATGCAATCACCAGTCGCAGGGAGGGCTACGGTTGATGGTCAATAGGCCTGATGGCAAAGTAGTGGTTGCCCAAATGGGCACCTGCCGATCTAGACCCACACCGACAGTGTGTGGTACAATCATTATGGAAGAGATTGGCTTAATTTGTCTCTTTGCTAATATAAAAGTTAAGACGCAAAAAAAATCATGCAGTGGCTCTAAAAATAATAATAATTTTTAGTGATGTGTACATGTAGGCCAGTGCCGCATTAAAATTAAATCCCCTCCAAATTATGTCGAGATTTTTACACAAATATTGCAAATAGTTAAATAGTGTGGGATGGCTCAATGCACAGTAAATGTTGCCACTTTTCCACCAAAATAAACTAGAAATCTTTCCATGAAACCCTCAATGCTAAAATTAGAATCTGGATAAATTTTGTGTTTGAAAGTTTTCTTTCAAGTGAAAAGGGATCATTCTTATTTACAGTCTCAATTTGTTTCAGCTCAAAAGTTGATTTGACTAAGCTCAGATGGTTTAATGTTCAAATTTTAGTTTATTTATTACTGGAGTTTAAGGAGAAATTGAGGTGAAAGTGTCTCATATGGTTACTGTGTTCAAAGTTTGGTTTTATTTAAATGGGTTCATAAATTAATGTTGTGGCATGTGGGCTCAAAGTGTTAATGTGAGTTTTAAAGTGACAAGATAAGTTTAGACTGAGGCGACAATTCAAAGTTCATACATGGGTGGTCAACAAGCGAATGTTGAGTGGATTGGCCATGGTTAGCCCAAGATGAATGAAATACTCTTTTTTATGGGAAAACTACGGTGGGCAAGATGCCAACTTGAAATTTTATTAAAAGATATGGTAGACCACATATTACAAAGCAGAGAGGTACAACTCATCACAAAGAAGAACAACACGGAGACACAACTTGTACAATTCTAAAGATAATACATGATGCGGGCCAAGAGATGACCACCGATCGCCGAAAAGAGTCGCCACCAAGCAACATGCTCGCCGGACGAACCAAGGCCAATACGCATCCACACTACCCCTCGTAGTTACGCCGCTCCACTGTCGCCCTCCATCTGAGGGAACACCCAATGAAGTGGGGACTAAGGGCAATGGAAGGCGCGCCTACCGCAGCTTGCCGAACACGACCATCTCCCTGAAGTTGGAGGCAACACCATTTGTAGGACATCTGAGCTCCACTACTGTTATCCAACGCCATCAAAGGGAAGGAAGCCTTAAAGGGGAATAACAGAAGAGGCGGAAAACATCACCCGACATTTGATTTGATGATCCACCAACAAGGACAAAGCCGATGGAGTAGATGTGTCGAAGGAGAACACTTGCCGAACTACAACAATGGCCACCGACCAACATCAAGCAGGTCTAGAAAGAGTACGAACATAGAACAGAGAAGATGGCAGGAGACTCCAGGAAGAAAGCATTCGCAACAAATGGACGAACTCGGCAAGAGTGAAGGGAGCATAGATGCTTGAAAACAGTAACCGAGCGAAGGTTAGGGCCTCCCCGCGCACCGGGCGCAACGCTTTCGCTGTCGGACCGCCGATAGAACAAGCAGCCATAAGGCAGCAAATGGGGTCAAGAACACCCAGAAATTCACCGGATCTGCGAATAGTGGTAGGGCACCTCTCCAAGCGGAGGTGGGGCACCTCCCACACATGGAGCATGGCACTTTCATTGTGCAGCAATGTGAATCTCCATAGTTTGGCCTCAAAACTCCCCAAAATGTCGAGGGCTGACATAGAACCAGCAGCTCAACGCCGGAGTCCACAAGACCCGCCCCTCCGTATCCCGAAGCGACTATGGGCTACTGATCCTATGGATCGCCACCAACCAATGCAGAGAAGAGACAGGGTCTCGCCAATGAAGTGGAGGAACACTCGACGAGCCGATGACGAACACGCAGGCGGCATCAAGAAGAAGGAGCTAGCGAAGCGGGCCTCATGGCTCCAGATCTGCGCATATCGGCCTTGGTTGAGGCCACACCCGGGCGCCAACCCTAGACCCGCGAGGGGTGGGTAGGCACGTGGGCATCAGGAGGGATCGAAAGCCCTCACGCACCATGAGGTGCACGACCTCGTCGGCCACGCGTGGGGCGCCACCCGCTCGCAGCCACACACGCCCCCTCCGCTAGCCCCACCACCACGACAGCCGCTGCCACCCGGATCCGCGCACGCAGGGGGGGAGCCATCGCGACGAAGTTATGAGGAGGAGCCCAGATCCAGGGGAGGGGGAGGCTATCGCCGCCGTCACGACTCGTGCTTGCAGCATAGAGGTGTGGAGGTGCAGGTGGAAGGGTGGGGGATAACGGCCGCGGCGGCCGCGCGGAGGGGCAACGCCCACGGTGGGGAGGAGGGGCGTCGGCCGCGGCAGAAAGGAGGAAAGAAGGCCCCGCCGCCGCCATCCTAGCAGCCATGCGGGCTTTTTGGCGGCGGCGAGGGGCAGGTTAGGCCGGGAGAGGGGGGGAGGCGGACCCGCCCGAGTCGCCCCTGGAGAACGAGGGGGATGAATGAAATACTAGAGGGAATGGAAATATATGGAAATGGAAAGGAAAATAACTTTTTTCCCATACCAGACAGTTTTAGTGCCCATTGTTGAATGACAAATATTTCTTGGCAAGGTCAAAATAAGTGATATCCTTTTGGTTTGTTAGCAACGGGTTTACAAGTTTCAGGGAATGGCAAGTGTACATCGGCAAGTGATATAATTATGCTTCATTGGTAAGGGTTTATATGTTTACAGTGGAGTACGAGTCCCAAGGAACGGTATAGTAGACACAAATTGCCTCGTTGTCTCATTTTCTTTACTATTGAAATTCCAAGGAGCAGTATATGGGTATTTCCCTCGTGGCAAACAAAGTGTTACATATATCCTTTAAATTACCCAAGAATGCACATGAGGCCCGGTGAAAAAGAGAAGACCATTATTACAATAGTTGAAAAAAAAACCGTACTACCGGCATCCAATCCTGATCCCGGATCCGTGGGCCAGATGCATACGGTACATACAGGACAAAACGCACTGAAACCTATACCAAAGTATCTATGTGGGACAATAAATACTTAAATGATGAGGTGATAGCAGTGTGCGAGGTTTATACGAGGTCTCGGGGGCTTAAGGGGCCTCACTGTTCAATGGCAGGTGAACAGCAAACGTACATAGGGTTCATTTGCATAACCACTGGAATTCCATGTTTATTCCTTCCCGGATTGTTATAATTTATTTTCTCTTAGGCGTTACTAATGCCACTCTTAGAGGGTGTTTAGTTCTTATTATTTAGGAGTATTAAATAAAGTCTAATTACAAAATTAATTGTAGAATCCCTAGGCTAATTCCCAAGACGAATCTAATGAGGTATATTAATTCATGATTATCAAATGGTTACTGTAGCATCACTGTTGCAAATTATGGATTAATTAGGCTCATTAAATTTATCTCGTGAATTAGCACTCATCTGTGTAAAAAGTTTCTTAAACAAATTTTATTTAATACTTCTAAATAGTAAGATTTTGTTTGATGTGACGGGGCTAAAGTTTAGTCCGTCGGAACTAAACAGGGTCTTAATAGAAGTTCCATTCTCAATAAATTTTATGCCACCTAGGATCATTTGATGATGTGGCCAAGAAGCAAAGAGGAGAGAAGAAACTAGTTTCACCTATATAAGATAACTTGTACATGGTTTTCAACTCTTGATAAGTCATAGAATTAAGCACCATAGGTAGGAGCATGTGAAATTAGCAAAGATGAAACAATAGTGTATTGTAGGAGGAGTTCATCCATTTTTTCATTTTTATTTTATTGATGTGGCACTCTTGAAAATAGGAAAAATGAAAAACCTTCCATTAGGATTGGTCTAAGCCCATAGCATCGCACGTTCGTATACTCTCAGTCTTGTTATTCGGCTTATGAATAGACATGTGGACATTGCATGCAACTGAAAAAGAGTGACGAGCTTCCTGAAAAATATGGGGAAAAAGCAGTCTCTCCATCATGAAGGAGAAAAAAGTTATTGCTCCATCCTAAAACATGTAAACTCGATCAGACTTAGAAAACATGTGATTTACATATATTTTAGGATGGAGAAAGTAGTTGAAATGAAAGCACCGCTTCTAGCCCAAGGAGTTCAAAATTTTCAAATTAATTTTTTGGATCAAGCTGATTCAAACTTAATCCCTACTCCCTCTGTCCCTTTTTAAATGTTAAGCGTGTGGCAGCACGCTTCCTAAGCGACGCTCGTAAAAGGGACAGATGGAGTATGACAAAATACGACAGGATTCCTTTGACGGACGTCCTCCTAATGTTGGGCAGCCGACACGTGGGCTCGGATCCGCATGTCAGCCACCAGGTACAACCCTAGAAAGACTCGCGCGACAAATGGCCCCGAGCTGACATCGATGAGACGTGTACTGAAATAGATTCAGGCACGTACAGTAATTAACACCCTCATTCTATTCCAAGTTACAAAACCTGCCGCGCACAATGATTTAATAGTTTCTTCATCAACCAAACACCACACGAGCGCCTGTATATGGAGGCCAGGGACGAGGCAAGAGACGGGGCGTCGTCACGAGCGCTCGCGACATCCCACGGCACGCACCGACTCCATTTCCCCTTTGTCTGCCGGTCGGTCCCTCTATTATTGTTTTAGATTTCCAGAAATCCGATTACGTGGTGTGTGGAATCAGCGCAGCGCAGCGCAGCTGCTCTGTCCGTCCTTCGTACCCTGCCCTGCCCTCATCGATTCTCAGGCTTGTCTTGCTGGGAATCCTAGGCGCTTGCCTGCCCTCTCGCGCTCTCTCTCTCCCCCCTCTTTTACACGCAGCACCTTGGACTACTTATGAATTCAGCTAATCACGCTGCCCTAGCTAATCTTGGAGTTGTGCAAGCTACGATTACCCGGAACACGAGCCACGAGCAAGAACTAATGATTGGGGTCTCTAGATCGACGCATCAGGAAGAGGTGTCCACATGGACGTGGGAGAGGTGCCAGGGTGGATGGCCGTGGAACAAGTCAACTACATGTTACTGTGGGTTTACATTACTCAGCTCGTAATCAAACTGCAAAGCGGGCCGTCGAGTCCGCGATCTCTCTCTGACATTTTGTTCTTTTTTATAAGTGGTGAAAGAATCCGCCCAACCTTAATTTTATGGAATTTGAGCGAATGCAAGCATAAATTTGTTTCGGAAAGGTAGTGTAAATGGGGAATGGGTACGTACTAAATTAAAAGGTGGCTGATCGACCTCGACATGCATGCGACCGATAAAAGACGTTTGATCTGCAACAATTTTGATGAGACGTTTGATTTGTAACAATTTTAATGAGCATACCAGAGATGTATTATTATCGTACTTCGGAATGTTGTTACTTGTTAGCGTATCAGCCTGGTCCATATGCCATTTTCCGATTGGGACAGAAAATATGGCCACCATTTTAACATAATTTCTTCAATTATCTGAATCCTATACATTGGGTGACTGTTATTTTATGCAGTACATATAAAAATATCGACATAATCCTTTAATGAACACTACATGCCGATCATATTATAAATAAAATGCATTACAAACCATCTAAATTACAACTTGCCGGCATCTCCTTGTACTGCTTAATTAATACTATTTGAGTATAGGTTGTTGCAGCATCTGGCAGTCGTGCGTGGCAATGGCAACTTGGCAAGAACAGCACGAAACCACGTGAGACAGCTTGGACAAACCCCCACCCTGCCACGGTGGAAAGTGGTGATCGACTTGATACCAGGGGCTTGATGCAACTGTCGGTACAATAAAAAATGATGAGGCATACCAAATCATCTTATAAAGAATGAAAGGTACCTTTGGCTAGTTCTTAATTCATGCTGAATGGAGTAGTATCCTACTACAGTGCCTCACTCGGAGACCAATAATGTAGTATTTTTGTTTTTGTTGTTGGACATCTCAACAGAAAAAGGAGAGGTCCAACTGGCTATTAAAAAAATTACCTATTTGCGTAACCTGTTCTATTTTGTCGGCAGCTGATGCCATCATAATAACCGATAAACTGTCCTCTCACTTAGTTTTGTTAGCACTGGTGTTTCCTAATCCTATGATAAATTATAGTCGGTACCTAACAATCACACATTTGCAAATGCTATATATTATAAAAAACAAAAAACTATGATTTAATATTGAAGTGATATTGACCTTATTTCACTTATAACAAATCTTGGATTCCGTGTGACTTATTAGTAAACCTTATAGACCATTGTGCTTATTAACATTCTTTATATAGATGGCTGAATAAATTTAAAATTGTAGCAAGCCATATTGATGGATCCCACCAAAATTTCTACTCCACCCGTTCCAAATTGTAAGTCATTTTAGCAATTCTAGGTGCATAATTTTTGCTATGTATCTAGACACAATGTTTATCTAGATGCATAACAAAAACTATATATCTAGATTTGCTAAAACGACATATATTTTGAAACGGAGAGAGTATCTTGCTTTTCCTTGAACAATGCAACTGGAAAATAGACTCCCTACTCTGTCAATGACTTTCAAACTCTGTTCAACATGAAGGAGTCTAAAATTTTCGGGGTAATTCTTCGTACGCTATCACAAATTTGCTCAATCAGTCCGCAAGCATCACAAAACACGGGCATCCCAAGAAATTATTATCAATGAGTTTCAAAACAATAGTTTAAAGGCCAAACATCACAACAATGGTTTGGCACTCCCGGCAAGCACCAACCTTGACAGTGCTGTGGCCCTAGGACAAAGAAGAAAAGAATTCGAAAAGGCTTGGTGCTCGCTGGCTAGTGTAAATTTTTCTCAGGAAAAGAAGCCCCCTTTGTCAGGTCCCTTTCATGTCAAGCTCTTCTCCGGCTGGCAGATCGCAACGGTGGTTGGAATGGCGCCTTCGCCAACATGGCAACATGCCGCTGAGGCTGAGTGCAGTCTCCCTTGCAAGCATCGGCAGAGCACCACGTTATCTAGAAATAAAATGTGCAAAGCACCAAGCTTTGCATGGGATTAGTGCTAATACCAGCAACAATACAACAAAAGTGGAGGGCTCAAAGTCAAAAAGGCCATGATTTTCCAGCCGATTTATTTTCTGCCCATAAGTAAATGCCACTGCTGGCAACAGCAACACCACCTCCACCCCGTTCCCCCTCTCCCATTCACACTCAACACAGAGCAGCAGCAGCAGCGCACACTGTTCTTGTGCCGAGGAATTATTTATTGCCACCGCATCGATTCTTAGTACCGGGAAATTGATTACTCAATCCCCTCTGGTTCCTCCATCCACCCCATGTTCCTGAATTTCTCAGGATATTTTCCTCCTCCGCTCCGCGCCAGGGCAGCATTTGCTCGAGATTTATAGCCCCCCCCCGCCCCCCCCCCCCCCCCCCCCCCCCCCCCCCCCCCCGCTTTTGCCGCTCCCTTCTGCTTGTCCTCTTTTCCCCCACTGGGGAGGTTAGCATCCGGCACAAGCAAAGCGCCGGTTCTTGTTGCAGTTTCTGTGCGCTCCCTTTTTGGCTGCAAGATCTGATACAAAGAGGAGAGGGAGAGCTGGGAGAGGAAGGGAGGTTCTTGTGGAATTCTTCGGCGATGAGGCCCGACGCGCGGCTGGATTCGGTGGTCTTCCAGCTCACCCCCACCCGGACCAGGTGAGAGCATCCTAGATCTGCTCATGAAGCGGCTTCGATTCGGTGGATCGTTCGTTCCTTCGTTGGGTTTTGGTTTCCGGAATGGTGGCAAGAACTGATTTTTACGATTATTTTGCGGTTAGAAAGTTTGGTCTTTCTGACGGTTCGAGTGCCGTGCATTTTACAGTTCGGTACTTGGAAGCTTACCATTTGAAGAACAGTTCTGTGTAGTTGCACTGTACTAAGATGGTTTTGTGCGTGCCAGGACTGGATAGAGTTGTATAATCTTGATGCAATTTGACTGAGCAAATTATTTCATCTTTGCTATTGTTTTGCTGGGATTGGTGGTCTCCCGATAACCACTCAGTTGCTGTTTTGTCGATGTTGTCTGACAGAACTTGTCCTGGTGCTGTTTTCAGGTTCGATTTGGTGCTGATAGCAAATGGCCGGAAGGAGAAGTTTGCATCTGGCTTGCTGAAACCGTTCCTGGCGCACCTGAAGGTCGCACAGGATCAGATTGCCAAGGGAGGGTACTCGATCACGCTCGAACCAAGCTCAGGGTTCGATGCGCCATGGTTTACTAGAGGCACTGTGGAGAGGTTAGCGTCTAGATTTCTACAGCGGTACAGTCACTTCTGTCATTGCCTGTTGGGTCATTCTTAACTCTTTGCAGATTTGTGCGTTTCGTGAGTACTCCGGAGGTTCTTGAGCGAGTCACAACACTAGAGTCTGAGATCCTGCAGCTTGAGGATGCCATCCAGAGCAATGATAATCTTGGATTAAAATCTGTAAGTGGAGGATTGTACCTTATGGGCTGTTGCTTGTATTTTTCCAGAAGGATGACATATTCTTGCTTTCCCATTTGAAAGGTCGAAGACCATGGAAGAAAGTTGACTGAAAGCAATGAAGGTAGTATGACCTTGCACCAAACTTGATTGCTTTTGTGAGCATGTTGTATAGTATAGTGCTTGCCTTTGAGGAATGTATAAATCTTTAACAGCGTTTCCTTGGGCCACCAAAAAGAAAAAGCAAGCTGCAATCCACTCAGTTATCTTAGAATATAGCCATCATGGAGTTTGATGCGACATCACATCAAGGACCATTATTAAGTTGGTACTTATTATTCAACTTCCAAAATGTTAGGGATGAAGGAAGAGCCAGTTTGGGTCATTTGATTCAAAGGCAACCTTTACTATCATTAATGTTGTGGAACAAGTAGTTTGAAGCTATTATGGAATAGATCAAAGCGACTTAGATATGAAGTTTTGTTTTTTAACCCTCATTATTTGGTAATAGGATAAATCTACAGTATGCTATTGAATAGCTCTTGGAATCCATCATATGCCACTGGATGTGAGGATGACATGTGGGACCTGGTCCCACAGGTCAGGCTCACATCAGTGGCGTATTGTGGAACTGTGTAGTTATTCGGTGGGATATTACAGAATCTCCCATTACTAGGATTACACTCCCAACCAGAGAATTCGGGATGGTATTATGTTCCACATTTAGGGGAGGACTGGAATGGATTGAGCGTTTCATCCTTTTATTTGTCTTATCTGTTGGCTGTCACCCCTTGTCTTTATTACTACTACATGCCTGACACTATTTGTCCACTAATAGGTGTCCGGACAAATTCTGATCCTGATGCAGCCACGGCAATTGTTGTCTATAAGGTATGATCATATGGAGAAGCTATATTTTGTTCTTTAAGTGTATAGTGATCCAACACTCAATCTGAGTTAGATGTTTGGTTGATGACAGCCTGGGTCACATTCAATGCCACCAGTTCAGAATGAAACAACAGCGCAGGAGGAGAATTCAAAGTACTTACACATCTCGATTTTTTGAATATAATGTTTTATTACTCATCACATTTTCTGGCTAATACTCGACCAACCTAGGAGAAAATATGTGGCATTGTAAATAAGAAGAAACAGGCACCTGAATTCGAGTTCAAGAGGACTCAAACCTGGGGGTGGAGGTGTATGACCACACCTCCCACCAACTGAACTAGGTTCAGTTACGTAAATAGAGCCATATAAATTCATACTTTGCAAAATCAATAATAAATTAAGGATATTAGATATGAGAAGATTAGTATCCATTCACTGTTCTATTGTCGTGATCTCTATCAGAAGCAGCACGTGTACTTCTGAGATCACATTTGGTTTCTTACTATTGTAAGTATTTTCTACACTAGAAAGCTGTTAACAGAATTACATTTTTTGGGGCTTTACAACTTTTGCAGAGTTCAACTGCTCAGAGTGCTTGAAACCCGCAAAACTGTCTTGAGAAAAGAGCAGGCAATGGCTTTCGCCCGTGCTGTGGCGGCTGGGTTTGACATTGACAACTTGGGTTACCTGATTGCATTTGCAGAGCGGTTCGGTGCTTTACGTCTGATGTAAGTATAACATTACCATTACTTGGTGTGTTTTCTCTCTCTCTTGGATATGCAGGAGAGTTATGAATGATATCATTAAAGAAGAAAGATATGGTACAGAACCAGTTCAAGCCATTACTAAATTACATATGGGGCGCCACGTGCTAAACGTGAACACAACCCAGCTAACATAAGGCTAGCAGCCTAAGACTGGAAGCTCCTGCCGCACACCATAAAGAAGCCTCCCCTAGTACCTCTCTATCTCTAAGAAGATGTCTAAAGCTGGAAACATATTATCCATTATCTAAAAAACGTACCCCTCTAAGAACAGTACTAACAAAGGCGACTCCCCATTGAAAACACACCCATTGTGGTGCTTCCAAATTTCTCAAGCAACAAGAATAATAAGAGTACCTGGTGTTTTTGTATGAGGGACTGAACTAGTTATCTTAATCTCTTGAGTGCTTTTGGCTTGACCTTGGGGCTCCAATCCATGTCACTTGTATCATCAGCTTCCTTTATTTTAGCATGCCTTAAAAATCAGGATAGTGTGGGTACCTTAGATGTTTTATAAGCTTTATGCAGATGTGAAACATGAGCTGTGGACAACTGTACTATTTCATGCTCCCTGTCTTGATACTTTTCTTGAACTTTGTTCATTGATTTGTACAACCGCACAAGTTTAGTCATTTCATCGAACTAATAACATCTTATCAAGACATGTTGCATGCTAACCGCCTCAATTTTGCCAATTGAACAGGAAGGCATGTTCCCATTTCGTTGAACTGTGGAAGCAGAAGCACGAAACTGGACAATGGATTGAAGTTGAACCTGAAGCAATGTCTACACGCTCTGAATTTCCTCCATTCAATGCATCTGGCATTGTGTTCATGGGAGACAACATGAAGCAAAACATGGAATCAGGGTCTGTTAATGGGGAGGCAAATGGCGAGGATGGAGCTAAATCTGGTATATGTTGTTGCATTTTCCCAAAAGAAAGCATGTGATTCAATTTTGAACCCTTGGATGAAAGTACTCCCCCCCCCCCCCCCCCCCCCCAACAAAAAAAAAGAATATCTTTTCGATATGCTAAACATGTTACTGATAAGCATCTACTAAAAGTACTAATAAAGGAAAGTTATATTATTTTATGTTTCAAGCCTTCTGGCCATGAGAATGGTGAAAATTAATATTTTGAAATATCAGCATTTCATATATATTACCTTTTTTAGGCGGATGTGCTATCGTATTTTTCTTCTTCAAGAATGAAATGGATTGTAATTTCTCTTTGGTCTGGTAATGCCTATCCAGTTTGTTAATCACAAAATCTTTCATGCACTCAGAAAAAGTTCATTTAACTTGCAAACAGAGTTCATATTGTGCAGTCATAGATTTAGTTTATGTGTTATCACTCTCTTAAGCACCTTAAATTGTCCTTTTACTACTAAATTTAAGAAGTTGTTTGCTTTCTGCTTCGCAGACCAGAAGCCTGGCCAGCAGATGGGATCTCAGGCAGCATATCCCCCATGGGCAATGCATCCTCCATCTGGGGCAGTTGTTTATCCACCTTACCCAATGCAAGGAATGCCTTTCTATCCTGGGGTGAATCCGTACTACCCTCCATATCCTCCAATGGATGATCCTAGGTACCACTACTCTGGAAGGAAATCTTCGAGGAAGCACTCCTCGGATAGTAAGGACTCAGAAACTCTGGATGTTGAAAGTGACCATAGCAGTTCAGACAGAGGAAGTTATCATGGTCGCAAGTCACATAGAAAGGGTAAGAGGTCAGGAAAGAAGAAGCCTAGTGTAGTTGTTATCAAGAATGTGAATGTAACATCTAAAAAGCATGGCTCATCAGAGAGCGAGTCACAATCAAGTTCTGATGTGTCTGAGGAGAGTGACGATTCACACTCAAAATCAAGAGAAAGGAAGCATAAAAGCTCAAGTTCGAAGAAAAAGGAGGGAAGGAAAACTACTGATTCAGGAGACGAGTATAGCAAGGATGAAACATCAAATGGTCAAGATGCAGAGCAAGGTAACTGGAGTGCATTCCAAAACTTCTTGTTAAGAGCAGAAGAAAAAACAAGGTCCAGTGATGCAGACATGTTTGCTGGTGAAAAAGAACCCCCATCGAGGAGGAAAAAGAATGTAATCACTACTGATCCTATTCTTTTAGCTGAGAGAGATTCTGGCAATGTCCATGAACGTAACACAGTTGGTTTTGATTCAGTCAATGGGAGGACTAGAGCTATCCGGCTTATGTCTGATGATGAACTTGTTATGTCTGGGGAAGGGAGAAGTTATACTAATGGTGAAATGAAGGAGATAGAAGCTGGTGGTGGAAGGTACAGGAGAGGGACAGGTGATGACTTCATGGTTTATGGTCAGGAAAGTCAGATAGACAGAAGTAATCTGTTGGATCCTCTTGCAGAGGCCCGGTACAAGAATCCTGCTCAGCAGGACAAGAATAGGAATGATGTGGCAGATGAGTTCTTTATGATTCCTCTTAGGTCCAGCTCACAGGATAATTTTGGAGCAGAAAGCAGAACTACTATTGACATAGACGTTGAGCTTCCTACTAGCATTCATAAAACATCAGATGAAAAGGCTGGACATCAACTGTACTATGAGCCGGATGAATTGGTGCCAGATCGTGGATTTGAAGATGTTTCATTTGGATATGATCCAGCAATGGATTATGATAGCCACATGCTGATGCAGACTACTGTGAAGGTGGAAGATGCAAAAGCAGATGATGTCTTGCCGGCTACTGACGGTGATGTAAAGAAGGCAGATAAAGAGAAGCTAAGGAATGCAAAGGATGGTTCGGACAAAAGAAGGAAAGATGCCCTATTGAGGAGGCTATCAGCTCCAAGGACCCCACTGAATGATGCACAAAAACGTGCACAGAACCTGCGGGCATATAAAGCAGACCTTCAGAAACTGAAGAAAGAGCAGGTATCGCACATTTTATTCCATCCCCCCTTCTGTGCATTCAAAATGGCTAAAATATATGCAGCATTTGTATTTTGAGTCAGCAGGCTTGGGTTCTGTTTCTAGCTACCACAACTTGCTTGGGACAAAAAGGGTTGTTTTGTGATCATCCCTTTCAAATGGCCAACCAGCTAGGTTTAAACATAACTATGCAGTTTCTTGTAATAATACATTCCTGCTGGCAGTTCTTGTAAGGTAGAATTTCAATTAGTTAAGCTCTGCAATAATTTCCCATATTTTTAAAAATCTTGTGAACTTTTCTTATGATGTAATCTACATCTAGAAAACAAAGAGGAGATATATCCTACTCCAGAACTTTTTATGCCATTGCGATTACTTTTTTAATTTGAAAATCTGCCTACTTGATCATTTATGATTGTTGATTGTTGAAAATGCTTAGGGAAACAGAGCATGCGATTTCTTTCCTGGGCACATGTATTTGTAGCTGAGTTTATCGGACATTGCTTGATTCTTACGTGCAATGTAAATCTTATCGAAAAATTGCACCATATGTGCATTTGAATTGCTAGTAACTTTTCTTAATTTTCAGGAAGAAGAGCAAATAAAACGACTGGAGAGACTTAAATTAGAAAGGCAAAAGAGGATTGCCGCAAGAGGAAATGGGAAGGGTACAGGGAGCGATACTCATAAAGCAAATGGTACCAATGGACTGAGTAAATCAGTTCCATCCTTCACTGGGGTGAAGAAAGAGAAAAATGGGACAACTGAATCATTCAGTGATCGGCTGAAGAGACTTTCTGAACCGAAGAGCATTGCTGGGGTGGAGCATTCCTCGAATCCAAGGTCAAACGGTGCAGACCATTCGCGGAGAAGAAGCATGGCATGAGTTGACGTGATATGGAGAACTGAATATGTTAAATCTATCATGCAACTTAGCCCAGCAACCTCACTAGAACCCGGAACAACATCTTGAAAGGCTTCTTGTACAGGAAAAGAAAAAAGGCTGGTATTGGGGCAAACCTGCTTCAGAGATTGTGATGGAAAATCAAGTTATCTTCAATGGCATGGCATTGTACTTTCAATTTAACATAATTATTTCATTCTTTAATTGAGGGTGGCTTGTAATAGCTGTAAACCTGTTTTTTTTTGGCGATACCGTGCTATATTGTGGGTGTATTTATGGAATGGATTGATCGGTGCTCAAGCCTCAAGGTGTGTTGTGGTATTGTTTGTAAATCTAACCACTTGGGCCGCTGTTTGATGGCATGAGATGGCCGGTCCAGTTTATACGGTAGTAGAATGAATGCATGACATGCTACAGATGCATGCTGAATGTTTGGTATCAGCGTATCCGAGTTGACCCTCAATGAAGGCACAGGATATTTGCTCCGTACTTTTTTTAAAAAAAAATTGCATTTGAGAAAGGGCAACTATCAAATATCAAATTGATATTCATGTAGCCCATCAAATCTATCAAAATATTTAAATTTTGTCTTACTTTTGCTCAGGCCACCAGTAGAGGATACCGCGCCTGCTTTTGTCAAACTTAAAATGGTCCATACTTAAGCTTGGCCTTTTCGCTGTAGTGCTTGCAAGTCAGAGTTAACATAGCATGAACATGCCGAAGCCGCGTAAGTTAGAAGTAGAGTTCTCCGTGCGTTTTTGAAGTCACTTTAAGAACAAAATATGCTAGAAATAACGATAAAATTCAGTCACCGTTAGCAAAAGAACTGAGACAATGATTTTTGTTATTGATTGTGTTATCAAACAGAGTTGGCAGTTGGCACATTCAGATGAATAAGAAAACAGCTAAAGTGTGCCGTATGCACTCTTTCATAGACGATAGTTTGAATAACCGAGGGAAAGAATCACCGAATACAGGAGTTACAACAGTTAGAGGTGTTGTTACTGATTCCCGCAGTTTCATTAATGATCAAGTACTTCCAGCAGATATGAATCAGGGAAAAAAAAAGCAACGAAGCTAAAGTAACAGGGATACCTTAGAGCAACTCTAGCAGACCCTCTGTCAAACCCCATACTATAAATTTATAAATTTAGAGGATGGAGTAAAGAAAAATTAACTCCAACAGATCCTCTACTTGACCCTTAAAATGAGGAGGTATCCAAATCTCCCCCTTCACCACCACGCTTGGGGTCTCCAGAGAGCCCTCCATTCGTGGGCCCCACCAATTGCCTCTTCTTTCTCCCTCCCAAGCGCGTGCTATGTTGTCTCATGCTGCGCAGCACCTAACCCGTCGCGTCGCGGCGTGCCCCCCTCGCATGCTGCCTCGCCGCCACTTCTCCTATACCTAGCTGCGCTGGACACTTGAGCTCCGGCCGTCCTCCGCCTAGCCGCGCTGCGCGAACCGAGCTCCGGCCGCCCTCCGCAGGCTGGTGCGCCAAGCGCGAGCTCTGGCCGCTCGTCCCGTCGGCGCCGTGCGAGCCGAACTCCGGCAAGCCCATGCCTGCCGGCGCAACGCGAGCCGAGCTCGGGCCGCCATCCGCACGCCAGTGCGCCCGGCCAATCTCCAGCTGCCCCTCCCGCCAGCACCGCGCGAATTGAGCTCCGCCCGGCCCCTGCCTGTCGGCGCCGCACAAGCTGGCCGTCCTCGCATGTCGGTGCGTTTGGCCCGAGCTTTGGCTGCCCCTCCTGCCAACGTTCGCGCTCCCAGCTGCCATGGGGAAGAAGAAAGGAGAGGCAAAGTGAACAAAAAGAGAGGAGACCTGAAAAATGAGCCCCATATGTTAGGAGGAAGTAAGGGCTTAGATGTAGAGAACTATGCTGGAGTTGGAGGAAAAAATCAAATTCTCAAAAAATAGGGAGAGCCCCTACTTAACAAGTAGAGGGTCTAGTGATGAATATTGCTGGAGTTGCTCTTATCATGAAGAAAAATTAAAGATCTCAATATTTATCAGTGTACTGGAACTGCATTGGCAAATTAGCAATAATGCTTAGTTGCTTAGCCAATATTTATTTTTAAGGGAAGTTTTCTTTTATGCCACCGAAGAAAAACTTATAATCCCTCATATGCCATTAATATATCTATGACACATGGCTCCCCTGCCATCGCGACAGTTGCATATAATAGATTAGGGTTTAACCAGTGATACCTGAGAGATTTTTTCTATTTTTAATTCCTGCACCGCTGGGTAACACACGCAAAGAAAAACTATAATCACAGAGGCAACTTATGAAGCAAAACAACTTAACGTTAAAATGCTAAGCGTATCTTCACATGTAAGTGGCGATGAACTCGGTGTAAACAGTGCTAATGTGACCGATGCACGCAGACACGGTCCATAACGCATGTCTTCAATCATTATTTTTTCATTCAAGCATCTCTGTAATCCTTTTATCCTCCTGAGGAATGTCGCGTCGGCACTCCAAGAACAAGAACCAAACATGCGTCTTCCTTGCTCGCCGCGCAAGTACTTTTTGCCGTCCGCCGCTAGAGTATCCCAACGGCACGCCAAAGCATACGCGACGTGCCGACGAGGCGACGAGAGAACCCGTGGCCCAAAACCAAAAGCCAAAGCCTCCCCCAAGTCCCAATTTCGCGGGAGGAGCCGCCCGTTAACACTGCCACGTCGCCACCGGCCGGCGACGGAGCCGGTGGAGACGTGTGCTCTGCTAGTTTGCTCTCCTTTTCACCGGAATCAAAACCGCCCGGCGGAAAGGGTCAAAGGGGAAAGAACGGGAGCGCGGAGAGGAAGACGGGACACCTGCGCTGCTGATCTGGCGCGCGCGCGGCCGCAGTCCACTCGCTAGATAAACAAACAATCTAGCCGTCCCGTCCCGTCCCGGCCACCCGGCAAGGGAGCTACAGCGACAGCGACCGCCGGATTGTTAATCAGCCGAGACGGGGCGTCTTCTTCTTCTTCGTTTGTTTTATAGAAAAGAAATAAAGATAAAGGTTAAAGCTTTCTCGTAGCTTCCCCCCTTAACACGCCGGCGATTCTCGTGGCTTTCGCCGGTCCAGCTCGAGGTTCTTCCCCATTAATTCCGTCGAGCTGGAGCCCGTTGTCTTTGGCGGCTGCTGCTTCTCATTCTTTCTTGCTGGTTCTGCCGGCCCTTTTCTTTTATTGGCAAATTCGTGACGACTGTGTTTTTTGTGATTTTGGGGGGTTTTACTTGCATAGGTTCCGCTACAGTCGTTTCAGAGCTCGTCGTTTCATCTCCTCTTTCAATCTGTTCGTAATCTCGGTTAGTTCCGGTTCAGATTAGGGGGGATTCGTACTGTCCTGGGTAAAATTTGTCGTTACTTTCCTCGTGTCGTTCGCTCTTCCAACACCAGCTTTCTACTTACAAAAAACACACACGATTTTCTCCCAGTTTTGAGTAATTTCAAGTTTTTCTTCGAGTTGGAGTTTGACTCTTTGCTTCGCTGGGGACCCTAAACTTGGGGCTTGAGCCGGTCCGGCGGAATGCCGAGCGGGAGCTTGCTTTCCCGCAGGAAGCGTTCGTGGCGTGCCAATGAGCTCGTGAGCAGGAGCACCCTGCAACTGGTAAGACTGTTATCCCTCCTCTTCCTTCAACTGGTCCTCAAACCGTTCTTGGCTGGAGACATTGCCTCACCTATTGCTATTGGGGGAAAGTGGCAAAACTGTAATATCTGCCTCGGTACTAAATTCGATAACATGGAGGATTTGATCGGTAATGTTGATTCTAGTGAGCTAAGTCTATTTTCTGATACCTTATTCTGTTATCTTGCTGCTTATGGTGATTGTGTATTCAGAATCACCTGGAATGGTTTCTCCTAAAATATATGTTCACAAAGTTGCATTTTTCTCTATTGTTCAGAGCTGTATTAAGAATTTCGTTGGCTATACTGAAAAAATAACTGCAATTTGCTTAACCATCTGCATTTGACCAAATCATCTTGTTAAGAACTTTTGCCGTTTGATTTGGTTAAATTTTAGGTAAAAGTATGTGAATCGTCCAGGGTATGACATGGAATTCTGTTGTGACTGGTTTCTTTTTTCCCTTATGAATCAATTTTCTTTGGCAACACTCAGCTGGACTTTGATGATGGCTCACCACCAGAGCATGCATGGAGGAGGAAACTAAGTAGTCATGCTAATAGATTGAAGGAGTTCAATGTTACATTCAGAGAAGCAATTAGAATGGTATGGAAAAAAAATGCAGCTTTCAGCTTTCCTTGTTCATAGAAGTTTGTACACTTGTACCTGTCTTCTTTGTATCTTCAGTCTGCTGAAGTCCTGAAGTCATACATGATTACATGAAGAATCAGCATCATAAGTTACGCGTTTTTCCCTGACTATCAGATGAAACTTGGTCTCCGACTTTGGTCATATATTCGGGAGGAAGCTTCTCATGGAAGGGTAATATGCTGATTTCACATTTCATATATCCAATTTACGTTATAAGTTAATGGCTGTTTTTTATTCTGATGGTTCACTTTTAGCTTGACAACTTACCAATTGGCAGAAAGCACCAATTGATCCCTTCACTAGAGAGAGCAACAGACCCTCAGCCTCACAAGGAGTACCTCTTGGTGGGATGGGGTGTGTGTGATGTTGGTTTACAACCAACCTTTCTGTCTTTCTGTTTTCACGAACATTTACTGTGTACATTCAATCCTTTCCTCTGCAGGAGTGGTAGCATTTCAAGAGGCTTTAGGGGAGAATTCAAGCATTGGCAGATAACTCCTGGTTATTGTGAAATGTCTCCTGTGATGGCCAATCAATTTTCGGTAAGTCCGGGAGCTTGTCACTCTTCTGCTGTATCTTAACTCTTAAGATTCTGCCAACTAGAGGTTCATGGTAGTAGAAGCTCAATCAAACTGTATATTTTACTATGAAAACTCGTGGGAACCAGATATGAAAGTTTCTAAAAGGTTCCATAAAAATACTAGCTGTAGCGGAAGGCAGGTTAAAACTCAACATGCTGTCTCATTATATGAAAACGACTTAGTGAGACCTTTGTCATGCAGAATGTGTCTTTTTCAGATTTTTGGCAGCGTTCGACCTTGAAACATTTCATTAGGTATTAAAGATGGACTACATCACAATTAGCTTGCTAATTTTCTGAAGTCTTCAGACTTGTTTTTCAACATGATGTCCCTCCTTATTCCGTTGATGTTTCTGAGAAAAAATAGGAGACTTTTTTTGATGAGGCTTTTTTGGTAATTGTTCCTTTAGTTCTTTCCAATCAAATAGTTGATTTGAAACATTCAGTATTTCCTCAAAATAATTGATCAATTCTGCCAACGCTCTTGTTGTAATACCCACTTGGTAGATAGGAATATCTCTTCTAGACAAAATAAACTATACTAATGGATTTATTGATTATGAAAAAATTGTAAAGTGAGAGCACATCTCATTACTATCTGGAGTCTTGACTAAGCTTCCTGGGCCTAAGTTGCTGATATATGGTAGATAGAACTAGGGCAAGATAAACCAGTTCGCCCTCCCTTGGAGGCTCTGAACTATTTTGGGTTTATAATCTTGCTTGCCCTCAACTGATACAAGGGTCTCTTTTATTAGAGACGACTAACTTGACCCCTAAGCCAATATCCTAACTGTATAAATCTAATTTATCTCTATCCTAACAAACCAACTAATCCAAGCACTGTTCACGTGCTACAGTACCGCGTGAGCAGAAAACCTCTATCCTGTGCCTTCTAATCCTGGTCCTACTACCATAACAGTTCCTGCTTGTATTTAATCAAGCAGTGCAGGTTTTTGCTATGAAGTCTAAAGTTTGACTGACAAGCACATCATGTTTAGTCACTATGTTATTTGATTATTGCAGATCTTTGTCACTCGGGGAGGAAACAAGAAATATGCTTCAGTTTTGGCCCCTGGCCAACTTGATGGTTTGAAGTATGATTTTATTCTTTATTCTTTTCTCATTGGTACCATAATTCTATGTTCTGTGTTTATGCAAGTCACATATGTACTAATCATCTATCATATTTGTAATCTTTATTTGTCATTTCTATTTGCAAGAAGGATATGTCAGATGTTTTATTTTCTCATAGTAAATACTTTGAGACTTTCTATGTATTATGAAAAAAAACATATTACCCAGCATGTTGAGCAGCAATTGTTGAGCTCAGCTTGTACCACAATGTCTGCACCATGCATCTATGCTGTTGCCTCTGCTGCTTCATGTAGCAATGCCTTGCCAGTATGTCACACATGGCTTATTTTGCTGTGCTCATATGTGCTACACTTCTACTTATAGCCAAATTGGGCCAAACCGAGATAGGGAAAGGTGGCCTCACTTGACAATGACCAATCCAGGTTGTGCCAGAGTCTTCTGTAGCTTTTTCTGTGGTCTTAACTAGTATATTAATAGGACGATTAGGGGATAGAATGATGTCATGGTAAAGATTTGTGTGAGATGAAGATAAAAGGGCTGCTAGGAAAAGTATAAGACTGTTATGAATTGATATGTTTAATTCCAGTGGTGGATTTTTGTTGGAGGCTTTTTAGGAAGGTGGTTGAGATAAGTAGAGTATGTTGAGGAGGGTATAGTCTGTCTAGGAATTCAGGAGAAGAGTATTCTTCCGCTGTAGTGGTGGTATGGCCCACATGTTGACACATGATATTTCTGTGCATATAACCAGATTGTTGTACAAATCATGTGCAGTAAGGGTGTTTAGATATTGCTCTAGTTTTGTCACTTTTAATATTCAGTCAAATTATTCTTGCTTAAACTTGATCGAGCTTTCTTATTTTATTCACATTTTCTAGTACCAACTCTAAATTATTCACTGTTCATTTTTTCTGGTTCTTCCTTTAGGAAATCTAGCGATGATGGTATATCATCCTGGGATTGGAAATTAAAGGGCGATCGTTCGACATACCATGCTCTGTTTCCTCGAGCATGGACTGTTTATGATGGTAATATTAGTTATTGTTTCTGAGAAAAGTTTTCTTTTGCTATCAGCATGACCTTTAATCTCCAATGTAACATCCCAAAATGCTTACTCTCTCTTTTGCCACTGCTCATTTCTTTGGACCATTCCCATTAGGTTTATACCATTTGACTGTAATAAAGTAGGCATACAGAAAATAAAAAATATATTAGAACACTATTGAAAACTGAGAAAATGAAAGACGATCCCCCAAGCAGACCCAGAACAGTTGATGATCACTTTTGAAGGATATTTCAAGAAGTTTGGAAAAATATTGGGAAAGGATGAATAATGATCTAATATTTTTTTTTTGAAAGCTATAATGGTCTAATCTTACCTATCTTGTATGTAACATTCTCTATTTTTCCAATTATAAAAATGTTTTCAAACCTTTTCTCCCTGATTTTCACCTCTTTTTCTTATTTGTTTTCCTCCAATTTCTATAGTGCTAGTACTTTTTTCCTTGATTCTTCTGCGTTCTCATTTTATCTCAACTGTCAAACAGTTTGACCTTAGGAAGTGGCAAAAAGGTAAATGGACATATGCATGAACAGAGACAATGGGTATTTTTATATTTAGTAGATTAGAATCCTTTTTCTATTTAGTAGATTAGAATTCAAACCAGTTGCAGAATACATATACTTTTATAATTAACATCGTTGTACCGTATGCTAAACCCACGGTGCTAATAGTAGATAAGGCCTATGTATAACATTCAAGTTCATGATGTATGTTTGCTAACTGTTTTAGTAAGCAGCACATCATTTAAAATTTCTAAACATGCAAATAAGGTTTTCCGTTGATTTAAAGGCGAACCAGATCCAGAGCTGAAAGTATCTTGCCGTCAAATATCGCCATTTATTCCACACAACTATGAAGAGAGCAGTCTTCCTACCTCTGTTTTTGTATACACTGTAAGTCATCATTTGCTTTTCACATTAAAGTTTATGGAAACCAAAATTGAATTTATGTTTTCATATAGCTGTGGATCTAACTCTTTACTCTTAATATTCGAAAGCTTCTGTCCATTCTATCTTTTTTGTGTTCATGGTATCAGTGAGGGTATTCGTAGCACTTTTTAACCACTGTGGCACACTGGCATTATCAGTAACTCTGAGAGACTCTTGTTACAATATCACCTGCAGTTATTTACTGCATGTTTGACGTGCATCTTATTATGTTTTTTTTCAATAATTTAGCTTTTGTGGTATTCATATTCTTATTTTGTTTCTGATATTTTGCAGCTAGTGAATACCGGAAAGGAAAGGGCAAAAGTTAGCCTATTGATGACTTGGGCGGTATTAGCTACTACCATCTGGTGTTTGCGGCTTTGCGCTGAATTTGGATTTTTATGATACATTAGATCTAATCTCGTTTTATTCTTGATTTTCTACTAGAATTCCATTGGAGGACTTTCACATCATACTGGTGGCCATGTAAATGAGCCATTCATGTTAGTATGATATTCAACAGAAGTGTAATACTATGTTCTCTATTGCTTGTGCTCAATGTAGTGAAATATTTGTATTTTGTTTGGCATGCAGAGGAGAAAATGGAGTTTCTGGCGTCCTTCTACATCACAAGCAAGTCATCAATTGATCGCTCCTTTTGCTATTTTTGTTTTCCTAAGACATTTTAATTACTCCAAGTTGAAACTAAGAGCTTGTAGCAGATCTAAAATCACCTATATTCTTTGCCTGAAGAAGGAAGAAATTATGGCTCCATATGTGATGTTCTCTGCATATATTATAATATCTAACATACTATCCCTTTTGTTTCTTATGAACTAGCACTGATTTTCTATTAATAACATCGCAGGACAGCCAATAATAATCCTCCTGTAACATTTGCAATTGCGGCATGTGAAAACCAAAATGTAAATGTCACAGTATTGCCTGTTTTTGGGCTTTCTGGAGAAAGTTCTGTTACTGCCAGGGGAATGTGGGGCACAATGGTCCAGGTAAATTTTACATTTTTCCTTCCATTGTTTTTCCTGCCTGTAACTTCCTTTCTATGAGATTATTGTATTCTACTGCGTATCTTGTGTGGAACTAATTTATTTTTTGAAATAACCAAATGATTGTCATTTCAATGGCTGAGACTGCATGTCATACCATCTGATTGTTTCATTGTGTAAAGGATGGTTCCTTTGACCGAGATAATTTCAATGCTGGTGCCAGCATGCCTTCTTCACTGGGTGATACAGTTTGTGCAGCAGTTTCTGCTTCCACCTGGGTTGAACCACATGGAAGATGTACAGTTGTATTCGCGTTGGCTTGGTCTGCTCCTAAGGTTAAGTTTAAAAAGGGAAGTACATACTACAGGTAAATTCGTTATTCCTACCTTTTACGTGGTGCTATCATGATAGATTCAAATTGGGGTTGACACAACTCAGAATTGTTAAAAATACTTCTTGATTCCTTAGTTCAAACCTTGAAGTTGTGGGACAAAGCATGTGGGAATAGTCTGTGCACTTTGTTAGTCGTTTCCTTCATCCACATTTCAGCTTGTACTATAACTATATACTGACCTGTTTGACTGAAGAAACCTATATTTAATCAGATTTTCTTTTCAGAAAAGCTAATACTTCTATCTTTGGTTAAGCTCTCCTTAGTGATATGATTTGTATTATTGATAGCAAAAAAATCCAGGATTCCAAGCTTTCTGTTACTATAATAAGATTTTTTTTCTTGCTCTGCTGACAGGAGATATACAAAGTTCTATGGAACTTCGCCAAGATCAGCTGTAAATTTGGTACAAGATGCTTTGATGAGTATGTTTCCTGTAAACATCCATTGCACAACATATGTCTTTGTTCCCAACTTGTGGTATAAGTTTAATGTATGATGATAATGCTTATTAGCTTTCTTCTCGTATTTGAATATTCTATTTTGATCCATTCATTGTTTATTTCTTCCATTAATTTCTGATGTATTTATGTCTCTATTACTCGAGAAGATTTGCTTATTATGTTCTTTCCAGAGTATAAACATTGGGAAGAGGAGATCGATAAGTGGCAGACCCCAATTCTCCGTGATGAGAGGCTTCCAGAGTGGTACATCCTTTACTGTGCATGACTTGCACTGGTTTGACTGCTCTTGAGATACTTTTACTTATTATCAGTTACTTGGAATTCATGAATGCACTTCATATTTCTGTAGAGATCTTACGATTTAATTTGATATTCTTAGATTCCGATATGCTTGATAAGTAAAGATGTCCAGACTTTATCATATTTACAATTCTTGCAGGTACAAGGTTACTCTCTTTAATGAACTGTACTTCCTAGTTGCTGGAGGAACCATTTGGATTGGTACTAATCTCTGCATATGATGTTACTCTTTTCCTTTTCCCAATTTTCTACTCTTGAGTCATGTTATGTCTGCAAGTAACACAAAGAGCTTGAAATTTTGGATATACACATTACTGGAATTCAGCAATTAATTTAGCATTTTCTTATCATCCTCTATTTACCAAGCTTGAGTGGTCTCTTTTGGACACAATATAAAATCAATAGGCAATATGCACATTAAGTTTCTTCATTGATCCATATTCACAAAAAGATCTTTATGAAGTTCTTTTTTCCATGTAGAAATAGTTCTATCACATGGTGAAGTTGTTTTGTAACAATGAAAGCATTTCTTGCAAAATTTGTGTTGTGCATGTTGTTGACATGTAGAGTCTTTTTTAATAATCAAATTATTTTGGAATGAAGTATAAAGAAGAATATAATACTAGATTGATTCAAGAGCACACTACCTCAAAGCATATAAATCCTATTGTTCTAATCTTTTAGACTGCCAATTTCTGGTCTGAATATATCTTCTCTCACAGAAGGTGACAATACCAAAAATGATATTCATTTTTGTACATATGAATTTTTACAACTACTAATCTTATGATCGTTTTACAACTTTTGGTATTTGTAAGCTATATTGTTGTTACGCAGAGATAATGTGTCTTTTTATTTCCGAACACGACAGATGGCGAATCCTTGGTGGTTGATGCTGATAACAAGTCGAGTTCAAGTCCCCTTGAGGATGGTGATTCGCCACTTCATGACAGCACATGCAATTCTACAGTTCCCCTAATCGGTTTTGACCCACATGAGATTGATGACAAAGAAAACGTTGGGAAGTTTTTGTACCTGGAAGGAATAGAGTACTTCATGTGGTGCACTTATGATGTACACTTCTATGCCTCTTTTGCTCTTTTGGATCTGTTTCCTAAGATTGAATTAAGCATTCAACGTGATTTTGCTAGAGCTGTTCTGCGGGAAGATAACAGTAGAGTCAGATTTCTTGCTGATGGTGCCTGGGGTATTCGTAAAGTAATTGGTGCTGTCGCCCATGACCTTGGAGCACATAATCCGTGGCATGAATTGAATGCTTACAACATCCATGACACAAGTAGATGGAAAGATCTTAATCCCAAGTTTGTGCTTCAGATTTACAGGGATTTTGCTGCAACAGGTGATATGTCATTTGGCAAGGATGTCTGGCCAGCAGTTTGTACTGCTATGGAATATATGGAACAATTTGATCACGACGGTGATGGTATGATTGAAAATGATGGATTTCCCGATCAAACTTATGATGCTTGGACAGTTCAAGGAGTAAGTGCATATTGTGGTTGCCTTTGGCTTGCTGCCCTTCAAGCTGCAGCGGCACTGGCCCGCAGCCTTGGACATGATGACTATGCTGAGAGGTGTATGGCAAGATTTGCAAAAGCTAAATCCGTATTTGAAGCCAGGTTATGGAATGGTTCATACTTCAATTATGACAGTGGAACAAGTTACAATAGCCGTTCCATCCAGGCAGACCAGCTGGCTGGACAATGGTATACTGCATCGTCAGGGTTGCCTCCTCTATTTGAAGAGGATAGGATAAAATGCACGCTTCAGAAAATATTTGACTATAATGTGATGAGGGTGAAAGGAGGACGTATGGGAGCCGTGAATGGTATGCATCCGAATGGGAAGGTAGATGAAACCTGTATGCAGTCAAGGGAAATATGGACAGGAGTGACATATAGTTTAGCTGCAACGATGCTGCTCCATGGAATGGAGCATCAGGCCTTCACTACTGCAGAAGGCATTTATATTGCAGGATGGTCTGAAGAGGGCTATGGGTATGCTTCTTGTTTCGTTTCACTACATACAAGTTCAAGTCCTAGCATCATTTACCCAATATATGCATAGTAATGTGAATAGTCCTATATATTAGTTCCTTTGAGATGACAACCGTGAAGTAAAGTGAGACTGTCATAAGGGTTAGATGTTACTGTACATTGTTCTTTAGTATGTGAAGTTAATGGCTGCTTAAAGCTCAACATAGCTGCCCTCTAGTTTCTACTAAAACTGCTATGGTTATTTAATGTTCCTGGCAATGGATATAGTTCTTTTACGACCACACTTTCTTGGACTCAGTGCAGTCATCAATTTGTTTCGTAACAGAAGTGGACCTGCATTATTCAACCTATTGTGCTTAATAATTAATAATCAATTTCCTTGAACTAATTCAGGTACTGGTTCCAAACTCCCGAAGCATGGACAGTTGATGGCCATTACAGGTCACTGATATATATGCGCCCCCTTGCAATCTGGGCAATGCAGCAAGCCTTGTCCCCTCCAATGTCGATACTCGAGGCGCCGAAGGTAAATACAATGGACAAGGCTCACATTTCTCCGGGCACGTTTCAGTTCCTCCAGGATAGCGTCAGGAAGATGACGCCCAAGAATGGCTGTTTCGGAAACAATGTATTTAACTGGGACTGTTGATGTGATGTTAGAGCTTCTATCTCGCTTTTGTCCATTGTATTCTCTGGGGCACCTGATGTAGAAAGTGCAGAGTTTGGGAGGTGCGCAATCTTGTCTTGTGTAAGCTCGCCGTCGTATGGTGTACCTCTGACCGTGAACCGAACTTTGTACATGGTTGTACAGAAAATGTATACGAGTACAGATCATTGTGTGCATAGTATTTTTAACGGAGTACTTTGTTTCATGGGCTTCCTCAGGTGGTCTTCGTTTCATCTGCCGGTACCGTTATCTTGAGAATGGAACATGGAAATTTTAATTGTGATGTTTGGAACATGTGGTAGAAGCTCAACTTATACATTTTTTTCCAAAGGAAAAGAAACAATCTTTGTTCCAACCCCTGAAATGCTTTGAACCATCTATTACTGTAAGTCTTAGCCCTTGGCCGAAAACCATGCTCCTGCAGAAGAAAAACATTATGCCATGTACATAGGGACTCGAAACACTTTTCCCCAATCGGTGGCACTGCTTGAGCTCTCGTGTGCACTCAGCTAGAGAAAATCAATGAAAGCCGTTCTCAATGCTGTAAGAAAGTATCGTGACATCCTATGGGGGTGAATTAGATGTTCTTCTAAAACAAAGGCTCGAAGTATATATAAAAATCTAGTTCCAAATCTATCTAGATGTACACTAGATTTTTCTATCTACCGTACAAAAGTTTCACGCCTTAGGTTTCAATCATATAAACTATACATGTCAATTCTAGAAAAGATAAATGCAGAAAGTAAGTGCAAGAAGTAGTGTGGAATGTAAATGAGATAGAGAATGCAAACTACCAGCACAATAACCTTTTATGGAGGTGTCGAAAAGCTCTTGCTTTCTTCTAATCCTCGTTGGAGCCCCTCGTGAGGGAATGCCTATGCAAGGACCAAGCTTCCACTCAAATAACTCCGTGGATAGACGATGAGCCTTCTCCACATGCAAGTTGGTCTCTATCTTGCCTTTCCCGGATGCTTCTCGCCGTCTTTACTAGGTAGAGCTTTTGGCAAATCGCCGAGGGCCTCTCCTCCATCGCATAAACACCGGCGGCCACTCTACAAACTCGATTGGAGGGTCTCACAAGACTTACAAGCCCCGAATTTATAACTCTTGGTGTCCGCGAACACCGATAATAAAGAGATGTGCAAACCTCGCCAACTCTAGGTTAACACCCAAAGCAATGCGCTAAGAGACCTAAAATAGCACTAATCAAGCTCTAAGACTTTTGCTAATTGCGTTGATCTTCTCTTGAGCAATTTGGTGGATAGAGAAATTGAATATATATATACACGTGGGAACCAAATCTATAGCTTCTCTAAGATCTAACACACATAAAATGGCTGGGCAATAAGGTATTTATAGCCCCAACCAAAGAAACTAGCCGTTGCACTCAAAGAATATTTTTTTCTGTGAACCACCGATTGATACTATTGGTTCGCGGAGGTACCCATCGTATCAATCCGTGATCTTCTTTTTTTTTCCATGATTTCCAACGGCTACTGACACAAGCACTATATGATACTATGGTACTGTTCATGGTCACCATAGTATCTTACCTGAACTCAGAGACATACTAAATCACGCAACACGTCTACCGATTGATAAGGTGGTCTAAGCAACAAGGTACCCATCGAATCAATTTGTGGCTTCTTTCTTGACTTCCAGTGCCTTACTCACATATGCACCATATGGTACTATGCCACCGTGCATGAGCACCATCAAACCTTACCATGTACTCAGAGATGAAATAAATCATGTGACATACCTACAGACTTATTCCATGGTCCGAAAAGTACCCATCGAATCAATCTATAGCTCCTTCCTTGACTTCCAACATCCAAAGACTTATACTATGGTCCGAGAAAGTACCACTGAATCAATCTGTGGCTCATTATTCACCATAGAGGCAATAGTCACAGATTGATCTGGTGGCCCTTGAGGACCCATAGTAATATAGTATCAATCTATGCAATGGGTCGGTGCTTCATGTATTTGCTTCCTTTGTTCAAGGGCATTTATCCAGACTTTTCTTCTATGATATCTAGGTGGTCTTCCTAAGCTCTTGAACACATACACTTGACCATGCTTTGAGGTGGTTTGGTCCCCCAATTCAATTCCATCAACTTGCATCCATTAGACAATGCCTTGTATACTAGCAACCAAGGTTAGTCCAATCGGTTTATATTGTTATCCAATCACTAAAATCACTAATAACCTTGCTAGGTCCATTTTCGTTACACTGTACTTCGTGCAACTACTAATTAATTTCTATCCCCGGTAATGAGCTATGTGATGACTGCATTAGTGCCAAAAATTGTGCAGAAGTAAAAGTGGAGGCAACGTTGCAATTACCAGTTGAGATCCAGGAACCTGGGGAATTCCGCTGGGAGCAGGTGCGCGAAGAAGTTTGGCTTTGCCACGAGATCAGCATCATCAGTAGAAACTAGAAAGAGACCTTCCTCCCATACTTGATGTATGTAACAACTGAGCCCAGCAGTCGCTTGTCACTCGAGTCCATGCTAACTTAACGAGAACCTGCCAATCTCCCAATGAAACAACACAACGTGCACCTACGATATTGGATTGGGCGTATCGGTGCTCAGTGTTGGGTTTAATCTTGTTTCTACGTAAAGTCTTTGCATATTTATATAGAAAGTAATAGTTTTAGCATAGACAAGTATTAATAACATGGATGAGCCAAGTACACGTATATGTGTTTAGGACCAGTCATGCATATATATATAATATATATATATATAATATATATAATATAATATATATGTATGTATGGACTGTTAGATGCGATCTCCTACTCGGTCGAGGACCAAGTCTCCCGCCTCAACCACTTACCCTGATCGGGGGCACGCCAGCCATCCCTAGCAGTGGCCTCCTTTCGTGAAGAAAAGGGGCACCGGTGTTGTTGTCAAGATTGGTGATCAAGACTTAGACTAGTAAATTTCTTTTATGCGCGTACGGCCTCAGCTGGTTGCGCGGGTGACACGGGATTTAGACTGGTTCGGGCGTGAAGAAACCCTACGTCCAGTATGGGGAGCTGCTCGTGTTACCCACGCGGGTTCTGTAGTAGGGGTTACAGAGGGGTGAGAGAGGGAACCGGTCCCAAGTCTCTAAGGTGTGCACAGGGGCTCTAATGGCGCAGGCGTGTTCTCCTTCGCCGGGAAGAAGAAGCCTGTGTGAGGAGGTGTGTGTGTGTAAAAAATTCCCCCCCCCCCCCCCCCCGTCTCTTGGGCCCTGGCCTTCCCTTTATAGTTTCAGGGAGTCGACCGGGTACATGTGAGACAGGGACACAGAGAGAGAAAATGGAGAGGGAGAAAGAGTGCGGAGTTCAAGGAGGAGATCTTGTCCTTCCCGGGCGTCGCGGTTGTCTTTGGTCTTCTTGCTTGGCCGGGCGGCCTGCACGATCTGATCGCTGTCCTCCTCGGGAGCCGGTTACGGCGGGCGTGCATGATGATGGCGGTGGCTTCCGTCCCGTCGGGGCTGACGGCTGCCACGACTGTCCCTGTTGTGCTGCAGGCGGCCTGAGCGGCGCGGACGCCCTGTCCCTATCGCCGGAATCGCGGGGCGTGAGGACGGGTAGGTGGAGCGTGGATGGTCAGGCGTGCTCCTGTGCTACGCGACGTGGGTCATGATGGCCTGACAGCGAACCAGAGAAGACTGAACCGCTGTACCATGCGTGGCACGGTCGTGGGCGGGTAGGTGCGACGGGTCACGTCAGCGGCGTGGACGGTCAGGCGTGCTCCTGTGCTAGGCGACGTGGGTCATGATGGCCTGACAGCGAACCAGAGAAGACTGAACCGCTGTACCATGCGTGGCGCGGTCGTGGGCGGGTAGGTGCGACGGGTCACGTCAGCGGCGTGGACGCCTTTCCGCACGCCCGAGCCGTGGAGCATTTAAGGCAAAGCTGCACCCGAGACTGATTTCCGTCCGGCGGGCCCACGCAAGTCCGACCCTAACCCCCTGGGTCGGGCGAGGCGGACCCTCGTGGCGAGGGGTCGGGCGAGGCGGAGCCCGCCTGCCGAGGGGTCGGGAGCGTCCGACCACGAGGGACGGGGTCGGGCGAAGCGGAGCGCTTCCCCTTTGTGTTGGGCTGATGATGGTCGTCGTTGCCGCGAATCGGTCTGGGCCTCCATAATCGTTGCCAGGACAGTCATTAGATGACCGTTTACCTTTCCCCTTGACAACCGGGCACGCTATCCAACGATGGCCGCACTGCAGTACCCACTAAAACCACAGCTCCACCGATTAGAAGAGGTGCTGAAGAGGAGGGAAGGCCCACCGCACCGATGCCATCGACTTCGCCGCCTCCTCCTCTGCAGCACGCCGTCGCCCCTCGTCGCTGGCTTCTCCATGGACCTACGGTTTTCCATTCCTCTCTCTTTCTACCTCTCTCTCGGTTTCATCTCTCATATGTAAACCATGATGTAAACCATATTTTTATTCACATGATTAATGGAAAAACCTGCTTGATCTACTCCAGAGGTTCTGTAATTTCTATCGATGGTATCAGAGCACCGCCTTACTAATTTTCAGTTACTTTGAGGCCGAACGGCCGAGGGTTTTGTCCGGGCGAGATCGCTAGCCAGCTGTCTGATGCGATGGACGGCCAGCACAGGCCGTGCCATTTCCAGCCCAGGCGGGGCAGCGTTTTCCCAGCCCTAGCCCAGGTTGCGGGCTTGCGGCCTTGGTGCGTGGATGAGCGCGCGCACGAGCCGTGCCGAATGCTGGCTGCTGGGCCTGATCGAGCCACAGGCGCAAGCGGGCCAACTGTTGAAAGAGCCGAGCTACTGGACTGAGGCCGCGCAGAGTGCGGGTGGGCCGAGCCGCGCGCAAAGCCAACCTGCGTCGAGCCAAGCTGAGCTGTTGCGAGCGGGCCGAACCAACGCGGGCTTGTTGGGCTGTTTTGCACGGTAAAGGTTAAGAATTAGTATGATTTTTTTCAGAAGCCTTTTGCAATATTTTAGTCTAGATTTTCATCTCTATTCATTTTGAACCAACGGGATAAATTGTTTAGAGAGCGGACTAGTACAAAGTGATGCTTCTTAACAAGATTTATTCTTAGAATATTTTTTTTATTCATATTTCCGCTGCTATGATGCTTATCTTCCAATTAAATTGGAACCAACTGGAAAATTTAACTGAAAGAGTAGATAATTTTTTTCAGTCAATTATGATATTGTTATTTCTCTGATCAACGTTGATGATAACAATATTATAAGTTTTATTCATGAGATTTATGCATTAGTTCCATTTCTACCCAATGGTGATATAGAATTAATGTAGAAGAATGTTGTATGAGCTTTATGCGTTAGTTCTATTTCTGCCCAACAGTAATGCAGAATTAATGTAGAAGAAAAAGACGAACAACTATTGATTTCCACCAACGCTTGAGATTACTCAGTTGCAAGCCAACGGGCTACTTTGCTAGGGTACGTGAAGGGAAAGGCTTTGGCCATAAAAAATGAGTTTACACTAGCTTCCGCTATTGTTAGTTTGTTAATTTTCTGATTAAATTGGAACCAACGGGACAATATAATCAAAAAAAGAAGTATAAGTGAATATTTTTGACATTATGACTAAGTTTGTTGTGATAAGTGAGATGCATGTCTAATTTGACCAATGTTGAATTAAACATGTATGTTACAGAGTATTCGGATTTATTTCTGAATTTGATGTCTTGGTTATTCAAACACATCCTGTGTCGTGAGAGCCAATTCTAGTATTTACGTCCCTCATGGGAAATTATCCCGCATGGTGGGAGAAGTTTTAGCATTGTTCTTATGATTTTTATATCCTGCATAGCAGGAGAAGTTTGTGGTGACTCACCTGCCATTTATGTATCCCGCACAGTGAGAGAAGTTTGGGGTAGCTCTTATGCTATCCTAGAATCTACGGTGCACTTCTATCGTGTCATGGTTATTAAGCACTAAATGAGTTAAGGCTATAAGGGGAGCAATCCCAAATTGCACCATTGCTAAGTCTAAGAAGGTGGAGTCTCAATTGAACTGACTCTTTACAAGCGTATGCGGACACTCTAATCGAGTAGCTTGTTGCGGAGTAATTTAGTAACGGTGGAATGCACATATTTTGAATGTATAATATGGCTACTAAGATGGAGTCATTAGACATGGATCGAAAGGAAAGGGAAAAGTTAAGGCTTGACAGGTTGAATGTATCAACCGAACTGAGCACATCAATAAGAAAATGAATTATTTGAACAAGAATTCAAATCTTTCCTTGTAGTATTATATTGACCTCAAATACGTCACAAGATAAAAGGAAGTTGTATACAAATCAAAAGATAAGAAAAATATGCAAGCATGACTTGCAGAAGTATCGCTAATAAAGGACTTTGTTAAGATCATGAAGTGGGATGAGGAAATAGTTTGAATGAACACTGCTGCACACTGCTTGCAAGAGCCTCGTTGTAAGCACACAACAATCGAACGTGAGGGACACGAAGAACAACCCCACCTCCCCCCCTACACACACAATGAACGTAGGGGATTCGCCCGAACCAGTCTAAACCCTTGCCTTCGATTGTTAGCTATCGAGCCACAGAGAAGCGGTGCTAATTACTAGCCGGTGATCGAAACACCGACACTTTAGTACGTGTCTTGTACTATATAGTATGAATGTAGTATATGCGAGTGTCAAAGCAATTTGAACATATATATTGCGATAGTGATATTTTGACCATTTGATAAAACACTTTGAGATATTGGAATATATCTTGTGTGAGTATATAGAGATATATGTTTATGTTTTCAAAGAAAAGAATAAAAAAATAAGTAAATAATTGTAGGTGCGAGTGATGGCATCACCTAACAAATAGATTTTATAGTTAATACAAAAGAATAGCATACCTCATAGAGTTATAAGTGACTGTGTAGTATGGTGGATAGGAGCGTACACGTGAGGCTCGAAGTAAGCGCTTTGAATCCCGATTAACGCAAGTGTGCATATTTCGTCAAAAAAATTGTACCGGTTTGTGGTGGTGGCCAGTTGGCTGTGATACTTTTTCTTTTTTATTAGGTGCGGGTAACGCCATGACTCGTAAATAAATATAGACTTTTAGATGTGGATCAAAATCTGCTTCTGCAAATATATATTTCTACTCGCGAAAAGTAGTAGCGGATTTCGAGCCCGCACCTATAAATACATTTTTATTCTACCTTAAAAATATTCTTTTACTAGCGGCGGCTTAGCGCTCCTAGAGATCTAAATAGAAGTGGGATGGCCTCCTCCAATAATGGACGATGTCACTAGTTTGAGCTGAGGCAGCGGAGAGCGGAACTGAAAAAAAACGCTGCGCTAGCTCGTGCATGGCACGGTTACCTGGGCGACGTGAGAGAGAGGGCGCGGAGACCAATGATTGCTAAAATAACTTCTGCTTTTTTAGGTCCTGTTTGGCATTACTCCAACTTCGGGTGTGCTCCACTCCAGAACTCCAAGTGGAGCCAACTCTGGGTGGAGTTGGAGCTGTCTGATGAGGGTGTTTGGCTGGAAGGTGTCTCCCGCTCCAGAAAAGAGGAGTTTGAGGGTAGATTGCCTTTCTTACCCCTGGTTCGACCTCAACTACTTATCACAAATATGAAATGAAAGTACATGCAGTGAAGTTCAAAATTACATGTTCCAAAATTTCAAAATTTCAAAATATGTTCATAGTTCCAAAATAAGGTCGTTACAATAATCATTGCACTAATTCCATGCTAGAGCGATGGATGTAGCCATACTATCACGAAAGGTGTCCATAGTCACAAAGCTTGATTCCGAAGTTGATCCATCGGAGGCATGTTGAGACACGACATGTTGAGACACGGCATACTTGTCCCATTTGTTCTTGATCTGAACCTTGGTAGCCACAATTCCAGTCCTTTCTTTGAACCCTTTCTCAACCTCAGCATAACCAAGTGCATTCAAGTGTGTGTTTGGCCGATTTCCTTTTTCAACTTGTTCGGCAAACAACACACACATCACTCGAGTGTTCTCCGAATTCCAATCAATTTCAGGCATCTATCGAACTCACAAATTTCATATTAGAAGGCCTCAAGTATATCAATTTCATACACACACAGCACTCGAGTATATCAATTTCATACACACACAGCACTCGAGTATATCATTGAACCAACTTGGACTGATTGCAGCTATCAATTATTTCAGCTAGACTGATGACCACTTGGACTAGCATGAACGAGACAGAGATCACCATTACCTCCAGTGAAGTTTTTGTCTATTTTTCTAGTGTTTCAGTTACAGGGTTCAACATTTACTGGCCTAGAATGGATAGGATACCTACATATCAAGCCTTATTTATCAGTTATCAGTGAACATCCCATGTACTATTGACAAAATCGATCTGAATCAGGCTAATGCAGTGACAACCATCCTTGCCACGCTGCATTAGGAATTTGTTGCCATGGTTCTGTTACCACCATATTACAGTCTGGAACTGAATAACTAACTGTGTTCAGCAATTGCGTGCATTGACACATGTCTAACTATTGCACATGTCTTTAGTAGCTGAAGATAAAACTTTAAGAAAGGAACTGCTTAAAAGGAATTAGCAGATGTGCATCGTAAAAACTGTACATGAACAAGGATCAAGAACCTGAGGATCTTAGAGATCAGCACCTTAGCTTTGACTATCACGAATGACAAATTGATAGAGGAGAATCTTAAATAAGCTAATTGCCAACCAACGCCAAAAGATGAATTTCAAGAATATGTAAATGTTTGCTATTATTTAATGTTGACATAACATAGAGTGCATAACAAGGCATGTCTGGAGGAGTTCCATAACAAAGACAAAGATTTTATGAGTTCCTACATTCGGCTAAATATTACAAACAGGCAACCATGATTATTGGGTCCTTTTTCTAACATTTTTCCACTCAGACCAACTAGCCTTTACTGAATGAGTAACTGCGCTAGTTCATGAATCCTATCATTGGACATTTAAAACAACAGTTCAATGATAAGTTCAGATGAAAATTCTAGCAACCATCTGCACACCATTCTAAGGCCTCATAATCCACCTCTAGAACATGACCTTCTTAAGGTGCAGAAATTTCTATTGCCCAATCTAGCACAGTACAATCAGACAGCTTGAAAAATTGGAACAGAGAGCTACGACATTGTGAAAGGTGCTGACCTTCTGCAGCGCGAGGTACTGGTCGTAGAGCTCGAGGATGAGGTCGAGGTTGGCGGCGGATCCCGTTGACGGCGGTGGGGTTACAGAGGCAGGCAGCGGTCCTCGTTGATCTATTTTGACGGCGGCGGCGGCGGGCGGTAGGGCGGCGGCAGGGCTGGGCCGCCGGCGGGGGGTAGGACAATAGGCGGCGGCGGATCCCTTTTGTCGGCGGGGCTCGGCGGGAGGGTAGGGAAAGGGGGCCGGCGAAGGATCTAGGACGGGCGGCAACGGGGCTCCCGCCACCGGCGGGCGGTAGGGCGGCGGCAGGGCTGGGCCGCCGGCGGGGGGTAGGACAACAGGCGGCGGCGGATCCCTTTTGACGGCGGGGCTCGGCGAGAGGGCAAGGAAAGGGGGCCGACGAAGGATCTAGGATGGGCGGCGACGGGGCTCCCGCCACCGGCGGGCGGTAGGGCGGCGGCAGGGCTAGGCCGCCGGCGGGGGGTAGGACAACAGGCGGCGGTGGATTCCTTTTGTCGGCGGGGCTCGGCGGGAGGGCAGGGAAAGGGGGCCGGCGAAGGATCTAGGGCGGGCGGCGACGGGGCTCCCGCCGCCGGCGGGGGGTAGGACAACAGGCGGCGCAGCAACACACGGGCTTGGAGGAGAAACAGAAAAGTTGCACTCGGGGGGAGAAAAGAAAGAACGAATCATTTTTTCTGTAATCAATAGCATTGGTGGGTAATTATTCACCAACTCCACGAGGAGGTTCAAAAGTGGGGGTTTTGGAGCAGCAAAAGAGGTGCTCCAAAACTCCACCTCCATTTGCACTACATCTCCATAAAATTTTGGAGTTAGGATGTTTAGCTATTTTTTTTTTTGCTAGAGTTATGGAGTGGAGCTATGCCGGCTCTTACTCCGTCTTAGCTCCACCTCAGCTGGCGAAGTCGCCAGGGCTGTTGGAGGCGGTCTACATAAGCTGGCCCAACTCTAGCTTCAAACAGGGATCAAGCTCAAAACATGGGTGCACACGGTATGGTATTGCCGGACCACCAGTGGATACTGGGCAGGGCAGGCAGTGGCTAGTGGCTACCCTCGATCGCTCGGGTAGGGCCTGGCAACCTTGCCGTCGCCGGAGATGTTGACCGCTGTGGCAGGGTCAGAGGCAGCGGCAGCTTTTGTCACGAAACTGGTGGGCCATCAATGAATGCACTGTAGTACGTGGTATAGGGGATGAGATCGATAGGTTGTGAGACCAAATTAGTTTAGGAAATATAATAATTGAAAACAAAAATTAAATGATAACAGATTATAAAAATATTTTTAATGACAAAGATAACAACATCATCAATCTTAAGTTTTAAATTAAAGTTACATCATTTTCATCTATTGATTGATAAAGGTGTAAATTTTTTGACTTAGAAATGCTATAGTGACTCATATATTTTTTGGATGCGATGAAGTAGCACTTTTTTCACAATTACTTTCACATTTTTAGACACCCACTGAGTGTGTTCTTGCATACACAAGTACATAGCACAACTGCAAAAGCACAAGCGTATGTATATATAAATGTTGATTTTTCCTCGCAAAAAGAATGTTGATTTTAACTTTGGTGAGAGTGAAGTAATTAATTCCTTCACATGCATCTCTTTTAAAATAGTACATACGGCTCTCAGCATTATTACTTACTACATCTCTTTTGCATGAGAAGGAACTCGTCGAGAGATCCCCGGGCATTTTTTTCCTTCAGAAAATCATACAGCAGTAAGGTGGTTGCATTGCAGCAGCATTAATTAGATCGTACTCCCTTTATCCTAAATTATTAGTTATTTTAACTTCAAGATATATATAGATTTTACTATATATCTAGATATAATATATATATAGATGCATAGTAAAAATTATGCACCTAAAAATTCTAAAACAATTAATAATTTGGGACCAAGGGAGTAACTAAAGGACCGTTTGGATCCCCAGATCAATTTTTAGTCCTGTCACATTGATGTTTGGACACAAATTAGAAGTACTAAATATACACTAACTATAAAACTAATTGCATAAATGGAGACTAATTCGTAAGACGAATCCATTAAACCTAATTAGTCCATGATTTGACAATGTTATGCTAGAGTAAACATATGCTAACAATGAATTAATTAGGCTAATAGATTCGTATCATTATTTATACAATTAGTTTTATAGTTAGCTCATATTTAATTTCTCTAATTAACATTCAAACATCATCCCATGTGGATCCAAACAGCCTCCTAACGCCAGCGCGGGAGAAAAGAAAAGACGCCGGTCGCCATCGGCGGCGGTCATGCGTGGTTGGCCACCGCCAGCGGGTTGTGGATGAAGGCCGGCGCCGTACGTGTTCCCTCTGTTTGCGATGAAAGGACAGCGAACGCTCCTTGGGGACCATCGATGCCACCACTCTCGACCTCAGCTCCAGCTCAGGCGCACGCATGCTTTTCTTATTTCCCCCCGGACAACAAATAATAGCTCGAGCTCATCATCAGAGGGTACCGAACGTGAGCGGCCCGCGCACAGATAGCTGGATTTTAACGAGGAACTGACGACTGATGAGAGCCGCGATCGATCGATGGATCGGCCACATTTTCCGATCCCTGCTTAATTTTTTGGAGCCGTGATCGACCTTTTCCCCCGTCACTTTTGAGCTGGCATCTGTTTCCGGTTAGACCCACTGTATTAAAATCAGGAAGATGGACTACTTGAAAGTAATAAGGACAAAGGATATACTCCATACTTAGTGGCCGGTAGTAGTGCAGTACTACTGTACTAGTACATACCGCCTGTAATCATAAGCTCTGTAATGTTGTACTACTGTGTACTGAGACTAGAACCATGGATGGACGTGGAGTAGTGGTCATTTCGTCTTCTTTGATGAGGCTGCAAAGGACTCGGCGGTACGGGCTTATATTTTAGTGTGTATATATACAGTAGCTACGTACTGCGCGTACGTAAGGAGCAACGTATACGTGTGCGTACCGGTAGATCGATCGATCCACCAGTAGTCTGTGGTCGATCTGAGTTGCACACACTCGATCGTAGGAAAATCTATTCATCGCACAATGCTATTGTGTGCGATTCCATTGTAGAAGGGGGCGCGGCCCCCGGCGAGCTAGGAGAGGGGAGGGAAGTGGCTGGAGCAGCTACCGGCGAGCTAGAGGAGGAGGAGAGGGATGGAGCGGCCGCCGGCGAGGGGTGGGAGGTGGGCATAGCGGCCGGCGGCAGCCGAGGCGACGGATCTTTAGGGTTCCGGGTTGCCGAGGTGGGGGCGACAGGAGGACGTCGGCGGCAACAGCGGCCCGGCGATGGTGGCGGTTCGGCCGGCGGAGGGCGAGGCAGGACTCGGTGGCGGTGGCCGGCGACAGGACGAGGAGAAGGCGGCGGTGGTGGACGGGCGGCGCGGCGGTGAGAATCTATTCATCGCAAAGTGCTACTGTGTGCGATTCCATTGTAGAAGGGGGCGCGGCCCCCGGCGAGCTAGGAGAGGGGAGGGAAGTGGCTGGAGCAGCTACCGGCGAGCTAGAGGAGGAGGAGAGGGATGGAGCGGCCGCCGGCGAGGGGTGGGAGGTGGGCATAGCGGCCGGCGGCAGCCGAGGCGACGGATCTTTAGGGTTCCGGGTTGCCGAGGTGGGGGCGACAGGAGGAGGTCGGCGGCACCAGCGGCCCGGCGATGGTGGCGGTTCGGCCGGCGGAGGGCGAGGCAGGACTCGGTGGCGGTGGCCGGCGACAGGGCGAGGAGAAGGCGGCGGTGGTGGACGGGCGGCGCGGCGGTGAGAATGGTTAGCGGCGGTGGCGGTGGAGGGCGGCAGCGGAGGCACTGCGGAGCTGGAGGAGGCGGGGGCGCTCGGCTGCTGTGATTGGATCGATTCCAATCGCACGCAGGAATACACGCCTCCTCGATCGCCCGCCCGCGCTTTAATTTTTCCTTTCAAAAAGAAAGAAAAAAGAAGAGTAACCTCTCAACCAGCAGCTATAGTACAGGGAGTACCCTACCAAGCAACGTCCTGCTGGTCGCCCTCTCGTTAACCGCCAGCACATGATCTGATGCAAGGTGCACACGTTACGGCCGCGTCCTGGCCGCTGTACCAACCTTCCCGGTGTAACCAGACCGGCCGGCCTGCATGCGCGGGCAGCACGCGCGCAGTGAGGTACGCTGATGATGCACGTTATAGATACTCCGCCACACCGGAGTCTCGGGCTCGATGTATCTTTTCAGCACCCGCGCTTTCCCCATGGCCCATGTCGTAGCTACGCGCGCCCACCCGCGTGCCCGCGCCCGTCCGGCTGCCAACTCATTGGCCCCTCGCCAACGCTATGGCTGCACACGTTTTCTTTCGGTGACCTGCATAACTCTCCTCTTTTCTGTCTGTTGGATTGCCATGTGCAAAAGAAGCATCCTCAGCAGACTACCTATTACATCAGTCATTTTAAGAGCTTAGGAGGGCTCCATTCTTAGAGTCCCTGTTCCATCCTTAATAAGAAAAACTTTTGGTAACTATCTATGATTCCTCGTGCGCAACACTTTATCCTGAAAGATCTGCTTATCTCCAGAACAGATTCTGAATCTTAAGGTTTGTAGTGTGCCAATCAATTTGATCCTGCAACTGACAATGTAGATAATATGAACTGATAGGCCGATGTAGCGATATCAGACGATGTCGATAGGATTTTAAACAATCCGCTATATATCTTATATAGGTCTTGATAAATAAATAATGATATGAACCAATCAACCGATATTGATACAGAATATTAAATCTAGTCTCGATATTTAAAGCACACATCGGTTGGGGATGCGATGAGCTTTGAGCAGTTACTGAATATTTATATTATCATAAAAATAAAGCCAAGGAGCCCATAACAATTAATCTACCCTCACCACCAATCGGATCAGACCTAACCGAGATAACATTAGCAGCAGAGCGATAAATTAAAGGCTGGATCTAGCTAGATGCATGTGCAGAAACATTCAAATATGTTCAAGATAAGAAACTATCGGCTAATGAGAACTAATCTGGTGCTTTCAATAAAGAAATCAATCTTCTGGTAATAGCAATGCAACGGATTCAAAAGATATAAGCCGATAGATCTAAACAAGGTCAAGATACCGTGATTTTATCAGATCTAGCAAGAAGTTGAATGATGTAGCCTTACAGATATGATAGGAATCGATAACTGGTAGGCAAATATACCAAACGAATGAGAGCAATCCAAGAGATTGAAACGACGCAGCCTTGAACAACACCAATATAGCTGATACAATTGTCAGGGCCTGCGGAACTTAGGACTTACCCCTTTGCTGGAGATCGAAGCAATGCAGCCCCGCGTCAGGTGCTAAGTTCCGCCGGTGATGAAATCCTCGGAAAAGAGGGTGGCGATGCGCCGAAAGTTGTGTTGTATTGATCGAGAGAGGTCATTTTATAATGATCAGGGTACATATTTATACTCTGGACTAATAACTTCTGGTTGAGACTAAAAAAATATTAAGATACACAGACTCTAACTTCCTTTCTGTAAAGTCCTCGCTAATAAAACTTCCTTACTATCAGCTTCTTTCCATATACTCCATTAGCTATAAAATTATCAAATTTTGATGCGAACGCTATCAAATCCCCACCCCCTTCTTCCTAAATGTAGGGGCCTGCTCGACCATATCTCCCCCCACCGTGCATTGATCCACACATACATGGGTATCGAGACCGCTATGGCAGATTTTTACACAATTTCCACCCTTGAATTATCATGATAGGCTGATTTTCAACATTTAACCACAAAATCTGACAATAGGGTCATCCAAATTTTGAAGTCGGGCAAATTTTGCACCTTGGGCAGTTTCAAAAGTGGTTTTGTATTTTTTTTTTTGAAAATTAAAAAATTCTAGTTGGATCTAAAGAAATCGAAACTAATTTATTTTAAATTAGAAAAATATGAGACTAGTACTAAAAGTTTTCTAAAAATATAATATATTTGTTGCTTCTCTATTTGAATCTTATTTAATTAAAAAATAATATGTATAACTATAAACAAATAAATACTAGGAACAATAAAAAATTTACCGAAAAATAAATTATATGAATTTTTTAGTTTAAACTTGAATATTTTAAATTTTCATAAATGAAAAATCATCTTTGAAACCGCTCAAGGTCCAATTTTACCTAGTTTCAACGGTTGGATGGTGCTTGTTATCTAATTTTATAGTTGAAGGTTGAAAATCAGACTTTTATGATAATTCGAAGATGTAAACTAAATTTTTCCCATTTTCATATGGCAATGAAGCGCTCAGGCAAAATGGGACGACCACGTAAGTGATCTTGCATGTATAAGTACATAAGTTTTATATGCAGGCAAAGAAGAAAAAAGATCACGAGTAACAATGAGCGCAAAGGACCACGAGTTACAACAGGCAAAAAGGACCATGAGTCGTTGAAAAGCGAGACAAAAGGGACTTCTTAGATATTACCATCGCAATTCGCAAAGTTCACGGACATGGAAGATACCAGGCGAAGTTTTCGAGCTGACAAAAAAAAAACACAAACAACTTTGAATTGCAAAGTGCCATTATAGTGCCGTCATTTCTGCGGAACTCCAAATTAACAAAATGGACGGAAAAGACCAAAATGCCCTTGTGTTATAGTTATCCATTAGCACTACCTGGCTGCTGAACCGTAATAAATTTGGGCATGACCTTTGCAGATTTTTGTTTTACATGAACTCGACATTAGTAGACATAAAATAGACATAAATAGAGGAGAATAATAATAATATATAATCTTTTACGGTTTCACATATACAACTTCAACCATGCTGAGCAACACTCTAATGTCCAACAACTAACCAGGGTAGATATATAGGGCCTGTATGTTTGGTAGAACTTCAACTAATTCTAATTCTTTATATGAGCTGATTCTCTGAGAGAATCACGTGGCTGAAGTTGATTCTTTTATATAAATTTTTAAAATCAGGATGGAGAATCATTTTACAAATCAGAAGAAGCTGCCTTTTTCAGCTCTCATCCTCTTAGTTTATTTTTGAGAATCACTTCATAGAATCAACAAAGAATTACTTCTCTCCGAAAAACTATTTGGCAGAACTCCAATCCAGCCAGAGCTCTACCAAACGCACCCATAGTCTATCAAAACATAAAGTTTATGAACATTGAAATATAGGGCAGGAACCTTTGCGACGGTACCTTTCCAAATAAAGTTTATGAACATTGAAAAATAGGGCAGGAACCTTTTCGGCTTTGCTGCATGTGAAAACCTCGAAACAAGTGCATATGCAGTCTAGAAGAAACTCCTCCGTCCCAATGGGGTCACAGAGAAAGTACGTCGAGTTCTGACACTGCAAATCGAGGTGAACATTTCGTCGTGCACAGTACGCTGCACATTAACATTATTCACTCTTCTGCAACTGCAAGTCGATCCCATGCTTTGTTCTTTTTTTTATTAAGGAAAACAATGCATGGTCGAAATGCCCTGGCAAGCACGATCAGTGTGCATGCATGCACATGCACGCGTCGCCGATGGCCGCCGAACAGACGAATCTGTGACAGTTTTAATGGCAAGCCGTGTAGCAGCGCCCTTCTTCTCCGTCCATCCCATCTGCCACTTTGTCGACCGACCCCTCCCGCCATTGCAGTAACCCTCTTTACTCCTCTCCCTCATCCATCCGTCCACCCACCAACCCAGCGGCACCCTCCTTAATGGCGCCACCGCCGTGGCCGCCGTCCTCCCCCATCACATGGCCAGTCCAGTGCACAGGTACCCATCACTTAATGCTCAGCTCAGCTCCTCCACCCCTAGCTTTTCTCCACTGGCGCTGCGGCTACGGCTATATAAACCGCCGAGCTGCGAGGCCACTGCACTGCACCACAACGGGCTCGAGCCGGAAGCAGCTTCTTCTTCTTCGTCAGGAGTAGCTAGCTAGCTGCTGATAGGAGCCATTATGGGGAGCAAGGGAGCGGCGCTCGCGCTGCTGCTCTGCCTGAGCAGCGCGGCCGTGGGCGCGTGGGCTCGCCCGGTCGCCACCACCAAGGACGCCGCCGCCGACGAGAAGTTCCTCTGGTTCAAGAAGCACTTCGGCAAGGGCCTCGGAGGTGGGATCGGGAAGGGTGGCGATGGAGGCTACGGCGGAGGCGGCGGCTATGGCGGAGGAGGAGGTGGAGGCGGCGGGTATGGTGGAGGAGCCGGCGGCGGGTATGGCGGTGGCGCTGGGATGGGCGGTGGCGTCGGCCACGGCATCGGCGGCGGGCTCGGAAAAGGTGGCGGGCTCGGCGGCGGTGCTGGGCTTGGGCACGGCATCGGCGGTGGGTTCGGCAAGGGCGGCGGCCTTGGTGGCGGCTACGGGAAAGGCGGGGGGCTCGGCCATGGCATTGGCGGCGGGTACGGCAAAGGTGGTGGCCTTGGAGAAGGGATCGGCCACGGCATCGGTGGTGGCTACGGGAAGGGCGGCGGGCTCGGCGAAGGGATCGGCCATGGCGTCGGTAGCGGCTACGGGAAGGGCGGCGGCGTTGGCAGCGGCATCGGTGGCGGCTATGGAAAGGGCGGTGGTCTTGGTGGTGGATACGGCAAGGGCGGCGGGCTCGGCGAAGGGATCGGGCATGGCATCGGTGGCGGCTATGGGAAGGGCGGTGGTTTTGGTGGTGGATATGGCAAGGGTAGCGGGCTCGGCGAAGGGATCGGCCATGGCATCGGTGGAGGCTACGGCAAGGGCGGCGGCCTTGGCAGCGGGATCGGCCACGGCGTTGGTGGCGGCTTCGGCAAGGGCGGCGGCCTTGGCGGCGGAGGCGGCTACGGCGGTGGTGCCGGCAGCGGCGGCGGGGGCGGCTTCGGCAAGGGCTTCGGGTTTGGGTTCGGCAACGGCGGCGGGTTCGGCGGCGGTGGTGGCGGTGGCGGCGGTGGCGGCGGCATTGGCGGTCACCACTGATGGAGATACGCCGGCACGTGTTTTCCGCAGTTCCAATACGTGAGCTCTACGTACCTCAGAACAGATCGTGCTTTTGCAGTCGTGAGAGTGTGCAGTGCTGGGTTGGTCGTCGTGTGTGTCCTGTCCTCCGGTTTGTTTTGGAGGGATTTGTTCGTGCTTTTTTGTTGCATCTTTTCGTCATTAATCCGGTGATGTTGGTGCCGATCACAGTATGTATGTACCTACTCCATGTAACGTTTCCTGAATGATTCGGGAAATATAAATGAAGCCAAGCTTTGGTTGAATGATTCAGAAGTCCTGCAGTACCGTCCGTGTACTTCCAGTACGTTCTTTTCAGTTCGAATGGATCGAAGATTGCTTCATCCACATTTCCATGGGGAACTACTGAACTTGTTTTATAGGCTACGCAAACGGTGCAGCATCTGCCTTGCTTATGTTTTCATTTACCTGCCGAGTCCTCAAGAAAAAGGCACAGTTTTTTTTTTGCCCCCACAGCGAAGAAAACCCACGACTTGAGCGCCGGCTTTGAATTCGAGAACGAGAAACCACTGCCGTCGTACAAACTTTCACGGCTTGAGAGAAGAAAAATATTCAAGATACTCTTTCGTTTTTATCAATCATCTGCAAGGCTTCTGAGCGTACCCTCTTCAGTACGATGCAGAGTGACAGAGCTAACGTGCCAGGAGTTCTAGTGCCTACTGCTTTGTTTGTCCATACACTAGCTGCTAGAGCCTACTGCTTGACACTTCTCAGCAGTTCTGTGCTGATCTGGCTGCTCTCTCCGTCATCCACCCCTGTTTTAGTGACAGAGTCCAGACCCGGGGCACAGGGGGCCGTCAGCCTCTGTTTGCGCTGCCTCTTCATCTAACCTCACTAGCGAGAGCAAAGACGGCTGCCAGCGGGCCCTTCACTTCCGCTTCCAAAGTTCAACAATTCTGCACTGTCATCCGTGTATTTTACAGCACGTTTCATGGGAGGCCGTTGTTTTCAGTTTGAATGGATCGGTAGACGGATGGAATTGGCCTTCGCGCTTCATCACTTCATCGAAAGTTTTACTGGGAATTGCTGAACTAGTTTTTGGTAAGCGGTGCTTGCAGCATCTGCCTTGCAAATGCTACTTCACCTGCTCTCAAGAAAAGCCACAACCTGCCTTTTTCATGGCTTGTGACCGTGTCCTCTTCAGTACAATGCAGCATCAAGTCATCAACTTGTGACTGAGCTAACCAGGTTTTGTGTTGTGCAGAAACCAATCACGGAAAATTCAAGGCCGCCACCAAGATTGGGTTCACTGCTGAAACCCGCTTTTGCCGAGCTTGCATTTCAAGTGAACGAATGTTGGTCTGTTCCTGTGCAGGATCCAACCAAGCTAGCCAGCCATTTGTTTCTGCTGAGCTGCAACCAAAGCATTGTTCTAAATAGTACAAAAGAAAGCATTGTTCTAAATAGTACAAAAGAAAGTATTGTTCTGAATTAGGTCCCTTATATATATTTAGAGGTGGCAAAAGATCTTAAAATTTAGCGTAGATAATCTAAGGGTCGGGCTCTTATCTTAAGATAAAAATATATCAGAACCAAATTGAATTGTGAAGAGACCACTAGAGCCATGATCCGTTACCACCCCTACTTATATTGCTGCACGTGTTGATCAGCCTGATTCTCAGCATTTTGTTGTGGTTCACCTGAGAGCAAAGGGCCCTCAGAAGGCTAAGGACAAACACTGTTTAGGGCCGATTCATCCTGATCTAGCTCATTGTTAGAAATGTAGACCGGAGACCTACAAGCTCCCACAGTGACTAGTCCTAGTCACATAACTAGACTTCTCGATATTGTGGTTGCACTAACATAAGACATTTGACAACAACATGAGCTTTGTTCCTGGCATTGTAATGCCAATGAACAAGTTTTCCAAAAGAAACAAAAATAGTAGCACTAGACTTCTAGGAACTGTAGTTGCGCTCATATACAGACATTTGACAAAAGCATGGGCATTGTTTCTTGCATTAGAATGCCAATGAACAAGTTTTCCAAAAAAAACATGAGCGGAGTCGAGCTGGCTCATTATCAAAGCAAGCCTTAAACTAGCTAAGCTAGCTCAATAGCCACCCCTAACTCAACGTTTTCGATGTTAAAATTGCCAAGTTGGCATATCCAGAGTAATATTCCCAATCTCCTAATTGCATCGATCTCTAAATTTAAGCTAATGGCTTTGTACTTTCGCCTCTCCATAGACCCCATGCTTTGGATTGGGATAGTCCCTGACTTGATCTTATTATACAAATTCTTTTCTATTGGCTAGGCGAAGAAAACTTCCATGACTACGCATTTGCTCGTATCTAGGGGCCATTTTTGATCGACCACATTTGTCGATTTAGAGAAAAAAGAACACAATACTCTCACTCATTTCCTCTACAATAATTGGGGATGGGGGATGGGCATGCGTCAATCCATTGATCCACTCTTGTTCTACTTCTTTAACTACCTTTCCAACTTATTTAGCTCAAACCGAAAAGTTAGTTAACTAAGATGCTATCCTTGACAATAATAATGTTGAAGTACAAGTGAATTGCCCACTTATCCCTATTAGCTTAAGTTTTTGGGTTGAATTGAATGGTGCATGCAACTCAATATGGTATCAGGATCAGAGATCTCGAGTTCGAATCCTAACGTGCGCGATTAAATAAAATAATTGCAGCCGATTCCAATTTCCACGTTTGAGGCCTGAGGGAGCCTGCACGCGAGGGAGAGTGTTGAAGTATAAGTGAATTGCCCACCTCTTCCCATCAACTTAAGCTTTTGGGTTGAATTGGTTGGTGCATGCAAGTCAATATGGTATCAGGGCCAGATGTCTCGAGTTCGAATCCTGGCGGGCGCGATTAAATAAAATAATTGCAGCCGACTCCTAATTTTTACGTTTGAGGCATGAGGGAGCCTGCATGTGAGGGAGAGTGTTGAAGTATAAGTGAATTGCCCATCTCCTTCTATTAGCTTAATCTTTTGGATTGCATGCAACTTAATAAATAATATGGATGGATAAATGGCTGTAGATTATCCTTTAATAAGAGAAAAACATGTTTCTCCCATTGGCTATTACGGTTTCTATGTTTGCAGCTGCTTTTGTAACATTTGGTCTCATGCCATCATAAAACATGTATGCACGCATACTGCTCTTTTAGTACGTATGAGAACTTTTCGATTCATTTCATTATTGGGAATGGTACCAAAGTAGGTAGAACAGAATTTATATAGCAGTGCAGTGGATATCTAATTGATACCAGTGAAACTGTGCATTGGCCATTCATACCTTGGGCAACCACCCATTCTTATTTTGTGCGCGTATGTAATTTGAGAATATCTTCCCTTTCTTTTAAGTGAAGCTCCGCCATGCTCAGTAAAAGAACTGCAGTGTCGTCATTTCTCATTCAACTTTCTATTGAGCTCATAGACTAACATTGTACACACGTGGTGGAAAAAATTAGTGAGAATGAAAAACATGTAGTTAAACGCCTAATGCATTTGCATCAAGTGGTCACTTACGAGTTTATATGACACTAGACAACAACCTGTCGTGTTCACTTGGTAGGCGGAAGATAAATTGGTTACTGAAGGCTAAACTTTAGCCCTGTCATATAAAAAAGATCTTATCATTTAGAAGTATTAAAAAAATTCTAATTATAAAACTTAATTGCAGAACCTCTAGACTAATTCGCGTGATGAATCTAATAAAGTATATTAATCCATGATTAGCGAATGCTTACTGTAGCATCACTGTTGCAAATTATGGATTAATTAAGCTCATTAAATTTATCTCACGAATTAGCACCCATCTGTAAAAAATTTTTTTAAATAAATTCTATTTAATATTTATAAATGATAAGGTTTTTTTTATATGATGAGGGTAAAGTTTAGCCTCGGGGAAGCAAACGTGTCCGAAGGAGCTGGTGCTTTGAAGTCTGAAAGACGAAGGTCCATGGTCCATGACCCCAGCAAGAAGACAAAAAGCGCAAAAGCTCGCCGCCGGGAAATCCCCAGGCTGCCCCTGGAAGCCCGCACGCAAACGGCAGCAAACCACCCCCGCCCCCGCCCGCCCCCCCCCCCCCCCCCCCCCCCCCCCCCCCCCACCTGCTCGTCCATCTCCCCCACTCTCGCTCACTTTGTCCTCTCGGCGGAAAACCCCACCCCCACCGACCGGCGATGGCCGCGGCGAAACCCCACTTCCTGCCGCACGCCGCCTTCGCCACGGCCTCCTCCTCCTCCTCCCGCTCCCCCTCCGCCGCCGCAGATGCCGAGGCCGGCCTCGCCGTCTTCCGCCTCCTCCTACCGCCGTCCTTCTCCAACGCCGACACCATGCGCCTCTACGCCGCCGTCAACCCGCTGCGCCGCCGCACCGCCGCGCTGCAGGTCCGCATCGAGCCCCTCGACCCCGCCGCCGCGGGAGGCCGCGTCGTCGCCGCCGTCCTCGGCCCCGCCGCCACCGTCCGCCGCGCCGAGGCCTCCTCCTCGTCCGCGGAGCCCCTCGTGCTCTCGCCCGCGCAGGAGGCGCTCTTCGCCGTGCTCGACGCCGAGGGGGCGCTCTACCGCGCCGACCAGGAGGGGCCCCGCGGCGGGAAGGGCGGCGGCCCGTCCGGGTGCGCCACGTGCCTGCTCCTCGTGGACGCCGACCGGCTCCAGGCGGCGACCGCCGGCGGGGGCGTCCTGGGGAGGATCGCCCTGGAGGCCGGCGCCTACGTGCGCGTCGTGCCGTGGGAGGAGGCCGCGCCGCAGCCGCATGGGCAGCCGCCCGAGGAGGTCGTGGAGGTATACCACCGATCTCTCTTCTACGATTTATTTAAGCTGGTAGTTGTACGTGCTACTCTTGATGCTTCCCTCAATTGCTATTGTGCTCTGTGCATTGCAATGCCTCCCTTTTATTGTGGGAGATGTGTGGGTTACGTACGGGACGTGAGCTCACGCGTGCGACCTAGTGCAGTGTCATGGGGATTTTAAAATGTTTCAACAGCTTTGTTTTACATGAAGGGAGAGGGGAGACATAGCTGTAACATAGACATGTGCACCTTGTTTAAAGGTGTAGCTTGCTCTTTGCTTTCGTACAAGTAGGAACTGTTGTTTGCTGTGTAACACAATGAACTTTGTGGGATGATCTGCTGATAATTGCAAGATGTGAAGCCATGGAATTGATTTATCAAACAAAGCGCATGTATGGTGTGCACAGATGCTAGCTACGCTCATGAGCTTCTTTTGTGACATGTCCATTTTTCCTAGTGTGATTTCATTTTCATGATCTTGATCCATTTTGTTCACATTGCACGGTTTCTTATATGTTGTTTGGTTATGTATTCTTTCATCTTATCACCTGGAATTACAGCACGAGTCCATTTCTATATTTGTTTCAATTTTGCCAGAAAAAAGGTATGGACCAACTAGAAGGCTAGCTAGTATAGGTTTGTAGAATCTAGGACAATGAATCACATAGATAAGGAGCAGCCTGTTCTTGCTTCACCTAAAAACACTGTAGCACTGAGTAAATCCATTTGGCTTCTGGTTCTTTTGCTGCAAAACGAACTAAATGTAAAATGGTTAGGCACATTATCAGGGATTCCTGCAATGACCTTTTGGTTCAGAATGTCTGGTCTGTGCATAATATCATCTGACTCTTCTGAGAAAAGAATTATTGTTGTGATTTGCTACTCTACAGGCTTAGTTAGTGTCTTGTTTCTGTTTACTTTTCAGATAACTGGAGATAGGACTGCTGTAAGGAAAGCTCTAGTTGCTTTGTCTAGCTGTCTTCAAGGTGATCAGCCAGTTGACGGCTCAACAACTTCTGTTAACGTGCCTGAGCCTAATGTGGGAATATTGTGCTCAGAGGCATCCACAGAGTTTGCACAAGGCAGTGTCCCTAAGGCTGATTGTCCAGAAGGTAATACAGGACATGTTCAAAGCAAAGGTCTTCAGCAAGTTTCATTCAGACTTCTCTTGCCAACCTATCTTGCTGGAGGTTTGATTGGCAAGAAAGGCTTGATTATCAAAGGTATTGAAGAGGAAACTGGTGCTTGTGTTGATGTTGGTGCTCCTGTTACTGGTTGCAGGGAGCGTGTGATAACAATTTGTGCCCTAGAGGTTTGTTTTTGAACACTAAAAGTTCCTTTTACCATTACTATTTTCTCGTTTAGAGCCATGTTTAACTGTTTGGTAGATAAGATAAAATAACAGTTTTTGCAATGATGAAGTGTCTGTTCTACATTTCTCTATGAATCTAGAAACTTTATTTTGCTTGTATTATACTTCTCGTAAATCATATTGTACATTTCATTAACTGTACATATTTGATTTTGGTTCCTTGCAGAGCCCAGACTCGGAATATCATATAGTGCAAAGCGCACTACTGCTCGTATTTGACAGAATGATGGAGTTGGAAAGCAACACACGCTCTACATTTGAGAAGACATCTCAATTCTCGGCCAGGGCCCTTGTGCTCAAAAACCAATGTGATTGTTTAGTTGGTTTAGGGGGTTCTATAATCAAGGAAATGGTGAATGCAACAGGAGCAAGAATTCAAATATTGGATGATACAGATGTTCCTGAATGTGCCTCAAGCTTTGAACTAGTTGTACAGGTAAGCATTTTTTTCTGAAACAAAAGCAAAATAAATATATGCAGCTTTGTAGTGCTTGTTTCTTCTGTGCGTTGTAATTCATTGAATTATGAACAAATAACAGCTATTGTTAATGAACTCAACCTTTTGATTATCTGCTTTGCTCATTTGGTATTTCTGGCACATAGTTTGCAAACGGAATGCTGACATGTTTAAAATTTCATAAATTCGTAATTTGCACGTTGTGATTTGTTTCTCCGTACAATGAATATGATATGTAAATAAACTTCTTTTGGACAACCAGACTATAAGAACAATACCAATGCAGTAGTTCTTGACTGTTATTGGTGTTTATGTTTGACATGGGCAAGATCTAAGTTTTCCATGAGTACTTGGTTGTCCGCCGCCCGCCCCCCCCCCCCCCCCCCCCCCCCCCCCCCCCCCCCCCCCCCCCCCCCCCGCCCTCCCCCCCCACAACTCATGATCTAGGCTGATTTGTGATTCCGCTTTTCTCCTGCTATGTGTTGGACACCTTTGTACTTATTGAGATTTATCTTTGCACCCTACAGATCACTGGGGAGCTAATGAATGTCAGGCATGCTTTATGCCTTGTTTGCTGGAAACTGCGTAATCATGTTTTCTGCTCCAATGGAACCGACTACAACAATGGATATATTCCCTCCTCAGGTATTGCTGAATCAAATGCAATCAGCCAGGCAAATATTTATTCAACAAGCCAATATTCAACGGACAATGCCCATAAGGTTGATCATGAACCCTCTCTCAGTTACGGAGTGGACTCTGTGGATAAGACTTTCAGTTCCCTAGAGCTCAGTTCTTCAGAAATTCAGGTTACGTTTTAATAAAACTTTATTAAATGCTTATCCATATTTGACTATTGCACCATATTGAAATTTCTCTTCTGTCTGGATTTGCTGTATGCATGTCTATGCTTCCTGTTTAGTTGGTTGCAATTATTGTGAGTGGAAATATAGGGGATGCGGGGTTATTGAGTTTCTTGTTTGGTTCCTAAAGCTTGGGAGTTCAGGTGTGATGGGGATTGGAAGTTAGAAGATCCAACTCCAACCATTTTAAAGCTCATGGGAAGGCTGGTTATTGTAGGGATTTGCTATTCAAATAAAGATGAATAATTCTTAGCCCTTCAGGGAAACTTATGCTTGCTCATTTTGTGAACTACGAATTAGATTTCCTATAATTTCCCAACTCTTTTGTCAAACAAAGTTTGAGATTAGAATTGTATACCATGGCTAGTTCCACCAGGAACTCCTGTTTTGAACTCCTATTCCCCATATCAATTCAGGGTATGTGTTTATCTTCCATGGAAAAAGCAATGCCCAATGCCTCTCTTAGATGTACATGTCGTAGTTAGCTTCTTGTTTATCCCTTATTTTCATATGCACACACCTGTATACAGTATACCTGCTCATTTGGGCCTTGGAGTGGAATCTGACCTGCACGTTGACGATGACAGCATCATTACATAGCTTTGATCCTCCCTGACAGGCAAATACATGTTGGACATATTCTCATATTTTAATCTTTCTGTTGCATGATAAATCTCCAATTTTTTTTTTCATATTATGACTTCTCTTCATCCTTATGGCAACCTGATTGTTTCACTATTTCTTCTTGAATCTATAAAACTGAAGCTAAATCAGTGTGAACTCAACCACTTGTCACACAGTATGCCAAGTCAACCTAACTGATCTGGCCAACAGCAAGTCTGATTGGTAGCTGTGTTAAATTGATATGCTATTGTAGCTCCAACTTCAGTTCTGATTGATATACAATTGATATTTTCATTCCCTTGACATCTCCTGAAGTAGTGGAAAGGTGTGATTGGGTGGGTGCTTTTATGGTATATTCATTTACAGCGGTGATGATACATGGAAACTACTTACGTGGGAAGTGACAACATGTTACATGTGTGATCTATCAGATCAAATGCCCTTTTAAGCCTTTCCCTCTCAAAATAATCATTATTTGTTTCTGAAGAAGACATTTGAAAATCTCACGCAGTTATGCGACAAAGCTTATACTTTCTGTTTCTTCAATGCTACTAGAGCTCTCCTTTCACTTGGCATGATTATACTCTACTGTATGAGCTATTTGTATTTTTGTATTGGTCTCCAGCTATGTTCATATTCACTAATTTTTGTGGCACTACTGAAAAAATATTTGATAGCAGAAACATGATAACTGGAATGCTGCCATGATCGACAATTCAGATAATGGGATTCAGAAACCTACTGAGCCGAATGACATTGTAGTCAACAATTTGAATCATGGAATTATATTTCCAGAGGAAAACAATCTTGCGAGGTATAGTGTTATCTTTGTTGTTTGTTCTCTACTTATACAGTACTGTGCTATTACCTTTAGATATTGATATCTGCAAGGAATTATGATTACTTTATGACAGGAATGATATTGGTACTTCGCTTTTAAATCAAAATCAATAATGTATTCTATGCATCAATGTATTACCTTTAGAGATTGATATCTGCGCTATTCTTGTTTGTGTTCTTGTAACCACAAAGTACTTTTCCTGTTTAGATATTTGTTACCTAGAAGAAAATTGTGTCTCAGGAAACAAATGAATAGTAATAGCATCTAGATTTCCAGACATGCAGAGCTGTACTTGTTTCTGTTATTCTAATCACAAAGTGGTGTTTCAACTTTAGCATTTGAGTGTAATATCTATGTCATAAACAAGTATTCTTCTGTATTTACCAGTATGATGGATACACCGTACATTTTTCCTGAAGTTTTGTTCTCAATGCACTGATAATTCTTCAATCATAAAAATCTTTACTTCTCTTCGTGATTTTCTACTCTAGCATATGTACATTGATTATTACAATCAAAAGTGATCAACAAACCAGAGGTTGCTTCAACTTCCAAAAGTTTCTCTATATCTGGATTGTTTTATTGCACCATTTGCTTTGCCCATTATCAACATGGGCGAGTTGATGATTATTTTTGACGGCTAGTAACTTTTAGTAACTTGGTGGTTCTGGTTTCAGGGAAGTTCAGCATGCCGCGATAACAAGAATCACATACGAAACTGCTGTTTCTGGGAGCATCCTAAATCTTGTCTATGGAGATGGAAACAACCTGGCCCAGCTTACAGAGGTCTTCCTGTGTGACTTTTTTAACCTTATATGTTTGTTATGATTGCATTATATTCGACTCAGAGATTTATGTTAAACCTTCATTGACACTTTTGAACTTTGTACGTTGAGTTATAAAAAAAATCAGATGATTTCAAGATGAAGAAAGACAATACAAAATTCAGAGATTTATAGTTGAGCCTCTTGATCATGGTTTTTTTTTTGAAGAATATGCCCTGGCATTAATATTACCAGTATTTTTTCGTTTCAATTTGTTGAACCACGAAGTGCATTGGGCTCTCCTTGATTTACAAAATTTGACCCATGAATAGAAAACTACTTACATAGCTGTTACTAGCAGTTCATAACTGATTGCTTTAAAATATGGTTGGTACTTCAGTCTATTCGATTTTATACCTATTTCTTGCATCTCTGTGCTGTCTGTTCCATTATCTGATTATGGTTTCTTATTGCCGTTTTGGAAGTTATAAAACCACTAAATTCTCTACTCTTTGTAATCCGCATATAGTTTACCATCCTACCATTGTTTTTTGAATTTCGTAACATTTGTACTGTCCATGTGAATTCAGATCTCTGGTGCAGACATTGCCGTCTACGACCCACCTTCTGAGGGGAATGAAGCTATGATCGTGGTATCTGGACCGCCAGATTATGCACAGTCCGCTCAGCGCATGCTCGTTGAGTTGATCCTACAGGGACAATGATGAGCGACTGGAACGACCGCCAGCAGACCTTCGCGTTGCTCTTGATTGGGTGTGATAGCTAACGTTGATGGGAAATAGTAGTTCCAGACGTACACATCGCTGTTTTCCAATGTATGGCGAGTGGTGTATACAACGATGGTGGAGAGGCAGACTGTTTTTTGTTGGGCAACCGATGTTACGATTGGAATTTGGAAAGCGTATTTAACTATTTGTCTCTGCATCTGCATTGAGAGTTTAGACCATTGCAATCAGCTATGGACCCCTTTATATGTAGAAACAGTGTGCCACCTGATAAGATATCCATGTGTCCTCTGAGCAGGTTCCAGCTGCACAGATGTTACGAATGGAATAATTCTGCGGGAACCCATTTTTGGCAAAGAGCATCTACCGTGCTGTTCGATGCTTAGTTTTTTTTGACTTAGGGCCAGTTATCCGGGACTAAACTTTAGTCCCTATCACATCGAATTCGAATTAGAAGTGTTAAATATAGGCTAACTATAAAACCAAACCAATTACTCTATGATTTTAATTAGTCCATGATTTGATCATATTGTGCTACAGTAAATATGTGTTAATGATGGATTAAAATTAAATGGATTAATTAGGTTTAATAGATTCGCATCGTGAATTAGCCTCCATTTATGCAATTGGTTTTGTAATTATTATATATTTAACACTCATAACTGGTGCCCAAATATACGATGTGATGGGACTAAACTTTAGTCCAGCGGATGGAGGCCCTAAATGCTTGAAACAATGTGTCATCTATACCTGTAATCTACTACTAACAATCGGGGCGGGCTCGGCGGCCAGCAAGCCAGGCTACGTCGGCCAAAAATCCCTGGCCGTCCGATCACCCGATCCAACGGCTAGAGCTTGTTCCGGACACTTTGCAAAACCTCTCATTTTTGTAAGAACCAACCCGCAGAACCTCTCACTTTGTACGAACCAACCTGCAGTCCACGTTTGAGCCCGTCAATGTTTGCAAAAAATACCCTAAACTTTATAAAAATTAACCCACAGTCCACGCGTGTGTCTCGAATACTAATTACCTTCAAACCCCTACAACCTTCAAAACATTGTATCTCTTACGTTTTAGCTCGGTTCTCAGCGATCCTCGTGGCCACCCGATCATATCGAACCACTACATTTATAATTATTTTAATTTCCAAAAAAATAAAATAAAGAGACACATGTAATACGACAATATAGACACTACGCGCGCGGGGGTGCTGCCGGCGAGGCCAACCGACAAGGCCACGTCAAACGAATATTAATTAATATATTGCTCTAAAAATGCTAGATCTAATTTTGTTTGATTCCTTAGCTCATGTAATTGCTAGATATGTAGCTTAAGATCAAAGATTGCATGTCTCGAGACCTGTTTCAATTTAAATGATTGTTTGCTGCCTAAAAATGGTAAACTGCATAGTGAATAACTCAAAAATACTAAAATGATGAAACAACCTTTGGTACCATGTACACACATTCTATTTGTCTCTTTCTTTTTGGTCGCGTAACTAAGAATCTGGGGTTCTATAGGGATCTTATAGGGATCCTACAATGGTAGTTTCCTTTGGTATACGCAAACTGTTTGGATAGGGTTAGAATATTTTGTTAGTGTCGGTTTCATGCTTACTGATGCTGGTGCATTTTTTTAAAGAGAAAAGAGTTCTACCTGGATCTCTGTACCGCTGTCTTTCTCTCCGCAATTTTTATAAATACCTGCTAGCTAGCTTACTACTGTACCCCGTACCCCACTGTGTATAAATCTTATGCCATCATGTACTCTAACATATTTATAGTCATGTTTATGATGCACTTCAATCACCATCGTTTCCTTCACGCGCCAAGGCGCGAGCCAATCACTAGTAGGAAGTATAGTTGCCGGGTAGACAGCAAACATGACACATCTCATTCATCAGTGAGCTCATATCGACGCACAACACTGGCTTCTAACAAACAGGCGGTTATGATGGTCAGTTTCGTCATGTAAGAGTGTGTTGGATGCATGTATTGAACCATGGTTCAAGCTAGATGGTGATCTCTTTGTTTGGTTGGGTAAATCGTACCAACTCATTCATACGAAGCCATCCCATTTAATATAATTTTGTACTAAGACTCTAAGAGTAATAAAGTAAACTATATGGTTGAAGGAAGTTGATTGAACCACCCCATCTGGGATCATCCATGCATGCAACAAGTAGTGTATGCAACCAAACACATCTTAACCGTACCATTACATACGCTTTTACCCGAACAGAATCATACTTATGCACACTTAACTCTGCAGTCGGACACAACGACAAAAGCATTCAGGTAACTTGACGATACTAACGAGTTCACACAACACATAAACCTCCAGTAACACACCTCACAACACGCACCATCTCTCTGTGTTCTTCAGGTCACTCGGCGTCTCGGCGCCGGCATCACAGAAACACCAGCGAACATCCTTGGGGCAAGCAGCTGCGGATCTCACGGCGGATCTCTTCGCTGGGCTGGGCATGCTTGCCGAACTTTATGAACACGGTTTGGAGCACGCTGGAGCATCGGAAGATGAAGTAGAGGAGATCAGTTTCACTGGCTGTGCCCATGAAGCCATAGAATGCCAGTTCCTCCAGGGACTCGAAGCAGATAGCAGTTTCATCTCTCCAACTTGCTGGCTGAGCACACACGCACTCGGCTGAGCAGAGATCACGCGGCTCGTGCTGGCACAGGAAGAAGTCGATGTAATAAGCAGGATAATGATTGTTCATGGAAAAATAGAAAGGAAAACAAAGAGATTCAGAGAGGCGTACATTCTTGTCATGCATGATACACGTCAGTGTTAATATACCGTTGCATCTCTTGAGCAGGGATGCCACCGTTGATCCAAATGCGTGCCCGTTCCGTGAGATGTAGAGATACAGATCGAAGTGGCGAGGAAGTTTCATGTGTTCCATCAGTATCTTGTGGCCCAGTGCATCCTGCGTCATCAAACAACAAGACAAATGATCAATCTACAGAATCAAAAAGGAGTTATGTTTTACAAAATAAGTTTATGGCATGGACTGCTATGAACAGTATGAAAGGTACGCACTTTTCCCTGGTCTACCTAATCTCATAACATCGAATGAAAGCTTGGAATGTATATATAAAGCGCACTATTCGGTATATGTGATGAACTTATGATGATGGCACAATTGACATTGAATTAACTTATCATTGCCACATAGATTACTGTTTGTGCTATGTTTGTGCTATAGTTGGCCATCTGGACCAGGCCAAACGGGCGGCACGAAGCACGGACCGAAAAAGCCCGGCACGAGCCCGGCCCGGCACGATGGAGCAAGCCGTGCCTGGCCGCCACCCCAGCCTGTAGTGCCGGCCCGGGAACGACCCGACTAAGGGCTAGGCCCAATGACAGCCTGGTACCCCAGCCTGCTAGCCGTTCCTCACCCCCCCTCCCCGCCCCGCCCCGCCCTGCTAGCGGTTGGCCCAGCCCACTAGCCGTTGGGAGGGAGGGCATATCCCGCCGGCCGGCCGCCCCCTAGCACCCAAAACCCTAGCCTCCACTCACCTCCTCGCCTCCCCGACGCCTCGCCTTCTAGCCTCGCTCTCTCCGCTCCGCTCCTGAAACCCTAGTCTCTCTTCTTCCAGCTCTCCGGCGGCCGGCAGTGGCCACCATCGGCCTCTCCTCCGCACCCTAACCGACTCCTCGTCTCCAGCTATCACATCGCTCTCTCCATTCTGCTCCTACCACTGGATCTCGAGCTCGCTCGTATTCTAGATCTAAAGCTCTCTCTCATCCTCTCATTGACTCGGTGGCCGCCATGGTGCTCCGGTGATCCGGTCTCACAGATCTGTTGCCAATCTGTGAAGCCGTGAGGAACCAGAGGCTTGGTGGTTTGTTGACCCCGCGGACCGCTCTGGTGCTCCGGTCTCGCAGCAGGTAGAAGTCAGACCCATTTCCTTGGTCTTGTTCTTGTGTTCTTGCTCTGGCGCTCCTTCTCGTGGTCTCGTAGATCCTAGCGCTCTGGTCCTGGTGCTCCATCTTGCGGCTGCTATGGTGCTCCGGCTGCGCAGATCGGTTGCCGATATGTGAAGTCGTGAGGAGCCAGAGGGCCATTTGGTCATTGAACTCATCGACTACTCTAGTGCTCCGGTCTCGCAGCTGGTAAACCCCATTTTATTGGTCTTGTTCTTCTGTTCTTGTTCTTATGTTCTTGTTCTTTTGCAGGACGTTGAGGGACCAGAGCAGTGGCGATGGCCACCGCCGACGAATGGCACTCCATCAACGATGATCTTCATATGATGGGGCTCCCTAGAGATGACGAAGAGGACCTTGTGGCGGACCAGGAAGCCCTGTTCGGCCGCAGCACAGCCTCGCCGATCAATCTTGCTGTTCTTGACAGTGACGGCGATGGCGCGGGTGCTGTGGCTGGTGATGCGGCTGGTGCTGGTGCGAAGCCCGACATCGTGACCACCGGCGCCAAGAGGAAGCGCCCGTGCACCTCTGATGTCTGGAATGATTTCGACAAGGTCTATAAATTATGGACGGTAAGAACATTCGCTTCCAAGATGTGTGCAAGCATTGCAAAACTGTCTACTCTGGTCTATCTTCCAATGGTACTGGTCATTTGCAACGGCACAGAGAGAGATGTGATGTTAGAAATGCTAAGACTCATGAGTCTCGTATGTCTCAAACCATGATCCAGTTTAACCTTGATGGTAGTATGCGTTATTGGGAGTATAACGCCGAGGTTGCTCATACCCAGCTCTGTCGTTTGCTTACTAGACTTGATCTTCCTATCTGTTTGGGTGAGACTGATACTTTTGAGGGGTACATTAGGATTGCCCACAACCCTAGGTTTCTTCCTGTGTCTAGACAGATCACGACTAGAGATCTTGTGAAGTATTATGCTGATTGTCGTGTTAAGCTTGTTGAGGCTTTAGGTTCTAGGGTTTCTTCTGTTGCTCTTACATCTGATATTTGGTCTGAAAATGCTAAGGAGGACTACCTTAGTGTGGTTGCCCATTTTGTTAACTCTGATTGGCAATTAAAAAAAAGGATAATTGGTCTTAGGCTCATTGATGTGTCTCACTTTGGTGAGAACATTGCTGAGTGTTTGCTTGCTGTGCTTGAGGAGTATGCTCTGATTGACAAGGTGTTTGCTGTTACTTTGGATAATGCCTTTACTAATTCTAATGCTATGTAAAGACTGACCCCTAGATTGTCTGCTTATGTTGGTGAACTCTTCTTGCATCAACGTTGTGCCTGTCATATTATTAATCTGATTGTTAAATCTGGTTTGAAGAGGCTGAAGCCTTACCTAGAGGCTTTAAGAACTGCAATTTCATTCTTAAACTCTTCTAACCAGCGCATTGCTGCATACAAAAGCTATTGCATTGCTACTGGTGCACGTCCTAGAAAGTTTGGCTTGGACATGGAGGTGAGGTGGAAGTCTATCCACCTCATGCTTAAGCATGTCATCCCTTATAAGGAAACATTTAGTGTGTTCATCCAGACTCACTATCCTAGGGGACATGGTGATTCTATACTTTTGACTGAAGCACATTGGTATGTTGGTGAGAAGATCTTAGAATTTCTTGAACTTTTTATGATTCAACAGCTGCACTCTCTGGTATTTATTATCCTACTTCTCCACTAATACTGCATCATATAATTGAGATTGCTAGCCACCTAAATGTTTATGAGAATGATAACTTGCTTAGAAACATTGCAGTCCATATGAAAGATAAATACCTGAAGTACTGGAGAGACATTCCCATACTTTATTCTATTGCATTCATCTTGGATCCTAGAGCTAAATTAAGGGGTTTCAACAATGTGTTACTGCTGTTAGCTAAACTCACTGGTACTGATTGTTCTGCTTACTTCACTGAGGTAAGAGCTAAACTTGCAACCATGTTTAACAAGTATGACAGTAAGTTTGGTGCAGTGAGATTGCAGAAGCCTGCACAATAACCCTCTCCTGGTAAGAATAAAACATCTTGGGGTAAGATTTTTGCATCTAATGGCAGTGGTGCTTCAAGTTCATCTATCGGTATTAGTACTGGTACTTCCTCCACCCCTCCCTCCCCCATATCTAGAAGAACCTTAGCAAGTGCCTTGCTGCATGCAGCAAGCACTACTGCTGGCCTTGGTGTTGGATCTAAATTGTCTTCATATTTAGATAGTGACACTGTGGACTAATATTATGATGATGATTTCAACATCTTAACACGGTGGTATGAGCACAAACTAACCTATCCAGTACTTTCAATCTTAGCTAAAGATATTTTGACTGTTCTGTTTCTACCATCTCTTCAGAATTGATATTTAGTCTTACTGGCAGGATCACTGAAGAACGGGGGGTCGACTGACCCCGGAGATGGTGGAGATGCTCTCCTGCATCAAGGATTGGGAAGCTGGTCAAGCAAGGGCCCAACACTCAGTGGAGGACAAGGATCTTGAAGCTTCATTCAAAGAACTTTATCTTGACGGTCTCAATGTGTAACTGTAATATTAATGTTGGTGTTGTAACTAGACTGTAATGTGGTTGAAGATCTTGATGGTCTCAATGTGTAACTGAAATATTAATGCGGGTGCTGTAACTGGACTGTAATGTTGAAGTTGAACTATTTGACTTGAGCTGGGCTGTACCCTTTTCCTATCTAGGGTTTTCTCACGAGGTGTGAGTTTTTACCTAGATAGGTTTTAATGAGGCAGCCATTGCACTAAAGCTCAACAATATTCAGTATTTGTATCATCTCTTGTCTTTGTGCCTCTGGTGTGTCTCTGTATTTCTAATTTGAAATGAAGAGATCAAGAGATGAATATGTACCTGCCTTTGTTTCTTTTTCTTTTCAAATTATAAGTTTTTTTTGATATGGTACTGTGAAACTGCGTGAATGATTCATGTTTTGAACTTGGTACATAGCGCATGATTTGAATGAGTGGTGATTTGTGGCATAGTGCCTGGGCCGGCATGGGCACATAGGGCCCAGCGTGCCGAGCAGCCCGGCCCGGCCCTATTATGAGGGCTTAGAAGGTCGTGCCTGGGCCGGTGAGTCGGCACGTTCGGTGGCCCGACCCGGCCCAACTAACAGATCGTCCCATATAGGGCCGGGCCGTATCGTGCCTGGGCCAAGCCGGGCTAGGGTCAGGTCATGCCGGGCGGGCCATTTGGCCAACAATAATATGTGCTGCCATCGCGAAAAGCAAAATTTTACAGCTCAAGCAGCCTTTGCCGTTCTTGAATGAATATCAGATGAAAATACTAGAAATAAAAAGCCAAATTACCCTCCATACTTTCTGCATCTCTATCATACATGTTAGAGAGTTTATCTCTTTCCCTGTTTAGGTGATCCCTTCCCTGTTTAGGAAGCTGGCGGTTGATTGTTTCCCGTCTAGCTATTTCCTTGTGCACCTGATCTCCCAGATCTCCTCCCTGATCTTGTTTCTATAAATCAGGTAGAGAATGATCGTAGGTAGAGGTCTATATATTGTACTCCTATCATTCAGTTGAATGCAAGAAATATTCGCACTATCATGGTATCAAGAGACCGTCACGATCCCGTGAAAATTCGCTTCCGCTAAACCTTCCCCGCCTGCGCCGCCTCCCTGGTGCTGCGCCGCCATGCCGCCTGGCGATCCCCCGCTCGCTCCTGCTGCTGCTGGAGACCAGAGGAAGCGGCCACTCAGGAGAAGGCCCACCAGGCCCTGGTCGCCGCCGCCGATGAGGAAGCCAAGGCCGCCACCACCGCTCAGGAGCGTGTCCGCGCCGCCCAGGACGCTCTTGCAAAGGAGCGCCAGGCCGCCGCCAACCTCGAGCGCACCGCGGCCGCTGCTCGCGATGCTGCCTTCCCACCCGCCGACGGTTCCGCCGATGTCAACGACTACGAGGCCGCCGCCATTTTGAATCTTCACGCGTAGGCGGTGAGCATCGAGAACATCCGTGCCCTTGTGCCCATGGTTCTGGACCCCCTCTCCTCCCACTACAATCACTGGCGTGACCTCATCCTCCTCACCCTCGAGCGGTACGCCCTCGCCAACCACGTCCTCTCTGATGCCGTCTTCCCCGCCGTGCCGTCTAGGAGGCACATGGATGCCGTTGTCCTGTCGTGGGTGCTGGGCACCCTCTCCCCCGAGCTGATGGAATCCGCCCGCATCCGCCATGGTACGGCACGCCGCGCGTGGATCACCATCGAGGAGCAATTCCTCGGCAATCGCGAAGCCTGCACCCTCCGCCTCGACATCGAATTTCGTATCTTTGTGCAGGGCGACCTCTCCATCAGCGACTACTGCCACAAGATGAAAGGGATGGCCGGCGCGCTCAGTGACCTTGGCGAGGTCATCTGCGACCGCACCCTCGTCCTCAATATGCTACGTGGTCTGAATGAGAAGTTCGCCCACATGAATGCCCACTTCAAGCGCTCCAAGCCGCTCCCCTCATTCAACGAAGTCCGCAACGACCTCATCCTCAAGGAGAATGACTCCAGCGCGCCCACACCGCCGCCGGAGACCGCCCTCGTCGCCGCTCCGCATCGGCCCTCCGGCCGCCCTGCTCCTCTCGGCACCCCCTCCTCTAGTGGCTCTACGGCGTCCCATGATGGATCCGGCCGCTGTCGGTGTTTTACCGCCACGCCCACCGAGGGATACTCCCGAGGTGGTGAGTTTATAGGTAGGGTGTCACCGAGATCAGGAACTTGAAGGTGCAAGGAACACAAAGTTTTGACAGGTTTGGGCCGTCGAGAGCGTAATACCCTACGTCCTGTGTGGTTTGTATTGCCTTAGGTGTTAATCGGGGTTATCTCCTGCATGAGGCACGAGTTGTCCCTCATGATCCTGTTCGAGGAGGGTCCTTGACCACCCTTATATAGTCTGGGGGGACAGGGTTACATGGAAATCCTATCCATATACGAGCTTAGGAGTCCTACTCGAGTAGTACTCGGGTAGTTTCCTAATGTTTCCAACTAGTTCTACTACTGCTCGAGTAGTTCTACTACAGTACAAGTAGTTACAATGGATGTAGGGCGTGGGCCATATCCCATCCCCTATCCTAGGATATGTACGCTATGTGCATAGTCCCGTGGGCTCGGGTGTGACAAGCCTCCGAGCTCTTCGTAGTCGAGTATTCCAGGCGTCCGAGTACTTCTAAATGCGTCTTCGAGTTCTCCTAAACTCCATCTTAAAGGTGTCTTTCGAGTACTTCCTTGGTTGCATCGAGGCTGTGAGGTGCTCATGCCCCGAGTAGTTGTCAAGTCTTCTTTTATATGGGGTGCGATTAAACTCGCACCCCATATGGAGTAGCCCCCGAGCCTTAGGTTGAATCGAAGAATCAAGGCGAGGGTCAATTTAGTCTTGAGTCTTCTGTCCTCATCTTCCAAAAGATTTGAAAAATAAGTCGCTGATGATATGTGTCCTGCAGCCCTAGAGCCTTGCATCCAAATCCCCAAAGTTTGGAATAAAGGATCCAAAGAAATCGTGGCATGCAATATATGACGGTAAGAATTTGATGGTTAAGATGGGCAGATTGGTTCAGAAATTCGAAAACCATTTTTTTCGGGATGAATTCCCTGGAAAAATGGTTAAACAATTAACTTCCCCAAAAAAGCGCCCTAAATTACCACTCAAATCAAACCATCTGCCTTGAGCCAATGGCTATGTAAGACCTCTAGGTTAAAAATTTGGAAAATCCCTTATTTCGGGATAAACTCTCTGAAATAATGGTTAAACAATTATCTTCCCAAGAGAAATCCTCAAAAGCCTCTTAAGTCAGGTTATTCTACGAATCCTCCGAGTAGTTTTGCAGCATCCAGCCTTCAAGTGTGAGAGTTTAAACGATCCGCCGAAAGCATGCTGAGCGCCTTGTCGAGCCCAGCCCCCGCGCATGGGACCCAGAGGAGTGCGTCGAAAGCACTTGGAATGTCTTGTTTGTTGTCGAGAAAAAACATCAAGGTAGCAGACGACGCGTAAAACTAGTCGGGAACTAGTAAACGCAGTGTATGGGAGCAATGCCCTTGCAGTAAACTCCATGTATAACTAGTCGAGAACTAGTAAATGGAGTAGTACTGGAAGTGTGGGAGCAAGACCCCTTCAGCAACATAGAATATTAGTCGAAAACTAGTAGTCTGAGCGTTACTGGAAGTATGGAAGCGAGGCCCCTTCAGTAACATAGAATATTGGTCGGAAACTAGTAGTCTGAGCGTTACTGGAAGTATGGGAGCGAGGCCCCTTCAGTAACATAGAATACTTGTCGGAAACTAGTAGTCTGAGCGTTACTGGAAGTATGGGAGTGAGGCCCTTCAGTAACTTAGAATACTGGTCGGAAACTAGTATTCTGAGCGTTACTGGAAGTACGGGAGCGAGGCCCTTTCATTAACATAGAATAATAGTCGGAAACTAGTAGTTTGAGTGTTACTGGAAGTATGGGAGCGAGGCCCCTTGAGTAACGGCGTCAACTCCGGTGGCGGGTGCAGGCGCCGTCGTGGCAGCGGTGGCGGCGATGGCAAGGCCACGGCTCCGTGGCCATCCATATGTACAACCCGTGGACCGGGCAGATCACTATGTGGCCCGGTTCCACGGGTGGGCCGCAACACCGTGGTGGCCCAGTGCCGCGCGCCCCTCCACTCTAGGCCGCATCCCAGCAGCAGGCCATGGTGGCCGCCCCGCCGGCCCACTTCGCGCAGGTCGCCCCTGGGCACTTCGTGCCGTACGCGCTGGCCCTGCAGCAGCAGCCTGGACCGCCTCAGCAGCCCACCATGGTGCCTGTCCACCAGGCCTAATTGTGGACACCGTGGTCTGGCTCCTGGGATCAGCAGTTCCTGGCCAGCAACTTCAGCACCGTGACCCTCCATCCCCCCGGTGTAACCGATTGGGTCATGGATTCTAGCACCTCCAGTCACATGACTCCCGACTCTGGTAACATTTCCTTGTTCCGCCCACCGCGCTCCTCCTCCGTTGTTGTTGGCAATGGATCCACTTTACGTGTCACAGCATCCAGCCACTCTATTTTACCGGGACCTTTTTTTCTTAATCATATCCTTGTTGCCCCTGATATAATAAAGAATCTCATCTCTGTTCGTCAGTTTACAATTGATAATAATTGTTTTGTCGAATTTGACCCCTTTGGCCTCTCTGTGAAGGATCTCAATTCCAGGAGCGTGATCACCAGGTGCAATAGCTCCGGGCCCCTTTACACTCTCGCCGCCCCAGTGCACTCCAGGGTGCCTTGCGCCCTTGTTGCAGCAGCACCCCTACGACCTGGCATCGTTGTCTTGGGCATCCTGGGCATGAGGCTCTGTCCAAACTCGCTAGTACTTCTGCTATCAGTTGTAATAAAATCACTAGTGATTCACTCTGTCATGCATGCCAAGTTGGGTGCCACATTAGATTACCATTTGGAACCTCCTCGTCGCGAGCTCTTAAGAATTTTGATTTAATTCATTGTGATCTGTGGACCTCCCCTATCCCCGGTGTGTCCGGTTACAAATATTATCTTGTTATTCTTGATGACCGCTCGCACTTCCTTTGGATGTTCCCGCTTCGTCTTAAATCTGAAACATTTCCCACCTTGGCTAATTTTTTCTCTTATGTGAAGACGCAGTTCTATTGCACCATCCGGAGCGTTCAGTGTGACAATGGTTGCGAGTTCGATAATTCTTCAACACGCACTTTCTTCCTCACTAATGGCGTCCTGCTCGGGATGTCGTGCCCCTACTTGTCCTCACAAAATGGTAAAGCTGAGCATATGATTCGTTCCATTAACAACATCATCCGTCCCATTCTCTTTCAGGCCTCCCTTGCTCTGTCCTACTGGGTCGAAGGTCTACACACCGCCACATACCTCATCAATCGCCTCCCCACCAAAACATTGGCGCTCAGCACTCCCCCAACTTTGCCTTGTTTGGTTCACATCCACTTAGGACTATCTTTATGTGTTCGGCTGCGCATGTTAGCCCAACATGTCTGCCACTGCGCCACACAAGCTTGCCCCCCCCCCCCGGGTCAATCCTCTGTGTCTTCCTTGGCTACTCCAGTAACCACAAGGGTTACTGCTGCTTAGATATCTCGTCCAACAGAGTTCTCACTTCCCGTCATGTGGTGTTTGATGAGACATCCTTTCCCCTCGCTGGCTCTTGAGCGTTGTCTACTGACCTTGACTTCTTGTCTGAGTTTGAGGTTTCGATCTTTCCGATCGATTCCTCCCCTGCAGGTACTCACCATGCCTTGCCTGGCACCTCGCCCGCTACGGTTGCTGCAACCAACGTCGCACCCGCTACGGCCGTCGACGCCCCGGGCCCGCAGCTTGTAGTACCGTTGCCTGCGCCTGCGCCATGCGCGGCCCCGTCTCTGTTGCCACGAGCGGCCCCGTCTCCATCACCAGCGCCTGCGCCATGCGCGGCCCCGGACTTGCCGCCCGTGCCACGCGTAGCCCCAGCAGCCTCGCCCGGGCCCCGTGTGATGCCGACCCCGGCCGCGCCACGCGCGGCCCTAGCTTCGCCCAGGCCCTACGTGCCCCCTGCGCCACGCACGACCTCGGTCTTGCCCGCGCCGCGTGCGTCCCCCGCGCCACGCACGGCAGCGGCCCCTCTAGTGCGCGCACCGGCTGCGCCCCTGTTGGTGTATAGTTGTCGTCCGCGCCCGGTTGCTACGACTGTCTCGCCGGCGCCATCTCCACCACCCGTCGCCGCTGCCCCAGTCCGGTTACCATCTGGTGCCATCCCCATCTCACTAGTGGTTAACCGGCATGGAATGGCCACCTGTGGCAAGTCCGGCTTTCGTTTACCGGCCGCGTACACTGCCACGGTGCTCTCGCCCATCCCGAAGACCTATCGCAGCACCTTTGCCGATCCTAACTGGCGTGCTGCGATGGAAGAGGAGTACGGCACCTTGCTCTCCAACAACATGTGGGATCTTGTCCATGTCCCTCCGGCACCAACATCATCACCGGCAAGTGGATTTTCCATCACAAGTTCCATGCTGATGGCTCCGACATATATAAGGCTCGTTGGGTCCTCCGTGGCTTCACCCAGCGCCCCGGTGTGGATTATGATGAGACTTTCAGTCCAGTGGTCAAGCCCGCGACTGTTCGCACTGTTCTGTCCCTGGCAATCTCTCAGCACTGGCCGGTTCATCAGCTCGACGTCAAGAATGCCTTCTTACATGGCACCCTCAGCGAAATAGTTTACTGCTCACAGCCCAACAATTTTGTTGATCCTACTCAGCCCCATGTTGTCTGCCGCCTCAATAAATCCTTGTATGGTCCGAAGCAGGTACCTCGTGCTTACAGTCAATTTGCTGCACACCTGCTCTCTTTGGGTTCACTGAGGCAAAGTCAAACACCTCCCTGTTCATTTATCGCCACGGGACCGACATGGCATACTTACTGTTGTATGTGGATGATATTGTCCTCACTGCCTCCAGCTCGGATTTCCTTCGTCGCATCATCTCTGCCCTTTGGAAGGAATTCTGCATGAAGGATCTTGGTGTCCTCCACCACTTCTTGGGTGTGGCTGTCCAGCAGCATTCCGAGGGCCTCTTCCTTTCACATCGGCAGTATAATCTAGATGTGCTTGAGTGAGTTGGCATGACTGATTGCAAACCCTGCAGTACCCCTGTCGACACCCATGCTAAGGTCTCCTCCATTGTTGGTGTACCTGCCAGTGATCCCACTCAGTACCGCAACTTGGTTGGTGCATTGCAGTACCTCACCTTCACTCGGCCCGACATCTCTTGTGCTGTTCAGCAGGTGTGTCTCTACATGCATGACCCTCGGGATGTTCATCTCTCTGCAGTTAAGCGCGTCTAGCGCTATCTGAGAGGGACGCTAGGTCACAACCTTCTTCTGTGCCCGTCCTCAGACTCGGCTCTGCTTGTCTACACGGATGCTGACTGGGCTGGTTGCCCGGACACTCGCAAGTCTACTTCAGGCTACGCTGTGTTCCTTGGCGACAACCTGGTGTCCTGATCCTCCAAGCGGCAAAACATTATATCCCGCTCCAATGTTGAGGCTGAGTATCGGGCTGTGGCCAATGGCGTGGTTGAGGCTTGCTAGCTTCGTCAGTTGCTGCAGGAGCTGCACAGTCCCTTGACGAAGAGCAGCTTGGTCTACTGTGATAATGTCAGTGTTGTATACCTATCAACCAATCCGGTTCAGCATCAGCGCACGAAGCATGTCGAGATCGATCTTCACTTCGTCCACGAGCGTGTGGCTATTGGTGATGCTCGTGTTCTTCGTGTCCCGACGACGTCCCAGTTTGCTGACATCTTCACCGAAGGGCTTCCCACTTCAGTTTTCTCTGAGTTTCGCTCGAGTCTAAACGTCTGCTCTATGGACGTTCAGACTGCGGGGGGGCGTGTTAGAGAGTTTATCTCTTTCCCTGTTTAGGTGATCCCTTCCCTATTTAGGAGGCCGACGGTTGATTGTTTCCCGTCTAGCTATTTCCTTGTGCGCCTGATCTCCCAGATCTCCTCCCTGATCTTGTTTCTATAAATCAGGTAGAGGATGATCCTAGGTAGAGGTCTATATATTGTACTCCTATCGTTTGAATGCAAGCAATATTCGCGCTATCAATACACATAAGACACAGCACCTTTAGGACCATCAATTCAATGTGCCCTTTCAATTTCCATGGATTGGCAATCATTTGTTTTGAAAACAATCATATATTGCAATACTGGGACGTTATCAGAAGTTGTAACAAGAAACAAATTATAGGTTGTTTTACCTTTTTCTAAATACATATCATTTCCTATGCTCGACACACGTTATCAGAAGCTGTAACAAGAAACAAATTGAGTATGCTACGCACCTCTGGGAAGGAAATGTAGAGTTGTAGGCAGTCGGCGTCACTGAAATGCTGCATTATCTTCGCGTAGGTGGTGTGCCGAGCAAGCTGCATCACCTCGGGCTTGAACTCGCTGACAGACAGCGCGCCGAGGCGCCTGTTGGCATCCACCCGCATCTCCTGGGGACAGAACCCCTCCCAGCCGACCTCCTCCAGCTTGGGGGCAACCATCGACAGCTCCGTGCCGGCCGCGACATCACCGGCGCCATTGCTCCGGTAGCAGTAGGCCACGACCAGCACCTGGAGCTCCACGGCCACGACGCGCAGGCGCTCCAGGTCCGGGAGCATGAACAGGCGCAGCTCCCGGAGGTGGTTGGCCTCGATGCCGAGCTCGGCGACGCCCCCGACGCTGATCAGCCGCAGCTGCCGCAGCCGGGGGCAGCGCGACGAGACGAGGTCGCTCAGGGAGGCGCCACCGTTGCCGAAGCGGAGGGTGCAGAGGTCCAGCAGGGTGAGGCAGGCGAAGGCGCCGCCGGTGCTGGGCATCGGAAGCAGCCTGACCTCCGCGTTCCTTTTGAGGCTGAGACGGATCTCCTTGGACCTCGGGAAGCACGGGAGGTCGAGGATCATTTGGTCCTCGTCGTCGTAGAGCTCCAACGACAGGGAGACCGTGAAGACGCCGGTAGCCCGTGAGGCCGCGGCCTGGACCCAAGTAGCCAGCCGCGGCACGTCGAGGTTGGCCGCGTTGGAGATGGTGATCTCAAGAAGAGTGTGCGTAGTGTCACCGGAGCCCTGCAGCGCGCCGTCGACGAGGTCGTTGAAGCGCAGGTTCAGGGTGCTGGCGTCCCGGTCGCTGAAGCGAAGCTCCGGGAGACGCGTCCAGAGAGTGCGCCAGTTGGGGGAGAGGACGCAGGTGCGGATGGCCTCGACGGTGGGGAGGCTGAGGACCTTCAGGAGGAGATCGTCAGGGACCGAGCTGATGAGGTCCCTCCCAACACCGCCCGGGCTTTGCAGCGGGCAGGCCTTCACGTCTGAGTTGCCATCTTCCACCATGATTATGGATCGGGGCTACCTTGATTTGGGGATATGGAGAATTGAAGATTAAGAAAAAAATTACAAAACGTTGTTGATGAAAATCAAACATAGATAATAGGTAAGTTGTATTTAAAGATATTTTTAGTTGCTGATAATCACGGTCCCAATCTCTTAGATCTAGCCTCTACCTCTAGGGGATGTGAGCTGCCTGTTATCCGGATTTTGCGCGGAGTAAGCCGCCGGTCACTGCCTCGGAGTTGTTACTCTGCATCTGCGCCGTCCACCCCTCCACACTACAATGGAAAGAGAGGGGAATTGGGGAAAAGGGTAAGGGATTTGGGAATCTCGGAGGGGAGTTGGGGAAACGGAGCTAGGCGATGGGTTGATTAGGCGGCGGTGGGGTGAAGTCACTATTGGAAGCCCAAGCGCATAGGGATACGATCTGCCTGTTATCGGGATATAGCGCGGAGGAAGCCGCTGGTCACCGCCTCAGAGTTATCACTCCGCATCGTGCCGTCCACCCCTCCACACTACAACGGAAAGAGAGGGAATTGCGGGAGGGGTTAGGGATTTGGAACCAAGAAGGGAATTGAGGAAAATAGGGTTGGACGATAGGTACTCACCATCATCTAGCGACGGGTTGGGTAGAGTCGCAGCTTGGAAACCCGAACGCATAGGGATCACCGGGCGTAAACAAGGAAAGTAGGCGGAGGAGGAAGTGGTTCGTCGATGGTGTGGGTGATACCAAGGATGTAATGGGTGGCGGATGAGGAGACGACGACATGGAGGAGATTTGGAAAAGGATTTAGGTTTTGGGGTGTGTTCATTGGTTTAAATAGGTGGGGAGATAGGGGCGGAGATGAATGGGCTTGATCACGCAACTGCACATAGGCCCAATCAAAATTTCAGTTCTGCATCCACTCCAAGTTCAACACAATGTATCCCGGGGCCTAGGAATTCAACCAAGTCAATCATTTCTAGCCCATGCTATCATTAGAAGCTGTCATAAACAGAGCCTATGGTATCTCTACTGACCCCTAACCTTGTATCTTACCTCTCGATGTTGTACCTGTGTTGGGTTGATGCCACATTATTGAATCCATATCAACTCTCACTAGAGCCCAGATGATTGCTAAGTATTGTTAATAAGGCTACCAACCTATTGCATTATGACCACCCAGCACATATGGTTTCTTCATGCATTCTCCATGGAAAATGATAATAAACTCCAAGTCCTAAGTTGTTTCCTCGTGAACTTCGATGAGCCTTTTCAAAATCTCATGAATAGCTTTGATATATTTTATCTTGGTTAAAATGACTAATATCCAATTCATCATCATAGAACACATTCATAGCTTGATCATTGATACGAATGTTTTCATCATCGATTGCACTAAAACTAGACTCATAAAAATTACAAATCCATTCATAATTCTTCATAGTTTTCCACTCGTTACATTAATTAAGATAAACCATCATTTTAGTTTTTCAATTGTCATAACTCATAATCATTTCCCATCAAAGTACAATAGCTTTTCCTATTGAACATTGTAATCAATTATATCTAGCCACCATCCTACTCTAGGATAGTTAAATCCTTATCAAAATAGAGTCCTCATCTTCAATACCACTTGTAGAATCAAGGATAGATACTAGAGGAGGTGAATAGGTGGTTTCAACTATAACCACAACACTAGGAAAATTTGATTAGTAAACTAGAGAACTAGATGCACTAAGTGAATGTTTACAACCTAGGGTGACGAGAAACAATTCAATCTCTAGAAGTAAAATAGCTCAAAGTAATTTGAATAAATATAATTTGAACTCAAAAAATAATTGAACACGAGATATGAATTTTTATCCCATGGTATCAAAAACTTGTCGGCATGACCTAATCCACTTTGACGTGGCAACCACTCTTCTAACAAGGCACAACTTGATTTGAAGTGGCCTTCACTACTCCAACAAGTTAAGGCTATCATAAAGTATCCCAGAACAATAAAAAGTGATTTTCACAGTTTTTTTACGAGCTCAATGTTCCATAACCTATAAGTTTTCTATGATTGTTACAACTTCCTCAGACAAGATCTTCTATCAAGGCTGCAACCTCAAACAGTAATGAGTAGATGACGATGTTTGCTGGAAGACACTTAATTATCACAAATCTGAAACTCTTGATGAAATACGCTGGGATGCTTTCAGTCTCTCAACGATACAACATCAAAGCAAAGAGAGTGGCAGAAGGATGAACAAGAGCTCAAGTATGTCAAAGATGCTTTCCAAATGGCCAAAGAACTTCCCCACAAGCAGGGGGGAGGTTTTGACAAAGCCTCCCTCAATTGGCTATTTTTGCAATAAACGTGATATAAATTACGTACCTTTATTCATAATATTTATCTTACATTGGATTTGTTCTTTTATATGCAAAAATCCAAACTTAATGATATGAATAGATCTATTAAGTCAGATAGAAAACTTTAGATCAATTTGTTGCCAATCTCAACTGAGCCCGGCCTACAATCCTCTTAGGAAAACGCTACAGTGTTACCATGTGCTTTTGTGGTTGTGGCTCATTGTAGTTTGAGTGAGTTACACAGAAAGTTTGGGCATCTTTTGTTGCTGATGGTTTTGACCGCCAGTCAGATACTCAGATCCCGCTCTGTGATGTGGTTTGAACCTACGTGGGCATAACGTCGGGTAACATGGGCCTATCACTTTCTAGATGGGTCTATCACTTTCTAGTTTAGTTCTAACCACATAGCAAGTAAACCATGTATCTCAAGGGGCATGCTAATTTCCCATAAATTAGGCTCCGTAGGATCGATTTCCGACCAGATAATCTTTGCGTTCGTTTGCTTCAGCATGAATGATGGCCCCGCCCCATTCTTCTTTTGGCTCCGCCCCGCCAGGTGCCAGCTCACATCAGCTGTTCTGATGTATACCTCTTATCCACGCACCCTACCAAAGTTTTGACATATTTATTAAAAAAACTGAACTAGTTGTGAAGTTTGTTTAAAATAAATACGAATGGCAAAAAGTTGTGCAAAACTTTTTAACAACAAAATGGAGAAAATAAAAAAAATTCCAACATTGCAAAGAAAATATTCAATAATAGAAGTTATGAAAAACTTTTCAAAAAGGGATAAAATTCGGAAACAAAATTATGGTAGAAAAAATTATGATTAAAATTCCAAAGAATAAAAAATGTTGGAGAGAAACTTTGGAAGGAAAAAAATTGCAGAAAAAAGTTATAGAAAAAAATTGGAAACAAAATTTATACACACAACGAGGAAAACTACAATGGAGCCCCACCACTTGGACCGGCCGGGAGCTTGTCCGAGCCCACTGTCGCGCCAGTGACGTGAAGCTCACCCAGCCCCGCCGCCGCTTCTCCCGCACGCGGGCGGCAGACTGGGGCAGAATGCCTCTGCCGCGGCGGCGGCCCGGGGCGGAGGGCCTCGGCGATGGCGCCGTGGTGGACTAGTGGTGGTGGACCTCGATGGCGGCAGCATGCCGGCGGATCAGGCGCGGAGGATGGGTAGTGGGCGGTGGCATGATGCAAGCGTGTGAGAGGGGAAGATGACTTGGCTGACATGGGGAACACGCAAACAGATGCTGACGGATAAAAAAAGTCTGTTATCCAATCCTTTCAACCAAACATAAAATGGAACCGCTCCGTCCCTCCAACCAAACACCTCTATATAGGAACCATTCCTTCCTAAAAAAATAGGGATGGAACCATTCCATCCTATGTCGCTCTCCAACCAAATGCTATCTTATCGTGTACTAGGCAGGTCGTAGAACGTGGAACCTCTAGACACTAAACTTGACACACATAAGTACGGTTATCGTTGCTATAGCCCTTATATCGAAGGTTATTGTCATAAGTTTTCACGTTGTCTCGTCTCGCAAGTCGCACATAACCTCAGACCGAAGGTTACACACCAAGAGCTTTCCGATACCTTGACTCACCCGTAACCTCTGACAGTCCATTCCGGAGGTAACGATCCCCAACAGATAGAAAACTTTAGATCACTTTGTTGCCAATCTCTGGATTCAATTGAGCCCTACAATGCTCTTAGGAAAAGGCTACAATGTTACCATGTACTTTGTGGTTCATAAACCGTGTATATAAGAGGCATAACACTTTTGGGCGGTGGTTAGACCACGATGCGTGATCGGTTAGACCACAATGAGTTTGAGTGAGTTGCACAGAAAGTTTGGGCATCTTTTGTTGCTGATGTTTTTGACCGGCGGTCACATCCCACTCTGTAACATGGTTTGAACCTACGTGGTCACAACGTCAGGTAATACCGGCCTAAGCTATCACTTTCTAGTTTAGTTCTAACCAGTGTTCTAAATAGCGGAGCTATAGCGCCTGGAGAGGGTCGCCGCAACGGGATTTAGCAGCATTTAGCGCGCTATAGCGGAATTTTGGATTGCTATCGCTAAATTCTATAGCCCGCTATTTAGAACCTTGGTTCTAACCACTTAGCTAGTAAACCATATATCTCAACCAAAGCAATATGTGAGATGGACACTTTTCAGATTGTTGGTACACCAAAGTATCAGGAATATAAGTGTCGGTGTTTCGATCGCCGGCTAGCGCCGTGCTTCTCTGTTGCTTGATGGATAACAATCAAAGGCAAGAATTTAGACTGGTTCGGGCGAATGCCCTACGTCCAGTATGGGGGTGTTCTTTGTGTTCCTTACGTTCGAATGTTGGGTGCTTACAACGGAATGCTTGCAAGCGGCGTGTGTGTGATTCAGCTTCTTCAGCCTCTTGAGAAAGAAGGCCCAGCTCCGCCTTATATTCTTGGTGGGCTGGGCTACAACGTGTGAGAGAGGGGTGCCTCGCCCCTCGGGGTTGACATCCTAGGAAAAAGGTAGGCTATCCTACACATATCCTGTTCGGGGCCCTCGGTCGAACGTGCCCCGCCACTTCTTGAAGCCAAGTCTCGTCCACCCGGTCCGCGGCGCCGCCTGACAAGTCCTTGGTCTCGATCGCCTCCCCCGTGGTAGGGGATGGTGCCGCCATACTTGTGGCACGCCCCTCCTGATGCGCCGGGGGCGGGCCTCTTGTTTGGTTGGCAGAGCCAACCTCCCTCGCGGTGGTCGGGAGGTCGGGCGCCTGTCACCATTGTTGTTGATCCGAGGGGGCCCGCTAGCTCGGCGTGCTTGCCTCACCCTACGCCGTCCCATCGAGCTGATAGAGAGGGGCGCGGCCGACGTGAGCGCCGGTCGCGGGGTCATGATGGCCCGGCTGACCGGGGGTGCACCCGCCGGTCCTCCTGTCCGTAGGCAGCGCCCCTACCCCCACTGTCGGGCGAGGGGCGCGCATGCACATGTTGTCGAATATGGCGTAATTAATGCTTTCTCGCACCTTCCCCGAGAGATCTCGAGATCAGGCTCCTTCTCGGAGTCAGCTCGGGCTTCCCGACCCCATGGTTACGTCGTGGATCGAGAAGGAGAAGGCGCCACATGCCTAGAGTGTTGCGGCCTTTGCGGCTTTTCCCACTGATGGACCGGTGCCGACCGTGCTCCCGTCCTGACGGGTCGAGCCGCCTGACAGCGACCGGCTAATCCATGCTTAGGCTCCTGAGGGCCATGCTTTGGGGTATCTGTGATACTTAACCCTGCGTCGATAAGTGTTTTTTCCAACAAAAGTATCAGAACTGGATCTGAGCCAAGCGGCTCTCTAGTAGTGTGTTCTAGGCAGATCGTAGAACGTGGAACCTCTAGACTTGACACACGTCAGTACGGTCCTAAGCCTAAGAAGTCTGCTAACAAAGCTCTCCACGTGTGCAGATTAATCCCCGGAAATAGGATCTCGGTCGTCCTAAAATTGGCAAACTTGACACGCGGCTGATGGACCGATCCTCTCGGCTAAAGCCAGTTGTAGTGGCAGGAGAATGGCCGGCGACAACACTCGTTCCTGATGCCTCTCGCGTTGAATATTTCCGGTCCATCCTCGACGACCCAACGGAGCTGGGAATCTCCGACGGGCGATCAGCCGCCCTCGCGCCAATGCGGCTGCCATCGTCGCGCGAGAGTATTGCATAAGCTGGCGACCAAGGGGGTCGCTGTTCCGGCAGGAAACAAGCACCTGGTCGAGTTTGAGAGGTGAGGATCTGCTCAGGCTTCATCGCTATTTGCACAAGGATTTCCCCGTTCCGCAATTAATAATGGTCCATAATTTTTCATCAGGCGCATGATAGGAAGATCAACTTAATTATTTTAAAATTTCCTCAAGTGTAAAGACACATGACTAACATGAGCCGGAGCCGACCCATATGCATCCTAGGGAGAACCATATCCTTGCTGTTGCGCCATTACCAACTTGTTCACACTTCGTTAGTCCTGCAAAGTATCTGACACTGTTGATAAAAAAATTTAGAAAAAGGAATTCAATTCGCTAATATTTTGTATTTAAATGATCCATTCCATTTTTACCTATTCAGAAGAAACTATTTTCTAAGTATAATCTAATTTGATGTCCAAATCATGGCAGCTAGTGAATATCCATGGTTTTGTGTCATAGGGCTAGAGCATCGTGGTTACCTATCTTAGGGCGATCATAATGGGGCTGGGACTGAAAAGTAGTCCACGGAGAATTAACAATTGCTCAAACCTACATAAATACATTGTGCAACCAATTCATATAATAGTCCATAGGAAAAGGTACACATATGCACGTAGGCAGCCCATAACGAATAAACAAACATTAATCTCTCTCTCTTACTTATTACCTCTCTCCATGCTTGCTTACAACTTACTAGTTTCTTTCACTTTCAAAATTGTACAACTGGTAACCATACCAACTAAAGATTGTTTTATTTGTGTCCCATTTATGTGTACTACTTGGTCCAATTATATTGGTCTTACCTAAAATATCAAGCGAGGAAAGGCGGAGTGGCGAAGGAGGTGGGCACGCAGCGCGATGACAGTGAGGTGGTGGGAACACCACCGGCCGCGGGCTTGCGCAAGATGGCCGTTAGAGATGCCTGGAGTGACAATGGTATAGTGGTATGAGGTTAGTGCAGCTGTGGTGGGTGGTAGCGGATCTGGTGACGATGGGAGAACAAGGGTGGCACTGAACAAAGGCTAGTACTCGTGGGGACGAAGAAAAACCATCGTTGCTGCTGTGAGAGAAAGACGGTAGGAAAGGTAGAAGACGATTGAACAATATGAAATAAAATACAAACAGTTGGATCAACATATGCTCCCTCAATTCAGAAATATTAGATATATTTTGACTAAAAAAGGTCTTACAAAGTAGATTTGATCCTTAATTTCTCTTATAATATATTGTAAATTGCTAAAAAAACTCAATATAATTTCAAAACCACTTTGAGTGCAAATATATATGTGCAAAGTTTATACACTAAATATACATCCAGTTTAACCAATATTGATCAAAGTTTGTAAAATTTGATTGTTCTCTAGTTAAAATACGTCTTACGTTTGTGAACAGAGCGAGTAACATGTACCATACATGCCCTGAAGAAAACTCCAAAATTCAGGCACCTCCCTAAACTACTCTGTTCTTCGTGTCGCTTGCTACAATTTTCAGGATTTTAATCCGTGCGGCATGGAAGGTGGTATCCACAAAGCAGAGAGCACCGAGTTCAGGGACTTGCTCTACCTGACATCAAAGCAGCCCTTCATACTGCGCCTCGCCTTCTCGGCTGGCATCGGTGACCTCCTCTTCGGCTACGACACAGGTCCGTCTAAACTCTCAACTTGCTTGTGCTCCAGGAGGTCAGAAATTGATGCTAAACGCATTGTTATGCTAGGAATTGGTCAGAGGTCATGATGTCTTAACTAAAATGTGTGCACAACTTAATTAGTTTTTGGAATGATGAGCAGAGTTGATCAGTTGATTTCTTTCAGACAGAAGGACCCATTTCATCTGCCTCTAATGTTCAATGCAACTAGTCTAATCCATTTCGTCCTGATTTCTTCTCTACGCAGGCGTCATATCAGGAGTTCTCTTGTACATTCGAGACGATTTCGACGAGGTCGAGAAGAGCACCGTGCTGCAGGTCTTGCTTCGATTCTTGCTCTTTCAATTCCTCGCGGTTCACAAGCAGCCACGAACAAATCAACAACCTCGAGAGGGGAAGCTAACCGTGGGATGCTGCAGCAGGAGACGATCGTGAGCACGGCGGTCGCGGGGGCGATCGTCGGCACGGGCGCGGGTGGCTGGATGAACGACCGGTTCGGGCGGCGGCCGTCGATCCTGATCGCCGACCTGCTCTTCCTGGCCGGCTCCATGGTCATGTGCTTCGCGCCGGCGCCCGCGGTCATCATCGTGGGCAGGGTCCTGGTGGGCCTCGGCGTCGGGATGGCCTCCATGACGTCGCCGCTCTACATATCCGAGGCCTCCCCGGCGAGGATCCGTGGCGCGCTGGTCAGCACCAACGGCCTGCTCATCACGGCGGGGCAGTTCCTCTCCTTCACCAAGGTGAGCGGGACGTGGCGGTGGATGCTCGGCGTCGCTGGTGTGCCGGCGCTCCTCCAGTTCCTGCTCATGCTCGCGCTGCCGGAGTCGCCGCGGTGGCTTTACAGGAAGGACCGGAAGGGCGAGGCCGAGGAGATCATGCGGAAGGTGTACCCGCCCGACGAGGTGGAGGCGGAGATCGAGGCGCTCCGGGTGTCGGTGGAGTCCGACATGGCCCAGGAGCGGTCCCTCGGCCGCGCGGGCCTGGCCGGCAAGCTCCGGAAGGCTTTCGGCAGCGTGGTGGTCCGGCGTGCTCTGCCAGGTGGCGCAGCAGCTGGTGGGCATCAACACCGTCATGTACTACAGCCCGACCATCGTGCAGCTCGCCGGGTTCGCGTCCAACAGCACGGCGCTGGCGCTGTCTCTCGTCACCTCGGGGCTCAACGCCGCCGGGTCCGTGGTGAGCATGTTATTCGTCGACAAGGCGGGGCGCCGGAGGCTGATGCTGCTCAGCCTCGCCGGCATCGTCGCGTGCCTCGCCATGCTCAGCGGCGTCTTCTTCTCCGTCGACAGCCACTCGCCGGACGTCAGCCCGGCCGGGACGGCGCTGTTCGGCGCCAACGCCACGTGCCCGGAGTTCGCCGTCGCCTCCGCCGCCGCCGGGGCGGGGTGGACCTGCACCCAGTGCCTCCAGGCCGCCTCCGAGTGCGGCTTCTGCGCCGACACAGACAAGCTCCTCCCCGGCGCGTGCCTCGCGGCGTCGGACGAGGCGCGGCGCGCGTGCCGCGGCGCCGCCGCCGGGCGGCGCGAGTGGTACACCCGCGGCTGCCCGAGCTCCTTCGGGTGGCTGGCCCTGGTGGCGCTGGGCACGTACACCGTGTCCTACTCGCCGGGCATGGGCAGCGTGCCGTGGCTCATCAACGCATCTGCGGCGGTATCGCGGCGGTGGCCAACTGGACGTCCAACCTACTCGTCACGCAGACGTTCCTGAGCCTGACGCAGGCGCTGGGCACGGCAGGCACCTTCCTGCTCTTCTGCGGCGTGTCGGCGGCCTCGTTCCTGCTGCTCTTCCTGCTGGTGCCGGAGACGAAGGGGCTGCAATTCGAGGAAGTGGAGCAGATGCTGGGGAGCAAGGACTACAAGGCGTGGAAGAAGTTCGACCCCAAGGCATAGGCTAGCGCTCTTCTTGACCACAATAGCTATCGTAACTAGGGCGTAAGTAATCCGGTTAGACATTTTGGACAATATTAGTTTCAGAAATTTGACTGATATAGTAATTTGAAAAGTATTTGGCTTGAATATAAAGACCAAACTTATTGTTTTAATTGTCCTGAAAAGTAATCTCATAATCTCTAAACAATATTGGGTGCTATAAATCTCTACTATTTTTAAAGCAAGCAATTATTCCTTGTCCGTCAATCGGAATCCTAATCAGAATCTGGATAAATCAATCTGAATTCTAATCAGAACCCAAACAATCAAATGTCTCACGCAGTCATAGCACGGTCTCTACACAGAGTGAAAGAGTCTCGTATAGATCCGGGTAAAATTTATATTACCCGTAGCGATGCATGGGCATTGTGCTAGTATATTATAATAAAAAATAGTAGTTAAATGTTGCCTAAAAACCACAAAAATAAAAGAGAAAATTATATATTTAACACTAATAAAGTTGAGACTTTACATTAAGTTGAACTTTCATTCCGTACATACACTTCCATCCATCCCTTTGCTTGACTAAAATGACAATCAAATCACCTTCATAATTTTTGAAACTTTTTGCAGTGATATAACACATGGAAATGAATCCATTTTGCATAAAAATACATATGTAGCATTAAAATATCAAAATTAAAATTTGCCAAAATAGGCTACTTTTGAAAATTATCTAAATTTTTAGGGCACAAAAATACTTTCAAAAAATGTGGAAATACCTAATATTCCTATAGTGTGATGAAAAAATTTATAAAATTACTTTACATCATAAGTTACAAAAGAAAATTTTGAATTTCTTTAACAAAAATAAATTTTAAAGTTCTTTCACATAAATAAAATTTTGAAACAACTTCAACATTATCTAAGTAACTTATCATGCAAGATAATTTTATAAAATATTTCATGTCATGATAGGAATTTAATTTTTTTTCCATAACTTTTGGAAAGTACTGTTGGCCCCATAGCCTATTTGGTGAATTTTAATTCATTTAAATGCTACATATGTGTTTAGGTTCACCTCCATTTGTTGTATCACGATAAAAAAAGGTTTCATGAGTTTTTGAGGTGATTTGATGGTCATTTTGGTTAAGCAAAGAGGAAAGAATCCAAATGTTCATGCTGAGTTGCTTAGTTTCAGATGGCTTTAACACATGAATTTTAATCGCTCATATTTGTGCTTTGTGATGGTGAGTAGATAGGTTACAAAAAATTTAAGTGTTTGGTAGCCCGTCAGTACATAACTTTTTTTCTTATACATTATTAAAATTAGTTTATATTGAAGCTACAGTTTATTTACACATGAAGGTTATGGTGCTAAAACCTACCGTATCACCTGATAATGACACCGATGCCATCTACACTGCCTTCACAAGGCACGCAGTGACTGCTCATGCCTCAAAGAGATCGTACTGCGACATGTTCATGATTTCAAATACCATAGAAATCATTGGGTTCATTTTTGGTATGCATCTATATCCAATACTATCCATATAATGCATTCACAGTATATTCTGGGTTTCACATCCAGTAGTAGGAAAGATGCAACTAATAGTGATGTAGCCATGTTTGTCCATATTCGAACAGTTCACCCCAAATGCTCTGCTATCATCCACGAGCACAATTCTCCACCACAGCGATCATCCAACAGAAGATATGGAGACTGAACCGAAGTGCGGTCCATGTTTCTCATACAAAGGTAATACATCCTTGATCATATTTGGGTACCATGCTATGTTCTAAACAAGAGAGGTGCTGAAGATTATTGTAAATACTTGGATTAGCCCATAATCAAATGCCTAGCAGATCCTACCGGATCCCTAACAAAGGAGAAAAGGCAAGAATGTCAAATTCCTGACAATTGTGCTTGCGCTGTCTTCTGAACCCTACATTATCCACATAACACGGGGATTCATCGGAACCGTGATGGTGGGTACTGTACAACAAACGCCTAGTTACACGCACTTGGCCAGGCTTCGCAAAGTTGTTTATATCTGTTCCCTCGAAAGGACAAAAAACGACTTGACTTAAAGCTTGCAAACAAACAGTCACAACATCAAAACCATGTCATGGTCAGGTTGGGGAGAACCTGCTTGCAACTTCATTGGGTATCACCTGATTCTGTAACAAAAGGCTGGAACCATCAGTTATCTGTGCCTCATCATAAAATCGGTATCACCACAAGCAGAAGCCTTTCTTAGATGTGCATACCTGTTTGCTTGGTTAGTCCATTTTGACTGGTTTCTGGAACTTCCTTCACAGCAGAAGGTTCCGGAATCTCAGAAGATAACTTTGATCCTTCTGCTGAGGTTGAAGCATCAGTCGCCTTTTCTGTACCCGGTATACACTGCTGCTCCAGCATCATTTGAAGGCATTTCCCTTGTTCCTCAATTCTTAGCTGCAAACTTCTTTGAATCTGCAGTCCAGATAATGATAGAGGAAACATGAGGGTAAAATTCAGCAAGACACAGTATGTCGTGGACATGGTTACTAGTCATTTTCCAGGAACATAAAAGCAATAAGACTGCACAAGGCTATTGTAGAAATTTACTGTATGTTGTTCAAGTTCATCAGAACTACTCCCACCGGAACAACGGACTGTTTGCTAGCTCAAATTTGAAACTGAAGTGGTTAGTGGTTACCAACAGGGATGCACAAGGCAGCATAGCTAAACCTAGCATATTTTTAAAAGTGTAAAGTTGTAAAACTCATTGCCATCTAGTGCTTACTGCTTAAGGCTTTTTGCCCAATGAACCCACTACTACCATACCAGTTCTGCCTAGAAAAAGATGCAAACCATAAAGAAAATGGAGGTTAAATTTCCTCACCACTCTAACATGTTACTATGTACATATGTACTTCCAAGACTTGGCTAAATAACAGTTTATTGCACAAAAAGTATTGTTTTTAAAGATAGCATTACTATTACCAATATGACTTCAAAATAGAAGTAAATTAAAACTGTAGCAGGCTGATGGGAGAATAGTTTTGCATGTAAAAGTTGAATTCATAATCAGGCATCATTGAGTTACAAGATCAAGTTGCAAAGAAAAAGAATGGTACAATACAGTAACTGCATGTACCACCAACTCTGAATTACACAGATTTTAGACCCTGCTGACCCTCACTCCTTCAGACATCAAAATCAAAAGCATTAAAAGAGCAAGTATAATAATACCTCAAGTTGTTCATGAAGTCGCTTTTGAAGTTCCAACTGGAGACGAAGTGCTTCAGTGAGATCAAAACTCCTGCAGCACAATAAAAGAACTAATTCTCAGGAACCCCTAACAAGAACTAAGTAATTTTGAATTTCATATAACTTGGCTAGAATGTTAACAGGTTCCCATCTAAAAATAATGGCAATTGCAGCAAAACAAATGTCAAACAACCATAATTACAGAGGACGCTGCAACTGTTTATCAGAAGCAACTCTTGTAGCACAACAGAAGAACTGAAGTTCAGAACCCCGTAACTAAGTAATTTAGGATGGCCATACAACTTGGCTAAAATTGCAAACTATTCCATGACTAAAAGGTAAAAACAATAAACAAGAAAAGAGACTAGCCGTTGGATTAAAGGGCAAAAAACTGTTATTGTTGTGGACACTGCAGTGACTGCAATATTCATCAGATGCAGTTATGTGTCGGACAAACATAGAACACATCCAATCCAAGGTAAAATGTGTGAGACTAGATATAGAACTTAGATTCACTAGGAAGCAGGAATATGGAGTCCATGAAAATCTGTTTACATACAGCTCGGAAACAGTGTTGAAAATGGTTGCGACTTAACCAGGTTGATGTGCAGACAAAATGTCATCTGTGAATGATAATTTACCTATTAACTATTTGTACTTTTGTTCCTGCAAACAATAAATCGGTGCTATCATTCATGTTTTTGCTGAAAATATGATTGTGACAATATGCAGGCTTCCAGATCAGGCATTTCATATGAAGTAAAACACAAGCTGTACAGTTTTCACACTGTATTGACATCAATAGTATCAAAACAAACTAAATGAGTTTCATGCGAGTTACACACTTACCCTTTCAGATCAATAGATGGTATATCTTCTTTTGATGCTACCTTCTTTTCGGAAGAGCCTGAAAATTTGAAAAATTTCAAATCGCTGAACATGGTAAAACTCTTGAAGAAACTGCAGCAAGAAATACAAAGAAACAGAACACATGGCAAGCGGAACATGTCAGACCTTCAGATAATTCTGGTCTGTATCGAGCTGTTCTGTACTTCTGAAAAATTAAGTTACATCAAAATCAGATAGATGATATTTTATTTTCCTATTTTCAGTAATAACCCGCAGTAGGGCTAGCTATCAGACCTGAAGGTGACTTTTTACATGATAAATGGTCAAATTGTCTGCCTTCATCAGCTTCAGCACGCCCTTAGGAGTTGCTTCTGCAATAGTTTAAGAGTAATGTCATAATGAAAATATTCAATCACGGTAGATAGTAGTTGTCTTCAAACAATACGCACTTTCACTGCCACCAAGTTGATTGACAGCATCTACGAAGCGCTCATGAAGTTCAGGAGTCCATCTCATGCGTGCCTTGGCAGTATTGGAGCCAGCACTGGATGAGGGTGCCACAACTGCCAAAGGTTCTCCAGATTGAGATGAAACTGTTTGTTGGGTAGCTGATTGGTGAACTGAGACGGATAATTGTGCAGGTGGTCCAACCTATGTGAAGCATAAATTAAGCAATGCCCAACCCCAAGTAAAACATATAGAGCTGAATAAATTCGCATAAAGATTTATGAACAAAGAGCATAGTGCAGTTTAGATTAGCAAAGAAAAGTGAACTAGCCAAGACAAGATTGACGCTTTCACCGGAAATTGAATGTTGCACAAAATGAGAAAATTATGTCTGATTTCAACTTCAATATGAATTTCTAAAAATCACTGAACTCAACTTGAATAAATTCATACAAAATTCTGCATGTTGCATTGCTAAAATTGAACCCCAACGCAGGAAAAAGTACAAGCCAATTCAAGCAAAGCAACTTGGCCATTTGTGTTCTTGTCATTTGCAAACACAATAGTTCAACCCAGAAAACCTGGAGCATGCTTCATTTTCTTACGAAACTCCTAAATAGGAGATTGTACAAAAATGAAGCTAAAGCCACTAGTGCATCATAGCCAAGTCAAGTCTGTCTGAGATCACTTGAGATGATTCAGCTGCACAATAGATGTGCTGGGAATAAGTCCTTGTACTATAGTCTTTGTGGGTCTCAGTCTTTATAGCATATTAGAGGACAACATCTTAGACCAGAGGAGCTCATGTGCTGTGGTCTTGCTGCCCCTAGGACAACATCCAGAGGACAACATCTAGAGGACAGCATATTAGCGAACAGCATCTTAGACCAGAGGACAGCATCTTAGCTTTAGCTGTTAGAACAACATCTAGACATCTTGGCTGCCCAGCCAGCTATAAATATGTAACCCCAACCCCTCAGGTTGGCATGGCATTGTGTGAGAAGTAAACTGGAAAATTGCCCCAACTCCTAGTGTCTCTCGATGAGAGTAAGAGTTTCGATACTAACAACTGGTATCAGAGCCGACTCTCGCGGTTTCACGGGCGCGTACAAGCATAGTGCGCGGGCATGAGCACGGGCGCGTGCGGATCAGGTGCGCAGGCATGTGGGCGGGCGCGTGGCGGGTCAGTGCACGGGCATCAGGGATGCGCCGTTGGCACTGGACGCACAGACGTGGCACATGGGCCGTTGGCACTGTGGACGTACGGACGTGGCTAAGAGGGAACGTTCCTGGCTTGGGGTTGACCGACGAGAACGTCGGTCTCTTAAGGGGGTGAGGATGTGACACCCCGGCCTAGGGCTTAATAGGATTAATAGGATACTCATACTAACAAGTTGCAACTTCTTTTCCGGAAGACCAATTTCAGAGAACTCCAAAGTTAAGCGTGCTTGGCTTGGAGCAATTTGGGGATGGGTGACCGACAGGGAAATTCTTCCTGGGTGCGCACGAGTGAGGACAAACTCGTGAGGACAAAGTATGCAGAAAAGACTTGTGTTGGTCTGTGAGGGCAATCTATATACTAAGAAGCGGCCAGAAGTAAGCGGGCCGGCCTCGGGAAGGAGGGACGCTACAGAATGGTATCAAAGCCGTTTTATCCTGTAGCTTAAACATCTCCTTCCTGGGTGCGCACGAGTGAGGACAAACTCGTGAGGACAAAGTATGCAAAAAAGACTTGTGTTGGTCTGTGAGGGCAGTCTATGTACTAGGAAGCGGCCAGATGTAAGCGGGCCGGCCTCGGGAAGGAGGGACGCTACAGAATGGTATCAGAGCCTTTCTATCCTGTAGCTTAAACATCTGCTGCTCATCTCCTCCCCACGCCTCCCTTAGTCCTCAGCCGGGAGCAGGAACACCGGTTGTCCCTGCTCACCCCTCTTCCCCTGCGCAGACGGGCAGCAACTCGTCTGAGGCAGCCTCCTCCCCACGCAGCAGCCCCCCACTAGTGTGCCATGTCCGAAGGACAGTCTCAGCGCTCGGTCGCCTCGAGCGCGCGGCACCGGCAGGAGGCCGAGCTCGCCGCGGCAGAGGAATGCGAGCGAGCGACGGTAGAGGCCGCTCCGACGGCGGCGAGGGCGTCAAGGCTGGCGGCGGCGGAACCGGCAGCAGCAAGGGCGGAAGTGGAAGCAGCAGCGGCGGCGGATGCAGCGCGTGCGGCGGCAGTGGAGCTCAAGGCTCTACGCGGCAGTAGCATCAGCGGCTCTGCCTCTGCCGACGGCAGCACCGACGTGGAACACAAGCTGGCGAGGGAAGCAGCGGGAGAGCAGGCGGCGCAGTGGGCAGCCGCGCACCCCCACGGGCGCGGTGGCGGCAGCCCAGACGGGCGTGGACGCGCCGGCGGCAATCCTGGAGGGGACGCGCGCGGCGGCCGCGCTCCCAGCGGCGGCGGCCGGGTCGACGGAGATCGCGGCCCTTACATGCAGCGCGGCTCTCCCTCTCCGGACCGACGCCATGGTCACCACGGGATCCAGGCTGTTGTCAGGGACATTGGCCCCGGCGGTGGGTCGCCTACCCTCACCAAGACCCAACTATGTCGAGTGGGCGAGTGGGCTGCGGTGATGAGGGTAAGGCTCCAGGTGCGGCACATGTGGGAGTCAGTTCGGTACGACGACGTCGACTACGACGTTGCTGCAGTCCCGCCCGAGATGCAATTCTCGCTTTCCAAGAAGCGGACTACCAAGGAGGCCTGGGATGCCATCGTTGCGGCACGCATCGGCAGCGACCGTGCCTGCAAGTCCACACTGCAGGCACTTCGCAAGGAGTGGGAGAATCTGGCCTTCAAGCCAGGTGAGGACGTTGATGACTTTGCTCTCCGTCTCAACACTCTGCTGCAGAAGATGGTGCAGTACGGCGACGACACCTACGACGAGAGAGCTGTTGAGAAGCTTTTCCGCTGCGTCCCCGAGAAGTACAAGCAGATCGCTCGCTCAATCGAGTCTCTGTTGGACCTCTCCACGATGTCGATCGAGGAGGCGATAGGTCGCCTCAAGGTCGTCGACAGCGATGAGCCACAACCTCTCTCGGGGCCTATCACCATTGGCGGGAAGCTCCATCTCACTCGGGAACAGTGGGAGGCCTGCCAGAGTGACGGGAGGAAGGGGGAGCCCTCCTCCTCGACAGGCGGCCGCAAGCGCAGCAAGCCGCGCAAGGCGCGCGGAGGCGCCCAGGCCGACGTGCAAGGACGTGCCGAGGGTGGCGCCCGCGGAGGCACCCAGGGCGGCGCCGCCGGCGTGCACAAGCCGGCACGAGACGACTCCTGCCACAATTGCGGCAGGGCTGGCCATTGGGCCAAGGATTGTCGACAGCCACGACGCGTCCAGGCCCATATTGCACAGGTGGAGGAGGAGGAGCCGGCTCTGCTCCTGGCACACGCAAGCATCGAGCTACCTCCAGCGGCATCAGCCGCAGCGGCTCTCCTCCACGTTGACAAGCCGAGGGCACACGCCTTTCTCGACGACGCCTCCAACAACGACAAGACTGACGGGTGGTGCCTCGACACCGGCGCCACCCATCACATGACCGGTCGGCGGGATTTATTCACCGAGCTTGACTCCTGCGTCCGAGGCTCCGTCAAGTTTGGGGACGCCTCCGGCGTGGACATCAAGGGTGTCGGCTCCGTCATCCTCACCGCCGAGTCTGGTGAGCACAGGCTGCTCACCGGAGTCTACTACATCCCCGTGTTGAGGAACTCTATCATCAGCTTGGGACAGCTGGATGAGAACGGTTCGCGCGTGGAGATCAAGGACGGAGTCCTGAGAATTTGGGATCGCCATCGTCGCCTTCTTGCCAAGGTAACCAGAGGCGCAAATCGACTCTACGTCCTTAATGTGCAGGTGGCACAACCCCTCTGCCTCGCTGCTCGTCGGGACGTCGAGGCGTGGCAGTGGCACGAGCGCTTCGGGCACCTTCACTTCGAGGCCCTGAAGCGGCTTAGTGCCAAGGAGATGGTGCGAAGCCTACCATGCCTCGACCACGTGGAGCAGTTCTGCGACGTCTGCGTGTTGACAAAGCAGAGGCGGCTCCCCTTTCCTCAGCAAACGAGCTTCCGAGCCAAGGAGCGGCTCGAGCTCGTGCACGGGGACTTGGGTGGCCCAGTGACACCGGCCACACCGGGAGGACGGCGTTACTTCCTGCTGCTCGTCGATGACCTCTCCCGCTACATGTGGGTGATGGTCCTCGGCAGCAAGGGAGAGGCTGCGGACGCCATCAGGCGCGTGCAGGCTGCTGTGGAGGCGGAGTGCGGCCGCAAGCTGCGCGTGTTGCGCACCGACAACGGCGGCGAATTCACGGCGGCTGAATTCGCGTCGTACTGCGCTGATGAGGGCATTCAGCGCCACTACTCCGCGCCGTACAGCCCGCAGCAGAACGGCGTCGTCGAGCGGCGCAACCAAACGGTTGTGGGGATGGTTCAGGCCCTCCTCAAACAGAGGGGGATGCCGGCTGCCTTCTGGGGAGAGGCGGTGATGACAGCTGTCTACATCCTCAACCGCTCGTCTACCAAGGCCCTCAATGGCAGGATACCGTACGAGGCTTGGCATGGGCGCAAGCCGGCGGTCTCCCACCTGCGGGTCTTCCGCCGCCTCGCGTTCGCCAAGGAGCTTGGCCACATCGGCAAGCTCAACAACAGAAGCACTCCAGGGGTGTTCATCGGCTACGCGGAGGGCTCGAAGGCCTACCGCATTCTCGACCCAGAGACACAGCGTGTGCGCACGACGCGCGACGTAGTGTTCGACGAAGGGCGAGGATGGGCATGGGACAAGACGGTGGACGACGGCTCGACACCAACATACGAAGACTTCACTGTCGAGTACGTCCACTTCGAGGGAGATGGGGGAGTAGGCAGCTCCTCCTCACCGAGCGTGCCTACCCTAGACCCGAGTCTCCACCGACTCCGGCGCCCGCTACTTCGGCAGCGGCACGCTCTCGAGCCACGACTTCGACTGCGATGAGCTCTTCGCCGACTCCACCACAGCCGGCGACCCCACGGACTCCAGCACCACCAGCTACCCCTCCGGACACGCCTACTCCAACACCAGCCCGTGTCGAGCATAGCCCGGTGGAGTTTGCCACTCCTCTCTCCCACGACGAGGAGCGCATCGACGCATACCACGACGGCGAGCCGTTAAGTGGGTGTTCAAGCTAAAGAGGGACGAAGCCGGCGCCATCGTGAAGCACAAGGCCCGCTTGGTGGCACGAGGTTTCGTGCAGCAGGAGGGGATCGACTTCGACGATGCCTTCGCCCCCGTGGCACGGATGGAGTCCGTGCGACTCCTTGCGCTGGCCGACCAGAAGGGCTGGCGCGTTCATCACATGGACGTCAAGTCGGCGTTCCTTAACGGCAATTTGAAGGAGGAGGTCTACGTACACCAGCCGCCGGGTTTCGCGATCCCCGGCAAGGAAGGCAAGGTGCTACGCCTACGCAAGGCTCTCTACGGCTTGCGGCAGGCACCGAGGGCATGGAATGTCAAGTTGGATTCCACGCTCAAGGGGATGGGCTTCGAGCAAAGCCCGCACAAGGCGGCCATCTACCGGCGGGGCAATGGAGGAAATGCCCTGCTGGTGGGTGTCTACGTTGACGACTTGGTGATCACCGGCACCAAGAATGCGGAGGTGGCGGCGTTCAAGGAAGAGATGAAGGCCATCTTCCAGATGAGTGACCTAGGACCTCTCCTTCTACCTGGGGATCGAGGTGCACCAAGATGACTCTGGGATCACGCTTCGACAGACCGCCTACGCCAAGCGCGTCGTTGAGCTGGCTGGGCTCATCGACTGCAACCCAGCTCTCACTCCGATGGAGGAGAGGCTGAAGCTGAGCCGCGACAGCACGACAGAGGAGTTGGACGCTACGCAGTACCGGCATCTTGTGGGGAGCCTTCGCTACCTTGCCCACACACGGCCGGACTTGGCATTCTCCGTCGGCTACGTTAGTCGGTTCATGCAGCGACCGACGACGGAGCACCAGCAGGCTGTGAAGAGGATCATCCGCTACGTTGCGGGGACTCTCGACCACGGTCTCTACTACCCGAGGTGTCCTGGGGAGGCACACTTCGTCGGGTACAGCGACAGCGACCACGCCGGCGACATCGACACCAGCAACAAGAGCACAAGCGGGGTCCTCTTCTTCCTCGGCAAGTGCCTCACTAGCTGGCAATCGGTCAAGCAGCAGGTGGTGGCCCTTTCCAGCTGCGAGGCTGAGTACATAGCGGCCTCCACCGCTTCGACTCAGGCGCTCTGGCTCGCTCGACTGCTCGGTGATCTTCTCGGAAGAGACACTGAAGCAGTGGAACTCAGGGTGGACAGCAAGTCCGCTCTGGCCCTGGCAAAGAACCCCGTTTTCCATGAACGGAGCAAGCAAATCCGGTTGAGGTACCACTTCATCCGAGGCTGCTTGGAGGAAGGAAGCATCAAGGCGAGCTACATCAACACCAAGGACCAACTTGCGGACCTGCTCACCAAGCCCCTTGGGAGGATCAAGTTCCTTGAGCTTTATTCCTGGACCGGGATGGTCCAGCTTTCCCACAAGACGATGCACAAGACTTAGGGGGAGAATGCTGGGAATAAGTCATTGTACTATAGTCTTTGTGGGTCTCAGTCTTTGTAGCATATTAGAGGACAGCATCTTAGACCAGAGGAGCTCATGTACTATGGTCTTGCTGCCCCTAGGACAGCATCTAGAGGACAGCATCTTAGACCAGAGGACAGCATCTTAGCTTTAGCTGTTAGGACAGCATCTAGGCATCTTAGACCAGTTTGCATAAGCTTGGCTGCCCAGCCAGCTATAAATATGTAACCCCAACCCCTCGGGTTGGCATGGCATTGTGTGAGAAGTAAACCAGAAAATTGCCCAAACTCCTAGTGTCATCCTCTCGATGAGAGTAAGAGTTTCGATACTAACAAGATGCAGCTTAGTCATTATGCTTGTTGCTAGGTTATAACTTAAAAGCAACCAAGAAAAATATCAGGCAGCTCCTGACACCATTTCAACTTGTGATGCATACTGCCATATCCATAATCTAGCATCTGAGGACACTCTAGATGTCAAACAACAAGTCGGTATAAAGACACCCCAATTAATAATCCTTTCTTAGTCAAAGTGTAGTAAAATGTAAAAAAATACAGAAATTATTTGACTTGCAGATCACTTGAGGTGAAGCTGTTTCAAATTTACAAATATCACCACTATCCTTGAATTGATATGGATTAGTAAACAAGCTTTCTAAGACTTCCAAGTACACTAATTTATGTATCACATATAGAATATAAACAAAAAAGAATGGCAGGCAATAAGCATCTGTTCTGGATAACAATACGACTAATTGCAACTTGTAAATTTGAAGTTGTTTCAAATTTACAAGTACACTAATTTATGTATCACATATAGAATATAAACAAAGCATCTGTTCTGGATAACAATACGACTTATAGAACATCAACAGTATGATTGCAGACTTATTGGTCCATCATCAACTAGCTGACAAGGACCAAAACTCAATGAATCAACTATTCAGTTAGGTAAGGATTAGCACAAATGAGAGTTCGCGTTCCATGTTCACCTGTTGAGTTTCTGCAGTAGCAGGGTTATCAACAATGTCCTTCCAATCATCATTCATAAGTTCAGTCCACCATTCAGTTTGCTTAGTAAGATCATCTGAAGCTTCAATAGAAGTGCTCCCAGTCAAATTATTCCCACCAGGGACATCACCAGAGTATCCAAGAATGCTCTCAACCGGATCAGAACACCAGGCTGGTTCAACATCACTAGGAAAATCAGTTAAGGATGGTCCAAAGCCTCCATACTGTGATCCATAATTCAACGTTGAAGAACTTGCAGTAGTTGGTGCTTGGGAATTGTAAGGACTGGGATTGGAGTACTGCTCAGGGTTTGAAACCGAAGAGAACCTTACAGCCGGGGGCGAACACAAAGGCCCGACAGATCCAGTACTCGAGTGAAACTGGCTGCGGATAGGAGCAACAGCGGTTTGATGAGGTGCATCCAGAAGCCTCAGGAAGCTCTCTTCCAGAGACGCCGGTATAGAAGGCAGAGATGTTGGCACAGTTACAGGAACTCCAGAAGTGTAGAGCTGGTTGGTGCTTAATCTCTCCATCTACAAATGTGCACAAACCTCAGCTACCACCAACGCAATGTTCCTCCAGCGTATAATGCCCTTTCTGTCTTGACTTCTGAATATGCTCCTTGCCTAGGATTATTGCATCTGCAATATAGTAAAACCATTTTTTTTTGTCACAACAAGAAATCCTTGATCTCATAAACTTGAAGGATAAACAAGAAACTGATGAATCAAAATTTCGTCAATCCACCTCTGGAGTGTTTCCAAATAAGTTAAACGCTAAATAGTCAAACCAACCTACATGTACATGGCTGTTTAGGCAAATACAGCTGGCCAGCAACTAGTGTAGCGCGTATCGTGTATATACGCCTACTAACCAGACTACAGGGCCATTTAGGCTATGGGGGAAAAAAATAAGTGAACACCTTAAACGTTCTCAATCGACTTGAGCACACCAGTTCTGGGTCCTTCCACAGTAGAAGGGAAGACCACGACACAGAGGCTGATATTCTAGATGGTCAAATAAGTTGTTTACTCTGACAACCGACAATGATTCTGATTCTTCGTCATGGCAATATAACAAGTATGCTAGTATCTCAACTATTGGAAGTACATGCACAACGCCTAAATTCTCCCAGGACAATCTCAAAAACACTGAGAATTTCTTTTCTATCTTTTTTAAAAAATACTACTCAAAGCGCCACCTAATGGAGAACACTCCAAATTCCACTCCCCCACGAGCCCACGCTGGAATACTGCCTTGGCTAATTTCGCGCCTCATAGGAATCCACCAGCCAATCTAAACCTAAGCTAATCGCAGCACGGTGGACGCGCCAACGCCCCAGCCACGCTACACAGAGCCCGAGACTCCGCGCGCCAATTCCAGCCAGACGGAACCCAGCAGAAGCAGAATCTAATCCCGATCCTAACCAAGCGCGCAGAGGGCGACGGGGAGCTCGGACCGAACCGAGCCCCGGCGGAACTCGGGCGGAGAGAGAGAGAGGGCCTCACCTCCGCAGCGGCGGCGCGTGGTGAGATCGCGAACCGAATCCCTCGCCTTGGCCTGGCCTCCAACAGAGAGAGAGAGAGAGAGAGAGAGAGAGAGCGAGAGCGAGACGGGGAGGGGTGGGGGAGGGATGAGATGTGAGGGGGGAATGGCAGGCGGCCCTTCCGCGTGGTGGACCGCCGCGCCCACCCGGCCAGGGGGACACCCCGCACGCCACCGACAGGCGGGGCCCGCCTCGCGCGGGGCCGGGGCCGCCGTGGGCGGGGCTAGAGGAGGCGGCGTGCGGGCGAGCGGTTCGCTGCGCCGAAGGGAAAATGATTCTGTCAACTTGGGTGGGGCGGGAGAGTGGGCGGGAGAGTGGGTGGGCCGGGTCCAGGGGACGAAGCGTGGGCCGGCCGGTGCGGGAGGGGAGGTGGGGCCGTGCTGGCAGTGGGCGGGGGTGCAGTGGGCCGGGCGCGGTGGGTGGTTGACGGGTGGTGATGCGCTTTTGGGTTCCGTCTCGGCGTCCACAATTGGGACGGGCCGAGGAGGCAGACCGGAGCGGGAGGGGAGGGAGAGCGCGCAGAGGCAAGTTGTTGCGGCGGCCAGGTGGGCCACCGCCGGCGATGCCACTTGGACGATGGGTGGTCAAGGTTACGGCGCGCACGAGCGCCGCACCGCGCTGCTTGCGGCGGCGCCGCGCCGCTGCGTTGCTTTGCAATTTGTAGCTTCTACAACTTCTAGCTTGTTTTCCCAAACTCTGCTTTTTTTTTGGTTCCTTGACTTGCTGCAAAATGCTACATCAGCCAGTGGTCCATTGGAGCTGCTCAAACTTTACAACCCACAAATGAATGGTACATTCCACGAAATAGAAAACATAAAAGATATTGATTCCTCACAGTTGAAGCCCCGTGAAAGCTTGCATTACTAGGCCACTTTATAAAAAAATCCCTATACACTGCATGTCTGCATGTACTCTAGGCAATCTTCACGTAAACGGTAAACGCTGAAACGGTCGGTGGGATCTGTGTAGCGTGTAGGTTGTGTATACGGCGTGTACACGGTATTACACGGGTTTGTACTACATTGATAAATATAAATATTGTAACATGTATATATGCTTAAAAGTAACTACAATAATGATAAATTAAAAAATAATTTCAAGTGAGACAGCCTACTGGACAGTTTTGCATACACCTTGCGTCAATTAAAATTGAATCTTGAACAAGACCTACCAATGATATGTTCTTTCTCCTAAACAGTCACCCTAAACGGCATGCTACTCACATGTTTATGATATTTTTTTCCGTGCCGTGAAGCGCTCGTTTCACCCGTGTACACGCACGTGTAACCCGTGTAATACCGTGTAGCGTGTAATATACCGTTTATATCCTAAGCCGCACGCCTACCCATCGTGTAACGTTTACACGACATATACACATTAAATTTTTTAGTAGTACACTTAGATGAATAATAGAGTTGTACCTACTACAAGGCAGCTAATGATAATAAGTATATCAACCTGTTTGCTAAAATGCCTAATTTTGAGGTCCATGTTATTAGATCTCATCTCAAGAATTGCTCTTTTGCCTTATATGATGTTTTTCAGTAGAACACTTAGATGAATAACAGAGCTCCTCTGTGAATGCCAAGCATCAATTTTCGGTACTGGGGTTTCCGGGAAGAGGCACGTGACCTCATGGGGGCGATCGAAATGTGCTTGAGCAATTGAGCTTATAAACCTTGCAAAAATCAGCAGATTTCTATTTAACTAACACAAGATTGGGTTGATTAATATGACTTCACTGTATAACAATCGATCTATTATACCTAGGCAATTGACTTTACAATGCATGTAATGGTAGTTCTTTTAATAAAGGATATCGTAAGGTTAAGTACGCATCATGTTTAGAGCTTGCAACCAACATTCTATTTATCCAGGACCCATTAATATGATCAACAGTTACTTAAACCTATCATGGAAGACACTTTTCAGATACTACTGTTAACCTATTTGTTTGATCTGTCAGTTAGGAGTCACCTCAAATAATTTATTGCGTTTATAGTCTGAATCTCGGGAGCTCATGTTTAGACAAACTTTGTATAGGACTATTGTAGAGTTTGACGAGATCTTCAACTTCTTAGTTGAAGTTTTATTTGATTTGAAGCTGTATATATTTCAAAATACTTTGACCAAATCTTTCGACATGGATAAAACTCCCAATTGCATTACCAATGAAATATATGTAGTATGGGAATGAGGTATCCACGAGGGGGAGATTGTGCATTTGAAGCTTCGGAAGCTGCGCTTGCGTGTTTTATGCGGAAAACTTGTGAACTACGATGCGGCAGGGTCTTGATATCTTTTTGGCTATCTATTCTAGTTCGTGGATTGTAAGGATGGTGTAGTGTTTTAGATAGTTTTCCAGATTTTATTAGCTTTAGGTAAGTTCCTGGATTTCGTTGAATCTTCTTTATGAAAACACATTATGCCATCACTAGTAAAATAGTCCTTCCATAAAGAAAAGGTGGAACCAAGAAGCCATTAGAACATGAACTTAGAGGCTGGTTGGATCTAGAGACTAATTTTTAGTCCGAATCATATCGGATGTTTGGATACCAATTAGAAAGACTAAACATGAGCTAACTATAAAACTAATTGCATAAATGGAAACCAATTCAGGAGATAAATCTATTAAGCCTAATTAATTCATCATTAGCATATATTTACTGTAGGACAACATTGCCAAATCGTGAACTAATTAGGCTTAATGGATTCATCTCGCGAATTAGTCTCCATTTATACAATTGATTTTATAATTAGTATATATTTAATACTTTTAATTGACGTTCAAATATCCAATATGACGAGACTAAAAATTAGACCGGAGGATCCAAACGGCCCCTTAACTAGGGTACGACAGATAACTCTTTATGTAATTTGTCTGTTCTTTGATGTATGCGGACATTGAATTTATTTTTTTTGAAAATGTACAGAATTAAACATATAAATTCAGAAAAAAAAAATATAAGCACATGTAACTGAGGACACGAACCCAAATAGTTAGGTTCAACCATAAGGAATCTAACTAGCTGAGCTTCGCTCAATTCACCGTGGCTTTGAGACAAAGCCACGAACCGCCGGTGATAATCTTTTTTAAATATAAAAATTTATAATAATGATAAAAATATTTTTTATACCGAGCACCTACAGTATGAGCAACCATTTCAACATCCATTGCATCCATAGTGAATGGATATTATTATTTTATATTAGCTTTTCTAGATCATATATTAAATTTTTAGATGCTAAAACAATCTTAAATGAAAAATGTTGTCAACTATAAAGTTTTATATCTCGCCATGTACTACAACTTTTATGTTGATCTTTTTTCATCTAAGCTTGTTTGATAGGCCTAAAAATTATATTGAATATTTCAGTATATAAATAATTTTAAATGAAAAAACTATCAATTACTCCCTCCGTCCCAAAATATAGCTACTTCTAACATTCAAATTTTGTCTTATAATACAGCTACTTTTAAGTTCTCAAGTGGTTTTTTTTATGCCAGTCTAAAATATCCCTCGGTGCATGCAAATTAATTACAGCATGCAAATATGCATGCAAGCTAAAATAGGAAAGCCATAATTATTCTCTTAATTAGTGCATGGTAACTAAAGAAGGGTAATATAGATTTTTACTCTCCATCTTTAATCTGTTTGAAAAACTTTAGAAGTAGCTATATTATATATAGGACAGAGGGAGTATAAAGTTTTGGATCTCGTCGAGCTCTACAGTTTTGATATAAAGTTTGTCTTCATCCGATTTTGTATAAAAGATTTATAAATTTTTTCGTGCGAATAATAAGTTTACCATTTAGAAAGGAATGGAGGCTTATACTGTTGGCTGCAGTTCAACTTGAGGTAAAAGTTGTCATCATCGCCGTTTCAATTTTACACTGCCGGTTCCAATGGTCGCTGCTGCGGATTTGAGCTGAACTGGCGTCAACCAGCGGTGATGGACATTCGAGATGGCCAAATCTACAGTGGTGTGTATATTGCATCCGGGACCCATCTTTCTTTATAGGCATTGCGGAACATAGTTCGAAAAGCAAGACAAGATACTAGCTATTTATGATAGATGAAATAAATACTTATGTGCTGTAAGTTGTCCAACATTGTATGAAAACCAATGACCCGCTTTTTGTCTTGTCCTTTTGGCTTGCAGTGCCCAGTATAGCTATACGTACAAAAGGACTGCTAATAAACGATCCTATTTCGGAGCTCGTATATATAAGCTCCTCTTCCATCGGCTCTCTATCTGAACTATGGTAGCTTAAATATCCTTAGGCACTGCACCACAACCCTGCCTATCCAACTATGAACTATCACGTACATATATGTAAGAACAAACTAGATAAAAATGGGAGGTCTCAGCAAGTTTCTAATCACTAACTGCAGGCCTTAGACATCAAGATTCTAGTAATATCCTCCGATGAAGGTAGATTAATGGGATGCACACTGATCCCTCCCATCCTTCGCATCTGCAATCTCGTGGGAGCAGTTGCACGGAGGCGCGTGAGTCTTCCGCGATGTCTCCCTATCTCTGACTGGCAGTGGGACTGGGTATTGCGCGAGTCACATGCTGGCTGCGAATGTGAAAGGTACAGAGAAGTCTGACTGAATCAGCGATGAACAAAGTGTTGGTTCATTCAGAACCGAGCTGTCCAATGAGTGCCTGACCCGGTGTATCAGTGTACAACAATAGCGCGACCCTTTGGTCAACAACAATAACAGCTCCCCCATTCGGTACTGCTACTGCATAACCTCTCTTTGCCCCAACATATAAGTCACACGCGGTGAACAAGTCTCAGCTAGATATGAGAGGTGTCACTTGGATAAAAGATTATCACACTATAGGCCACAACAGCACAAGTGCAAAACTACAAGCTGACCATTGCCCCTCTTTCTCTAGGCCAACAGGTAGAAGCCAAGCATGCCTCTACTAGTTCGTTGGGTAGTGTCTGCTACTCGTCGCAGCATTTTTGGTGATCATGGAACGGAGGGATTAATTTTGAAGATGCTTAGATTGTACAGAATGAACAAGAACATAGTTTCTTGAAAACGAACCGGCAGGAGGTTCTGCCTGTTGTATTTAATAGAAGGGAGGCTAGACAGAAATACAAGACGAGAATGGTGGGCGAGCGCTCAAAACATTGTGTACAGAAATTCAAAGTGAACTATGATGAATGAGTTTGCTCAGGTGCCTTGCTCCTGCTGTCGCCCAAAGCTGTGCCTCCTCTTTAATCTTGCTCTGCACCTTGAACCTTTGGTGATTCTTTTCTTTCAAAAATGGGTGTCTCCTCAAGCATGTATTTCCTAAATGGAGAGAAGAAGAGGGTATTACTTTTACTGATAAATTACCTGATCCCCATTTTACTGATAAAATATTTTCCCTCACCTACTGCATATTGTAACTCTTCTATATAATTAAGGTCCTACTTCTAGGCTTCTAGCTAGCCAACTACTAGCACAAGCGTTCTACTACATCATATCTATTACCACCTTCAATTGCATGGGCCCTACTTGACCCCTCTCTTACTTATTAATCACAAGTTATATATAGTATGATCGATTTTCTCGTGTTTAGCTTCGACGAACAACCTTTTTGCCCAAATCTTACTTACATATCGACATGGAATGACTATGTAGGAATGAGAAGTATCAGCAAGTTCTCGACTGTTGTATGAAAGGTTCATCTAGTAAGATTCAGGCTGCACCCTCTTGTAGAGAGGCTTGAGGAATGGACATTCTCTAGCAACCAGGCATGCATGATTTTAGAGCTATAGCAAGCTTCTCATTGACTTCTACTTTCCACTTTTGTCCTAGATGTACTGCCTTCATAGATTTCACTCGGTTGCTCCTCCTCACAGTGCCGCCCACCCCCTTTGCCTAACAATTCGTCGAGCCCATAGGTTCTTTTTTCTCAAATGCATCCGCATCCTAATATCTTGTTTTGCCAATGTGGCATTCTTGCATCATTTTTCGATGAATCAACAGGGATATTCTTTAACAAAAGTACAATGAGAAATTGTCTTGTTTTTGGATATCGAATATAATTCGATGAGTTAAGAAGACATGTTTACCATCTTTTGAATCTACTGCTCGTATCTCTACTAGACATTGTTTGGCATAGAAACGTGATGGAATAATTCTTGATGGAATCTACTAACCCAAGTTATTTTTAAATCTACTGCTCGTATCTCTAATAGAATAATTCGTGATAAACATTGTTTTTGAATAGTTGGCATAGATTTAAAACATTGTTTTTAAATCTATGCCAAAAACAATAAAAATAATTCGTGATGGAATCTACTAACCCAAGTTTTAAATCTTTAAATTCAACACGGGTTCTCAGTTTTTAGATTTAAGCAGTAAAAAAGAGACCGCAACTGCAATGTTATTCTATTGCAGCGGGCTGTCAACACTCAACAGGTACACGACAGTAGGCAGGCAGTAAACCACGAGCTATAAGGCCGTCTCCAACGGTTCCGGCGAAATCGCCAGCGACGTGGAGGCTAGATACAATATAAAAAAGTAAAGTATGGAACACCGTGACTGCATAGCATCAAAGGACGAGGGAGCAGAGCCAGAGCTCATCAGGAGACGTGCGAGACTATCTACTATCCCACCGCTAGCGAGATATTTTTTCGTATTCTCACTCCTCCACGTCGTATAAATTATTAGCTGAGCCGGCGACGTCGACGGCCGTTGGAGGCGGCCTAAATAACTGCATTGTTCATCATCAGGGAGGGGTACGGTGCTTCAGAGACAGAGCGTACATCAATCCACTGCTGCTGCTTCGAGGGAGGATATATACTCCTCTCTGGTAGCTCCCTCACACAACCAGTGATGTCTTTCTCATACAACTAGCTAGCTGACTGCTAGCAACTAGCTCCATTGGCTGCTGTTGACATATATATATTCGTTGGGTCAGATACGTCCTACGTCATACGTCATGAGATTTTAATCCCAGCGGGCCATCCTGCATGCTAAATTTGTGCAAGATCATGGCACAATTCACAGCCAACATCTTGTCTAGCTGCAACTCAGGAAGTACCTTGCTGTGACAGCAGATTCAAGCTCTGTTGCTTTGAAACAAAAATTAGCCAATCTGATAAGATTGGTATGAAACTAAGATGTGAATTACTTCTCCAACATAATTTATTACACTTGGTCACAGTGTATCACTGCTAAGATGTGAATTACTTCTCCAAACTTAAAAAATTACTCTTGGTCACAGGGTATTACTGCTAAGATGTGAATTACTTCTCCAAACATCAAAAATTACTCTTGGTCACAGTGAATACTACTATGAAATTTCAAATTACTTTTGGATAAAATCAATTAGCTAAAATGTGAGTTCGTATATACTAGTGAATGTAACCACTACCGGTCAAGGTGTAGCATGAGTAAAATAAAACTTACAGCTAGCAATTCCTTGAGGATTGAGGGAAGCGTTGCCTAGAAATATCAGTGAACAGTATTGATGCCTGGGCAGTCAATTCCACTGCGTGTGAGGGGTGAGGGGTTCATGGGGCTGTGCGGCGCGCGCGGATTGATGTGCAGGCATCCGGCCGGTGAATCAGGAAACCGTGGCCTGTGTCTCCATGGAATGTGGCTTTGGGTTGGAGCGGAGGATGGGGGAGGTGGCGCCTGAACTCACCTAGGTTGCCACCGTTTTGGAGTGCCGTCGGCGATTGGACGCCCTGCGCGCCGCTGGGAGCCGCAACGGTGGATTTACAGGGCGCCGCGATGAGAGGAGAGGGGGGTGGACGGGTGACGGCCGACAGGGGAGTACAGGGCGCCGCGACGGGGAAGAGGAGGTGGGGGGTGGACGGGCGCCGGCGGGTGTAATCCGCCCGATGTGGGAGGGATGGGGGCTGTAGGGGGAAGAGGATCGGTTTGGCGGAGTAATTTCGGTCGAGCGTTGAATGGCGCGATTCCCGAGCGGTTTGAGCGGTTTCCGTGTTTCTCCAGAAAACACTCCCGCTCACACATACGTGGACCGTATGCATGGGGTCTTCTTTTTATTCTTTTCGATTGCATGCTTGCGTTGATTGCGGCGCTGAGGGGTAGTAGTTAGAGGGTGCGGTCATTCATAAATTCCGGAGCTGTGGACGGGCGCCGTAGGTGCGTTGGATATTATTTAGCTCACTGCGTACCAAATATATATGTATGTATATATATATTGCGTGTGCGTGGAGGAATTGTTCAAACTAGCTGGGAATGGAAGGTATCGGTAAGTTTCCGCCTACACAAAGTCATCGGTATCAGGACTGGAGCTACAACATCCGCTGGAGGCCTCTACAAATTACTGAAGCGCACGACAGTGTTGATTCGATCATGCAGAGAACGGCAGTGCAGCTCCAAAATGCATGGTCGGATATGGCTCTGACTTGGCCTTCCGCCACACGGCGCTTTCATGTTCAGGTTGACTCCTCCGAGCTTGTGCAGCTCCACCTCAGCATGTAGGAGCTCCTCCTCAGTGGCATTTTCACTTGGGTTGCCTCTGCTAGCTAAGCTTGAGAGGAGCCGAGGGCTTGAGAGGAGCCGAGGGCTGCCCTCGGACGCCTCGAGTTCTCGGTGAGTATGTGCGACTAATGGAACTGGGCCATTGGCACAAAATGCATGTCAGGCTGATGCCTGATGGAGCCTCTGCTTGCCCTTGCCATATGAGATGAAATAATGCTCGTGGAATTTCTTTCTCATGCGCCAGCCTCTGTAACAACTTGCTGTATGTGGCCGTGGCAAAGTCATGATACCACCAGCAGCTCCCACAGGGTCGTGCCAGTGGAATGGAGCAAGGCCCAAGGAACCTGACGTCGAAGGTCTCAAAAAATGATTAGAATAATAGGCTACATAATGGAAACACAAAACTATATATAGGCCAAATTAGCAAGTATTGGATCAGATGAACGCAGGACTTGAATCATGGAACAGCAACTACTTTGAATCAACGTGGCACTGTTGCTGCGAGGACATCATTAATTATCTCATCAAGCTCCTATATATTAGCTCGCTATTATAGCTTAAGCACTGCACTACTCGCCCCTCCAGCTGAAATTGCTATACCTTCTCCAGCATTCCATGGCAAGCATGTCCGCCCATACGTTGATATACATAATAGTACCATCTAACTAGGAATTTGAGGTCTCGGAAAGTTTCCAGCCACAATATCAACAGATTTGACAAGGCATACGACCGAGCTCCTACTGGTGCTCTTAAGGAACAGTCTTGATGAAGCTATGTGGCAACCATGTAGGCATGGACTCGTCACCTTGCCATCACTCCCCGCTGATTCGCTTCCGTCATCTCTTAGACACTACATCACAAGTGTGGTGTGCTACAAGACGGCCAAGACATATCGGGTGGAGATGATGCTGACCCTTGCTATTGGCAGTTAACTCGTTTACGGTGCTCTATAGTACCACTTAGTGGTATAAAGTATAGAGAAGATCTAACCACCATCTATTAGTAAGGGTAATTTAACAAGATTTATTTTGGTATTTCCTGGCTGATTCTAATTTTTTCCGCCAATGTCACTAATGTTATTTCCCATAATTAATACCTTTATACTACACATACTACTTATATATGCTATCCATAACACTAGTGAACTTTTCAGTAGTATATAATTAATCTAAACCATCAGATGTTTATCTACTAGCTAGTCATTATCAAACACTAGCTACATTAGTATAAGACACCGTAAAATAGTTCTTGTTGGAAGTAGCCCCAGATGTAGCATGGGACACACTCGTGGACCTTGGAGTCCATGCAACAGTAAGAAATCATGATCCTGGCAGGCTCATTCTCCTCCACCTCCAACCGACTACGAGCTGATGTTGATGGAGAATGCAGCACGGGGCCTAAAGTCATCGAAACAAATTAAATGGCACCTGTCTGTACGAGCTAATACAAAAAGAACTTTAGTCTATTGGAGGATAAAATTTCACCACCGAGCCATTGACTCAAACAAACGCGCATGGTTCGTAGATTGGCACTTCCAAAATTGGAATTTTATCAAGATAATGGCCATAAGTGCAAAACAAACAAGGTAAGTTCAAAGTGCTGAACTTCAGTGATTAGCAAGTGAGTCATATTTTCGGCCTTGTGGATCGAGTAGTATTATTAGCACATCAATGAACTCAATATACTTCCCACCAGATGGAGTGATTTCGGTATGATATGGCAGACCAACAAGCTGATGAAGAACATTTGTTAATTTAGCTCCTCCCCAAGTTGCTGAAATCAAGCATATATATATGTTGAGTAACAGGAACAATAAGAGAAGCTAAAGCAACTTCACGGATACATTTACCAATGGAAGTTTGATTCACTGCCGGTGCAACTGATAATCTGAGACTCGACAATGAAGCACAGTAACCATTCCCAATGCAAATCCCAACAGCGCGAACATACCTGCCAACGCCCCTGACCTTCCTACTCTTGCTCATCTCCGTCCTCCTGTTCTCCTGCACACTGATCAACTTACATCACGTCATACCAATTCAGCTCCATGAATCCACACTATGCACCATTGAAACATCAAGAAAATTACCTGTAGATGGCAGTAGCGCGCATTGATATTCTGCAGAAACCTGGGTATATATAATAATTATCTGGTTCTCTCATCTCCCAGATCGAGACAAACCATATATCGAGCACATGGCTGGTGGCAGCATAAGATAGAAAGTAAGCACGAAATTATCGACCAATAAACAAAACACAATTAGATGGAATCACACTAGTGAAGGAATAGGAACAAATTTGGGCGGTGCCTAGCCCAATTTATGAAAACTTGCTTGATGCCTACGAGAAGAATTTATATGTAGGCTCGTGAGTCGTGACTGTCGAATGGGTGTAAACAGATAAACAACAGTTTATATACGGAGGGATCGGCGATCATAATTCACACACATCCTTCCACCGTACCTCTGTGAGGGGGGACGGCGATTGCGGTAGTCCTCAATGGCAGTTTTAATATATTTCGTAGTCTTGAAAATAGTGTATATCCAGTTTCATTCCAGTAACTTGGCTGTCAGCATGTCACTAGTTTTACTGATGTGTTGTCTCATTTAATGGGAATGAAACTCTCGTTGAAGTGGCCAATTTAATTAGCCTATTAATTGGTAATTGTAAATTTTTTTTCCATTCAGGACTCCTCTGTGTAGCGACGACCGGTTCCAACAAGGCAACAATCAAGCAATATTCATTCGTGCGTGTACGGCTACTATTTAATTTCCTCGTGCAACTCATGTTAACTAGCTTCTATATATAAGGCTTCGCTGGCCCTGAATAAGAAAAAAGCTTCTATCCCATTTGCTAGCTACTCCCTCTGTCCTGAAATGTAAGGCATTAGAGGGTTCAAAAATTGTACCCAAATGTAAGGCATTTTAGAACTTTTGGATAAGTATTAAAGGAAATCGTTTAATTTTTCTTAGCTCTTAGCTACATACTTACCTTTTCTATCGCTTCCTCCCTGCTTAATTTTAGGAACAACTTTAATTATACCAGGTAAACAAAGAGCTTTCATACGGAACATGCGTATTTTGTTCTCTCCCTTAATATATCTTAGAATTGCTAGAATGCCTTACATTATAGGACGGAGGGAGTAGCTGCTTAGCCCAAGCACATCATTACTAGTGGCTATTTTAACTCCATGCGCTAACTGCTACAGGTTCTCCATGAGCATGAGCACTTTGTAGTAAGCATGCATGCATGTGCATATCCATAACAAATAATGCTAGGAATGCAAGGTATCAGCGAGTTTCCAGCCACCGAATGGAATTAGCACACCAGGCTTGATGCAGTTGCGCCAGGATCACGTATACACGTGATCATTGCCTCGCCACTACTCACTGCAAAATAGCTACACACCGTCATCCTATATGGCTACTGCACCAAATTTCTCTCGCGCATAGTCACAAAAATTCCCAGGTCGATGGAGTTGAGGAGGAAATGTAGTACGCTCCTTATAAGATGTTTAAGGGACAAAAATGATCCTGTATTCCCAGGACGAGGTTGACATTTTGCGATCGAGAAACACTGCATTCGACCCCGTCTCCCATTCCCATGGGGTCAAGTGTTGCTGGAGATGGTAGGAGCGCTTGTCAGTTGCAATAGCCATAGAGTTGCCACGAAGTTCTTGGTGTCGACATGAGGAGCAACACCTTTTCTTCCACCATTCGTCTTCGTTTCATTCCCAATGGTGGGATTGTGCTCGTCATCTCCGCAATAACTGACACTCTTTCTTGTGACGGCTTCAGCAACATTTCGGGCATTTGTCCCTTCCCTCTTCCCCTTTTATTTTATTTGAAATTTTAGCAACACCTTCTATAAATAATTTTTTCAATTTAAAAACATCTTAATTATAAGTTGGGCAAATAAATAAATAAATGATGGAATGTGTAGAAGATTTTAAAAAATAACATATGACATCTAGACAAATAAAAATATTAAATTAGTCATTCACAGAAAAAATATCTCTCCATCCATGGTAGTATCTAGCAAGTGGCCCTTCATGAATGAGCAATTATAGCTACAAGACTTGAAATTGAGCTAAAATACTAGGAGTATCTTAAGCTTCTACTCAACTAAAGTAAATTTAGCCAAATGTTTTGGGCAAAATTGAGGTCGAAATGACCTAACCACACCATGACCTAGATATTCTAACCATACATGATTGAGCTTTGTTCTATGAAGCAAACTTAAAAATGCACAAAGTATTAGCATATGCTACCTTCTATAGCCTTCAACTTCAAGAAAATGAAGTGAAAAACCTTCTACTTCTCCTTTTCTTTTTTTTTTGGAATTCAGCATCACCTCCTCTTTTTTTGTCCGCCACATATGGAGTGCGATTTTCATCGCACCTCATACAAAAGAAGATTCAATTCAAAAGATTAATTGGGGTTTCCGGAGGCGGACCGGGGAATGAACCACCCTGCTTTCTATAGGTGGATGGGATTGCGAGCTGCCCTTGGTAATGCATATTTCAGGTGTAGTCTATGTTATTGTCCGCTTCTAAAAATAATGGTGATTTTCATGAGCTGTTGACTACGTGGTTCGCCCCTAAAAATTCATTTCCAGGAGTGGGTCGGATACTACAATGCCCATCATCAATATTTGGTGCGGATGAACTTCTCAATCGCCTCTAAAAGACAGGGTGCTCCTACAAATCAGTTATGTAGTAATACTTGTCAACAATGGCGGATTTAGGGGGGTGCGGGGGGGGGGGGGGGGGGGGGGGGGCTCCCCCTTAGTACCGTCCGATCCATGGATTCCCCCCCCCCCTCCAAATTTTAGGGAGCAAGGTTGAAGACTGGGGGGCTCCAAGGTGGAAGACGACTCCATCTCCGTCCGTTGGGCCGGCCAGAGCAGCGAGCTTATAAAATTTTGGATTTTGGCCCAAGTTGTTGATGCCCAATAGTCCAAAACTAATGGCCCACCCGCATCCCCTCCATTCGCAGTTAGTCCTGCCCCCAAATTCCCCAATTGGCCGGCCAAATTCCTAGCTTGTGGGCTCGTCGCGCCGTCACGAGCTCACGGGCGCGCGGAGCCGTGGAGGGACGAGCCGGCGGTCGGCGGCAGCCGGCGCGCGGTGCCAGGACGCAGAGCTGCGGACCGCGGACGCAAGCGCGCGGCGGCACGGGTATGCGGCCGAGGGGCAGGGCCGCGGCTGTCCGGCGGCCGGCGGCGCCCTGCAGCGGCGCGGGCATGCCGCGTGCTGCCTGAGTACCGCGTGCAGCACAGTGATGGTTGGCAAGGACGCAAGGTAACTAAAGCCTGACATTTCAGCACCTGCTCCCTCCGTCCCAAATTATCAGTCGTTTTGGCTGCTTTTCTAGATATATCGATTTTGCTATGTACCTAGACATGATATATATCTAGATATATAGTAAAAACTATGCATCTAGAAAAGCCAAAACGACTAATAATTTGGGACGAAGCGAGTATTTTGCAACATATATATGTCAATGATTCAATCATTCAATTATTAAGCCATTCATATTTATCAATAATGCCTAGAATTGCAAGATGTCGAAGAGAACACTTCTCACCTATTTTTCAAGCAGTAGCAGTAGTACTCCTCTAGAGACTAATGATAACACAAGACAACCAAAAACGTCCAGGGTAGAGTTTCGTTGCTCAGATATCATCAGTGATCCTGGACTGCGCAAACCAATTGAGAAATGTACATAAGTTGCATTGAAAGAAGCTTCGGTAGGCATGATTTCTAGCCACAAGTTAAGCATCTCTAAGCTTCATGGGCAGGGTTACGATGGTGCTTCCAATATGAGAGGTGAATTTAATGGCGTGCAAAAATTGATTTGTGATGAAAATCCTTATGCCTTCTATGTGCATTGTTTTGCCCATCAATTGCAATTAGTGGTTGTCGCTGTTTCAACTTCTACTCCAGCTATTGCAGATTTTTTTTAACTATGTTCCTTTGATAGTCAATACAGTGGGTGCATCATGTATGAGAAAGGATGTATTGCTCGCAAAGCATCATGATAAATTGTTAGAAAAGGTAGAGAATTGTGAGATTGCCACCGGAAGAGGTTTGAACCAAGAAAGTAGTCTTGCTAGACCTGGAGATATTAGATGGGGCTCACATCTTAAGATATTGCTTCGTATTGTGGTGATGTGGGATGCTATTTTGGAGGTGCTTGAGATTGTGAAGAAAGATTCCATCAAACCAACATGTAATGGTGGTGCTTTTGGTTTAATTGGTAAAATAAAAAGCTTTGATTTGTGTTCATTCTGCATTTGATGATAGAGTTATTGAGCATTACGGATAATTTGTCACGTGCTTTGCAAAGAAAGGATCAAGATATTGTTGAAGCAATGCATTTGATCATGGGTGTGAAAGAACGCTTGTAGGGTATAAGAGACAATGGATGTGAGCCATTATTCAAAAGAGTGAAGTCCCTCTGACATTCTGACAATGCATTTCTACCATGTGCAACTCTGGCCAGCCCGCCCTATACTCTCTGTTATAGATAGCTCTCCCTCACACACCCATTTAAGTCTTTCTCATACAACCAGCAGCTAGCTCGAACGGCTACTGCTGGCCTAGGTTGCGTGTAATAAGCCGTCGAGGAATTGTTGAAACTAGCTGGGAATGGGAAGTATCAGCAAGTTTCCGGCTACATCAAAGTTTCAACCTCCGCTGGAGGCATGGAGGAATTGCCATCGGTTACTGCAGCGTCAGTTCAATCGTGCAGAGAACGGCAGTGCAGCTCCAAAATGAAGCTTCCCGCAGCCCAACCGCGTTGGCACTCGGCCATTGGCACGATGGCAGGCTGATGCAGCCTGCACCGGCCACCCTTCTTGCCATGTGAAATGCTCGTGGAATTGCTTTCGCATGCGCCAGCCAGCTCTGTGGCGAAGGCTTGGTTGGGGCGTGCACGTATGTCGTAGTGGCAAAGTCATGATAGATGATCCCAGCTCAGTCTCACTATAGCTCCCAATGTGTCGTGCCGGTGAATAGGCAAGGCAAAGGAACATGACGTCAAAGGTCTCAGAAAACTGATTAAACCAGGCTGCATCAGGGAGACACAAAACCGTAGGTGAAACTAGCACTATCGAAATATTGGAACAGATGAGCGTGGTTCAGAAATCGAACTTCGACGACATTACTTATTGGTTATCAAAGAATGGAGCGTGTAGATGGTGAATCATGCAAAGGAAATTTGGAACACATATAGCACTGCAAGAATGCCATCTTAACTATATTCTAAGATTTCCTATCTTTCTCCTACAAAAGTGCTAGACATGGATAAAAAAATTTAAACTCTGTAACAAACAGAACTGAATTGCGACTTATACATATACTGATTATTTGGATCCAAACGAACCAAGTTTCACGTAGTGGTGAGAACCGAGATGTCTATGGTACAGTTCAACTACCCAATTTATATGGCGCAATAATTATCAACCAATTTCAAGATAAGGTTGAAGTAAAGACTTAGGGAAAGTCTGAAGCTTAGTAGTTCTAGCTTTCTTTCTTAGTCTCTTTCTTTCTTGTTGTTGTATTAATTCCTCAGTTTCGAGGCTAAGAACTCTGGTAACGATTAGCTGTAGACATTCACTTCTAAATGTTCAAGGTTAGAATTTTCTTTTATCTAGAAAAAAAAGTAAGCCTTCATCACTCACCTCTACCGCATTCTTGTCCTTTTAGTTTTTTTTAAGAGTCTAGTCCTTTTAGTTCCGCGATCAGTTGTGGCCGGAGTAGGCCAAATTAAGTTCTAGACACGGCTAGACATTGGTTGTCTCCATTTCCACAATCTCTACGGCAACCAGTGTCAGATCTAGCTCTTTATATATGGAGGAACTACTTGAATCATGAAACTGCTGCTGCTGCTGATGCTGCGAGGACACATCACTATCTCATCAAGCTCAGCTCCTATTAGCTAGCTATAATATAGCTTAAGCACTGCACTACACGCTCCTCCAGCTGAAATTGTTATACCTTCTGCAGCATACCATTTTTCGCGAACGTGCCTCAGCATGTATTTCATTAAGAGGAAACCAATACGACCGTTACAAACCTTAATAGGCAGAGACTATTAAGGCGATTACAGAGCACCACCAAGTAAGTGGCAGGCGATCCAAACACCGAACAAGAACAGCAAGAACAACAGGGAGGAATTACACACAAACCCACAAACCTAGACATGGCCACACCTCTATGCCTGCTAAAACATACAACATAGTCAAGGATGCAAGAAGTCTATAACTCAACAAAGGTGGCAAAGCATCCACCCGACTAGTACAACCAAGGCGGCCAAGCATCCGCCTGAAGCGATGACCAACCAATGCGACGACGGCGGCAAAGCATCCATCATAGCAAGCAAGGAATCGGCGGCAAAGCATATGCAACCCGGACCATGGTGGACGAAACAAAGTGAAGGCAGGCGTAGGAGTGAAGAGCAGACGACCACCGCCAGGCCAAGCGAGAGAGGCCACAAGCAACGACATCGACAACCAGCAGAGCTTCCAAAACGACGCCACAAGGGAGGGTGCGATGCCATAGGCGCCGTCGTCGTCCGACCAACATGGTCAAGGCTTTCACCCGGAAAGCATACTGGAAAGGAGGGAATTCAATGACGCTTTCAAGAAGGTAAATGGCGCCCGAGGGCGTCGCCGTCATTGGCCCGCAAGCGGGTCCAAGGCTTTCGCTGTCGCCCTGTTCCCTCCCATTAGCTGAAGAAACCACCGCGGGACCAAAAATCACCGGCACGGCGCGGTCCAGGACAGCTCGCCGGCCGGCACCCCGCCGCAGAGGGCCAGCGGCAGGGGGCAGCCAGCGGATTCGCTACCATGTAGGCATGGACTCAGTTACCTAGACATCACTTTCCACTGATTCGCTACCATCATCTCTTAGACACTACATCAGACATTGATGTGACCAGGTCAAGATATCTGGTGGAGATGATGGACGCTGGCCTTTGCCATTATTTGCAGCAGCCTCAGATCTGGCATGGGACACACTCGTGGAGCTTGGAGGCCATGCAACGGTAGGAAATCATGATCCTGGCAGGCTCTTTCTCCTCCACCTCCAACTGACTATGAGCGGACCTCCTGGTCACCTGTTGGCTCTTCTGGCCTACTCTTCCTACATGTCAGCTAGCTAGCTCCACCATGAGACCCCTCAACTAATCAATTACATACACCAAAGTGTGTGGAATGGGAAGTATATGTCAGCAAGACAACTATTTGAGTGGAAACTCAATTAACCAACTCATACGTAGCAACAGATTGGAGAAAGTTAATATCCTAGTTGGTGGTGAATTTTTTGACACTTTGTAAGCCAAATCGACAGGGAAAGTATATATTATCCTCTCGGTTATCATAAAACATATTGGGGAAAATCAAGAAACACATGGAAAAAATGAATTTCCCTATTCGTTGTGGTAAGCGCATTATCCAGTAGTGGATGTTCATGAACTATGAACTAAGTAGACCTTCAAGAGAATGGTGTCTGTCTGTCTGATGGTAAGAAATCCATTTAATTGCTATCCCAATAAGATTTAAGAACAGGTGTTGTGAGGAAGCAAAGATTCCAAAACTGCAGCCAGTCAATGCGTTGGTGATATTTTTTTTAATGTGTTGGTGAAATATAAATAAGTCTGTGTTGGCGCTAAAAGTCGGCCGGGAATCGGCCGATGAACCTCAGCGTCGGACACACGACCCGGGAGAATCTGCTTAACTCCTGTTCGGGTGATTGCCCTGGTGCGGTTCGCGCGGCGTGCCAGTCAATCTGACCTGTTGATTGACAAGGAAAGAAACGTATTAAATCCCGGGGTTTCGATCGGCTAAAGTTCCGATCTGTCCCGAAAAGCGTATCAGCGAATCGGCCGATTTGCTATGAAGAAGACCGGCTATAGATTGGCCGATAATCACGTAGCGATTGCAGAGAAACTATTGGAGTAACTTAAACAATCGCTACAGATGCAACACTCGAAATAGATCTAATCAGCTATATGATGATAAACAAGGAAAAATAATGATAAAGCCGACAGTTCGATCTCAAGCTGGATAACTGGTGATAAAACTAGGACAATAGGTAAAACCTATAATTCTAGTAAATATCGATAACTGGTGAATAAATCTAAACGAAACAACGGCGATGTGCCCGAAGTTAAAGCTTAGATGTTATTCGATAAACGGAACCTACCAATTGGCCGGAGATCGTGTCGATGCAGCCCTGCCAATCCGTACGAACTCGTGAAAGAAAAAGATGTATTGGCGAAGTCGCCGACTTGAAAGTAAAGTACGATGAAAAAGTAGATTGTTTGTATTGATTGATGTATATCTTCTACAAAACCCTAACTGCTTCTATTTATACCCTAGGACTAAGACTCCTGATCTATTACGATGCGTTACAAACTTGATTTAAATATAAACTACTATATCTATAAGACTTTCCTAAAGGAAACGGGGTCTCGCAGAATCTTCTGCTGCCATCTCCTAGTCCAATCCGGACTCCTTCCATTGCTCCTCGACCGAGTTGGCGTCGTTCTTTGACCAACGTCAGGTCATCTTTGACTGGGATCCTCTGTTGGGATTCCATTGGCTTCATCCCCTATCTGTTGGCGCAAGCCCACATTGGCCCAAACGCTCTAGCCTTTCAATCGGCCGACCCCCACCAACTCCATTCGCCAATCGCACGAAACACTGCAGCGCAATCGGCCGATTCCTAACTGTAGCGTCAATCGGCCGATTCCCAGCTGTAGCCTTTAAATCTGCTGCATCGGCCAATCTCTTCCTTTCCTGACGCCGATTCAACACGTGTCAAAATCTGGCGTCAACACATGCCCCCCAGTTTCGGAGTAAAACATGACTTTTACTTCGAAATTCTTTTTTAATCTCTCCTCCAAAACAAACGTGGAAAAAATCTCCTTCCGTTTCACGGTCTTCTACATGATGGTTGCAATCTTTTTGAACTGAGCGCCTAAGACAACTGTTCCCCTGGAATTCGTGTAGACGGCGCGGCAAAAATCCTACCTTTACCCCTTCTCTCTCGGACTGTCTTTAAATACTGGCGTTCTCCGCCGCTTCTTCTCCACGAGCTTAGTAATTTCCTCCCCAGCGAATCACTTTCTATCTTCTCCCATCGCCCTCTTGGTTTCCAACCGCATTCTCCGGCGATCCTTCTTTCGTCTACATTCCGCTTCATTCCTTCAATGGCGGCACCATCAACAACTCCATCAGCCACGGAGGCTCCGCCAGCAACTCCATCGGCGACGGCGGTTCCATCAGCAATTCCATTGGCGACGATGAGCTTCATCCCGGAGGTAAACATCCGAAACTTTCCCCTTTTACTTTTTACCGCCCATGCACCTTTTAGATCTATTCTCAGTTCCTCCCTTTTTACCTTTTTTAGGCAGTCAGACACCAAATCACAATTCCCCTTGCCGAAGCTCCTGGTCTCGTCATTTTAGGCCCTATGGGGAATCCAGACCCGACTGATCTGATTAACTTAGAAACCCATAGAATCCCTTTCAAGCAATCATCTATGAATTTGGTTTCAGTGGTCAGGCACCTTTAGATCTTGGCTGAATGAAACCCCCGGCTGGAAAGAGTGGTACCAAAGAATGGCCAATTCTAAGAGAGTTTAATGGGATGAATTAAAAATCGGCCAGTGCATCAATCTCTCTTTGTCCCAGATGGAGAAGAATGAACCCCTGGTAATAGCAGCCTCCTATTTCTGGTCTGACGCGCTCAACGTGTTTCTCTTTGGGCACGGACCCATGACCCCAACTCTGGCCGATGTCCTGATGCTGACCGACCTCGACATTTCCTCCCCTGATACACCCTTTGATTATCTGATCAAGCCGACCCATCGGCTAGAGACGAAAGGAATCGGCGGGTGGAAAGGGTATATCAACAGAAACATGAGGACCGGGACGATTTTGGAGAGAGAACATTCAGCGTTCTTGATGATGTGGCTTGAGAAGCACCTCTTCTGCGGCAGAGCGGTTGGCCCTTCTTCCAATACAGAAGCTCTGACCAAAGCCCTGTCAAGAGGATCCGTCATCCCTCTCGGGAAGCATGTGCTAGGATCGGCCTACCACATGATGCACCAGATCAGCGTCAAACTGTCAAAGGGAGAGCCGATTGGTAACCCTGGTGGCCCCTGATGGTTTACCACCCTCTGGCTCAACTTGTACATGAGCAAAATCTCCTTGCAGCAGATAGAGACCAAGACATTCCGCAACATCGATTCAGAGGAGAACCGCACAGTACGACGACGGTGCACCTCTTTCGGCGAAGCGGCATCAGCTTTTCCTGGTTGTCAGTTCACCGCCACCCAAACAGCCGAGTATTTCAGATGTTTTTACAACGGCTTTAGTGGAGAAACCACCAGTTGGTACCCGTACCAGAGAACAGAGCCACTTTTTGAGCTTCCCTTCTGCTATGACTCGACGTCCAACTCCTTTGATAATGATCTCATGGACGCCTTGATCAAACCAGGAATCATACCGGCGAACTTCTTCTCTGGGAAAGACTCCCCAACTTATGAGTTTTACAACCCATCAGTTGCAGCACGACAGTTCGTCCTTGGTCAGCTGCCGATTCAAGTTTATTTTGCCGGCCGCGCAAAATTCCGAGATGAGCTCACTAAGGGCCTCGACTACAGTCGGCTGTGCAACTTAGTGCCAGACTACAGTACCATTGATCTAAGCAATTGGATAGTGGCGCCTTTTGCTGTCCAACAATTCAAGTTATGGTGGGCAGAATGGAAGCGGCATCTCTTTTGTGCATCTCCTTCAACATATTGCAATGATCTGGATCCTGACAACATCGACTCAAATGCAGCGGTACTGCCCTTTTCCCGGCCGATTTCGATGTTATTCCTTTTTATGCTACAAATTTGCCGCTAACTCTCATTTCCCTTTTCAGTCCGAAAGTCGACTTCCCCCGACGCGGAGCCGAAGTGGTAGGCTCATAGAGAATAGCCGCCCATACACACCATTCCCACTCATCGACTACCATGCCCCCCGAGGTGATATGAGAACGATGCGATTCCCGCTCCGGCCCCACACGAGGAACCATCGAAGTATAGAACCCATGGAACTAGTTCAACGACAGTGATTTCCGGTCCACAATGCTGAGCCACGAAATCGGCCATGACTTGACCCTTGACAGCTTTGGCCGATTTGTACCTTAGGTCAAACTCTGACAGAGCCAGGATCCACTTTCCAATCCGTCCTTTCAAAATCAGCAATGATAGCATGTACTTCACCACGTCATCCTTGCATACGACTACGCACTCTACCGATAACAAGTAGTGCCTGAGCTTGGTACACGAGAAATATAGACATAGGCACAGCCTTCCACCGGGGAGTATCTCGTTTCGGCGTCCAGGAGTTTTCTGCTGACATAATATATTACCCGTTCTTTTCCTTCGAACTCCTGTGCTAGCGCCGATCCGATAGCCCGCTCGTCGGCCGATAAGTATAGTTTGAATGGCTTGTCAGCCTGTGGCGGGACTAATACATGTGGTGAAATTAGATATTGCTTGATGTCTTCTAACGCCTTGCATTGTTCTTCTCCCCACACGAATTCCTGATCGGGTTTCAATTTCAACAAAGGAGTGAAAGCTTGAATACGCTCGGATAAGTTGGATATGAATCTTCTGATAAAGTTGACCTTGCCGATCAGGGACTGCAGCTCAGTTTTATTCTGCGGGGCCACAACCTTGTTGATGGCAGCTATGGTCTTCCGGTTGACTTCTATCCCGCGCTCATGGACCATGAATCCTTAGAATTGTCCGGCCGACACACCGAATGCACACTTATTCGGATTCATTTTCAACCCATGCTTCCTTGTGCACTCCAACACCTCTCGTAAATCGGCCAGATGTTCTTGATGACCTTTTGACTTGACCACAACATCGTCGATGTAGATTTCTACCAATACGCCAATAAGCTTCTGAAAGATATAATTCATAACCCGTTGGTATGTAGCGCCGGCGTTCTTTAATCCAAAGGTCATTACCACCCACTCGAATAAACCGAGGTGGCCCGGACACCTGAAAGCCGTTTTCGAAATATCCTCTTCGGCCATTAATATTTGATTGTACCCAGCATTACTGTATATGAAACTGATGACTTTATGTCATGCGGCGGCATCTATCAAAACATCGGCTGTCGGCATTGGATACCCGTCCATCGGTGTAGCCTGATTTAGGTTCCTGAAGTCGATGCATACGCGCAACTTTCCATTTTTCTTGTATACTGGTACAATATTAGAAATCCACTCGGCGTAACGGCACTGCCGAATAAATTTCGCTTCAATCAGTCTTGTAATCTCGGCCTTTATATCAGGTAGAATTTTAGGGTTGCATCGTCGTGCAGGCTGCTGATACGGCCGATATCCTGGTTTTATGGGCAACCGGTGTTCGACAATGGACCGGTCTAGACTAGGCATCTCATGGTATTCCCAGGCAAAACAATCTTTAAACTCTTTTAATAAACTTGTCAATTTATACTTGTACTCGGGATCCAAGCTAGCACTAATATACGTCGGCCTTGGCTTGCTACCATCTCCTAAATCCACCATCTCCAATGAATCGGCCGACGTAAATCCATGCCCAAGTTTCCCGTCTTCCTGGAGGAACTAATCCATCTAGTCTGAATCCTCAGAGCCGACTGCTCGGATCGGCTGTAGGCCAAAATTGGACACTTTCACGAAATCGGTGTCCCAAGTTCTACCGGATATACACTTGACGTGTTCGCAGCTCCACTTTTGCGTATCGGCCGCAGCAACACTGTAGGCGGAATCGGCGGTGACTATCTCGGTATTGTCGCCGACCCACTGTACAAGGCATTGGTGCATTGTAGACGGGACGCAGCAATTCGCGTGTATCCAATCGCGACCGAGCAACATGTTGTAGGACCCTTTGCCATTAATAATAAAAAAGGTAGTGGGAAGGGTCTTACGGCCGATAGTGAGGTCGACGCAGAGCGTTCCGTGGGCGGGAGACACGTTGCCTTCGAAGTGTTTGAGCATCATATCCGTCTTGGTCAGATCTTCGTCACTTTTGCCCAACTTCCGGAACATGTCATACGGCATGATGTTGACCGCAGCGCCTCCGTCTACTAATAGCCTGGTGACAGGTCATCCGTTAACGTGTCCTTTGAGGAATAGAGCCTTGAGATGTTGTCGTTTTTCGTCTTCCGGTTTCTCAAAAGTGGCTGTCATTAGCTCCAAAACCAATTGCGCCATCTGCTCCTCCATCCTTGTTGCGTCGTCTCGATCGGCGGGCGCCATGAACTCCATCGGCAAGATGAACACCATGTTGACGTCAGCTGCCGATTCTTGATTGTCGCCCTCCTCATTGTTGTTTCTGCTCTTCCTCTTGTTGTTCCCATTGGCGCAGACGTTGGATCCTTCATTTTTGAGATTTGGACAGTCCATCAGGGCACCATCTGGGGTTCACCGGTTTGGCCGGCGGTTTGGCACGCACCTAGTCTGGTTCCCGTCCTAGGGGGTTCTCATCTGACACCCTAGCGTTGGCCATTTGTTCTAGCCGATTGTGTGCGCTGGCTCTGCCCCCTAGTCGCTTCTGCTGGTTGATCCTGCCCTTCAGCCGATCATACTGTTCGAACCTGTCCCTTGGCCGGTCATAGCAGTCAACTCTGCCCCCCAGCCGATCATGCACTGAAAGGCGTCGATCCTCTTGTTCGCGCCAGTTCCTTCTAATTGGCTCTGATCCTCTGTCTCTAGAGCGCGACCACTTGAGCGGGCGATCGTTGCGATATGGTCCGCTGCACTCGGGGCAATTATCAGCTGATGGTAATCTGATGTTATTTTCCCAGCAGTGGATGAAGAACGGGCATCGCCAATGATCTTCGTGTCGGCCTATCATCTCTTCGCGGTGTCTCGATCTTTCCTGCTACCGCTGATATTTGTTGAGTAAGAATTGGGAGGTGACGGGTCTACGCGATCGCTCTGATCCTTCACCCTCGTCTTCAAGCCGCCTTTTCCCTTTGACATCGTCTATCGTAGCCTGATTTCTGGGGTCTATGGCGCCGCTTGTTTTGGCCGATTCCGACGTCAGCACCTTGATTTGAAGCGAGTTTTTTCCCGTATCAACCATGTTAGCTGGGAAAGGATGCTGATCAATTTTCATCGGCTTTACTAGCTTCACCGGGACTTTGAATTTGAGTCTGCCTTGCTCAATGGCCGACTGTATCTGCTGATGGAAAATTTTGCACTCATTTGTGTCGTGAGACGTGACCTTGTGCCACTTGCAATATTTCATATTTTTGAGCTGTTCGGCCGACGGAATGGTGTGGTAAGGTGAGAGCTTGATCTGCCCCTCTTGGAGAAGTGATTCGAAGATTTTGTCGGCCTTTGACGTGTCAAAACCGAACGCCTCTGGTTCTTTCTTCCCGAAAGGGCACGATATCGTCTTCTTCCCTTTGACCCATTCTGCTAGGCCGATTTCCTCTTCTTCTTCAGATTCAGATCCTTCTAAATATGCCACCTTTTTCTGAAAATTCCTCCGCTGATCAAACGGACGTACTTCTTGACCGGCCAATCGGTGAACGATCTGACTTAAACTTTCAAACTCTTGTGAGGCGTACCTCTCCTTGATGTGTGGCAGGAGACCTTGGAAGGCGATATCGGCCAGCTGAGCGTCGGTCAGGGCTAGGGTATAGCATTTGTTTCTGACCTCTCTGAACCTCTGTACGTAATTAGTTACTGGATCGTCGCTCCTCTGCCTGAGGCCGGTCAGATCTGAAAGCTTCATCTCGTGGACTCCCGCGTAGAAGTACTTATGGAATTGTTTCTCCAGATCGGCCCAAGTAATGATGGAGTTGGGTGGTAGGGTAGTGAACCACTGGAAGGCCGACCCAGATAGAGACGACGAGAACAGATGCACCCGCAGAGCATCTTGTGTGGCGGCCTCCCCGCACTGGATGATGAATCTATTCACGTGCTCCACAGTTGAGGTGTCATCCAGTCCCGAAAACTTGGTGAAGTCAGGAACTTTGTATCGATGGGGAAACGGCAGTAGATCGTAGGCAGGTGGGTATGGTGTTTTGTACGTATAGGTTTGTACCTTCGGCTTTAACCCGAATTGGTCTTGAATCACCTCTGCTATCCTTGCTGTCCAATCCACTTGTTGTTGATGAACAACTGGTTGGGGGATCGGCACATGTTGGTGGATCGGCGGTGGGACGGCCGGGTGATGGATCAAAGCGTGTGGCGGATTTTGCGGCAGCGTGGCCGACTGAGCGGTTGATAGCTGGTGGCGTAGCGAATCTGCTGTCCCATCGTACAGCATCATCGGCGCCGCGCTTCTGAGTGTTTCCGCAGCATCTGTCCCCCTGCCGATTTCTGACGTGGCTGGTTGATACTGAGGGACCGTCGGCCGGACAGCCGATTGGAACGGTGCCTGGATCGGAGAGCCTCCATGACCGGCTGACTGGTCCAGAACAGCCGCCGTTGCTGGTGCCCCCCAAGGTACTGAGTTTGAGGGCAGTTATTGCACGGAAGAAATCTGGGCAGGATGAGGCGGCGCTTGTGACCGAAAGCATGGCGCACCGTTATATCCTGGAGGCATTGAAGGCAATGAAGTGCTGTATTCTCCGTGTTGTGTCGATATCGGCTGAGGAGCCGAGTGAGACGTGCCTGGTAAGCTTCTGACTGGAGCTACAATAGGTGGGGCGTATGCTGGCCCCTGATATCCCTGAGCTACTCCGCTAGCCAGAGAACTGATGACAGCATTGTATACCGTGTTGGTCATTACTGAGGATTGGTCGATGAAAGCCTGATAAACGGACTGTTGAATCATATCGGACATCTTGCCCGAGTCCTCAGCGATGGTGATCTGGCGGGGAATTGGAAGAGGAGCTTTCTTGACGGTCTCCCCGCTTCTGGTACGACTGAAAGATTGCAGGTATACCTTTTTGTAATCTTCTAAGTGTCTTGCCAGTTCTTCTTTCTGGTCGTCCTTGAGATCTGCCTCCGTAACCTCAATGATGTTGTTCTAAGAGATTTCGGTGGTCTTTGACATGTTGGATATTGAGGTGGTCCCACCGGGCATGCCAAAAGTGTGTTGGCGCTAAAAGTCGGCCGGGAATCGGCCGATGACCCTCAGCGTCGGACACACGACCCGGGAGAATCTGCTTAACTCCTGTTCGGGTGATTGCCCTGGTGCGGTTCGCGCGGCGTGCCAGTCAATCTGACCTGTTGATTGACAAGGAAAGAAACGTATTAAATCCCGGGGTTTCGATCGGCTAAAGTTCCGATCTGTCCCGAAAAGCGTATCAGCGAATCGGCCGATTTGCTATGAAGATGACCGGCTATAGATTAGCCGATAATCACGTCAGGTCATCTTTGACTGGGATCCTCTGTTGGGATTCCATTGGCTTCATCCCCTATCTGTTGGCGCAAGCCCACATTGGCCCAAACGCTCTAGCCTTTCAATCGGCCGACCCCCACCAACTCCATTCGCCAATCGCACGAAACACTGCAGCGCCAATCGGCCGATTCCTAACTGTAGCGTCAATCGGCCGATTCCCAGCTGTAGCCTTTAAATCTGCTGCATCGGCCAATCTCTTCCTTTCCTGACGCCGATTCAACACGTGTCAAAATCTGGCGTCAACACATGCCCCCCAGTTTCGGAGTAAAACATGACTTTTACTTCGAAATTCTTTCTTAATCTCTCCTCCAAAACAGGTGTTGTGAGGAAGCAAAGATTCCAAAACTGCAGCCAGTCAATGCGTTGGTGATATTTTTTTTAATGTGTTGGTGAAATATAAATAAGTCTGTAACACACATGCCATGATTTAAGTTGATGTACTGAGAAGTTATGGGGACATATATGGTTTGTAACTTATTCACCGTAAGTTATAATAGCAGGATCAAACTGAATGAAATTTAGTCCTTCCATTGAGTCTTATGTAAACACACATATTATGAATCCAACTAACAAGTTCCATATATAGTGCTGAATCTCCTTTCAATAATGTGAAGTCTGATGCCGACTTCTATTGAAATAAGCTTAACATGCTGAAAACCTAGTAAGTCCATTCTGAATTGAACTTGTTATTTTTGGTGCAAAATTTCTTAAGTGCGGTTCAAAAATGCAATTCCTTTATTTTCCATTGATGTGTCAATGACATCTTAGGCCCACATAGGTCGACAACAGTAGTATAAGATGTCATGAAAAATAGCGAAGGCAGAAAATAAATTGTTGCTGTTTTCTTGGTAGCCACCGCACTTGTACGTTCTCATGTTTACATCAGTATGAAGCAATGACAATGGAGTACACCTACAGTGCAATACTTATGCAATTGAAGAGCGAGGTTAGAATCATATCACATTTATTGCAGCTGCCGCGGGCGAGCTAGCATAATGGTTTACTACCACCCCATCTTGTCTTTCTCGTATCACCGGCCTCTATGTAAGTTTCTCCTCCTATCTAGCCATCTACATGCTGCTTGTGCAATGTGCTACTATCCAATTGGTTCTGCTCCAGCATTATTGCATCGTGTACATGATGCATGAGCGTCTCGAGTACTAATTCAAACCAGCTAGGAATAGGAAGTATCAGCAAGCTTCAAGCCACACAGATTGTACTTGTGAGAAAACTACTGACGCTACAGAGGATTTTGACGAATGGCTGCTAGACTCCAAGATAGACACAACAACTCCTAAATTAAAAAACCACTGCCGACATTCTAAAATGAGTCTTTAGGCTGCCATTGTCATGGCGGCTCAAGGAGTTAGCGCTGGGCCATCTCTGTAGTGCTCGTGGAACAGGCACTAGCAGCATGCGGTGTCTTGCTCGGTAGGGGTGCAGTTCAAGCTGTATGATCCAGACACGGGCCTCGGTTCTTTCAGCATTCAAGTGCCAGATTTGTTTCCCCAGCAGATTCCGTAAAAATTAAGTGTGTCAGATCAGTTGGACGAGGTCCTTAAATGGAACGGCAGCGTTATACATGATAATCAAGGAACAAAGCACCTACACCGTGAATCATATGCGGAAACTAAGCACCACGTATCATATATGTATAAGTATGACTGAATGAATAGCATGATCTCAAGCTGTTGTTTATTGATAATTGTATTGTTTTTCCCTTCAGGGGTCTGTAGCAACCAGTACAGTTCCACACGAGATAGCGCGTACTGACGAGCTCTATGTATATAAGTTCATCCCGTTGCTAGCCCAAGCCATGCTCTGCTAGTGGCTATTTTAACTCCGGTGAGCTACATGCTTCAGCTTCTCATTAGTACTAATCAGGCATTGGTGATCATGTCTGCCCATAGCCCCATACATACACAATTACACATCCATAAGAAACAACTAGCTAGCTAGGAATGCAAGGTATCAGCGAGTTTTCAGCCACCAAATGAAACCCATATAGCAAGTTCAGGTTCCAGGTACGAGTGGTGCGCTTGAAGAATGGCTGCTACTCTCCATGCTCGATGCAACTGCAGCAGGACCATGTACACGCGCGGCTGTTGCCTCGCCACTACTCGCGGCAAAACTGCTACACCTTCATCCTCTGTGGTCACTGCACCAAATTTCTCTCCCGTCATTCCCGGCGGATTGGCATGGCTGGAGTCTGTGGGTCTGGAGCTGGTACGCAGAGCTGCAAAGGATGCATTTTGACCTCGTAGCCTGGCCGGTTGCAGCTTATAGCATAGCCATTAGCATAGCATAATTGTTTTCGGTTTATTATCACTTTAATTATGATTTTTGAAGCTCCATCCTAGTTCATTTCTCTATATATGCTCTACTTTTATTTGTCTACGCCTGCTTTGTTAGTGCATTATACTATGTATACTTGATGTATTCTTATAGTAGTGGTATGTTCGCCATAAGTGAGTTCTAATCCTGGATCCGCCACTCATGCGTAGTAAGTGCAAACTAAAATAGGCTCATTTTTAGTGTCTTTAATTTTCCATCACTTTTAGTACCACCCAGTACTAATGTGGCTGGATGCTTTAGTACCAGGTGGTAACACCACCGGGTACTAAAAGGTCAGACCTTTTAGTACCGAGTGATGTTACCACCCGGTACTGAAGAATTCCATAGGCTTCGGTCCACCTCAAAAATACCGGTATGAACTAGACCCGGTACTAATACTAGGTCTTCTTCATGCCGGTATTTTAAGGTGGATCTTTGACGTGTTTTCTAATAGTGTCCCTTAGCCATTACAAAGATGTGTTCTGCTACAAGAGGGGTTAAGACTTCCGGTGGAGATGACGGTAGCTCGAGTGAGGATGTTTCACACTTCTTATCTTGCTTCAGTTTTGAAACAAAGAAAATGATATATAAAAGAAGAAGCAAAGCGTGTTGACAAATAAATGGAAAAATTAAAAGAGAACAACGGGAAAAAAAATAAATGTGTTAAATCCAAGCAACATGTTCGAAAATGCTGGATTTCCTTTAGGCAACATGAAGTTCCGGCTTATATTAAAAAAAGGCTGAAAACTTAGTGACTGCCAAGTTCATTATAAATTGATACCAGAACAAAGCCTTTGTACTTATACCAGTACAAAGCCTTTGTGTAGCTCTATTGTTGTTACAAAAGGTATTGCATTGCCACTGCATTTCTTGGATCTCATGTTTATATTAGTATCAAGTAATGGCAACATTAGTTGTGGAGTACATCTGCCACAGTTGCTAAATTCTACTATTATGCGTACGGGTGATTCTTAGGTGCACCTCCAATCCTCTCTAGTTCAAATATTTGTGCTACTTCTTCAAAATGAGATTTCATTTTAGAAAAGTAGCACAAATATTCGAATTAAGGAGTGTTGGAGGTGCACCTAATGATCACTAATTTACACCTCTAATTATGCATATTAGTTTCAACATTGTTGCATGTATTCATTCGTGTACGATGAAGGGATGAATCATATTTTTTCTGTTGTAGCTTCACCCCTTATGACTTCTATTGCTACCAACGTTAACGAAGTATACCAGAGATTTTTTTTAGATTATGGAAAAAGTTCCGACCTTTGATCATTCACATGCGAAACGACTGTACAGCCAAATACCAGAGACAAGTATTTCAGTCATCGACCACCAAAGAGTTTTACACATGAATCATCTGCCGAGTCATAACAATCATCCATTCCTCCCCACCTATCAATTGGACTCCGCATTCCAGTAAAGCCCTACAATACACGAGTGCCGTCGACCAAGATACGAGTGGATACTTAGAGTGGACGGTTGAGTATCCAGCGTCTGAACATGGCAAAACATCTCTCCGGCTCGTACTCTGGTGCCGTATGCCCAGCACCCTGCAATTCGATCCAAATCCATTCCAATGCGACAGTCAGTAACATGGTATCTGACGAAACTGAAGCTGAAATCAACAGATCAATCGCGCGTGCTCTACTACCTTGATTGTCGCGAATGTCATGTTGTTTGAATAGCTTATCGTGAACCTGGAAATCAAGAAAGGAAAGAATGAATGAATCATCCACCATGAAGACAAAAAAAAGAATAGAACATTTGGTCAGAACGAATCAGTCCATCAGTGAAGTCAGTTATTAGCTAAAACAAGCAGAGAGACGGATAGATGAGGGATATATGAGGGCGGAGAAAGACCCACCCGGCGGATTGGCCGCCTAGATGCCACGCCCTCCAGTCGTCAACGATGGAGAAGTTAAGCGACCTGACCCACGCCTGCGTTCCCAGGTGCGGCACCAGCAGGTCATGGTCGCCGCTGCAACCATGACAAAAAAAAAGGTCATACGCCATTCCATGTCATCAGACGATGGCACTCCTTAATTAACAGGAGCAGAGAGATCGTATTACCTGTAGACCAGCGCGCGGTAACCTCTGGACGTCAGGTTCCGGTGGTACTTGATGACACTGCCGAGATCCCCTGTGTAGGGCAACTCTTTATCGTGGCATCTCACCCACTCGTCCACAGTTCCCTGATCAGTTCGTGGCATCTCAGTACTCACATCGAAATGAAATCAACCTGTGGAATTGTCACCTTGATCGGAGTATGTAGCATAGGTAGCTCACCTTCTTGATCCCAAGAGCTTCTCGGGTGCGTTTATCGTTCGCCCAAAAGTACGACAGGTAGTAGCCGTAAGTCTGCATAAACAGTTATTAGAATGAATGCACGGAATAGAAATAGATTGTCATTTTGCTGCACTGAGCAGAGGTGCTTCAGAGATGCAGACTCACAATGCAGCCAAATGGGGGTCGAGCTGGGGGGTGCTTCAGCTGCCCTGTTTCCAATTCCTCCCCAAGAATCCTTCTACCATCTGAGCCGTCCGTCTTGCTGTTAGCATATGGTACAGCAGATGCGTAGACGCACTTGTCCAGCAGAACCTGGGCCTTCTCAACTTCATCGACGAGCTGCATTGCATGAGGGCAGTTGAATTGAATCGTCAGTAAGTCATCTGGAACTATCAATAACTGGCAACCGAAATCAATTGAAGCATGTATATGTGCCTCCTCATCTCAGAGGAATTCAGAGGTACGAAACGTCCATTTAGAACAAGTGAAGAACTGTTCTTACATCACTGAAAGTATTCAGAGCCTGAGCACAGAGCGCATTTCCAGCATTTCCAGGGTTAATGTAGTCCTGTCCTTGGCAATGCCTCAGTATTGTCTACATACAGATAAAAGAACATCGATTACAAAAACAGAAATGCATTGCGACATGTATCAGTGGTTTCACACTTAAACTACAATAAAATTGTATGCAGATGGTAGTGGCTGAACTAGATGAGATTAGTTAATTACCTCATAGAGTTGATCTGAAATAATACCAAATCCATGAGCATAAGGCACTCTATAGCTAAAATCAATAATTTCTCCTGTGCTCGGGTTACCCACTAGATAGCCCTATTAAGAGGATCGAGACAAAATGAACCAGCATGTAAGGTTATATCAGTGTGTAGAATATATAAAAGTTGCACGGTATGTTTTGGTGTAGTTGCAATTGTTCAAGCTCAGAAATTTCGTAGAGAGATAGCCTTTTCGTTTTTTTTTTGGAAAAAAAAGTCTGATGGATACCTTGAGATTAGGAAGGGTCCTTCCTGCTTCAATACCTAAAGAGGATCAAGTGCAGCAGGTAGCTGATTACTACTTGTCTTTATTTTAACAAATGGCACAAAACAATGACAATTTCACTGAATAAAGCAAAAATTAGGACATGGATTATTCCACAAAGCTGTCCACATATCCTGTAAATTGCCAATTATTATATATAGCAAAGACTGACAATCAATACCTTCTGAAATAATCTGCGCAAGAAAAGGCGCAATTTTTCCAGCGTAGGAGTCTCCACCAATATAGAAAGGATTCGCGAGGAACTCAGGATGGTCATTAAACCACTGGATGACGGTGGAACATACCAAAAAAACAGCATAGACATTAAGAAGAATACAATTAATTTGTGTTTGTATGAACTGCACCACGATATTTGTGCTAATTTGATTAATGAAAAGCAAGGAGTTTATACAGTACCTTGATAAGGAAATCATATAGTTGCAGTGTGGATGAGATGTCTCCAACATCATAGCCTTTAGGATCTCTGGAGAAGGAAAACCCAGCCCCAACCGGCGAATCAACAAATAGGATATGTGACACCTGCGTGAGCAGAGTGAGTGGTCTAAGAATCAAATGGTGCTACTCCATTGCACTGAAGATGAACAAGCATGTAGCCAGAAAAATGTGGTAACCTGATTGATTCACCAGCTACAATTGTAAACTGGATATGACTAATATTTAACGCGATATATGGATACTTCCTCCATTTTTATTTACATGTCGTATTAAGTTTATCCTAAGTCAAAGTTAGCTAGTTTTGACCAAGTCTATAGAAGAATATAGCAACAATTATACTATCCAACATATGCACTGGATTCAATGAAACAAATTTGATATTGTAAATGTTATTATTTTTTCTATAAATTTGGTCAAAGTTAGCCAAGTTTGACTTAGGACAAACCTAATATGATACGTAAATAAAAATAGTGGGAGTACAATTTTAAACCAGATAAATACTTGAGAATTTTGGCTCAAAGAATAAAATGCTATGGAGATTCAGATAGATAGTGCAGCCATTAGCTCTTTGATTATGTGCAGCATTAATGTAGCTAAGGTGAATGGCTGACCGTGCTTCCGAGACGAGAATATGCCAAGAAAACTAGAACGAAATCAAGGAAAATTTTCTCAGAAAGGGACACATGCATCATCAAAAGTTGTATGAACCATTTTATCTATGTGGATGTATCGACCCAACCTCAAGATTCTACCATACCGCTCCCTCAATTTTTTTGTGATGTTTTCAGTTTTGAATGTCTCCAAGGTATAACTTGAAGAGTCCGTTTTTATGCCTAGTATGAACTAAAATTATAAGATTATAAGAGTAGTTTAATAAAAGATAAATCTGTATAGAAATTATTACAATCCACCCAATCTATAGAGAGAATACTAACTAGGCATAAAACTTTATAGCCAGTTTTTCTACTCTCTCAAATTCTAACTTTGGGCAGGACATCCATGGATCGCCAAACCTTTTTTTTTTCTTTTTGAAAAACAACCAAGCTTTACAAAAATAATAATCGGACTATATTCAGAGAGTACAAAACAATAGAGAATTCGAGAGGATAAGGTGAGCACATCACCTCATCTTAGTTTGTCACTACATATTTTAAAGACAGGATGAGAACCCCCTTTTCACCTAGATAGAACTGAGAAGCAAATTCAAAACTGAAGAGAGTAGCTGAAAAGAAAGGACGGAGCAGAGCACCTTGGCCCATGAGTTTTGGTTGTATCGCAGGCGCGGCATCGTGCCGTCGTAGGGCTCAACGACGAACCTGATGGGACCTGCGGGAGCAATCATCATCAGTTGCATCGAGGCATGGATTGATGATGCGTGGGTGTCTGGGTGTGGAAACTAATTAAGATGATTGTGTGCTGTGTGGCATGGTGCGGTACCTACCGATCTCGTAGGCGAGGCCGCTGAAGACGGAGCAGCGGTCGCCGCCGGTGAGCCAGAGGAGGAAAGAGGCGGCGGCGGCGCCGGACTCGGACTGGACGAAGTAGTAGAAGAGCTCGGCGCCGTTCTGCCTGTCCACCTCCACGTACCTTGTTGCATAGAGCATTCGGTTTCAGTCTACTTAGAGCTTCAGAGCGGCAGGAGCCCTGTTTCGAGGAACAGAGGCAACGGCGATAGTAGGAGGAGGAGGAGGAGGAGGAGGAGGAGGAGGAAGAAGAAGAAGAAGAAGAACGCACCCTGTTTCGAGGTGGAAGGGGAGGGGCCCGTCGAAGCCAGGGAGGCTGGTCACCACCCGCCCGGAGCCGGAGCCGGAGGCGGAGGACGCGCAGGCGGCGAGCAGGAAGACGACGAGGAAGCAACGGGAGCAGAGGCGGCGATGGCAGAGCGAGCGGGGTCCGGCTGGCCGGAGGAGGCGCGGCCGCGGCCCCGGCCCTGCCGCCGTCGTCGTCATCGATCAGGTACCAGGCGTGCTCGCAGTCCCAGTTGCCGTGGTGGAGCAACGGTGGGTCATGGAAGCACGGATGTCCTGGGTATTTGTTGCCGCGAGGATGAACGGATGGATGAACGACGTTGACGCGCACGCGACGAGGGACGGCGACGGCAGAGGCCGGGGTCACGACGCCGCCGGTGGGGCCGGCCGGCGAGGGCGGAGGAGTCGAGGAGAGTCACGGCACGGCAGCGCGCCGGGATGGTGCGATCGAGTTCGAGTTTCCCAGCTGCGCTAGCACCATGCTCCTGCCATTCGTCCGAACAAAAAGGCTCCATTGACAAGGACGGGATAGGAGGTTAGAGAGGTAGGTGGCCGTGGGCCGGTGGGCACGCAGACGGCGCGGCGCAGCGGCCCACGAATTCATGTGCCATTATGGGCTTGCGGTCCTGTTCTGTTGTTGTTCCTTTTTTCTCGCGCACACAACCAAGAAGCAGCAGCACAGCCTGCACAAGTCTGCATAGCGAGTCAACAACCACGGCTGCATGCTATTTCATTCTACTTTTCTTTTTCTCCAGATTTTGTTAGTTGCTACTTCCCTTACACTCAATGCATTTTCTTGTTGCTTCAACTCAAAATTTAACAATAATTGATTAAACAACAATTAGAGCCGATTTGGATATTCGGTAAGTATAGCATATTCAACGTTTTGTGTAAAAGTTTTCAAGCCAACCCATGTATTCAACATTTCAAAAACCTTGCTTCAACAATTCTCAAAACATAATTTAACATTTTGAAAAAGCTAGTTCAATATTCAGTCCTTGGATTGTTGAAAAAATACTTTAGAAATGTTGTGATAGAATATCAAAATTGTTGAAATACCACTTTACATTTGTTGAATTTTTGTAAAACAGTAAATATATTCATAGTGGATCTCATCTTCTTGCATTAATCCCAAACAGCAATAATCTTTAAACGGATTTAGAAATAGATCGATGGTATAAGAGAAAATTACGTTTGAAGTTTGAAACTCAAACTAGATTCCCATCCAACTTCCCCACTCATGAACTGCCACCTGTCCTCCACGGTCACCCCCTCCCCAGCTGCCTCGTGAAAATGGCAAAATCCTATTCTGTCGTGACTACGCCAATCAAAACACGCCACGTGTGCTGTGTGATGTATAAGATAAAAATTTCCGCCCCCATGTCAACGAAAGCCCACGAGCCGCAACTAACGGAAACAAATGCGAGCCTGCTTTTTTGCTTCTGCGAAGCCCACGATGCATGACAGCAGAGATGGACCCTGCGAAACCGTGAACTGCACAGAGGTTAATAAATAGTACAATGAGCCCATGAACATGTGGGCACGGCAGGAATTTTCTCGCTCTCGTTGTATTCTTATCAAAGCTGGTGGTATTTATACATTTCTTTTTTGGGAAAAAGGTAGATTTTGAGCCAGTACATTCAACTTTTCGAAATATTTTGTTCAACATTTATTCAAACCTAGTTCAGCATTTCGAATAAATTAGTTCGACATTTCATATGGTAACGTTGAAGTAGTATAAGTAAAATGTTGAGCTACCATATTTAAAATGTTGAAAAGCAATTGGAAAAATATAGTCAGATTGGATTCAATTTTGTTAAATAGTTCTAAAGAACACTATAGTTCAATTCGAATTGAATTGGATGCAATATTTAGGAGAAAATAAAGCTTGAAATTTGGGAATCAAACGTCCCACCGTCCCTGCCCATCTCCCAAGTCCCGGGTACTAGCATGCACGCACGGTCGTAGGCACCTACCCTGCCCATCTCCCAATTAGACCTGATCATCTGTCGGGTTGGGTCGAGTTCCGGTCGGATCAGGTTCGATCCGTTGGTTTTTTCCTTCGGCCCGTGCTAGACCCGACCCGACCATCGAGCCAGATTTTTCGGCCCGAGCTCAGCCCGACACAAGGTCGGGTCGGGTTTGGGTCGGGTAAAACCCGATTTTTTATGTGTAATTTCCGGGTTGGGTTGGGTTTTTTCAGGTTTCAGGTAAAAAATTTTGGCCCGTACCAGGCCCGACTTTTATGGCGGGTCGAAAATTTTGGCTCGAGCCCGGCCCATACATTCGTCGGGTCGGGTCGGATCGGGCAGCCCATGATCAGGTCTACTCCCAATGCAATGCTCTTATGTGCTCCATCCTATTAACTGTGTGCGAATCTTAAAGTAGAAGATGTGTGCAATTTTCTTCTGGAAGGTAGATAGGAATACCGCGCCAAGCATATGCAACCATTTTTCATTACTCTAGCAGTCTGGCTAGCATGGCTTACAAGGAAAAGTTAGGAAACTAAACACATTGATCCTGCATTGCATTGCATAGGTCTATCTAGGCTCTAAGTAAGACAGGAAAAACAAATCACAAACTGTATATGTTTCAACAAACAAGTTTGCTAAATAACCAGATGGACGGGCGCCGCAGAGACCGATTGGACGCCCTGCGCGCCGCTGGGAGCCGCAACGGTGGATTTACAGGGCGCCGCGATGAGAGGAGAGGGGGGTGGACGGGTGACGGCCGACAGGGGAGTACAGGGCGCCGCGACGGGGAAGAGGAGGTGGGGGGTGGACGGGCGCCGGCGGGTGTAATCCGTCCGATGTGGGAGGGATGGGGGCTGTAGGGGGAAGAGGATCGGTTTGGCGGAGTAATTTCGGTCGAGCGTTGAATGGCGCGATTCCCGAGCGGTTTGAGCGGTTTCCGTGTTTCTCCAGAAAACACTCCCGCTCACACATACGTGGACCGTATGCATGGGGTCTTCTTTTTATTCTTTTGGATTGCATGCTTGCGTTGATTGCGGCACTGAGGGGTAGTAGTTAGAGGGTGCGGTCATTCATAAATTCCGGAGCTGTGGACGGGCGCCGTAGGTGCGTTGGATATTATTTAGCTCACTGCGTACCAAATATATATGTATGTATATATATATTGCGTGTGCGTGGAGGAATTGTTCAAACTAGCTGGGAATGGAAGGTATCGGTAAGTTTCCGCCTACACAAAGTCATCGGTATCAGGACTGGAGCTACAACATCCGCTGGAGGCCTCTACAAATTACTGAAGCGCACGACAGTGTTGATTCGATCATGCAGAGAACGGCAGTGCAGCTCCAAAATGCATGGTCGGATATGGCTCTGACTTGGCCTTCCGCCACACGGCGCTTTCATGTTCAGGTTGACTCCTCCGAGCTTGTGCAGCTCCACCTCAGCATGTAGGAGCTCCTCCTCAGTGGCATTTTCACTTGGGTTGCCTCTGCTAGCTAAGCTTGAGAGGAGCCGAGGGCTTGAGAGGAGCCGAGGGCTGCCCTCGGACGCCTCGAGTTCTCGGTGAGTATGTGCGACTAATGGAACTGGGCCATTGGCACAAAATGCATGTCAGGCTGATGCCTGATGGAGCCTCTGCTTGCCCTTGCCATATGAGATGAAATAATGCTCGTGGAATTTCTTTCTCATGCGCCAGCCTCTGTAACAACTTGCTGTATGTGGCCGTGGCAAAGTCATGATACCACCAGCAGCTCCCACAGGGTCGTGCCAGTGGAATGGAGCAAGGCCCAAGGAACCTGACGTCGAAGGTCTCAAAAAATGATTAGAATAATAGGCTACATAATGGAAACACAAAACTATATATAGGCCAAATTAGCAAGTATTGGATCAGATGAACGCAGGACTTGAATCATGGAACAGCAACTACTTTGAATCAACGTGGCACTGTTGCTGCGAGGACATCATTAATTATCTCATCAAGCTCCTATATATTAGCTCGCTATTATAGCTTAAGCACTGCACTACTCGCCCCTCCAGCTGAAATTGCTATACCTTCTCCAGCATTCCATGGCAAGCATGTCCGCCCATACGTTGATATACATAATAGTACCATCTAACTAGGAATTTGAGGTCTCGGAAAGTTTCCAGCCACAATATCAACAGATTTGACAAGGCATACGACCGAGCTCCTACTGGTGCTCTTAAGGAACAGTCTTGATGAAGCTATGTGGCAACCATGTAGGCATGGACTCGTCACCTTGCCATCACTCCCCGCTGATTCGCTTCCGTCATCTCTTAGACACTACATCACAAGTGTGGTGTGCTACAAGACGGCCAAGACATATCGGGTGGAGATGATGCTGACCCTTGCTATTGGCAGTTAACTCGTTTACGGTGCTCTATAGTACCACTTAGTGGTATAAAGTATAGAGAAGATCTAACCACCATCTATTAGTAAGGGTAATTTAACAAGATTTATTTTGGTATTTCCTGGCTGATTCTAATTTTTTCCGCCAATGTCACTAATGTTATTTCCCATAATTAATACCTTTATACTACACATACTACTTATATATGCTATCCATAACACTAGTGAACTTTTCAGTAGTATATAATTAATCTAAACCATCAGATGTTTATCTACTAGCTAGTCATTATCAAACACTAGCTACATTAGTATAAGACACCGTAAAATAGTTCTCGTTGGAAGTAGCCCCAGATGTAGCATGGGACACACTCGTGGACCTTGGAGTCCATGCAACAGTAAGAAATCATGATCCTGGCAGGCTCATTCTCCTCCACCTCCAACCGACTACGAGCTGATGTTGATGGAGAATGCAGCACGGGGCCTAAAGTCATCGAAACAAATTAAATGGCACCTGTCTGTACGAGCTAATACAAAAAGAACTTTAGTCTATTGGAGGATAAAATTTCACCACCGAGCCATTGACTCAAACAAACGCGCATGGTTCGTAGATTGGCACTTCCAAAATTGGAATTTTATCAAGATAATGGCCATAAGTGCAAAACAAACAAGGTAAGTTCAAAGTGCTGAACTTCAGTGATTAGCAAGTGAGTCATATTTTCGGCCTTGTGGATCGAGTAGTATTATTAGCACATCAATGAACTCAATATACTTCCCACCAGATGGAGTGATTTCGGTATGATATGGCAGACCAACAAGCTGATGAAGAACATTTGTTAATTTAGCTCCTCCCCAAGTTGCTGAAATCAAGCATATATATATGTTGAGTAACAGGAACAATAAGAGAAGCTAAAGCAACTTCACGGATACATTTACCAATGGAAGTTTGATTCACTGCCGGTGCAACTGATAATCTGAGACTCGACAATGAAGCACAGTAACCATTCCCAATGCAAATCCCAACAGCGCGAACATACCTGCCAACGCCCCTGACCTTCCTACTCTTGCTCATCTCCGTCCTCCTGTTCTCCTGCACACTGATCAACTTACATCACGTCATACCAATTCAGCTCCATGAATCCACACTATGCACCATTGAAACATCAAGAAAATTACCTGTAGATGGCAGTAGCGCGCATTGATATTCTGCAGAAACCTGGGTATATATAATAATTATCTGGTTCTCTCATCTCCCAGATCGAGACAAACCATATATCGAGCACATGGCTGGTGGCAGCATAAGATAGAAAGTAAGCACGAAATTATCGACCAATAAACAAAACACAATTAGATGGAATCACACTAGTGAAGGAATAGGAACAAATTTGGGCGGTGCCTAGCCCAATTTATGAAAACTTGCTTGATGCCTACGAGAAGAATTTATATGTAGGCTCGTGAGTCGTGACTGTCGAATGGGTGTAAACGGATAAACAACAGTTTATATACGGAGGGATCGGCGATCATAATTCACACACATCCTTCCACCGTACCTCTGTGAGGGGGGACGGCGATTGCGGTAGTCCTCAATGGCAGTTTTAATATATTTCGTAGTCTTGAAAATAGTGTATATCCAGTTTCATTCCAGTAACTTGGCTGCCAGCATGTCACTAGTTTTACTGATGTGTTGTCTCATTTAATGGGAATGAAACTCTCGTTGAAGTGGCCAATTTAATTAGCCTATTAATTGGTAATTGTAAATTTTTTTTCCATTCAGGACTCCTCTGTGTAGCGACGACCGGTTCCAACAAGGCAACAATCAAGCAATATTCATTCGTGCGTGTACGGCTACTATTTAATTTCCTCGTGCAACTCATGTTAACTAGCTTCTATATATAAGGCTTCGCTGGCCCTGAATAAGAAAAAAGCTTCTATCCTATTTGCTAGCTACTCCCTCTGTCCTGAAATGTAAGGCATTAGAGGGTTCAAAAATTGTACCCAAATGTAAGGCATTTTAGAACTTTTGGATAAGTATTAAAGGAAATCGTTTAATTTTTCTTAGCTCTTAGCTACATACTTAGCTTTTCTATCGCTTCCTCCCTGCTTAATTTTAGGAACAACTTTAATTATACCAGGTAAACAAAGAGCTTTCATACGGAACATGCGTATTTTGTTCTCTCCCTTAATATATCTTAGAATTGCTAGAATGCCTTACATTATAGGACGGAGGGAGTAGCTGCTTAGCCCAAGCACATCATTACTAGTGGCTATTTTAACTCCATGCGCTAAGTGCTACAGGTTCTCCATGAGCATGAGCACTTTGTAGTAAGCATGCATGCATGTGCATATCCATAACAAATAATGCTAGGAATGCAAGGTATCAGCGAGTTTCCAGCCACCGAATGGAATTAGCACACCAGGCTTGATGCAGTTGCGCCAGGATCACGTATACACGTGATCATTGCCTCGCCACTACTCACTGCAAAATAGCTACACACCGTCATCCTATATGGCTACTGCACCAAATTTCTCTCGCGCATAGTCACAAAAATTCCCAGGTCGATGGAGTTGAGGAGGAAATGTAGTACGCTCCTTATAAGATGTTTAAGGGACAAAAATGATCCTGTATTCCCAGGACGAGGTTGACATTTTGCGATCGAGAAACACTGCATTCGACCCCGTCTCCCATTCCCATGGGGTCAAGTGTTGCTGGAGATGGTAGGAGCGCTTGTCAGTTGCAATAGCCATAGAGTTGCCACGAAGTTCTTGGTGTCGACATGAGGAGCAACACCTTTTCTTCCACCATTCGTCTTCGTTTCATTCCCAATGGTGGGATTGTGCTCGTCATCTCCGCAATAACTGACACTCTTTCTTGTGATGGCTTCAGCAACATTTCGGGCATTTGTCCCTTCCCTCTTCCCCTTTTATTTTATTTGAAATTTTAGCAACACCTTCTATAAATAATTTTTTCAATTTAAAAACATCTTAATTATAAGTTGGGCAAATAAATAAATAAATGATGGAATGTGTAGAAGATTTTAAAAAATAACATATGACATCTAGACAAATAAAAATATTAAATTAGTCATTCACAGAAAAAATATCTCTCCATCCATGGTAGTATCTAGCAAGTGGCCCTTCATGAATGAGCAATTATAGCTACAAGACTTGAAATTGAGCTAAAATACTAGGAGTATCTTAAGCTTCTACTCAACTAAAGTAAATTTAGCCAAATGTTTGGGCAAAATTGAGGTCGAAATGACCTAACCACACCATGACCTAGATATTCTAACCATACATGATTGAGCTTTGTTCTATGAAGCAAACTTAAAAATGCACAAAGTATTAGCATATGCTACCTTCTATAGCCTTCAACTTCAAGAAAATGAAGTGAAAAACCTTCTACTTCTCCTTTTCTTTTTTTTTTTTTGGAATTCAGCATCACCTCCTCTTTTTTTGTCCGCCACATATGGAGTGCGATTTTCATCGCACCTCATACAAAAGAAGATTCAATTCAAAAGATTAATTGGGGTTTCCGGAGGCGGACCGGGGAATGAACCACCCTGCTTTCTATAGGTGGATGGGATTGCGAGCTGCCCTTGGTAATGCATATTTCAGGTGTAGTCTATGTTATTGTCCGCTTCTAAAAATAATGGTGATTTTCATGAGCTGTTGACTACGTGGTTCGCCCCTAAAAATTCATTTCCAGGAGTGGGTCGGATACTACAATGCCCATCATCAATATTTGGTGCGGATGAACTTCTCAATCGCCTCTAAAAGACAGGGTGCTCCTACAAATCAGTTATGTAGTAATACTTGTCAACAATGGCGGATTTAGGGGGGTGCGGGGGGGGGGGGGGGGGGGGGGGGCTCCCCCTTAGTACCGTCCGATCCATGGATTCCCCCCCCCCCCCCCCCCCCCCCCCTCCAAATTTTAGGGAGCAAGGTTGAAGACTGGGGGGCTCCAAGGTGGAAGACGACTCCATCTCCGTCCGTTGGGCCGGCCAGAGCAGCGAGCTTATAAAATTTTGGATTTTGGCCCAAGTTGTTGATGCCCAATAGTCCAAAACTAATGGCCCACCCGCATCCCCTCCATTCGCAGTTAGTCCTGCCCCCAAATTCCCCAATTGGCCGGCCAAATTCCTAGCTTGTGGGCTCGTCGCGCCGTCACGAGCTCACGGGCGCGCGGAGCCGTGGAGGACGAGCCGGCGGTCGGCGGCAGCCGGCGCGCGGTGCCAGGACGCAGAGCTGCGGACCGCGGACGCAAGCGCGCGGCGGCACGGGTATGCGGCCGAGGGGCAGGGCCGCGGCTGTCCGGCGGCCGGCGGCGCCCTGCAGCGGCGCGGGCATGCCGCGTGCTGCCTGAGTACCGCGTGCAGCACAGTGATGGCTGGCAAGGACGCAAGGTAACTAAAGCCTGACATTTCAGCACCTGCTCCCTCCGTCCCAAATTATCAGTCGTTTTGGCTGCTTTTCTAGATATATCGATTTTGCTATGTACCTAGACATGATATATATCTAGATATATAGTAAAAACTATGCATCTAGAAAAGCCAAAACGACTAATAATTTGGGACGAAGCGAGTATTTTGCAACATATATATGTCAATGATTCAATCATTCAATTATTAAGCCATTCATATTTATCAATAATGCCTAGAATTGCAAGATGTCGAAGAGAACACTTCTCACCTATTTTTCAAGCAGTAGCAGTAGTACTCCTCTAGAGACTAATGATAACACAAGACAACCAAAAACGTCCAGGGTAGAGTTTCGTTGCTCAGATATCATCAGTGATCCTGGACTGCGCAAACCAATTGAGAAATGTACATAAGTTGCATTGAAAGAAGCTTCGGTAGGCATGATTTCTAGCCACAAGTTAAGCATCTCTAAGCTTCATGGGCAGGGTTATGATGGTGCTTCCAATATAAGAGGTGAATTTAATGGCGTGCAAAAATTGATTTGTGATGAAAATCCCTATGCCTTCTATGTGCATTGTTTTGCCCATCAATTGCAATTAGTGGTTGTCGCTGTTTCAACTTCTACTCCAGCTATTGCAGATTTTTTTTAACTATGTTCCTTTGATAGTCAATACAGTGGGTGCATCATGTATGAGAAAGGATGTATTGCTCGCAAAGCATCATGATAAGTTGTTAGAAAAGGTAGAGAATTGTGAGATTGCCACCGGAAGAGGTTTGAACCAAGAAAGTAGTCTTGCTAGACCTGGAGATATTAGATGGGGCTCACATCTTAAGATATTGCTTCGTATTGTGGTGATGTGGGATGCTATTTTGGAGGTGCTTGAGATTGTGAAGAAAGATTCCATCAAACCAACATGTAATGGTGGTGCTTTTGGTTTAATTGGTAAAATAAAAAGCTTTGATTTGTGTTCATTCTGCATTTGATGATAGAGTTATTGAGCATTACGGATAATTTGTCACGTGCTTTGCAAAGAAAGGATCAAGATATTGTTGAAGCAATGCATTTGATCATGGGTGTGAAAGAACGCTTGTAGGGTATAAGAGACAATGGATGTGAGCCATTATTCAAAAGAGTGAAGTCCCTCTGACATTCTGACAATGCATTTCTACCATGTGCAACTCTGGCCAGCCCGCCCTATACTCTCTGTTATAGATAGCTCTCCCTCACACACCCATTTAAGTCTTTCTCATACAACCAGCAGCTAGCTCGAACGGCTACTGCTGGCCTAGGTTGCGTGTAATAAGCCGTCGAGGAATTGTTGAAACTAGCTGGGAATGGGAAGTATCAGCAAGTTTCCGGCTACATCAAAGTTTCAACCTCCGCTGGAGGCATGGAGGAATTGCCATCGGTTACTGCAGCGTCAGTTCAATCGTGCAGAGAACGGCAGTGCAGCTCCAAAATGAAGCTTCCCGCAGCCCAACCGCGTTGGCACTCGGCCATTGGCACGATGGCAGGCTGATGCAGCCTGCACCGGCCACCCTTCTTGCCATGTGAAATGCTCGTGGAATTGCTTTCGCATGCGCCAGCCAGCTCTGTGGCGAAGGCTTGGTTGGGGCGTGCACGTATGTCGTAGTGGCAAAGTCATGATAGATGATCCCAGCTCAGTCTCACTATAGCTCCCAATGTGTCGTGCCGGTGAATAGGCAAGGCAAAGGAACATGACGTCAAAGGTCTCAGAAAACTGATTAAACCAGGCTGCATCAGGGAGACACAAAACCGTAGGTGAAACTAGCACTATCGAAATATTGGAACAGATGAGCGTGGTTCAGAAATCGAACTTCGACGACATTACTTATTGGTTATCAAAGAATGGAGCGTGTAGATGGTGAATCATGCAAAGGAAATTTGGAACACATATAGCACTGCAAGAATGCCATCTTAACTATATTCTAAGATTTCCTATCTTTCTCCTACAAAAGTGCTAGACATGGATAAAAAAATTTAAACTCTGTAACAAACAGAACTGAATTGCGACTTATACATATACTGATTATTTGGATCCAAACGAACCAAGTTTCACGTAGTGGTGAGAACCGAGATGTCTATGGTACAGTTCAACTACCCAATTTATATGGCGCAATAATTATCAACCAATTTCAAGATAAGGTTGAAGTAAAGACTTAGGGAAAGTCTGAAGCTTAGTAGTTCTAGCTTTCTTTCTTAGTCTCTTTCTTTCTTGTTGTTGTATTAATTCCTCAGTTTCGAGGCTAAGAACTCTGGTAACGATTAGCTGTAGACATTCACTTCTAAATGTTCAAGGTTAGAATTTTCTTTTATCTAGAAAAAAAAGTAAGCCTTCATCACTCACCTCTACCGCATTCTTGTCCTTTTAGTTTTTTTTAAGAGTCTAGTCCTTTTAGTTCCGCGATCAGTTGTGGCCGGAGTAGGCCAAATTAAGTTCTAGACACGGCTAGACATTGGTTGTCTCCATTTCCACAATCTCTACGGCAACCAGTGTCAGATCTAGCTCTTTATATATGGAGGAACTACTTGAATCATGAAACTGCTGCTGCTGCTGATGCTGCGAGGACACATCACTATCTCATCAAGCTCAGCTCCTATTAGCTAGCTATAATATAGCTTAAGCACTGCACTACACGCTCCTCCAGCTGAAATTGTTATACCTTCTGCAGCATACCATTTTTCGCGAACGTGCCTCAGCATGTATTTCATTAAGAGGAAACCAATACGACCGTTACAAACCTTAATAGGCAGAGACTATTAAGGCGATTACAGAGCACCACCAAGTAAGTGGCAGGCGATCCAAACACCGAACAAGAACAGCAAGAACAACAGGGAGGAATTACACACAAACCCACAAACCTAGACATGGCCACACCTCTATGCCTGCTAAAACATACAACATAGTCAAGATGCAAGAAGTCTATAACTCAACAAAGGTGGCAAAGCATCCACCCGACTAGTACAACCAAGGCGGCCAAGCATCCGCCTGAAGCGATGACCAACCAATGCGACGACGGCGGCAAAGCATCCATCACAGCAAGCAAGGAATCGGCGGCAAAGCATATGCAAACCGGACCATGGTGGACGAAACAAAGTGAAGGCAGGCGTAGGAGTGAAGAGCAGACGACCACCGCCAGGCCAAGCGAGAGAGGCCACAAGCAACGACATCGACAACCAGCAGAGCTTCCAAAACGACGCCACAAGGGAGGGTGCGATGCCATAGGCGCCGTCGTCGTCCGACCAACATGGTCAAGGCTTTCACCCGGAAAGCATACTGGAAAGGAGGGAATTCAATGACGCTTTCAAGAAGGTAAATGGCGCCCGAGGGCGTCGCCGTCATTGGCCCGCAAGCGGGTCCAAGGCTTTCGCTGTCGCCCTGTTCCCTCCCATTAGCTGAAGAAACCACCGCGGGACCAAAAATCACCGGCACGGCGCGGTCCAGGACAGCTCGCCGGCCGGCACCCCCGCCGCAGAGGGCCAGCGGCAGGGGGCAGCCAGCGGATTCGCTACCATGTAGGCATGGACTCAGTTACCTAGACATCACTTTCCACTGATTCGCTACCATCATCTCTTAGACACTACATCAGACATTGATGTGACCAGGTCAAGATATCTGGTGGAGATGATGGACGCTGGCCTTTGCCATTATTTGCAGCAGCCTCAGATCTGGCATGGGACACACTCGTGGAGCTTGGAGGCCATGCAACGGTAGGAAATCATGATCCTGGCAGGCTCTTTCTCCTCCACCTCCAACTGACTATGAGCGGACCTCCTGGTCACCTGTTGGCTCTTCTGGCCTACTCTTCCTACATGTCAGCTAGCTAGCTCCACCATGAGACCCCTCAACTAATCAATTACATACACCAAAGTGTGTGGAATGGGAAGTATATGTCAGCAAGACAACTATTTGAGTGGAAACTCAATTAACCAACTCATACGTAGCAACAGATTGGAGAAAGTTAATATCCTAGTTGGTGGTGAATTTTTTGACACTTTGTAAGCCAAATCGACAGGGAAAGTATATATTATCCTCTCGGTTATCATAAAACATATTGGGGAAAATCAAGAAACACATGGAAAAAATGAATTTCCCTATTCGTTGTGGTAAGCGCATTATCCAGTAGTGGATGTTCATGAACTATGAACTAAGTAGACCTTCAAGAGAATGGTGTCTGTCTGTCTGCTGGTAAGAAATACATTTAATTGCTATCCCAATAAGATTTAAGAACAGGTGTTGTGAGGAAGCAAAGATTCCAAAACTGCAGCCAGTCAATGCGTTGGTGATATTTTTTTTAATGTGTTGGTGAAATATAAATAAGTCTGTGTTGGCGCTAAAAGTCGGCCGGGAATCGGCCGATGAACCTCAGCGTTGGACACACGACCTGGGAGAATCTGCTTAACTCCTGTTCGGGTGATTGCCCTGGTGCGGTTCGCGCGGCGTGCCAGTCAATCTGACCTGTTGATCGACAAGGAAAGAAACGTATTAAATCCCGGGGTTTCGATCGGCTAAAGTTCCGATCTGTCCCGAAAAGCGTATCAGCGAATCGGCCGATTTGCTATAAAGATGACCGGCTATAGATTGGCCGATAATCACGTAGCGATTGCAGAGAAACTATTGGAGTAACTTAAACAATCGCTACAGATGCAACACTCGAAATAGATCTAATCAGCTATATGATGATAAACAAGGAAAAATAATGATAAAGCTGACAGTTCGATCTCAAGCTGGATAACTGGTGATAAAACTAGGACAATAGGTAAAACCTATAATTCTAGTAAATATCGATAACTGGTGAATAAATCTAAACGAAACAACGGCGATGTGCCCGAAGTTAAAGCTTAGATGTTATTCGATAAACGGAACCTACCAATTGGCCGGAGATCGTGTCGATGCAGCCCTGCCAATCCGTACGAACTCGTGAAAGAAAAAGATGTATTGGCGAAGTCGCCGACTTGAAAGTAAAGTACGATGAAAAAGTAGATTGTTTGTATTGATTGATGTATATCTTCTACAAAACCCTAACTGCTTCTATTTATACCCTAGGACTAAGACTCCTGATCTATTACGATGCGTTACAAACTTGATTTAAATATAAACTACTATATCTATAAGACTTTCCTAAAGGAAACGGGGTCTCGCAGAATCTTCTGCTGCCATCTCCTAGTCCAATCCGGACTCCTTCCATTGCTCCTCGACCGAGTTGGCGTCGTTCTTTGACCAACGTCAGGTCATCTTTGACTGGGATCCTCTGTTGGGATTCCATTGGCTTCATCCCCTATCTGTTGGCGCAAGCCCACATTGGCCCAAACGCTCTAGCCTTTCAATCGGCCGACCCCCACCAACTCCATTCGCCAATCGCACGAAACACTGCAGCGCCAATCGGCCGATTCCTAACTGTAGCGTCAATCGGCCGATTCCCAGCTGTAGCCTTTAAATCTGCTGCATCGGCCAATCTCTTCCTTTCCTGACGCCGATTCAACACATGTCAAAATCTGGCGTCAACACATGCCCCCCAGTTTCGGAGTAAAACATGACTTTTACTTCGAAATTCTTTTTTAATCTCTCCTCCAAAACAAACGCGGAAAAAATCTCCTTCCGTTTCACGGTCTTCTACATGATGGTTGCAATCTTTTTGAACTGAGCGCCTAAGACAACTGTTCCCCTGGAATTCGTGTAGACGGCGCGGCAAAAATCCTGCCTTTACCCCTTCTCTCTCGGACTGTCTTTAAATACTGGCGTTCTCCGCCGCTTCTTCTCCACGAGCTTAGTAATTTCCTCCCCAGCGAATCACTTTCTATCTTCTCCCATCGCCCTCTTGGTTTCCAACCGCATTCTCCGGCGATCCTTCTTTCGTCTACATTCCGCTTCATTCCTTCAATGGCGGCACCATCAGCAACTCCATCAGCCACGGAGGCTCCGCCAGCAACTCCATCGGCGACGGCGGTTCCATCAGCAATTCCATTGGCGACGATGAGCTTCATCCCGGAGGTAAACATCCGAAACTTTCCCCTTTTAGTTTTTACCGCCCATGCACCTTTTAGATCTATTCTCAGTTCCTCCCTTTTTACCTTTTTTAGGCAGTCAGACACCAAATCACAATTCCCCTTTCCGAAGCTCCTGGTCTCGTCATTTTAGGCCCTATGGGGAATCCAGACCCGACTGATCTGATTAACTTAGAAACCCATAGAATCCCTTTCAAGCAATCATCTATGAATTTGGTTTCAGTGGTCAGGCACCTTTAGATCTTGGCTGAATGAAACCCCCGGCTGGAAAGAGTGGTACCAAAGAATGGCCAATTCTAAGAGAGTTTAATGGGATGAATTAAAAATCGGCCAGTGCATCAATCTCTCTTTGTCCCAGATGGAGAAGAATGAACCCCTGGTAATAGCAGCCTCCTATTTCTGGTCTGACGCGCTCAACGTGTTTCTCTTTGGGCACGGACCCATGACCCCAACTCTGGCCGATGTCCTGATGCTGACCGGCCTCGACATTTCCTCCCCTGATACACCCTTTGATTATCTGATCAAGCCGACCCATCGGCTAGAGACGAAAGGAATCGGCGGGTGGAAAGGGTATATCAACAGAAACATGAGGACCGGGACGATTTTGGAGAGAGAACATTCAGCGTTCTTGATGATGTGGCTTGAGAAGCACCTCTTCTGCGGCAGAGCGGTTGGCCCTTCTTCCAATACAGAAGCTCTGACCAAAGCCCTGTCAAGAGGATCTGTCATCCCTCTCGGGAAGCATGTGCTAGGATCGGCCTACCACATGATGCACCAGATCAGCGTCAAACTGTCAAAGGGAGAGCCGATTGGTAACCCTGGTGGCCCCTGATGGTTTACCACCCTCTGGCTCAACTTGTACATGAGCAAAATCTCCTTGCAGCAGATAGAGACCAAGACATTCCGCAACATCGATTCAGAGGAGAACCGCACAGTACGACGACGGTGCACCTCTTTCGGCGAAGCGGCATCAGCTTTTCCTGGTTGTCAGTTCACCGCCACCCAAACAGCCGAGTATTTCAAATGTTTTTACAACGGCTTTAGTGGAGAAACCACCAGTTGGTACCCGTACCAGAGAACAGAGCCACTTTTTGAGCTTCCCTTCTGCTATGACTCGACGTCCAACTCCTTTGATAATGATCTCATGGACGCCTTGATCAAACCAGGAATCATACCGGCGAACTTCTTCTCTGGGAAAGACTCCCCAACTTATGAGTTTTACAACCCATCAGTTGCAGCACGACAGTTCGTCCTTGGTCAGCTGCCGATTCAAGTTTATTTTGCCGGCCGCGCAAAATTCCGAGATGAGCTCACTAAGGGCCTCGACTACAGTCGGCTGTGCAACTTAGTGCCAGACTACAGTACCATTGATCTAAGCAATTGGATAGTGGCGCCTTTTGCTGTCCAACAATTCAAGTTATGGTGGGCAGAATGGAAGCGGCATCTCTTTTGTGCATCTCCTTCAACATATTGCAATGATCTGGATCCTGACAACATCGACTCAAATGCAGCGGTACTGCCCTTTTCCCGGCCGATTTTGATGTTATTCCTTTTTATGCTACAAATTTGCCGCTAACTCTCATTTCCCTTTTCAGTCCGAAAGTCGACTTCCCCCGACGCGGAGCCGAAGTGGTAGGCTCATAGAGAATAGCCGCCCATACACACCATTCCCACTCATCGACTACCATGCCCCCCGAGGTGATATGAGAACGATGCGATTCCCGCTCCGGCCCCACACGAGGAACCATCGAAGTATAGAACCCATGGAACTAGTTCAACGACAGTGATTTCCGGTCCACAATGCTGAGCCACGAAATCGGCCATGACTTGACCCTTGACAGCTTTGGCCGATTTGTACCTTAGGTCAAACTCTGACAGAGCCAGGATCCACTTTCCAATCCGTCCTTTCAAAATCAGCAATGATAGCATGTACTTCACCACGTCATCCTTGCATACGACTACGCACTCTACCGATAACAAGTAGTGCCTGAGCTTGGTACACGAGAAATATAGACATAGGCACAGCCTTCCACCGGGGAGTATCTCGTTTCGGCGTCCAGGAGTTTTCTGCTGACATAATATATTACCCGTTCTTTTCCTTCGAACTCCTGTGCTAGCGCCGATCCGATAGCCCGCTCGTCGGCCGATAAGTATAGTTTGAATGGCTTGTCAGCCTGTGGCGGGACTAATACATGTGGTGAAATTAGATATTGCTTGATGTCATCTAACGCCTTGCATTGTTCTTCTCCCCACACGAATTCCTGATCGGGTTTCAATTTCAACAAAGGAGTGAAAGCTTGAATACGCTCGGATAAGTTGGATATGAATCTTCTGATAAAGTTGACCTTGCCGATCAGGGACTGCAGCTCAGTTTTATTCTGCGGGGCCACAACCTTGTTGATGGCAGCTATGGTCTTCCGGTTGACTTCTATCCCGCGCTCATGGACCATGAATCCTTAGAATTGTCCGGCCGACACACCGAATGCACACTTATTCGGATTCATTTTCAACCCATGCTTCCTTGTGCACTCCAACACCTCTCGTAAATCGGCCAGATGTTCTTGATGACCTTTTGACTTGACCACAACATCGTCGATGTAGATTTCTACCAATACGCCAATAAGCTTCTGAAAGATATAATTCATAACCCGTTGGTATGTAGCGCCGGCGTTCTTTAATCCAAAGGTCATTACCACCCACTCGAATAAACCGAGGTGGCCCGGACACCTGAAAGCCGTTTTCGAAATATCCTCTTCGGCCATTAATATTTGATTGTACCCAGCATTACTGTATATGAAACTGATGACTTTATGTCATGCGGCGGCATCTATCAAAACATCGGCTGTCGGCATTGGATACCCGTCCATCGGTGTAGCCTGATTTAGGTTCCTGAAGTCGATGCATACGCGCAACTTTCCATTTTTCTTGTATACTGGTACAATATTAGAAATCCACTCGGCGTAACGGCACTGCCGAATAAATTTCGCTTCAATCAGTCTTGTAATCTCGGCCTTTATATCAGGTAGAATTTTAGGGTTGCATCGTCGTGCAGGCTGCTGATACGGCCGATATCCTGGTTTTATGGGCAACCGGTGTTCGACAATGGACCGGTCTAGACTAGGCATCTCATGGTATTCCCAGGCAAAACAATCTTTAAACTCTTTTAATAAACTTGTCAATTTATACTTGTACTCGGGATCCAAGCTAGCACTAATATACGTCGGCCTTGGCTTGCTACCATCTCCTAAATCCACCATCTCCAATGAATCGGCCGACGTAAATCCATGCCCAAGTTTCCCGTCTTCCTGGAGGAACTAATCCATCTAGTCTGAATCCTCAGAGCCGACTGCTCGGATCGGCTGTAGGCCAAAATTGGACACTTTCACGAAATCGGTGTCCCAAGTTCTACCGGATATACACTTGACGTGTTCGCAGCTCCACTTTTGCGTATCGGCCGCAGCAACACTGTAGGCGGAATCGGCGGTGACTATCTCGGTATTGTCGCCGACCCACTGTACAAGGCATTGGTGCATTGTAGACGGGACGCAGCAATTCGCGTGTATCCAATCGCGACCGAGCAACATGTTGTAGGACCCTTTGCCATTAATAATAAAAAAGGTAGTGGGAAGGGTCTTACGGCCGATAGTGAGGTCGACGCAGAGCGTTCCGTGGGCGGGAGACACGTTGCCTTCGAAGTGTTTGAGCATCATATCCGTCTTGGTCAGATCTTCGTCACTTTTGCCCAACTTCCGGAACATGTCATACGGCATGATGTTGACCGCAGCGCCTCCGTCTACTAATAGCCTGGTGACAGGTCATCCGTTAACGTGTCCTTTGAGGAATAGAGCCTTGAGATGTTGTCGTTTTTCGTCTTCCGGTTTCTCAAAAGTGGCTGTCATTAGCTCCAAAACCAATTGCGCCATCTGCTCCTCCATCCTTGTTGCGTCGTCTCGATCGGCGGGCGCCATGAACTCCATCGGCAAGATGAACACCATGTTGACGTCAGCTGCCGATTCTTGATTGTCGCCCTCCTCATTGTTGTTTCTGCTCTTCCTCTTGTTGTTCCCATTGGCGCAGACGTTGGATCCTTCATTTTTGAGATTTGGACAGTCCATCAGGGCACCATCTGGGGTTCACCGGTTTGGCCGGCGGTTTGGCACGCACCTAGTCTGGTTCCCGTCCTAGGGGGTTCTCATCTGACACCCTAGCGTTGGCCATTTGTTCTAGCCGATTGTGTGCGCTGGCTCTGCCCCCTAGTCGCTTCTGCTGGTTGATCCTGCCCTTCAGCCGATCATACTGTTCGAACCTGTCCCTTGGCCGGTCATAGCAGTCAACTCTGCCCCCCAGCCGATCATGCACTGAAAGGCGCCGATCCTCTTGTTCGCGCCAGTTCCTTCTAATTGGCTCTGATCCTCTGTCTCTAGAGCGCGACCACTTGAGCGGGCGATCGTTGCGATATGGTCCGCTGCACTCGGGGCAATTATCAGCTGATGGTAATCTGATGTTATTTTCCCAGCAGTGGATGAAGAACGGGCATCGCCAATGATCTTCGTGTCGGCCTATCATCTCTTCGCGGTGTCTCGATCTTTCCTGCTACCGCTGATATTTGTTGAGTAAGAATTGGGAGGTGACGGGTCTACGCGACCGCTCTGATCCTTCACCCTCGTCTTCAAGCCGCCTTTTCCCTTTGACATCGTCTATCGTAGCCTGATTTCTGGGGTCTATGGCGCCGCTTGTTTTGGCCGATTCCGACGTCAGCACCTTGATTTGAAGCGAGTTTTTTCCCGTATCAACCATGTTAGCTGGGAAAGGATGCTGATCAATTTTCATCGGCTTTACTAGCTTCACCGGGACTTTGAATTTGAGTCTGCCTTGCTCAATGGCCGACTGTATCTGCTGATGGAAAATTTTGCACTCATTTGTGTCGTGAGACGTGACCTTGTGCCACTTGCAATATTTCATATTTTTGAGCTGTTCGGCCGACGGAATGGTGTGGTAAGGTGAGAGCTTGATCTGCCCCTCTTGGAGAAGTGATTCGAAGATTTTGTCGGCCTTTGACGTGTCAAAACCGAACGCCTCTGGTTCTTTCTTCCCGAAAGGGCATGATATCGGCTTCTTCCCTTTGACCCATTCTGCTAGGCCGATTTCCTCTTCTTCTTCAGATTCAGATCCTTCTAAATATGCCACCTTTTTCTGAAAATTCCTCCGCTGATCAAACGGACGTACTTCTTGACCGGCCAATCGGTGAACGATCTGACTTAAACTTTCAAACTCTTGTGAGGCGTACCTCTCCTTGATGTGTGGCAGGAGACCTTGGAAGGCGATATCGGCCAGCTGAGCGTCGGTCAGGGCTAGGGTATAGCATTTGTTTCTGACCTCTCTGAACCTCTGTACGTAATTAGTTACTGGTTCGTCGCTCCTCTGCCTGAGGCCGGTCAGATCTGAAAGCTTCATCTCGTGGACTCCCGCGTAGAAGTACTTATGGAATTGTTTCTCCAGATCGGCCCAAGTAATGATGGAGTTGGGTGGTAGGGTAGTGAACCACTGGAAGGCCGACCCAGATAGAGACGACGAGAACAGATGCACCCGCAGAGCATCTTGTGTGGCGGCCTCCCCGCACTGGATGATGAATCTATTCACGTGCTCCACAGTTGAGGTGTCATCCAGTCCCGAAAACTTGGTGAAGTCAGGAACTTTGTATCGATGGGGAAACGGCAGTAGATCGTAGGCAGGTGGGTATGGTGTTTTGTACGTATAGGTTTGTACCTTCGGCTTTAACCCGAATTGGTCTTGAATCACCTCTGCTATCCTTGCTGTCCAATCCACTTGTTGTTGATGAACAACTGGTTGGGGGATCGGCACATGTTGGTGGATCGGCGGTGGGACGGCCGGGTGATGGATCAAAGCGTGTGGCGGATTTTGCGGCAGCGTGGCCGACTGAGCGGTTGACAGCTGGTGGCGTAGCGAATCTGCTGTCCCATCGTACAGCATCATCGGCGCCGCGCTTCTGAGTGTTTCCGCAGCATCTGTCCCCCTGCCGATTTCTGACGTGGCTGGTTGATACTGAGGGACCGTCGGCCGGACAGCCGATTGGAACGGTGCCTGGATCGGAGAGCCTCCATGACCGGCTGACTGGTCCAGAACAGCCGCCGTTGCTGGTGCCCCCCAAGGTACTGAGTTTGAGGGCAGTGATTGCACGGAAGAAATCTGGGCAGGATGAGGCGGCGCTTGTGACCGAAAGCATGGCGCACCGTTATATCCTGGAGGCATTGAAGGCAATGAAGTGCTGTATTCTCCGTGTTGTGTCGATATCGGCTGAGGAGCCGAGTGAGACGTGCCTGGTAAGCTTCTGACTGGAGCTACAATAGGTGGGGCGTATGCTGGCCCCTGATATCCCTGAGCTACTCCGCTAGCCAGAGAACTGATGACAGCATTGTATACCGTGTTGGTCATTACTGAGGATTGGTCGATGAAAGCCTGATAAACGGACTGTTGAATCATATCGGACATCTTGCCCGAGTCCTCAGCGATGGTGATCTGGCGGGGAATTGGAAGAGGAGCTTTCTTGACGGTCTCCCCGCTTCTGGTACGACTGAAAGATTGCAGGTATACCTTTTTGTAATCTTCTAAGTGTCTTGCCAGTTCTTCTTTCTGGTCGTCCTTGAGATCTGCCTCCGTAACCTCAATGATGTTGTTCTAAGAGATTTCGGTGGTCTTTGACATGTTGGATATTGAGGTGGTCCCACCGGGCATGCCAAAAGTGTGTTGGCGCTAAAAGTCGGCCGGGAATCGGCCGATGACCCTCAGCGTCGGACACACGACCCGGGAGAATCTGCTTAACTCCTGTTCGGGTGATTGCCCTGGTGCGGTTCGCGCGGCGTGCCAGTCAATCTGACCTGTTGATTGACAAGGAAAGAAACGTATTAAATCCCGGGGTTTCGATCGGCTAAAGTTCCGATCTGTCCCGAAAAGCGTATCAGCGAATCGGCCGATTTGCTATGAAGATGACCGGCTATAGATTAGCCGATAATCACGTCAGGTCATCTTTGACTGGGATCCTCTGTTGGGATTCCATTGGCTTCATCCCCTATCTGTTGGCGCAAGCCCACATTGGCCCAAACGCTCTAGCCTTTCAATCGGCCGACCCCCACCAACTCCATTCGCCAATCGCACGAAACACTGCAGCGCCAATCGGCCGATTCCTAACTGTAGCGTCAATCGGCCGATTCCCAGCTGTAGCCTTTAAATCTGCTGCATCGGCCAATCTCTTCCTTTCCTGACGCCGATTCAACACGTGTCAAAATCTGGCGTCAACACATGCCCCCCAGTTTCGGAGTAAAACATGACTTTTACTTCGAAATTCTTTCTTAATCTCTCCTCCAAAACAGGTGTTGTGAGGAAGCAAAGATTCCAAAACTGCAGCCAGTCAATGCGTTGGTGATATTTTTTTTAATGTGTTGGTGAAATATAAATAAGTCTGTAACACACATGCCATGATTTAAGTTGATGTACTGAGAAGTTATGGGGACATATATGGTTTGTAACTTATTCACCGTAAGTTATAATAGCAGGATCAAACTGAATGAAATTTAGTCCTTCCATTGAGTCTTATGTAAACACACATATTATGAATCCAACTAACAAGTTCCATATATAGTGCTGAATCTCCTTTCAATAATGTGAAGTCTGATGCCGACTTCTATTGAAATAAGCTTAACATGCTGAAAACCTAGTAAGTCCATTCTGAATTGAACTTGTTATTTTTGGTGCAAAATTTCTTAAGTGCGGTTCAAAAATGCAATTCCTTTATTTTCCATTGATGTGTCAATGACATCTTAGGCCCACATAGGTCGACAACAGTAGTATAAGATGTCATGAAAAATAGCGAAGGCAGAAAATAAATTGTTGCTGTTTTCTTGGTAGCCACCGCACTTGTACGTTCTCATGTTTACATCAGTATGAAGCAATGACAATGGAGTACACCTACAGTGCAATACTTATGCAATTGAAGAGCGAGGTTAGAATCATATCACATTTATTGCAGCTGCCGCGGGCGAGCTAGCATAATGGTTTACTACCACCCCATCTTGTCTTTCTCGTATCACCGGCCTCTATGTAAGTTTCTCCTCCTATCTAGCCATCTACATGCTGCTTGTGCAATGTGCTACTATCCAATTGGTTCTGCTCCAGCATTATTGCATCGTGTACATGATGCATGAGCGTCTCGAGTACTAATTCAAACCAGCTAGGAATAGGAAGTATCAGCAAGCTTCAAGCCACACAGATTGTACTTGTGAGAAAACTACTGACGCTACAGAGGATTTTGACGAATGGCTGCTAGACTCCAAGATAGACACAACAACTCCTAAATTAAAAAACCACTGCCGACATTCTAAAATGAGTCTTTAGGCTGCCATTGTCATGGCGGCTCAAGGAGTTAGCGCTGGGCCATCTCTGTAGTGCTCGTGGAACAGGCACTAGCAGCATGCGGTGTCTTGCTCGGTAGGGGTGCAGTTCAAGCTGTATGATCCAGACACGGGCCTCGGTTCTTTCAGCATTCAAGTGCCAGATTTGTTTCCCCAGCAGATTCCGTAAAAATTAAGTGTGTCAGATCAGTTGGACGAGGTCCTTAAATGGAACGGCAGCGTTATACATGATAATCAAGGAACAAAGCACCTACACCGTGAATCATATGCGGAAACTAAGCACCACGTATCATATATGTATAAGTATGACTGAATGAATAGCATGATCTCAAGCTGTTGTTTATTGATAATTGTATTGTTTTTCCCTTCAGGGGTCTGTAGCAACCAGTACAGTTCCACACGAGATAGCGCGTACTGACGAGCTCTATGTATATAAGTTCATCCCGTTGCTAGCCCAAGCCATGCTCTGCTAGTGGCTATTTTAACTCCGGTGAGCTACATGCTTCAGCTTCTCATTAGTACTAATCAGGCATTGGTGATCATGTCTGCCCATAGCCCCATACATACACAATTACACATCCATAAGAAACAACTAGCTAGCTAGGAATGCAAGGTATCAGCGAGTTTTCAGCCACCAAATGAAACCCATATAGCAAGTTCAGGTTCCAGGTACGAGTGGTGCGCTTGAAGAATGGCTGCTACTCTCCATGCTCGATGCAACTGCAGCAGGACCATGTACACGCGCGGCTGTTGCCTCGCCACTACTCGCGGCAAAACTGCTACACCTTCATCCTCTGTGGTCACTGCACCAAATTTCTCTCCCGTCATTCCCGGCGGATTGGCATGGCTGGAGTCTGTGGGTCTGGAGCTGGTACGCAGAGCTGCAAAGGATGCATTTTGACCTCGTAGCCTGGCCGGTTGCAGCTTATAGCATAGCCATTAGCATAGCATAATTGTTTTCGGTTTATTATCACTTTAATTATGATTTTTGAAGCTCCATCCTAGTTCATTTCTCTATATATGCTCTACTTTTATTTGTCTACGCCTGCTTTGTTAGTGCATTATACTATGTATACTTGATGTATTCTTATAGTAGTGGTATGTTCGCCATAAGTGAGTTCTAATCCTGGATCCGCCACTCATGCGTAGTAAGTGCAAACTAAAATAGGCTCATTTTTAGTGTCTTTAATTTTCCATCACTTTTAGTACCACCCAGTACTAATGTGGCTGGATGCTTTAGTACCAGGTGGTAACACCACCGGGTACTAAAAGGTCAGACCTTTTAGTACCGAGTGATGTTACCACCCGGTACTGAAGAATTCCATAGGCTTCGGTCCACCTCAAAAATACCGGTATGAACTAGACCCGGTACTAATACTAGGTCTTCTTCATGCCGGTATTTTAAGGTGGATCTTTGACGTGTTTTCTAATAGTGTCCCTTAGCCATTACAAAGATGTGTTCTGCTACAAGAGGGGTTAAGACTTCCGGTGGAGATGACGGTAGCTCGAGTGAGGATGTTTCACACTTCTTATCTTGCTTCAGTTTTGAAACAAAGAAAATGATATATAAAAGAAGAAGCAAAGCGTGTTGACAAATAAATGGAAAAATTAAAAGAGAACAACGGGAAAAAAAATAAATGTGTTAAATCCAAGCAACATGTTCGAAAATGCTGGATTTCCTTTAGGCAACATGAAGTTCCGGCTTATATTAAAAAAAGGCTGAAAACTTAGTGACTGCCAAGTTCATTATAAATTGATACCAGAACAAAGCCTTTGTACTTATACCAGTACAAAGCCTTTGTGTAGCTCTATTGTTGTTACAAAAGGTATTGCATTGCCACTGCATTTCTTGGATCTCATGTTTATATTAGTATCAAGTAATGGCAACATTAGTTGTGGAGTACATCTGCCACAGTTGCTAAATTCTACTATTATGCGTACGGGTGATTCTTAGGTGCACCTCCAATCCTCTCTAGTTCAAATATTTGTGCTACTTCTTCAAAATGAGATTTTATTTTAGAAAAGTAGCACAAATATTCGAATTAAGGAGTGTTGGAGGTGCACCTAATGATCACTAATTTACACCTCTAATTATGCATATTAGTTTCAACATTGTTGCATGTATTCATTCGTGTACGATGAAGGGATGAATCATATTTTTTCTGTTGTAGCTTCACCCCTTATGACTTCTATTGCTACCAACGTTAACGAAGTATACCAGAGATTTTTTTTAGATTATGGAAAAAGTTCCGACCTTTGATCATTCACATGCGAAATGACTGTACAGCCAAATACCAGAGACAAGTATTTCAGTCATCGACCACCAAAGAGTTTTACACATGAATCATCTGCCGAGTCATAACAATCATCCATTCCTCCCCACCTATCAATTGGACTCCGCATTCCAGTAAAGCCCTACAATACACGAGTGCCGTCGACCAAGATACGAGTGGATACTTAGAGTGGACGGTTGAGTATCCAGCGTCTGAACATGGCAAAACATCTCTCCGGCTCGTACTCTGGTGCCGTATGCCCAGCACCCTGCAATTCGATCCAAATCCATTCCAATGCGACAGTCAGTAACATGGTATCTGACGAAACTGAAGCTGAAATCAACAGATCAATCGCGCGTGCTCTACTACCTTGATTGTCGCGAATGTCATGTTGTTTGAATAGCTTATCGTGAACCTGGAAATCAAGAAAGGAAAGAATGAATGAATCATCCACCATGAAGACAAAAAAAAGAATAGAACATTTGGTCAGAACGAATCAGTCCATCAGTGAAGTCAGTTATTAGCTAAAACAAGCAGAGAGACGGATAGATGAGGGATATATGAGGGCGGAGAAAGACCCACCCGGCGGATTGGCCGCCTAGATGCCACGCCCTCCAGTCGTCAACGATGGAGAAGTTAAGCGACCTGACCCACGCCTGCGTTCCCAGGTGCGGCACCAGCAGGTCATGGTCGCCGCTGCAACCATGACAAAAAAAAAGGTCATACGCCATTCCATGTCATCAGACGATGGCACTCCTTAATTAACAGGAGCAGAGAGATCGTATTACCTGTAGACCAGCGCGCGGTAACCTCTGGACGTCAGGTTCCGGTGGTACTTGATGACACTGCCGAGATCCCCTGTGTAGGGCAACTCTTTATCGTGGCATCTCACCCACTCGTCCACAGTTCCCTGATCAGTTCGTGGCATCTCAGTACTCACATCGAAATGAAATCAACCTGTGGAATTGTCACCTTGATCGGAGTATGTAGCATAGGTAGCTCACCTTCTTGATCCCAAGAGCTTCTCGGGTGCGTTTATCGTTCGCCCAAAAGTACGACAGGTAGTAGCCGTAAGTCTGCATAAACAGTTATTAGAATGAATGCACGGAATAGAAATAGATTGTCATTTTGCTGCACTGAGCAGAGGTGCTTCAGAGATGCAGACTCACAATGCAGCCAAATGGGGGTCGAGCTGGGGGGTGCTTCAGCTGCCCTGTTTCCAATTCCTCCCCAAGAATCCTTCTACCATCTGAGCCGTCCGTCTTGCTGTTAGCATATGGTACAGCAGATGCGTAGACGCACTTGTCCAGCAGAACCTGGGCCTTCTCAACTTCATCGACGAGCTGCATTGCATGAGGGCAGTTGAATTGAATCGTCAGTAAGTCATCTGGAACTATCAATAACTGGCAACCGAAATCAATTGAAGCATGTATATGTGCCTCCTCATCTCAGAGGAATTCAGAGGTACGAAACGTCCATTTAGAACAAGTGAAGAACTGTTCTTACATCACTGAAAGTATTCAGAGCCTGAGCACAGAGCGCATTTCCAGCATTTCCAGGGTTAATGTAGTCCTGTCCTTGGCAATGCCTCAGTATTGTCTACATACAGATAAAAGAACATCGATTACAAAAACAGAAATGCATTGCGACATGTATCAGTGGTTTCACACTTAAACTACAATAAAATTGTATGCAGATGGTAGTGGCTGAACTAGATGAGATTAGTTAATTACCTCATAGAGTTGATCTGAAATAATACCAAATCCATGAGCATAAGGCACTCTATAGCTAAAATCAATAATTTCTCCTGTGCTCGGGTTACCCACTAGATAGCCCTATTAAGAGGATCGAGACAAAATGAACCAGCATGTAAGGTTATATCAGTGTGTAGAATATATAAAAGTTGCACGGTATGTTTTGGTGTAGTTGCAATTGTTCAAGCTCAGAAATTTCGTAGAGAGATAGCCTTTTCGTTTTTTTTTTGGAAAAAAAAGTCTGATGGATACCTTGAGATTAGGAAGGGTCCTTCCTGCTTCAATACCTAAAGAGGATCAAGTGCAGCAGGTAGCTGATTACTACTTGTCTTTATTTTAACAAATGGCACAAAACAATGACAATTTCACTGAATAAAGCAAAAATTAGGACATGGATTATTCCACAAAGCTGTCCACATATCCTGTAAATTGCCAATTATTATATATAGCAAAGACTGACAATCAATACCTTCTGAAATAATCTGCGCAAGAAAAGGCGCAATTTTTCCAGCGTAGGAGTCTCCACCAATATAGAAAGGATTCGCGAGGAACTCAGGATGGTCATTAAACCACTGGATGACGGTGGAACATACCAAAAAAACAGCATAGACATTAAGAAGAATACAATTAATTTGTGTTTGTATGAACTGCACCACGATATTTGTGCTAATTTGATTAATGAAAAGCAAGGAGTTTATACAGTACCTTGATAAGGAAATCATATAGTTGCAGTGTGGATGAGATGTCTCCAACATCATAGCCTTTAGGATCTCTGGAGAAGGAAAACCCAGCCCCAACCGGCGAATCAACAAATAGGATATGTGACACCTGCGTGAGCAGAGTGAGTGGTCTAAGAATCAAATGGTGCTACTCCATTGCACTGAAGATGAACAAGCATGTAGCCAGAAAAATGTGGTAACCTGATTGATTCACCAGCTACAATTGTAAACTGGATATGACTAATATTTAACGCGATATATGGATACTTCCTCCGTTTTTATTTACATGTCGTATTAAGTTTATCCTAAGTCAAAGTTAGCTAGTTTTGACCAAGTCTATAGAAGAATATAGCAACAATTATACTATCCAACATATGCACTGGATTCAATGAAACAAATTTGATATTGTAAATGTTATTATTTTTTCTATAAATTTGGTCAAAGTTAGCCAAGTTTGACTTAGGACAAACCTAATATGATACGTAAATAAAAATAGTGGGAGTACAATTTTAAACCAGATAAATACTTGAGAATTTTGGCTCAAAGAATAAAATGCTATGGAGATTCAGATAGATAGTGCAGCCATTAGCTCTTTGATTATGTGCAGCATTAATGTAGCTAAGGTGAATGGCTGACCGTGCTTCCGAGACGAGAATATGCCAAGAAAACTAGAACGAAATCAAGGAAAATTTTCTGAGAAAGGGACACATGCATCATCAAAAGTTGTATGAACCATTTTATCTATGTGGATGTATCGACCCAACCTCAAGATTCTACCATACCGCTCCCTCAATTTTTTTGTGATGTTTTCAGTTTTGAAAGTCTCCAAGGTATAACTTGAAGAGTCCGTTTTTATGCCTAGTATGAACTAAAATTATAAGATTATAAGAGTAGTTTAATAAAAGATAAATCTGTATAGAAATTACTACAATCCACCCAATCTATAGAGAGAATACTAACTAGGCATAAAACTTTATAGCCAGTTTTTCTACTCTCTCAAATTCTAACTTTGGGCAGGACATCCATGGATCGCCAAACCTTTTTTTTTTCTTTTTGAAAAACAACCAAGCTTTACAAAAATAATAATCGGACTATATTCAGAGAGTACAAAACAATAGAGAATTCGAGAGGATAAGGTGAGCACATCACCTCATCTTAGTTTGTCACTACATATTTTAAAGACAGGATGAGAACCCCCTTTTCACCTAGATAGAACTGAGAAGCAAATTCAAAACTGAAGAGAGTAGCTGAAAAGAAAGGACGGAGCAGAGCACCTTGGCCCATGAGTTTTGGTTGTATCGCAGGCGCGGCATCGTGCCGTCGTAGGGCTCAACGACGAACCTGATGGGACCTGCGGGAGCAATCATCATCAGTTGCATCGAGGCATGGATTGATGATGCGTGGGTGTCTGGGTGTGGAAACTAATTAAGATGATTGTGTGCTGTGTGGCATGGTGCGGTACCTACCGATCTCGTAGGCGAGGCCGCTGAAGACGGAGCAGCGGTCGCCGCCGGTGAGCCAGAGGAGGAAAGAGGCGGCGGCGGCGCCGGACTCGGACTGGACGAAGTAGTAGAAGAGCTCGGCGCCGTTCTGCCTGTCCACCTCCACGTACCTTGTTGCATAGAGCATTCGGTTTCAGTCTACTTAGAGCTTCAGAGCGGCAGGAGCCCTGTTTCGAGGAACAGAGGCAACGGCGATAGTAGGAGGAGGAGGAGGAGGAGGAGGAGGAGGAGGAAGAAGAAGAAGAAGAAGAACGCACCCTGTTTCGAGGTGGAAGGGGAGGGGCCCGTCGAAGCCAGGGAGGCTGGTCACCACCCGCCCGGAGCCGGAGCCGGAGGCGGAGGACGCGCAGGCGGCGAGCAGGAAGACGACGAGGAAGCAACGGGAGCAGAGGCGGCGATGGCAGAGCGAGCGGGGTCCGGCTGGCCGGAGGAGGCGCGGCCGCGGCCCCGGCCCTGCCGCCGTCGTCGTCATCGATCAGGTACCAGGCGTGCTCGCAGTCCCAGTTGCCGTGGTGGAGCAACGGTGGGTCATGGAAGCACGGATGTCCTGGGTATTTGTTGCCGCGAGGATGAACGGATGGATGAACGACGTTGACGCGCACGCGACGAGGGACGGCGACGGCAGAGGCCGGGGTCACGACGCCGCCGGTGGGGCCGGCCGGCGAGGGCGGAGGAGTCGAGGAGAGTCACGGCACGGCAGCGCGCCGGGATGGTGCGATCGAGTTCGAGTTTCCCAGCTGCGCTAGCACCATGCTCCTGCCATTCGTCCGAACAAAAAGGCTCCATTGACAAGGACGGGATAGGAGGTTAGAGAGGTAGGTGGCCGTGGGCCGGTGGGCACGCAGACGGCGCGGCGCAGCGGCCCACGAATTCATGTGCCATTATGGGCTTGCGGTCCTGTTCTGTTGTTGTTCCTTTTTTCTCGCGCACACAACCAAGAAGCAGCAGCACAGCCTGCACAAGTCTGCATAGCGAGTCAACAACCACGGCTGCATGCTATTTCATTCTACTTTTCTTTTTCTCCAGATTTTGTTAGTTGCTACTTCCCTTACACTCAATGCATTTTCTTGTTGCTTCAACTCAAAATTTAACAATAATTGATTAAACAACAATTAGAGCCGATTTGGATATTCGGTAAGTATAGCATATTCAACGTTTTGTGTAAAAGTTTTCAAGCCAACCCATGTATTCAACATTTCAAAAACCTTGCTTCAACAATTCTCAAAACATAATTTAACATTTTGAAAAAGCTAGTTCAATATTCAGTCCTTGGATTGTTGAAAAAATACTTTAGAAATGTTGTGATAGAATATCAAAATTGTTGAAATACCACTTTACATTTGTTGAATTTTTGTAAAACAGTAAATATATTCATAGTGGATCTCATCTTCTTGCATTAATCCCAAACAGCAATAATCTTTAAACGGATTTAGAAATAGATCGATGGTATAAGAGAAAATTACGTTTGAAGTTTGAAACTCAAACTAGATTCCCATCCAACTTCCCCACTCATGAACTGCCACCTGTCCTCCACGGTCACCCCCTCCCCAGCTGCCTCGTGAAAATGGCAAAATCCTATTCTGTCGTGACTACGCCAATCAAAACACGCCACGTGTGCTGTGTGATGTATAAGATAAAAATTTCCGCCCCCATGTCAACGAAAGCCCACGAGCCGCAACTAACGGAAACAAATGCGAGCCTGCTTTTTTGCTTCTGCGAAGCCCACGATGCATGACAGCAGAGATGGACCCTGCGAAACCGTGAACTGCACAGAGGTTAATAAATAGTACAATGAGCCCATGAACATGTGGGCACGGCAGGAATTTTCTCGCTCTCGTTGTATTCTTATCAAAGCTGGTGGTATTTATACATTTCTTTTTTGGGAAAAAGGTAGATTTTGAGCCAGTACATTCAACTTTTCGAAATATTTTGTTCAACATTTATTCAAACCTAGTTCAGCATTTCGAATAAATTAGTTCGACATTTCATATGGTAACGTTGAAGTAGTATAAGTAAAATGTTGAGCTACCATATTTAAAATGTTGAAAAGCAATTGGAAAAATATAGTCAGATTGGATTCAATTTTGTTAAATAGTTCTAAAGAACACTATAGTTCAATTCGAATTGAATTGGATGCAATATTTAGGAGAAAATAAAGCTTGAAATTTGGGAATCAAACGTCCCACCGTCCCTGCCCATCTCCCAAGTCCCGGGTACTAGCATGCACGCACGGTCGTAGGCACCTACCCTGCCCATCTCCCAATTAGACCTGATCATCTGTCGGGTTGGGTCGAGTTCCGGTCGGATCAGGTTCGATCCGTTGGTTTTTTCCTTCGGCCCGTGCTAGACCCGACCCGACCATCGAGCCAGATTTTTCGGCCCGAGCTCAGCCCGACACAAGGTCGGGTCGGGTTTGGGTCGGGTAAAACCCGATTTTTTATGTGTAATTTCCGGGTTGGGTTGGGTTTTTTCAGGTTTCAGGTAAAAAATTTTGGCCCGTACCAGGCCCGACTTTTATGGCGGGTCGAAAATTTTGGCTCGAGCCCGGCCCATACATTCGTCGGGTCGGGTCGGATCGGGCAGCCCATGATCAGGTCTACTCCCAATGCAATGCTCTTATGTGCTCCATCCTATTAACTGTGTGCGAATCTTAAAGTAGAAGATGTGTGCAATTTTCTTCTGGAAGGTAGATAGGAATACCGCGCCAAGCATATGCAACCATTTTTCATTACTCTAGCAGTCTGGCTAGCATGGCTTACAAGGAAAAGTTAGGAAACTAAACACATTGATCCTGCATTGCATTGCATAGGTCTATCTAGGCTCTAAGTAAGACAGGAAAAACAAATCACAAACTGTATATGTTTCAACAAACAAGTTTGCTAAATAACCAGATGGACGGGCGCCGCAGAGACCGATTGGACGCCCTGCGCGCCGCTGGGAGCCGCAACGGTGGATTTACAGGGCGCCGCGATGAGAGGAGAGGGGGGTGGACGGGTGACGGCCGACAGGGGAGTACAGGGCGCCGCGACGGGGAAGAGGAGGTGGGGGGTGGACGGGCGCCGGCGGGTGTAATCCGTCCGATGTGGGAGGGATGGGGGCTGTAGGGGGAAGAGGATCGGTTTGGCGGAGTAATTTCGGTCGAGCGTTGAATGGCGCGATTCCCGAGCGGTTTGAGCGGTTTCCGTGTTTCTCCAGAAAACACTCCCGCTCACACATACGTGGACCGTATGCATGGGGTCTTCTTTTTATTCTTTTGGATTGCATGCTTGCGTTGATTGCGGCACTGAGGGGTAGTAGTTAGAGGGTGCGGTCATTCATAAATTCCGGAGCTGTGGACGGGCGCCGTAGGTGCGTTGGATATTATTTAGCTCACTGCGTACCAAATATATATGTATGTATATATATATTGCGTGTGCGTGGAGGAATTGTTCAAACTAGCTGGGAATGGAAGGTATCGGTAAGTTTCCGCCTACACAAAGTCATCGGTATCAGGACTGGAGCTACAACATCCGCTGGAGGCCTCTACAAATTACTGAAGCGCACGACAGTGTTGATTCGATCATGCAGAGAACGGCAGTGCAGCTCCAAAATGCATGGTCGGATATGGCTCTGACTTGGCCTTCCGCCACACGGCGCTTTCATGTTCAGGTTGACTCCTCCGAGCTTGTGCAGCTCCACCTCAGCATGTAGGAGCTCCTCCTCAGTGGCATTTTCACTTGGGTTGCCTCTGCTAGCTAAGCTTGAGAGGAGCCGAGGGCTTGAGAGGAGCCGAGGGCTGCCCTCGGACGCCTCGAGTTCTCGGTGAGTATGTGCGACTAATGGAACTGGGCCATTGGCACAAAATGCATGTCAGGCTGATGCCTGATGGAGCCTCTGCTTGCCCTTGCCATATGAGATGAAATAATGCTCGTGGAATTTCTTTCTCATGCGCCAGCCTCTGTAACAACTTGCTGTATGTGGCCGTGGCAAAGTCATGATACCACCAGCAGCTCCCACAGGGTCGTGCCAGTGGAATGGAGCAAGGCCCAAGGAACCTGACGTCGAAGGTCTCAAAAAATGATTAGAATAATAGGCTACATAATGGAAACACAAAACTATATATAGGCCAAATTAGCAAGTATTGGATCAGATGAACGCAGGACTTGAATCATGGAACAGCAACTACTTTGAATCAACGTGGCACTGTTGCTGCGAGGACATCATTAATTATCTCATCAAGCTCCTATATATTAGCTCGCTATTATAGCTTAAGCACTGCACTACTCGCCCCTCCAGCTGAAATTGCTATACCTTCTCCAGCATTCCATGGCAAGCATGTCCGCCCATACGTTGATATACATAATAGTACCATCTAACTAGGAATTTGAGGTCTCGGAAAGTTTCCAGCCACAATATCAACAGATTTGACAAGGCATACGACCGAGCTCCTACTGGTGCTCTTAAGGAACAGTCTTGATGAAGCTATGTGGCAACCATGTAGGCATGGACTCGTCACCTTGCCATCACTCCCCGCTGATTCGCTTCCGTCATCTCTTAGACACTACATCACAAGTGTGGTGTGCTACAAGACGGCCAAGACATATCGGGTGGAGATGATGCTGACCCTTGCTATTGGCAGTTAACTCGTTTACGGTGCTCTATAGTACCACTTAGTGGTATAAAGTATAGAGAAGATCTAACCACCATCTATTAGTAAGGGTAATTTAACAAGATTTATTTTGGTATTTCCTGGCTGATTCTAATTTTTTCCGCCAATGTCACTAATGTTATTTCCCATAATTAATACCTTTATACTACACATACTACTTATATATGCTATCCATAACACTAGTGAACTTTTCAGTAGTATATAATTAATCTAAACCATCAGATGTTTATCTACTAGCTAGTCATTATCAAACACTAGCTACATTAGTATAAGACACCGTAAAATAGTTCTCGTTGGAAGTAGCCCCAGATGTAGCATGGGACACACTCGTGGACCTTGGAGTCCATGCAACAGTAAGAAATCATGATCCTGGCAGGCTCATTCTCCTCCACCTCCAACCGACTACGAGCTGATGTTGATGGAGAATGCAGCACGGGGCCTAAAGTCATCGAAACAAATTAAATGGCACCTGTCTGTACGAGCTAATACAAAAAGAACTTTAGTCTATTGGAGGATAAAATTTCACCACCGAGCCATTGACTCAAACAAACGCGCATGGTTCGTAGATTGGCACTTCCAAAATTGGAATTTTATCAAGATAATGGCCATAAGTGCAAAACAAACAAGGTAAGTTCAAAGTGCTGAACTTCAGTGATTAGCAAGTGAGTCATATTTTCGGCCTTGTGGATCGAGTAGTATTATTAGCACATCAATGAACTCAATATACTTCCCACCAGATGGAGTGATTTCGGTATGATATGGCAGACCAACAAGCTGATGAAGAACATTTGTTAATTTAGCTCCTCCCCAAGTTGCTGAAATCAAGCATATATATATGTTGAGTAACAGGAACAATAAGAGAAGCTAAAGCAACTTCACGGATACATTTACCAATGGAAGTTTGATTCACTGCCGGTGCAACTGATAATCTGAGACTCGACAATGAAGCACAGTAACCATTCCCAATGCAAATCCCAACAGCGCGAACATACCTGCCAACGCCCCTGACCTTCCTACTCTTGCTCATCTCCGTCCTCCTGTTCTCCTGCACACTGATCAACTTACATCACGTCATACCAATTCAGCTCCATGAATCCACACTATGCACCATTGAAACATCAAGAAAATTACCTGTAGATGGCAGTAGCGCGCATTGATATTCTGCAGAAACCTGGGTATATATAATAATTATCTGGTTCTCTCATCTCCCAGATCGAGACAAACCATATATCGAGCACATGGCTGGTGGCAGCATAAGATAGAAAGTAAGCACGAAATTATCGACCAATAAACAAAACACAATTAGATGGAATCACACTAGTGAAGGAATAGGAACAAATTTGGGCGGTGCCTAGCCCAATTTATGAAAACTTGCTTGATGCCTACGAGAAGAATTTATATGTAGGCTCGTGAGTCGTGACTGTCGAATGGGTGTAAACGGATAAACAACAGTTTATATACGGAGGGATCGGCGATCATAATTCACACACATCCTTCCACCGTACCTCTGTGAGGGGGGACGGCGATTGCGGTAGTCCTCAATGGCAGTTTTAATATATTTCGTAGTCTTGAAAATAGTGTATATCCAGTTTCATTCCAGTAACTTGGCTGCCAGCATGTCACTAGTTTTACTGATGTGTTGTCTCATTTAATGGGAATGAAACTCTCGTTGAAGTGGCCAATTTAATTAGCCTATTAATTGGTAATTGTAAATTTTTTTTTCCATTCAGGACTCCTCTGTGTAGCGACGACCGGTTCCAACAAGGCAACAATCAAGCAATATTCATTCGTGCGTGTACGGCTACTATTTAATTTCCTCGTGCAACTCATGTTAACTAGCTTCTATATATAAGGCTTCGCTGGCCCTGAATAAGAAAAAAGCTTCTATCCTATTTGCTAGCTACTCCCTCTGTCCTGAAATGTAAGGCATTAGAGGGTTCAAAAATTGTACCCAAATGTAAGGCATTTTAGAACTTTTGGATAAGTATTAAAGGAAATCGTTTAATTTTTCTTAGCTCTTAGCTACATACTTAGCTTTTCTATCGCTTCCTCCCTGCTTAATTTTAGGAACAACTTTAATTATACCAGGTAAACAAAGAGCTTTCATACGGAACATGCGTATTTTGTTCTCTCCCTTAATATATCTTAGAATTGCTAGAATGCCTTACATTATAGGACGGAGGGAGTAGCTGCTTAGCCCAAGCACATCATTACTAGTGGCTATTTTAACTCCATGCGCTAAGTGCTACAGGTTCTCCATGAGCATGAGCACTTTGTAGTAAGCATGCATGCATGTGCATATCCATAACAAATAATGCTAGGAATGCAAGGTATCAGCGAGTTTCCAGCCACCGAATGGAATTAGCACACCAGGCTTGATGCAGTTGCGCCAGGATCACGTATACACGTGATCATTGCCTCGCCACTACTCACTGCAAAATAGCTACACACCGTCATCCTATATGGCTACTGCACCAAATTTCTCTCGCGCATAGTCACAAAAATTCCCAGGTCGATGGAGTTGAGGAGGAAATGTAGTACGCTCCTTATAAGATGTTTAAGGGACAAAAATGATCCTGTATTCCCAGGACGAGGTTGACATTTTGCGATCGAGAAACACTGCATTCGACCCCGTCTCCCATTCCCATGGGGTCAAGTGTTGCTGGAGATGGTAGGAGCGCTTGTCAGTTGCAATAGCCATAGAGTTGCCACGAAGTTCTTGGTGTCGACATGAGGAGCAACACCTTTTCTTCCACCATTCGTCTTCGTTTCATTCCCAATGGTGGGATTGTGCTCGTCATCTCCGCAATAACTGACACTCTTTCTTGTGATGGCTTCAGCAACATTTCGGGCATTTGTCCCTTCCCTCTTCCCCTTTTATTTTATTTGAAATTTTAGCAACACCTTCTATAAATAATTTTTTCAATTTAAAAACATCTTAATTATAAGTTGGGCAAATAAATAAATAAATGATGGAATGTGTAGAAGATTTTAAAAAATAACATATGACATCTAGACAAATAAAAATATTAAATTAGTCATTCACAGAAAAAATATCTCTCCATCCATGGTAGTATCTAGCAAGTGGCCCTTCATGAATGAGCAATTATAGCTACAAGACTTGAAATTGAGCTAAAATACTAGGAGTATCTTAAGCTTCTACTCAACTAAAGTAAATTTAGCCAAATGTTTGGGCAAAATTGAGGTCGAAATGACCTAACCACACCATGACCTAGATATTCTAACCATACATGATTGAGCTTTGTTCTATGAAGCAAACTTAAAAATGCACAAAGTATTAGCATATGCTACCTTCTATAGCCTTCAACTTCAAGAAAATGAAGTGAAAAACCTTCTACTTCTCCTTTTCTTTTTTTTTTTTTGGAATTCAGCATCACCTCCTCTTTTTTTGTCCGCCACATATGGAGTGCGATTTTCATCGCACCTCATACAAAAGAAGATTCAATTCAAAAGATTAATTGGGGTTTCCGGAGGCGGACCGGGGAATGAACCACCCTGCTTTCTATAGGTGGATGGGATTGCGAGCTGCCCTTGGTAATGCATATTTCAGGTGTAGTCTATGTTATTGTCCGCTTCTAAAAATAATGGTGATTTTCATGAGCTGTTGACTACGTGGTTCGCCCCTAAAAATTCATTTCCAGGAGTGGGTCGGATACTACAATGCCCATCATCAATATTTGGTGCGGATGAACTTCTCAATCGCCTCTAAAAGACAGGGTGCTCCTACAAATCAGTTATGTAGTAATACTTGTCAACAATGGCGGATTTAGGGGGGTGCGGGGGGGGGGGGGGGGGGGCTCCCCCTTAGTACCGTCCGATCCATGGATTCCCCCCCCCCCCCCCCCCCTCCAAATTTTAGGGAGCAAGGTTGAAGACTGGGGGGCTCCAAGGTGGAAGACGACTCCATCTCCGTCCGTTGGGCCGGCCAGAGCAGCGAGCTTATAAAATTTTGGATTTTGGCCCAAGTTGTTGATGCCCAATAGTCCAAAACTAATGGCCCACCCGCATCCCCTCCATTCGCAGTTAGTCCTGCCCCCAAATTCCCCAATTGGCCGGCCAAATTCCTAGCTTGTGGGCTCGTCGCGCCGTCACGAGCTCACGGGCGCGCGGAGCCGTGGAGGACGAGCCGGCGGTCGGCGGCAGCCGGCGCGCGGTGCCAGGACGCAGAGCTGCGGACCGCGGACGCAAGCGCGCGGCGGCACGGGTATGCGGCCGAGGGGCAGGGCCGCGGCTGTCCGGCGGCCGGCGGCGCCCTGCAGCGGCGCGGGCATGCCGCGTGCTGCCTGAGTACCGCGTGCAGCACAGTGATGGCTGGAAAGGACGCAAGGTAACTAAAGCCTGACATTTCAGCACCTGCTCCCTCCGTCCCAAATTATCAGTCGTTTTGGCTGCTTTTCTAGATATATCGATTTTGCTATGTACCTAGACATGATATATATCTAGATATATAGTAAAAACTATGCATCTAGAAAAGCCAAAACGACTAATAATTTGGGACGAAGCGAGTATTTTGCAACATATATATGTCAATGATTCAATCATTCAATTATTAAGCCATTCATATTTATCAATAATGCCTAGAATTGCAAGATGTCGAAGAGAACACTTCTCACCTATTTTTCAAGCAGTAGCAGTAGTACTCCTCTAGAGACTAATGATAACACAAGACAACCAAAAACGTCCAGGGTAGAGTTTCGTTGCTCAGATATCATCAGTGATCCTGGACTGCGCAAACCAATTGAGAAATGTACATAAGTTGCATTGAAAGAAGCTTCGGTAGGCATGATTTCTAGCCACAAGTTAAGCATCTCTAAGCTTCATGGGCAGGGTTATGATGGTGCTTCCAATATAAGAGGTGAATTTAATGGCGTGCAAAAATTGATTTGTGATGAAAATCCCTATGCCTTCTATGTGCATTGTTTTGCCCATCAATTGCAATTAGTGGTTGTCGCTGTTTCAACTTCTACTCCAGCTATTGCAGATTTTTTTTAACTATGTTCCTTTGATAGTCAATACAGTGGGTGCATCATGTATGAGAAAGGATGTATTGCTCGCAAAGCATCATGATAAGTTGTTAGAAAAGGTAGAGAATTGTGAGATTGCCACCGGAAGAGGTTTGAACCAAGAAAGTAGTCTTGCTAGACCTGGAGATATTAGATGGGGCTCACATCTTAAGATATTGCTTCGTATTGTGGTGATGTGGGATGCTATTTTGGAGGTGCTTGAGATTGTGAAGAAAGATTCCATCAAACCAACATGTAATGGTGGTGCTTTTGGTTTAATTGGTAAAATAAAAAGCTTTGATTTGTGTTCATTCTGCATTTGATGATAGAGTTATTGAGCATTACGGATAATTTGTCACGTGCTTTGCAAAGAAAGGATCAAGATATTGTTGAAGCAATGCATTTGATCATGGGTGTGAAAGAACGCTTGTAGGGTATAAGAGACAATGGATGTGAGCCATTATTCAAAAGAGTGAAGTCCCTCTGACATTCTGACAATGCATTTCTACCATGTGCAACTCTGGCCAGCCCGCCCTATACTCTCTGTTATAGATAGCTCTCCCTCACACACCCATTTAAGTCTTTCTCATACAACCAGCAGCTAGCTCGAACGGCTACTGCTGGCCTAGGTTGCGTGTAATAAGCCGTCGAGGAATTGTTGAAACTAGCTGGGAATGGGAAGTATCAGCAAGTTTCCGGCTACATCAAAGTTTCAACCTCCGCTGGAGGCATGGAGGAATTGCCATCGGTTACTGCAGCGTCAGTTCAATCGTGCAGAGAACGGCAGTGCAGCTCCAAAATGAAGCTTCCCGCAGCCCAACCGCGTTGGCACTCGGCCATTGGCACGATGGCAGGCTGATGCAGCCTGCACCGGCCACCCTTCTTGCCATGTGAAATGCTCGTGGAATTGCTTTCGCATGCACCAGCCAGCTCTGTGGCGAAGGCTTGGTTGGGGCGTGCACGTATGTCGTAGTGGCAAAGTCATGATAGATGATCCCAGCTCAGTCTCACTATAGCTCCCAATGTGTCGTGCCGGTGAATAGGCAAGGCAAAGGAACATGACGTCAAAGGTCTCAGAAAACTGATTAAACCAGGCTGCATCAGGGAGACACAAAACCGTAGGTGAAACTAGCACTATCGAAATATTGGAACAGATGAGCGTGGTTCAGAAATCGAACTTCGACGACATTACTTATTGGTTATCAAAGAATGGAGCGTGTAGATGGTGAATCATGCAAAGGAAATTTGGAACACATATAGCACTGCAAGAATGCCATCTTAACTATATTCTAAGATTTCCTATCTTTCTCCTACAAAAGTGCTAGACATGGATAAAAAAATTTAAACTCTGTAACAAACAGAACTGAATTGCGACTTATACATATACTGATTATTTGGATCCAAACGAACCAAGTTTCACGTAGTGGTGAGAACCGAGATGTCTATGGTACAGTTCAACTACCCAATTTATATGGCGCAATAATTATCAACCAATTTCAAGATAAGGTTGAAGTAAAGACTTAGGGAAAGTCTGAAGCTTAGTAGTTCTAGCTTTCTTTCTTAGTCTCTTTCTTTCTTGTTGTTGTATTAATTCCTCAGTTTCGAGGCTAAGAACTCTGGTAACGATTAGCTGTAGACATTCACTTCTAAATGTTCAAGGTTAGAATTTTCTTTTATCTAGAAAAAAAAGTAAGCCTTCATCACTCACCTCTACCGCATTCTTGTCCTTTTAGTTTTTTTTAAGAGTCTAGTCCTTTTAGTTCCGCGATCAGTTGTGGCCGGAGTAGGCCAAATTAAGTTCTAGACACGGCTAGACATTGGTTGTCTCCATTTCCACAATCTCTACGGCAACCAGTGTCAGATCTAGCTCTTTATATATGGAGGAACTACTTGAATCATGAAACTGCTGCTGCTGCTGATGCTGCGAGGACACATCACTATCTCATCAAGCTCAGCTCCTATTAGCTAGCTATAATATAGCTTAAGCACTGCACTACACGCTCCTCCAGCTGAAATTGTTATACCTTCTGCAGCATACCATTTTTCGCGAACGTGCCTCAGCATGTATTTCATTAAGAGGAAACCAATACGACCGTTACAAACCTTAATAGGCAGAGACTATTAAGGCGATTACAGAGCACCACCAAGTAAGTGGCAGGCGATCCAAACACCGAACAAGAACAGCAAGAACAACAGGGAGGAATTACACACAAACCCACAAACCTAGACATGGCCACACCTCTATGCCTGCTAAAACATACAACATAGTCAAGATGCAAGAAGTCTATAACTCAACAAAGGTGGCAAAGCATCCACCCGACTAGTACAACCAAGGCGGCCAAGCATCCGCCTGAAGCGATGACCAACCAATGCGACGACGGCGGCAAAGCATCCATCACAGCAAGCAAGGAATCGGCGGCAAAGCATATGCAAACCGGACCATGGTGGACGAAACAAAGTGAAGGCAGGCGTAGGAGTGAAGAGCAGACGACCACCGCCAGGCCAAGCGAGAGAGGCCACAAGCAACGACATCGACAACCAGCAGAGCTTCCAAAACGACGCCACAAGGGAGGGTGCGATGCCATAGGCGCCGTCGTCGTCCGACCAACATGGTCAAGGCTTTCACCCGGAAAGCATACTGGAAAGGAGGGAATTCAATGACGCTTTCAAGAAGGTAAATGGCGCCCGAGGGCGTCGCCGTCATTGGCCCGCAAGCGGGTCCAAGGCTTTCGCTGTCGCCCTGTTCCCTCCCATTAGCTGAAGAAACCACCGCGGGACCAAAAATCACCGGCACGGCGCGGTCCAGGACAGCTCGCCGGCCGGCACCCCGCCGCAGAGGGCCAGCGGCAGGGGGCAGCCAGCGGATTCGCTACCATGTAGGCATGGACTCAGTTACCTAGACATCACTTTCCACTGATTCGCTACCATCATCTCTTAGACACTACATCAGACATTGATGTGACCAGGTCAAGATATCTGGTGGAGATGATGGACGCTGGCCTTTGCCATTATTTGCAGCAGCCTCAGATCTGGCATGGGACACACTCGTGGAGCTTGGAGGCCATGCAACGGTAGGAAATCATGATCCTGGCAGGCTCTTTCTCCTCCACCTCCAACTGACTATGAGCGGACCTCCTGGTCACCTGTTGGCTCTTCTGGCCTACTCTTCCTACATGTCAGCTAGCTAGCTCCACCATGAGACCCCTCAACTAATCAATTACATACACCAAAGTGTGTGGAATGGGAAGTATATGTCAGCAAGACAACTATTTGAGTGGAAACTCAATTAACCAACTCATACGTAGCAACAGATTGGAGAAAGTTAATATCCTAGTTGGTGGTGAATTTTTTGACACTTTGTAAGCCAAATCGACAGGGAAAGTATATATTATCCTCTCGGTTATCATAAAACATATTGGGGAAAATCAAGAAACACATGGAAAAAATGAATTTCCCTATTCGTTGTGGTAAGCGCATTATCCAGTAGTGGATGTTCATGAACTATGAACTAAGTAGACCTTCAAGAGAATGGTGTCTGTCTGTCTGCTGGTAAGAAATACATTTAATTGCTATCCCAATAAGATTTAAGAACAGGTGTTGTGAGGAAGCAAAGATTCCAAAACTGCAGCCAGTCAATGCGTTGGTGATATTTTTTTTAATGTGTTGGTGAAATATAAATAAGTCTGTGTTGGCGCTAAAAGTCGGCCGGGAATCGGCCGATGAACCTCAGCGTTGGACACACGACCTGGGAGAATCTGCTTAACTCCTGTTCGGGTGATTGCCCTGGTGCGGTTCGCGCGGCGTGCCAGTCAATCTGACCTGTTGATCGACAAGGAAAGAAACGTATTAAATCCCGGGGTTTCGATCGGCTAAAGTTCCGATCTGTCCCGAAAAGCGTATCAGCGAATCGGCCGATTTGCTATAAAGATGACCGGCTATAGATTGGCCGATAATCACGTAGCGATTGCAGAGAAACTATTGGAGTAACTTAAACAATCGCTACAGATGCAACACTCGAAATAGATCTAATCAGCTATATGATGATAAACAAGGAAAAATAATGATAAAGCTGACAGTTCGATCTCAAGCTGGATAACTGGTGATAAAACTAGGACAATAGGTAAAACCTATAATTCTAGTAAATATCGATAACTGGTGAATAAATCTAAACGAAACAACGGCGATGTGCCCGAAGTTAAAGCTTAGATGTTATTCGATAAACGGAACCTACCAATTGGCCGGAGATCGTGTCGATGCAGCCCTGCCAATCCGTACGAACTCGTGAAAGAAAAAGATGTATTGGCGAAGTCGCCGACTTGAAAGTAAAGTACGATGAAAAAGTAGATTGTTTGTATTGATTGATGTATATCTTCTACAAAACCCTAACTGCTTCTATTTATACCCTAGGACTAAGACTCCTGATCTATTACGATGCGTTACAAACTTGATTTAAATATAAACTACTATATCTATAAGACTTTCCTAAAGGAAACGGGGTCTCGCAGAATCTTCTGCTGCCATCTCCTAGTCCAATCCGGACTCCTTCCATTGCTCCTCGACCGAGTTGGCGTCGTTCTTTGACCAACGTCAGGTCATCTTTGACTGGGATCCTCTGTTGGGATTCCATTGGCTTCATCCCCTATCTGTTGGCGCAAGCCCACATTGGCCCAAACGCTCTAGCCTTTCAATCGGCCGACCCCCACCAACTCCATTCGCCAATCGCACGAAACACTGCAGCGCCAATCGGCCGATTCCTAACTGTAGCGTCAATCGGCCGATTCCCAGCTGTAGCCTTTAAATCTGCTGCATCGGCCAATCTCTTCCTTTCCTGACGCCGATTCAACACATGTCAAAATCTGGCGTCAACACATGCCCCCCAGTTTCGGAGTAAAACATGACTTTTACTTCGAAATTCTTTTTTAATCTCTCCTCCAAAACAAACGCGGAAAAAATCTCCTTCCGTTTCACGGTCTTCTACATGATGGTTGCAATCTTTTTGAACTGAGCGCCTAAGACAACTGTTCCCCTGGAATTCGTGTAGACGGTGCGGCAAAAATCCTGCCTTTACCCCTTCTCTCTCGGACTGTCTTTAAATACTGGCGTTCTCCGCCGCTTCTTCTCCACGAGCTTAGTAATTTCCTCCCCAGCGAATCACTTTCTATCTTCTCCCATCGCCCTCTTGGTTTCCAACCGCATTCTCCGGCGATCCTTCTTTCGTCTACATTCCGCTTCATTCCTTCAATGGCGGCACCATCAGCAACTCCATCAGCCACGGAGGCTCCGCCAGCAACTCCATCGGCGACGGCGGTTCCATCAGCAATTCCATTGGCGACGATGAGCTTCATCCCGGAGGTAAACATCCGAAACTTTCCCCTTTTACTTTTTACCGCCCATGCACCTTTTAGATCTATTCTCAGTTCCTCCCTTTTTACCTTTTTTAGGCAGTCAGACACCAAATCACAATTCCCCTTTCCGAAGCTCCTGGTCTCGTCATTTTAGGCCCTATGGGGAATCCAGACCCGACTGATCTGATTAACTTAGAAACCCATAGAATCCCTTTCAAGCAATCATCTATGAATTTGGTTTCAGTGGTCAGGCACCTTTAGATCTTGGCTGAATGAAACCCCCGGCTGGAAAGAGTGGTACCAAAGAATGGCCAATTCTAAGAGAGTTTAATGGGATGAATTAAAAATCGGCCAGTGCATCAATCTCTCTTTGTCCCAGATGGAGAAGAATGAACCCCTGGTAATAGCAGCCTCCTATTTCTGGTCTGACGCGCTCAACGTGTTTCTCTTTGGGCACGGACCCATGACCCCAACTCTGGCCGATGTCCTGATGCTGACCGGCCTCGACATTTCCTCCCCTGATACACCCTTTGATTATCTGATCAAGCCGACCCATCGGCTAGAGACGAAAGGAATCGGCGGGTGGAAAGGGTATATCAACAGAAACATGAGGACCGGGACGATTTTGGAGAGAGAACATTCAGCGTTCTTGATGATGTGGCTTGAGAAGCACCTCTTCTGCGGCAGAGCGGTTGGCCCTTCTTCCAATACAGAAGCTCTGACCAAAGCCCTGTCAAGAGGATCTGTCATCCCTCTCGGGAAGCATGTGCTAGGATCGGCCTACCACATGATGCACCAGATCAGCGTCAAACTGTCAAAGGGAGAGCCGATTGGTAACCCTGGTGGCCCCTGATGGTTTACCACCCTCTGGCTCAACTTGTACATGAGCAAAATCTCCTTGCAGCAGATAGAGACCAAGACATTCCGCAACATCGATTCAGAGGAGAACCGCACAGTACGACGACGGTGCACCTCTTTCGGCGAAGCGGCATCAGCTTTTCCTGGTTGTCAGTTCACCGCCACCCAAACAGCCGAGTATTTCAAATGTTTTTACAACGGCTTTAGTGGAGAAACCACCAGTTGGTACCCGTACCAGAGAACAGAGCCACTTTTTGAGCTTCCCTTCTGCTATGACTCGACGTCCAACTCCTTTGATAATGATCTCATGGACGCCTTGATCAAACCAGGAATCATACCGGCGAACTTCTTCTCTGGGAAAGACTCCCCAACTTATGAGTTTTACAACCCATCAGTTGCAGCACGACAGTTCGTCCTTGGTCAGCTGCCGATTCAAGTTTATTTTGCCGGCCGCGCAAAATTCCGAGATGAGCTCACTAAGGGCCTCGACTACAGTCGGCTGTGCAACTTAGTGCCAGACTACAGTACCATTGATCTAAGCAATTGGATAGTGGCGCCTTTTGCTGTCCAACAATTCAAGTTATGGTGGGCAGAATGGAAGCGGCATCTCTTTTGTGCATCTCCTTCAACATATTGCAATGATCTGGATCCTGACAACATCGACTCAAATGCAGCGGTACTGCCCTTTTCCCGGCCGATTTTGATGTTATTCCTTTTTATGCTACAAATTTGCCGCTAACTCTCATTTCCCTTTTCAGTCCGAAAGTCGACTTCCCCCGACGCGGAGCCGAAGTGGTAGGCTCATAGAGAATAGCCGCCCATACACACCATTCCCACTCATCGACTACCATGCCCCCCGAGGTGATATGAGAACGATGCGATTCCCGCTCCGGCCCCACACGAGGAACCATCGAAGTATAGAACCCATGGAACTAGTTCAACGACAGTGATTTCCGGTCCACAATGCTGAGCCACGAAATCGGCCATGACTTGACCCTTGACAGCTTTGGCCGATTTGTACCTTAGGTCAAACTCTGACAGAGCCAGGATCCACTTTCCAATCCGTCCTTTCAAAATCAGCAATGATAGCATGTACTTCACCACGTCATCCTTGCATACGACTACGCACTCTACCGATAACAAGTAGTGCCTGAGCTTGGTACACGAGAAATATAGACATAGGCACAGCCTTCCACCGGGGAGTATCTCGTTTCGGCGTCCAGGAGTTTTCTGCTGACATAATATATTACCCGTTCTTTTCCTTCGAACTCCTGTGCTAGCGCCGATCCGATAGCCCGCTCGTCGGCCGATAAGTATAGTTTGAATGGCTTGTCAGCCTGTGGCGGGACTAATACATGTGGTGAAATTAGATATTGCTTGATGTCTTCTAACGCCTTGCATTGTTCTTCTCCCCACACGAATTCCTGATCGGGTTTCAATTTCAACAAAGGAGTGAAAGCTTGAATACGCTCGGATAAGTTGGATATGAATCTTCTGATAAAGTTGACCTTGCCGATCAGGGACTGCAGCTCAGTTTTATTCTGCGGGGCCACAACCTTGTTGATGGCAGCTATGGTCTTCCGGTTGACTTCTATCCCGCGCTCATGGACCATGAATCCTTAGAATTGTCCGGCCGACACACCGAATGCACACTTATTCGGATTCATTTTCAACCCATGCTTCCTTGTGCACTCCAACACCTCTCGTAAATCGGCCAGATGTTCTTGATGACCTTTTGACTTGACCACAACATCGTCGATGTAGATTTCTACCAATACGCCAATAAGCTTCTGAAAGATATAATTCATAACCCGTTGGTATGTAGCGCCGGCGTTCTTTAATCCAAAGGTCATTACCACCCACTCGAATAAACCGAGGTGGCCCGGACACCTGAAAGCCGTTTTCGAAATATCCTCTTCGGCCATTAATATTTGATTGTACCCAGCATTACTGTATATGAAACTGATGACTTTATGTCATGCGGCGGCATCTATCAAAACATCGGCTGTCGGCATTGGATACCCGTCCATCGGTGTAGCCTGATTTAGGTTCCTGAAGTCGATGCATACGCGCAACTTTCCATTTTTCTTGTATACTGGTACAATATTAGAAATCCACTCGGCGTAACGGCACTGCCGAATAAATTTCGCTTCAATCAGTCTTGTAATCTCGGCCTTTATATCAGGTAGAATTTTAGGGTTGCATCGTCGTGCAGGCTGCTGATACGGCCGATATCCTGGTTTTATGGGCAACCGGTGTTCGACAATGGACCGGTCTAGACTAGGCATCTCATGGTATTCCCAGGCAAAACAATCTTTAAACTCTTTTAATAAACTTGTCAATTTATACTTGTACTCGGGATCCAAGCTAGCACTAATATACGTCGGCCTTGGCTTGCTACCATCTCCTAAATCCACCATCTCCAATGAATCGGCCGACGTAAATCCATGCCCAAGTTTCCCGTCTTCCTGGAGGAACTAATCCATCTAGTCTGAATCCTCAGAGCCGACTGCTCGGATCGGCTGTAGGCCAAAATTGGACACTTTCACGAAATCGGTGTCCCAAGTTCTACCGGATATACACTTGACGTGTTCGCAGCTCCACTTTTGCGTATCGGCCGCAGCAACACTGTAGGCGGAATCGGCGGTGACTATCTCGGTATTGTCGCCGACCCACTGTACAAGGCATTGGTGCATTGTAGACGGGACGCAGCAATTCGCGTGTATCCAATCGCGACCGAGCAACATGTTGTAGGACCCTTTGCCATTAATAATAAAAAAGGTAGTGGGAAGGGTCTTACGGCCGATAGTGAGGTCGACGCAGAGCGTTCCGTGGGCGGGAGACACGTTGCCTTCGAAGTGTTTGAGCATCATATCCGTCTTGGTCAGATCTTCGTCACTTTTGCCCAACTTCCGGAACATGTCATACGGCATGATGTTGACCGCAGCGCCTCCGTCTACTAATAGCCTGGTGACAGGTCATCCGTTAACGTGTCCTTTGAGGAATAGAGCCTTGAGATGTTGTCGTTTTTCGTCTTCCGGTTTCTCAAAAGTGGCTGTCATTAGCTCCAAAACCAATTGCGCCATCTGCTCCTCCATCCTTGTTGCGTCGTCTCGATCGGCGGGCGCCATGAACTCCATCGGCAAGATGAACACCATGTTGACGTCAGCTGCCGATTCTTGATTGTCGCCCTCCTCATTGTTGTTTCTGCTCTTCCTCTTGTTGTTCCCATTGGCGCAGACGTTGGATCCTTCATTTTTGAGATTTGGACAGTCCATCAGGGCACCATCTGGGGTTCACCGGTTTGGCCGGCGGTTTGGCACGCACCTAGTCTGGTTCCCGTCCTAGGGGGTTCTCATCTGACACCCTAGCGTTGGCCATTTGTTCTAGCCGATTGTGTGCGCTGGCTCTGCCCCCTAGTCGCTTCTGCTGGTTGATCCTGCCCTTCAGCCGATCATACTGTTCGAACCTGTCCCTTGGCCGGTCATAGCAGTCAACTCTGCCCCCCAGCCGATCATGCACTGAAAGGCGCCGATCCTCTTGTTCGCGCCAGTTCCTTCTAATTGGCTCTGATCCTCTGTCTCTAGAGCGCGACCACTTGAGCGGGCGATCGTTGCGATATGGTCCGCTGCACTCGGGGCAATTATCAGCTGATGGTAATCTGATGTTATTTTCCCAGCAGTGGATGAAGAACGGGCATCGCCAATGATCTTCGTGTCGGCCTATCATCTCTTCGCGGTGTCTCGATCTTTCCTGCTACCGCTGATATTTGTTGAGTAAGAATTGGGAGGTGACGGGTCTACGCGATCGCTCTGATCCTTCACCCTCGTCTTCAAGCCGCCTTTTCCCTTTGACATCGTCTATCGTAGCCTGATTTCTGGGGTCTATGGCGCCGCTTGTTTTGGCCGATTCCGACGTCAGCACCTTGATTTGAAGCGAGTTTTTTCCCGTATCAACCATGTTAGCTGGGAAAGGATGCTGATCAATTTTCATCGGCTTTACTAGCTTCACCGGGACTTTGAATTTGAGTCTGCCTTGCTCAATGGCCGACTGTATCTGCTGATGGAAAATTTTGCACTCATTTGTGTCGTGAGACGTGACCTTGTGCCACTTGCAATATTTCATATTTTTGAGCTGTTCGGCCGACGGAATGGTGTGGTAAGGTGAGAGCTTGATCTGCCCCTCTTGGAGAAGTGATTCGAAGATTTTGTCGGCCTTTGACGTGTCAAAACCGAACGCCTCTGGTTCTTTCTTCCCGAAAGGGCATGATATCGGCTTCTTCCCTTTGACCCATTCTGCTAGGCCGATTTCCTCTTCTTCTTCAGATTCAGATCCTTCTAAATATGCCACCTTTTTCTGAAAATTCCTCCGCTGATCAAACGGACGTACTTCTTGACCGGCCAATCGGTGAACGATCTGACTTAAACTTTCAAACTCTTGTGAGGCGTACCTCTCCTTGATGTGTGGCAGGAGACCTTGGAAGGCGATATCGGCCAGCTGAGCGTCGGTCAGGGCTAGGGTATAGCATTTGTTTCTGACCTCTCTGAACCTCTGTACGTAATTAGTTACTGGTTCGTCGCTCCTCTGCCTGAGGCCGGTCAGATCTGAAAGCTTCATCTCGTGGACTCCCGCGTAGAAGTACTTATGGAATTGTTTCTCCAGATCGGCCCAAGTAATGATGGAGTTGGGTGGTAGGGTAGTGAACCACTGGAAGGCCGACCCAGATAGAGACGACGAGAACAGATGCACCCGCAGAGCATCTTGTGTGGCGGCCTCCCCGCACTGGATGATGAATCTATTCACGTGCTCCACAGTTGAGGTGTCATCCAGTCCCGAAAACTTGGTGAAGTCAGGAACTTTGTATCGATGGGGAAACGGCAGTAGATCGTAGGCAGGTGGGTATGGTGTTTTGTACGTATAGGTTTGTACCTTCGGCTTTAACCCGAATTGGTCTTGAATCACCTCTGCTATCCTTGCTGTCCAATCCACTTGTTGTTGATGAACAACTGGTTGGGGGATCGGCACATGTTGGTGGATCGGCGGTGGGACGGCCGGGTGATGGATCAAAGCGTGTGGCGGATTTTGCGGCAGCGTGGCCGACTGAGCGGTTGACAGCTGGTGGCGTAGCGAATCTGCTGTCCCATCGTACAGCATCATCGGCGCCGCGCTTCTGAGTGTTTCCGCAGCATCTGTCCCCCTGCCGATTTCTGACGTGGCTGGTTGATACTGAGGGACCGTCGGCCGGACAGCCGATTGGAACGGTGCCTGGATCGGAGAGCCTCCATGACCGGCTGACTGGTCCAGAACAGCCGCCGTTGCTGGTGCCCCCCAAGGTACTGAGTTTGAGGGCAGTGATTGCACGGAAGAAATCTGGGCAGGATGAGGCGGCGCTTGTGACCGAAAGCATGGCGCACCGTTATATCCTGGAGGCATTGAAGGCAATGAAGTGCTGTATTCTCCGTGTTGTGTCGATATCGGCTGAGGAGCCGAGTGAGACGTGCCTGGTAAGCTTCTGACTGGAGCTACAATAGGTGGGGCGTATGCTGGCCCCTGATATCCCTGAGCTACTCCGCTAGCCAGAGAACTGATGACAGCATTGTATACCGTGTTGGTCATTACTGAGGATTGGTCGATGAAAGCCTGATAAACGGACTGTTGAATCATATCGGACATCTTGCCCGAGTCCTCAGCGATGGTGATCTGGCGGGGAATTGGAAGAGGAGCTTTCTTGACGGTCTCCCCGCTTCTGGTACGACTGAAAGATTGCAGGTATACCTTTTTGTAATCTTCTAAGTGTCTTGCCAGTTCTTCTTTCTGGTCGTCCTTGAGATCTGCCTCCGTAACCTCAATGATGTTGTTCTAAGAGATTTCGGTGGTCTTTGACATGTTGGATATTGAGGTGGTCCCACCGGGCATGCCAAAAGTGTGTTGGCGCTAAAAGTCGGCCGGGAATCGGCCGATGACCCTCAGCGTCGGACACACGACCCGGGAGAATCTGCTTAACTCCTGTTCGGGTGATTGCCCTGGTGCGGTTCGCGCGGCGTGCCAGTCAATCTGACCTGTTGATTGACAAGGAAAGAAACGTATTAAATCCCGGGGTTTCGATCGGCTAAAGTTCCGATCTGTCCCGAAAAGCGTATCAGCGAATCGGCCGATTTGCTATGAAGATGACCGGCTATAGATTAGCCGATAATCACGTCAGGTCATCTTTGACTGGGATCCTCTGTTGGGATTCCATTGGCTTCATCCCCTATCTGTTGGCGCAAGCCCACATTGGCCCAAACGCTCTAGCCTTTCAATCGGCCGACCCCCACCAACTCCATTCGCCAATCGCACGAAACACTGCAGCGCCAATCGGCCGATTCCTAACTGTAGCGTCAATCGGCCGATTCCCAGCTGTAGCCTTTAAATCTGCTGCATCGGCCAATCTCTTCCTTTCCTGACGCCGATTCAACACGTGTCAAAATCTGGCGTCAACACATGCCCCCCAGTTTCGGAGTAAAACATGACTTTTACTTCGAAATTCTTTCTTAATCTCTCCTCCAAAACAGGTGTTGTGAGGAAGCAAAGATTCCAAAACTGCAGCCAGTCAATGCGTTGGTGATATTTTTTTTAATGTGTTGGTGAAATATAAATAAGTCTGTAACACACATGCCATGATTTAAGTTGATGTACTGAGAAGTTATGGGGACATATATGGTTTGTAACTTATTCACCGTAAGTTATAATAGCAGGATCAAACTGAATGAAATTTAGTCCTTCCATTGAGTCTTATGTAAACACACATATTATGAATCCAACTAACAAGTTCCATATATAGTGCTGAATCTCCTTTCAATAATGTGAAGTCTGATGCCGACTTCTATTGAAATAAGCTTAACATGCTGAAAACCTAGTAAGTCCATTCTGAATTGAACTTGTTATTTTTGGTGCAAAATTTCTTAAGTGCGGTTCAAAAATGCAATTCCTTTATTTTCCATTGATGTGTCAATGACATCTTAGGCCCACATAGGTCGACAACAGTAGTATAAGATGTCATGAAAAATAGCGAAGGCAGAAAATAAATTGTTGCTGTTTTCTTGGTAGCCACCGCACTTGTACGTTCTCATGTTTACATCAGTATGAAGCAATGACAATGGAGTACACCTACAGTGCAATACTTATGCAATTGAAGAGCGAGGTTAGAATCATATCACATTTATTGCAGCTGCCGCGGGCGAGCTAGCATAATGGTTTACTACCACCCCATCTTGTCTTTCTCGTATCACCGGCCTCTATGTAAGTTTCTCCTCCTATCTAGCCATCTACATGCTGCTTGTGCAATGTGCTACTATCCAATTGGTTCTGCTCCAGCATTATTGCATCGTGTACATGATGCATGAGCGTCTCGAGTACTAATTCAAACCAGCTAGGAATAGGAAGTATCAGCAAGCTTCAAGCCACACAGATTGTACTTGTGAGAAAACTACTGACGCTACAGAGGATTTTGACGAATGGCTGCTAGACTCCAAGATAGACACAACAACTCCTAAATTAAAAAACCACTGCCGACATTCTAAAATGAGTCTTTAGGCTGCCATTGTCATGGCGGCTCAAGGAGTTAGCGCTGGGCCATCTCTGTAGTGCTCGTGGAACAGGCACTAGCAGCATGCGGTGTCTTGCTCGGTAGGGGTGCAGTTCAAGCTGTATGATCCAGACACGGGCCTCGGTTCTTTCAGCATTCAAGTGCCAGATTTGTTTCCCCAGCAGATTCCGTAAAAATTAAGTGTGTCAGATCAGTTGGACGAGGTCCTTAAATGGAACGGCAGCGTTATACATGATAATCAAGGAACAAAGCACCTACACCGTGAATCATATGCGGAAACTAAGCACCACGTATCATATATGTATAAGTATGACTGAATGAATAGCATGATCTCAAGCTGTTGTTTATTGATAATTGTATTGTTTTTCCCTTCAGGGGTCTGTAGCAACCAGTACAGTTCCACACGAGATAGCGCGTACTGACGAGCTCTATGTATATAAGTTCATCCCGTTGCTAGCCCAAGCCATGCTCTGCTAGTGGCTATTTTAACTCCGGTGAGCTACATGCTTCAGCTTCTCATTAGTACTAATCAGGCATTGGTGATCATGTCTGCCCATAGCCCCATACATACACAATTACACATCCATAAGAAACAACTAGCTAGCTAGGAATGCAAGGTATCAGCGAGTTTTCAGCCACCAAATGAAACCCATATAGCAAGTTCAGGTTCCAGGTACGAGTGGTGCGCTTGAAGAATGGCTGCTACTCTCCATGCTCGATGCAACTGCAGCAGGACCATGTACACGCGCGGCTGTTGCCTCGCCACTACTCGCGGCAAAACTGCTACACCTTCATCCTCTGTGGTCACTGCACCAAATTTCTCTCCCGTCATTCCCGGCGGATTGGCATGGCTGGAGTCTGTGGGTCTGGAGCTGGTACGCAGAGCTGCAAAGGATGCATTTTGACCTCGTAGCCTGGCCGGTTGCAGCTTATAGCATAGCCATTAGCATAGCATAATTGTTTTCGGTTTATTATCACTTTAATTATGATTTTTGAAGCTCCATCCTAGTTCATTTCTCTATATATGCTCTACTTTTATTTGTCTACGCCTGCTTTGTTAGTGCATTATACTATGTATACTTGATGTATTCTTATAGTAGTGGTATGTTCGCCATAAGTGAGTTCTAATCCTGGATCCGCCACTCATGCGTAGTAAGTGCAAACTAAAATAGGCTCATTTTTAGTGTCTTTAATTTTCCATCACTTTTAGTACCACCCAGTACTAATGTGGCTGGATGCTTTAGTACCAGGTGGTAACACCACCGGGTACTAAAAGGTCAGACCTTTTAGTACCGAGTGATGTTACCACCCGGTACTGAAGAATTCCATAGGCTTCGGTCCACCTCAAAAATACCGGTATGAACTAGACCCGGTACTAATACTAGGTCTTCTTCATGCCGGTATTTTAAGGTGGATCTTTGACGTGTTTTCTAATAGTGTCCCTTAGCCATTACAAAGATGTGTTCTGCTACAAGAGGGGTTAAGACTTCCGGTGGAGATGACGGTAGCTCGAGTGAGGATGTTTCACACTTCTTATCTTGCTTCAGTTTTGAAACAAAGAAAATGATATATAAAAGAAGAAGCAAAGCGTGTTGACAAATAAATGGAAAAATTAAAAGAGAACAACGGGAAAAAAAATAAATGTGTTAAATCCAAGCAACATGTTCGAAAATGCTGGATTTCCTTTAGGCAACATGAAGTTCCGGCTTATATTAAAAAAAGGCTGAAAACTTAGTGACTGCCAAGTTCATTATAAATTGATACCAGAACAAAGCCTTTGTACTTATACCAGTACAAAGCCTTTGTGTAGCTCTATTGTTGTTACAAAAGGTATTGCATTGCCACTGCATTTCTTGGATCTCATGTTTATATTAGTATCAAGTAATGGCAACATTAGTTGTGGAGTACATCTGCCAGTTGCTAAATTCTACTATTATGCGTACGGGTGATTCTTAGGTGCACCTCCAATCCTCTCTAGTTCAAATATTTGTGCTACTTCTTCAAAATGAGATTTCATTTTAGAAAAGTAGCACAAATATTCGAATTAAGGAGTGTTGGAGGTGCACCTAATGATCACTAATTTACACCTCTAATTATGCATATTAGTTTCAACATTGTTGCATGTATTCATTCGTGTACGATGAAGGGATGAATCATATTTTTTCTGTTGTAGCTTCACCCCTTATGACTTCTATTGCTACCAACGTTAACGAAGTATACCAGAGATTTTTTTTAGATTATGGAAAAAGTTCCGACCTTTGATCATTCACATGCGAAACGACTGTACAGCCAAATACCAGAGACAAGTATTTCAGTCATCGACCACCAAAGAGTTTTACACATGAATCATCTGCCGAGTCATAACAATCATCCATTCCTCCCCACCTATCAATTGGACTCCGCATTCCAGTAAAGCCCTACAATACACGAGTGCCGTCGACCAAGATACGAGTGGATACTTAGAGTGGACGGTTGAGTATCCAGCGTCTGAACATGGCAAAACATCTCTCCGGCTCGTACTCTGGTGCCGTATGCCCAGCACCCTGCAATTCGATCCAAATCCATTCCAATGCGACAGTCAGTAACATGGTATCTGACGAAACTGAAGCTGAAATCAACAGATCAATCGCGCGTGCTCTACTACCTTGATTGTCGCGAATGTCATGTTGTTTGAATAGCTTATCGTGAACCTGGAAATCAAGAAAGGAAAGAATGAATGAATCATCCACCATGAAGACAAAAAAAAGAATAGAACATTTGGTCAGAACGAATCAGTCCATCAGTGAAGTCAGTTATTAGCTAAAACAAGCAGAGAGACGGATAGATGAGGGATATATGAGGGCGGAGAAAGACCCACCCGGCGGATTGGCCGCCTAGATGCCACGCCCTCCAGTCGTCAACGATGGAGAAGTTAAGCGACCTGACCCACGCCTGCGTTCCCAGGTGCGGCACCAGCAGGTCATGGTCGCCGCTGCAACCATGACAAAAAAAAAGGTCATACGCCATTCCATGTCATCAGACGATGGCACTCCTTAATTAACAGGAGCAGAGAGATCGTATTACCTGTAGACCAGCGCGCGGTAACCTCTGGACGTCAGGTTCCGGTGGTACTTGATGACACTGCCGAGATCCCCTGTGTAGGGCAACTCTTTATCGTGGCATCTCACCCACTCGTCCACAGTTCCCTGATCAGTTCGTGGCATCTCAGTACTCACATCGAAATGAAATCAACCTGTGGAATTGTCACCTTGATCGGAGTATGTAGCATAGGTAGCTCACCTTCTTGATCCCAAGAGCTTCTCGGGTGCGTTTATCGTTCGCCCAAAAGTACGACAGGTAGTAGCCGTAAGTCTGCATAAACAGTTATTAGAATGAATGCACGGAATAGAAATAGATTGTCATTTTGCTGCACTGAGCAGAGGTGCTTCAGAGATGCAGACTCACAATGCAGCCAAATGGGGGTCGAGCTGGGGGGTGCTTCAGCTGCCCTGTTTCCAATTCCTCCCCAAGAATCCTTCTACCATCTGAGCCGTCCGTCTTGCTGTTAGCATATGGTACAGCAGATGCGTAGACGCACTTGTCCAGCAGAACCTGGGCCTTCTCAACTTCATCGACGAGCTGCATTGCATGAGGGCAGTTGAATTGAATCGTCAGTAAGTCATCTGGAACTATCAATAACTGGCAACCGAAATCAATTGAAGCATGTATATGTGCCTCCTCATCTCAGAGGAATTCAGAGGTACGAAACGTCCATTTAGAACAAGTGAAGAACTGTTCTTACATCACTGAAAGTATTCAGAGCCTGAGCACAGAGCGCATTTCCAGCATTTCCAGGGTTAATGTAGTCCTGTCCTTGGCAATGCCTCAGTATTGTCTACATACAGATAAAAGAACATCGATTACAAAAACAGAAATGCATTGCGACATGTATCAGTGGTTTCACACTTAAACTACAATAAAATTGTATGCAGATGGTAGTGGCTGAACTAGATGAGATTAGTTAATTACCTCATAGAGTTGATCTGAAATAATACCAAATCCATGAGCATAAGGCACTCTATAGCTAAAATCAATAATTTCTCCTGTGCTCGGGTTACCCACTAGATAGCCCTATTAAGAGGATCGAGACAAAATGAACCAGCATGTAAGGTTATATCAGTGTGTAGAATATATAAAAGTTGCACGGTATGTTTTGGTGTAGTTGCAATTGTTCAAGCTCAGAAATTTCGTAGAGAGATAGCCTTTTCGTTTTTTTTTTGGAAAAAAAAGTCTGATGGATACCTTGAGATTAGGAAGGGTCCTTCCTGCTTCAATACCTAAAGAGGATCAAGTGCAGCAGGTAGCTGATTACTACTTGTCTTTATTTTAACAAATGGCACAAAACAATGACAATTTCACTGAATAAAGCAAAAATTAGGACATGGATTATTCCACAAAGCTGTCCACATATCCTGTAAATTGCCAATTATTATATATAGCAAAGACTGACAATCAATACCTTCTGAAATAATCTGCGCAAGAAAAGGCGCAATTTTTCCAGCGTAGGAGTCTCCACCAATATAGAAAGGATTCGCGAGGAACTCAGGATGGTCATTAAACCACTGGATGACGGTGGAACATACCAAAAAAACAGCATAGACATTAAGAAGAATACAATTAATTTGTGTTTGTATGAACTGCACCACGATATTTGTGCTAATTTGATTAATGAAAAGCAAGGAGTTTATACAGTACCTTGATAAGGAAATCATATAGTTGCAGTGTGGATGAGATGTCTCCAACATCATAGCCTTTAGGATCTCTGGAGAAGGAAAACCCAGCCCCAACCGGCGAATCAACAAATAGGATATGTGACACCTGCGTGAGCAGAGTGAGTGGTCTAAGAATCAAATGGTGCTACTCCATTGCACTGAAGATGAACAAGCATGTAGCCAGAAAAATGTGGTAACCTGATTGATTCACCAGCTACAATTGTAAACTGGATATGACTAATATTTAACGCGATATATGGATACTTCCTCCATTTTTATTTACATGTCGTATTAAGTTTATCCTAAGTCAAAGTTAGCTAGTTTTGACCAAGTCTATAGAAGAATATAGCAACAATTATACTATCCAACATATGCACTGGATTCAATGAAACAAATTTGATATTGTAAATGTTATTATTTTTTCTATAAATTTGGTCAAAGTTAGCCAAGTTTGACTTAGGACAAACCTAATATGATACGTAAATAAAAATAGTGGGAGTACAATTTTAAACCAGATAAATACTTGAGAATTTTGGCTCAAAGAATAAAATGCTATGGAGATTCAGATAGATAGTGCAGCCATTAGCTCTTTGATTATGTGCAGCATTAATGTAGCTAAGGTGAATGGCTGACCGTGCTTCCGAGACGAGAATATGCCAAGAAAACTAGAACGAAATCAAGGAAAATTTTCTCAGAAAGGGACACATGCATCATCAAAAGTTGTATGAACCATTTTATCTATGTGGATGTATCGACCCAACCTCAAGATTCTACCATACCGCTCCCTCAATTTTTTTGTGATGTTTTCAGTTTTGAATGTCTCCAAGGTATAACTTGAAGAGTCCGTTTTTATGCCTAGTATGAACTAAAATTATAAGATTATAAGAGTAGTTTAATAAAAGATAAATCTGTATAGAAATTACTACAATCCACCCAATCTATAGAGAGAATACTAACTAGGCATAAAACTTTATAGCCAGTTTTTCTACTCTCTCAAATTCTAACTTTGGGCAGGACATCCATGGATCGCCAAACCTTTTTTTTTTCTTTTTGAAAAACAACCAAGCTTTACAAAAATAATAATCGGACTATATTCAGAGAGTACAAAACAATAGAGAATTCGAGAGGATAAGGTGAGCACATCACCTCATCTTAGTTTGTCACTACATATTTTAAAGACAGGATGAGAACCCCCTTTTCACCTAGATAGAACTGAGAAGCAAATTCAAAACTGAAGAGAGTAGCTGAAAAGAAAGGACGGAGCAGAGCACCTTGGCCCATGAGTTTTGGTTGTATCGCAGGCGCGGCATCGTGCCGTCGTAGGGCTCAACGACGAACCTGATGGGACCTGCGGGAGCAATCATCATCAGTTGCATCGAGGCATGGATTGATGATGCGTGGGTGTCTGGGTGTGGAAACTAATTAAGATGATTGTGTGCTGTGTGGCATGGTGCGGTACCTACCGATCTCGTAGGCGAGGCCGCTGAAGACGGAGCAGCGGTCGCCGCCGGTGAGCCAGAGGAGGAAAGAGGCGGCGGCGGCGCCGGACTCGGACTGGACGAAGTAGTAGAAGAGCTCGGCGCCGTTCTGCCTGTCCACCTCCACGTACCTTGTTGCATAGAGCATTCGGTTTCAGTCTACTTAGAGCTTCAGAGCGGCAGGAGCCCTGTTTCGAGGAACAGAGGCAACGGCGATAGTAGGAGGAGGAGGAGGAGGAGGAGGAGGAGGAAGAAGAAGAAGAAGAAGAAGAACGCACCCTGTTTCGAGGTGGAAGGGGAGGGGCCCGTCGAAGCCAGGGAGGCTGGTCACCACCCGCCCGGAGCCGGAGCCGGAGGCGGAGGACGCGCAGGCGGCGAGCAGGAAGACGACGAGGAAGCAACGGGAGCAGAGGCGGCGATGGCAGAGCGAGCGGGGTCCGGCTGGCCGGAGGAGGCGCGGCCGCGGCCCCGGCCCTGCCGCCGTCGTCGTCATCGATCAGGTACCAGGCGTGCTCGCAGTCCCAGTTGCCGTGGTGGAGCAACGGTGGGTCATGGAAGCACGGATGTCCTGGGTATTTGTTGCCGCGAGGATGAACGGATGGATGAACGACGTTGACGCGCACGCGACGAGGGACGGCGACGGCAGAGGCCGGGGTCACGACGCCGCCGGTGGGGCCGGCCGGCGAGGGCGGAGGAGTCGAGGAGAGTCACGGCACGGCAGCGCGCCGGGATGGTGCGATCGAGTTCGAGTTTCCCAGCTGCGCTAGCACCATGCTCCTGCCATTCGTCCGAACAAAAAGGCTCCATTGACAAGGACGGGATAGGAGGTTAGAGAGGTAGGTGGCCGTGGGCCGGTGGGCACGCAGACGGCGCGGCGCAGCGGCCCACGAATTCATGTGCCATTATGGGCTTGCGGTCCTGTTCTGTTGTTGTTCCTTTTTTGCTCGCGCACACAACCAAGAAGCAGCAGCACAGCCTGCACAAGTCTGCAGAGCGAGTCAACAACCACGGCTGCATGCTATTTCATTCTACTTTTCTTTTTCTCCAGATTTTGTTAGTTGCTACTTCCCTTACACTCAATGCATTTTCTTGTTGCTTCAACTCAAAATTTAACAATAATTGATTAAACAACAATTAGAGCCGATTTGGATATTCGGTAAGTATAGCATATTCAACGTTTTGTGTAAAAGTTTTCAAGCCAACCCATGTATTCAACATTTCAAAAACCTTGCTTCAACAATTCTCAAAACATAATTTAACATTTTGAAAAAGCTAGTTCAATATTCAGTCCTTGGATTGTTGAAAAAATACTTTAGAAATGTTGTGATAGAATATCAAAATTGTTGAAATACCACTTTACATTTGTTGAATTTTTGTAAAACAGTAAATATATTCATAGTGGATCTCATCTTCTTGCATTAATCCCAAACAGCAATAATCTTTAAACGGATTTAGAAATAGATCGATGGTATAAGAGAAAATTACGTTTGAAGTTTGAAACTCAAACTAGATTCCCATCCAACTTCCCCACTCATGAACTGCCACCTGTCCTCCACGGTCACCCCCTCCCCAGCTGCCTCGTGAAAATGGCAAAATCCTATTCTGTCGTGACTACGCCAATCAAAACACGCCACGTGTGCTGTGTGATGTATAAGATAAAAATTTCCGCCCCCATGTCAACGAAAGCCCACGAGCCGCAACTAACGGAAACAAATGCGAGCCTGCTTTTTTGCTTCTGCGAAGCCCACGATGCATGACAGCAGAGATGGACCCTGCGAAACCGTGAACTGCACAGAGGTTAATAAATAGTACAATGAGCCCATGAACATGTGGGCACGGCAGGAATTTTCTCGCTCTCGTTGTATTCTTATCAAAGCTGGTGGTATTTATACATTTCTTTTTTGGGAAAAAGGTAGATTTTGAGCCAGTACATTCAACTTTTCGAAATATTTTGTTCAACATTTATTCAAACCTAGTTCAGCATTTCGAATAAATTAGTTCGACATTTCATATGGTAACGTTGAAGTAGTATAAGTAAAATGTTGAGCTACCATATTTAAAATGTTGAAAAGCAATTGGAAAAATATAGTCAGATTGGATTCAATTTTGTTAAATAGTTCTAAAGAACACTATAGTTCAATTCGAATTGAATTGGATGCAATATTTAGGAGAAAATAAAGCTTGAAATTTGGGAATCAAACGTCCCACCGTCCCTGCCCATCTCCCAAGTCCCGGGTACTAGCATGCACGCACGGTCGTAGGCACCTACCCTGCCCATCTCCCAATTAGACCTGATCATCTGTCGGGTTGGGTCGAGTTCCGGTCGGATCAGGTTCGATCCGTTGGTTTTTTCCTTCGGCCCGTGCTAGACCCGACCCGACCATCGAGCCAGATTTTTCGGCCCGAGCTCAGCCCGACACAAGGTCGGGTCGGGTTTGGGTCGGGTAAAACCCGATTTTTTATGTGTAATTTCCGGGTTGGGTTGGGTTTTTTCAGGTTTCAGGTAAAAAATTTTGGCCCGTACCAGGCCCGACTTTTATGGCGGGTCGAAAATTTTGGCTCGAGCCCGGCCCATACATTCGTCGGGTCGGGTCGGATCGGGCAGCCCATGATCAGGTCTACTCCCAATGCAATGCTCTTATGTGCTCCATCCTATTAACTGTGTGCGAATCTTAAAGTAGAAGATGTGTGCAATTTTCTTCTGGAAGGTAGATAGGAATACCGCGCCAAGCATATGCAACCATTTTTCATTACTCTAGCAGTCTGGCTAGCATGGCTTACAAGGAAAAGTTAGGAAACTAAACACATTGATCCTGCATTGCATTGCATAGGTCTATCTAGGCTCTAAGTAAGACAGGAAAAACAAATCACAAACTGTATATGTTTCAACAAACAAGTTTGCTAAATAACCAGATGGACGGGCGCCGCAGAGACCGATTGGACGCCCTGCGCGCCGCTGGGAGCCGCAACGGTGGATTTACAGGGCGCCGCGATGAGAGGAGAGGGGGGTGGACGGGTGACGGCCGACAGGGGAGTACAGGGCGCCGCGACGGGGAAGAGGAGGTGGGGGGTGGACGGGCGCCGGCGGGTGTAATCCGTCCGATGTGGGAGGGATGGGGGCTGTAGGGGGAAGAGGATCGGTTTGGCGGAGTAATTTCGGTCGAGCGTTGAATGGCGCGATTCCCGAGCGGTTTGAGCGGTTTCCGTGTTTCTCCAGAAAACACTCCCGCTCACACATACGTGGACCGTATGCATGGGGTCTTCTTTTTATTCTTTTGGATTGCATGCTTGCGTTGATTGCGGCACTGAGGGGTAGTAGTTAGAGGGTGCGGTCATTCATAAATTCCGGAGCTGTGGACGGGCGCCGTAGGTGCGTTGGATATTATTTAGCTCACTGCGTACCAAATATATATGTATGTATATATATATTGCGTGTGCGTGGAGGAATTGTTCAAACTAGCTGGGAATGGAAGGTATCGGTAAGTTTCCGCCTACACAAAGTCATCGGTATCAGGACTGGAGCTACAACATCCGCTGGAGGCCTCTACAAATTACTGAAGCGCACGACAGTGTTGATTCGATCATGCAGAGAACGGCAGTGCAGCTCCAAAATGCATGGTCGGATATGGCTCTGACTTGGCCTTCCGCCACACGGCGCTTTCATGTTCAGGTTGACTCCTCCGAGCTTGTGCAGCTCCACCTCAGCATGTAGGAGCTCCTCCTCAGTGGCATTTTCACTTGGGTTGCCTCTGCTAGCTAAGCTTGAGAGGAGCCGAGGGCTTGAGAGGAGCCGAGGGCTGCCCTCGGACGCCTCGAGTTCTCGGTGAGTATGTGCGACTAATGGAACTGGGCCATTGGCACAAAATGCATGTCAGGCTGATGCCTGATGGAGCCTCTGCTTGCCCTTGCCATATGAGATGAAATAATGCTCGTGGAATTTCTTTCTCATGCGCCAGCCTCTGTAACAACTTGCTGTATGTGGCCGTGGCAAAGTCATGATACCACCAGCAGCTCCCACAGGGTCGTGCCAGTGGAATGGAGCAAGGCCCAAGGAACCTGACGTCGAAGGTCTCAAAAAATGATTAGAATAATAGGCTACATAATGGAAACACAAAACTATATATAGGCCAAATTAGCAAGTATTGGATCAGATGAACGCAGGACTTGAATCATGGAACAGCAACTACTTTGAATCAACGTGGCACTGTTGCTGCGAGGACATCATTAATTATCTCATCAAGCTCCTATATATTAGCTCGCTATTATAGCTTAAGCACTGCACTACTCGCCCCTCCAGCTGAAATTGCTATACCTTCTCCAGCATTCCATGGCAAGCATGTCCGCCCATACGTTGATATACATAATAGTACCATCTAACTAGGAATTTGAGGTCTCGGAAAGTTTCCAGCCACAATATCAACAGATTTGACAAGGCATACGACCGAGCTCCTACTGGTGCTCTTAAGGAACAGTCTTGATGAAGCTATGTGGCAACCATGTAGGCATGGACTCGTCACCTTGCCATCACTCCCCGCTGATTCGCTTCCGTCATCTCTTAGACACTACATCACAAGTGTGGTGTGCTACAAGACGGCCAAGACATATCGGGTGGAGATGATGCTGACCCTTGCTATTGGCAGTTAACTCGTTTACGGTGCTCTATAGTACCACTTAGTGGTATAAAGTATAGAGAAGATCTAACCACCATCTATTAGTAAGGGTAATTTAACAAGATTTATTTTGGTATTTCCTGGCTGATTCTAATTTTTTCCGCCAATGTCACTAATGTTATTTCCCATAATTAATACCTTTATACTACACATACTACTTATATATGCTATCCATAACACTAGTGAACTTTTCAGTAGTATATAATTAATCTAAACCATCAGATGTTTATCTACTAGCTAGTCATTATCAAACACTAGCTACATTAGTATAAGACACCGTAAAATAGTTCTCGTTGGAAGTAGCCCCAGATGTAGCATGGGACACACTCGTGGACCTTGGAGTCCATGCAACAGTAAGAAATCATGATCCTGGCAGGCTCATTCTCCTCCACCTCCAACCGACTACGAGCTGATGTTGATGGAGAATGCAGCACGGGGCCTAAAGTCATCGAAACAAATTAAATGGCACCTGTCTGTACGAGCTAATACAAAAAGAACTTTAGTCTATTGGAGGATAAAATTTCACCACCGAGCCATTGACTCAAACAAACGCGCATGGTTCGTAGATTGGCACTTCCAAAATTGGAATTTTATCAAGATAATGGCCATAAGTGCAAAACAAACAAGGTAAGTTCAAAGTGCTGAACTTCAGTGATTAGCAAGTGAGTCATATTTTCGGCCTTGTGGATCGAGTAGTATTATTAGCACATCAATGAACTCAATATACTTCCCACCAGATGGAGTGATTTCGGTATGATATGGCAGACCAACAAGCTGATGAAGAACATTTGTTAATTTAGCTCCTCCCCAAGTTGCTGAAATCAAGCATATATATATGTTGAGTAACAGGAACAATAAGAGAAGCTAAAGCAACTTCACGGATACATTTACCAATGGAAGTTTGATTCACTGCCGGTGCAACTGATAATCTGAGACTCGACAATGAAGCACAGTAACCATTCCCAATGCAAATCCCAACAGCGCGAACATACCTGCCAACGCCCCTGACCTTCCTACTCTTGCTCATCTCCGTCCTCCTGTTCTCCTGCACACTGATCAACTTACATCACGTCATACCAATTCAGCTCCATGAATCCACACTATGCACCATTGAAACATCAAGAAAATTACCTGTAGATGGCAGTAGCGCGCATTGATATTCTGCAGAAACCTGGGTATATATAATAATTATCTGGTTCTCTCATCTCCCAGATCGAGACAAACCATATATCGAGCACATGGCTGGTGGCAGCATAAGATAGAAAGTAAGCACGAAATTATCGACCAATAAACAAAACACAATTAGATGGAATCACACTAGTGAAGGAATAGGAACAAATTTGGGCGGTGCCTAGCCCAATTTATGAAAACTTGCTTGATGCCTACGAGAAGAATTTATATGTAGGCTCGTGAGTCGTGACTGTCGAATGGGTGTAAACGGATAAACAACAGTTTATATACGGAGGGATCGGCGATCATAATTCACACACATCCTTCCACCGTACCTCTGTGAGGGGGGACGGCGATTGCGGTAGTCCTCAATGGCAGTTTTAATATATTTCGTAGTCTTGAAAATAGTGTATATCCAGTTTCATTCCAGTAACTTGGCTGCCAGCATGTCACTAGTTTTACTGATGTGTTGTCTCATTTAATGGGAATGAAACTCTCGTTGAAGTGGCCAATTTAATTAGCCTATTAATTGGTAATTGTAAATTTTTTTTCCATTCAGGACTCCTCTGTGTAGCGACGACCGGTTCCAACAAGGCAACAATCAAGCAATATTCATTCGTGCGTGTACGGCTACTATTTAATTTCCTCGTGCAACTCATGTTAACTAGCTTCTATATATAAGGCTTCGCTGGCCCTGAATAAGAAAAAAGCTTCTATCCTATTTGCTAGCTACTCCCTCTGTCCTGAAATGTAAGGCATTAGAGGGTTCAAAAATTGTACCCAAATGTAAGGCATTTTAGAACTTTTGGATAAGTATTAAAGGAAATCGTTTAATTTTTCTTAGCTCTTAGCTACATACTTACCTTTTCTATCGCTTCCTCCCTGCTTAATTTTAGGAACAACTTTAATTATACCAGGTAAACAAAGAGCTTTCATACGGAACATGCGTATTTTGTTCTCTCCCTTAATATATCTTAGAATTGCTAGAATGCCTTACATTATAGGACGGAGGGAGTAGCTGCTTAGCCCAAGCACATCATTACTAGTGGCTATTTTAACTCCATGCGCTAAGTGCTACAGGTTCTCCATGAGCATGAGCACTTTGTAGTAAGCATGCATGCATGTGCATATCCATAACAAATAATGCTAGGAATGCAAGGTATCAGCGAGTTTCCAGCCACCGAATGGAATTAGCACACCAGGCTTGATGCAGTTGCGCCAGGATCACGTATACACGTGATCATTGCCTCGCCACTACTCACTGCAAAATAGCTACACACCGTCATCCTATATGGCTACTGCACCAAATTTCTCTCGCGCATAGTCACAAAAATTCCCAGGTCGATGGAGTTGAGGAGGAAATGTAGTACGCTCCTTATAAGATGTTTAAGGGACAAAAATGATCCTGTATTCCCAGGACGAGGTTGACATTTTGCGATCGAGAAACACTGCATTCGACCCCGTCTCCCATTCCCATGGGGTCAAGTGTTGCTGGAGATGGTAGGAGCGCTTGTCAGTTGCAATAGCCATAGAGTTGCCACGAAGTTCTTGGTGTCGACATGAGGAGCAACACCTTTTCTTCCACCATTCGTCTTCGTTTCATTCCCAATGGTGGGATTGTGCTCGTCATCTCCGCAATAACTGACACTCTTTCTTGTGATGGCTTCAGCAACATTTCGGGCATTTGTCCCTTCCCTCTTCCCCTTTTATTTTATTTGAAATTTTAGCAACACCTTCTATAAATAATTTTTTCAATTTAAAAACATCTTAATTATAAGTTGGGCAAATAAATAAATAAATGATGGAATGTGTAGAAGATTTTAAAAAATAACATATGACATCTAGACAAATAAAAATATTAAATTAGTCATTCACAGAAAAAATATCTCTCCATCCATGGTAGTATCTAGCAAGTGGCCCTTCATGAATGAGCAATTATAGCTACAAGACTTGAAATTGAGCTAAAATACTAGGAGTATCTTAAGCTTCTACTCAACTAAAGTAAATTTAGCCAAATGTTTGGGCAAAATTGAGGTCGAAATGACCTAACCACACCATGACCTAGATATTCTAACCATACATGATTGAGCTTTGTTCTATGAAGCAAACTTAAAAATGCACAAAGTATTAGCATATGCTACCTTCTATAGCCTTCAACTTCAAGAAAATGAAGTGAAAAACCTTCTACTTCTCCTTTTCTTTTTTTTTTTTTTGGAATTCAGCATCACCTCCTCTTTTTTTGTCCGCCACATATGGAGTGCGATTTTCATCGCACCTCATACAAAAGAAGATTCAATTCAAAAGATTAATTGGGGTTTCCGGAGGCGGACCGGGGAATGAACCACCCTGCTTTCTATAGGTGGATGGGATTGCGAGCTGCCCTTGGTAATGCATATTTCAGGTGTAGTCTATGTTATTGTCCGCTTCTAAAAATAATGGTGATTTTCATGAGCTGTTGACTACGTGGTTCGCCCCTAAAAATTCATTTCCAGGAGTGGGTCGGATACTACAATGCCCATCATCAATATTTGGTGCGGATGAACTTCTCAATCGCCTCTAAAAGACAGGGTGCTCCTACAAATCAGTTATGTAGTAATACTTGTCAACAATGGCGGATTTAGGGGGGTGCGGGGGGGGGGGGGGGGGGGCTCCCCCTTAGTACCGTCCGATCCATGGATTCCCCCCCCCCTCCAAATTTTAGGGAGCAAGGTTGAAGACTGGGGGGCTCCAAGGTGGAAGACGACTCCATCTCCGTCCGTTGGGCCGGCCAGAGCAGCGAGCTTATAAAATTTTGGATTTTGGCCCAAGTTGTTGATGCCCAATAGTCCAAAACTAATGGCCCACCCGCATCCCCTCCATTCGCAGTTAGTCCTGCCCCCAAATTCCCCAATTGGCCGGCCAAATTCCTAGCTTGTGGGCTCGTCGCGCCGTCACGAGCTCACGGGCGCGCGGAGCCGTGGAGGGACGAGCCGGCGGTCGGCGGCAGCCGGCGCGCGGTGCCAGGACGCAGAGCTGCGGACCGCGGACGCAAGCGCGCGGCGGCACGGGTATGCGGCCGAGGGGCAGGGCCGCGGCTGTCCGGCGGCCGGCGGCGCCCTGCAGCGGCGCGGGCATGCCGCGTGCTGCCTGAGTACCGCGTGCAGCACAGTGATGGTTGGCAAGGACGCAAGGTAACTAAAGCCTGACATTTCAGCACCTGCTCCCTCCGTCCCAAATTATCAGTCGTTTTGGCTGCTTTTCTAGATATATCGATTTTGCTATGTACCTAGACATGATATATATCTAGATATATAGTAAAAACTATGCATCTAGAAAAGCCAAAACGACTAATAATTTGGGACGAAGCGAGTATTTTGCAACATATATATGTCAATGATTCAATCATTCAATTATTAAGCCATTCATATTTATCAATAATGCCTAGAATTGCAAGATGTCGAAGAGAACACTTCTCACCTATTTTTCAAGCAGTAGCAGTAGTACTCCTCTAGAGACTAATGATAACACAAGACAACCAAAAACGTCCAGGGTAGAGTTTCGTTGCTCAGATATCATCAGTGATCCTGGACTGCGCAAACCAATTGAGAAATGTACATAAGTTGCATTGAAAGAAGCTTCGGTAGGCATGATTTCTAGCCACAAGTTAAGCATCTCTAAGCTTCATGGGCAGGGTTACGATGGTGCTTCCAATATGAGAGGTGAATTTAATGGCGTGCAAAAATTGATTTGTGATGAAAATCCTTATGCCTTCTATGTGCATTGTTTTGCCCATCAATTGCAATTAGTGGTTGTCGCTGTTTCAACTTCTACTCCAGCTATTGCAGATTTTTTTTAACTATGTTCCTTTGATAGTCAATACAGTGGGTGCATCATGTATGAGAAAGGATGTATTGCTCGCAAAGCATCATGATAAATTGTTAGAAAAGGTAGAGAATTGTGAGATTGCCACCGGAAGAGGTTTGAACCAAGAAAGTAGTCTTGCTAGACCTGGAGATATTAGATGGGGCTCACATCTTAAGATATTGCTTCGTATTGTGGTGATGTGGGATGCTATTTTGGAGGTGCTTGAGATTGTGAAGAAAGATTCCATCAAACCAACATGTAATGGTGGTGCTTTTGGTTTAATTGGTAAAATAAAAAGCTTTGATTTGTGTTCATTCTGCATTTGATGATAGAGTTATTGAGCATTACGGATAATTTGTCACGTGCTTTGCAAAGAAAGGATCAAGATATTGTTGAAGCAATGCATTTGATCATGGGTGTGAAAGAACGCTTGTAGGGTATAAGAGACAATGGATGTGAGCCATTATTCAAAAGAGTGAAGTCCCTCTGACATTCTGACAATGCATTTCTACCATGTGCAACTCTGGCCAGCCCGCCCTATACTCTCTGTTATAGATAGCTCTCCCTCACACACCCATTTAAGTCTTTCTCATACAACCAGCAGCTAGCTCGAACGGCTACTGCTGGCCTAGGTTGCGTGTAATAAGCCGTCGAGGAATTGTTGAAACTAGCTGGGAATGGGAAGTATCAGCAAGTTTCCGGCTACATCAAAGTTTCAACCTCCGCTGGAGGCATGGAGGAATTGCCATCGGTTACTGCAGCGTCAGTTCAATCGTGCAGAGAACGGCAGTGCAGCTCCAAAATGAAGCTTCCCGCAGCCCAACCGCGTTGGCACTCGGCCATTGGCACGATGGCAGGCTGATGCAGCCTGCACCGGCCACCCTTCTTGCCATGTGAAATGCTCGTGGAATTGCTTTCGCATGCACCAGCCAGCTCTGTGGCGAAGGCTTGGTTGGGGCGTGCACGTATGTCGTAGTGGCAAAGTCATGATAGATGATCCCAGCTCAGTCTCACTATAGCTCCCAATGTGTCGTGCCGGTGAATAGGCAAGGCAAAGGAACATGACGTCAAAGGTCTCAGAAAACTGATTAAACCAGGCTGCATCAGGGAGACACAAAACCGTAGGTGAAACTAGCACTATCGAAATATTGGAACAGATGAGCGTGGTTCAGAAATCGAACTTCGACGACATTACTTATTGGTTATCAAAGAATGGAGCGTGTAGATGGTGAATCATGCAAAGGAAATTTGGAACACATATAGCACTGCAAGAATGCCATCTTAACTATATTCTAAGATTTCCTATCTTTCTCCTACAAAAGTGCTAGACATGGATAAAAAAATTTAAACTCTGTAACAAACAGAACTGAATTGCGACTTATACATATACTGATTATTTGGATCCAAACGAACCAAGTTTCACGTAGTGGTGAGAACCGAGATGTCTATGGTACAGTTCAACTACCCAATTTATATGGCGCAATAATTATCAACCAATTTCAAGATAAGGTTGAAGTAAAGACTTAGGGAAAGTCTGAAGCTTAGTAGTTCTAGCTTTCTTTCTTAGTCTCTTTCTTTCTTGTTGTTGTATTAATTCCTCAGTTTCGAGGCTAAGAACTCTGGTAACGATTAGCTGTAGACATTCACTTCTAAATGTTCAAGGTTAGAATTTTCTTTTATCTAGAAAAAAAAGTAAGCCTTCATCACTCACCTCTACCGCATTCTTGTCCTTTTAGATTTTTTTAAGAGTCTAGTCCTTTTAGTTCCGCGATCAGTTGTGGCCGGAGTAGGCCAAATTAAGTTCTAGACACGGCTAGACATTGGTTGTCTCCATTTCCACAATCTCTACGGCAACCAGTGTCAGATCTAGCTCTTTATATATGGAGGAACTACTTGAATCATGAAACTGCTGCTGCTGCTGATGCTGCGAGGACACATCACTATCTCATCAAGCTCAGCTCCTATTAGCTAGCTATAATATAGCTTAAGCACTGCACTACACGCTCCTCCAGCTGAAATTGTTATACCTTCTGCAGCATACCATTTTTCGCGAACGTGCCTCAGCATGTATTTCATTAAGAGGAAACCAATACGACCGTTACAAACCTTAATAGGCAGAGACTATTAAGGCGATTACAGAGCACCACCAAGTAAGTGGCAGGCGATCCAAACACCGAACAAGAACAGCAAGAACAACAGGGAGGAATTACACACAAACCCACAAACCTAGACATGGCCACACCTCTATGCCTGCTAAAACATACAACATAGTCAAGATGCAAGAAGTCTATAACTCAACAAAGGTGGCAAAGCATCCACCCGACTAGTACAACCAAGGCGGCCAAGCATCCGCCTGAAGCGATGACCAACCAATGCGACGACGGCGGCAAAGCATCCATCACAGCAAGCAAGGAATCGGCGGCAAAGCATATGCAAACCGGACCATGGTGGACGAAACAAAGTGAAGGCAGGCGTAGGAGTGAAGAGCAGACGACCACCGCCAGGCCAAGCGAGAGAGGCCACAAGCAACGACATCGACAACCAGCAGAGCTTCCAAAACGACGCCACAAGGGAGGGTGCGATGCCATAGGCGCCGTCGTCGTCCGACCAACATGGTCAAGGCTTTCACCCGGAAAGCATACTGGAAAGGAGGGAATTCAATGACGCTTTCAAGAAGGTAAATGGCGCCCGAGGGCGTCGCCGTCATTGGCCCGCAAGCGGGTCCAAGGCTTTCGCTGTCGCCCTGTTCCCTCCCATTAGCTGAAGAAACCACCGCGGGACCAAAAATCACCGGCACGGCGCGGTCCAGGACAGCTCGCCGGCCGGCACCCCGCCGCAGAGGGCCAGCGGCAGGGGGCAGCCAGCGGATTCGCTACCATGTAGGCATGGACTCAGTTACCTAGACATCACTTTCCACTGATTCGCTACCATCATCTCTTAGACACTACATCAGACATTGATGTGACCAGGTCAAGATATCTGGTGGAGATGATGGACGCTGGCCTTTGCCATTATTTGCAGCAGCCTCAGATCTGGCATGGGACACACTCGTGGAGCTTGGAGGCCATGCAACGGTAGGAAATCATGATCCTGGCAGGCTCTTTCTCCTCCACCTCCAACTGACTATGAGCGGACCTCCTGGTCACCTGTTGGCTCTTCTGGCCTACTCTTCCTACATGTCAGCTAGCTAGCTCCACCATGAGACCCCTCAACTAATCAATTACATACACCAAAGTGTGTGGAATGGGAAGTATATGTCAGCAAGACAACTATTTGAGTGGAAACTCAATTAACCAACTCATACGTAGCAACAGATTGGAGAAAGTTAATATCCTAGTTGGTGGTGAATTTTTTGACACTTTGTAAGCCAAATCGACAGGGAAAGTATATATTATCCTCTCGGTTATCATAAAACATATTGGGGAAAATCAAGAAACACATGGAAAAAATGAATTTCCCTATTCGTTGTGGTAAGCGCATTATCCAGTAGTGGATGTTCATGAACTATGAACTAAGTAGACCTTCAAGAGAATGGTGTCTGTCTGTCTGCTGGTAAGAAATACATTTAATTGCTATCCCAATAAGATTTAAGAACAGGTGTTGTGAGGAAGCAAAGATTCCAAAACTGCAGCCAGTCAATGCGTTGGTGATATTTTTTTTAATGTGTTGGTGAAATATAAATAAGTCTGTGTTGGCGCTAAAAGTCGGCCGGGAATCGGCCGATGAACCTCAGCGTTGGACACACGACCTGGGAGAATCTGCTTAACTCCTGTTCGGGTGATTGCCCTGGTGCGGTTCGCGCGGCGTGCCAGTCAATCTGACCTGTTGATCGACAAGGAAAGAAACGTATTAAATCCCGGGGTTTCGATCGGCTAAAGTTCCGATCTGTCCCGAAAAGCGTATCAGCGAATCGGCCGATTTGCTATAAAGATGACCGGCTATAGATTGGCCGATAATCACGTAGCGATTGCAGAGAAACTATTGGAGTAACTTAAACAATCGCTACAGATGCAACACTCGAAATAGATCTAATCAGCTATATGATGATAAACAAGGAAAAATAATGATAAAGCTGACAGTTCGATCTCAAGCTGGATAACTGGTGATAAAACTAGGACAATAGGTAAAACCTATAATTCTAGTAAATATCGATAACTGGTGAATAAATCTAAACGAAACAACGGCGATGTGCCCGAAGTTAAAGCTTAGATGTTATTCGATAAACGGAACCTACCAATTGGCCGGAGATCGTGTCGATGCAGCCCTGCCAATCCGTACGAACTCGTGAAAGAAAAAGATGTATTGGCGAAGTCGCCGACTTGAAAGTAAAGTACGATGAAAAAGTAGATTGTTTGTATTGATTGATGTATATCTTCTACAAAACCCTAACTGCTTCTATTTATACCCTAGGACTAAGACTCCTGATCTATTACGATGCGTTACAAACTTGATTTAAATATAAACTACTATATCTATAAGACTTTCCTAAAGGAAACGGGGTCTCGCAGAATCTTCTGCTGCCATCTCCTAGTCCAATCCGGACTCCTTCCATTGCTCCTCGACCGAGTTGGCGTCGTTCTTTGACCAACGTCAGGTCATCTTTGACTGGGATCCTCTGTTGGGATTCCATTGGCTTCATCCCCTATCTGTTGGCGCAAGCCCACATTGGCCCAAACGCTCTAGCCTTTCAATCGGCCGACCCCCACCAACTCCATTCGCCAATCGCACGAAACACTGCAGCGCCAATCGGCCGATTCCTAACTGTAGCGTCAATCGGCCGATTCCCAGCTGTAGCCTTTAAATCTGCTGCATCGGCCAATCTCTTCCTTTCCGGACGCCGATTCAACACATGTCAAAATCTGGCGTCAACACATGCCCCCCAGTTTCGGAGTAAAACATGACTTTTACTTCGAAATTCTTTTTTAATCTCTCCTCCAAAACAAACGCGGAAAAAATCTCCTTCCGTTTCACGGTCTTCTACATGATGGTTGCAATCTTTTTGAACTGAGCGCCTAAGACAACTGTTCCCCTGGAATTCGTGTAGACGGCGCGGCAAAAATCCTGCCTTTACCCCTTCTCTCTCGGACTGTCTTTAAATACTGGCGTTCTCCGCCGCTTCTTCTCCACGAGCTTAGTAATTTCCTCCCCAGCGAATCACTTTCTATCTTCTCCCATCGCCCTCTTGGTTTCCAACCGCATTCTCCGGCGATCCTTCTTTCGTCTACATTCCGCTTCATTCCTTCAATGGCGGCACCATCAGCAACTCCATCAGCCACGGAGGCTCCGCCAGCAACTCCATCGGCGACGGCGGTTCCATCAGCAATTCCATTGGCGACGATGAGCTTCATCCCGGAGGTAAACATCCGAAACTTTCCCCTTTTACTTTTTACCGCCCATGCACCTTTTAGATCTATTCTCAGTTCCTCCCTTTTTACCTTTTTTAGGCAGTCAGACACCAAATCACAATTCCCCTTTCCGAAGCTCCTGGTCTCGTCATTTTAGGCCCTATGGGGAATCCAGACCCGACTGATCTGATTAACTTAGAAACCCATAGAATCCCTTTCAAGCAATCATCTATGAATTTGGTTTCAGTGGTCAGGCACCTTTAGATCTTGGCTGAATGAAACCCCCGGCTGGAAAGAGTGGTACCAAAGAATGGCCAATTCTAAGAGAGTTTAATGGGATGAATTAAAAATCGGCCAGTGCATCAATCTCTCTTTGTCCCAGATGGAGAAGAATGAACCCCTGGTAATAGCAGCCTCCTATTTCTGGTCTGACGCGCTCAACGTGTTTCTCTTTGGGCACGGACCCATGACCCCAACTCTGGCCGATGTCCTGATGCTGACCGGCCTCGACATTTCCTCCCCTGATACACCCTTTGATTATCTGATCAAGCCGACCCATCGGCTAGAGACGAAAGGAATCGGCGGGTGGAAAGGGTATATCAACAGAAACATGAGGACCGGGACGATTTTGGAGAGAGAACATTCAGCGTTCTTGATGATGTGGCTTGAGAAGCACCTCTTCTGCGGCAGAGCGGTTGGCCCTTCTTCCAATACAGAAGCTCTGACCAAAGCCCTGTCAAGAGGATCTGTCATCCCTCTCGGGAAGCATGTGCTAGGATCGGCCTACCACATGATGCACCAGATCAGCGTCAAACTGTCAAAGGGAGAGCCGATTGGTAACCCTGGTGGCCCCTGATGGTTTACCACCCTCTGGCTCAACTTGTACATGAGCAAAATCTCCTTGCAGCAGATAGAGACCAAGACATTCCGCAACATCGATTCAGAGGAGAACCGCACAGTACGACGACGGTGCACCTCTTTCGGCGAAGCGGCATCAGCTTTTCCTGGTTGTCAGTTCACCGCCACCCAAACAGCCGAGTATTTCAAATGTTTTTACAACGGCTTTAGTGGAGAAACCACCAGTTGGTACCCGTACCAGAGAACAGAGCCACTTTTTGAGCTTCCCTTCTGCTATGACTCGACGTCCAACTCCTTTGATAATGATCTCATGGACGCCTTGATCAAACCAGGAATCATACCGGCGAACTTCTTCTCTGGGAAAGACTCCCCAACTTATGAGTTTTACAACCCATCAGTTGCAGCACGACAGTTCGTCCTTGGTCAGCTGCCGATTCAAGTTTATTTTGCCGGCCGCGCAAAATTCCGAGATGAGCTCACTAAGGGCCTCGACTACAGTCGGCTGTGCAACTTAGTGCCAGACTACAGTACCATTGATCTAAGCAATTGGATAGTGGCGCCTTTTGCTGTCCAACAATTCAAGTTATGGTGGGCAGAATGGAAGCGGCATCTCTTTTGTGCATCTCCTTCAACATATTGCAATGATCTGGATCCTGACAACATCGACTCAAATGCAGCGGTACTGCCCTTTTCCCGGCCGATTTTGATGTTATTCCTTTTTATGCTACAAATTTGCCGCTAACTCTCATTTCCCTTTTCAGTCCGAAAGTCGACTTCCCCCGACGCGGAGCCGAAGTGGTAGGCTCATAGAGAATAGCCGCCCATACACACCATTCCCACTCATCGACTACCATGCCCCCCGAGGTGATATGAGAACGATGCGATTCCCGCTCCGGCCCCACACGAGGAACCATCGAAGTATAGAACCCATGGAACTAGTTCAACGACAGTGATTTCCGGTCCACAATGCTGAGCCACGAAATCGGCCATGACTTGACCCTTGACAGCTTTGGCCGATTTGTACCTTAGGTCAAACTCTGACAGAGCCAGGATCCACTTTCCAATCCGTCCTTTCAAAATCAGCAATGATAGCATGTACTTCACCACGTCATCCTTGCATACGACTACGCACTCTACCGATAACAAGTAGTGCCTGAGCTTGGTACACGAGAAATATAGACATAGGCACAGCCTTCCACCGGGGAGTATCTCGTTTCGGCGTCCAGGAGTTTTCTGCTGACATAATATATTACCCGTTCTTTTCCTTCGAACTCCTGTGCTAGCGCCGATCCGATAGCCCGCTCGTCGGCCGATAAGTATAGTTTGAATGGCTTGTCAGCCTGTGGCGGGACTAATACATGTGGTGAAATTAGATATTGCTTGATGTCTTCTAACGCCTTGCATTGTTCTTCTCCCCACACGAATTCCTGATCGGGTTTCAATTTCAACAAAGGAGTGAAAGCTTGAATACGCTCGGATAAGTTGGATATGAATCTTCTGATAAAGTTGACCTTGCCGATCAGGGACTGCAGCTCAGTTTTATTCTGCGGGGCCACAACCTTGTTGATGGCAGCTATGGTCTTCCGGTTGACTTCTATCCCGCGCTCATGGACCATGAATCCTTAGAATTGTCCGGCCGACACACCGAATGCACACTTATTCGGATTCATTTTCAACCCATGCTTCCTTGTGCACTCCAACACCTCTCGTAAATCGGCCAGATGTTCTTGATGACCTTTTGACTTGACCACAACATCGTCGATGTAGATTTCTACCAATACGCCAATAAGCTTCTGAAAGATATAATTCATAACCCGTTGGTATGTAGCGCCGGCGTTCTTTAATCCAAAGGTCATTACCACCCACTCGAATAAACCGAGGTGGCCCGGACACCTGAAAGCCGTTTTCGAAATATCCTCTTCGGCCATTAATATTTGATTGTACCCAGCATTACTGTATATGAAACTGATGACTTTATGTCATGCGGCGGCATCTATCAAAACATCGGCTGTCGGCATTGGATACCCGTCCATCGGTGTAGCCTGATTTAGGTTCCTGAAGTCGATGCATACGCGCAACTTTCCATTTTTCTTGTATACTGGTACAATATTAGAAATCCACTCGGCGTAACGGCACTGCCGAATAAATTTCGCTTCAATCAGTCTTGTAATCTCGGCCTTTATATCAGGTAGAATTTTAGGGTTGCATCGTCGTGCAGGCTGCTGATACGGCCGATATCCTGGTTTTATGGGCAACCGGTGTTCGACAATGGACCGGTCTAGACTAGGCATCTCATGGTATTCCCAGGCAAAACAATCTTTAAACTCTTTTAATAAACTTGTCAATTTATACTTGTACTCGGGATCCAAGCTAGCACTAATATACGTCGGCCTTGGCTTGCTACCATCTCCTAAATCCACCATCTCCAATGAATCGGCCGACGTAAATCCATGCCCAAGTTTCCCGTCTTCCTGGAGGAACTAATCCATCTAGTCTGAATCCTCAGAGCCGACTGCTCGGATCGGCTGTAGGCCAAAATTGGACACTTTCACGAAATCGGTGTCCCAAGTTCTACCGGATATACACTTGACGTGTTCGCAGCTCCACTTTTGCGTATCGGCCGCAGCAACACTGTAGGCGGAATCGGCGGTGACTATCTCGGTATTGTCGCCGACCCACTGTACAAGGCATTGGTGCATTGTAGACGGGACGCAGCAATTCGCGTGTATCCAATCGCGACCGAGCAACATGTTGTAGGACCCTTTGCCATTAATAATAAAAAAGGTAGTGGGAAGGGTCTTACGGCCGATAGTGAGGTCGACGCAGAGCGTTCCGTGGGCGGGAGACACGTTGCCTTCGAAGTGTTTGAGCATCATATCCGTCTTGGTCAGATCTTCGTCACTTTTGCCCAACTTCCGGAACATGTCATACGGCATGATGTTGACCGCAGCGCCTCCGTCTACTAATAGCCTGGTGACAGGTCATCCGTTAACGTGTCCTTTGAGGAATAGAGCCTTGAGATGTTGTCGTTTTTCGTCTTCCGGTTTCTCAAAAGTGGCTGTCATTAGCTCCAAAACCAATTGCGCCATCTGCTCCTCCATCCTTGTTGCGTCGTCTCGATCGGCGGGCGCCATGAACTCCATCGGCAAGATGAACACCATGTTGACGTCAGCTGCCGATTCTTGATTGTCGCCCTCCTCATTGTTGTTTCTGCTCTTCCTCTTGTTGTTCCCATTGGCGCAGACGTTGGATCCTTCATTTTTGAGATTTGGACAGTCCATCAGGGCACCATCTGGGGTTCACCGGTTTGGCCGGCGGTTTGGCACGCACCTAGTCTGGTTCCCGTCCTAGGGGGTTCTCATCTGACACCCTAGCGTTGGCCATTTGTTCTAGCCGATTGTGTGCGCTGGCTCTGCCCCCTAGTCGCTTCTGCTGGTTGATCCTGCCCTTCAGCCGATCATACTGTTCGAACCTGTCCCTTGGCCGGTCATAGCAGTCAACTCTGCCCCCCAGCCGATCATGCACTGAAAGGCGCCGATCCTCTTGTTCGCGCTAGTTCCTTCTAATTGGCTCTGATCCTCTGTCTCTAGAGCGCGACCACTTGAGCGGGCGATCGTTGCGATATGGTCCGCTGCACTCGGGGCAATTATCAGCTGATGGTAATCTGATGTTATTTTCCCAGCAGTGGATGAAGAACGGGCATCGCCAATGATCTTCGTGTCGGCCTATCATCTCTTCGCGGTGTCTCGATCTTTCCTGCTACCGCTGATATTTGTTGAGTAAGAATTGGGAGGTGACGGGTCTACGCGACCGCTCTGATCCTTCACCCTCGTCTTCAAGCCGCCTTTTCCCTTTGACATCGTCTATCGTAGCCTGATTTCTGGGGTCTATGGCGCCGCTTGTTTTGGCCGATTCCGACGTCAGCACCTTGATTTGAAGCGAGTTTTTTCCCGTATCAACCATGTTAGCTGGGAAAGGATGCTGATCAATTTTCATCGGCTTTACTAGCTTCACCGGGACTTTGAATTTGAGTCTGCCTTGCTCAATGGCCGACTGTATCTGCTGATGGAAAATTTTGCACTCATTTGTGTCGTGAGACGTGACCTTGTGCCACTTGCAATATTTCATATTTTTGAGCTGTTCGGCCGACGGAATGGTGTGGTAAGGTGAGAGCTTGATCTGCCCCTCTTGGAGAAGTGATTCGAAGATTTTGTCGGCCTTTGACGTGTCAAAACCGAACGCCTCTGGTTCTTTCTTCCCGAAAGGGCATGATATCGGCTTCTTCCCTTTGACCCATTCTGCTAGGCCGATTTCCTCTTCTTCTTCAGATTCAGATCCTTCTAAATATGCCACCTTTTTCTGAAAATTCCTCCGCTGATCAAACGGACGTACTTCTTGACCGGCCAATCGGTGAACGATCTGACTTAAACTTTCAAACTCTTGTGAGGCGTACCTCTCCTTGATGTGTGGCAGGAGACCTTGGAAGGCGATATCGGCCAGCTGAGCGTCGGTCAGGGCTAGGGTATAGCATTTGTTTCTGACCTCTCTGAACCTCTGTACGTAATTAGTTACTGGTTCGTCGCTCCTCTGCCTGAGGCCGGTCAGATCTGAAAGCTTCATCTCGTGGACTCCCGCGTAGAAGTACTTATGGAATTGTTTCTCCAGATCGGCCCAAGTAATGATGGAGTTGGGTGGTAGGGTAGTGAACCACTGGAAGGCCGACCCAGATAGAGACGACGAGAACAGATGCACCCGCAGAGCATCTTGTGTGGCGGCCTCCCCGCACTGGATGATGAATCTATTCACGTGCTCCACAGTTGAGGTGTCATCCAGTCCCGAAAACATGGTGAAGTCAGGAACTTTGTATCGATGGGGAAATGGCAGTAGATCGTAGGCAGGTGGGTATGGTGTTTTGTACGTATAGGTTTGTACCTTCGGCTTTAACCCGAATTGGTCTTGAATCACCTCTGCTATCCTTGCTGTCCAATCCACTTGTTGTTGATGAACAACTGGTTGGGGGATCGGCACATGTTGGTGGATCGGCGGTGGGACGGCCGGGTGATGGATCAAAGCGTGTGGCGGATTTTGCGGCAGCGTGGCCGACTGAGCGGTTGACAGCTGGTGGCGTAGCGAATCTGCTGTCCCATCGTACAACATCATCGGCGCCGCGCTTCTGAGTGTTTCCGCAGCATCTGTCCCCCTGCCGATTTCTGACGTGGCTGGTTGATACTGAGGGACCGTCGGCCGGACAGCCGATTGGAACGGTGCCTGGATCGGAGAGCCTCCATGACCGGCTGACTGGTCCAGAACAGCCGCCGTTGCTGGTGCCCCCCAAGGTACTGAGTTTGAGGGCAGTGATTGCACGGAAGAAATCTGGGCAGGATGAGGCGGCGCTTGTGACCGAAAGCATGGCGCACCGTTATATCCTGGAGGCATTGAAGGCAATGAAGTGCTGTATTCTCCGTGTTGTGTCGATATCGGCTGAGGAGCCGAGTGAGACGTGCCTGGTAAGCTTCTGACTGGAGCTACAATAGGTGGGGCGTATGCTGGCCCCTGATATCCCTGAGCTACTCCGCTAGCCAGAGAACTGATGACAGCATTGTATACCGTGTTGGTCATTACTGAGGATTGGTCGATGAAAGCCTGATAAACGGACTGTTGAATCATATCGGACATCTTGCCCGAGTCCTCAGCGATGGTGATCTGGCGGGGAATTGGAAGAGGAGCTTTCTTGACGGTCTCCCCGCTTCTGGTACGACTGAAAGATTGCAGGTATACCTTTTTGTAATCTTCTAAGTGTCTTGCCAGTTCTTCTTTCTGGTCGTCCTTGAGATCTGCCTCCGTAACCTCAATGATGTTGTTCTAAGAGATTTCGGTGGTCTTTGACATGTTGGATATTGAGGTGGTCCCACCGGGCATGCCAAAAGTGTGTTGGCGCTAAAAGTCGGCCGGGAATCGGCCGATGACCCTCAGCGTCGGACACACGACCCGGGAGAATCTGCTTAACTCCTGTTCGGGTGATTGCCCTGGTGCGGTTCGCGCGGCGTGCCAGTCAATCTGACCTGTTGATTGACAAGGAAAGAAACGTATTAAATCCCGGGGTTTCGATCGGCTAAAGTTCCGATCTGTCCCGAAAAGCGTATCAGCGAATCGGCCGATTTGCTATGAAGATGACCGGCTATAGATTAGCCGATAATCACGTCAGGTCATCTTTGACTGGGATCCTCTGTTGGGATTCCATTGGCTTCATCCCCTATCTGTTGGCGCAAGCCCACATTGGCCCAAACGCTCTAGCCTTTCAATCGGCCGACCCCCACCAACTCCATTCGCCAATCGCACGAAACACTGCAGCGCCAATCGGCCGATTCCTAACTGTAGCGTCAATCGGCCGATTCCCAGCTGTAGCCTTTAAATCTGCTGCATCGGCCAATCTCTTCCTTTCCTGACGCCGATTCAACACGTGTCAAAATCTGGCGTCAACACATGCCCCCCAGTTTCGGAGTAAAACATGACTTTTACTTCGAAATTCTTTCTTAATCTCTCCTCCAAAACAGGTGTTGTGAGGAAGCAAAGATTCCAAAACTGCAGCCAGTCAATGCGTTGGTGATATTTTTTTTAATGTGTTGGTGAAATATAAATAAGTCTGTAACACACATGCCATGATTTAAGTTGATGTACTGAGAAGTTATGGGGACATATATGGTTTGTAACTTATTCACCGTAAGTTATAATAGCAGGATCAAACTGAATGAAATTTAGTCCTTCCATTGAGTCTTATGTAAACACACATATTATGAATCCAACTAACAAGTTCCATATATAGTGCTGAATCTCCTTTCAATAATGTGAAGTCTGATGCCGACTTCTATTGAAATAAGCTTAACATGCTGAAAACCTAGTAAGTCCATTCTGAATTGAACTTGTTATTTTTGGTGCAAAATTTCTTAAGTGCGGTTCAAAAATGCAATTCCTTTATTTTCCATTGATGTGTCAATGACATCTTAGGCCCACATAGGTCGACAACAGTAGTATAAGATGTCATGAAAAATAGCGAAGGCAGAAAATAAATTGTTGCTGTTTTCTTGGTAGCCACCGCACTTGTACGTTCTCATGTTTACATCAGTATGAAGCAATGACAATGGAGTACACCTACAGTGCAATACTTATGCAATTGAAGAGCGAGGTTAGAATCATATCACATTTATTGCAGCTGCCGCGGGCGAGCTAGCATAATGGTTTACTACCACCCCATCTTGTCTTTCTCGTATCACCGGCCTCTATGTAAGTTTCTCCTCCTATCTAGCCATCTACATGCTGCTTGTGCAATGTGCTACTATCCAATTGGTTCTGCTCCAGCATTATTGCATCGTGTACATGATGCATGAGCGTCTCGAGTACTAATTCAAACCAGCTAGGAATAGGAAGTATCAGCAAGCTTCAAGCCACACAGATTGTACTTGTGAGAAAACTACTGACGCTACAGAGGATTTTGACGAATGGCTGCTAGACTCCAAGATAGACACAACAACTCCTAAATTAAAAAACCACTGCCGACATTCTAAAATGAGTCTTTAGGCTGCCATTGTCATGGCGGCTCAAGGAGTTAGCGCTGGGCCATCTCTGTAGTGCTCGTGGAACAGGCACTAGCAGCATGCGGTGTCTTGCTCGGTAGGGGTGCAGTTCAAGCTGTATGATCCAGACACGGGCCTCGGTTCTTTCAGCATTCAAGTGCCAGATTTGTTTCCCCAGCAGATTCCGTAAAAATTAAGTGTGTCAGATCAGTTGGACGAGGTCCTTAAATGGAACGGCAGCGTTATACATGATAATCAAGGAACAAAGCACCTACACCGTGAATCATATGCGGAAACTAAGCACCACGTATCATATATGTATAAGTATGACTGAATGAATAGCATGATCTCAAGCTGTTGTTTATTGATAATTGTATTGTTTTTCCCTTCAGGGGTCTGTAGCAACCAGTACAGTTCCACACGAGATAGCGCGTACTGACGAGCTCTATGTATATAAGTTCATCCCGTTGCTAGCCCAAGCCATGCTCTGCTAGTGGCTATTTTAACTCCGGTGAGCTACATGCTTCAGCTTCTCATTAGTACTAATCAGGCATTGGTGATCATGTCTGCCCATAGCCCCATACATACACAATTACACATCCATAAGAAACAACTAGCTAGCTAGGAATGCAAGGTATCAGCGAGTTTTCAGCCACCAAATGAAACCCATATAGCAAGTTCAGGTTCCAGGTACGAGTGGTGCGCTTGAAGAATGGCTGCTACTCTCCATGCTCGATGCAACTGCAGCAGGACCATGTACACGCGCGGCTGTTGCCTCGCCACTACTCGCGGCAAAACTGCTACACCTTCATCCTCTGTGGTCACTGCACCAAATTTCTCTCCCGTCATTCCCGGCGGATTGGCATGGCTGGAGTCTGTGGGTCTGGAGCTGGTACGCAGAGCTGCAAAGGATGCATTTTGACCTCGTAGCCTGGCCGGTTGCAGCTTATAGCATAGCCATTAGCATAGCATAATTGTTTTCGGTTTATTATCACTTTAATTATGATTTTTGAAGCTCCATCCTAGTTCATTTCTCTATATATGCTCTACTTTTATTTGTCTACGCCTGCTTTGTTAGTGCATTATACTATGTATACTTGATGTATTCTTATAGTAGTGGTATGTTCGCCATAAGTGAGTTCTAATCCTGGATCCGCCACTCATGCGTAGTAAGTGCAAACTAAAATAGGCTCATTTTTAGTGTCTTTAATTTTCCATCACTTTTAGTACCACCCAGTACTAATGTGGCTGGATGCTTTAGTACCAGGTGGTAACACCACCGGGTACTAAAAGGTCAGACCTTTTAGTACCGAGTGATGTTACCACCCGGTACTGAAGAATTCCATAGGCTTCGGTCCACCTCAAAAATACCGGTATGAACTAGACCCGGTACTAATACTAGGTCTTCTTCATGCCGGTATTTTAAGGTGGATCTTTGACGTGTTTTCTAATAGTGTCCCTTAGCCATTACAAAGATGTGTTCTGCTACAAGAGGGGTTAAGACTTCCGGTGGAGATGACGGTAGCTCGAGTGAGGATGTTTCACACTTCTTATCTTGCTTCAGTTTTGAAACAAAGAAAATGATATATAAAAGAAGAAGCAAAGCGTGTTGACAAATAAATGGAAAAATTAAAAGAGAACAACGGGAAAAAAAATAAATGTGTTAAATCCAAGCAACATGTTCGAAAATGCTGGATTTCCTTTAGGCAACATGAAGTTCCGGCTTATATTAAAAAAAGGCTGAAAACTTAGTGACTGCCAAGTTCATTATAAATTGATACCAGAACAAAGCCTTTGTACTTATACCAGTACAAAGCCTTTGTGTAGCTCTATTGTTGTTACAAAAGGTATTGCATTGCCACTGCATTTCTTGGATCTCATGTTTATATTAGTATCAAGTAATGGCAACATTAGTTGTGGAGTACATCTGCCACAGTTGCTAAATTCTACTATTATGCGTACGGGTGATTCTTAGGTGCACCTCCAATCCTCTCTAGTTCAAATATTTGTGCTACTTCTTCAAAATGAGATTTCATTTTAGAAAAGTAGCACAAATATTCGAATTAAGGAGTGTTGGAGGTGCACCTAATGATCACTAATTTACACCTCTAATTATGCATATTAGTTTCAACATTGTTGCATGTATTCATTCGTGTACGATGAAGGGATGAATCATATTTTTTCTGTTGTAGCTTCACCCCTTATGACTTCTATTGCTACCAACGTTAACGAAGTATACCAGAGATTTTTTTTAGATTATGGAAAAAGTTCCGACCTTTGATCATTCACATGCGAAACGACTGTACAGCCAAATACCAGAGACAAGTATTTCAGTCATCGACCACCAAAGAGTTTTACACATGAATCATCTGCCGAGTCATAACAATCATCCATTCCTCCCCACCTATCAATTGGACTCCGCATTCCAGTAAAGCCCTACAATACACGAGTGCCGTCGACCAAGATACGAGTGGATACTTAGAGTGGACGGTTGAGTATCCAGCGTCTGAACATGGCAAAACATCTCTCCGGCTCGTACTCTGGTGCCGTATGCCCAGCACCCTGCAATTCGATCCAAATCCATTCCAATGCGACAGTCAGTAACATGGTATCTGACGAAACTGAAGCTGAAATCAACAGATCAATCGCGCGTGCTCTACTACCTTGATTGTCGCGAATGTCATGTTGTTTGAATAGCTTATCGTGAACCTGGAAATCAAGAAAGGAAAGAATGAATGAATCATCCACCATGAAGACAAAAAAAAGAATAGAACATTTGGTCAGAACGAATCAGTCCATCAGTGAAGTCAGTTATTAGCTAAAACAAGCAGAGAGACGGATAGATGAGGGATATATGAGGGCGGAGAAAGACCCACCCGGCGGATTGGCCGCCTAGATGCCACGCCCTCCAGTCGTCAACGATGGAGAAGTTAAGCGACCTGACCCACGCCTGCGTTCCCAGGTGCGGCACCAGCAGGTCATGGTCGCCGCTGCAACCATGACAAAAAAAAAGGTCATACGCCATTCCATGTCATCAGACGATGGCACTCCTTAATTAACAGGAGCAGAGAGATCGTATTACCTGTAGACCAGCGCGCGGTAACCTCTGGACGTCAGGTTCCGGTGGTACTTGATGACACTGCCGAGATCCCCTGTGTAGGGCAACTCTTTATCGTGGCATCTCACCCACTCGTCCACAGTTCCCTGATCAGTTCGTGGCATCTCAGTACTCACATCGAAATGAAATCAACCTGTGGAATTGTCACCTTGATCGGAGTATGTAGCATAGGTAGCTCACCTTCTTGATCCCAAGAGCTTCTCGGGTGCGTTTATCGTTCGCCCAAAAGTACGACAGGTAGTAGCCGTAAGTCTGCATAAACAGTTATTAGAATGAATGCACGGAATAGAAATAGATTGTCATTTTGCTGCACTGAGCAGAGGTGCTTCAGAGATGCAGACTCACAATGCAGCCAAATGGGGGTCGAGCTGGGGGGTGCTTCAGCTGCCCTGTTTCCAATTCCTCCCCAAGAATCCTTCTACCATCTGAGCCGTCCGTCTTGCTGTTAGCATATGGTACAGCAGATGCGTAGACGCACTTGTCCAGCAGAACCTGGGCCTTCTCAACTTCATCGACGAGCTGCATTGCATGAGGGCAGTTGAATTGAATCGTCAGTAAGTCATCTGGAACTATCAATAACTGGCAACCGAAATCAATTGAAGCATGTATATGTGCCTCCTCATCTCAGAGGAATTCAGAGGTACGAAACGTCCATTTAGAACAAGTGAAGAACTGTTCTTACATCACTGAAAGTATTCAGAGCCTGAGCACAGAGCGCATTTCCAGCATTTCCAGGGTTAATGTAGTCCTGTCCTTGGCAATGCCTCAGTATTGTCTACATACAGATAAAAGAACATCGATTACAAAAACAGAAATGCATTGCGACATGTATCAGTGGTTTCACACTTAAACTACAATAAAATTGTATGCAGATGGTAGTGGCTGAACTAGATGAGATTAGTTAATTACCTCATAGAGTTGATCTGAAATAATACCAAATCCATGAGCATAAGGCACTCTATAGCTAAAATCAATAATTTCTCCTGTGCTCGGGTTACCCACTAGATAGCCCTATTAAGAGGATCGAGACAAAATGAACCAGCATGTAAGGTTATATCAGTGTGTAGAATATATAAAAGTTGCACGGTATGTTTTGGTGTAGTTGCAATTGTTCAAGCTCAGAAATTTCGTAGAGAGATAGCCTTTTCGTTTTTTTTTTGGAAAAAAAAGTCTGATGGATACCTTGAGATTAGGAAGGGTCCTTCCTGCTTCAATACCTAAAGAGGATCAAGTGCAGCAGGTAGCTGATTACTACTTGTCTTTATTTTAACAAATGGCACAAAACAATGACAATTTCACTGAATAAAGCAAAAATTAGGACATGGATTATTCCACAAAGCTGTCCACATATCCTGTAAATTGCCAATTATTATATATAGCAAAGACTGACAATCAATACCTTCTGAAATAATCTGCGCAAGAAAAGGCGCAATTTTTCCAGCGTAGGAGTCTCCACCAATATAGAAAGGATTCGCGAGGAACTCAGGATGGTCATTAAACCACTGGATGACGGTGGAACATACCAAAAAAACAGCATAGACATTAAGAAGAATACAATTAATTTGTGTTTGTATGAACTGCACCACGATATTTGTGCTAATTTGATTAATGAAAAGCAAGGAGTTTATACAGTACCTTGATAAGGAAATCATATAGTTGCAGTGTGGATGAGATGTCTCCAACATCATAGCCTTTAGGATCTCTGGAGAAGGAAAACCCAGCCCCAACCGGCGAATCAACAAATAGGATATGTGACACCTGCGTGAGCAGAGTGAGTGGTCTAAGAATCAAATGGTGCTACTCCATTGCACTGAAGATGAACAAGCATGTAGCCAGAAAAATGTGGTAACCTGATTGATTCACCAGCTACAATTGTAAACTGGATATGACTAATATTTAACGCGATATATGGATACTTCCTCCGTTTTTATTTACATGTCGTATTAAGTTTATCCTAAGTCAAAGTTAGCTAGTTTTGACCAAGTCTATAGAAGAATATAGCAACAATTATACTATCCAACATATGCACTGGATTCAATGAAACAAATTTGATATTGTAAATGTTATTATTTTTTCTATAAATTTGGTCAAAGTTAGCCAAGTTTGACTTAGGACAAACCTAATATGATACGTAAATAAAAATAGTGGGAGTACAATTTTAAACCAGATAAATACTTGAGAATTTTGGCTCAAAGAATAAAATGCTATGGAGATTCAGATAGATAGTGCAGCCATTAGCTCTTTGATTATGTGCAGCATTAATGTAGCTAAGGTGAATGGCTGACCGTGCTTCCGAGACGAGAATATGCCAAGAAAACTAGAACGAAATCAAGGAAAATTTTCTCAGAAAGGGACACATGCATCATCAAAAGTTGTATGAACCATTTTATCTATGTGGATGTATCGACCCAACCTCAAGATTCTACCATACCGCTCCCTCAATTTTTTTGTGATGTTTTCAGTTTTGAAAGTCTCCAAGGTATAACTTGAAGAGTCCGTTTTTATGCCTAGTATGAACTAAAATTATAAGATTATAAGAGTAGTTTAATAAAAGATAAATCTGTATAGAAATTACTACAATCCACCCAATCTATAGAGAGAATACTAACTAGGCATAAAACTTTATAGCCAGTTTTTCTACTCTCTCAAATTCTAACTTTGGGCAGGACATCCATGGATCGCCAAACCTTTTTTTTTTCTTTTTGAAAAACAACCAAGCTTTACAAAAATAATAATCGGACTATATTCAGAGAGTACAAAACAATAGAGAATTCGAGAGGATAAGGTGAGCACATCACCTCATCTTAGTTTGTCACTACATATTTTAAAGACAGGATGAGAACCCCCTTTTCACCTAGATAGAACTGAGAAGCAAATTCAAAACTGAAGAGAGTAGCTGAAAAGAAAGGACGGAGCAGAGCACCTTGGCCCATGAGTTTTGGTTGTATCGCAGGCGCGGCATCGTGCCGTCGTAGGGCTCAACGACGAACCTGATGGGACCTGCGGGAGCAATCATCATCAGTTGCATCGAGGCATGGATTGATGATGCGTGGGTGTCTGGGTGTGGAAACTAATTAAGATGATTGTGTGCTGTGTGGCATGGTGCGGTACCTACCGATCTCGTAGGCGAGGCCGCTGAAGACGGAGCAGCGGTCGCCGCCGGTGAGCCAGAGGAGGAAAGAGGCGGCGGCGGCGCCGGACTCGGACTGGACGAAGTAGTAGAAGAGCTCGGCGCCGTTCTGCCTGTCCACCTCCACGTACCTTGTTGCATAGAGCATTCGGTTTCAGTCTACTTAGAGCTTCAGAGCGGCAGGAGCCCTGTTTCGAGGAACAGAGGCAACGGCGATAGTAGGAGGAGGAGGAGGAGGAGGAGGAGGAGGAAGAAGAAGAAGAAGAAGAAGAACGCACCCTGTTTCGAGGTGGAAGGGGAGGGGCCCGTCGAAGCCAGGGAGGCTGGTCACCACCCGCCCGGAGCCGGAGCCGGAGGCGGAGGACGCGCAGGCGGCGAGCAGGAAGACGACGAGGAAGCAACGGGAGCAGAGGCGGCGATGGCAGAGCGAGCGGGGTCCGGCTGGCCGGAGGAGGCGCGGCCGCGGCCCCGGCCCTGCCGCCGTCGTCGTCATCGATCAGGTACCAGGCGTGCTCGCAGTCCCAGTTGCCGTGGTGGAGCAACGGTGGGTCATGGAAGCACGGATGTCCTGGGTATTTGTTGCCGCGAGGATGAACGGATGGATGAACGACGTTGACGCGCACGCGACGAGGGACGGCGACGGCAGAGGCCGGGGTCACGACGCCGCCGGTGGGGCCGGCCGGCGAGGGCGGAGGAGTCGAGGAGAGTCACGGCACGGCAGCGCGCCGGGATGGTGCGATCGAGTTCGAGTTTCCCAGCTGCGCTAGCACCATGCTCCTGCCATTCGTCCGAACAAAAAGGCTCCATTGACAAGGACGGGATAGGAGGTTAGAGAGGTAGGTGGCCGTGGGCCGGTGGGCACGCAGACGGCGCGGCGCAGCGGCCCACGAATTCATGTGCCATTATGGGCTTGCGGTCCTGTTCTGTTGTTGTTCCTTTTTTGCTCGCGCACACAACCAAGAAGCAGCAGCACAGCCTGCACAAGTCTGCAGAGCGAGTCAACAACCACGGCTGCATGCTATTTCATTCTACTTTTCTTTTTCTCCAGATTTTGTTAGTTGCTACTTCCCTTACACTCAATGCATTTTCTTGTTGCTTCAACTCAAAATTTAACAATAATTGATTAAACAACAATTAGAGCCGATTTGGATATTCGGTAAGTATAGCATATTCAACGTTTTGTGTAAAAGTTTTCAAGCCAACCCATGTATTCAACATTTCAAAAACCTTGCTTCAACAATTCTCAAAACATAATTTAACATTTTGAAAAAGCTAGTTCAATATTCAGTCCTTGGATTGTTGAAAAAATACTTTAGAAATGTTGTGATAGAATATCAAAATTGTTGAAATACCACTTTACATTTGTTGAATTTTTGTAAAACAGTAAATATATTCATAGTGGATCTCATCTTCTTGCATTAATCCCAAACAGCAATAATCTTTAAACGGATTTAGAAATAGATCGATGGTATAAGAGAAAATTACGTTTGAAGTTTGAAACTCAAACTAGATTCCCATCCAACTTCCCCACTCATGAACTGCCACCTGTCCTCCACGGTCACCCCCTCCCCAGCTGCCTCGTGAAAATGGCAAAATCCTATTCTGTCGTGACTACGCCAATCAAAACACGCCACGTGTGCTGTGTGATGTATAAGATAAAAATTTCCGCCCCCATGTCAACGAAAGCCCACGAGCCGCAACTAACGGAAACAAATGCGAGCCTGCTTTTTTGCTTCTGCGAAGCCCACGATGCATGACAGCAGAGATGGACCCTGCGAAACCGTGAACTGCACAGAGGTTAATAAATAGTACAATGAGCCCATGAACATGTGGGCACGGCAGGAATTTTCTCGCTCTCGTTGTATTCTTATCAAAGCTGGTGGTATTTATACATTTCTTTTTTGGGAAAAAGGTAGATTTTGAGCCAGTACATTCAACTTTTCGAAATATTTTGTTCAACATTTATTCAAACCTAGTTCAGCATTTCGAATAAATTAGTTCGACATTTCATATGGTAACGTTGAAGTAGTATAAGTAAAATGTTGAGCTACCATATTTAAAATGTTGAAAAGCAATTGGAAAAATATAGTCAGATTGGATTCAATTTTGTTAAATAGTTCTAAAGAACACTATAGTTCAATTCGAATTGAATTGGATGCAATATTTAGGAGAAAATAAAGCTTGAAATTTGGGAATCAAACGTCCCACCGTCCCTGCCCATCTCCCAAGTCCCGGGTACTAGCATGCACGCACGGTCGTAGGCACCTACCCTGCCCATCTCCCAATTAGACCTGATCATCTGTCGGGTTGGGTCGAGTTCCGGTCGGATCAGGTTCGATCCGTTGGTTTTTTCCTTCGGCCCGTGCTAGACCCGACCCGACCATCGAGCCAGATTTTTCGGCCCGAGCTCAGCCCGACACAAGGTCGGGTCGGGTTTGGGTCGGGTAAAACCCGATTTTTTATGTGTAATTTCCGGGTTGGGTTGGGTTTTTTCAGGTTTCAGGTAAAAAATTTTGGCCCGTACCAGGCCCGACTTTTATGGCGGGTCGAAAATTTTGGCTCGAGCCCGGCCCATACATTCGTCGGGTCGGGTCGGATCGGGCAGCCCATGATCAGGTCTACTCCCAATGCAATGCTCTTATGTGCTCCATCCTATTAACTGTGTGCGAATCTTAAAGTAGAAGATGTGTGCAATTTTCTTCTGGAAGGTAGATAGGAATACCGCGCCAAGCATATGCAACCATTTTTCATTACTCTAGCAGTCTGGCTAGCATGGCTTACAAGGAAAAGTTAGGAAACTAAACACATTGATCCTGCATTGCATTGCATAGGTCTATCTAGGCTCTAAGTAAGACAGGAAAAACAAATCACAAACTGTATATGTTTCAACAAACAAGTTTGCTAAATAACCAGATGGACGGGCGCCGCAGAGACCGATTGGACGCCCTGCGCGCCGCTGGGAGCCGCAACGGTGGATTTACAGGGCGCCGCGATGAGAGGAGAGGGGGGTGGACGGGTGACGGCCGACAGGGGAGTACAGGGCGCCGCGACGGGGAAGAGGAGGTGGGGGGTGGACGGGCGCCGGCGGGTGTAATCCGTCCGATGTGGGAGGGATGGGGGCTGTAGGGGGAAGAGGATCGGTTTGGCGGAGTAATTTCGGTCGAGCGTTGAATGGCGCGATTCCCGAGCGGTTTGAGCGGTTTCCGTGTTTCTCCAGAAAACACTCCCGCTCACACATACGTGGACCGTATGCATGGGGTCTTCTTTTTATTCTTTTGGATTGCATGCTTGCGTTGATTGCGGCACTGAGGGGTAGTAGTTAGAGGGTGCGGTCATTCATAAATTCCGGAGCTGTGGACGGGCGCCGTAGGTGCGTTGGATATTATTTAGCTCACTGCGTACCAAATATATATGTATGTATATATATATTGCGTGTGCGTGGAGGAATTGTTCAAACTAGCTGGGAATGGAAGGTATCGGTAAGTTTCCGCCTACACAAAGTCATCGGTATCAGGACTGGAGCTACAACATCCGCTGGAGGCCTCTACAAATTACTGAAGCGCACGACAGTGTTGATTCGATCATGCAGAGAACGGCAGTGCAGCTCCAAAATGCATGGTCGGATATGGCTCTGACTTGGCCTTCCGCCACACGGCGCTTTCATGTTCAGGTTGACTCCTCCGAGCTTGTGCAGCTCCACCTCAGCATGTAGGAGCTCCTCCTCAGTGGCATTTTCACTTGGGTTGCCTCTGCTAGCTAAGCTTGAGAGGAGCCGAGGGCTTGAGAGGAGCCGAGGGCTGCCCTCGGACGCCTCGAGTTCTCGGTGAGTATGTGCGACTAATGGAACTGGGCCATTGGCACAAAATGCATGTCAGGCTGATGCCTGATGGAGCCTCTGCTTGCCCTTGCCATATGAGATGAAATAATGCTCGTGGAATTTCTTTCTCATGCGCCAGCCTCTGTAACAACTTGCTGTATGTGGCCGTGGCAAAGTCATGATACCACCAGCAGCTCCCACAGGGTCGTGCCAGTGGAATGGAGCAAGGCCCAAGGAACCTGACGTCGAAGGTCTCAAAAAATGATTAGAATAATAGGCTACATAATGGAAACACAAAACTATATATAGGCCAAATTAGCAAGTATTGGATCAGATGAACGCAGGACTTGAATCACGGAACAGCAACTACTTTGAATCAACGTGGCACTGTTGCTGCGAGGACATCATTAATTATCTCATCAAGCTCCTATATATTAGCTCGCTATTATAGCTTAAGCACTGCACTACTCGCCCCTCCAGCTGAAATTGCTATACCTTCTCCAGCATTCCATGGCAAGCATGTCCGCCCATACGTTGATATACATAATAGTACCATCTAACTAGGAATTTGAGGTCTCGGAAAGTTTCCAGCCACAATATCAACAGATTTGACAAGGCATACGACCGAGCTCCTACTGGTGCTCTTAAGGAACAGTCTTGATGAAGCTATGTGGCAACCATGTAGGCATGGACTCGTCACCTTGCCATCACTCCCCGCTGATTCGCTTCCGTCATCTCTTAGACACTACATCACAAGTGTGGTGTGCTACAAGACGGCCAAGACATATCGGGTGGAGATGATGCTGACCCTTGCTATTGGCAGTTAACTCGTTTACGGTGCTCTATAGTACCACTTAGTGGTATAAAGTATAGAGAAGATCTAACCACCATCTATTAGTAAGGGTAATTTAACAAGATTTATTTTGGTATTTCCTGGCTGATTCTAATTTTTTCCGCCAATGTCACTAATGTTATTTCCCATAATTAATACCTTTATACTACACATACTACTTATATATGCTATCCATAACACTAGTGAACTTTTCAGTAGTATATAATTAATCTAAACCATCAGATGTTTATCTACTAGCTAGTCATTATCAAACACTAGCTACATTAGTATAAGACACCGTAAAATAGTTCTCGTTGGAAGTAGCCCCAGATGTAGCATGGGACACACTCGTGGACCTTGGAGTCCATGCAACAGTAAGAAATCATGATCCTGGCAGGCTCATTCTCCTCCACCTCCAACCGACTACGAGCTGATGTTGATGGAGAATGCAGCACGGGGCCTAAAGTCATCGAAACAAATTAAATGGCACCTGTCTGTACGAGCTAATACAAAAAGAACTTTAGTCTATTGGAGGATAAAATTTCACCACCGAGCCATTGACTCAAACAAACGCGCATGGTTCGTAGATTGGCACTTCCAAAATTGGAATTTTATCAAGATAATGGCCATAAGTGCAAAACAAACAAGGTAAGTTCAAAGTGCTGAACTTCAGTGATTAGCAAGTGAGTCATATTTTCGGCCTTGTGGATCGAGTAGTATTATTAGCACATCAATGAACTCAATATACTTCCCACCAGATGGAGTGATTTCGGTATGATATGGCAGACCAACAAGCTGATGAAGAACATTTGTTAATTTAGCTCCTCCCCAAGTTGCTGAAATCAAGCATATATATATGTTGAGTAACAGGAACAATAAGAGAAGCTAAAGCAACTTCACGGATACATTTACCAATGGAAGTTTGATTCACTGCCGGTGCAACTGATAATCTGAGACTCGACAATGAAGCACAGTAACCATTCCCAATGCAAATCCCAACAGCGCGAACATACCTGCCAACGCCCCTGACCTTCCTACTCTTGCTCATCTCCGTCCTCCTGTTCTCCTGCACACTGATCAACTTACATCACGTCATACCAATTCAGCTCCATGAATCCACACTATGCACCATTGAAACATCAAGAAAATTACCTGTAGATGGCAGTAGCGCGCATTGATATTCTGCAGAAACCTGGGTATATATAATAATTATCTGGTTCTCTCATCTCCCAGATCGAGACAAACCATATATCGAGCACATGGCTGGTGGCAGCATAAGATAGAAAGTAAGCACGAAATTATCGACCAATAAACAAAACACAATTAGATGGAATCACACTAGTGAAGGAATAGGAACAAATTTGGGCGGTGCCTAGCCCAATTTATGAAAACTTGCTTGATGCCTACGAGAAGAATTTATATGTAGGCTCGTGAGTCGTGACTGTCGAATGGGTGTAAACGGATAAACAACAGTTTATATACGGAGGGATCGGCGATCATAATTCACACACATCCTTCCACCGTACCTCTGTGAGGGGGGACGGCGATTGCGGTAGTCCTCAATGGCAGTTTTAATATATTTCGTAGTCTTGAAAATAGTGTATATCCAGTTTCATTCCAGTAACTTGGCTGCCAGCATGTCACTAGTTTTACTGATGTGTTGTCTCATTTAATGGGAATGAAACTCTCGTTGAAGTGGCCAATTTAATTAGCCTATTAATTGGTAATTGTAAATTTTTTTTCCATTCAGGACTCCTCTGTGTAGCGACGACCGGTTCCAACAAGGCAACAATCAAGCAATATTCATTCGTGCGTGTACGGCTACTATTTAATTTCCTCGTGCAACTCATGTTAACTAGCTTCTATATATAAGGCTTCGCTGGCCCTGAATAAGAAAAAAGCTTCTATCCTATTTGCTAGCTACTCCCTCTGTCCTGAAATGTAAGGCATTAGAGGGTTCAAAAATTGTACCCAAATGTAAGGCATTTTAGAACTTTTGGATAAGTATTAAAGGAAATCGTTTAATTTTTCTTAGCTCTTAGCTACATACTTACCTTTTCTATCGCTTCCTCCCTGCTTAATTTTAGGAACAACTTTAATTATACCAGGTAAACAAAGAGCTTTCATACGGAACATGCGTATTTTGTTCTCTCCCTTAATATATCTTAGAATTGCTAGAATGCCTTACATTATAGGACGGAGGGAGTAGCTGCTTAGCCCAAGCACATCATTACTAGTGGCTATTTTAACTCCATGCGCTAAGTGCTACAGGTTCTCCATGAGCATGAGCACTTTGTAGTAAGCATGCATGCATGTGCATATCCATAACAAATAATGCTAGGAATGCAAGGTATCAGCGAGTTTCCAGCCACCGAATGGAATTAGCACACCAGGCTTGATGCAGTTGCGCCAGGATCACGTATACACGTGATCATTGCCTCGCCACTACTCACTGCAAAATAGCTACACACCGTCATCCTATATGGCTACTGCACCAAATTTCTCTCGCGCATAGTCACAAAAATTCCCAGGTCGATGGAGTTGAGGAGGAAATGTAGTACGCTCCTTATAAGATGTTTAAGGGACAAAAGTGATCCTGTATTCCCAGGACGAGGTTGACATTTTGCGATCGAGAAACACTGCATTCGACCCCGTCTCCCATTCCCATGGGGTCAAGTGTTGCTGGAGATGGTAGGAGCGCTTGTCAGTTGCAATAGCCATAGAGTTGCCACGAAGTTCTTGGTGTCGACATGAGGAGCAACACCTTTTCTTCCACCATTCGTCTTCGTTTCATTCCCAATGGTGGGATTGTGCTCGTCATCTCCGCAATAACTGACACTCTTTCTTGTGATGGCTTCAGCAACATTTCGGGCATTTGTCCCTTCCCTCTTCCCCTTTTATTTTATTTGAAATTTTAGCAACACCTTCTATAAATAATTTTTTCAATTTAAAAACATCTTAATTATAAGTTGGGCAAATAAATAAATAAATGATGGAATGTGTAGAAGATTTTAAAAAATAACATATGACATCTAGACAAATAAAAATATTAAATTAGTCATTCACAGAAAAAATATCTCTCCATCCATGGTAGTATCTAGCAAGTGGCCCTTCATGAATGAGCAATTATAGCTACAAGACTTGAAATTGAGCTAAAATACTAGGAGTATCTTAAGCTTCTACTCAACTAAAGTAAATTTAGCCAAATGTTTGGGCAAAATTGAGGTCGAAATGACCTAACCACACCATGACCTAGATATTCTAACCATACATGATTGAGCTTTGTTCTATGAAGCAAACTTAAAAATGCACAAAGTATTAGCATATGCTACCTTCTATAGCCTTCAACTTCAAGAAAATGAAGTGAAAAACCTTCTACTTCTCCTTTTCTTTTTTTTTTTTTGGAATTCAGCATCACCTCCTCTTTTTTTGTCCGCCACATATGGAGTGCGATTTTCATCGCACCTCATACAAAAGAAGATTCAATTCAAAAGATTAATTGGGGTTTCCGGAGGCGGACCGGGGAATGAACCACCCTGCTTTCTATAGGTGGATGGGATTGCGAGCTGCCCTTGGTAATGCATATTTCAGGTGTAGTCTATGTTATTGTCCGCTTCTAAAAATAATGGTGATTTTCATGAGCTGTTGACTACGTGGTTCGCCCCTAAAAATTCATTTCCAGGAGTGGGTCGGATACTACAATGCCCATCATCAATATTTGGTGCGGATGAACTTCTCAATCGCCTCTAAAAGACAGGGTGCTCCTACAAATCAGTTATGTAGTAATACTTGTCAACAATGGCGGATTTAGGGGGGTGCGGGGGGGGGGGGGGGGGGGGGGGGGGGGGGGCTCCCCCTTAGTACCGTCCGATCCATGGATTCCCCCCCCCCCCCCCCCCCCCCCCTCCAAATTTTAGGGAGCAAGGTTGAAGACTGGGGGGCTCCAAGGTGGAAGACGACTCCATCTCCGTCCGTTGGGCCGGCCAGAGCAGCGAGCTTATAAAATTTTGGATTTTGGCCCAAGTTGTTGATGCCCAATAGTCCAAAACTAATGGCCCACCCGCATCCCCTCCATTCGCAGTTAGTCCTGCCCCCAAATTCCCCAATTGGCCGGCCAAATTCCTAGCTTGTGGGCTCGTCGCGCCGTCACGAGCTCACGGGCGCGCGGAGCCGTGGAGGACGAGCCGGCGGTCGGCGGCAGCCGGCGCGCGGTGCCAGGACGCAGAGCTGCGGACCGCGGACGCAAGCGCGCGGCGGCACGGGTATGCGGCCGAGGGGCAGGGCCGCGGCTGTCCGGCGGCCGGCGGCGCCCTGCAGCGGCGCGGGCATGCCGCGTGCTGCCTGAGTACCGCGTGCAGCACAGTGATGGCTGGCAAGGACGCAAGGTAACTAAAGCCTGACATTTCAGCACCTGCTCCCTCCGTCCCAAATTATCAGTCGTTTTGGCTGCTTTTCTAGATATATCGATTTTGCTATGTACCTAGACATGATATATATCTAGATATATAGTAAAAACTATGCATCTAGAAAAGCCAAAACGACTAATAATTTGGGACGAAGCGAGTATTTTGCAACATATATATGTCAATGATTCAATCATTCAATTATTAAGCCATTCATATTTATCAATAATGCCTAGAATTGCAAGATGTCGAAGAGAACACTTCTCACCTATTTTTCAAGCAGTAGCAGTAGTACTCCTCTAGAGACTAATGATAACACAAGACAACCAAAAACGTCCAGGGTAGAGTTTCGTTGCTCAGATATCATCAGTGATCCTGGACTGCGCAAACCAATTGAGAAATGTACATAAGTTGCATTGAAAGAAGCTTCGGTAGGCATGATTTCTAGCCACAAGTTAAGCATCTCTAAGCTTCATGGGCAGGGTTATGATGGTGCTTCCAATATAAGAGGTGAATTTAATGGCGTGCAAAAATTGATTTGTGATGAAAATCCCTATGCCTTCTATGTGCATTGTTTTGCCCATCAATTGCAATTAGTGGTTGTCGCTGTTTCAACTTCTACTCCAGCTATTGCAGATTTTTTTTAACTATGTTCCTTTGATAGTCAATACAGTGGGTGCATCATGTATGAGAAAGGATGTATTGCTCGCAAAGCATCATGATAAGTTGTTAGAAAAGGTAGAGAATTGTGAGATTGCCACCGGAAGAGGTTTGAACCAAGAAAGTAGTCTTGCTAGACCTGGAGATATTAGATGGGGCTCACATCTTAAGATATTGCTTCGTATTGTGGTGATGTGGGATGCTATTTTGGAGGTGCTTGAGATTGTGAAGAAAGATTCCATCAAACCAACATGTAATGGTGGTGCTTTTGGTTTAATTGGTAAAATAAAAAGCTTTGATTTGTGTTCATTCTGCATTTGATGATAGAGTTATTGAGCATTACGGATAATTTGTCACGTGCTTTGCAAAGAAAGGATCAAGATATTGTTGAAGCAATGCATTTGATCATGGGTGTGAAAGAACGCTTGTAGGGTATAAGAGACAATGGATGTGAGCCATTATTCAAAAGAGTGAAGTCCCTCTGACATTCTGACAATGCATTTCTACCATGTGCAACTCTGGCCAGCCCGCCCTATACTCTCTGTTATAGATAGCTCTCCCTCACACACCCATTTAAGTCTTTCTCATACAACCAGCAGCTAGCTCGAACGGCTACTGCTGGCCTAGGTTGCGTGTAATAAGCCGTCGAGGAATTGTTGAAACTAGCTGGGAATGGGAAGTATCAGCAAGTTTCCGGCTACATCAAAGTTTCAACCTCCGCTGGAGGCATGGAGGAATTGCCATCGGTTACTGCAGCGTCAGTTCAATCGTGCAGAGAACGGCAGTGCAGCTCCAAAATGAAGCTTCCCGCAGCCCAACCGCGTTGGCACTCGGCCATTGGCACGATGGCAGGCTGATGCAGCCTGCACCGGCCACCCTTCTTGCCATGTGAAATGCTCGTGGAATTGCTTTCGCATGCGCCAGCCAGCTCTGTGGCGAAGGCTTGGTTGGGGCGTGCACGTATGTCGTAGTGGCAAAGTCATGATAGATGATCCCAGCTCAGTCTCACTATAGCTCCCAATGTGTCGTGCCGGTGAATAGGCAAGGCAAAGGAACATGACGTCAAAGGTCTCAGAAAACTGATTAAACCAGGCTGCATCAGGGAGACACAAAACCGTAGGTGAAACTAGCACTATCGAAATATTGGAACAGATGAGCGTGGTTCAGAAATCGAACTTCGACGACATTACTTATTGGTTATCAAAGAATGGAGCGTGTAGATGGTGAATCATGCAAAGGAAATTTGGAACACATATAGCACTGCAAGAATGCCATCTTAACTATATTCTAAGATTTCCTATCTTTCTCCTACAAAAGTGCTAGACATGGATAAAAAAATTTAAACTCTGTAACAAACAGAACTGAATTGCGACTTATACATATACTGATTATTTGGATCCAAACGAACCAAGTTTCACGTAGTGGTGAGAACCGAGATGTCTATGGTACAGTTCAACTACCCAATTTATATGGCGCAATAATTATCAACCAATTTCAAGATAAGGTTGAAGTAAAGACTTAGGGAAAGTCTGAAGCTTAGTAGTTCTAGCTTTCTTTCTTAGTCTCTTTCTTTCTTGTTGTTGTATTAATTCCTCAGTTTCGAGGCTAAGAACTCTGGTAACGATTAGCTGTAGACATTCACTTCTAAATGTTCAAGGTTAGAATTTTCTTTTATCTAGAAAAAAAAGTAAGCCTTCATCACTCACCTCTACCGCATTCTTGTCCTTTTAGTTTTTTTTAAGAGTCTAGTCCTTTTAGTTCCGCGATCAGTTGTGGCCGGAGTAGGCCAAATTAAGTTCTAGACACGGCTAGACATTGGTTGTCTCCATTTCCACAATCTCTACGGCAACCAGTGTCAGATCTAGCTCTTTATATATGGAGGAACTACTTGAATCATGAAACTGCTGCTGCTGCTGATGCTGCGAGGACACATCACTATCTCATCAAGCTCAGCTCCTATTAGCTAGCTATAATATAGCTTAAGCACTGCACTACACGCTCCTCCAGCTGAAATTGTTATACCTTCTGCAGCATACCATTTTTCGCGAACGTGCCTCAGCATGTATTTCATTAAGAGGAAACCAATACGACCGTTACAAACCTTAATAGGCAGAGACTATTAAGGCGATTACAGAGCACCACCAAGTAAGTGGCAGGCGATCCAAACACCGAACAAGAACAGCAAGAACAACAGGGAGGAATTACACACAAACCCACAAACCTAGACATGGCCACACCTCTATGCCTGCTAAAACATACAACATAGTCAAGATGCAAGAAGTCTATAACTCAACAAAGGTGGCAAAGCATCCACCCGACTAGTACAACCAAGGCGGCCAAGCATCCGCCTGAAGCGATGACCAACCAATGCGACGACGGCGGCAAAGCATCCATCACAGCAAGCAAGGAATCGGCGGCAAAGCATATGCAAACCGGACCATGGTGGACGAAACAAAGTGAAGGCAGGCGTAGGAGTGAAGAGCAGACGACCACCGCCAGGCCAAGCGAGAGAGGCCACAAGCAACGACATCGACAACCAGCAGAGCTTCCAAAACGACGCCACAAGGGAGGGTGCGATGCCATAGGCGCCGTCGTCGTCCGACCAACATGGTCAAGGCTTTCACCCGGAAAGCATACTGGAAAGGAGGGAATTCAATGACGCTTTCAAGAAGGTAAATGGCGCCCGAGGGCGTCGCCGTCATTGGCCCGCAAGCGGGTCCAAGGCTTTCGCTGTCGCCCTGTTCCCTCCCATTAGCTGAAGAAACCACCGCGGGACCAAAAATCACCGGCACGGCGCGGTCCAGGACAGCTCGCCGGCCGGCACCCCGCCGCAGAGGGCCAGCGGCAGGGGGCAGCCAGCGGATTCGCTACCATGTAGGCATGGACTCAGTTACCTAGACATCACTTTCCACTGATTCGCTACCATCATCTCTTAGACACTACATCAGACATTGATGTGACCAGGTCAAGATATCTGGTGGAGATGATGGACGCTGGCCTTTGCCATTATTTGCAGCAGCCTCAGATCTGGCATGGGACACACTCGTGGAGCTTGGAGGCCATGCAACGGTAGGAAATCATGATCCTGGCAGGCTCTTTCTCCTCCACCTCCAACTGACTATGAGCGGACCTCCTGGTCACCTGTTGGCTCTTCTGGCCTACTCTTCCTACATGTCAGCTAGCTAGCTCCACCATGAGACCCCTCAACTAATCAATTACATACACCAAAGTGTGTGGAATGGGAAGTATATGTCAGCAAGACAACTATTTGAGTGGAAACTCAATTAACCAACTCATACGTAGCAACAGATTGGAGAAAGTTAATATCCTAGTTGGTGGTGAATTTTTTGACACTTTGTAAGCCAAATCGACAGGGAAAGTATATATTATCCTCTCGGTTATCATAAAACATATTGGGGAAAATCAAGAAACACATGGAAAAAATGAATTTCCCTATTCGTTGTGGTAAGCGCATTATCCAGTAGTGGATGTTCATGAACTATGAACTAAGTAGACCTTCAAGAGAATGGTGTCTGTCTGTCTGCTGGTAAGAAATACATTTAATTGCTATCCCAATAAGATTTAAGAACAGGTGTTGTGAGGAAGCAAAGATTCCAAAACTGCAGCCAGTCAATGCGTTGGTGATATTTTTTTTAATGTGTTGGTGAAATATAAATAAGTCTGTGTTGGCGCTAAAAGTCGGCCGGGAATCGGCCGATGAACCTCAGCGTTGGACACACGACCTGGGAGAATCTGCTTAACTCCTGTTCGGGTGATTGCCCTGGTGCGGTTCGCGCGGCGTGCCAGTCAATCTGACCTGTTGATCGACAAGGAAAGAAACGTATTAAATCCCGGGGTTTCGATCGGCTAAAGTTCCGATCTGTCCCGAAAAGCGTATCAGCGAATCGGCCGATTTGCTATAAAGATGACCGGCTATAGATTGGCCGATAATCACGTAGCGATTGCAGAGAAACTATTGGAGTAACTTAAACAATCGCTACAGATGCAACACTCGAAATAGATCTAATCAGCTATATGATGATAAACAAGGAAAAATAATGATAAAGCTGACAGTTCGATCTCAAGCTGGATAACTGGTGATAAAACTAGGACAATAGGTAAAACCTATAATTCTAGTAAATATCGATAACTGGTGAATAAATCTAAACGAAACAACGGCGATGTGCCCGAAGTTAAAGCTTAGATGTTATTCGATAAACGGAACCTACCAATTGGCCGGAGATCGTGTCGATGCAGCCCTGCCAATCCGTACGAACTCGTGAAAGAAAAAGATGTATTGGCGAAGTCGCCGACTTGAAAGTAAAGTACGATGAAAAAGTAGATTGTTTGTATTGATTGATGTATATCTTCTACAAAACCCTAACTGCTTCTATTTATACCCTAGGACTAAGACTCCTGATCTATTACGATACGTTACAAACTTGATTTAAATATAAACTACTATATCTATAAGACTTTCCTAAAGGAAACGGGGTCTCGCAGAATCTTCTGCTGCCATCTCCTAGTCCAATCCGGACTCCTTCCATTGCTCCTCGACCGAGTTGGCGTCGTTCTTTGACCAACGTCAGGTCATCTTTGACTGGGATCCTCTGTTGGGATTCCATTGGCTTCATCCCCTATCTGTTGGCGCAAGCCCACATTGGCCCAAACGCTCTAGCCTTTCAATCGGCCGACCCCCACCAACTCCATTCGCCAATCGCACGAAACACTGCAGCGCCAATCGGCCGATTCCTAACTGTAGCGTCAATCGGCCGATTCCCAGCTGTAGCCTTTAAATCTGCTGCATCGGCCAATCTCTTCCTTTCCTGACGCCGATTCAACACATGTCAAAATCTGGCGTCAACACATGCCCCCCAGTTTCGGAGTAAAACATGACTTTTACTTCGAAATTCTTTTTTAATCTCTCCTCCAAAACAAACGCGGAAAAAATCTCCTTCCGTTTCACGGTCTTCTACATGATGGTTGCAATCTTTTTGAACTGAGCGCCTAAGACAACTGTTCCCCTGGAATTCGTGTAGACGGCGCGGCAAAAATCCTGCCTTTACCCCTTCTCTCTCGGACTGTCTTTAAATACTGGCGTTCTCCGCCGCTTCTTCTCCACGAGCTTAGTAATTTCCTCCCCAGCGAATCACTTTCTATCTTCTCCCATCGCCCTCTTGGTTTCCAACCGCATTCTCCGGCGATCCTTCTTTCGTCTACATTCCGCTTCATTCCTTCAATGGCGGCACCATCAGCAACTCCATCAGCCACGGAGGCTCCGCCAGCAACTCCATCGGCGACGGCGGTTCCATCAGCAATTCCATTGGCGACGATGAGCTTCATCCCGGAGGTAAACATCCGAAACTTTCCCCTTTTACTTTTTACCGCCCATGCACCTTTTAGATCTATTCTCAGTTCCTCCCTTTTTACCTTTTTTAGGCAGTCAGACACCAAATCACAATTCCCCTTTCCGAAGCTCCTGGTCTCGTCATTTTAGGCCCTATGGGGAATCCAGACCCGACTGATCTGATTAACTTAGAAACCCATAGAATCCCTTTCAAGCAATCATCTATGAATTTGGTTTCAGTGGTCAGGCACCTTTAGATCTTGGCTGAATGAAACCCCCGGCTGGAAAGAGTGGTACCAAAGAATGGCCAATTCTAAGAGAGTTTAATGGGATGAATTAAAAATCGGCCAGTGCATCAATCTCTCTTTGTCCCAGATGGAGAAGAATGAACCCCTGGTAATAGCAGCCTCCTATTTCTGGTCTGACGCGCTCAACGTGTTTCTCTTTGGGCACGGACCCATGACCCCAACTCTGGCCGATGTCCTGATGCTGACCGGCCTCGACATTTCCTCCCCTGATACACCCTTTGATTATCTGATCAAGCCGACCCATCGGCTAGAGACGAAAGGAATCGGCGGGTGGAAAGGGTATATCAACAGAAACATGAGGACCGGGACGATTTTGGAGAGAGAACATTCAGCGTTCTTGATGATGTGGCTTGAGAAGCACCTCTTCTGCGGCAGAGCGGTTGGCCCTTCTTCCAATACAGAAGCTCTGACCAAAGCCCTGTCAAGAGGATCTGTCATCCCTCTCGGGAAGCATGTGCTAGGATCGGCCTACCACATGATGCACCAGATCAGCGTCAAACTGTCAAAGGGAGAGCCGATTGGTAACCCTGGTGGCCCCTGATGGTTTACCACCCTCTGGCTCAACTTGTACATGAGCAAAATCTCCTTGCAGCAGATAGAGACCAAGACATTCCGCAACATCGATTCAGAGGAGAACCGCACAGTACGACGACGGTGCACCTCTTTCGGCGAAGCGGCATCAGCTTTTCCTGGTTGTCAGTTCACCGCCACCCAAACAGCCGAGTATTTCAAATGTTTTTACAACGGCTTTAGTGGAGAAACCACCAGTTGGTACCCGTACCAGAGAACAGAGCCACTTTTTGAGCTTCCCTTCTGCTATGACTCGACGTCCAACTCCTTTGATAATGATCTCATGGACGCCTTGATCAAACCAGGAATCATACCGGCGAACTTCTTCTCTGGGAAAGACTCCCCAACTTATGAGTTTTACAACCCATCAGTTGCAGCACGACAGTTCGTCCTTGGTCAGCTGCCGATTCAAGTTTATTTTGCCGGCCGCGCAAAATTCCGAGATGAGCTCACTAAGGGCCTCGACTACAGTCGGCTGTGCAACTTAGTGCCAGACTACAGTACCATTGATCTAAGCAATTGGATAGTGGCGCCTTTTGCTGTCCAACAATTCAAGTTATGGTGGGCAGAATGGAAGCGGCATCTCTTTTGTGCATCTCCTTCAACATATTGCAATGATCTGGATCCTGACAACATCGACTCAAATGCAGCGGTACTGCCCTTTTCCCGGCCGATTTTGATGTTATTCCTTTTTATGCTACAAATTTGCCGCTAACTCTCATTTCCCTTTTCAGTCCGAAAGTCGACTTCCCCCGACGCGGAGCCGAAGTGGTAGGCTCATAGAGAATAGCCGCCCATACACACCATTCCCACTCATCGACTACCATGCCCCCCGAGGTGATATGAGAACGATGCGATTCCCGCTCCGGCCCCACACGAGGAACCATCGAAGTATAGAACCCATGGAACTAGTTCAACGACAGTGATTTCCGGTCCACAATGCTGAGCCACGAAATCGGCCATGACTTGACCCTTGACAGCTTTGGCCGATTTGTACCTTAGGTCAAACTCTGACAGAGCCAGGATCCACTTTCCAATCCGTCCTTTCAAAATCAGCAATGATAGCATGTACTTCACCACGTCATCCTTGCATACGACTACGCACTCTACCGATAACAAGTAGTGCCTGAGCTTGGTACACGAGAAATATAGACATAGGCACAGCCTTCCACCGGGGAGTATCTCGTTTCGGCGTCCAGGAGTTTTCTGCTGACATAATATATTACCCGTTCTTTTCCTTCGAACTCCTGTGCTAGCGCCGATCCGATAGCCCGCTCGTCGGCCGATAAGTATAGTTTGAATGGCTTGTCAGCCTGTGGCGGGACTAATACATGTGGTGAAATTAGATATTGCTTGATGTCTTCTAACGCCTTGCATTGTTCTTCTCCCCACACGAATTCCTGATCGGGTTTCAATTTCAACAAAGGAGTGAAAGCTTGAATACGCTCGGATAAGTTGGATATGAATCTTCTGATAAAGTTGACCTTGCCGATCAGGGACTGCAGCTCAGTTTTATTCTGCGGGGCCACAACCTTGTTGATGGCAGCTATGGTCTTCCGGTTGACTTCTATCCCGCGCTCATGGACCATGAATCCTTAGAATTGTCCGGCCGACACACCGAATGCACACTTATTCGGATTCATTTTCAACCCATGCTTCCTTGTGCACTCCAACACCTCTCGTAAATCGGCCAGATGTTCTTGATGACCTTTTGACTTGACCACAACATCGTCGATGTAGATTTCTACCAATACGCCAATAAGCTTCTGAAAGATATAATTCATAACCCGTTGGTATGTAGCGCCGGCGTTCTTTAATCCAAAGGTCATTACCACCCACTCGAATAAACCGAGGTGGCCCGGACACCTGAAAGCCGTTTTCGAAATATCCTCTTCGGCCATTAATATTTGATTGTACCCAGCATTACTGTATATGAAACTGATGACTTTATGTCATGCGGCGGCATCTATCAAAACATCGGCTGTCGGCATTGGATACCCGTCCATCGGTGTAGCCTGATTTAGGTTCCTGAAGTCGATGCATACGCGCAACTTTCCATTTTTCTTGTATACTGGTACAATATTAGAAATCCACTCGGCGTAACGGCACTGCCGAATAAATTTCGCTTCAATCAGTCTTGTAATCTCGGCCTTTATATCAGGTAGAATTTTAGGGTTGCATCGTCGTGCAGGCTGCTGATACGGCCGATATCCTGGTTTTATGGGCAACCGGTGTTCGACAATGGACCGGTCTAGACTAGGCATCTCATGGTATTCCCAGGCAAAACAATCTTTAAACTCTTTTAATAAACTTGTCAATTTATACTTGTACTCGGGATCCAAGCTAGCACTAATATACGTCGGCCTTGGCTTGCTACCATCTCCTAAATCCACCATCTCCAATGAATCGGCCGACGTAAATCCATGCCCAAGTTTCCCGTCTTCCTGGAGGAACTAATCCATCTAGTCTGAATCCTCAGAGCCGACTGCTCGGATCGGCTGTAGGCCAAAATTGGACACTTTCACGAAATCGGTGTCCCAAGTTCTACCGGATATACACTTGACGTGTTCGCAGCTCCACTTTTGCGTATCGGCCGCAGCAACACTGTAGGCGGAATCGGCGGTGACTATCTCGGTATTGTCGCCGACCCACTGTACAAGGCATTGGTGCATTGTAGACGGGACGCAGCAATTCGCGTGTATCCAATCGCGACCGAGCAACATGTTGTAGGACCCTTTGCCATTAATAATAAAAAAGGTAGTGGGAAGGGTCTTACGGCCGATAGTGAGGTCGACGCAGAGCGTTCCGTGGGCGGGAGACACGTTGCCTTCGAAGTGTTTGAGCATCATATCCGTCTTGGTCAGATCTTCGTCACTTTTGCCCAACTTCCGGAACATGTCATACGGCATGATGTTGACCGCAGCGCCTCCGTCTACTAATAGCCTGGTGACAGGTCATCCGTTAACGTGTCCTTTGAGGAATAGAGCCTTGAGATGTTGTCGTTTTTCGTCTTCCGGTTTCTCAAAAGTGGCTGTCATTAGCTCCAAAACCAATTGCGCCATCTGCTCCTCCATCCTTGTTGCGTCGTCTCGATCGGCGGGCGCCATGAACTCCATCGGCAAGATGAACACCATGTTGACGTCAGCTGCTGATTCTTGATTGTCGCCCTCCTCATTGTTGTTTCTGCTCTTCCTCTTGTTGTTCCCATTGGCGCAGACGTTGGATCCTTCATTTTTGAGATTTGGACAGTCCATCAGGGCACCATCTGGGGTTCACCGGTTTGGCCGGCGGTTTGGCACGCACCTAGTCTGGTTCCCGTCCTAGGGGGTTCTCATCTGACACCCTAGCGTTGGCCATTTGTTCTAGCCGATTGTGTGCGCTGGCTCTGCCCCCTAGTCGCTTCTGCTGGTTGATCCTGCCCTTCAGCCGATCATACTGTTCGAACCTGTCCCTTGGCCGGTCATAGCAGTCAACTCTGCCCCCCAGCCGATCATGCACTGAAAGGCGCCGATCCTCTTGTTCGCGCCAGTTCCTTCTAATTGGCTCTGATCCTCTGTCTCTAGAGCGCGACCACTTGAGCGGGCGATCGTTGCGATATGGTCCGCTGCACTCGGGGCAATTATCAGCTGATGGTAATCTGATGTTATTTTCCCAGCAGTGGATGAAGAACGGGCATCGCCAATGATCTTCGTGTCGGCCTATCATCTCTTCGCGGTGTCTCGATCTTTCCTGCTACCGCTGATATTTGTTGAGTAAGAATTGGGAGGTGACGGGTCTACGCGATCGCTCTGATCCTTCACCCTCGTCTTCAAGCCGCCTTTTCCCTTTGACATCGTCTATCGTAGCCTGATTTCTGGGGTCTATGGCGCCGCTTGTTTTGGCCGATTCCGACGTCAGCACCTTGATTTGAAGCGAGTTTTTTCCCGTATCAACCATGTTAGCTGGGAAAGGATGCTGATCAATTTTCATCGGCTTTACTAGCTTCACCGGGACTTTGAATTTGAGTCTGCCTTGCTCAATGGCCGACTGTATCTGCTGATGGAAAATTTTGCACTCATTTGTGTCGTGAGACGTGACCTTGTGCCACTTGCAATATTTCATATTTTTGAGCTGTTCGGCCGACGGAATGGTGTGGTAAGGTGAGAGCTTGATCTGCCCCTCTTGGAGAAGTGATTCGAAGATTTTGTCGGCCTTTGACGTGTCAAAACCGAACGCCTCTGGTTCTTTCTTCCCGAAAGGGCATGATATCGGCTTCTTCCCTTTGACCCATTCTGCTAGGCCGATTTCCTCTTCTTCTTCAGATTCAGATCCTTCTAAATATGCCACCTTTTTCTGAAAATTCCTCCGCTGATCAAACGGACGTACTTCTTGACCGGCCAATCGGTGAACGATCTGACTTAAACTTTCAAACTCTTGTGAGGCGTACCTCTCCTTGATGTGTGGCAGGAGACCTTGGAAGGCGATATCGGCCAGCTGAGCGTCGGTCAGGGCTAGGGTATAGCATTTGTTTCTGACCTCTCTGAACCTCTGTACGTAATTAGTTACTGGTTCGTCGCTCCTCTGCCTGAGGCCGGTCAGATCTGAAAGCTTCATCTCGTGGACTCCCGCGTAGAAGTACTTATGGAATTGTTTCTCCAGATCGGCCCAAGTAATGATGGAGTTGGGTGGTAGGGTAGTGAACCACTGGAAGGCCGACCCAGATAGAGACGACGAGAACAGATGCACCCGCAGAGCATCTTGTGTGGCGGCCTCCCCGCACTGGATGATGAATCTATTCACGTGCTCCACAGTTGAGGTGTCATCCAGTCCCGAAAACTTGGTGAAGTCAGGAACTTTGTATCGATGGGGAAACGGCAGTAGATCGTAGGCAGGTGGGTATGGTGTTTTGTACGTATAGGTTTGTACCTTCGGCTTTAACCCGAATTGGTCTTGAATCACCTCTGCTATCCTTGCTGTCCAATCCACTTGTTGTTGATGAACAACTGGTTGGGGGATCGGCACATGTTGGTGGATCGGCGGTGGGACGGCCGGGTGATGGATCAAAGCGTGTGGCGGATTTTGCGGCAGCGTGGCCGACTGAGCGGTTGACAGCTGGTGGCGTAGCGAATCTGCTGTCCCATCGTACAGCATCATCGGCGCCGCGCTTCTGAGTGTTTCCGCAGCATCTGTCCCCCTGCCGATTTCTGACGTGGCTGGTTGATACTGAGGGACCGTCGGCCGGACAGCCGATTGGAACGGTGCCTGGATCGGAGAGCCTCCATGACCGGCTGACTGGTCCAGAACAGCCGCCGTTGCTGGTGCCCCCCAAGGTACTGAGTTTGAGGGCAGTGATTGCACGGAAGAAATCTGGGCAGGATGAGGCGGCGCTTGTGACCGAAAGCATGGCGCACCGTTATATCCTGGAGGCATTGAAGGCAATGAAGTGCTGTATTCTCCGTGTTGTGTCGATATCGGCTGAGGAGCCGAGTGAGACGTGCCTGGTAAGCTTCTGACTGGAGCTACAATAGGTGGGGCGTATGCTGGCCCCTGATATCCCTGAGCTACTCCGCTAGCCAGAGAACTGATGACAGCATTGTATACCGTGTTGGTCATTACTGAGGATTGGTCGATGAAAGCCTGATAAACGGACTGTTGAATCATATCGGACATCTTGCCCGAGTCCTCAGCGATGGTGATCTGGCGGGGAATTGGAAGAGGAGCTTTCTTGACGGTCTCCCCGCTTCTGGTACGACTGAAAGATTGCAGGTATACCTTTTTGTAATCTTCTAAGTGTCTTGCCAGTTCTTCTTTCTGGTCGTCCTTGAGATCTGCCTCCGTAACCTCAATGATGTTGTTCTAAGAGATTTCGGTGGTCTTTGACATGTTGGATATTGAGGTGGTCCCACCGGGCATGCCAAAAGTGTGTTGGCGCTAAAAGTCGGCCGGGAATCGGCCGATGACCCTCAGCGTCGGACACACGACCCGGGAGAATCTGCTTAACTCCTGTTCGGGTGATTGCCCTGGTGCGGTTCGCGCGGCGTGCCAGTCAATCTGACCTGTTGATTGACAAGGAAAGAAACGTATTAAATCCCGGGGTTTCGATCGGCTAAAGTTCCGATCTGTCCCGAAAAGCGTATCAGCGAATCGGCCGATTTGCTATGAAGATGACCGGCTATAGATTAGCCGATAATCACGTCAGGTCATCTTTGACTGGGATCCTCTGTTGGGATTCCATTGGCTTCATCCCCTATCTGTTGGCGCAAGCCCACATTGGCCCAAACGCTCTAGCCTTTCAATCGGCCGACCCCCACCAACTCCATTCGCCAATCGCACGAAACACTGCAGCGCCAATCGGCCGATTCCTAACTGTAGCGTCAATCGGCCGATTCCCAGCTGTAGCCTTTAAATCTGCTGCATCGGCCAATCTCTTCCTTTCCTGACGCCGATTCAACACGTGTCAAAATCTGGCGTCAACACATGCCCCCCAGTTTCGGAGTAAAACATGACTTTTACTTCGAAATTCTTTCTTAATCTCTCCTCCAAAACAGGTGTTGTGAGGAAGCAAAGATTCCAAAACTGCAGCCAGTCAATGCGTTGGTGATATTTTTTTTAATGTGTTGGTGAAATATAAATAAGTCTGTAACACACATGCCATGATTTAAGTTGATGTACTGAGAAGTTATGGGGACATATATGGTTTGTAACTTATTCACCGTAAGTTATAATAGCAGGATCAAACTGAATGAAATTTAGTCCTTCCATTGAGTCTTATGTAAACACACATATTATGAATCCAACTAACAAGTTCCATATATAGTGCTGAATCTCCTTTCAATAATGTGAAGTCTGATGCCGACTTCTATTGAAATAAGCTTAACATGCTGAAAACCTAGTAAGTCCATTCTGAATTGAACTTGTTATTTTTGGTGCAAAATTTCTTAAGTGCGGTTCAAAAATGCAATTCCTTTATTTTCCATTGATGTGTCAATGACATCTTAGGCCCACATAGGTCGACAACAGTAGTATAAGATGTCATGAAAAATAGCGAAGGCAGAAAATAAATTGTTGCTGTTTTCTTGGTAGCCACCGCACTTGTACGTTCTCATGTTTACATCAGTATGAAGCAATGACAATGGAGTACACCTACAGTGCAATACTTATGCAATTGAAGAGCGAGGTTAGAATCATATCACATTTATTGCAGCTGCCGCGGGCGAGCTAGCATAATGGTTTACTACCACCCCATCTTGTCTTTCTCGTATCACCGGCCTCTATGTAAGTTTCTCCTCCTATCTAGCCATCTACATGCTGCTTGTGCAATGTGCTACTATCCAATTGGTTCTGCTCCAGCATTATTGCATCGTGTACATGATGCATGAGCGTCTCGAGTACTAATTCAAACCAGCTAGGAATAGGAAGTATCAGCAAGCTTCAAGCCACACAGATTGTACTTGTGAGAAAACTACTGACGCTACAGAGGATTTTGACGAATGGCTGCTAGACTCCAAGATAGACACAACAACTCCTAAATTAAAAAACCACTGCCGACATTCTAAAATGAGTCTTTAGGCTGCCATTGTCATGGCGGCTCAAGGAGTTAGCGCTGGGCCATCTCTGTAGTGCTCGTGGAACAGGCACTAGCAGCATGCGGTGTCTTGCTCGGTAGGGGTGCAGTTCAAGCTGTATGATCCAGACACGGGCCTCGGTTCTTTCAGCATTCAAGTGCCAGATTTGTTTCCCCAGCAGATTCCGTAAAAATTAAGTGTGTCAGATCAGTTGGACGAGGTCCTTAAATGGAACGGCAGCGTTATACATGATAATCAAGGAACAAAGCACCTACACCGTGAATCATATGCGGAAACTAAGCACCACGTATCATATATGTATAAGTATGACTGAATGAATAGCATGATCTCAAGCTGTTGTTTATTGATAATTGTATTGTTTTTCCCTTCAGGGGTCTGTAGCAACCAGTACAGTTCCACACGAGATAGCGCGTACTGACGAGCTCTATGTATATAAGTTCATCCCGTTGCTAGCCCAAGCCATGCTCTGCTAGTGGCTATTTTAACTCCGGTGAGCTACATGCTTCAGCTTCTCATTAGTACTAATCAGGCATTGGTGATCATGTCTGCCCATAGCCCCATACATACACAATTACACATCCATAAGAAACAACTAGCTAGCTAGGAATGCAAGGTATCAGCGAGTTTTCAGCCACCAAATGAAACCCATATAGCAAGTTCAGGTTCCAGGTACGAGTGGTGCGCTTGAAGAATGGCTGCTACTCTCCATGCTCGATGCAACTGCAGCAGGACCATGTACACGCGCGGCTGTTGCCTCGCCACTACTCGCGGCAAAACTGCTACACCTTCATCCTCTGTGGTCACTGCACCAAATTTCTCTCCCGTCATTCCCGGCGGATTGGCATGGCTGGAGTCTGTGGGTCTGGAGCTGGTACGCAGAGCTGCAAAGGATGCATTTTGACCTCGTAGCCTGGCCGGTTGCAGATAGCATAGCCATTAGCATAGCATAATTGTTTTCGGTTTATTATCACTTTAATTATGATTTTTGAAGCTCCATCCTAGTTCATTTCTCTATATATGCTCTACTTTTATTTGTCTACGCCTGCTTTGTTAGTGCATTATACTATGTATACTTGATGTATTCTTATAGTAGTGGTATGTTCGCCATAAGTGAGTTCTAATCCTGGATCCGCCACTCATGCGTAGTAAGTGCAAACTAAAATAGGCTCATTTTTAGTGTCTTTAATTTTCCATCACTTTTAGTACCACCCAGTACTAATGTGGCTGGATGCTTTAGTACCAGGTGGTAACACCACCGGGTACTAAAAGGTCAGACCTTTTAGTACCGAGTGATGTTACCACCCGGTACTGAAGAATTCCATAGGCTTCGGTCCACCTCAAAAATACCGGTATGAACTAGACCCGGTACTAATACTAGGTCTTCTTCATGCCGGTATTTTAAGGTGGATCTTTGACGTGTTTTCTAATAGTGTCCCTTAGCCATTACAAAGATGTGTTCTGCTACAAGAGGGGTTAAGACTTCCGGTGGAGATGACGGTAGCTCGAGTGAGGATGTTTCACACTTCTTATCTTGCTTCAGTTTTGAAACAAAGAAAATGATATATAAAAGAAGAAGCAAAGCGTGTTGACAAATAAATGGAAAAATTAAAAGAGAACAACGGGAAAAAAAATAAATGTGTTAAATCCAAGCAACATGTTCGAAAATGCTGGATTTCCTTTAGGCAACATGAAGTTCCGGCTTATATTAAAAAAAGGCTGAAAACTTAGTGACTGCCAAGTTCATTATAAATTGATACCAGAACAAAGCCTTTGTACTTATACCAGTACAAAGCCTTTGTGTAGCTCTATTGTTGTTACAAAAGGTATTGCATTGCCACTGCATTTCTTGGATCTCATGTTTATATTAGTATCAAGTAATGGCAACATTAGTTGTGGAGTACATCTGCCACAGTTGCTAAATTCTACTATTATGCGTACGGGTGATTCTTAGGTGCACCTCCAATCCTCTCTAGTTCAAATATTTGTGCTACTTCTTCAAAATGAGATTTCATTTTAGAAAAGTAGCACAAATATTCGAATTAAGGAGTGTTGGAGGTGCACCTAATGATCACTAATTTACACCTCTAATTATGCATATTAGTTTCAACATTGTTGCATGTATTCATTCGTGTACGATGAAGGGATGAATCATATTTTTTCTGTTGTAGCTTCACCCCTTATGACTTCTATTGCTACCAACGTTAACGAAGTATACCAGAGATTTTTTTTAGATTATGGAAAAAGTTCCGACCTTTGATCATTCACATGCGAAACGACTGTACAGCCAAATACCAGAGACAAGTATTTCAGTCATCGACCACCAAAGAGTTTTACACATGAATCATCTGCCGAGTCATAACAATCATCCATTCCTCCCCACCTATCAATTGGACTCCGCATTCCAGTAAAGCCCTACAATACACGAGTGCCGTCGACCAAGATACGAGTGGATACTTAGAGTGGACGGTTGAGTATCCAGCGTCTGAACATGGCAAAACATCTCTCCGGCTCGTACTCTGGTGCCGTATGCCCAGCACCCTGCAATTCGATCCAAATCCATTCCAATGCGACAGTCAGTAACATGGTATCTGACGAAACTGAAGCTGAAATCAACAGATCAATCGCGCGTGCTCTACTACCTTGATTGTCGCGAATGTCATGTTGTTTGAATAGCTTATCGTGAACCTGGAAATCAAGAAAGGAAAGAATGAATGAATCATCCACCATGAAGACAAAAAAAAGAATAGAACATTTGGTCAGAACGAATCAGTCCATCAGTGAAGTCAGTTATTAGCTAAAACAAGCAGAGAGACGGATAGATGAGGGATATATGAGGGCGGAGAAAGACCCACCCGGCGGATTGGCCGCCTAGATGCCACGCCCTCCAGTCGTCAACGATGGAGAAGTTAAGCGACCTGACCCACGCCTGCGTTCCCAGGTGCGGCACCAGCAGGTCATGGTCGCCGCTGCAACCATGACAAAAAAAAAGGTCATACGCCATTCCATGTCATCAGACGATGGCACTCCTTAATTAACAGGAGCAGAGAGATCGTATTACCTGTAGACCAGCGCGCGGTAACCTCTGGACGTCAGGTTCCGGTGGTACTTGATGACACTGCCGAGATCCCCTGTGTAGGGCAACTCTTTATCGTGGCATCTCACCCACTCGTCCACAGTTCCCTGATCAGTTCGTGGCATCTCAGTACTCACATCGAAATGAAATCAACCTGTGGAATTGTCACCTTGATCGGAGTATGTAGCATAGGTAGCTCACCTTCTTGATCCCAAGAGCTTCTCGGGTGCGTTTATCGTTCGCCCAAAAGTACGACAGGTAGTAGCCGTAAGTCTGCATAAACAGTTATTAGAATGAATGCACGGAATAGAAATAGATTGTCATTTTGCTGCACTGAGCAGAGGTGCTTCAGAGATGCAGACTCACAATGCAGCCAAATGGGGGTCGAGCTGGGGGGTGCTTCAGCTGCCCTGTTTCCAATTCCTCCCCAAGAATCCTTCTACCATCTGAGCCGTCCGTCTTGCTGTTAGCATATGGTACAGCAGATGCGTAGACGCACTTGTCCAGCAGAACCTGGGCCTTCTCAACTTCATCGACGAGCTGCATTGCATGAGGGCAGTTGAATTGAATCGTCAGTAAGTCATCTGGAACTATCAATAACTGGCAACCGAAATCAATTGAAGCATGTATATGTGCCTCCTCATCTCAGAGGAATTCAGAGGTACGAAACGTCCATTTAGAACAAGTGAAGAACTGTTCTTACATCACTGAAAGTATTCAGAGCCTGAGCACAGAGCGCATTTCCAGCATTTCCAGGGTTAATGTAGTCCTGTCCTTGGCAATGCCTCAGTATTGTCTACATACAGATAAAAGAACATCGATTACAAAAACAGAAATGCATTGCGACATGTATCAGTGGTTTCACACTTAAACTACAATAAAATTGTATGCAGATGGTAGTGGCTGAACTAGATGAGATTAGTTAATTACCTCATAGAGTTGATCTGAAATAATACCAAATCCATGAGCATAAGGCACTCTATAGCTAAAATCAATAATTTCTCCTGTGCTCGGGTTACCCACTAGATAGCCCTATTAAGAGGATCGAGACAAAATGAACCAGCATGTAAGGTTATATCAGTGTGTAGAATATATAAAAGTTGCACGGTATGTTTTGGTGTAGTTGCAATTGTTCAAGCTCAGAAATTTCGTAGAGAGATAGCCTTTTCGTTTTTTTTTTGGAAAAAAAAGTCTGATGGATACCTTGAGATTAGGAAGGGTCCTTCCTGCTTCAATACCTAAAGAGGATCAAGTGCAGCAGGTAGCTGATTACTACTTGTCTTTATTTTAACAAATGGCACAAAACAATGACAATTTCACTGAATAAAGCAAAAATTAGGACATGGATTATTCCACAAAGCTGTCCACATATCCTGTAAATTGCCAATTATTATATATAGCAAAGACTGACAATCAATACCTTCTGAAATAATCTGCGCAAGAAAAGGCGCAATTTTTCCAGCGTAGGAGTCTCCACCAATATAGAAAGGATTCGCGAGGAACTCAGGATGGTCATTAAACCACTGGATGACGGTGGAACATACCAAAAAAACAGCATAGACATTAAGAAGAATACAATTAATTTGTGTTTGTATGAACTGCACCACGATATTTGTGCTAATTTGATTAATGAAAAGCAAGGAGTTTATACAGTACCTTGATAAGGAAATCATATAGTTGCAGTGTGGATGAGATGTCTCCAACATCATAGCCTTTAGGATCTCTGGAGAAGGAAAACCCAGCCCCAACCGGCGAATCAACAAATAGGATATGTGACACCTGCGTGAGCAGAGTGAGTGGTCTAAGAATCAAATGGTGCTACTCCATTGCACTGAAGATGAACAAGCATGTAGCCAGAAAAATGTGGTAACCTGATTGATTCACCAGCTACAATTGTAAACTGGATATGACTAATATTTAACGCGATATATGGATACTTCCTCCATTTTTATTTACATGTCGTATTAAGTTTATCCTAAGTCAAAGTTAGCTAGTTTTGACCAAGTCTATAGAAGAATATAGCAACAATTATACTATCCAACATATGCACTGGATTCAATGAAACAAATTTGATATTGTAAATGTTATTATTTTTTCTATAAATTTGGTCAAAGTTAGCCAAGTTTGACTTAGGACAAACCTAATATGATACGTAAATAAAAATAGTGGGAGTACAATTTTAAACCAGATAAATACTTGAGAATTTTGGCTCAAAGAATAAAATGCTATGGAGATTCAGATAGATAGTGCAGCCATTAGCTCTTTGATTATGTGCAGCATTAATGTAGCTAAGGTGAATGGCTGACCGTGCTTCCGAGACGAGAATATGCCAAGAAAACTAGAACGAAATCAAGGAAAATTTTCTCAGAAAGGGACACATGCATCATCAAAAGTTGTATGAACCATTTTATCTATGTGGATGTATCGACCCAACCTCAAGATTCTACCATACCGCTCCCTCAATTTTTTTGTGATGTTTTCAGTTTTGAATGTCTCCAAGGTATAACTTGAAGAGTCCGTTTTTATGCCTAGTATGAACTAAAATTATAAGATTATAAGAGTAGTTTAATAAAAGATAAATCTGTATAGAAATTACTACAATCCACCCAATCTATAGAGAGAATACTAACTAGGCATAAAACTTTATAGCCAGTTTTTCTACTCTCTCAAATTCTAACTTTGGGCAGGACATCCATGGATCGCCAAACCTTTTTTTTTTCTTTTTGAAAAACAACCAAGCTTTACAAAAATAATAATCGGACTATATTCAGAGAGTACAAAACAATAGAGAATTCGAGAGGATAAGGTGAGCACATCACCTCATCTTAGTTTGTCACTACATATTTTAAAGACAGGATGAGAACCCCCTTTTCACCTAGATAGAACTGAGAAGCAAATTCAAAACTGAAGAGAGTAGCTGAAAAGAAAGGACGGAGCAGAGCACCTTGGCCCATGAGTTTTGGTTGTATCGCAGGCGCGGCATCGTGCCGTCGTAGGGCTCAACGACGAACCTGATGGGACCTGCGGGAGCAATCATCATCAGTTGCATCGAGGCATGGATTGATGATGCGTGGGTGTCTGGGTGTGGAAACTAATTAAGATGATTGTGTGCTGTGTGGCATGGTGCGGTACCTACCGATCTCGTAGGCGAGGCCGCTGAAGACGGAGCAGCGGTCGCCGCCGGTGAGCCAGAGGAGGAAAGAGGCGGCGGCGGCGCCGGACTCGGACTGGACGAAGTAGTAGAAGAGCTCGGCGCCGTTCTGCCTGTCCACCTCCACGTACCTTGTTGCATAGAGCATTCGGTTTCAGTCTACTTAGAGCTTCAGAGCGGCAGGAGCCCTGTTTCGAGGAACAGAGGCAACGGCGATAGTAGGAGGAGGAGGAGGAGGAGGAGGAGGAGGAAGAAGAAGAAGAAGAAGAAGAACGCACCCTGTTTCGAGGTGGAAGGGGAGGGGCCCGTCGAAGCCAGGGAGGCTGGTCACCACCCGCCCGGAGCCGGAGCCGGAGGCGGAGGACGCGCAGGCGGCGAGCAGGAAGACGACGAGGAAGCAACGGGAGCAGAGGCGGCGATGGCAGAGCGAGCGGGGTCCGGCTGGCCGGAGGAGGCGCGGCCGCGGCCCCGGCCCTGCCGCCGTCGTCGTCATCGATCAGGTACCAGGCGTGCTCGCAGTCCCAGTTGCCGTGGTGGAGCAACGGTGGGTCATGGAAGCACGGATGTCCTGGGTATTTGTTGCCGCGAGGATGAACGGATGGATGAACGACGTTGACGCGCACGCGACGAGGGACGGCGACGGCAGAGGCCGGGGTCACGACGCCGCCGGTGGGGCCGGCCGGCGAGGGCGGAGGAGTCGAGGAGAGTCACGGCACGGCAGCGCGCCGGGATGGTGCGATCGAGTTCGAGTTTCCCAGCTGCGCTAGCACCATGCTCCTGCCATTCGTCCGAACAAAAAGGCTCCATTGACAAGGACGGGATAGGAGGTTAGAGAGGTAGGTGGCCGTGGGCCGGTGGGCACGCAGACGGCGCGGCGCAGCGGCCCACGAATTCATGTGCCATTATGGGCTTGCGGTCCTGTTCTGTTGTTGTTCCTTTTTTGCTCGCGCACACAACCAAGAAGCAGCAGCACAGCCTGCACAAGTCTGCAGAGCGAGTCAACAACCACGGCTGCATGCTATTTCATTCTACTTTTCTTTTTCTCCAGATTTTGTTAGTTGCTACTTCCCTTACACTCAATGCATTTTCTTGTTGCTTCAACTCAAAATTTAACAATAATTGATTAAACAACAATTAGAGCCGATTTGGATATTCGGTAAGTATAGCATATTCAACGTTTTGTGTAAAAGTTTTCAAGCCAACCCATGTATTCAACATTTCAAAAACCTTGCTTCAACAATTCTCAAAACATAATTTAACATTTTGAAAAAGCTAGTTCAATATTCAGTCCTTGGATTGTTGAAAAAATACTTTAGAAATGTTGTGATAGAATATCAAAATTGTTGAAATACCACTTTACATTTGTTGAATTTTTGTAAAACAGTAAATATATTCATAGTGGATCTCATCTTCTTGCATTAATCCCAAACAGCAATAATCTTTAAACGGATTTAGAAATAGATCGATGGTATAAGAGAAAATTACGTTTGAAGTTTGAAACTCAAACTAGATTCCCATCCAACTTCCCCACTCATGAACTGCCACCTGTCCTCCACGGTCACCCCCTCCCCAGCTGCCTCGTGAAAATGGCAAAATCCTATTCTGTCGTGACTACGCCAATCAAAACACGCCACGTGTGCTGTGTGATGTATAAGATAAAAATTTCCGCCCCCATGTCAACGAAAGCCCACGAGCCGCAACTAACGGAAACAAATGCGAGCCTGCTTTTTTGCTTCTGCGAAGCCCACGATGCATGACAGCAGAGATGGACCCTGCGAAACCGTGAACTGCACAGAGGTTAATAAATAGTACAATGAGCCCATGAACATGTGGGCACGGCAGGAATTTTCTCGCTCTCGTTGTATTCTTATCAAAGCTGGTGGTATTTATACATTTCTTTTTTGGGAAAAAGGTAGATTTTGAGCCAGTACATTCAACTTTTCGAAATATTTTGTTCAACATTTATTCAAACCTAGTTCAGCATTTCGAATAAATTAGTTCGACATTTCATATGGTAACGTTGAAGTAGTATAAGTAAAATGTTGAGCTACCATATTTAAAATGTTGAAAAGCAATTGGAAAAATATAGTCAGATTGGATTCAATTTTGTTAAATAGTTCTAAAGAACACTATAGTTCAATTCGAATTGAATTGGATGCAATATTTAGGAGAAAATAAAGCTTGAAATTTGGGAATCAAACGTCCCACCGTCCCTGCCCATCTCCCAAGTCCCGGGTACTAGCATGCACGCACGGTCGTAGGCACCTACCCTGCCCATCTCCCAATTAGACCTGATCATCTGTCGGGTTGGGTCGAGTTCCGGTCGGATCAGGTTCGATCCGTTGGTTTTTTCCTTCGGCCCGTGCTAGACCCGACCCGACCATCGAGCCAGATTTTTCGGCCCGAGCTCAGCCCGACACAAGGTCGGGTCGGGTTTGGGTCGGGTAAAACCCGATTTTTTATGTGTAATTTCCGGGTTGGGTTGGGTTTTTTCAGGTTTCAGGTAAAAAATTTTGGCCCGTACCAGGCCCGACTTTTATGGCGGGTCGAAAATTTTGGCTCGAGCCCGGCCCATACATTCGTCGGGTCGGGTCGGATCGGGCAGCCCATGATCAGGTCTACTCCCAATGCAATGCTCTTATGTGCTCCATCCTATTAACTGTGTGCGAATCTTAAAGTAGAAGATGTGTGCAATTTTCTTCTGGAAGGTAGATAGGAATACCGCGCCAAGCATATGCAACCATTTTTCATTACTCTAGCAGTCTGGCTAGCATGGCTTACAAGGAAAAGTTAGGAAACTAAACACATTGATCCTGCATTGCATTGCATAGGTCTATCTAGGCTCTAAGTAAGACAGGAAAAACAAATCACAAACTGTATATGTTTCAACAAACAAGTTTGCTAAATAACCAGATGGACGGGCGCCGCAGAGACCGATTGGACGCCCTGCGCGCCGCTGGGAGCCGCAACGGTGGATTTACAGGGCGCCGCGATGAGAGGAGAGGGGGGTGGACGGGTGACGGCCGACAGGGGAGTACAGGGCGCCGCGACGGGGAAGAGGAGGTGGGGGGTGGACGGGCGCCGGCGGGTGTAATCCGTCCGATGTGGGAGGGATGGGGGCTGTAGGGGGAAGAGGATCGGTTTGGCGGAGTAATTTCGGTCGAGCGTTGAATGGCGCGATTCCCGAGCGGTTTGAGCGGTTTCCGTGTTTCTCCAGAAAACACTCCCGCTCACACATACGTGGACCGTATGCATGGGGTCTTCTTTTTATTCTTTTGGATTGCATGCTTGCGTTGATTGCGGCACTGAGGGGTAGTAGTTAGAGGGTGCGGTCATTCATAAATTCCGGAGCTGTGGACGGGCGCCGTAGGTGCGTTGGATATTATTTAGCTCACTGCGTACCAAATATATATGTATGTATATATATATTGCGTGTGCGTGGAGGAATTGTTCAAACTAGCTGGGAATGGAAGGTATCGGTAAGTTTCCGCCTACACAAAGTCATCGGTATCAGGACTGGAGCTACAACATCCGCTGGAGGCCTCTACAAATTACTGAAGCGCACGACAGTGTTGATTCGATCATGCAGAGAACGGCAGTGCAGCTCCAAAATGCATGGTCGGATATGGCTCTGACTTGGCCTTCCGCCACACGGCGCTTTCATGTTCAGGTTGACTCCTCCGAGCTTGTGCAGCTCCACCTCAGCATGTAGGAGCTCCTCCTCAGTGGCATTTTCACTTGGGTTGCCTCTGCTAGCTAAGCTTGAGAGGAGCCGAGGGCTTGAGAGGAGCCGAGGGCTGCCCTCGGACGCCTCGAGTTCTCGGTGAGTATGTGCGACTAATGGAACTGGGCCATTGGCACAAAATGCATGTCAGGCTGATGCCTGATGGAGCCTCTGCTTGCCCTTGCCATATGAGATGAAATAATGCTCGTGGAATTTCTTTCTCATGCGCCAGCCTCTGTAACAACTTGCTGTATGTGGCCGTGGCAAAGTCATGATACCACCAGCAGCTCCCACAGGGTCGTGCCAGTGGAATGGAGCAAGGCCCAAGGAACCTGACGTCGAAGGTCTCAAAAAATGATTAGAATAATAGGCTACATAATGGAAACACAAAACTATATATAGGCCAAATTAGCAAGTATTGGATCAGATGAACGCAGGACTTGAATCATGGAACAGCAACTACTTTGAATCAACGTGGCACTGTTGCTGCGAGGACATCATTAATTATCTCATCAAGCTCCTATATATTAGCTCGCTATTATAGCTTAAGCACTGCACTACTCGCCCCTCCAGCTGAAATTGCTATACCTTCTCCAGCATTCCATGGCAAGCATGTCCGCCCATACGTTGATATACATAATAGTACCATCTAACTAGGAATTTGAGGTCTCGGAAAGTTTCCAGCCACAATATCAACAGATTTGACAAGGCATACGACCGAGCTCCTACTGGTGCTCTTAAGGAACAGTCTTGATGAAGCTATGTGGCAACCATGTAGGCATGGACTCGTCACCTTGCCATCACTCCCCGCTGATTCGCTTCCGTCATCTCTTAGACACTACATCACAAGTGTGGTGTGCTACAAGACGGCCAAGACATATCGGGTGGAGATGATGCTGACCCTTGCTATTGGCAGTTAACTCGTTTACGGTGCTCTATAGTACCACTTAGTGGTATAAAGTATAGAGAAGATCTAACCACCATCTATTAGTAAGGGTAATTTAACAAGATTTATTTTGGTATTTCCTGGCTGATTCTAATTTTTTCCGCCAATGTCACTAATGTTATTTCCCATAATTAATACCTTTATACTACACATACTACTTATATATGCTATCCATAACACTAGTGAACTTTTCAGTAGTATATAATTAATCTAAACCATCAGATGTTTATCTACTAGCTAGTCATTATCAAACACTAGCTACATTAGTATAAGACACCGTAAAATAGTTCTCGTTGGAAGTAGCCCCAGATGTAGCATGGGACACACTCGTGGACCTTGGAGTCCATGCAACAGTAAGAAATCATGATCCTGGCAGGCTCATTCTCCTCCACCTCCAACCGACTACGAGCTGATGTTGATGGAGAATGCAGCACGGGGCCTAAAGTCATCGAAACAAATTAAATGGCACCTGTCTGTACGAGCTAATACAAAAAGAACTTTAGTCTATTGGAGGATAAAATTTCACCACCGAGCCATTGACTCAAACAAACGCGCATGGTTCGTAGATTGGCACTTCCAAAATTGGAATTTTATCAAGATAATGGCCATAAGTGCAAAACAAACAAGGTAAGTTCAAAGTGCTGAACTTCAGTGATTAGCAAGTGAGTCATATTTTCGGCCTTGTGGATCGAGTAGTATTATTAGCACATCAATGAACTCAATATACTTCCCACCAGATGGAGTGATTTCGGTATGATATGGCAGACCAACAAGCTGATGAAGAACATTTGTTAATTTAGCTCCTCCCCAAGTTGCTGAAATCAAGCATATATATATGTTGAGTAACAGGAACAATAAGAGAAGCTAAAGCAACTTCACGGATACATTTACCAATGGAAGTTTGATTCACTGCCGGTGCAACTGATAATCTGAGACTCGACAATGAAGCACAGTAACCATTCCCAATGCAAATCCCAACAGCGCGAACATACCTGCCAACGCCCCTGACCTTCCTACTCTTGCTCATCTCCGTCCTCCTGTTCTCCTGCACACTGATCAACTTACATCACGTCATACCAATTCAGCTCCATGAATCCACACTATGCACCATTGAAACATCAAGAAAATTACCTGTAGATGGCAGTAGCGCGCATTGATATTCTGCAGAAACCTGGGTATATATAATAATTATCTGGTTCTCTCATCTCCCAGATCGAGACAAACCATATATCGAGCACATGGCTGGTGGCAGCATAAGATAGAAAGTAAGCACGAAATTATCGACCAATAAACAAAACACAATTAGATGGAATCACACTAGTGAAGGAATAGGAACAAATTTGGGCGGTGCCTAGCCCAATTTATGAAAACTTGCTTGATGCCTACGAGAAGAATTTATATGTAGGCTCGTGAGTCGTGACTGTCGAATGGGTGTAAACGGATAAACAACAGTTTATATACGGAGGGATCGGCGATCATAATTCACACACATCCTTCCACCGTACCTCTGTGAGGGGGGACGGCGATTGCGGTAGTCCTCAATGGCAGTTTTAATATATTTCGTAGTCTTGAAAATAGTTTATATCCAGTTTCATTCCAGTAACTTGGCTGCCAGCATGTCACTAGTTTTACTGATGTGTTGTCTCATTTAATGGGAATGAAACTCTCGTTGAAGTGGCCAATTTAATTAGCCTATTAATTGGTAATTGTAAATTTTTTTTCCATTCAGGACTCCTCTGTGTAGCGACGACCGGTTCCAACAAGGCAACAATCAAGCAATATTCATTCGTGCGTGTACGGCTACTATTTAATTTCCTCGTGCAACTCATGTTAACTAGCTTCTATATATAAGGCTTCGCTGGCCCTGAATAAGAAAAAAGCTTCTATCCTATTTGCTAGCTACTCCCTCTGTCCTGAAATGTAAGGCATTAGAGGGTTCAAAAATTGTACCCAAATGTAAGGCATTTTAGAACTTTTGGATAAGTATTAAAGGAAATCGTTTAATTTTTCTTAGCTCTTAGCTACATACTTACCTTTTCTATCGCTTCCTCCCTGCTTAATTTTAGGAACAACTTTAATTATACCAGGTAAACAAAGAGCTTTCATACGGAACATGCGTATTTTGTTCTCTCCCTTAATATATCTTAGAATTGCTAGAATGCCTTACATTATAGGACGGAGGGAGTAGCTGCTTAGCCCAAGCACATCATTACTAGTGGCTATTTTAACTCCATGCGCTAAGTGCTACAGGTTCTCCATGAGCATGAGCACTTTGTAGTAAGCATGCATGCATGTGCATATCCATAACAAATAATGCTAGGAATGCAAGGTATCAGCGAGTTTCCAGCCACCGAATGGAATTAGCACACCAGGCTTGATGCAGTTGCGCCAGGATCACGTATACACGTGATCATTGCCTCGCCACTACTCACTGCAAAATAGCTACACACCGTCATCCTATATGGCTACTGCACCAAATTTCTCTCGCGCATAGTCACAAAAATTCCCAGGTCGATGGAGTTGAGGAGGAAATGTAGTACGCTCCTTATAAGATGTTTAAGGGACAAAAATGATCCTGTATTCCCAGGACGAGGTTGACATTTTGCGATCGAGAAACACTGCATTCGACCCCGTCTCCCATTCCCATGGGGTCAAGTGTTGCTGGAGATGGTAGGAGCGCTTGTCAGTTGCAATAGCCATAGAGTTGCCACGAAGTTCTTGGTGTCGACATGAGGAGCAACACCTTTTCTTCCACCATTCGTCTTCGTTTCATTCCCAATGGTGGGATTGTGCTCGTCATCTCCGCAATAACTGACACTCTTTCTTGTGATGGCTTCAGCAACATTTCGGGCATTTGTCCCTTCCCTCTTCCCCTTTTATTTTATTTGAAATTTTAGCAACACCTTCTATAAATAATTTTTTCAATTTAAAAACATCTTAATTATAAGTTGGGCAAATAAATAAATAAATGATGGAATGTGTAGAAGATTTTAAAAAATAACATATGACATCTAGACAAATAAAAATATTAAATTAGTCATTCACAGAAAAAATATCTCTCCATCCATGGTAGTATCTAGCAAGTGGCCCTTCATGAATGAGCAATTATAGCTACAAGACTTGAAATTGAGCTAAAATACTAGGAGTATCTTAAGCTTCTACTCAACTAAAGTAAATTTAGCCAAATGTTTGGGCAAAATTGAGGTCGAAATGACCTAACCACACCATGACCTAGATATTCTAACCATACATGATTGAGCTTTGTTCTATGAAGCAAACTTAAAAATGCACAAAGTATTAGCATATGCTACCTTCTATAGCCTTCAACTTCAAGAAAATGAAGTGAAAAACCTTCTACTTCTCCTTTTCTTTTTTTTTTTTGGAATTCAGCATCACCTCCTCTTTTTTTGTCCGCCACATATGGAGTGCGATTTTCATCGCACCTCATACAAAAGAAGATTCAATTCAAAAGATTAATTGGGGTTTCCGGAGGCGGACCGGGGAATGAACCACCCTGCTTTCTATAGGTGGATGGGATTGCGAGCTGCCCTTGGTAATGCATATTTCAGGTGTAGTCTATGTTATTGTCCGCTTCTAAAAATAATGGTGATTTTCATGAGCTGTTGACTACGTGGTTCGCCCCTAAAAATTCATTTCCAGGAGTGGGTCGGATACTACAATGCCCATCATCAATATTTGGTGCGGATGAACTTCTCAATCGCCTCTAAAAGACAGGGTGCTCCTACAAATCAGTTATGTAGTAATACTTGTCAACAATGGCGGATTTAGGGGGGTGCGGGGGGGGGGGGGGGGGGGGGGGCTCCCCCTTAGTACCGTCCGATCCATGGATTCCCCCCCCCCCCCCCCCTCCAAATTTTAGGGAGCAAGGTTGAAGACTGGGGGGCTCCAAGGTGGAAGACGACTCCATCTCCGTCCGTTGGGCCGGCCAGAGCAGCGAGCTTATAAAATTTTGGATTTTGGCCCAAGTTGTTGATGCCCAATAGTCCAAAACTAATGGCCCACCCGCATCCCCTCCATTCGCAGTTAGTCCTGCCCCCAAATTCCCCAATTGGCCGGCCAAATTCCTAGCTTGTGGGCTCGTCGCGCCGTCACGAGCTCACGGGCGCGCGGAGCCGTGGAGGACGAGCCGGCGGTCGGCGGCAGCCGGCGCGCGGTGCCAGGACGCAGAGCTGCGGACCGCGGACGCAAGCGCGCGGCGGCACGGGTATGCGGCCGAGGGGCAGGGCCGCGGCTGTCCGGCGGCCGGCGGCGCCCTGCAGCGGCGCGGGCATGCCGCGTGCTGCCTGAGTACCGCGTGCAGCACAGTGATGGCTGGCAAGGACGCAAGGTAACTAAAGCCTGACATTTCAGCACCTGCTCCCTCCGTCCCAAATTATCAGTCGTTTTGGCTGCTTTTCTAGATATATCGATTTTGCTATGTACCTAGACATGATATATATCTAGATATATAGTAAAAACTATGCATCTAGAAAAGCCAAAACGACTAATAATTTGGGACGAAGCGAGTATTTTGCAACATATATATGTCAATGATTCAATCATTCAATTATTAAGCCATTCATATTTATCAATAATGCCTAGAATTGCAAGATGTCGAAGAGAACACTTCTCACCTATTTTTCAAGCAGTAGCAGTAGTACTCCTCTAGAGACTAATGATAACACAAGACAACCAAAAACGTCCAGGGTAGAGTTTCGTTGCTCAGATATCATCAGTGATCCTGGACTGCGCAAACCAATTGAGAAATGTACATAAGTTGCATTGAAAGAAGCTTCGGTAGGCATGATTTCTAGCCACAAGTTAAGCATCTCTAAGCTTCATGGGCAGGGTTATGATGGTGCTTCCAATATAAGAGGTGAATTTAATGGCGTGCAAAAATTGATTTGTGATGAAAATCCCTATGCCTTCTATGTGCATTGTTTTGCCCATCAATTGCAATTAGTGGTTGTCGCTGTTTCAACTTCTACTCCAGCTATTGCAGATTTTTTTTAACTATGTTCCTTTGATAGTCAATACAGTGGGTGCATCATGTATGAGAAAGGATGTATTGCTCGCAAAGCATCATGATAAGTTGTTAGAAAAGGTAGAGAATTGTGAGATTGCCACCGGAAGAGGTTTGAACCAAGAAAGTAGTCTTGCTAGACCTGGAGATATTAGATGGGGCTCACATCTTAAGATATTGCTTCGTATTGTGGTGATGTGGGATGCTATTTTGGAGGTGCTTGAGATTGTGAAGAAAGATTCCATCAAACCAACATGTAATGGTGGTGCTTTTGGTTTAATTGGTAAAATAAAAAGCTTTGATTTGTGTTCATTCTGCATTTGATGATAGAGTTATTGAGCATTACGGATAATTTGTCACGTGCTTTGCAAAGAAAGGATCAAGATATTGTTGAAGCAATGCATTTGATCATGGGTGTGAAAGAACGCTTGTAGGGTATAAGAGACAATGGATGTGAGCCATTATTCAAAAGAGTGAAGTCCCTCTGACATTCTGACAATGCATTTCTACCATGTGCAACTCTGGCCAGCCCGCCCTATACTCTCTGTTAAAGATAGCTCTCCCTCACACACCCATTTAAGTCTTTCTCATACAACCAGCAGCTAGCTCGAACGGCTACTGCTGGCCTAGGTTGCGTGTAATAAGCCGTCGAGGAATTGTTGAAACTAGCTGGGAATGGGAAGTATCAGCAAGTTTCCGGCTACATCAAAGTTTCAACCTCCGCTGGAGGCATGGAGGAATTGCCATCGGTTACTGCAGCGTCAGTTCAATCGTGCAGAGAACGGCAGTGCAGCTCCAAAATGAAGCTTCCCGCAGCCCAACCGCGTTGGCACTCGGCCATTGGCACGATGGCAGGCTGATGCAGCCTGCACCGGCCACCCTTCTTGCCATGTGAAATGCTCGTGGAATTGCTTTCGCATGCGCCAGCCAGCTCTGTGGCGAAGGCTTGGTTGGGGCGTGCACGTATGTCGTAGTGGCAAAGTCATGATAGATGATCCCAGCTCAGTCTCACTATAGCTCCCAATGTGTCGTGCCGGTGAATAGGCAAGGCAAAGGAACATGACGTCAAAGGTCTCAGAAAACTGATTAAACCAGGCTGCATCAGGGAGACACAAAACCGTAGGTGAAACTAGCACTATCGAAATATTGGAACAGATGAGCGTGGTTCAGAAATCGAACTTCGACGACATTACTTATTGGTTATCAAAGAATGGAGCGTGTAGATGGTGAATCATGCAAAGGAAATTTGGAACACATATAGCACTGCAAGAATGCCATCTTAACTATATTCTAAGATTTCCTATCTTTCTCCTACAAAAGTGCTAGACATGGATAAAAAAATTTAAACTCTGTAACAAACAGAACTGAATTGCGACTTATACATATACTGATTATTTGGATCCAAACGAACCAAGTTTCACGTAGTGGTGAGAACCGAGATGTCTATGGTACAGTTCAACTACCCAATTTATATGGCGCAATAATTATCAACCAATTTCAAGATAAGGTTGAAGTAAAGACTTAGGGAAAGTCTGAAGCTTAGTAGTTCTAGCTTTCTTTCTTAGTCTCTTTCTTTCTTGTTGTTGTATTAATTCCTCAGTTTCGAGGCTAAGAACTCTGGTAACGATTAGCTGTAGACATTCACTTCTAAATGTTCAAGGTTAGAATTTTCTTTTATCTAGAAAAAAAAGTAAGCCTTCATCACTCACCTCTACCGCATTCTTGTCCTTTTAGATTTTTTTAAGAGTCTAGTCCTTTTAGTTCCGCGATCAGTTGTGGCCGGAGTAGGCCAAATTAAGTTCTAGACACGGCTAGACATTGGTTGTCTCCATTTCCACAATCTCTACGGCAACCAGTGTCAGATCTAGCTCTTTATATATGGAGGAACTACTTGAATCATGAAACTGCTGCTGCTGCTGATGCTGCGAGGACACATCACTATCTCATCAAGCTCAGCTCCTATTAGCTAGCTATAATATAGCTTAAGCACTGCACTACACGCTCCTCCAGCTGAAATTGTTATACCTTCTGCAGCATACCATTTTTCGCGAACGTGCCTCAGCATGTATTTCATTAAGAGGAAACCAATACGACCGTTACAAACCTTAATAGGCAGAGACTATTAAGGCGATTACAGAGCACCACCAAGTAAGTGGCAGGCGATCCAAACACCGAACAAGAACAGCAAGAACAACAGGGAGGAATTACACACAAACCCACAAACCTAGACATGGCCACACCTCTATGCCTGCTAAAACATACAACATAGTCAAGATGCAAGAAGTCTATAACTCAACAAAGGTGGCAAAGCATCCACCCGACTAGTACAACCAAGGCGGCCAAGCATCCGCCTGAAGCGATGACCAACCAATGCGACGACGGCGGCAAAGCATCCATCACAGCAAGCAAGGAATCGGCGGCAAAGCATATGCAAACCGGACCATGGTGGACGAAACAAAGTGAAGGCAGGCGTAGGAGTGAAGAGCAGACGACCACCGCCAGGCCAAGCGAGAGAGGCCACAAGCAACGACATCGACAACCAGCAGAGCTTCCAAAACGACGCCACAAGGGAGGGTGCGATGCCATAGGCGCCGTCGTCGTCCGACCAACATGGTCAAGGCTTTCACCCGGAAAGCATACTGGAAAGGAGGGAATTCAATGACGCTTTCAAGAAGGTAAATGGCGCCCGAGGGCGTCGCCGTCATTGGCCCGCAAGCGGGTCCAAGGCTTTCGCTGTCGCCCTGTTCCCTCCCATTAGCTGAAGAAACCACCGCGGGACCAAAAATCACCGGCACGGCGCGGTCCAGGACAGCTCGCCGGCCGGCACCCCGCCGCAGAGGGCCAGCGGCAGGGGGCAGCCAGCGGATTCGCTACCATGTAGGCATGGACTCAGTTACCTAGACATCACTTTCCACTGATTCGCTACCATCATCTCTTAGACACTACATCAGACATTGATGTGACCAGGTCAAGATATCTGGTGGAGATGATGGACGCTGGCCTTTGCCATTATTTGCAGCAGCCTCAGATCTGGCATGGGACACACTCGTGGAGCTTGGAGGCCATGCAACGGTAGGAAATCATGATCCTGGCAGGCTCTTTCTCCTCCACCTCCAACTGACTATGAGCGGACCTCCTGGTCACCTGTTGGCTCTTCTGGCCTACTCTTCCTACATGTCAGCTAGCTAGCTCCACCATGAGACCCCTCAACTAATCAATTACATACACCAAAGTGTGTGGAATGGGAAGTATATGTCAGCAAGACAACTATTTGAGTGGAAACTCAATTAACCAACTCATACGTAGCAACAGATTGGAGAAAGTTAATATCCTAGTTGGTGGTGAATTTTTTGACACTTTGTAAGCCAAATCGACAGGGAAAGTATATATTATCCTCTCGGTTATCATAAAACATATTGGGGAAAATCAAGAAACACATGGAAAAAATGAATTTCCCTATTCGTTGTGGTAAGCGCATTATCCAGTAGTGGATGTTCATGAACTATGAACTAAGTAGACCTTCAAGAGAATGGTGTCTGTCTGTCTGCTGGTAAGAAATACATTTAATTGCTATCCCAATAAGATTTAAGAACAGGTGTTGTGAGGAAGCAAAGATTCCAAAACTGCAGCCAGTCAATGCGTTGGTGATATTTTTTTTAATGTGTTGGTGAAATATAAATAAGTCTGTGTTGGCGCTAAAAGTCGGCCGGGAATCGGCCGATGAACCTCAGCGTTGGACACACGACCTGGGAGAATCTGCTTAACTCCTGTTCGGGTGATTGCCTTGGTGCGGTTCGCGCGGCGTGCCAGTCAATCTGACCTGTTGATCGACAAGGAAAGAAACGTATTAAATCCCGGGGTTTCGATCGGCTAAAGTTCCGATCTGTCCCGAAAAGCGTATCAGCGAATCGGCCGATTTGCTATAAAGATGACCGGCTATAGATTGGCCGATAATCACGTAGAGATTGCAGAGAAACTATTGGAGTAACTTAAACAATCGCTACAGATGCAACACTCGAAATAGATCTAATCAGCTATATGATGATAAACAAGGAAAAATAATGATAAAGCTGACAGTTCGATCTCAAGCTGGATAACTGGTGATAAAACTAGGACAATAGGTAAAACCTATAATTCTAGTAAATATCGATAACTGGTGAATAAATCTAAACGAAACAACGGCGATGTGCCCGAAGTTAAAGCTTAGATGTTATTCGATAAACGGAACCTACCAATTGGCCGGAGATCGTGTCGATGCAGCCCTGCCAATCCGTACGAACTCGTGAAAGAAAAAGATGTATTGGCGAAGTCGCCGACTTGAAAGTAAAGTACGATGAAAAAGTAGATTGTTTGTATTGATTGATGTATATCTTCTACAAAACCCTAACTGCTTCTATTTATACCCTAGGACTAAGACTCCTGATCTATTACGATGCGTTACAAACTTGATTTAAATATAAACTACTATATCTATAAGACTTTCCTAAAGGAAACGGGGTCTCGCAGAATCTTCTGCTGCCATCTCCTAGTCCAATCCGGACTCCTTCCATTGCTCCTCGACCGAGTTGGCGTCGTTCTTTGACCAACGTCAGGTCATCTTTGACTGGGATCCTCTGTTGGGATTCCATTGGCTTCATCCCCTATCTGTTGGCGCAAGCCCACATTGGCCCAAACGCTCTAGCCTTTCAATCGGCCGACCCCCACCAACTCCATTCGCCAATCGCACGAAACACTGCAGCGCCAATCGGCCGATTCCTAACTGTAGCGTCAATCGGCCGATTCCCAGCTGTAGCCTTTAAATCTGCTGCATCGGCCAATCTCTTCCTTTCCTGACGCCGATTCAACACATGTCAAAATCTGGCGTCAACACATGCCCCCCAGTTTCGGAGTAAAACATGACTTTTACTTCGAAATTCTTTTTTAATCTCTCCTCCAAAACAAACGCGGAAAAAATCTCCTTCCGTTTCACGGTCTTCTACATGATGGTTGCAATCTTTTTGAACTGAGCGCCTAAGACAACTGTTCCCCTGGAATTCGTGTAGACGGCGCGGCAAAAATCCTGCCTTTACCCCTTCTCTCTCGGACTGTCTTTAAATACTGGCGTTCTCCGCCGCTTCTTCTCCACGAGCTTAGTAATTTCCTCCCCAGCGAATCACTTTCTATCTTCTCCCATCGCCCTCTTGGTTTCCAACCGCATTCTCCGGCGATCCTTCTTTCGTCTACATTCCGCTTCATTCCTTCAATGGCGGCACCATCAGCAACTCCATCAGCCACGGAGGCTCCGCCAGCAACTCCATCGGCGACGGCGGTTCCATCAGCAATTCCATTGGCGACGATGAGCTTCATCCCGGAGGTAAACATCCGAAACTTTCCTCTTTTAGTTTTTACCGCCCATGCACCTTTTAGATCTATTCTCAGTTCCTCCCTTTTTACCTTTTTTAGGCAGTCAGACACCAAATCACAATTCCCCTTTCCGAAGCTCCTGGTCTCGTCATTTTAGGCCCTATGGGGAATCCAGACCCGACTGATCTGATTAACTTAGAAACCCATAGAATCCCTTTCAAGCAATCATCTATGAATTTGGTTTCAGTGGTCAGGCACCTTTAGATCTTGGCTGAATGAAACCCCCGGCTGGAAAGAGTGGTACCAAAGAATGGCCAATTCTAAGAGAGTTTAATGGGATGAATTAAAAATCGGCCAGTGCATCAATCTCTCTTTGTCCCAGATGGAGAAGAATGAACCCCTGGTAATAGCAGCCTCCTATTTCTGGTCTGACGCGCTCAACGTGTTTCTCTTTGGGCACGGACCCATGACCCCAACTCTGGCCGATGTCCTGATGCTGACCGGCCTCGACATTTCCTCCCCTGATACACCCTTTGATTATCTGATCAAGCCGACCCATCGGCTAGAGACGAAAGGAATCGGCGGGTGGAAAGGGTATATCAACAGAAACATGAGGACCGGGACGATTTTGGAGAGAGAACATTCAGCGTTCTTGATGATGTGGCTTGAGAAGCACCTCTTCTGCGGCAGAGCGGTTGGCCCTTCTTCCAATACAGAAGCTCTGACCAAAGCCCTGTCAAGAGGATCTGTCATCCCTCTCGGGAAGCATGTGCTAGGATCGGCCTACCACATGATGCACCAGATCAGCGTCAAACTGTCAAAGGGAGAGCCGATTGGTAACCCTGGTGGCCCCTGATGGTTTACCACCCTCTGGCTCAACTTGTACATGAGCAAAATCTCCTTGCAGCAGATAGAGACCAAGACATTCCGCAACATCGATTCAGAGGAGAACCGCACAGTACGACGACGGTGCACCTCTTTCGGCGAAGCGGCATCAGCTTTTCCTGGTTGTCAGTTCACCGCCACCCAAACAGCCGAGTATTTCAAATGTTTTTACAACGGCTTTAGTGGAGAAACCACCAGTTGGTACCCGTACCAGAGAACAGAGCCACTTTTTGAGCTTCCCTTCTGCTATGACTCGACGTCCAACTCCTTTGATAATGATCTCATGGACGCCTTGATCAAACCAGGAATCATACCGGCGAACTTCTTCTCTGGGAAAGACTCCCCAACTTATGAGTTTTACAACCCATCAGTTGCAGCACGACAGTTCGTCCTTGGTCAGCTGCCGATTCAAGTTTATTTTGCCGGCCGCGCAAAATTCCGAGATGAGCTCACTAAGGGCCTCGACTACAGTCGGCTGTGCAACTTAGTGCCAGACTACAGTACCATTGATCTAAGCAATTGGATAGTGGCGCCTTTTGCTGTCCAACAATTCAAGTTATGGTGGGCAGAATGGAAGCGGCATCTCTTTTGTGCATCTCCTTCAACATATTGCAATGATCTGGATCCTGACAACATCGACTCAAATGCAGCGGTACTGCCCTTTTCCCGGCCGATTTTGATGTTATTCCTTTTTATGCTACAAATTTGCCGCTAACTCTCATTTCCCTTTTCAGTCCGAAAGTCGACTTCCCCCGACGCGGAGCCGAAGTGGTAGGCTCATAGAGAATAGCCGCCCATACACACCATTCCCACTCATCGACTACCATGCCCCCCGAGGTGATATGAGAACGATGCGATTCCCGCTCCGGCCCCACACGAGGAACCATCGAAGTATAGAACCCATGGAACTAGTTCAACGACAGTGATTTCCGGTCCACAATGCTGAGCCACGAAATCGGCCATGACTTGACCCTTGACAGCTTTGGCCGATTTGTACCTTAGGTCAAACTCTGACAGAGCCAGGATCCACTTTCCAATCCGTCCTTTCAAAATCAGCAATGATAGCATGTACTTCACCACGTCATCCTTGCATACGACTACGCACTCTACCGATAACAAGTAGTGCCTGAGCTTGGTACACGAGAAATATAGACATAGGCACAGCCTTCCACCGGGGAGTATCTCGTTTCGGCGTCCAGGAGTTTTCTGCTGACATAATATATTACCCGTTCTTTTCCTTCGAACTCCTGTGCTAGCGCCGATCCGATAGCCCGCTCGTCGGCCGATAAGTATAGTTTGAATGGCTTGTCAGCCTGTGGCGGGACTAATACATGTGGTGAAATTAGATATTGCTTGATGTCTTCTAACGCCTTGCATTGTTCTTCTCCCCACACGAATTCCTGATCGGGTTTCAATTTCAACAAAGGAGTGAAAGCTTGAATACGCTCGGATAAGTTGGATATGAATCTTCTGATAAAGTTGACCTTGCCGATCAGGGACTGCAGCTCAGTTTTATTCTGCGGGGCCACAACCTTGTTGATGGCAGCTATGGTCTTCCGGTTGACTTCTATCCCGCGCTCATGGACCATGAATCCTTAGAATTGTCCGGCCGACACACCGAATGCACACTTATTCGGATTCATTTTCAACCCATGCTTCCTTGTGCACTCCAACACCTCTCGTAAATCGGCCAGATGTTCTTGATGACCTTTTGACTTGACCACAACATCGTCGATGTAGATTTCTACCAATACGCCAATAAGCTTCTGAAAGATATAATTCATAACCCGTTGGTATGTAGCGTCGGCGTTCTTTAATCCAAAGGTCATTACCACCCACTCGAATAAACCGAGGTGGCCCGGACACCTGAAAGCCGTTTTCGAAATATCCTCTTCGGCCATTAATATTTGATTGTACCCAGCATTACTGTATATGAAACTGATGACTTTATGTCATGCGGCGGCATCTATCAAAACATCGGCTGTCGGCATTGGATACCCGTCCATCGGTGTAGCCTGATTTAGGTTCCTGAAGTCGATGCATACGCGCAACTTTCCATTTTTCTTGTATACTGGTACAATATTAGAAATCCACTCGGCGTAACGGCACTGCCGAATAAATTTCGCTTCAATCAGTCTTGTAATCTCGGCCTTTATATCAGGTAGAATTTTAGGGTTGCATCGTCGTGCAGGCTGCTGATACGGCCGATATCCTGGTTTTATGGGCAACCGGTGTTCGACAATGGACCGGTCTAGACTAGGCATCTCATGGTATTCCCAGGCAAAACAATCTTTAAACTCTTTTAATAAACTTGTCAATTTATACTTGTACTCGGGATCCAAGCTAGCACTAATATACGTCGGCCTTGGCTTGCTACCATCTCCTAAATCCACCATCTCCAATGAATCGGCCGACGTAAATCCATGCCCAAGTTTCCCGTCTTCCTGGAGGAACTAATCCATCTAGTCTGAATCCTCAGAGCCGACTGCTCGGATCGGCTGTAGGCCAAAATTGGACACTTTCACGAAATCGGTGTCCCAAGTTCTACCGGATATACACTTGACGTGTTCGCAGCTCCACTTTTGCGTATCGGCCGCAGCAACACTGTAGGCGGAATCGGCGGTGACTATCTCGGTATTGTCGCCGACCCACTGTACAAGGCATTGGTGCATTGTAGACGGGACGCAGCAATTCGCGTGTATCCAATCGCGACCGAGCAACATGTTGTAGGACCCTTTGCCATTAATAATAAAAAAGGTAGTGGGAAGGGTCTTACGGCCGATAGTGAGGTCGACGCAGAGCGTTCCGTGGGCGGGAGACACGTTGCCTTCGAAGTGTTTGAGCATCATATCCGTCTTGGTCAGATCTTCGTCACTTTTGCCCAACTTCCGGAACATGTCATACGGCATGATGTTGACCGCAGCGCCTCCGTCTACTAATAGCCTGGTGACAGGTCATCCGTTAACGTGTCCTTTGAGGAATAGAGCCTTGAGATGTTGTCGTTTTTCGTCTTCCGGTTTCTCAAAAGTGGCTGTCATTAGCTCCAAAACCAATTGCGCCATCTGCTCCTCCATCCTTGTTGCGTCGTCTCGATCGGCGGGCGCCATGAACTCCATCGGCAAGATGAACACCATGTTGACGTCAGCTGCCGATTCTTGATTGTCGCCCTCCTCATTGTTGTTTCTGCTCTTCCTCTTGTTGTTCCCATTGGCGCAGACGTTGGATCCTTCATTTTTGAGATTTGGACAGTCCATCAGGGCACCATCTGGGGTTCACCGGTTTGGCCGGCGGTTTGGCACGCACCTAGTCTGGTTCCCGTCCTAGGGGGTTCTCATCTGACACCCTAGCGTTGGCCATTTGTTCTAGCCGATTGTGTGCGCTGGCTCTGCCCCCTAGTCGCTTCTGCTGGTTGATCCTGCCCTTCAGCCGATCATACTGTTCGAACCTGTCCCTTGGCCGGTCATAGCAGTCAACTCTGCCCCCCAGCCGATCATGCACTGAAAGGCGCCGATCCTCTTGTTCGCGCCAGTTCCTTCTAATTGGCTCTGATCCTCTGTCTCTAGAGCGCGACCACTTGAGCGGGCGATCGTTGCGATATGGTCCGCTGCACTCGGGGCAATTATCAGCTGATGGTAATCTGATGTTATTTTCCCAGCAGTGGATGAAGAACGGGCATCGCCAATGATCTTCGTGTCGGCCTATCATCTCTTCGCGGTGTCTCGATCTTTCCTGCTACCGCTGATATTTGTTGAGTAAGAATTGGGAGGTGACGGGTCTACGCGACCGCTCTGATCCTTCACCCTCGTCTTCAAGCCGCCTTTTCCCTTTGACATCGTCTATCGTAGCCTGATTTCTGGGGTCTATGGCGCCGCTTGTTTTGGCCGATTCCGACGTCAGCACCTTGATTTGAAGCGAGTTTTTTCCCGTATCAACCATGTTAGCTGGGAAAGGATGCTGATCAATTTTCATCGGCTTTACTAGCTTCACCGGGACTTTGAATTTGAGTCTGCCTTGCTCAATGGCCGACTGTATCTGCTGATGGAAAATTTTGCACTCATTTGTGTCGTGAGACGTGACCTTGTGCCACTTGCAATATTTCATATTTTTGAGCTGTTCGGCCGACGGAATGGTGTGGTAAGGTGAGAGCTTGATCTGCCCCTCTTGGAGAAGTGATTCGAAGATTTTGTCGGCCTTTGACGTGTCAAAACCGAACGCCTCTGGTTCTTTCTTCCCGAAAGGGCATGATATCGGCTTCTTCCCTTTGACCCATTCTGCTAGGCCGATTTCCTCTTCTTCTTCAGATTCAGATCCTTCTAAATATGCCACCTTTTTCTGAAAATTCCTCCGCTGATCAAACGGACGTACTTCTTGACCGGCCAATCGGTGAACGATCTGACTTAAACTTTCAAACTCTTGTGAGGCGTACCTCTCCTTGATGTGTGGCAGGAGACCTTGGAAGGCGATATCGGCCAGCTGAGCGTCGGTCAGGGCTAGGGTATAGCATTTGTTTCTGACCTCTCTGAACCTCTGTACGTAATTAGTTACTGGTTCGTCGCTCCTCTGCCTGAGGCCGGTCAGATCTGAAAGCTTCATCTCGTGGACTCCCGCGTAGAAGTACTTATGGAATTGTTTCTCCAGATCGGCCCAAGTAATGATGGAGTTGGGTGGTAGGGTAGTGAACCACTGGAAGGCCGACCCAGATAGAGACGACGAGAACAGATGCACCCGCAGAGCATCTTGTGTGGCGGCCTCCCCGCACTGGATGATGAATCTATTCACGTGCTCCACAGTTGAGGTGTCATCCAGTCCCGAAAACTTGGTGAAGTCAGGAACTTTGTATCGATGGGGAAACGGCAGTAGATCGTAGGCAGGTGGGTATGGTGTTTTGTACGTATAGGTTTGTACCTTCGGCTTTAACCCGAATTGGTCTTGAATCACCTCTGCTATCCTTGCTGTCCAATCCACTTGTTGTTGATGAACAACTGGTTGGGGGATCGGCACATGTTGGTGGATCGGCGGTGGGACGGCCGGGTGATGGATCAAAGCGTGTGGCGGATTTTGCGGCAGCGTGGCCGACTGAGCGGTTGACAGCTGGTGGCGTAGCGAATCTGCTGTCCCATCGTACAGCATCATCGGCGCCGCGCTTCTGAGTGTTTCCGCAGCATCTGTCCCCCTGCCGATTTCTGACGTGGCTGGTTGATACTGAGGGACCGTCGGCCGGACAGCCGATTGGAACGGTGCCTGGATCGGAGAGCCTCCATGACCGGCTGACTGGTCCAGAACAGCCGCCGTTGCTGGTGCCCCCCAAGGTACTGAGTTTGAGGGCAGTGATTGCACGGAAGAAATCTGGGCAGGATGAGGCGGCGCTTGTGACCGAAAGCATGGCGCACCGTTATATCCTGGAGGCATTGAAGGCAATGAAGTGCTGTATTCTCCGTGTTGTGTCGATATCGGCTGAGGAGCCGAGTGAGACGTGCCTGGTAAGCTTCTGACTGGAGCTACAATAGGTGGGGCGTATGCTGGCCCCTGATATCCCTGAGCTACTCCGCTAGCCAGAGAACTGATGACAGCATTGTATACCGTGTTGGTCATTACTGAGGATTGGTCGATGAAAGCCTGATAAACGGACTGTTGAATCATATCGGACATCTTGCCCGAGTCCTCAGCGATGGTGATCTGGCGGGGAATTGGAAGAGGAGCTTTCTTGACGGTCTCCCCGCTTCTGGTACGACTGAAAGATTGCAGGTATACCTTTTTGTAATCTTCTAAGTGTCTTGCCAGTTCTTCTTTCTGGTCGTCCTTGAGATCTGCCTCCGTAACCTCAATGATGTTGTTCTAAGAGATTTCGGTGGTCTTTGACATGTTGGATATTGAGGTGGTCCCACCGGGCATGCCAAAAGTGTGTTGGCGCTAAAAGTCGGCCGGGAATCGGCCGATGACCCTCAGCGTCGGACACACGACCCGGGAGAATCTGCTTAACTCCTGTTCGGGTGATTGCCCTGGTGCGGTTCGCGCGGCGTGCCAGTCAATCTGACCTGTTGATTGACAAGGAAAGAAACGTATTAAATCCCGGGGTTTCGATCGGCTAAAGTTCCGATCTGTCCCGAAAAGCGTATCAGCGAATCGGCCGATTTGCTATGAAGATGACCGGCTATAGATTAGCCGATAATCACGTCAGGTCATCTTTGACTGGGATCCTCTGTTGGGATTCCATTGGCTTCATCCCCTATCTGTTGGCGCAAGCCCACATTGGCCCAAACGCTCTAGCCTTTCAATCGGCCGACCCCCACCAACTCCATTCGCCAATCGCACGAAACACTGCAGCGCCAATCGGCCGATTCCTAACTGTAGCGTCAATCGGCCGATTCCCAGCTGTAGCCTTTAAATCTGCTGCATCGGCCAATCTCTTCCTTTCCTGACGCCGATTCAACACGTGTCAAAATCTGGCGTCAACACATGCCCCCCAGTTTCGGAGTAAAACATGACTTTTACTTCGAAATTCTTTCTTAATCTCTCCTCCAAAACAGGTGTTGTGAGGAAGCAAAGATTCCAAAACTGCAGCCAGTCAATGCGTTGGTGATATTTTTTTTAATGTGTTGGTGAAATATAAATAAGTCTGTAACACACATGCCATGATTTAAGTTGATGTACTGAGAAGTTATGGGGACATATATGGTTTGTAACTTATTCACCGTAAGTTATAATAGCAGGATCAAACTGAATGAAATTTAGTCCTTCCATTGAGTCTTATGTAAACACACATATTATGAATCCAACTAACAAGTTCCATATATAGTGCTGAATCTCCTTTCAATAATGTGAAGTCTGATGCCGACTTCTATTGAAATAAGCTTAACATGCTGAAAACCTAGTAAGTCCATTCTGAATTGAACTTGTTATTTTTGGTGCAAAATTTCTTAAGTGCGGTTCAAAAATGCAATTCCTTTATTTTCCATTGATGTGTCAATGACATCTTAGGCCCACATAGGTCGACAACAGTAGTATAAGATGTCATGAAAAATAGCGAAGGCAGAAAATAAATTGTTGCTGTTTTCTTGGTAGCCACCGCACTTGTACGTTCTCATGTTTACATCAGTATGAAGCAATGACAATGGAGTACACCTACAGTGCAATACTTATGCAATTGAAGAGCGAGGTTAGAATCATATCACATTTATTGCAGCTGCCGCGGGCGAGCTAGCATAATGGTTTACTACCACCCCATCTTGTCTTTCTCGTATCACCGGCCTCTATGTAAGTTTCTCCTCCTATCTAGCCATCTACATGCTGCTTGTGCAATGTGCTACTATCCAATTGGTTCTGCTCCAGCATTATTGCATCGTGTACATGATGCATGAGCGTCTCGAGTACTAATTCAAACCAGCTAGGAATAGGAAGTATCAGCAAGCTTCAAGCCACACAGATTGTACTTGTGAGAAAACTACTGACGCTACAGAGGATTTTGACGAATGGCTGCTAGACTCCAAGATAGACACAACAACTCCTAAATTAAAAAACCACTGCCGACATTCTAAAATGAGTCTTTAGGCTGCCATTGTCATGGCGGCTCAAGGAGTTAGCGCTGGGCCATCTCTGTAGTGCTCGTGGAACAGGCACTAGCAGCATGCGGTGTCTTGCTCGGTAGGGGTGCAGTTCAAGCTGTATGATCCAGACACGGGCCTCGGTTCTTTCAGCATTCAAGTGCCAGATTTGTTTCCCCAGCAGATTCCGTAAAAATTAAGTGTGTCAGATCAGTTGGACGAGGTCCTTAAATGGAACGGCAGCGTTATACATGATAATCAAGGAACAAAGCACCTACACCGTGAATCATATGCGGAAACTAAGCACCACGTATCATATATGTATAAGTATGACTGAATGAATAGCATGATCTCAAGCTGTTGTTTATTGATAATTGTATTGTTTTGCCCTTCAGGGGTCTGTAGCAACCAGTACAGTTCCACACGAGATAGCGCGTACTGACGAGCTCTATGTATATAAGTTCATCCCGTTGCTAGCCCAAGCCATGCTCTGCTAGTGGCTATTTTAACTCCGGTGAGCTACATGCTTCAGCTTCTCATTAGTACTAATCAGGCATTGGTGATCATGTCTGCCCATAGCCCCATACATACACAATTACACATCCATAAGAAACAACTAGCTAGCTAGGAATGCAAGGTATCAGCGAGTTTTCAGCCACCAAATGAAACCCATATAGCAAGTTCAGGTTCCAGGTACGAGTGGTGCGCTTGAAGAATGGCTGCTACTCTCCATGCTCGATGCAACTGCAGCAGGACCATGTACACGCGCGGCTGTTGCCTCGCCACTACTCGCGGCAAAACTGCTACACCTTCATCCTCTGTGGTCACTGCACCAAATTTCTCTCCCGTCATTCCCGGCGGATTGGCATGGCTGGAGTCTGTGGGTCTGGAGCTGGTACGCAGAGCTGCAAAGGATGCATTTTGACCTCGTAGCCTGGCCGGTTGCAGCTTATAGCATAGCCATTAGCATAGCATAATTGTTTTCGGTTTATTATCACTTTAATTATGATTTTTGAAGCTCCATCCTAGTTCATTTCTCTATATATGCTCTACTTTTATTTGTCTACGCCTGCTTTGTTAGTGCATTATACTATGTATACTTGATGTATTCTTATAGTAGTGGTATGTTCGCCATAAGTGAGTTCTAATCCTGGATCCGCCACTCATGCGTAGTAAGTGCAAACTAAAATAGGCTCATTTTTAGTGTCTTTAATTTTCCATCACTTTTAGTACCACCCAGTACTAATGTGGCTGGATGCTTTAGTACCAGGTGGTAACACCACCGGGTACTAAAAGGTCAGACCTTTTAGTACCGAGTGATGTTACCACCCGGTACTGAAGAATTCCATAGGCTTCGGTCCACCTCAAAAATACCGGTATGAACTAGACCCGGTACTAATACTAGGTCTTCTTCATGCCGGTATTTTAAGGTGGATCTTTGACGTGTTTTCTAATAGTGTCCCTTAGCCATTACAAAGATGTGTTCTGCTACAAGAGGGGTTAAGACTTCCGGTGGAGATGACGGTAGCTCGAGTGAGGATGTTTCACACTTCTTATCTTGCTTCAGTTTTGAAACAAAGAAAATGATATATAAAAGAAGAAGCAAAGCGTGTTGACAAATAAATGGAAAAATTAAAAGAGAACAACGGGAAAAAAAATAAATGTGTTAAATCCAAGCAACATGTTCGAAAATGCTGGATTTCCTTTAGGCAACATGAAGTTCCGGCTTATATTAAAAAAAGGCTGAAAACTTAGTGACTGCCAAGTTCATTATAAATTGATACCAGAACAAAGCCTTTGTACTTATACCAGTACAAAGCCTTTGTGTAGCTCTATTGTTGTTACAAAAGGTATTGCATTGCCACTGCATTTCTTGGATCTCATGTTTATATTAGTATCAAGTAATGGCAACATTAGTTGTGGAGTACATCTGCCACAGTTGCTAAATTCTACTATTATGCGTACGGGTGATTCTTAGGTGCACCTCCAATCCTCTCTAGTTCAAATATTTGTGCTACTTCTTCAAAATGAGATTTTATTTTAGAAAAGTAGCACAAATATTCGAATTAAGGAGTGTTGGAGGTGCACCTAATGATCACTAATTTACACCTCTAATTATGCATATTAGTTTCAACATTGTTGCATGTATTCATTCGTGTACGATGAAGGGATGAATCATATTTTTTCTGTTGTAGCTTCACCCCTTATGACTTCTATTGCTACCAACGTTAACGAAGTATACCAGAGATTTTTTTTAGATTATGGAAAAAGTTCCGACCTTTGATCATTCACATGCGAAATGACTGTACAGCCAAATACCAGAGACAAGTATTTCAGTCATCGACCACCAAAGAGTTTTACACATGAATCATCTGCCGAGTCATAACAATCATCCATTCCTCCCCACCTATCAATTGGACTCCGCATTCCAGTAAAGCCCTACAATACACGAGTGCCGTCGACCAAGATACGAGTGGATACTTAGAGTGGACGGTTGAGTATCCAGCGTCTGAACATGGCAAAACATCTCTCCGGCTCGTACTCTGGTGCCGTATGCCCAGCACCCTGCAATTCGATCCAAATCCATTCCAATGCGACAGTCAGTAACATGGTATCTGACGAAACTGAAGCTGAAATCAACAGATCAATCGCGCGTGCTCTACTACCTTGATTGTCGCGAATGTCATGTTGTTTGAATAGCTTATCGTGAACCTGGAAATCAAGAAAGGAAAGAATGAATGAATCATCCACCATGAAGACAAAAAAAAGAATAGAACATTTGGTCAGAACGAATCAGTCCATCAGTGAAGTCAGTTATTAGCTAAAACAAGCAGAGAGACGGATAGATGAGGGATATATGAGGGCGGAGAAAGACCCACCCGGCGGATTGGCCGCCTAGATGCCACGCCCTCCAGTCGTCAACGATGGAGAAGTTAAGCGACCTGACCCACGCCTGCGTTCCCAGGTGCGGCACCAGCAGGTCATGGTCGCCGCTGCAACCATGACAAAAAAAAAGGTCATACGCCATTCCATGTCATCAGACGATGGCACTCCTTAATTAACAGGAGCAGAGAGATCGTATTACCTGTAGACCAGCGCGCGGTAACCTCTGGACGTCAGGTTCCGGTGGTACTTGATGACACTGCCGAGATCCCCTGTGTAGGGCAACTCTTTATCGTGGCATCTCACCCACTCGTCCACAGTTCCCTGATCAGTTCGTGGCATCTCAGTACTCACATCGAAATGAAATCAACCTGTGGAATTGTCACCTTGATCGGAGTATGTAGCATAGGTAGCTCACCTTCTTGATCCCAAGAGCTTCTCGGGTGCGTTTATCGTTCGCCCAAAAGTACGACAGGTAGTAGCCGTAAGTCTGCATAAACAGTTATTAGAATGAATGCACGGAATAGAAATAGATTGTCATTTTGCTGCACTGAGCAGAGGTGCTTCAGAGATGCAGACTCACAATGCAGCCAAATGGGGGTCGAGCTGGGGGGTGCTTCAGCTGCCCTGTTTCCAATTCCTCCCCAAGAATCCTTCTACCATCTGAGCCGTCCGTCTTGCTGTTAGCATATGGTACAGCAGATGCGTAGACGCACTTGTCCAGCAGAACCTGGGCCTTCTCAACTTCATCGACGAGCTGCATTGCATGAGGGCAGTTGAATTGAATCGTCAGTAAGTCATCTGGAACTATCAATAACTGGCAACCGAAATCAATTGAAGCATGTATATGTGCCTCCTCATCTCAGAGGAATTCAGAGGTACGAAACGTCCATTTAGAACAAGTGAAGAACTGTTCTTACATCACTGAAAGTATTCAGAGCCTGAGCACAGAGCGCATTTCCAGCATTTCCAGGGTTAATGTAGTCCTGTCCTTGGCAATGCCTCAGTATTGTCTACATACAGATAAAAGAACATCGATTACAAAAACAGAAATGCATTGCGACATGTATCAGTGGTTTCACACTTAAACTACAATAAAATTGTATGCAGATGGTAGTGGCTGAACTAGATGAGATTAGTTAATTACCTCATAGAGTTGATCTGAAATAATACCAAATCCATGAGCATAAGGCACTCTATAGCTAAAATCAATAATTTCTCCTGTGCTCGGGTTACCCACTAGATAGCCCTATTAAGAGGATCGAGACAAAATGAACCAGCATGTAAGGTTATATCAGTGTGTAGAATATATAAAAGTTGCACGGTATGTTTTGGTGTAGTTGCAATTGTTCAAGCTCAGAAATTTCGTAGAGAGATAGCCTTTTCGTTTTTTTTTTGGAAAAAAAAGTCTGATGGATACCTTGAGATTAGGAAGGGTCCTTCCTGCTTCAATACCTAAAGAGGATCAAGTGCAGCAGGTAGCTGATTACTACTTGTCTTTATTTTAACAAATGGCACAAAACAATGACAATTTCACTGAATAAAGCAAAAATTAGGACATGGATTATTCCACAAAGCTGTCCACATATCCTGTAAATTGCCAATTATTATATATAGCAAAGACTGACAATCAATACCTTCTGAAATAATCTGCGCAAGAAAAGGCGCAATTTTTCCAGCGTAGGAGTCTCCACCAATATAGAAAGGATTCGCGAGGAACTCAGGATGGTCATTAAACCACTGGATGACGGTGGAACATACCAAAAAAACAGCATAGACATTAAGAAGAATACAATTAATTTGTGTTTGTATGAACTGCACCACGATATTTGTGCTAATTTGATTAATGAAAAGCAAGGAGTTTATACAGTACCTTGATAAGGAAATCATATAGTTGCAGTGTGGATGAGATGTCTCCAACATCATAGCCTTTAGGATCTCTGGAGAAGGAAAACCCAGCCCCAACCGGCGAATCAACAAATAGGATATGTGACACCTGCGTGAGCAGAGTGAGTGGTCTAAGAATCAAATGGTGCTACTCCATTGCACTGAAGATGAACAAGCATGTAGCCAGAAAAATGTGGTAACCTGATTGATTCACCAGCTACAATTGTAAACTGGATATGACTAATATTTAACGCGATATATGGATACTTCCTCCGTTTTTATTTACATGTCGTATTAAGTTTATCCTAAGTCAAAGTTAGCTAGTTTTGACCAAGTCTATAGAAGAATATAGCAACAATTATACTATCCAACATATGCACTGGATTCAATGAAACAAATTTGATATTGTAAATGTTATTATTTTTTCTATAAATTTGGTCAAAGTTAGCCAAGTTTGACTTAGGACAAACCTAATATGATACGTAAATAAAAATAGTGGGAGTACAATTTTAAACCAGATAAATACTTGAGAATTTTGGCTCAAAGAATAAAATGCTATGGAGATTCAGATAGATAGTGCAGCCATTAGCTCTTTGATTATGTGCAGCATTAATGTAGCTAAGGTGAATGGCTGACCGTGCTTCCGAGACGAGAATATGCCAAGAAAACTAGAACGAAATCAAGGAAAATTTTCTGAGAAAGGGACACATGCATCATCAAAAGTTGTATGAACCATTTTATCTATGTGGATGTATCGACCCAACCTCAAGATTCTACCATACCGCTCCCTCAATTTTTTTGTGATGTTTTCAGTTTTGAAAGTCTCCAAGGTATAACTTGAAGAGTCCGTTTTTATGCCTAGTATGAACTAAAATTATAAGATTATAAGAGTAGTTTAATAAAAGATAAATCTGTATAGAAATTACTACAATCCACCCAATCTATAGAGAGAATACTAACTAGGCATAAAACTTTATAGCCAGTTTTTCTACTCTCTCAAATTCTAACTTTGGGCAGGACATCCATGGATCGCCAAACCATTTTTTTTTCTTTTTGAAAAACAACCAAGCTTTACAAAAATAATAATCGGACTATATTCAGAGAGTACAAAACAATAGAGAATTCGAGAGGATAAGGTGAGCACATCACCTCATCTTAGTTTGTCACTACATATTTTAAAGACAGGATGAGAACCCCCTTTTCACCTAGATAGAACTGAGAAGCAAATTCAAAACTGAAGAGAGTAGCTGAAAAGAAAGGACGGAGCAGAGCACCTTGGCCCATGAGTTTTGGTTGTATCGCAGGCGCGGCATCGTGCCGTCGTAGGGCTCAACGACGAACCTGATGGGACCTGCGGGAGCAATCATCATCAGTTGCATCGAGGCATGGATTGATGATGCGTGGGTGTCTGGGTGTGGAAACTAATTAAGATGATTGTGTGCTGTGTGGCATGGTGCGGTACCTACCGATCTCGTAGGCGAGGCCGCTGAAGACGGAGCAGCGGTCGCCGCCGGTGAGCCAGAGGAGGAAAGAGGCGGCGGCGGCGCCGGACTCGGACTGGACGAAGTAGTAGAAGAGCTCGGCGCCGTTCTGCCTGTCCACCTCCACGTACCTTGTTGCATAGAGCATTCGGTTTCAGTCTACTTAGAGCTTCAGAGCGGCAGGAGCCCTGTTTCGAGGAACAGAGGCAACGGCGATAGTAGGAGGAGGAGGAGGAGGAGGAGGAGGAGGAGGAAGAAGAAGAAGAAGAAGAACGCACCCTGTTTCGAGGTGGAAGGGGAGGGGCCCGTCGAAGCCAGGGAGGCTGGTCACCACCCGCCCGGAGCCGGAGCCGGAGGCGGAGGACGCGCAGGCGGCGAGCAGGAAGACGACGAGGAAGCAACGGGAGCAGAGGCGGCGATGGCAGAGCGAGCGGGGTCCGGCTGGCCGGAGGAGGCGCGGCCGCGGCCCCGGCCCTGCCGCCGTCGTCGTCATCGATCAGGTACCAGGCGTGCTCGCAGTCCCAGTTGCCGTGGTGGAGCAACGGTGGGTCATGGAAGCACGGATGTCCTGGGTATTTGTTGCCGCGAGGATGAACGGATGGATGAACGACGTTGACGCGCACGCGACGAGGGACGGCGACGGCAGAGGCCGGGGTCACGACGCCGCCGGTGGGGCCGGCCGGCGAGGGCGGAGGAGTCGAGGAGAGTCACGGCACGGCAGCGCGCCGGGATGGTGCGATCGAGTTCGAGTTTCCCAGCTGCGCTAGCACCATGCTCCTGCCATTCGTCCGAACAAAAAGGCTCCATTGACAAGGACGGGATAGGAGGTTAGAGAGGTAGGTGGCCGTGGGCCGGTGGGCACGCAGACGGCGCGGCGCAGCGGCCCACGAATTCATGTGCCATTATGGGCTTGCGGTCCTGTTCTGTTGTTGTTCCTTTTTTGCTCGCGCACACAACCAAGAAGCAGCAGCACAGCCTGCACAAGTCTGCAGAGCGAGTCAACAACCACGGCTGCATGCTATTTCATTCTACTTTTCTTTTTCTCCAGATTTTGTTAGTTGCTACTTCCCTTACACTCAATGCATTTTCTTGTTGCTTCAACTCAAAATTTAACAATAATTGATTAAACAACAATTAGAGCCGATTTGGATATTCGGTAAGTATAGCATATTCAACGTTTTGTGTAAAAGTTTTCAAGCCAACCCATGTATTCAACATTTCAAAAACCTTGCTTCAACAATTCTCAAAACATAATTTAACATTTTGAAAAAGCTAGTTCAATATTCAGTCCTTGGATTGTTGAAAAAATACTTTAGAAATGTTGTGATAGAATATCAAAATTGTTGAAATACCACTTTACATTTGTTGAATTTTTGTAAAACAGTAAATATATTCATAGTGGATCTCATCTTCTTGCATTAATCCCAAACAGCAATAATCTTTAAACGGATTTAGAAATAGATCGATGGTATAAGAGAAAATTACGTTTGAAGTTTGAAACTCAAACTAGATTCCCATCCAACTTCCCCACTCATGAACTGCCACCTGTCCTCCACGGTCACCCCCTCCCCAGCTGCCTCGTGAAAATGGCAAAATCCTATTCTGTCGTGACTACGCCAATCAAAACACGCCACGTGTGCTGTGTGATGTATAAGATAAAAATTTCCGCCCCCATGTCAACGAAAGCCCACGAGCCGCAACTAACGGAAACAAATGCGAGCCTGCTTTTTTGCTTCTGCGAAGCCCACGATGCATGACAGCAGAGATGGACCCTGCGAAACCGTGAACTGCACAGAGGTTAATAAATAGTACAATGAGCCCATGAACATGTGGGCACGGCAGGAATTTTCTCGCTCTCGTTGTATTCTTATCAAAGCTGGTGGTATTTATACATTTCTTTTTTGGGAAAAAGGTAGATTTTGAGCCAGTACATTCAACTTTTCGAAATATTTTGTTCAACATTTATTCAAACCTAGTTCAGCATTTCGAATAAATTAGTTCGACATTTCATATGGTAACGTTGAAGTAGTATAAGTAAAATGTTGAGCTACCATATTTAAAATGTTGAAAAGCAATTGGAAAAATATAGTCAGATTGGATTCAATTTTGTTAAATAGTTCTAAAGAACACTATAGTTCAATTCGAATTGAATTGGATGCAATATTTAGGAGAAAATAAAGCTTGAAATTTGGGAATCAAACGTCCCACCGTCCCTGCCCATCTCCCAAGTCCCGGGTACTAGCATGCACGCACGGTCGTAGGCACCTACCCTGCCCATCTCCCAATTAGACCTGATCATCTGTCGGGTTGGGTCGAGTTCCGGTCGGATCAGGTTCGATCCGTTGGTTTTTTCCTTCGGCCCGTGCTAGACCCGACCCGACCATCGAGCCAGATTTTTCGGCCCGAGCTCAGCCCGACACAAGGTCGGGTCGGGTTTGGGTCGGGTAAAACCCGATTTTTTATGTGTAATTTCCGGGTTGGGTTGGGTTTTTTCAGGTTTCAGGTAAAAAATTTTGGCCCGTACCAGGCCCGACTTTTATGGCGGGTCGAAAATTTTGGCTCGAGCCCGGCCCATACATTCGTCGGGTCGGGTCGGATCGGGCAGCCCATGATCAGGTCTACTCCCAATGCAATGCTCTTATGTGCTCCATCCTATTAACTGTGTGCGAATCTTAAAGTAGAAGATGTGTGCAATTTTCTTCTGGAAGGTAGATAGGAATACCGCGCCAAGCATATGCAACCATTTTTCATTACTCTAGCAGTCTGGCTAGCATGGCTTACAAGGAAAAGTTAGGAAACTAAACACATTGATCCTGCATTGCATTGCATAGGTCTATCTAGGCTCTAAGTAAGACAGGAAAAACAAATCACAAACTGTATATGTTTCAACAAACAAGTTTGCTAAATAACCAGATGGACGGGCGCCGCAGAGACCGATTGGACGCCCTGCGCGCCGCTGGGAGCCGCAACGGTGGATTTACAGGGCGCCGCGATGAGAGGAGAGGGGGGTGGACGGGTGACGGCCGACAGGGGAGTACAGGGCGCCGCGACGGGGAAGAGGAGGTGGGGGGTGGACGGGCGCCGGCGGGTGTAATCCGTCCGATGTGGGAGGGATGGGGGCTGTAGGGGGAAGAGGATCGGTTTGGCGGAGTAATTTCGGTCGAGCGTTGAATGGCGCGATTCCCGAGCGGTTTGAGCGGTTTCCGTGTTTCTCCAGAAAACACTCCCGCTCACACATACGTGGACCGTATGCATGGGGTCTTCTTTTTATTCTTTTGGATTGCATGCTTGCGTTGATTGCGGCACTGAGGGGTAGTAGTTAGAGGGTGCGGTCATTCATAAATTCCGGAGCTGTGGACGGGCGCCGTAGGTGCGTTGGATATTATTTAGCTCACTGCGTACCAAATATATATGTATGTATATATATATTGCGTGTGCGTGGAGGAATTGTTCAAACTAGCTGGGAATGGAAGGTATCGGTAAGTTTCCGCCTACACAAAGTCATCGGTATCAGGACTGGAGCTACAACATCCGCTGGAGGCCTCTACAAATTACTGAAGCGCACGACAGTGTTGATTCGATCATGCAGAGAACGGCAGTGCAGCTCCAAAATGCATGGTCGGATATGGCTCTGACTTGGCCTTCCGCCACACGGCGCTTTCATGTTCAGGTTGACTCCTCCGAGCTTGTGCAGCTCCACCTCAGCATGTAGGAGCTCCTCCTCAGTGGCATTTTCACTTGGGTTGCCTCTGCTAGCTAAGCTTGAGAGGAGCCGAGGGCTTGAGAGGAGCCGAGGGCTGCCCTCGGACGCCTCGAGTTCTCGGTGAGTATGTGCGACTAATGGAACTGGGCCATTGGCACAAAATGCATGTCAGGCTGATGCCTGATGGAGCCTCTGCTTGCCCTTGCCATATGAGATGAAATAATGCTCGTGGAATTTCTTTCTCATGCGCCAGCCTCTGTAACAACTTGCTGTATGTGGCCGTGGCAAAGTCATGATACCACCAGCAGCTCCCACAGGGTCGTGCCAGTGGAATGGAGCAAGGCCCAAGGAACCTGACGTCGAAGGTCTCAAAAAATGATTAGAATAATAGGCTACATAATGGAAACACAAAACTATATATAGGCCAAATTAGCAAGTATTGGATCAGATGAACGCAGGACTTGAATCATGGAACAGCAACTACTTTGAATCAACGTGGCACTGTTGCTGCGAGGACATCATTAATTATCTCATCAAGCTCCTATATATTAGCTCGCTATTATAGCTTAAGCACTGCACTACTCGCCCCTCCAGCTGAAATTGCTATACCTTCTCCAGCATTCCATGGCAAGCATGTCCGCCCATACGTTGATATACATAATAGTACCATCTAACTAGGAATTTGAGGTCTCGGAAAGTTTCCAGCCACAATATCAACAGATTTGACAAGGCATACGACCGAGCTCCTACTGGTGCTCTTAAGGAACAGTCTTGATGAAGCTATGTGGCAACCATGTAGGCATGGACTCGTCACCTTGCCATCACTCCCCGCTGATTCGCTTCCGTCATCTCTTAGACACTACATCACAAGTGTGGTGTGCTACAAGACGGCCAAGACATATCGGGTGGAGATGATGCTGACCCTTGCTATTGGCAGTTAACTCGTTTACGGTGCTCTATAGTACCACTTAGTGGTATAAAGTATAGAGAAGATCTAACCACCATCTATTAGTAAGGGTAATTTAACAAGATTTATTTTGGTATTTCCTGGCTGATTCTAATTTTTTCCGCCAATGTCACTAATGTTATTTCCCATAATTAATACCTTTATACTACACATACTACTTATATATGCTATCCATAACACTAGTGAACTTTTCAGTAGTATATAATTAATCTAAACCATCAGATGTTTATCTACTAGCTAGTCATTATCAAACACTAGCTACATTAGTATAAGACACCGTAAAATAGTTCTCGTTGGAAGTAGCCCCAGATGTAGCATGGGACACACTCGTGGACCTTGGAGTCCATGCAACAGTAAGAAATCATGATCCTGGCAGGCTCATTCTCCTCCACCTCCAACCGACTACGAGCTGATGTTGATGGAGAATGCAGCACGGGGCCTAAAGTCATCGAAACAAATTAAATGGCACCTGTCTGTACGAGCTAATACAAAAAGAACTTTAGTCTATTGGAGGATAAAATTTCACCACCGAGCCATTGACTCAAACAAACGCGCATGGTTCGTAGATTGGCACTTCCAAAATTGGAATTTTATCAAGATAATGGCCATAAGTGCAAAACAAACAAGGTAAGTTCAAAGTGCTGAACTTCAGTGATTAGCAAGTGAGTCATATTTTCGGCCTTGTGGATCGAGTAGTATTATTAGCACATCAATGAACTCAATATACTTCCCACCAGATGGAGTGATTTCGGTATGATATGGCAGACCAACAAGCTGATGAAGAACATTTGTTAATTTAGCTCCTCCCCAAGTTGCTGAAATCAAGCATATATATATGTTGAGTAACAGGAACAATAAGAGAAGCTAAAGCAACTTCACGGATACATTTACCAATGGAAGTTTGATTCACTGCCGGTGCAACTGATAATCTGAGACTCGACAATGAAGCACAGTAACCATTCCCAATGCAAATCCCAACAGCGCGAACATACCTGCCAACGCCCCTGACCTTCCTACTCTTGCTCATCTCCGTCCTCCTGTTCTCCTGCACACTGATCAACTTACATCACGTCATACCAATTCAGCTCCATGAATCCACACTATGCACCATTGAAACATCAAGAAAATTACCTGTAGATGGCAGTAGCGCGCATTGATATTCTGCAGAAACCTGGGTATATATAATAATTATCTGGTTCTCTCATCTCCCAGATCGAGACAAACCATATATCGAGCACATGGCTGGTGGCAGCATAAGATAGAAAGTAAGCACGAAATTATCGACCAATAAACAAAACACAATTAGATGGAATCACACTAGTGAAGGAATAGGAACAAATTTGGGCGGTGCCTAGCCCAATTTATGAAAACTTGCTTGATGCCTACGAGAAGAATTTATATGTAGGCTCGTGAGTCGTGACTGTCGAATGGGTGTAAACGGATAAACAACAGTTTATATACGGAGGGATCGGCGATCATAATTCACACACATCCTTCCACCGTACCTCTGTGAGGGGGGACGGCGATTGCGGTAGTCCTCAATGGCAGTTTTAATATATTTCGTAGTCTTGAAAATAGTGTATATCCAGTTTCATTCCAGTAACTTGGCTGCCAGCATGTCACTAGTTTTACTGATGTGTTGTCTCATTTAATGGGAATGAAACTCTCGTTGAAGTGGCCAATTTAATTAGCCTATTAATTGGTAATTGTAAATTTTTTTTCCATTCAGGACTCCTCTGTGTAGCGACGACCGGTTCCAACAAGGCAACAATCAAGCAATATTCATTCGTGCGTGTACGGCTACTATTTAATTTCCTTGTGCAACTCATGTTAACTAGCTTCTATATATAAGGCTTCGCTGGCCCTGAATAAGAAAAAAGCTTCTATCCTATTTGCTAGCTACTCCCTCTGTCCTGAAATGTAAGGCATTAGAGGGTTCAAAAATTGTACCCAAATGTAAGGCATTTTAGAACTTTTGGATAAGTATTAAAGGAAATCGTTTAATTTTTCTTAGCTCTTAGCTACATACTTACCTTTTCTATCGCTTTCTCCCTGCTTAATTTTAGGAACAACTTTAATTATACCAGGTAAACAAAGAGCTTTCATACGGAACATGCGTATTTTGTTCTCTCCCTTAATATATCTTAGAATTGCTAGAATGCCTTACATTATAGGACGGAGGGAGTAGCTGCTTAGCCCAAGCACATCATTACTAGTGGCTATTTTAACTCCATGCGCTAAGTGCTACAGGTTCTCCATGAGCATGAGCACTTTGTAGTAAGCATGCATGCATGTGCATATCCATAACAAATAATGCTAGGAATGCAAGGTATCAGCGAGTTTCCAGCCACCGAATGGAATTAGCACACCAGGCTTGATGCAGTTGCGCCAGGATCACGTATACACGTGATCATTGCCTCGCCACTACTCACTGCAAAATAGCTACACACCGTCATCCTATATGGCTACTGCACCAAATTTCTCTCGCGCATAGTCACAAAAATTCCCAGGTCGATGGAGTTGAGGAGGAAATGTAGTACGCTCCTTATAAGATGTTTAAGGGACAAAAATGATCCTGTATTCCCAGGACGAGGTTGACATTTTGCGATCGAGAAACACTGCATTCGACCCCGTCTCCCATTCCCATGGGGTCAAGTGTTGCTGGAGATGGTAGGAGCGCTTGTCAGTTGCAATAGCCATAGAGTTGCCACGAAGTTCTTGGTGTCGACATGAGGAGCAACACCTTTTCTTCCACCATTCGTCTTCGTTTCATTCCCAATGGTGGGATTGTGCTCGTCATCTCCGCAATAACTGACACTCTTTCTTGTGATGGCTTCAGCAACATTTCGGGCATTTGTCCCTTCCCTCTTCCCCTTTTATTTTATTTGAAATTTTAGCAACACCTTCTATAAATAATTTTTTCAATTTAAAAACATCTTAATTATAAGTTGGGCAAATAAATAAATAAATGATGGAATGTGTAGAAGATTTTAAAAAATAACATATGACATCTAGACAAATAAAAATATTAAATTAGTCATTCACAGAAAAAATATCTCTCCATCCATGGTAGTATCTAGCAAGTGGCCCTTCATGAATGAGCAATTATAGCTACAAGACTTGAAATTGAGCTAAAATACTAGGAGTATCTTAAGCTTCTACTCAACTAAAGTAAATTTAGCCAAATGTTTGGGCAAAATTGAGGTCGAAATGACCTAACCACACCATGACCTAGATATTCTAACCATACATGATTGAGCTTTGTTCTATGAAGCAAACTTAAAAATGCACAAAGTATTAGCATATGCTACCTTCTATAGCCTTCAACTTCAAGAAAATGAAGTGAAAAACCTTCTACTTCTCCTTTTCTTTTTTTTTTTTTGGAATTCAGCATCACCTCCTCTTTTTTTGTCCGCCACATATGGAGTGCGATTTTCATCGCACCTCATACAAAAGAAGATTCAATTCAAAAGATTAATTGGGGTTTCCGGAGGCGGACCGGGGAATGAACCACCCTGCTTTCTATAGGTGGATGGGATTGCGAGCTGCCCTTGGTAATGCATATTTCAGGTGTAGTCTATGTTATTGTCCGCTTCTAAAAATAATGGTGATTTTCATGAGCTGTTGACTACGTGGTTCGCCCCTAAAAATTCATTTCCAGGAGTGGGTCGGATACTACAATGCCCATCATCAATATTTGGTGCGGATGAACTTCTCAATCGCCTCTAAAAGACAGGGTGCTCCTACAAATCAGTTATGTAGTAATACTTGTCAACAATGGCGGATTTAGGGGGGTGCGGGGGGGGGGGGGGGGGGGGGGGGGCTCCCCCTTAGTACCGTCCGATCCATGGATTCCCCCCCCCCCCCCCCCCCCCCCCCCTCCAAATTTTAGGGAGCAAGGTTGAAGACTGGGGGGCTCCAAGGTGGAAGACGACTCCATCTCCGTCCGTTGGGCCGGCCAGAGCAGCGAGCTTATAAAATTTTGGATTTTGGCCCAAGTTGTTGATGCCCAATAGTCCAAAACTAATGGCCCACCCGCATCCCCTCCATTCGCAGTTAGTCCTGCCCCCAAATTCCCCAATTGGCCGGCCAAATTCCTAGCTTGTGGGCTCGTCGCGCCGTCACGAGCTCACGGGCGCGCGGAGCCGTGGAGGACGAGCCGGCGGTCGGCGGCAGCCGGCGCGCGGTGCCAGGACGCAGAGCTGCGGACCGCGGACGCAAGCGCGCGGCGGCACGGGTATGCGGCCGAGGGGCAGGGCCGCGGCTGTCCGGCGGCCGGCGGCGCCCTGCAGCGGCGCGGGCATGCCGCGTGCTGCCTGAGTACCGCGTGCAGCACAGTGATGGCTGGCAAGGACGCAAGGTAACTAAAGCCTGACATTTCAGCACCTGCTCCCTCCGTCCCAAATTATCAGTCGTTTTGGCTGCTTTTCTAGATATATCGATTTTGCTATGTACCTAGACATGATATATATCTAGATATATAGTAAAAACTATGCATCTAGAAAAGCCAAAACGACTAATAATTTGGGACGAAGCGAGTATTTTGCAACATATATATGTCAATGATTCAATCATTCAATTATTAAGCCATTCATATTTATCAATAATGCCTAGAATTGCAAGATGTCGAAGAGAACACTTCTCACCTATTTTTCAAGCAGTAGCAGTAGTACTCCTCTAGAGACTAATGATAACACAAGACAACCAAAAACGTCCAGGGTAGAGTTTCGTTGCTCAGATATCATCAGTGATCCTGGACTGCGCAAACCAATTGAGAAATGTACATAAGTTGCATTGAAAGAAGCTTCGGTAGGCATGATTTCTAGCCACAAGTTAAGCATCTCTAAGCTTCATGGGCAGGGTTATGATGGTGCTTCCAATATAAGAGGTGAATTTAATGGCGTGCAAAAATTGATTTGTGATGAAAATCCCTATGCCTTCTATGTGCATTGTTTTGCCCATCAATTGCAATTAGTGGTTGTCGCTGTTTCAACTTCTACTCCAGCTATTGCAGATTTTTTTTAACTATGTTCCTTTGATAGTCAATACAGTGGGTGCATCATGTATGAGAAAGGATGTATTGCTCGCAAAGCATCATGATAAGTTGTTAGAAAAGGTAGAGAATTGTGAGATTGCCACCGGAAGAGGTTTGAACCAAGAAAGTAGTCTTGCTAGACCTGGAGATATTAGATGGGGCTCACATCTTAAGATATTGCTTCGTATTGTGGTGATGTGGGATGCTATTTTGGAGGTGCTTGAGATTGTGAAGAAAGATTCCATCAAACCAACATGTAATGGTGGTGCTTTTGGTTTAATTGGTAAAATAAAAAGCTTTGATTTGTGTTCATTCTGCATTTGATGATAGAGTTATTGAGCATTACGGATAATTTGTCACGTGCTTTGCAAAGAAAGGATCAAGATATTGTTGAAGCAATGCATTTGATCATGGGTGTGAAAGAACGCTTGTAGGGTATAAGAGACAATGGATGTGAGCCATTATTCAAAAGAGTGAAGTCCCTCTGACATTCTGACAATGCATTTCTACCATGTGCAACTCTGGCCAGCCCGCCCTATACTCTCTGTTATAGATAGCTCTCCCTCACACACCCATTTAAGTCTTTCTCATACAACCAGCAGCTAGCTCGAACGGCTACTGCTGGCCTAGGTTGCGTGTAATAAGCCGTCGAGGAATTGTTGAAACTAGCTGGGAATGGGAAGTATCAGCAAGTTTCCGGCTACATCAAAGTTTCAACCTCCGCTGGAGGCATGGAGGAATTGCCATCGGTTACTGCAGCGTCAGTTCAATCGTGCAGAGAACGGCAGTGCAGCTCCAAAATGAAGCTTCCCGCAGCCCAACCGCGTTGGCACTCGGCCATTGGCACGATGGCAGGCTGATGCAGCCTGCACCGGCCACCCTTCTTGCCATGTGAAATGCTCGTGGAATTGCTTTCGCATGCACCAGCCAGCTCTGTGGCGAAGGCTTGGTTGGGGCGTGCACGTATGTCGTAGTGGCAAAGTCATGATAGATGATCCCAGCTCAGTCTCACTATAGCTCCCAATGTGTCGTGCCGGTGAATAGGCAAGGCAAAGGAACATGACGTCAAAGGTCTCAGAAAACTGATTAAACCAGGCTGCATCAGGGAGACACAAAACCGTAGGTGAAACTAGCACTATCGAAATATTGGAACAGATGAGCGTGGTTCAGAAATCGAACTTCGACGACATTACTTATTGGTTATCAAAGAATGGAGCGTGTAGATGGTGAATCATGCAAAGGAAATTTGGAACACATATAGCACTGCAAGAATGCCATCTTAACTATATTCTAAGATTTCCTATCTTTCTCCTACAAAAGTGCTAGACATGGATAAAAAAATTTAAACTCTGTAACAAACAGAACTGAATTGCGACTTATACATATACTGATTATTTGGATCCAAACGAACCAAGTTTCACGTAGTGGTGAGAACCGAGATGTCTATGGTACAGTTCAACTACCCAATTTATATGGCGCAATAATTATCAACCAATTTCAAGATAAGGTTGAAGTAAAGACTTAGGGAAAGTCTGAAGCTTAGTAGTTCTAGCTTTCTTTCTTAGTCTCTTTCTTTCTTGTTGTTGTATTAATTCCTCAGTTTCGAGGCTAAGAACTCTGGTAACGATTAGCTGTAGACATTCACTTCTAAATGTTCAAGGTTAGAATTTTCTTTTATCTAGAAAAAAAAGTAAGCCTTCATCACTCACCTCTACCGCATTCTTGTCCTTTTAGTTTTTTTTAAGAGTCTAGTCCTTTTAGTTCCGCGATCAGTTGTGGCCGGAGTAGGCCAAATTAAGTTCTAGACACGGCTAGACATTGGTTGTCTCCATTTCCACAATCTCTACGGCAACCAGTGTCAGATCTAGCTCTTTATATATGGAGGAACTACTTGAATCATGAAACTGCTGCTGCTGCTGATGCTGCGAGGACACATCACTATCTCATCAAGCTCAGCTCCTATTAGCTAGCTATAATATAGCTTAAGCACTGCACTACACGCTCCTCCAGCTGAAATTGTTATACCTTCTGCAGCATACCATTTTTCGCGAACGTGCCTCAGCATGTATTTCATTAAGAGGAAACCAATACGACCGTTACAAACCTTAATAGGCAGAGACTATTAAGGCGATTACAGAGCACCACCAAGTAAGTGGCAGGCGATCCAAACACCGAACAAGAACAGCAAGAACAACAGGGAGGAATTACACACAAACCCACAAACCTAGACATGGCCACACCTCTATGCCTGCTAAAACATACAACATAGTCAAGATGCAAGAAGTCTATAACTCAACAAAGGTGGCAAAGCATCCACCCGACTAGTACAACCAAGGCGGCCAAGCATCCGCCTGAAGCGATGACCAACCAATGCGACGACGGCGGCAAAGCATCCATCACAGCAAGCAAGGAATCGGCGGCAAAGCATATGCAAACCGGACCATGGTGGACGAAACAAAGTGAAGGCAGGCGTAGGAGTGAAGAGCAGACGACCACCGCCAGGCCAAGCGAGAGAGGCCACAAGCAACGACATCGACAACCAGCAGAGCTTCCAAAACGACGCCACAAGGGAGGGTGCGATGCCATAGGCGCCGTCGTCGTCCGACCAACATGGTCAAGGCTTTCACCCGGAAAGCATACTGGAAAGGAGGGAATTCAATGACGCTTTCAAGAAGGTAAATGGCGCCCGAGGGCGTCGCCGTCATTGGCCCGCAAGCGGGTCCAAGGCTTTCGCTGTCGCCCTGTTCCCTCCCATTAGCTGAAGAAACCACCGCGGGACCAAAAATCACCGGCACGGCGCGGTCCAGGACAGCTCGCCGGCCGGCACCCCGCCGCAGAGGGCCAGCGGCAGGGGGCAGCCAGCGGATTCGCTACCATGTAGGCATGGACTCAGTTACCTAGACATCACTTTCCACTGATTCGCTACCATCATCTCTTAGACACTACATCAGACATTGATGTGACCAGGTCAAGATATCTGGTGGAGATGATGGACGCTGGCCTTTGCCATTATTTGCAGCAGCCTCAGATCTGGCATGGGACACACTCGTGGAGCTTGGAGGCCATGCAACGGTAGGAAATCATGATCCTGGCAGGCTCTTTCTCCTCCACCTCCAACTGACTATGAGCGGACCTCCTGGTCACCTGTTGGCTCTTCTGGCCTACTCTTCCTACATGTCAGCTAGCTAGCTCCACCATGAGACCCCTCAACTAATCAATTACATACACCAAAGTGTGTGGAATGGGAAGTATATGTCAGCAAGACAACTATTTGAGTGGAAACTCAATTAACCAACTCATACGTAGCAACAGATTGGAGAAAGTTAATATCCTAGTTGGTGGTGAATTTTTTGACACTTTGTAAGCCAAATCGACAGGGAAAGTATATATTATCCTCTCGGTTATCATAAAACATATTGGGGAAAATCAAGAAACACATGGAAAAAATGAATTTCCCTATTCGTTGTGGTAAGCGCATTATCCAGTAGTGGATGTTCATGAACTATGAACTAAGTAGACCTTCAAGAGAATGGTGTCTGTCTGTCTGCTGGTAAGAAATACATTTAATTGCTATCCCAATAAGATTTAAGAACAGGTGTTGTGAGGAAGCAAAGATTCCAAAACTGCAGCCAGTCAATGCGTTGGTGATATTTTTTTTAATGTGTTGGTGAAATATAAATAAGTCTGTGTTGGCGCTAAAAGTCGGCCGGGAATCGGCCGATGAACCTCAGCGTTGGACACACGACCTGGGAGAATCTGCTTAACTCCTGTTCGGGTGATTGCCCTGGTGCGGTTCGCGCGGCGTGCCAGTCAATCTGACCTGTTGATCGACAAGGAAAGAAACGTATTAAATCCCGGGGTTTCGATCGGCTAAAGTTCCGATCTGTCCCGAAAAGCGTATCAGCGAATCGGCCGATTTGCTATAAAGATGACCGGCTATAGATTGGCCGATAATCACGTAGCGATTGCAGAGAAACTATTGGAGTAACTTAAACAATCGCTACAGATGCAACACTCGAAATAGATCTAATCAGCTATATGATGATAAACAAGGAAAAATAATGATAAAGCTGACAGTTCGATCTCAAGCTGGATAACTGGTGATAAAACTAGGACAATAGGTAAAACCTATAATTCTAGTAAATATCGATAACTGGTGAATAAATCTAAACGAAACAACGGCGATGTGCCCGAAGTTAAAGCTTAGATGTTATTCGATAAACGGAACCTACCAATTGGCCGGAGATCGTGTCGATGCAGCCCTGCCAATCCGTACGAACTCGTGAAAGAAAAAGATGTATTGGCGAAGTCGCCGACTTGAAAGTAAAGTACGATGAAAAAGTAGATTGTTTGTATTGATTGATGTATATCTTCTACAAAACCCTAACTGCTTCTATTTATACCCTAGGACTAAGACTCCTGATCTATTACGATGCGTTACAAACTTGATTTAAATATAAACTACTATATCTATAAGACTTTCCTAAAGGAAACGGGGTCTCGCAGAATCTTCTGCTGCCATCTCCTAGTCCAATCCGGACTCCTTCCATTGCTCCTCGACCGAGTTGGCGTCGTTCTTTGACCAACGTCAGGTCATCTTTGACTGGGATCCTCTGTTGGGATTCCATTGGCTTCATCCCCTATCTGTTGGCGCAAGCCCACATTGGCCCAAACGCTCTAGCCTTTCAATCGGCCGACCCCCACCAACTCCATTCGCCAATCGCACGAAACACTGCAGCGCCAATCGGCCGATTCCTAACTGTAGCGTCAATCGGCCGATTCCCAGCTGTAGCCTTTAAATCTGCTGCATCGGCCAATCTCTTCCTTTCCTGACGCCGATTCAACACATGTCAAAATCTGGCGTCAACACATGCCCCCCAGTTTCGGAGTAAAACATGACTTTTACTTCGAAATTCTTTTTTAATCTCTCCTCCAAAACAAACGCGGAAAAAATCTCCTTCCGTTTCACGGTCTTCTACATGATGGTTGCAATCTTTTTGAACTGAGCGCCTAAGACAACTGTTCCCCTGGAATTCGTGTAGACGGTGCGGCAAAAATCCTGCCTTTACCCCTTCTCTCTCGGACTGTCTTTAAATACTGGCGTTCTCCGCCGCTTCTTCTCCACGAGCTTAGTAATTTCCTCCCCAGCGAATCACTTTCTATCTTCTCCCATCGCCCTCTTGGTTTCCAACCGCATTCTCCGGCGATCCTTCTTTCGTCTACATTCCGCTTCATTCCTTCAATGGCGGCACCATCAGCAACTCCATCAGCCACGGAGGCTCCGCCAGCAACTCCATCGGCGACGGCGGTTCCATCAGCAATTCCATTGGCGACGATGAGCTTCATCCCGGAGGTAAACATCCGAAACTTTCCCCTTTTACTTTTTACCGCCCATGCACCTTTTAGATCTATTCTCAGTTCCTCCCTTTTTACCTTTTTTAGGCAGTCAGACACCAAATCACAATTCCCCTTTCCGAAGCTCCTGGTCTCGTCATTTTAGGCCCTATGGGGAATCCAGACCCGACTGATCTGATTAACTTAGAAACCCATAGAATCCCTTTCAAGCAATCATCTATGAATTTGGTTTCAGTGGTCAGGCACCTTTAGATCTTGGCTGAATGAAACCCCCGGCTGGAAAGAGTGGTACCAAAGAATGGCCAATTCTAAGAGAGTTTAATGGGATGAATTAAAAATCGGCCAGTGCATCAATCTCTCTTTGTCCCAGATGGAGAAGAATGAACCCCTGGTAATAGCAGCCTCCTATTTCTGGTCTGACGCGCTCAACGTGTTTCTCTTTGGGCACGGACCCATGACCCCAACTCTGGCCGATGTCCTGATGCTGACCGGCCTCGACATTTCCTCCCCTGATACACCCTTTGATTATCTGATCAAGCCGACCCATCGGCTAGAGACGAAAGGAATCGGCGGGTGGAAAGGGTATATCAACAGAAACATGAGGACCGGGACGATTTTGGAGAGAGAACATTCAGCGTTCTTGATGATGTGGCTTGAGAAGCACCTCTTCTGCGGCAGAGCGGTTGGCCCTTCTTCCAATACAGAAGCTCTGACCAAAGCCCTGTCAAGAGGATCTGTCATCCCTCTCGGGAAGCATGTGCTAGGATCGGCCTACCACATGATGCACCAGATCAGCGTCAAACTGTCAAAGGGAGAGCCGATTGGTAACCCTGGTGGCCCCTGATGGTTTACCACCCTCTGGCTCAACTTGTACATGAGCAAAATCTCCTTGCAGCAGATAGAGACCAAGACATTCCGCAACATCGATTCAGAGGAGAACCGCACAGTACGACGACGGTGCACCTCTTTCGGCGAAGCGGCATCAGCTTTTCCTGGTTGTCAGTTCACCGCCACCCAAACAGCCGAGTATTTCAAATGTTTTTACAACGGCTTTAGTGGAGAAACCACCAGTTGGTACCCGTACCAGAGAACAGAGCCACTTTTTGAGCTTCCCTTCTGCTATGACTCGACGTCCAACTCCTTTGATAATGATCTCATGGACGCCTTGATCAAACCAGGAATCATACCGGCGAACTTCTTCTCTGGGAAAGACTCCCCAACTTATGAGTTTTACAACCCATCAGTTGCAGCACGACAGTTCGTCCTTGGTCAGCTGCCGATTCAAGTTTATTTTGCCGGCCGCGCAAAATTCCGAGATGAGCTCACTAAGGGCCTCGACTACAGTCGGCTGTGCAACTTAGTGCCAGACTACAGTACCATTGATCTAAGCAATTGGATAGTGGCGCCTTTTGCTGTCCAACAATTCAAGTTATGGTGGGCAGAATGGAAGCGGCATCTCTTTTGTGCATCTCCTTCAACATATTGCAATGATCTGGATCCTGACAACATCGACTCAAATGCAGCGGTACTGCCCTTTTCCCGGCCGATTTTGATGTTATTCCTTTTTATGCTACAAATTTGCCGCTAACTCTCATTTCCCTTTTCAGTCCGAAAGTCGACTTCCCCCGACGCGGAGCCGAAGTGGTAGGCTCATAGAGAATAGCCGCCCATACACACCATTCCCACTCATCGACTACCATGCCCCCCGAGGTGATATGAGAACGATGCGATTCCCGCTCCGGCCCCACACGAGGAACCATCGAAGTATAGAACCCATGGAACTAGTTCAACGACAGTGATTTCCGGTCCACAATGCTGAGCCACGAAATCGGCCATGACTTGACCCTTGACAGCTTTGGCCGATTTGTACCTTAGGTCAAACTCTGACAGAGCCAGGATCCACTTTCCAATCCGTCCTTTCAAAATCAGCAATGATAGCATGTACTTCACCACGTCATCCTTGCATACGACTACGCACTCTACCGATAACAAGTAGTGCCTGAGCTTGGTACACGAGAAATATAGACATAGGCACAGCCTTCCACCGGGGAGTATCTCGTTTCGGCGTCCAGGAGTTTTCTGCTGACATAATATATTACCCGTTCTTTTCCTTCGAACTCCTGTGCTAGCGCCGATCCGATAGCCCGCTCGTCGGCCGATAAGTATAGTTTGAATGGCTTGTCAGCCTGTGGCGGGACTAATACATGTGGTGAAATTAGATATTGCTTGATGTCTTCTAACGCCTTGCATTGTTCTTCTCCCCACACGAATTCCTGATCGGGTTTCAATTTCAACAAAGGAGTGAAAGCTTGAATACGCTCGGATAAGTTGGATATGAATCTTCTGATAAAGTTGACCTTGCCGATCAGGGACTGCAGCTCAGTTTTATTCTGCGGGGCCACAACCTTGTTGATGGCAGCTATGGTCTTCCGGTTGACTTCTATCCCGCGCTCATGGACCATGAATCCTTAGAATTGTCCGGCCGACACACCGAATGCACACTTATTCGGATTCATTTTCAACCCATGCTTCCTTCTGCACTCCAACACCTCTCGTAAATCGGCCAGATGTTCTTGATGACCTTTTGACTTGACCACAACATCGTCGATGTAGATTTCTACCAATACGCCAATAAGCTTCTGAAAGATATAATTCATAACCCGTTGGTATGTAGCGCCGACGTTCTTTAATCCAAAGGTCATTACCACCCACTCGAATAAACCGAGGTGGCCCGGACACCTGAAAGCCGTTTTCGAAATATCCTCTTCGGCCATTAATATTTGATTGTACCCAGCATTACTGTATATGAAACTGATGACTTTATGTCATGCGGCGGCATCTATCAAAACATCGGCTGTCGGCATTGGATACCCGTCCATCGGTGTAGCCTGATTTAGGTTCCTGAAGTCGATGCATACGCGCAACTTTCCATTTTTCTTGTATACTGGTACAATATTAGAAATCCACTCGGCGTAACGGCACTGCCGAATAAATTTCGCTTCAATCAGTCTTGTAATCTCGGCCTTTATATCAGGTAGAATTTTAGGGTTGCATCGTCGTGCAGGCTGCTGATACGGCCGATATCCTGGTTTTATGGGCAACCGGTGTTCGACAATGGACCGGTCTAGACTAGGCATCTCATGGTATTCCCAGGCAAAACAATCTTTAAACTCTTTTAATAAACTTGTCAATTTATACTTGTACTCGGGATCCAAGCTAGCACTAATATACGTCGGCCTTGGCTTGCTACCATCTCCTAAATCCACCATCTCCAATGAATCGGCCGACGTAAATCCATGCCCAAGTTTCCCGTCTTCCTGGAGGAACTAATCCATCTAGTCTGAATCCTCAGAGCCGACTGCTCGGATCGGCTGTAGGCCAAAATTGGACACTTTCACGAAATCGGTGTCCCAAGTTCTACCGGATATACACTTGACGTGTTCGCAGCTCCACTTTTGCGTATCGGCCGCAGCAACACTGTAGGCGGAATCGGCGGTGACTATCTCGGTATTGTCGCCGACCCACTGTACAAGGCATTGGTGCATTGTAGACGGGACGCAGCAATTCGCGTGTATCCAATCGCGACCGAGCAACATGTTGTAGGACCCTTTGCCATTAATAATAAAAAAGGTAGTGGGAAGGGTCTTACGGCCGATAGTGAGGTCGACGCAGAGCGTTCCGTGGGCGGGAGACACGTTGCCTTCGAAGTGTTTGAGCATCATATCCGTCTTGGTCAGATCTTCGTCACTTTTGCCCAACTTCCGGAACATGTCATACGGCATGATGTTGACCGCAGCGCCTCCGTCTACTAATAGCCTGGTGACAGGTCATCCGTTAACGTGTCCTTTGAGGAATAGAGCCTTGAGATGTTGTCGTTTTTCGTCTTCCGGTTTCTCAAAAGTGGCTGTCATTAGCTCCAAAACCAATTGCGCCATCTGCTCCTCCATCCTTGTTGCGTCGTCTCGATCGGCGGGCGCCATGAACTCCATCGGCAAGATGAACACCATGTTGACGTCAGCTGCCGATTCTTGATTGTCGCCCTCCTCATTGTTGTTTCTGCTCTTCCTCTTGTTGTTCCCATTGGCGCAGACGTTGGATCCTTCATTTTTGAGATTTGGACAGTCCATCAGGGCACCATCTGGGGTTCACCGGTTTGGCCGGCGGTTTGGCACGCACCTAGTCTGGTTCCCGTCCTAGGGGGTTCTCATCTGACACCCTAGCGTTGGCCATTTGTTCTAGCCGATTGTGTGCGCTGGCTCTGCCCCCTAGTCGCTTCTGCTGGTTGATCCTGCCCTTCAGCCGATCATACTGTTCGAACCTGTCCCTTGGCCGGTCATAGCAGTCAACTCTGCCCCCCAGCCGATCATGCACTGAAAGGCGCCGATCCTCTTGTTCGCGCCAGTTCCTTCTAATTGGCTCTGATCCTCTGTCTCTAGAGCGCGACCACTTGAGCGGGCGATCGTTGCGATATGGTCCGCTGCACTCGGGGCAATTATCAGCTGATGGTAATCTGATGTTATTTTCCCAGCAGTGGATGAAGAACGGGCATCGCCAATGATCTTCGTGTCGGCCTATCATCTCTTCGCGGTGTCTCGATCTTTCCTGCTACCGCTGATATTTGTTGAGTAAGAATTGGGAGGTGACGGGTCTACGCGATCGCTCTGATCCTTCACCCTCGTCTTCAAGCCGCCTTTTCCCTTTGACATCGTCTATCGTAGCCTGATTTCTGGGGTCTATGGCGCCGCTTGTTTTGGCCGATTCCGACGTCAGCACCTTGATTTGAAGCGAGTTTTTTCCCGTATCAACCATGTTAGCTGGGAAAGGATGCTGATCAATTTTCATCGGCTTTACTAGCTTCACCGGGACTTTGAATTTGAGTCTGCCTTGCTCAATGGCCGACTGTATCTGCTGATGGAAAATTTTGCACTCATTTGTGTCGTGAGACGTGACCTTGTGCCACTTGCAATATTTCATATTTTTGAGCTGTTCGGCCGACGGAATGGTGTGGTAAGGTGAGAGCTTGATCTGCCCCTCTTGGAGAAGTGATTCGAAGATTTTGTCGGCCTTTGACGTGTCAAAACCGAACGCCTCTGGTTCTTTCTTCCCGAAAGGGCATGATATCGGCTTCTTCCCTTTGACCCATTCTGCTAGGCCGATTTCCTCTTCTTCTTCAGATTCAGATCCTTCTAAATATGCCACCTTTTTCTGAAAATTCCTCCGCTGATCAAACGGACGTACTTCTTGACCGGCCAATCGGTGAACGATCTGACTTAAACTTTCAAACTCTTGTGAGGCGTACCTCTCCTTGATGTGTGGCAGGAGACCTTGGAAGGCGATATCGGCCAGCTGAGCGTCGGTCAGGGCTAGGGTATAGCATTTGTTTCTGACCTCTCTGAACCTCTGTACGTAATTAGTTACTGGTTCGTCGCTCCTCTGCCTGAGGCCGGTCAGATCTGAAAGCTTCATCTCGTGGACTCCCGCGTAGAAGTACTTATGGAATTGTTTCTCCAGATCGGCCCAAGTAATGATGGAGTTGGGTGGTAGGGTAGTGAACCACTGGAAGGCCGACCCAGATAGAGACGACGAGAACAGATGCACCCGCAGAGCATCTTGTGTGGCGGCCTCCCCGCACTGGATGATGAATCTATTCACGTGCTCCACAGTTGAGGTGTCATCCAGTCCCGAAAACTTGGTGAAGTCAGGAACTTTGTATCGATGGGGAAACGGCAGTAGATCGTAGGCAGGTGGGTATGGTGTTTTGTACGTATAGGTTTGTACCTTCGGCTTTAACCCGAATTGGTCTTGAATCACCTCTGCTATCCTTGCTGTCCAATCCACTTGTTGTTGATGAACAACTGGTTGGGGGATCGGCACATGTTGGTGGATCGGCGGTGGGACGGCCGGGTGATGGATCAAAGCGTGTGGCGGATTTTGCGGCAGCGTGGCCGACTGAGCGGTTGACAGCTGGTGGCGTAGCGAATCTGCTGTCCCATCGTACAGCATCATCGGCGCCGCGCTTCTGAGTGTTTCCGCAGCATCTGTCCCCCTGCCGATTTCTGACGTGGCTGGTTGATACTGAGGGACCGTCGGCCGGACAGCCGATTGGAACGGTGCCTGGATCGGAGAGCCTCCATGACCGGCTGACTGGTCCAGAACAGCCGCCGTTGCTGGTGCCCCCCAAGGTACTGAGTTTGAGGGCAGTGATTGCACGGAAGAAATCTGGGCAGGATGAGGCGGCGCTTGTGACCGAAAGCATGGCGCACCGTTATATCCTGGAGGCATTGAAGGCAATGAAGTGCTGTATTCTCCGTGTTGTGTCGATATCGGCTGAGGAGCCGAGTGAGACGTGCCTGGTAAGCTTCTGACTGGAGCTACAATAGGTGGGGCGTATGCTGGCCCCTGATATCCCTGAGCTACTCCGCTAGCCAGAGAACTGATGACAGCATTGTATACCGTGTTGGTCATTACTGAGGATTGGTCGATGAAAGCCTGATAAACGGACTGTTGAATCATATCGGACATCTTGCCCGAGTCCTCAGCGATGGTGATCTGGCGGGGAATTGGAAGAGGAGCTTTCTTGACGGTCTCCCCGCTTCTGGTACGACTGAAAGATTGCAGGTATACCTTTTTGTAATCTTCTAAGTGTCTTGCCAGTTCTTCTTTCTGGTCGTCCTTGAGATCTGCCTCCGTAACCTCAATGATGTTGTTCTAAGAGATTTCGGTGGTCTTTGACATGTTGGATATTGAGGTGGTCCCACCGGGCATGCCAAAAGTGTGTTGGCGCTAAAAGTCGGCCGGGAATCGGCCGATGACCCTCAGCGTCGGACACACGACCCGGGAGAATCTGCTTAACTCCTGTTCGGGTGATTGCCCTGGTGCGGTTCGCGCGGCGTGCCAGTCAATCTGACCTGTTGATTGACAAGGAAAGAAACGTATTAAATCCCGGGGTTTCGATCGGCTAAAGTTCCGATCTGTCCCGAAAAGCGTATCAGCGAATCGGCCGATTTGCTATGAAGATGACCGGCTATAGATTAGCCGATAATCACGTCAGGTCATCTTTGACTGGGATCCTCTGTTGGGATTCCATTGGCTTCATCCCCTATCTGTTGGCGCAAGCCCACATTGGCCCAAACGCTCTAGCCTTTCAATCGGCCGACCCCCACCAACTCCATTCGCCAATCGCACGAAACACTGCAGCGCCAATCGGCCGATTCCTAACTGTAGCGTCAATCGGCCGATTCCCAGCTGTAGCCTTTAAATCTGCTGCATCGGCCAATCTCTTCCTTTCCTGACGCCGATTCAACACGTGTCAAAATCTGGCGTCAACACATGCCCCCCAGTTTCGGAGTAAAACATGACTTTTACTTCGAAATTCTTTCTTAATCTCTCCTCCAAAACAGGTGTTGTGAGGAAGCAAAGATTCCAAAACTGCAGCCAGTCAATGCGTTGGTGATATTTTTTTTAATGTGTTGGTGAAATATAAATAAGTCTGTAACACACATGCCATGATTTAAGTTGATGTACTGAGAAGTTATGGGGACATATATGGTTTGTAACTTATTCACCGTAAGTTATAATAGCAGGATCAAACTGAATGAAATTTAGTCCTTCCATTGAGTCTTATGTAAACACACATATTATGAATCCAACTAACAAGTTCCATATATAGTGCTGAATCTCCTTTCAATAATGTGAAGTCTGATGCCGACTTCTATTGAAATAAGCTTAACATGCTGAAAACCTAGTAAGTCCATTCTGAATTGAACTTGTTATTTTTGGTGCAAAATTTCTTAAGTGCGGTTCAAAAATGCAATTCCTTTATTTTCCATTGATGTGTCAATGACATCTTAGGCCCACATAGGTCGACAACAGTAGTATAAGATGTCATGAAAAATAGCGAAGGCAGAAAATAAATTGTTGCTGTTTTCTTGGTAGCCACCGCACTTGTACGTTCTCATGTTTACATCAGTATGAAGCAATGACAATGGAGTACACCTACAGTGCAATACTTATGCAATTGAAGAGCGAGGTTAGAATCATATCACATTTATTGCAGCTGCCGCGGGCGAGCTAGCATAATGGTTTACTACCACCCCATCTTGTCTTTCTCGTATCACCGGCCTCTATGTAAGTTTCTCCTCCTATCTAGCCATCTACATGCTGCTTGTGCAATGTGCTACTATCCAATTGGTTCTGCTCCAGCATTATTGCATCGTGTACATGATGCATGAGCGTCTCGAGTACTAATTCAAACCAGCTAGGAATAGGAAGTATCAGCAAGCTTCAAGCCACACAGATTGTACTTGTGAGAAAACTACTGACGCTACAGAGGATTTTGACGAATGGCTGCTAGACTCCAAGATAGACACAACAACTCCTAAATTAAAAAACCACTGCCGACATTCTAAAATGAGTCTTTAGGCTGCCATTGTCATGGCGGCTCAAGGAGTTAGCGCTGGGCCATCTCTGTAGTGCTCGTGGAACAGGCACTAGCAGCATGCGGTGTCTTGCTCGGTAGGGGTGCAGTTCAAGCTGTATGATCCAGACACGGGCCTCGGTTCTTTCAGCATTCAAGTGCCAGATTTGTTTCCCCAGCAGATTCCGTAAAAATTAAGTGTGTCAGATCAGTTGGACGAGGTCCTTAAATGGAACGGCAGCGTTATACATGATAATCAAGGAACAAAGCACCTACACCGTGAATCATATGCGGAAACTAAGCACCACGTATCATATATGTATAAGTATGACTGAATGAATAGCATGATCTCAAGCTGTTGTTTATTGATAATTGTATTGTTTTTCCCTTCAGGGGTCTGTAGCAACCAGTACAGTTCCACACGAGATAGCGCGTACTGACGAGCTCTATGTATATAAGTTCATCCCGTTGCTAGCCCAAGCCATGCTCTGCTAGTGGCTATTTTAACTCCGGTGAGCTACATGCTTCAGCTTCTCATTAGTACTAATCAGGCATTGGTGATCATGTCTGCCCATAGCCCCATACATACACAATTACACATCCATAAGAAACAACTAGCTAGCTAGGAATGCAAGGTATCAGCGAGTTTTCAGCCACCAAATGAAACCCATATAGCAAGTTCAGGTTCCAGGTACGAGTGGTGCGCTTGAAGAATGGCTGCTACTCTCCATGCTCGATGCAACTGCAGCAGGACCATGTACACGCGCGGCTGTTGCCTCGCCACTACTCGCGGCAAAACTGCTACACCTTCATCCTCTGTGGTCACTGCACCAAATTTCTCTCCCGTCATTCCCGGCGGATTGGCATGGCTGGAGTCTGTGGGTCTGGAGCTGGTACGCAGAGCTGCAAAGGATGCATTTTGACCTCGTAGCCTGGCCGGTTGCAGCTTATAGCATAGCCATTAGCATAGCATAATTGTTTTCGGTTTATTATCACTTTAATTATGATTTTTGAAGCTCCATCCTAGTTCATTTCTCTATATATGCTCTACTTTTATTTGTCTACGCCTGCTTTGTTAGTGCATTATACTATGTATACTTGATGTATTCTTATAGTAGTGGTATGTTCGCCATAAGTGAGTTCTAATCCTGGATCCGCCACTCATGCGTAGTAAGTGCAAACTAAAATAGGCTCATTTTTAGTGTCTTTAATTTTCCATCACTTTTAGTACCACCCAGTACTAATGTGGCTGGATGCTTTAGTACCAGGTGGTAACACCACCGGGTACTAAAAGGTCAGACCTTTTAGTACCGAGTGATGTTACCACCCGGTACTGAAGAATTCCATAGGCTTCGGTCCACCTCAAAAATACCGGTATGAACTAGACCCGGTACTAATACTAGGTCTTCTTCATGCCGGTATTTTAAGGTGGATCTTTGACGTGTTTTCTAATAGTGTCCCTTAGCCATTACAAAGATGTGTTCTGCTACAAGAGGGGTTAAGACTTCCGGTGGAGATGACGGTAGCTCGAGTGAGGATGTTTCACACTTCTTATCTTGCTTCAGTTTTGAAACAAAGAAAATGATATATAAAAGAAGAAGCAAAGCGTGTTGACAAATAAATGGAAAAATTAAAAGAGAACAACGGGAAAAAAAATAAATGTGTTAAATCCAAGCAACATGTTCGAAAATGCTGGATTTCCTTTAGGCAACATGAAGTTCCGGCTTATATTAAAAAAAGGCTGAAAACTTAGTGACTGCCAAGTTCATTATAAATTGATACCAGAACAAAGCCTTTGTACTTATACCAGTACAAAGCCTTTGTGTAGCTCTATTGTTGTTACAAAAGGTATTGCATTGCCACTGCATTTCTTGGATCTCATGTTTATATTAGTATCAAGTAATGGCAACATTAGTTGTGGAGTACATCTGCCACAGTTGCTAAATTCTACTATTATGCGTACGGGTGATTCTTAGGTGCACCTCCAATCCTCTCTAGTTCAAATATTTGTGCTACTTCTTCAAAATGAGATTTTATTTTAGAAAAGTAGCACAAATATTCGAATTAAGGAGTGTTGGAGGTGCACCTAATGATCACTAATTTACACCTCTAATTATGCATATTAGTTTCAACATTGTTGCATGTATTCATTCGTGTACGATGAAGGGATGAATCATATTTTTTCTGTTGTAGCTTCACCCCTTATGACTTCTATTGCTACCAACGTTAACGAAGTATACCAGAGATTTTTTTTAGATTATGGAAAAAGTTCCGACCTTTGATCATTCACATGCGAAATGACTGTACAGCCAAATACCAGAGACAAGTATTTCAGTCATCGACCACCAAAGAGTTTTACACATGAATCATCTGCCGAGTCATAACAATCATCCATTCCTCCCCACCTATCAATTGGACTCCGCATTCCAGTAAAGCCCTACAATACACGAGTGCCGTCGACCAAGATACGAGTGGATACTTAGAGTGGACGGTTGAGTATCCAGCGTCTGAACATGGCAAAACATCTCTCCGGCTCGTACTCTGGTGCCGTATGCCCAGCACCCTGCAATTCGATCCAAATCCATTCCAATGCGACAGTCAGTAACATGGTATCTGACGAAACTGAAGCTGAAATCAACAGATCAATCGCGCGTGCTCTACTACCTTGATTGTCGCGAATGTCATGTTGTTTGAATAGCTTATCGTGAACCTGGAAATCAAGAAAGGAAAGAATGAATGAATCATCCACCATGAAGACAAAAAAAAGAATAGAACATTTGGTCAGAACGAATCAGTCCATCAGTGAAGTCAGTTATTAGCTAAAACAAGCAGAGAGACGGATAGATGAGGGATATATGAGGGCGGAGAAAGACCCACCCGGCGGATTGGCCGCCTAGATGCCACGCCCTCCAGTCGTCAACGATGGAGAAGTTAAGCGACCTGACCCACGCCTGCGTTCCCAGGTGCGGCACCAGCAGGTCATGGTCGCCGCTGCAACCATGACAAAAAAAAAGGTCATACGCCATTCCATGTCATCAGACGATGGCACTCCTTAATTAACAGGAGCAGAGAGATCGTATTACCTGTAGACCAGCGCGCGGTAACCTCTGGACGTCAGGTTCCGGTGGTACTTGATGACACTGCCGAGATCCCCTGTGTAGGGCAACTCTTTATCGTGGCATCTCACCCACTCGTCCACAGTTCCCTGATCAGTTCGTGGCATCTCAGTACTCACATCGAAATGAAATCAACCTGTGGAATTGTCACCTTGATCGGAGTATGTAGCATAGGTAGCTCACCTTCTTGATCCCAAGAGCTTCTCGGGTGCGTTTATCGTTCGCCCAAAAGTACGACAGGTAGTAGCCGTAAGTCTGCATAAACAGTTATTAGAATGAATGCACGGAATAGAAATAGATTGTCATTTTGCTGCACTGAGCAGAGGTGCTTCAGAGATGCAGACTCACAATGCAGCCAAATGGGGGTCGAGCTGGGGGGTGCTTCAGCTGCCCTGTTTCCAATTCCTCCCCAAGAATCCTTCTACCATCTGAGCCGTCCGTCTTGCTGTTAGCATATGGTACAGCAGATGCGTAGACGCACTTGTCCAGCAGAACCTGGGCCTTCTCAACTTCATCGACGAGCTGCATTGCATGAGGGCAGTTGAATTGAATCGTCAGTAAGTCATCTGGAACTATCAATAACTGGCAACCGAAATCAATTGAAGCATGTATATGTGCCTCCTCATCTCAGAGGAATTCAGAGGTACGAAACGTCCATTTAGAACAAGTGAAGAACTGTTCTTACATCACTGAAAGTATTCAGAGCCTGAGCACAGAGCGCATTTCCAGCATTTCCAGGGTTAATGTAGTCCTGTCCTTGGCAATGCCTCAGTATTGTCTACATACAGATAAAAGAACATCGATTACAAAAACAGAAATGCATTGCGACATGTATCAGTGGTTTCACACTTAAACTACAATAAAATTGTATGCAGATGGTAGTGGCTGAACTAGATGAGATTAGTTAATTACCTCATAGAGTTGATCTGAAATAATACCAAATCCATGAGCATAAGGCACTCTATAGCTAAAATCAATAATTTCTCCTGTGCTCGGGTTACCCACTAGATAGCCCTATTAAGAGGATCGAGACAAAATGAACCAGCATGTAAGGTTATATCAGTGTGTAGAATATATAAAAGTTGCACGGTATGTTTTGGTGTAGTTGCAATTGTTCAAGCTCAGAAATTTCGTAGAGAGATAGCCTTTTCGTTTTTTTTTTGGAAAAAAAAGTCTGATGGATACCTTGAGATTAGGAAGGGTCCTTCCTGCTTCAATACCTAAAGAGGATCAAGTGCAGCAGGTAGCTGATTACTACTTGTCTTTATTTTAACAAATGGCACAAAACAATGACAATTTCACTGAATAAAGCAAAAATTAGGACATGGATTATTCCACAAAGCTGTCCACATATCCTGTAAATTGCCAATTATTATATATAGCAAAGACTGACAATCAATACCTTCTGAAATAATCTGCGCAAGAAAAGGCGCAATTTTTCCAGCGTAGGAGTCTCCACCAATATAGAAAGGATTCGCGAGGAACTCAGGATGGTCATTAAACCACTGGATGACGGTGGAACATACCAAAAAAACAGCATAGACATTAAGAAGAATACAATTAATTTGTGTTTGTATGAACTGCACCACGATATTTGTGCTAATTTGATTAATGAAAAGCAAGGAGTTTATACAGTACCTTGATAAGGAAATCATATAGTTGCAGTGTGGATGAGATGTCTCCAACATCATAGCCTTTAGGATCTCTGGAGAAGGAAAACCCAGCCCCAACCGGCGAATCAACAAATAGGATATGTGACACCTGCGTGAGCAGAGTGAGTGGTCTAAGAATCAAATGGTGCTACTCCATTGCACTGAAGATGAACAAGCATGTAGCCAGAAAAATGTGGTAACCTGATTGATTCACCAGCTACAATTGTAAACTGGATATGACTAATATTTAACGCGATATATGGATACTTCCTCCGTTTTTATTTACATGTCGTATTAAGTTTATCCTAAGTCAAAGTTAGCTAGTTTTGACCAAGTCTATAGAAGAATATAGCAACAATTATACTATCCAACATATGCACTGGATTCAATGAAACAAATTTGATATTGTAAATGTTATTATTTTTTCTATAAATTTGGTCAAAGTTAGCCAAGTTTGACTTAGGACAAACCTAATATGATACGTAAATAAAAATAGTGGGAGTACAATTTTAAACCAGATAAATACTTGAGAATTTTGGCTCAAAGAATAAAATGCTATGGAGATTCAGATAGATAGTGCAGCCATTAGCTCTTTGATTATGTGCAGCATTAATGTAGCTAAGGTGAATGGCTGACCGTGCTTCCGAGACGAGAATATGCCAAGAAAACTAGAACGAAATCAAGGAAAATTTTCTGAGAAAGGGACACATGCATCATCAAAAGTTGTATGAACCATTTTATCTATGTGGATGTATCGACCCAACCTCAAGATTCTACCATACCGCTCCCTCAATTTTTTTGTGATGTTTTCAGTTTTGAAAGTCTCCAAGGTATAACTTGAAGAGTCCGTTTTTATGCCTAGTATGAACTAAAATTATAAGATTATAAGAGTAGTTTAATAAAAGATAAATCTGTATAGAAATTACTACAATCCACCCAATCTATAGAGAGAATACTAACTAGGCATAAAACTTTATAGCCAGTTTTTCTACTCTCTCAAATTCTAACTTTGGGCAGGACATCCATGGATCGCCAAACCTTTTTTTTTTCTTTTTGAAAAACAACCAAGCTTTACAAAAATAATAATCGGACTATATTCAGAGAGTACAAAACAATAGAGAATTCGAGAGGATAAGGTGAGCACATCACCTCATCTTAGTTTGTCACTACATATTTTAAAGACAGGATGAGAACCCCCTTTTCACCTAGATAGAACTGAGAAGCAAATTCAAAACTGAAGAGAGTAGCTGAAAAGAAAGGACGGAGCAGAGCACCTTGGCCCATGAGTTTTGGTTGTATCGCAGGCGCGGCATCGTGCCGTCGTAGGGCTCAACGACGAACCTGATGGGACCTGCGGGAGCAATCATCATCAGTTGCATCGAGGCATGGATTGATGATGCGTGGGTGTCTGGGTGTGGAAACTAATTAAGATGATTGTGTGCTGTGTGGCATGGTGCGGTACCTACCGATCTCGTAGGCGAGGCCGCTGAAGACGGAGCAGCGGTCGCCGCCGGTGAGCCAGAGGAGGAAAGAGGCGGCGGCGGCGCCGGACTCGGACTGGACGAAGTAGTAGAAGAGCTCGGCGCCGTTCTGCCTGTCCACCTCCACGTACCTTGTTGCATAGAGCATTCGGTTTCAGTCTACTTAGAGCTTCAGAGCGGCAGGAGCCCTGTTTCGAGGAACAGAGGCAACGGCGATAGTAGGAGGAGGAGGAGGAGGAGGAGGAGGAGGAAGAAGAAGAAGAAGAAGAAGAACGCACCCTGTTTCGAGGTGGAAGGGGAGGGGCCCGTCGAAGCCAGGGAGGCTGGTCACCACCCGCCCGGAGCCGGAGCCGGAGGCGGAGGACGCGCAGGCGGCGAGCAGGAAGACGACGAGGAAGCAACGGGAGCAGAGGCGGCGATGGCAGAGCGAGCGGGGTCCGGCTGGCCGGAGGAGGCGCGGCCGCGGCCCCGGCCCTGCCGCCGTCGTCGTCATCGATCAGGTACCAGGCGTGCTCGCAGTCCCAGTTGCCGTGGTGGAGCAACGGTGGGTCATGGAAGCACGGATGTCCTGGGTATTTGTTGCCGCGAGGATGAACGGATGGATGAACGACGTTGACGCGCACGCGACGAGGGACGGCGACGGCAGAGGCCGGGGTCACGACGCCGCCGGTGGGGCCGGCCGGCGAGGGCGGAGGAGTCGAGGAGAGTCACGGCACGGCAGCGCGCCGGGATGGTGCGATCGAGTTCGAGTTTCCCAGCTGCGCTAGCACCATGCTCCTGCCATTCGTCCGAACAAAAAGGCTCCATTGACAAGGACGGGATAGGAGGTTAGAGAGGTAGGTGGCCGTGGGCCGGTGGGCACGCAGACGGCGCGGCGCAGCGGCCCACGAATTCATGTGCCATTATGGGCTTGCGGTCCTGTTCTGTTGTTGTTCCTTTTTTGCTCGCGCACACAACCAAGAAGCAGCAGCACAGCCTGCACAAGTCTGCAGAGCGAGTCAACAACCACGGCTGCATGCTATTTCATTCTACTTTTCTTTTTCTCCAGATTTTGTTAGTTGCTACTTCCCTTACACTCAATGCATTTTCTTGTTGCTTCAACTCAAAATTTAACAATAATTGATTAAACAACAATTAGAGCCGATTTGGATATTCGGTAAGTATAGCATATTCAACGTTTTGTGTAAAAGTTTTCAAGCCAACCCATGTATTCAACATTTCAAAAACCTTGCTTCAACAATTCTCAAAACATAATTTAACATTTTGAAAAAGCTAGTTCAATATTCAGTCCTTGGATTGTTGAAAAAATACTTTAGAAATGTTGTGATAGAATATCAAAATTGTTGAAATACCACTTTACATTTGTTGAATTTTTGTAAAACAGTAAATATATTCATAGTGGATCTCATCTTCTTGCATTAATCCCAAACAGCAATAATCTTTAAACGGATTTAGAAATAGATCGATGGTATAAGAGAAAATTACGTTTGAAGTTTGAAACTCAAACTAGATTCCCATCCAACTTCCCCACTCATGAACTGCCACCTGTCCTCCACGGTCACCCCCTCCCCAGCTGCCTCGTGAAAATGGCAAAATCCTATTCTGTCGTGACTACGCCAATCAAAACACGCCACGTGTGCTGTGTGATGTATAAGATAAAAATTTCCGCCCCCATGTCAACGAAAGCCCACGAGCCGCAACTAACGGAAACAAATGCGAGCCTGCTTTTTTGCTTCTGCGAAGCCCACGATGCATGACAGCAGAGATGGACCCTGCGAAACCGTGAACTGCACAGAGGTTAATAAATAGTACAATGAGCCCATGAACATGTGGGCACGGCAGGAATTTTCTCGCTCTCGTTGTATTCTTATCAAAGCTGGTGGTATTTATACATTTCTTTTTTGGGAAAAAGGTAGATTTTGAGCCAGTACATTCAACTTTTCGAAATATTTTGTTCAACATTTATTCAAACCTAGTTCAGCATTTCGAATAAATTAGTTCGACATTTCATATGGTAACGTTGAAGTAGTATAAGTAAAATGTTGAGCTACCATATTTAAAATGTTGAAAAGCAATTGGAAAAATATAGTCAGATTGGATTCAATTTTGTTAAATAGTTCTAAAGAACACTATAGTTCAATTCGAATTGAATTGGATGCAATATTTAGGAGAAAATAAAGCTTGAAATTTGGGAATCAAACGTCCCACCGTCCCTGCCCATCTCCCAAGTCCCGGGTACTAGCATGCACGCACGGTCGTAGGCACCTACCCTGCCCATCTCCCAATTAGACCTGATCATCTGTCGGGTTGGGTCGAGTTCCGGTCGGATCAGGTTCGATCCGTTGGTTTTTTCCTTCGGCCCGTGCTAGACCCGACCCGACCATCGAGCCAGATTTTTCGGCCCGAGCTCAGCCCGACACAAGGTCGGGTCGGGTTTGGGTCGGGTAAAACCCGATTTTTTATGTGTAATTTCCGGGTTGGGTTGGGTTTTTTCAGGTTTCAGGTAAAAAATTTTGGCCCGTACCAGGCCCGACTTTTATGGCGGGTCGAAAATTTTGGCTCGAGCCCGGCCCATACATTCGTCGGGTCGGGTCGGATCGGGCAGCCCATGATCAGGTCTACTCCCAATGCAATGCTCTTATGTGCTCCATCCTATTAACTGTGTGCGAATCTTAAAGTAGAAGATGTGTGCAATTTTCTTCTGGAAGGTAGATAGGAATACCGCGCCAAGCATATGCAACCATTTTTCATTACTCTAGCAGTCTGGCTAGCATGGCTTACAAGGAAAAGTTAGGAAACTAAACACATTGATCCTGCATTGCATTGCATAGGTCTATCTAGGCTCTAAGTAAGACAGGAAAAACAAATCACAAACTGTATATGTTTCAACAAACAAGTTTGCTAAATAACCAGATGGACGGGCGCCGCAGAGACCGATTGGACGCCCTGCGCGCCGCTGGGAGCCGCAACGGTGGATTTACAGGGCGCCGCGATGAGAGGAGAGGGGGGTGGACGGGTGACGGCCGACAGGGGAGTACAGGGCGCCGCGACGGGGAAGAGGAGGTGGGGGGTGGACGGGCGCCGGCGGGTGTAATCCGTCCGATGTGGGAGGGATGGGGGCTGTAGGGGGAAGAGGATCGGTTTGGCGGAGTAATTTCGGTCGAGCGTTGAATGGCGCGATTCCCGAGCGGTTTGAGCGGTTTCCGTGTTTCTCCAGAAAACACTCCCGCTCACACATACGTGGACCGTATGCATGGGGTCTTCTTTTTATTCTTTTGGATTGCATGCTTGCGTTGATTGCGGCACTGAGGGGTAGTAGTTAGAGGGTGCGGTCATTCATAAATTCCGGAGCTGTGGACGGGCGCCGTAGGTGCGTTGGATATTATTTAGCTCACTGCGTACCAAATATATATGTATGTATATATATATTGCGTGTGCGTGGAGGAATTGTTCAAACTAGCTGGGAATGGAAGGTATCGGTAAGTTTCCGCCTACACAAAGTCATCGGTATCAGGACTGGAGCTACAACATCCGCTGGAGGCCTCTACAAATTACTGAAGCGCACGACAGTGTTGATTCGATCATGCAGAGAACGGCAGTGCAGCTCCAAAATGCATGGTCGGATATGGCTCTGACTTGGCCTTCCGCCACACGGCGCTTTCATGTTCAGGTTGACTCCTCCGAGCTTGTGCAGCTCCACCTCAGCATGTAGGAGCTCCTCCTCAGTGGCATTTTCACTTGGGTTGCCTCTGCTAGCTAAGCTTGAGAGGAGCCGAGGGCTTGAGAGGAGCCGAGGGCTGCCCTCGGACGCCTCGAGTTCTCGGTGAGTATGTGCGACTAATGGAACTGGGCCATTGGCACAAAATGCATGTCAGGCTGATGCCTGATGGAGCCTCTGCTTGCCCTTGCCATATGAGATGAAATAATGCTCGTGGAATTTCTTTCTCATGCGCCAGCCTCTGTAACAACTTGCTGTATGTGGCCGTGGCAAAGTCATGATACCACCAGCAGCTCCCACAGGGTCGTGCCAGTGGAATGGAGCAAGGCCCAAGGAACCTGACGTCGAAGGTCTCAAAAAATGATTAGAATAATAGGCTACATAATGGAAACACAAAACTATATATAGGCCAAATTAGCAAGTATTGGATCAGATGAACGCAGGACTTGAATCATGGAACAGCAACTACTTTGAATCAACGTGGCACTGTTGCTGCGAGGACATCATTAATTATCTCATCAAGCTCCTATATATTAGCTCGCTATTATAGCTTAAGCACTGCACTACTCGCCCCTCCAGCTGAAATTGCTATACCTTCTCCAGCATTCCATGGCAAGCATGTCCGCCCATACGTTGATATACATAATAGTACCATCTAACTAGGAATTTGAGGTCTCGGAAAGTTTCCAGCCACAATATCAACAGATTTGACAAGGCATACGACCGAGCTCCTACTGGTGCTCTTAAGGAACAGTCTTGATGAAGCTATGTGGCAACCATGTAGGCATGGACTCGTCACCTTGCCATCACTCCCCGCTGATTCGCTTCCGTCATCTCTTAGACACTACATCACAAGTGTGGTGTGCTACAAGACGGCCAAGACATATCGGGTGGAGATGATGCTGACCCTTGCTATTGGCAGTTAACTCGTTTACGGTGCTCTATAGTACCACTTAGTGGTATAAAGTATAGAGAAGATCTAACCACCATCTATTAGTAAGGGTAATTTAACAAGATTTATTTTGGTATTTCCTGGCTGATTCTAATTTTTTCCGCCAATGTCACTAATGTTATTTCCCATAATTAATACCTTTATACTACACATACTACTTATATATGCTATCCATAACACTAGTGAACTTTTCAGTAGTATATAATTAATCTAAACCATCAGATGTTTATCTACTAGCTAGTCATTATCAAACACTAGCTACATTAGTATAAGACACCGTAAAATAGTTCTCGTTGGAAGTAGCCCCAGATGTAGCATGGGACACACTCGTGGACCTTGGAGTCCATGCAACAGTAAGAAATCATGATCCTGGCAGGCTCATTCTCCTCCACCTCCAACCGACTACGAGCTGATGTTGATGGAGAATGCAGCACGGGGCCTAAAGTCATCGAAACAAATTAAATGGCACCTGTCTGTACGAGCTAATACAAAAAGAACTTTAGTCTATTGGAGGATAAAATTTCACCACCGAGCCATTGACTCAAACAAACGCGCATGGTTCGTAGATTGGCACTTCCAAAATTGGAATTTTATCAAGATAATGGCCATAAGTGCAAAACAAACAAGGTAAGTTCAAAGTGCTGAACTTCAGTGATTAGCAAGTGAGTCATATTTTCGGCCTTGTGGATCGAGTAGTATTATTAGCACATCAATGAACTCAATATACTTCCCACCAGATGGAGTGATTTCGGTATGATATGGCAGACCAACAAGCTGATGAAGAACATTTGTTAATTTAGCTCCTCCCCAAGTTGCTGAAATCAAGCATATATATATGTTGAGTAACAGGAACAATAAGAGAAGCTAAAGCAACTTCACGGATACATTTACCAATGGAAGTTTGATTCACTGCCGGTGCAACTGATAATCTGAGACTCGACAATGAAGCACAGTAACCATTCCCAATGCAAATCCCAACAGCGCGAACATACCTGCCAACGCCCCTGACCTTCCTACTCTTGCTCATCTCCGTCCTCCTGTTCTCCTGCACACTGATCAACTTACATCACGTCATACCAATTCAGCTCCATGAATCCACACTATGCACCATTGAAACATCAAGAAAATTACCTGTAGATGGCAGTAGCGCGCATTGATATTCTGCAGAAACCTGGGTATATATAATAATTATCTGGTTCTCTCATCTCCCAGATCGAGACAAACCATATATCGAGCACATGGCTGGTGGCAGCATAAGATAGAAAGTAAGCACGAAATTATCGACCAATAAACAAAACACAATTAGATGGAATCACACTAGTGAAGGAATAGGAACAAATTTGGGCGGTGCCTAGCCCAATTTATGAAAACTTGCTTGATGCCTACGAGAAGAATTTATATGTAGGCTCGTGAGTCGTGACTGTCGAATGGGTGTAAACGGATAAACAACAGTTTATATACGGAGGGATCGGCGATCATAATTCACACACATCCTTCCACCGTACCTCTGTGAGGGGGGACGGCGATTGCGGTAGTCCTCAATGGCAGTTTTAATATATTTCGTAGTCTTGAAAATAGTGTATATCCAGTTTCATTCCAGTAACTTGGCTGCCAGCATGTCACTAGTTTTACTGATGTGTTGTCTCATTTAATGGGAATGAAACTCTCGTTGAAGTGGCCAATTTAATTAGCCTATTAATTGGTAATTGTAAATTTTTTTTCCATTCAGGACTCCTCTGTGTAGCGACGACCGGTTCCAACAAGGCAACAATCAAGCAATATTCATTCGTGCGTGTACGGCTACTATTTAATTTCCTCGTGCAACTCATGTTAACTAGCTTCTATATATAAGGCTTCGCTGGCCCTGAATAAGAAAAAAGCTTCTATCCTATTTGCTAGCTACTCCCTCTGTCCTGAAATGTAAGGCATTAGAGGGTTCAAAAATTGTACCCAAATGTAAGGCATTTTAGAACTTTTGGATAAGTATTAAAGGAAATCGTTTAATTTTTCTTAGCTCTTAGCTACATACTTACCTTTTCTATCGCTTCCTCCCTGCTTAATTTTAGGAACAACTTTAATTATACCAGGTAAACAAAGAGCTTTCATACGGAACATGCGTATTTTGTTCTCTCCCTTAATATATCTTAGAATTGCTAGAATGCCTTACATTATAGGACGGAGGGAGTAGCTGCTTAGCCCAAGCACATCATTACTAGTGGCTATTTTAACTCCATGCGCTAAGTGCTACAGGTTCTCCATGAGCATGAGCACTTTGTAGTAAGCATGCATGCATGTGCATATCCATAACAAATAATGCTAGGAATGCAAGGTATCAGCGAGTTTCCAGCCACCGAATGGAATTAGCACACCAGGCTTGATGCAGTTGCGCCAGGATCACGTATACACGTGATCATTGCCTCGCCACTACTCACTGCAAAATAGCTACACACCGTCATCCTATATGGCTACTGCACCAAATTTCTCTCGCGCATAGTCACAAAAATTCCCAGGTCGATGGAGTTGAGGAGGAAATGTAGTACGCTCCTTATAAGATGTTTAAGGGACAAAAATGATCCTGTATTCCCAGGACGAGGTTGACATTTTGCGATCGAGAAACACTGCATTCGACCCCGTCTCCCATTCCCATGGGGTCAAGTGTTGCTGGAGATGGTAGGAGCGCTTGTCAGTTGCAATAGCCATAGAGTTGCCACGAAGTTCTTGGTGTCGACATGAGGAGCAACACCTTTTCTTCCACCATTCGTCTTCGTTTCATTCCCAATGGTGGGATTGTGCTCGTCATCTCCGCAATAACTGACACTCTTTCTTGTGATGGCTTCAGCAACATTTCGGGCATTTGTCCCTTCCCTCTTCCCCTTTTATTTTATTTGAAATTTTAGCAACACCTTCTATAAATAATTTTTTCAATTTAAAAACATCTTAATTATAAGTTGGGCAAATAAATAAATAAATGATGGAATGTGTAGAAGATTTTAAAAAATAACATATGACATCTAGACAAATAAAAATATTAAATTAGTCATTCACAGAAAAAATATCTCTCCATCCATGGTAGTATCTAGCAAGTGGCCCTTCATGAATGAGCAATTATAGCTACAAGACTTGAAATTGAGCTAAAATACTAGGAGTATCTTAAGCTTCTACTCAACTAAAGTAAATTTAGCCAAATGTTTGGGCAAAATTGAGGTCGAAATGACCTAACCACACCATGACCTAGATATTCTAACCATACATGATTGAGCTTTGTTCTATGAAGCAAACTTAAAAATGCACAAAGTATTAGCATATGCTACCTTCTATAGCCTTCAACTTCAAGAAAATGAAGTGAAAAACCTTCTACTTCTCCTTTTCTTTTTTTTTTTTTGGAATTCAGCATCACCTCCTCTTTTTTTGTCCGCCACATATGGAGTGCGATTTTCATCGCACCTCATACAAAAGAAGATTCAATTCAAAAGATTAATTGGGGTTTCCGGAGGCGGACCGGGGAATGAACCACCCTGCTTTCTATAGGTGGATGGGATTGCGAGCTGCCCTTGGTAATGCATATTTCAGGTGTAGTCTATGTTATTGTCCGCTTCTAAAAATAATGGTGATTTTCATGAGCTGTTGACTACGTGGTTCGCCCCTAAAAATTCATTTCCAGGAGTGGGTCGGATACTACAATGCCCATCATCAATATTTGGTGCGGATGAACTTCTCAATCGCCTCTAAAAGACAGGGTGCTCCTACAAATCAGTTATGTAGTAATACTTGTCAACAATGGCGGATTTAGGGGGGTGCGGGGGGGGGGGGGGGGGGGGGGCTCCCCCTTAGTACCGTCCGATCCATGGATTCCCCCCCCCCCCCCCCCCTCCAAATTTTAGGGAGCAAGGTTGAAGACTGGGGGGCTCCAAGGTGGAAGACGACTCCATCTCCGTCCGTTGGGCCGGCCAGAGCAGCGAGCTTATAAAATTTTGGATTTTGGCCCAAGTTGTTGATGCCCAATAGTCCAAAACTAATGGCCCACCCGCATCCCCTCCATTCGCAGTTAGTCCTGCCCCCAAATTCCCCAATTGGCCGGCCAAATTCCTAGCTTGTGGGCTCGTCGCGCCGTCACGAGCTCACGGGCGCGCGGAGCCGTGGAGGACGAGCCGGCGGTCGGCGGCAGCCGGCGCGCGGTGCCAGGACGCAGAGCTGCGGACCGCGGACGCAAGCGCGCGGCGGCACGGGTATGCGGCCGAGGGGCAGGGCCGCGGCTGTCCGGCGGCCGGCGGCGCCCTGCAGCGGCGCGGGCATGCCGCGTGCTACCTGAGTACCGCGTGCAGCACAGTGATGGCTGGCAAGGACGCAAGGTAACTAAAGCCTGACATTTCAGCACCTGCTCCCTCCGTCCCAAATTATCAGTCGTTTTGGCTGCTTTTCTAGATATATCGATTTTGCTATGTACCTAGACATGATATATATCTAGATATATAGTAAAAACTATGCATCTAGAAAAGCCAAAACGACTAATAATTTGGGACGAAGCGAGTATTTTGCAACATATATATGTCAATGATTCAATCATTCAATTATTAAGCCATTCATATTTATCAATAATGCCTAGAATTGCAAGATGTCGAAGAGAACACTTCTCACCTATTTTTCAAGCAGTAGCAGTAGTACTCCTCTAGAGACTAATGATAACACAAGACAACCAAAAACGTCCAGGGTAGAGTTTCGTTGCTCAGATATCATCAGTGATCCTGGACTGCGCAAACCAATTGAGAAATGTACATAAGTTGCATTGAAAGAAGCTTCGGTAGGCATGATTTCTAGCCACAAGTTAAGCATCTCTAAGCTTCATGGGCAGGGTTATGATGGTGCTTCCAATATAAGAGGTGAATTTAATGGCGTGCAAAAATTGATTTGTGATGAAAATCCCTATGCCTTCTATGTGCATTGTTTTGCCCATCAATTGCAATTAGTGGTTGTCGCTGTTTCAACTTCTACTCCAGCTATTGCAGATTTTTTTTAACTATGTTCCTTTGATAGTCAATACAGTGGGTGCATCATGTATGAGAAAGGATGTATTGCTCGCAAAGCATCATGATAAGTTGTTAGAAAAGGTAGAGAATTGTGAGATTGCCACCGGAAGAGGTTTGAACCAAGAAAGTAGTCTTGCTAGACCTGGAGATATTAGATGGGGCTCACATCTTAAGATATTGCTTCGTATTGTGGTGATGTGGGATGCTATTTTGGAGGTGCTTGAGATTGTGAAGAAAGATTCCATCAAACCAACATGTAATGGTGGTGCTTTTGGTTTAATTGGTAAAATAAAAAGCTTTGATTTGTGTTCATTCTGCATTTGATGATAGAGTTATTGAGCATTACGGATAATTTGTCACGTGCTTTGCAAAGAAAGGATCAAGATATTGTTGAAGCAATGCATTTGATCATGGGTGTGAAAGAACGCTTGTAGGGTATAAGAGACAATGGATGTGAGCCATTATTCAAAAGAGTGAAGTCCCTCTGACATTCTGACAATGCATTTCTACCATGTGCAACTCTGGCCAGCCCGCCCTATACTCTCTGTTATAGATAGCTCTCCCTCACACACCCATTTAAGTCTTTCTCATACAACCAGCAGCTAGCTCGAACGGCTACTGCTGGCCTAGGTTGCGTGTAATAAGCCGTCGAGGAATTGTTGAAACTAGCTGGGAATGGGAAGTATCAGCAAGTTTCCGGCTACATCAAAGTTTCAACCTCCGCTGGAGGCATGGAGGAATTGCCATCGGTTACTGCAGCGTCAGTTCAATCGTGCAGAGAACGGCAGTGCAGCTCCAAAATGAAGCTTCCCGCAGCCCAACCGCGTTGGCACTCGGCCATTGGCACGATGGCAGGCTGATGCAGCCTGCACCGGCCACCCTTCTTGCCATGTGAAATGCTCGTGGAATTGCTTTCGCATGCGCCAGCCAGCTCTGTGGCGAAGGCTTGGTTGGGGCGTGCACGTATGTCGTAGTGGCAAAGTCATGATAGATGATCCCAGCTCAGTCTCACTATAGCTCCCAATGTGTCGTGCCGGTGAATAGGCAAGGCAAAGGAACATGACGTCAAAGGTCTCAGAAAACTGATTAAACCAGGCTGCATCAGGGAGACACAAAACCGTAGGTGAAACTAGCACTATCGAAATATTGGAACAGATGAGCGTGGTTCAGAAATCGAACTTCGACGACATTACTTATTGGTTATCAAAGAATGGAGCGTGTAGATGGTGAATCATGCAAAGGAAATTTGGAACACATATAGCACTGCAAGAATGCCATCTTAACTATATTCTAAGATTTCCTATCTTTCTCCTACAAAAGTGCTAGACATGGATAAAAAAATTTAAACTCTGTAACAAACAGAACTGAATTGCGACTTATACATATACTGATTATTTGGATCCAAACGAACCAAGTTTCACGTAGTGGTGAGAACCGAGATGTCTATGGTACAGTTCAACTACCCAATTTATATGGCGCAATAATTATCAACCAATTTCAAGATAAGGTTGAAGTAAAGACTTAGGGAAAGTCTGAAGCTTAGTAGTTCTAGCTTTCTTTCTTAGTCTCTTTCTTTCTTGTTGTTGTATTAATTCCTCAGTTTCGAGGCTAAGAACTCTGGTAACGATTAGCTGTAGACATTCACTTCTAAATGTTCAAGGTTAGAATTTTCTTTTATCTAGAAAAAAAAGTAAGCCTTCATCACTCACCTCTACCGCATTCTTGTCCTTTTAGTTTTTTTTAAGAGTCTAGTCCTTTTAGTTCCGCGATCAGTTGTGGCCGGAGTAGGCCAAATTAAGTTCTAGACACGGCTAGACATTGGTTGTCTCCATTTCCACAATCTCTACGGCAACCAGTGTCAGATCTAGCTCTTTATATATGGAGGAACTACTTGAATCATGAAACTGCTGCTGCTGCTGATGCTGCGAGGACACATCACTATCTCATCAAGCTCAGCTCCTATTAGCTAGCTATAATATAGCTTAAGCACTGCACTACACGCTCCTCCAGCTGAAATTGTTATACCTTCTGCAGCATACCATTTTTCGCGAACGTGCCTCAGCATGTATTTCATTAAGAGGAAACCAATACGACCGTTACAAACCTTAATAGGCAGAGACTATTAAGGCGATTACAGAGCACCACCAAGTAAGTGGCAGGCGATCCAAACACCGAACAAGAACAGCAAGAACAACAGGGAGGAATTACACACAAACCCACAAACCTAGACATGGCCACACCTCTATGCCTGCTAAAACATACAACATAGTCAAGATGCAAGAAGTCTATAACTCAACAAAGGTGGCAAAGCATCCACCCGACTAGTACAACCAAGGCGGCCAAGCATCCGCCTGAAGCGATGACCAACCAATGCGACGACGGCGGCAAAGCATCCATCACAGCAAGCAAGGAATCGGCGGCAAAGCATATGCAAACCGGACCATGGTGGACGAAACAAAGTGAAGGCAGGCGTAGGAGTGAAGAGCAGACGACCACCGCCAGGCCAAGCGAGAGAGGCCACAAGCAACGACATCGACAACCAGCAGAGCTTCCAAAACGACGCCACAAGGGAGGGTGCGATGCCATAGGCGCCGTCGTCGTCCGACCAACATGGTCAAGGCTTTCACCCGGAAAGCATACTGGAAAGGAGGGAATTCAATGACGCTTTCAAGAAGGTAAATGGCGCCCGAGGGCGTCGCCGTCATTGGCCCGCAAGCGGGTCCAAGGCTTTCGCTGTCGCCCTGTTCCCTCCCATTAGCTGAAGAAACCACCGCGGGACCAAAAATCACCGGCACGGCGCGGTCCAGGACAGCTCGCCGGCCGGCACCCCGCCGCAGAGGGCCAGCGGCAGGGGGCAGCCAGCGGATTCGCTACCATGTAGGCATGGACTCAGTTACCTAGACATCACTTTCCACTGATTCGCTACCATCATCTCTTAGACACTACATCAGACATTGATGTGACCAGGTCAAGATATCTGGTGGAGATGATGGACGCTGGCCTTTGCCATTATTTGCAGCAGCCTCAGATCTGGCATGGGACACACTCGTGGAGCTTGGAGGCCATGCAACGGTAGGAAATCATGATCCTGGCAGGCTCTTTCTCCTCCACCTCCAACTGACTATGAGCGGACCTCCTGGTCACCTGTTGGCTCTTCTGGCCTACTCTTCCTACATGTCAGCTAGCTAGCTCCACCATGAGACCCCTCAACTAATCAATTACATACACCAAAGTGTGTGGAATGGGAAGTATATGTCAGCAAGACAACTATTTGAGTGGAAACTCAATTAACCAACTCATACGTAGCAACAGATTGGAGAAAGTTAATATCCTAGTTGGTGGTGAATTTTTTGACACTTTGTAAGCCAAATCGACAGGGAAAGTATATATTATCCTCTCGGTTATCATAAAACATATTGGGGAAAATCAAGAAACACATGGAAAAAATGAATTTCCCTATTCGTTGTGGTAAGCGCATTATCCAGTAGTGGATGTTCATGAACTATGAACTAAGTAGACCTTCAAGAGAATGGTGTCTGTCTGTCTGCTGGTAAGAAATACATTTAATTGCTATCCCAATAAGATTTAAGAACAGGTGTTGTGAGGAAGCAAAGATTCCAAAACTGCAGCCAGTCAATGCGTTGGTGATATTTTTTTTAATGTGTTGGTGAAATATAAATAAGTCTGTGTTGGCGCTAAAAGTCGGCCGGGAATCGGCCGATGAACCTCAGCGTTGGACACACGACCTGGGAGAATCTGCTTAACTCCTGTTCGGGTGATTGCCCTGGTGCGGTTCGCGCGGCGTGCCAGTCAATCTGACCTGTTGATCGACAAGGAAAGAAACGTATTAAATCCCGGGGTTTCGATCGGCTAAAGTTCCGATCTGTCCCGAAAAGCGTATCAGCGAATCGGCCGATTTGCTATAAAGATGACCGGCTATAGATTGGCCGATAATCACGTAGCGATTGCAGAGAAACTATTGGAGTAACTTAAACAATCGCTACAGATGCAACACTCGAAATAGATCTAATCAGCTATATGATGATAAACAAGGAAAAATAATGATAAAGCTGACAGTTCGATCTCAAGCTGGATAACTGGTGATAAAACTAGGACAATAGGTAAAACCTATAATTCTAGTAAATATCGATAACTGGTGAATAAATCTAAACGAAACAACGGCGATGTGCCCGAAGTTAAAGCTTAGATGTTATTCGATAAACGGAACCTACCAATTGGCCGGAGATCGTGTCGATGCAGCCCTGCCAATCCGTACGAACTCGTGAAAGAAAAAGATGTATTGGCGAAGTCGCCGACTTGAAAGTAAAGTACGATGAAAAAGTAGATTGTTTGTATTGATTGATGTATATCTTCTACAAAACCCTAACTGCTTCTATTTATACCCTAGGACTAAGACTCCTGATCTATTACGATGCGTTACAAACTTGATTTAAATATAAACTACTATATCTATAAGACTTTCCTAAAGGAAACGGGGTCTCGCAGAATCTTCTGCTGCCATCTCCTAGTCCAATCCGGACTCCTTCCATTGCTCCTCGACCGAGTTGGCGTCGTTCTTTGACCAACGTCAGGTCATCTTTGACTGGGATCCTCTGTTGGGATTCCATTGGCTTCATCCCCTATCTGTTGGCGCAAGCCCACATTGGCCCAAACGCTCTAGCCTTTCAATCGGCCGACCCCCACCAACTCCATTCGCCAATCGCACGAAACACTGCAGCGCCAATCGGCCGATTCCTAACTGTAGCGTCAATCGGCCGATTCCCAGCTGTAGCCTTTAAATCTGCTGCATCGGCCAATCTCTTCCTTTCCTGACGCCGATTCAACACATGTCAAAATCTGGCGTCAACACATGCCCCCCAGTTTCGGAGTAAAACATGACTTTTACTTCGAAATTCTTTTTTAATCTCTCCTCCAAAACAAACGCGGAAAAAATCTCCTTCCGTTTCACGGTCTTCTACATGATGGTTGCAATCTTTTTGAACTGAGCGCCTAAGACAACTGTTCCCCTGGAATTCGTGTAGACGGCGCGGCAAAAATCCTGCCTTTACCCCTTCTCTCTCGGACTGTCTTTAAATACTGGCGTTCTCCGCCGCTTCTTCTCCACGAGCTTAGTAATTTCCTCCCCAGCGAATCACTTTCTATCTTCTCCCATCGCCCTCTTGGTTTCCAACCGCATTCTCCGGCGATCCTTCTTTCGTCTACATTCCGCTTCATTCCTTCAATGGCGGCACCATCAGCAACTCCATCAGCCACGGAGGCTCCGCCAGCAACTCCATCGGCGACGGCGGTTCCATCAGCAATTCCATTGGCGACGATGAGCTTCATCCCGGAGGTAAACATCCGAAACTTTCCCCTTTTACTTTTTACCGCCCATGCACCTTTTAGATCTATTCTCAGTTCCTCCCTTTTTACCTTTTTTAGGCAGTCAGACACCAAATCACAATTCCCCTTTCCGAAGCTCCTGGTCTCGTCATTTTAGGCCCTATGGGGAATCCAGACCCGACTGATCTGATTAACTTAGAAACCCATAGAATCCCTTTCAAGCAATCATCTATGAATTTGGTTTCAGTGGTCAGGCACCTTTAGATCTTGGCTGAATGAAACCCCTGGCTGGAAAGAGTGGTACCAAAGAATGGCCAATTCTAAGAGAGTTTAATGGGATGAATTAAAAATCGGCCAGTGCATCAATCTCTCTTTGTCCCAGATGGAGAAGAATGAACCCCTGGTAATAGCAGCCTCCTATTTCTGGTCTGACGCGCTCAACGTGTTTCTCTTTGGGCACGGACCCATGACCCCAACTCTGGCCGATGTCCTGATGCTGACCGGCCTCGACATTTCCTCCCCTGATACACCCTTTGATTATCTGATCAAGCCGACCCATCGGCTAGAGACGAAAGGAATCGGCGGGTGGAAAGGGTATATCAACAGAAACATGAGGACCGGGACGATTTTGGAGAGAGAACATTCAGCGTTCTTGATGATGTGGCTTGAGAAGCACCTCTTCTGCGGCAGAGCGGTTGGCCCTTCTTCCAATACAGAAGCTCTGACCAAAGCCCTGTCAAGAGGATCTGTCATCCCTCTCGGGAAGCATGTGCTAGGATCGGCCTACCACATGATGCACCAGATCAGCGTCAAACTGTCAAAGGGAGAGCCGATTGGTAACCCTGGTGGCCCCTGATGGTTTACCACCCTCTGGCTCAACTTGTACATGAGCAAAATCTCCTTGCAGCAGATAGAGACCAAGACATTCCGCAACATCGATTCAGAGGAGAACCGCACAGTACGACGACGGTGCACCTCTTTCGGCGAAGCGGCATCAGCTTTTCCTGGTTGTCAGTTCACCGCCACCCAAACAGCCGAGTATTTCAAATGTTTTTACAACGGCTTTAGTGGAGAAACCACCAGTTGGTACCCGTACCAGAGAACAGAGCCACTTTTTGAGCTTCCCTTCTGCTATGACTCGACGTCCAACTCCTTTGATAATGATCTCATGGACGCCTTGATCAAACCAGGAATCATACCGGCGAACTTCTTCTCTGGGAAAGACTCCCCAACTTATGAGTTTTACAACCCATCAGTTGCAGCACGACAGTTCGTCCTTGGTCAGCTGCCGATTCAAGTTTATTTTGCCGGCCGCGCAAAATTCCGAGATGAGCTCACTAAGGGCCTCGACTACAGTCGGCTGTGCAACTTAGTGCCAGACTACAGTACCATTGATCTAAGCAATTGGATAGTGGCGCCTTTTGCTGTCCAACAATTCAAGTTATGGTGGGCAGAATGGAAGCGGCATCTCTTTTGTGCATCTCCTTCAACATATTGCAATGATCTGGATCCTGACAACATCGACTCAAATGCAGCGGTACTGCCCTTTTCCCGGCCGATTTTGATGTTATTCCTTTTTATGCTACAAATTTGCCGCTAACTCTCATTTCCCTTTTCAGTCCGAAAGTCGACTTCCCCCGACGCGGAGCCGAAGTGGTAGGCTCATAGAGAATAGCCGCCCATACACACCATTCCCACTCATCGACTACCATGCCCCCCGAGGTGATATGAGAACGATGCGATTCCCGCTCCGGCCCCACACGAGGAACCATCGAAGTATAGAACCCATGGAACTAGTTCAACGACAGTGATTTCCGGTCCACAATGCTGAGCCACGAAATCGGCCATGACTTGACCCTTGACAGCTTTGGCCGATTTGTACCTTAGGTCAAACTCTGACAGAGCCAGGATCCACTTTCCAATCCGTCCTTTCAAAATCAGCAATGATAGCATGTACTTCACCACGTCATCCTTGCATACGACTACGCACTCTACCGATAACAAGTAGTGCCTGAGCTTGGTACACGAGAAATATAGACATAGGCACAGCCTTCCACCGGGGAGTATCTCGTTTCGGCGTCCAGGAGTTTTCTGCTGACATAATATATTACCCGTTCTTTTCCTTCGAACTCCTGTGCTAGCGCCGATCCGATAGCCCGCTCGTCGGCCGATAAGTATAGTTTGAATGGCTTGTCAGCCTGTGGCGGGACTAATACATGTGGTGAAATTAGATATTGCTTGATGTCTTCTAACGCCTTGCATTGTTCTTCTCCCCACACGAATTCCTGATCGGGTTTCAATTTCAACAAAGGAGTGAAAGCTTGAATACGCTCGGATAAGTTGGATATGAATCTTCTGATAAAGTTGACCTTGCCGATCAGGGACTGCAGCTCAGTTTTATTCTGCGGGGCCACAACCTTGTTGATGGCAGCTATGGTCTTCCGGTTGACTTCTATCCCGCGCTCATGGACCATGAATCCTTAGAATTGTCCGGCCGACACACCGAATGCACACTTATTCGGATTCATTTTCAACCCATGCTTCCTTGTGCACTCCAACACCTCTCGTAAATCGGCCAGATGTTCTTGATGACCTTTTGACTTGACCACAACATCGTCGATGTAGATTTCTACCAATACGCCAATAAGCTTCTGAAAGATATAATTCATAACCCGTTGGTATGTAGCGCCGGCGTTCTTTAATCCAAAGGTCATTACCACCCACTCGAATAAACCGAGGTGGCCCGGACACCTGAAAGCCGTTTTCGAAATATCCTCTTCGGCCATTAATATTTGATTGTACCCAGCATTACTGTATATGAAACTGATGACTTTATGTCATGCGGCGGCATCTATCAAAACATCGGCTGTCGGCATTGGATACCCGTCCATCGGTGTAGCCTGATTTAGGTTCCTGAAGTCGATGCATACGCGCAACTTTCCATTTTTCTTGTATACTGGTACAATATTAGAAATCCACTCGGCGTAACGGCACTGCCGAATAAATTTCGCTTCAATCAGTCTTGTAATCTCGGCCTTTATATCAGGTAGAATTTTAGGGTTGCATCGTCGTGCAGGCTGCTGATACGGCCGATATCCTGGTTTTATGGGCAACCGGTGTTCGACAATGGACCGGTCTAGACTAGGCATCTCATGGTATTCCCAGGCAAAACAATCTTTAAACTCTTTTAATAAACTTGTCAATTTATACTTGTACTCGGGATCCAAGCTAGCACTAATATACGTCGGCCTTGGCTTGCTACCATCTCCTAAATCCACCATCTCCAATGAATCGGCCGACGTAAATCCATGCCCAAGTTTCCCGTCTTCCTGGAGGAACTAATCCATCTAGTCTGAATCCTCAGAGCCGACTGCTCGGATCGGCTGTAGGCCAAAATTGGACACTTTCACGAAATCGGTGTCCCAAGTTCTACCGGATATACACTTGACGTGTTCGCAGCTCCACTTTTGCGTATCGGCCGCAGCAACACTGTAGGCGGAATCGGCGGTGACTATCTCGGTATTGTCGCCGACCCACTGTACAAGGCATTGGTGCATTGTAGACGGGACGCAGCAATTCGCGTGTATCCAATCGCGACCGAGCAACATGTTGTAGGACCCTTTGCCATTAATAATAAAAAAGGTAGTGGGAAGGGTCTTACGGCCGATAGTGAGGTCGACGCAGAGCGTTCCGTGGGCGGGAGACACGTTGCCTTCGAAGTGTTTGAGCATCATATCCGTCTTGGTCAGATCTTCGTCACTTTTGCCCAACTTCCGGAACATGTCATACGGCATGATGTTGACCGCAGCGCCTCCGTCTACTAATAGCCTGGTGACAGGTCATCCGTTAACGTGTCCTTTGAGGAATAGAGCCTTGAGATGTTGTCGTTTTTCGTCTTCCGGTTTCTCAAAAGTGGCTGTCATTAGCTCCAAAACCAATTGCGCCATCTGCTCCTCCATCCTTGTTGCGTCGTCTCGATCGGCGGGCGCCATGAACTCCATCGGCAAGATGAACACCATGTTGACGTCAGCTGCTGATTCTTGATTGTCGCCCTCCTCATTGTTGTTTCTGCTCTTCCTCTTGTTGTTCCCATTGGCGCAGACGTTGGATCCTTCATTTTTGAGATTTGGACAGTCCATCAGGGCACCATCTGGGGTTCACCGGTTTGGCCGGCGGTTTGGCACGCACCTAGTCTGGTTCCCGTCCTAGGGGGTTCTCATCTGACACCCTAGCGTTGGCCATTTGTTCTAGCCGATTGTGTGCGCTGGCTCTGCCCCCTAGTCGCTTCTGCTGGTTGATCCTGCCCTTCAGCCGATCATACTGTTCGAACCTGTCCCTTGGCCGGTCATAGCAGTCAACTCTGCCCCCCAGCCGATCATGCACTGAAAGGCGCCGATCCTCTTGTTCGCGCCAGTTCCTTCTAATTGGCTCTGATCCTCTGTCTCTAGAGCGCGACCACTTGAGCGGGCGATCGTTGCGATATGGTCCGCTGCACTCGGGGCAATTATCAGCTGATGGTAATCTGATGTTATTTTCCCAGCAGTGGATGAAGAACGGGCATCGCCAATGATCTTCGTGTCGGCCTATCATCTCTTCGCGGTGTCTCGATCTTTCCTGCTACCGCTGATATTTGTTGAGTAAGAATTGGGAGGTGACGGGTCTACGCGATCGCTCTGATCCTTCACCCTCGTCTTCAAGCCGCCTTTTCCCTTTGACATCGTCTATCGTAGCCTGATTTCTGGGGTCTATGGCGCCGCTTGTTTTGGCCGATTCCGACGTCAGCACCTTGATTTGAAGCGAGTTTTTTCCCGTATCAACCATGTTAGCTGGGAAAGGATGCTGATCAATTTTCATCGGCTTTACTAGCTTCACCGGGACTTTGAATTTGAGTCTGCCTTGCTCAATGGCCGACTGTATCTGCTGATGGAAAATTTTGCACTCATTTGTGTCGTGAGACGTGACCTTGTGCCACTTGCAATATTTCATATTTTTGAGCTGTTCGGCCGACGGAATGGTGTGGTAAGGTGAGAGCTTGATCTGCCCCTCTTGGAGAAGTGATTCGAAGATTTTGTCGGCCTTTGACGTGTCAAAACCGAACGCCTCTGGTTCTTTCTTCCCGAAAGGGCATGATATCGGCTTCTTCCCTTTGACCCATTCTGCTAGGCCGATTTCCTCTTCTTCTTCAGATTCAGATCCTTCTAAATATGCCACCTTTTTCTGAAAATTCCTCCGCTGATCAAACGGACGTACTTCTTGACCGGCCAATCGGTGAACGATCTGACTTAAACTTTCAAACTCTTGTGAGGCGTACCTCTCCTTGATGTGTGGCAGGAGACCTTGGAAGGCGATATCGGCCAGCTGAGCGTCGGTCAGGGCTAGGGTATAGCATTTGTTTCTGACCTCTCTGAACCTCTGTACGTAATTAGTTACTGGTTCGTCGCTCCTCTGCCTGAGGCCGGTCAGATCTGAAAGCTTCATCTCGTGGACTCCCGCGTAGAAGTACTTATGGAATTGTTTCTCCAGATCGGCCCAAGTAATGATGGAGTTGGGTGGTAGGGTAGTGAACCACTGGAAGGCCGACCCAGATAGAGACGACGAGAACAGATGCACCCGCAGAGCATCTTGTGTGGCGGCCTCCCCGCACTGGATGATGAATCTATTCACGTGCTCCACAGTTGAGGTGTCATCCAGTCCCGAAAACTTGGTGAAGTCAGGAACTTTGTATCGATGGGGAAACGGCAGTAGATCGTAGGCAGGTGGGTATGGTGTTTTGTACGTATAGGTTTGTACCTTCGGCTTTAACCCGAATTGGTCTTGAATCACCTCTGCTATCCTTGCTGTCCAATCCACTTGTTGTTGATGAACAACTGGTTGGGGGATCGGCACATGTTGGTGGATCGGCGGTGGGACGGCCGGGTGATGGATCAAAGCGTGTGGCGGATTTTGCGGCAGCGTGGCCGACTGAGCGGTTGACAGCTGGTGGCGTAGCGAATCTGCTGTCCCATCGTACAGCATCATCGGCGCCGCGCTTCTGAGTGTTTCCGCAGCATCTGTCCCCCTGCCGATTTCTGACGTGGCTGGTTGATACTGAGGGACCGTCGGCCGGACAGCCGATTGGAACGGTGCCTGGATCGGAGAGCCTCCATGACCGGCTGACTGGTCCAGAACAGCCGCCGTTGCTGGTGCCCCCCAAGGTACTGAGTTTGAGGGCAGTGATTGCACGGAAGAAATCTGGGCAGGATGAGGCGGCGCTTGTGACCGAAAGCATGGCGCACCGTTATATCCTGGAGGCATTGAAGGCAATGAAGTGCTGTATTCTCCGTGTTGTGTCGATATCGGCTGAGGAGCCGAGTGAGACGTGCCTGGTAAGCTTCTGACTGGAGCTACAATAGGTGGGGCGTATGCTGGCCCCTGATATCCCTGAGCTACTCCGCTAGCCAGAGAACTGATGACAGCATTGTATACCGTGTTGGTCATTACTGAGGATTGGTCGATGAAAGCCTGATAAACGGACTGTTGAATCATATCGGACATCTTGCCCGAGTCCTCAGCGATGGTGATCTGGCGGGGAATTGGAAGAGGAGCTTTCTTGACGGTCTCCCCGCTTCTGGTACGACTGAAAGATTGCAGGTATACCTTTTTGTAATCTTCTAAGTGTCTTGCCAGTTCTTCTTTCTGGTCGTCCTTGAGATCTGCCTCCGTAACCTCAATGATGTTGTTCTAAGAGATTTCGGTGGTCTTTGACATGTTGGATATTGAGGTGGTCCCACCGGGCATGCCAAAAGTGTGTTGGCGCTAAAAGTCGGCCGGGAATCGGCCGATGACCCTCAGCGTCGGACACACGACCCGGGAGAATCTGCTTAACTCCTGTTCGGGTGATTGCCCTGGTGCGGTTCGCGCGGCGTGCCAGTCAATCTGACCTGTTGATTGACAAGGAAAGAAACGTATTAAATCCCGGGGTTTCGATCGGCTAAAGTTCCGATCTGTCCCGAAAAGCGTATCAGCGAATCGGCCGATTTGCTATGAAGATGACCGGCTATAGATTAGCCGATAATCACGTCAGGTCATCTTTGACTGGGATCCTCTGTTGGGATTCCATTGGCTTCATCCCCTATCTGTTGGCGCAAGCCCACATTGGCCCAAACGCTCTAGCCTTTCAATCGGCCGACCCCCACCAACTCCATTCGCCAATCGCACGAAACACTGCAGCGCCAATCGGCCGATTCCTAACTGTAGCGTCAATCGGCCGATTCCCAGCTGTAGCCTTTAAATCTGCTGCATCGGCCAATCTCTTCCTTTCCTGACGCCGATTCAACACGTGTCAAAATCTGGCGTCAACACATGCCCCCCAGTTTCGGAGTAAAACATGACTTTTACTTCGAAATTCTTTCTTAATCTCTCCTCCAAAACAGGTGTTGTGAGGAAGCAAAGATTCCAAAACTGCAGCCAGTCAATGCGTTGGTGATATTTTTTTTAATGTGTTGGTGAAATATAAATAAGTCTGTAACACACATGCCATGATTTAAGTTGATGTACTGAGAAGTTATGGGGACATATATGGTTTGTAACTTATTCACCGTAAGTTATAATAGCAGGATCAAACTGAATGAAATTTAGTCCTTCCATTGAGTCTTATGTAAACACACATATTATGAATCCAACTAACAAGTTCCATATATAGTGCTGAATCTCCTTTCAATAATGTGAAGTCTGATGCCGACTTCTATTGAAATAAGCTTAACATGCTGAAAACCTAGTAAGTCCATTCTGAATTGAACTTGTTATTTTTGGTGCAAAATTTCTTAAGTGCGGTTCAAAAATGCAATTCCTTTATTTTCCATTGATGTGTCAATGACATCTTAGGCCCACATAGGTCGACAACAGTAGTATAAGATGTCATGAAAAATAGCGAAGGCAGAAAATAAATTGTTGCTGTTTTCTTGGTAGCCACCGCACTTGTACGTTCTCATGTTTACATCAGTATGAAGCAATGACAATGGAGTACACCTACAGTGCAATACTTATGCAATTGAAGAGCGAGGTTAGAATCATATCACATTTATTGCAGCTGCCGCGGGCGAGCTAGCATAATGGTTTACTACCACCCCATCTTGTCTTTCTCGTATCACCGGCCTCTATGTAAGTTTCTCCTCCTATCTAGCCATCTACATGCTGCTTGTGCAATGTGCTACTATCCAATTGGTTCTGCTCCAGCATTATTGCATCGTGTACATGATGCATGAGCGTCTCGAGTACTAATTCAAACCAGCTAGGAATAGGAAGTATCAGCAAGCTTCAAGCCACACAGATTGTACTTGTGAGAAAACTACTGACGCTACAGAGGATTTTGACGAATGGCTGCTAGACTCCAAGATAGACACAACAACTCCTAAATTAAAAAACCACTGCCGACATTCTAAAATGAGTCTTTAGGCTGCCATTGTCATGGCGGCTCAAGGAGTTAGCGCTGGGCCATCTCTGTAGTGCTCGTGGAACAGGCACTAGCAGCATGCGGTGTCTTGCTCGGTAGGGGTGCAGTTCAAGCTGTATGATCCAGACACGGGCCTCGGTTCTTTCAGCATTCAAGTGCCAGATTTGTTTCCCCAGCAGATTCCGTAAAAATTAAGTGTGTCAGATCAGTTGGACGAGGTCCTTAAATGGAACGGCAGCGTTATACATGATAATCAAGGAACAAAGCACCTACACCGTGAATCATATGCGGAAACTAAGCACCACGTATCATATATGTATAAGTATGACTGAATGAATAGCATGATCTCAAGCTGTTGTTTATTGATAATTGTATTGTTTTTCCCTTCAGGGGTCTGTAGCAACCAGTACAGTTCCACACGAGATAGCGCGTACTGACGAGCTCTATGTATATAAGTTCATCCCGTTGCTAGCCCAAGCCATGCTCTGCTAGTGGCTATTTTAACTCCGGTGAGCTACATGCTTCAGCTTCTCATTAGTACTAATCAGGCATTGGTGATCATGTCTGCCCATAGCCCCATACATACACAATTACACATCCATAAGAAACAACTAGCTAGCTAGGAATGCAAGGTATCAGCGAGTTTTCAGCCACCAAATGAAACCCATATAGCAAGTTCAGGTTCCAGGTACGAGTGGTGCGCTTGAAGAATGGCTGCTACTCTCCATGCTCGATGCAACTGCAGCAGGACCATGTACACGCGCGGCTGTTGCCTCGCCACTACTCGCGGCAAAACTGCTACACCTTCATCCTCTGTGGTCACTGCACCAAATTTCTCTCCCGTCATTCCCGGCGGATTGGCATGGCTGGAGTCTGTGGGTCTGGAGCTGGTACGCAGAGCTGCAAAGGATGCATTTTGACCTCGTAGCCTGGCCGGTTGCAGCTTATAGCATAGCCATTAGCATAGCATAATTGTTTTCGGTTTATTATCACTTTAATTATGATTTTTGAAGCTCCATCCTAGTTCATTTCTCTATATATGCTCTACTTTTATTTGTCTACGCCTGCTTTGTTAGTGCATTATACTATGTATACTTGATGTATTCTTATAGTAGTGGTATGTTCGCCATAAGTGAGTTCTAATCCTGGATCCGCCACTCATGCGTAGTAAGTGCAAACTAAAATAGGCTCATTTTTAGTGTCTTTAATTTTCCATCACTTTTAGTACCACCCAGTACTAATGTGGCTGGATGCTTTAGTACCAGGTGGTAACACCACCGGGTACTAAAAGGTCAGACCTTTTAGTACCGAGTGATGTTACCACCCGGTACTGAAGAATTCCATAGGCTTCGGTCCACCTCAAAAATACCGGTATGAACTAGACCCGGTACTAATACTAGGTCTTCTTCATGCCGGTATTTTAAGGTGGATCTTTGACGTGTTTTCTAATAGTGTCCCTTAGCCATTACAAAGATGTGTTCTGCTACAAGAGGGGTTAAGACTTCCGGTGGAGATGACGGTAGCTCGAGTGAGGATGTTTCACACTTCTTATCTTGCTTCAGTTTTGAAACAAAGAAAATGATATATAAAAGAAGAAGCAAAGCGTGTTGACAAATAAATGGAAAAATTAAAAGAGAACAACGGGAAAAAAAATAAATGTGTTAAATCCAAGCAACATGTTCGAAAATGCTGGATTTCCTTTAGGCAACATGAAGTTCCGGCTTATATTAAAAAAAGGCTGAAAACTTAGTGACTGCCAAGTTCATTATAAATTGATACCAGAACAAAGCCTTTGTACTTATACCAGTACAAAGCCTTTGTGTAGCTCTATTGTTGTTACAAAAGGTATTGCATTGCCACTGCATTTCTTGGATCTCATGTTTATATTAGTATCAAGTAATGGCAACATTAGTTGTGGAGTACATCTGCCACAGTTGCTAAATTCTACTATTATGCGTACGGGTGATTCTTAGGTGCACCTCCAATCCTCTCTAGTTCAAATATTTGTGCTACTTCTTCAAAATGAGATTTCATTTTAGAAAAGTAGCACAAATATTCGAATTAAGGAGTGTTGGAGGTGCACCTAATGATCACTAATTTACACCTCTAATTATGCATATTAGTTTCAACATTGTTGCATGTATTCATTCGTGTACGATGAAGGGATGAATCATATTTTTTCTGTTGTAGCTTCACCCCTTATGACTTCTATTGCTACCAACGTTAACGAAGTATACCAGAGATTTTTTTTAGATTATGGAAAAAGTTCCGACCTTTGATCATTCACATGCGAAACGACTGTACAGCCAAATACCAGAGACAAGTATTTCAGTCATCGACCACCAAAGAGTTTTACACATGAATCATCTGCCGAGTCATAACAATCATCCATTCCTCCCCACCTATCAATTGGACTCCGCATTCCAGTAAAGCCCTACAATACACGAGTGCCGTCGACCAAGATACGAGTGGATACTTAGAGTGGACGGTTGAGTATCCAGCGTCTGAACATGGCAAAACATCTCTCCGGCTCGTACTCTGGTGCCGTATGCCCAGCACCCTGCAATTCGATCCAAATCCATTCCAATGCGACAGTCAGTAACATGGTATCTGACGAAACTGAAGCTGAAATCAACAGATCAATCGCGCGTGCTCTACTACCTTGATTGTCGCGAATGTCATGTTGTTTGAATAGCTTATCGTGAACCTGGAAATCAAGAAAGGAAAGAATGAATGAATCATCCACCATGAAGACAAAAAAAAGAATAGAACATTTGGTCAGAACGAATCAGTCCATCAGTGAAGTCAGTTATTAGCTAAAACAAGCAGAGAGACGGATAGATGAGGGATATATGAGGGCGGAGAAAGACCCACCCGGCGGATTGGCCGCCTAGATGCCACGCCCTCCAGTCGTCAACGATGGAGAAGTTAAGCGACCTGACCCACGCCTGCGTTCCCAGGTGCGGCACCAGCAGGTCATGGTCGCCGCTGCAACCATGACAAAAAAAAAGGTCATACGCCATTCCATGTCATCAGACGATGGCACTCCTTAATTAACAGGAGCAGAGAGATCGTATTACCTGTAGACCAGCGCGCGGTAACCTCTGGACGTCAGGTTCCGGTGGTACTTGATGACACTGCCGAGATCCCCTGTGTAGGGCAACTCTTTATCGTGGCATCTCACCCACTCGTCCACAGTTCCCTGATCAGTTCGTGGCATCTCAGTACTCACATCGAAATGAAATCAACCTGTGGAATTGTCACCTTGATCGGAGTATGTAGCATAGGTAGCTCACCTTCTTGATCCCAAGAGCTTCTCGGGTGCGTTTATCGTTCGCCCAAAAGTACGACAGGTAGTAGCCGTAAGTCTGCATAAACAGTTATTAGAATGAATGCACGGAATAGAAATAGATTGTCATTTTGCTGCACTGAGCAGAGGTGCTTCAGAGATGCAGACTCACAATGCAGCCAAATGGGGGTCGAGCTGGGGGGTGCTTCAGCTGCCCTGTTTCCAATTCCTCCCCAAGAATCCTTCTACCATCTGAGCCGTCCGTCTTGCTGTTAGCATATGGTACAGCAGATGCGTAGACGCACTTGTCCAGCAGAACCTGGGCCTTCTCAACTTCATCGACGAGCTGCATTGCATGAGGGCAGTTGAATTGAATCGTCAGTAAGTCATCTGGAACTATCAATAACTGGCAACCGAAATCAATTGAAGCATGTATATGTGCCTCCTCATCTCAGAGGAATTCAGAGGTACGAAACGTCCATTTAGAACAAGTGAAGAACTGTTCTTACATCACTGAAAGTATTCAGAGCCTGAGCACAGAGCGCATTTCCAGCATTTCCAGGGTTAATGTAGTCCTGTCCTTGGCAATGCCTCAGTATTGTCTACATACAGATAAAAGAACATCGATTACAAAAACAGAAATGCATTGCGACATGTATCAGTGGTTTCACACTTAAACTACAATAAAATTGTATGCAGATGGTAGTGGCTGAACTAGATGAGATTAGTTAATTACCTCATAGAGTTGATCTGAAATAATACCAAATCCATGAGCATAAGGCACTCTATAGCTAAAATCAATAATTTCTCCTGTGCTCGGGTTACCCACTAGATAGCCCTATTAAGAGGATCGAGACAAAATGAACCAGCATGTAAGGTTATATCAGTGTGTAGAATATATAAAAGTTGCACGGTATGTTTTGGTGTAGTTGCAATTGTTCAAGCTCAGAAATTTCGTAGAGAGATAGCCTTTTCGTTTTTTTTTTGGAAAAAAAAGTCTGATGGATACCTTGAGATTAGGAAGGGTCCTTCCTGCTTCAATACCTAAAGAGGATCAAGTGCAGCAGGTAGCTGATTACTACTTGTCTTTATTTTAACAAATGGCACAAAACAATGACAATTTCACTGAATAAAGCAAAAATTAGGACATGGATTATTCCACAAAGCTGTCCACATATCCTGTAAATTGCCAATTATTATATATAGCAAAGACTGACAATCAATACCTTCTGAAATAATCTGCGCAAGAAAAGGCGCAATTTTTCCAGCGTAGGAGTCTCCACCAATATAGAAAGGATTCGCGAGGAACTCAGGATGGTCATTAAACCACTGGATGACGGTGGAACATACCAAAAAAACAGCATAGACATTAAGAAGAATACAATTAATTTGTGTTTGTATGAACTGCACCACGATATTTGTGCTAATTTGATTAATGAAAAGCAAGGAGTTTATACAGTACCTTGATAAGGAAATCATATAGTTGCAGTGTGGATGAGATGTCTCCAACATCATAGCCTTTAGGATCTCTGGAGAAGGAAAACCCAGCCCCAACCGGCGAATCAACAAATAGGATATGTGACACCTGCGTGAGCAGAGTGAGTGGTCTAAGAATCAAATGGTGCTACTCCATTGCACTGAAGATGAACAAGCATGTAGCCAGAAAAATGTGGTAACCTGATTGATTCACCAGCTACAATTGTAAACTGGATATGACTAATATTTAACGCGATATATGGATACTTCCTCCATTTTTATTTACATGTCGTATTAAGTTTATCCTAAGTCAAAGTTAGCTAGTTTTGACCAAGTCTATAGAAGAATATAGCAACAATTATACTATCCAACATATGCACTGGATTCAATGAAACAAATTTGATATTGTAAATGTTATTATTTTTTCTATAAATTTGGTCAAAGTTAGCCAAGTTTGACTTAGGACAAACCTAATATGATACGTAAATAAAAATAGTGGGAGTACAATTTTAAACCAGATAAATACTTGAGAATTTTGGCTCAAAGAATAAAATGCTATGGAGATTCAGATAGATAGTGCAGCCATTAGCTCTTTGATTATGTGCAGCATTAATGTAGCTAAGGTGAATGGCTGACCGTGCTTCCGAGACGAGAATATGCCAAGAAAACTAGAACGAAATCAAGGAAAATTTTCTGAGAAAGGGACACATGCATCATCAAAAGTTGTATGAACCATTTTATCTATGTGGATGTATCGACCCAACCTCAAGATTCTACCATACCGCTCCCTCAATTTTTTTGTGATGTTTTCAGTTTTGAATGTCTCCAAGGTATAACTTGAAGAGTCCGTTTTTATGCCTAGTATGAACTAAAATTATAAGATTATAAGAGTAGTTTAATAAAAGATAAATCTGTATAGAAATTACTACAATCCACCCAATCTATAGAGAGAATACTAACTAGGCATAAAACTTTATAGCCAGTTTTTCTACTCTCTCAAATTCTAACTTTGGGCAGGACATCCATGGATCGCCAAACCTTTTTTTTTTCTTTTTGAAAAACAACCAAGCTTTACAAAAATAATAATCGGACTATATTCAGAGAGTACAAAACAATAGAGAATTCGAGAGGATAAGGTGAGCACATCACCTCATCTTAGTTTGTCACTACATATTTTAAAGACAGGATGAGAACCCCCTTTTCACCTAGATAGAACTGAGAAGCAAATTCAAAACTGAAGAGAGTAGCTGAAAAGAAAGGACGGAGCAGAGCACCTTGGCCCATGAGTTTTGGTTGTATCGCAGGCGCGGCATCGTGCCGTCGTAGGGCTCAACGACGAACCTGATGGGACCTGCGGGAGCAATCATCATCAGTTGCATCGAGGCATGGATTGATGATGCGTGGGTGTCTGGGTGTGGAAACTAATTAAGATGATTGTGTGCTGTGTGGCATGGTGCGGTACCTACCGATCTCGTAGGCGAGGCCGCTGAAGACGGAGCAGCGGTCGCCGCCGGTGAGCCAGAGGAGGAAAGAGGCGGCGGCGGCGCCGGACTCGGACTGGACGAAGTAGTAGAAGAGCTCGGCGCCGTTCTGCCTGTCCACCTCCACGTACCTTGTTGCATAGAGCATTCGGTTTCAGTCTACTTAGAGCTTCAGAGCGGCAGGAGCCCTGTTTCGAGGAACAGAGGCAACGGCGATAGTAGGAGGAGGAGGAGGAGGAGGAGGAGGAGGAAGAAGAAGAAGAAGAAGAAGAACGCACCCTGTTTCGAGGTGGAAGGGGAGGGGCCCGTCGAAGCCAGGGAGGCTGGTCACCACCCGCCCGGAGCCGGAGCCGGAGGCGGAGGACGCGCAGGCGGCGAGCAGGAAGACGACGAGGAAGCAACGGGAGCAGAGGCGGCGATGGCAGAGCGAGCGGGGTCCGGCTGGCCGGAGGAGGCGCGGCCGCGGCCCCGGCCCTGCCGCCGTCGTCGTCATCGATCAGGTACCAGGCGTGCTCGCAGTCCCAGTTGCCGTGGTGGAGCAACGGTGGGTCATGGAAGCACGGATGTCCTGGGTATTTGTTGCCGCGAGGATGAACGGATGGATGAACGACGTTGACGCGCACGCGACGAGGGACGGCGACGGCAGAGGCCGGGGTCACGACGCCGCCGGTGGGGCCGGCCGGCGAGGGCGGAGGAGTCGAGGAGAGTCACGGCACGGCAGCGCGCCGGGATGGTGCGATCGAGTTCGAGTTTCCCAGCTGCGCTAGCACCATGCTCCTGCCATTCGTCCGAACAAAAAGGCTCCATTGACAAGGACGGGATAGGAGGTTAGAGAGGTAGGTGGCCGTGGGCCGGTGGGCACGCAGACGGCGCGGCGCAGCGGCCCACGAATTCATGTGCCATTATGGGCTTGCGGTCCTGTTCTGTTGTTGTTCCTTTTTTGCTCGCGCACACAACCAAGAAGCAGCAGCACAGCCTGCACAAGTCTGCAGAGCGAGTCAACAACCACGGCTGCATGCTATTTCATTCTACTTTTCTTTTTCTCCAGATTTTGTTAGTTGCTACTTCCCTTACACTCAATGCATTTTCTTGTTGCTTCAACTCAAAATTTAACAATAATTGATTAAACAACAATTAGAGCCGATTTGGATATTCGGTAAGTATAGCATATTCAACGTTTTGTGTAAAAGTTTTCAAGCCAACCCATGTATTCAACATTTCAAAAACCTTGCTTCAACAATTCTCAAAACATAATTTAACATTTTGAAAAAGCTAGTTCAATATTCAGTCCTTGGATTGTTGAAAAAATACTTTAGAAATGTTGTGATAGAATATCAAAATTGTTGAAATACCACTTTACATTTGTTGAATTTTTGTAAAACAGTAAATATATTCATAGTGGATCTCATCTTCTTGCATTAATCCCAAACAGCAATAATCTTTAAACGGATTTAGAAATAGATCGATGGTATAAGAGAAAATTACGTTTGAAGTTTGAAACTCAAACTAGATTCCCATCCAACTTCCCCACTCATGAACTGCCACCTGTCCTCCACGGTCACCCCCTCCCCAGCTGCCTCGTGAAAATGGCAAAATCCTATTCTGTCGTGACTACGCCAATCAAAACACGCCACGTGTGCTGTGTGATGTATAAGATAAAAATTTCCGCCCCCATGTCAACGAAAGCCCACGAGCCGCAACTAACGGAAACAAATGCGAGCCTGCTTTTTTGCTTCTGCGAAGCCCACGATGCATGACAGCAGAGATGGACCCTGCGAAACCGTGAACTGCACAGAGGTTAATAAATAGTACAATGAGCCCATGAACATGTGGGCACGGCAGGAATTTTCTCGCTCTCGTTGTATTCTTATCAAAGCTGGTGGTATTTATACATTTCTTTTTTGGGAAAAAGGTAGATTTTGAGCCAGTACATTCAACTTTTCGAAATATTTTGTTCAACATTTATTCAAACCTAGTTCAGCATTTCGAATAAATTAGTTCGACATTTCATATGGTAACGTTGAAGTAGTATAAGTAAAATGTTGAGCTACCATATTTAAAATGTTGAAAAGCAATTGGAAAAATATAGTCAGATTGGATTCAATTTTGTTAAATAGTTCTAAAGAACACTATAGTTCAATTCGAATTGAATTGGATGCAATATTTAGGAGAAAATAAAGCTTGAAATTTGGGAATCAAACGTCCCACCGTCCCTGCCCATCTCCCAAGTCCCGGGTACTAGCATGCACGCACGGTCGTAGGCACCTACCCTGCCCATCTCCCAATTAGACCTGATCATCTGTCGGGTTGGGTCGAGTTCCGGTCGGATCAGGTTCGATCCGTTGGTTTTTTCCTTCGGCCCGTGCTAGACCCGACCCGACCATCGAGCCAGATTTTTCGGCCCGAGCTCAGCCCGACACAAGGTCGGGTCGGGTTTGGGTCGGGTAAAACCCGATTTTTTATGTGTAATTTCCGGGTTGGGTTGGGTTTTTTCAGGTTTCAGGTAAAAAATTTTGGCCCGTACCAGGCCCGACTTTTATGGCGGGTCGAAAATTTTGGCTCGAGCCCGGCCCATACATTCGTCGGGTCGGGTCGGATCGGGCAGCCCATGATCAGGTCTACTCCCAATGCAATGCTCTTATGTGCTCCATCCTATTAACTGTGTGCGAATCTTAAAGTAGAAGATGTGTGCAATTTTCTTCTGGAAGGTAGATAGGAATACCGCGCCAAGCATATGCAACCATTTTTCATTACTCTAGCAGTCTGGCTAGCATGGCTTACAAGGAAAAGTTAGGAAACTAAACACATTGATCCTGCATTGCATTGCATAGGTCTATCTAGGCTCTAAGTAAGACAGGAAAAACAAATCACAAACTGTATATGTTTCAACAAACAAGTTTGCTAAATAACCAGATGGACGGGCGCCGCAGAGACCGATTGGACGCCCTGCGCGCCGCTGGGAGCCGCAACGGTGGATTTACAGGGCGCCGCGATGAGAGGAGAGGGGGGTGGACGGGTGACGGCCGACAGGGGAGTACAGGGCGCCGCGACGGGGAAGAGGAGGTGGGGGGTGGACGGGCGCCGGCGGGTGTAATCCGTCCGATGTGGGAGGGATGGGGGCTGTAGGGGGAAGAGGATCGGTTTGGCGGAGTAATTTCGGTCGAGCGTTGAATGGCGCGATTCCCGAGCGGTTTGAGCGGTTTCCGTGTTTCTCCAGAAAACACTCCCGCTCACACATACGTGGACCGTATGCATGGGGTCTTCTTTTTATTCTTTTGGATTGCATGCTTGCGTTGATTGCGGCACTGAGGGGTAGTAGTTAGAGGGTGCGGTCATTCATAAATTCCGGAGCTGTGGACGGGCGCCGTAGGTGCGTTGGATATTATTTAGCTCACTGCGTACCAAATATATATGTATGTATATATATATTGCGTGTGCGTGGAGGAATTGTTCAAACTAGCTGGGAATGGAAGGTATCGGTAAGTTTCCGCCTACACAAAGTCATCGGTATCAGGACTGGAGCTACAACATCCGCTGGAGGCCTCTACAAATTACTGAAGCGCACGACAGTGTTGATTCGATCATGCAGAGAACGGCAGTGCAGCTCCAAAATGCATGGTCGGATATGGCTCTGACTTGGCCTTCCGCCACACGGCGCTTTCATGTTCAGGTTGACTCCTCCGAGCTTGTGCAGCTCCACCTCAGCATGTAGGAGCTCCTCCTCAGTGGCATTTTCACTTGGGTTGCCTCTGCTAGCTAAGCTTGAGAGGAGCCGAGGGCTTGAGAGGAGCCGAGGGCTGCCCTCGGACGCCTCGAGTTCTCGGTGAGTATGTGCGACTAATGGAACTGGGCCATTGGCACAAAATGCATGTCAGGCTGATGCCTGATGGAGCCTCTGCTTGCCCTTGCCATATGAGATGAAATAATGCTCGTGGAATTTCTTTCTCATGCGCCAGCCTCTGTAACAACTTGCTGTATGTGGCCGTGGCAAAGTCATGATACCACCAGCAGCTCCCACAGGGTCGTGCCAGTGGAATGGAGCAAGGCCCAAGGAACCTGACGTCGAAGGTCTCAAAAAATGATTAGAATAATAGGCTACATAATGGAAACACAAAACTATATATAGGCCAAATTAGCAAGTATTGGATCAGATGAACGCAGGACTTGAATCATGGAACAGCAACTACTTTGAATCAACGTGGCACTGTTGCTGCGAGGACATCATTAATTATCTCATCAAGCTCCTATATATTAGCTCGCTATTATAGCTTAAGCACTGCACTACTCGCCCCTCCAGCTGAAATTGCTATACCTTCTCCAGCATTCCATGGCAAGCATGTCCGCCCATACGTTGATATACATAATAGTACCATCTAACTAGGAATTTGAGGTCTCGGAAAGTTTCCAGCCACAATATCAACAGATTTGACAAGGCATACGACCGAGCTCCTACTGGTGCTCTTAAGGAACAGTCTTGATGAAGCTATGTGGCAACCATGTAGGCATGGACTCGTCACCTTGCCATCACTCCCCGCTGATTCGCTTCCGTCATCTCTTAGACACTACATCACAAGTGTGGTGTGCTACAAGACGGCCAAGACATATCGGGTGGAGATGATGCTGACCCTTGCTATTGGCAGTTAACTCGTTTACGGTGCTCTATAGTACCACTTAGTGGTATAAAGTATAGAGAAGATCTAACCACCATCTATTAGTAAGGGTAATTTAACAAGATTTATTTTGGTATTTCCTGGCTGATTCTAATTTTTTCCGCCAATGTCACTAATGTTATTTCCCATAATTAATACCTTTATACTACACATACTACTTATATATGCTATCCATAACACTAGTGAACTTTTCAGTAGTATATAATTAATCTAAACCATCAGATGTTTATCTACTAGCTAGTCATTATCAAACACTAGCTACATTAGTATAAGACACCGTAAAATAGTTCTCGTTGGAAGTAGCCCCAGATGTAGCATGGGACACACTCGTGGACCTTGGAGTCCATGCAACAGTAAGAAATCATGATCCTGGCAGGCTCATTCTCCTCCACCTCCAACCGACTACGAGCTGATGTTGATGGAGAATGCAGCACGGGGCCTAAAGTCATCGAAACAAATTAAATGGCACCTGTCTGTACGAGCTAATACAAAAAGAACTTTAGTCTATTGGAGGATAAAATTTCACCACCGAGCCATTGACTCAAACAAACGCGCATGGTTCGTAGATTGGCACTTCCAAAATTGGAATTTTATCAAGATAATGGCCATAAGTGCAAAACAAACAAGGTAAGTTCAAAGTGCTGAACTTCAGTGATTAGCAAGTGAGTCATATTTTCGGCCTTGTGGATCGAGTAGTATTATTAGCACATCAATGAACTCAATATACTTCCCACCAGATGGAGTGATTTCGGTATGATATGGCAGACCAACAAGCTGATGAAGAACATTTGTTAATTTAGCTCCTCCCCAAGTTGCTGAAATCAAGCATATATATATGTTGAGTAACAGGAACAATAAGAGAAGCTAAAGCAACTTCACGGATACATTTACCAATGGAAGTTTGATTCACTGCCGGTGCAACTGATAATCTGAGACTCGACAATGAAGCACAGTAACCATTCCCAATGCAAATCCCAACAGCGCGAACATACCTGCCAACGCCCCTGACCTTCCTACTCTTGCTCATCTCCGTCCTCCTGTTCTCCTGCACACTGATCAACTTACATCACGTCATACCAATTCAGCTCCATGAATCCACACTATGCACCATTGAAACATCAAGAAAATTACCTGTAGATGGCAGTAGCGCGCATTGATATTCTGCAGAAACCTGGGTATATATAATAATTATCTGGTTCTCTCATCTCCCAGATCGAGACAAACCATATATCGAGCACATGGCTGGTGGCAGCATAAGATAGAAAGTAAGCACGAAATTATCGACCAATAAACAAAACACAATTAGATGGAATCACACTAGTGAAGGAATAGGAACAAATTTGGGCGGTGCCTAGCCCAATTTATGAAAACTTGCTTGATGCCTACGAGAAGAATTTATATGTAGGCTCGTGAGTCGTGACTGTCGAATGGGTGTAAACGGATAAACAACAGTTTATATACGGAGGGATCGGCGATCATAATTCACACACATCCTTCCACCGTACCTCTGTGAGGGGGGACGGCGATTGCGGTAGTCCTCAATGGCAGTTTTAATATATTTCGTAGTCTTGAAAATAGTTTATATCCAGTTTCATTCCAGTAACTTGGCTGCCAGCATGTCACTAGTTTTACTGATGTGTTGTCTCATTTAATGGGAATGAAACTCTCGTTGAAGTGGCCAATTTAATTAGCCTATTAATTGGTAATTGTAAATTTTTTTTCCATTCAGGACTCCTCTGTGTAGCGACGACCGGTTCCAACAAGGCAACAATCAAGCAATATTCATTCGTGCGTGTACGGCTACTATTTAATTTCCTCGTGCAACTCATGTTAACTAGCTTCTATATATAAGGCTTCGCTGGCCCTGAATAAGAAAAAAGCTTCTATCCTATTTGCTAGCTACTCCCTCTGTCCTGAAATGTAAGGCATTAGAGGGTTCAAAAATTGTACCCAAATGTAAGGCATTTTAGAACTTTTGGATAAGTATTAAAGGAAATCGTTTAATTTTTCTTAGCTCTTAGCTACATACTTACCTTTTCTATCGCTTCCTCCCTGCTTAATTTTAGGAACAACTTTAATTATACCAGGTAAACAAAGAGCTTTCATACGGAACATGCGTATTTTGTTCTCTCCCTTAATATATCTTAGAATTGCTAGAATGCCTTACATTATAGGACGGAGGGAGTAGCTGCTTAGCCCAAGCACATCATTACTAGTGGCTATTTTAACTCCATGCGCTAAGTGCTACAGGTTCTCCATGAGCATGAGCACTTTGTAGTAAGCATGCATGCATGTGCATATCCATAACAAATAATGCTAGGAATGCAAGGTATCAGCGAGTTTCCAGCCACCGAATGGAATTAGCACACCAGGCTTGATGCAGTTGCGCCAGGATCACGTATACACGTGATCATTGCCTCGCCACTACTCACTGCAAAATAGCTACACACCGTCATCCTATATGGCTACTGCACCAAATTTCTCTCGCGCATAGTCACAAAAATTCCCAGGTCGATGGAGTTGAGGAGGAAATGTAGTACGCTCCTTATAAGATGTTTAAGGGACAAAAATGATCCTGTATTCCCAGGACGAGGTTGACATTTTGCGATCGAGAAACACTGCATTCGACCCCGTCTCCCATTCCCATGGGGTCAAGTGTTGCTGGAGATGGTAGGAGCGCTTGTCAGTTGCAATAGCCATAGAGTTGCCACGAAGTTCTTGGTGTCGACATGAGGAGCAACACCTTTTCTTCCACCATTCGTCTTCGTTTCATTCCCAATGGTGGGATTGTGCTCGTCATCTCCGCAATAACTGACACTCTTTCTTGTGATGGCTTCAGCAACATTTCGGGCATTTGTCCCTTCCCTCTTCCCCTTTTATTTTATTTGAAATTTTAGCAACACCTTCTATAAATAATTTTTTCAATTTAAAAACATCTTAATTATAAGTTGGGCAAATAAATAAATAAATGATGGAATGTGTAGAAGATTTTAAAAAATAACATATGACATCTAGACAAATAAAAATATTAAATTAGTCATTCACAGAAAAAATATCTCTCCATCCATGGTAGTATCTAGCAAGTGGCCCTTCATGAATGAGCAATTATAGCTACAAGACTTGAAATTGAGCTAAAATACTAGGAGTATCTTAAGCTTCTACTCAACTAAAGTAAATTTAGCCAAATGTTTGGGCAAAATTGAGGTCGAAATGACCTAACCACACCATGACCTAGATATTCTAACCATACATGATTGAGCTTTGTTCTATGAAGCAAACTTAAAAATGCACAAAGTATTAGCATATGCTACCTTCTATAGCCTTCAACTTCAAGAAAATGAAGTGAAAAACCTTCTACTTCTCCTTTTCTTTTTTTTTTTTGGAATTCAGCATCACCTCCTCTTTTTTTGTCCGCCACATATGGAGTGCGATTTTCATCGCACCTCATACAAAAGAAGATTCAATTCAAAAGATTAATTGGGGTTTCCGGAGGCGGACCGGGGAATGAACCACCCTGCTTTCTATAGGTGGATGGGATTGCGAGCTGCCCTTGGTAATGCATATTTCAGGTGTAGTCTATGTTATTGTCCGCTTCTAAAAATAATGGTGATTTTCATGAGCTGTTGACTACGTGGTTCGCCCCTAAAAATTCATTTCCAGGAGTGGGTCGGATACTACAATGCCCATCATCAATATTTGGTGCGGATGAACTTCTCAATCGCCTCTAAAAGACAGGGTGCTCCTACAAATCAGTTATGTAGTAATACTTGTCAACAATGGCGGATTTAGGGGGGTGCGGGGGGGGGGGGGGGGGGGGCTCCCCCTTAGTACCGTCCGATCCATGGATTCCCCCCCCCCCCCCCCCTCCAAATTTTAGGGAGCAAGGTTGAAGACTGGGGGGCTCCAAGGTGGAAGACGACTCCATCTCCGTCCGTTGGGCCGGCCAGAGCAGCGAGCTTATAAAATTTTGGATTTTGGCCCAAGTTGTTGATGCCCAATAGTCCAAAACTAATGGCCCACCCGCATCCCCTCCATTCGCAGTTAGTCCTGCCCCCAAATTCCCCAATTGGCCGGCCAAATTCCTAGCTTGTGGGCTCGTCGCGCCGTCACGAGCTCACGGGCGCGCGGAGCCGTGGAGGACGAGCCGGCGGTCGGCGGCAGCCGGCGCGCGGTGCCAGGACGCAGAGCTGCGGACCGCGGACGCAAGCGCGCGGCGGCACGGGTATGCGGCCGAGGGGCAGGGCCGCGGCTGTCCGGCGGCCGGCGGCGCCCTGCAGCGGCGCGGGCATGCCGCGTGCTGCCTGAGTACCGCGTGCAGCACAGTGATGGCTGGCAAGGACGCAAGGTAACTAAAGCCTGACATTTCAGCACCTGCTCCCTCCGTCCCAAATTATCAGTCGTTTTGGCTGCTTTTCTAGATATATCGATTTTGCTATGTACCTAGACATGATATATATCTAGATATATAGTAAAAACTATGCATCTAGAAAAGCCAAAACGACTAATAATTTGGGACGAAGCGAGTATTTTGCAACATATATATGTCAATGATTCAATCATTCAATTATTAAGCCATTCATATTTATCAATAATGCCTAGAATTGCAAGATGTCGAAGAGAACACTTCTCACCTATTTTTCAAGCAGTAGCAGTAGTACTCCTCTAGAGACTAATGATAACACAAGACAACCAAAAACGTCCAGGGTAGAGTTTCGTTGCTCAGATATCATCAGTGATCCTGGACTGCGCAAACCAATTGAGAAATGTACATAAGTTGCATTGAAAGAAGCTTCGGTAGGCATGATTTCTAGCCACAAGTTAAGCATCTCTAAGCTTCATGGGCAGGGTTATGATGGTGCTTCCAATATAAGAGGTGAATTTAATGGCGTGCAAAAATTGATTTGTGATGAAAATCCCTATGCCTTCTATGTGCATTGTTTTGCCCATCAATTGCAATTAGTGGTTGTCGCTGTTTCAACTTCTACTCCAGCTATTGCAGATTTTTTTTAACTATGTTCCTTTGATAGTCAATACAGTGGGTGCATCATGTATGAGAAAGGATGTATTGCTCGCAAAGCATCATGATAAGTTGTTAGAAAAGGTAGAGAATTGTGAGATTGCCACCGGAAGAGGTTTGAACCAAGAAAGTAGTCTTGCTAGACCTGGAGATATTAGATGGGGCTCACATCTTAAGATATTGCTTCGTATTGTGGTGATGTGGGATGCTATTTTGGAGGTGCTTGAGATTGTGAAGAAAGATTCCATCAAACCAACATGTAATGGTGGTGCTTTTGGTTTAATTGGTAAAATAAAAAGCTTTGATTTGTGTTCATTCTGCATTTGATGATAGAGTTATTGAGCATTACGGATAATTTGTCACGTGCTTTGCAAAGAAAGGATCAAGATATTGTTGAAGCAATGCATTTGATCATGGGTGTGAAAGAACGCTTGTAGGGTATAAGAGACAATGGATGTGAGCCATTATTCAAAAGAGTGAAGTCCCTCTGACATTCTGACAATGCATTTCTACCATGTGCAACTCTGGCCAGCCCGCCCTATACTCTCTGTTAAAGATAGCTCTCCCTCACACACCCATTTAAGTCTTTCTCATACAACCAGCAGCTAGCTCGAACGGCTACTGCTGGCCTAGGTTGCGTGTAATAAGCCGTCGAGGAATTGTTGAAACTAGCTGGGAATGGGAAGTATCAGCAAGTTTCCGGCTACATCAAAGTTTCAACCTCCGCTGGAGGCATGGAGGAATTGCCATCGGTTACTGCAGCGTCAGTTCAATCGTGCAGAGAACGGCAGTGCAGCTCCAAAATGAAGCTTCCCGCAGCCCAACCGCGTTGGCACTCGGCCATTGGCACGATGGCAGGCTGATGCAGCCTGCACCGGCCACCCTTCTTGCCATGTGAAATGCTCGTGGAATTGCTTTCGCATGCGCCAGCCAGCTCTGTGGCGAAGGCTTGGTTGGGGCGTGCACGTATGTCGTAGTGGCAAAGTCATGATAGATGATCCCAGCTCAGTCTCACTATAGCTCCCAATGTGTCGTGCCGGTGAATAGGCAAGGCAAAGGAACATGACGTCAAAGGTCTCAGAAAACTGATTAAACCAGGCTGCATCAGGGAGACACAAAACCGTAGGTGAAACTAGCACTATCGAAATATTGGAACAGATGAGCGTGGTTCAGAAATCGAACTTCGACGACATTACTTATTGGTTATCAAAGAATGGAGCGTGTAGATGGTGAATCATGCAAAGGAAATTTGGAACACATATAGCACTGCAAGAATGCCATCTTAACTATATTCTAAGATTTCCTATCTTTCTCCTACAAAAGTGCTAGACATGGATAAAAAAATTTAAACTCTGTAACAAACAGAACTGAATTGCGACTTATACATATACTGATTATTTGGATCCAAACGAACCAAGTTTCACGTAGTGGTGAGAACCGAGATGTCTATGGTACAGTTCAACTACCCAATTTATATGGCGCAATAATTATCAACCAATTTCAAGATAAGGTTGAAGTAAAGACTTAGGGAAAGTCTGAAGCTTAGTAGTTCTAGCTTTCTTTCTTAGTCTCTTTCTTTCTTGTTGTTGTATTAATTCCTCAGTTTCGAGGCTAAGAACTCTGGTAACGATTAGCTGTAGACATTCACTTCTAAATGTTCAAGGTTAGAATTTTCTTTTATCTAGAAAAAAAAGTAAGCCTTCATCACTCACCTCTACCGCATTCTTGTCCTTTTAGATTTTTTTAAGAGTCTAGTCCTTTTAGTTCCGCGATCAGTTGTGGCCGGAGTAGGCCAAATTAAGTTCTAGACACGGCTAGACATTGGTTGTCTCCATTTCCACAATCTCTACGGCAACCAGTGTCAGATCTAGCTCTTTATATATGGAGGAACTACTTGAATCATGAAACTGCTGCTGCTGCTGATGCTGCGAGGACACATCACTATCTCATCAAGCTCAGCTCCTATTAGCTAGCTATAATATAGCTTAAGCACTGCACTACACGCTCCTCCAGCTGAAATTGTTATACCTTCTGCAGCATACCATTTTTCGCGAACGTGCCTCAGCATGTATTTCATTAAGAGGAAACCAATACGACCGTTACAAACCTTAATAGGCAGAGACTATTAAGGCGATTACAGAGCACCACCAAGTAAGTGGCAGGCGATCCAAACACCGAACAAGAACAGCAAGAACAACAGGGAGGAATTACACACAAACCCACAAACCTAGACATGGCCACACCTCTATGCCTGCTAAAACATACAACATAGTCAAGATGCAAGAAGTCTATAACTCAACAAAGGTGGCAAAGCATCCACCCGACTAGTACAACCAAGGCGGCCAAGCATCCGCCTGAAGCGATGACCAACCAATGCGACGACGGCGGCAAAGCATCCATCACAGCAAGCAAGGAATCGGCGGCAAAGCATATGCAAACCGGACCATGGTGGACGAAACAAAGTGAAGGCAGGCGTAGGAGTGAAGAGCAGACGACCACCGCCAGGCCAAGCGAGAGAGGCCACAAGCAACGACATCGACAACCAGCAGAGCTTCCAAAACGACGCCACAAGGGAGGGTGCGATGCCATAGGCGCCGTCGTCGTCCGACCAACATGGTCAAGGCTTTCACCCGGAAAGCATACTGGAAAGGAGGGAATTCAATGACGCTTTCAAGAAGGTAAATGGCGCCCGAGGGCGTCGCCGTCATTGGCCCGCAAGCGGGTCCAAGGCTTTCGCTGTCGCCCTGTTCCCTCCCATTAGCTGAAGAAACCACCGCGGGACCAAAAATCACCGGCACGGCGCGGTCCAGGACAGCTCGCCGGCCGGCACCCCGCCGCAGAGGGCCAGCGGCAGGGGGCAGCCAGCGGATTCGCTACCATGTAGGCATGGACTCAGTTACCTAGACATCACTTTCCACTGATTCGCTACCATCATCTCTTAGACACTACATCAGACATTGATGTGACCAGGTCAAGATATCTGGTGGAGATGATGGACGCTGGCCTTTGCCATTATTTGCAGCAGCCTCAGATCTGGCATGGGACACACTCGTGGAGCTTGGAGGCCATGCAACGGTAGGAAATCATGATCCTGGCAGGCTCTTTCTCCTCCACCTCCAACTGACTATGAGCGGACCTCCTGGTCACCTGTTGGCTCTTCTGGCCTACTCTTCCTACATGTCAGCTAGCTAGCTCCACCATGAGACCCCTCAACTAATCAATTACATACACCAAAGTGTGTGGAATGGGAAGTATATGTCAGCAAGACAACTATTTGAGTGGAAACTCAATTAACCAACTCATACGTAGCAACAGATTGGAGAAAGTTAATATCCTAGTTGGTGGTGAATTTTTTGACACTTTGTAAGCCAAATCGACAGGGAAAGTATATATTATCCTCTCGGTTATCATAAAACATATTGGGGAAAATCAAGAAACACATGGAAAAAATGAATTTCCCTATTCGTTGTGGTAAGCGCATTATCCAGTAGTGGATGTTCATGAACTATGAACTAAGTAGACCTTCAAGAGAATGGTGTCTGTCTGTCTGCTGGTAAGAAATACATTTAATTGCTATCCCAATAAGATTTAAGAACAGGTGTTGTGAGGAAGCAAAGATTCCAAAACTGCAGCCAGTCAATGCGTTGGTGATATTTTTTTTAATGTGTTGGTGAAATATAAATAAGTCTGTGTTGGCGCTAAAAGTCGGCCGGGAATCGGCCGATGAACCTCAGCGTTGGACACACGACCTGGGAGAATCTGCTTAACTCCTGTTCGGGTGATTGCCCTGGTGCGGTTCGCGCGGCGTGCCAGTCAATCTGACCTGTTGATCGACAAGGAAAGAAACGTATTAAATCCCGGGGTTTCGATCGGCTAAAGTTCCGATCTGTCCCGAAAAGCGTATCAGCGAATCGGCCGATTTGCTATAAAGATGACCGGCTATAGATTGGCCGATAATCACGTAGCGATTGCAGAGAAACTATTGGAGTAACTTAAACAATCGCTACAGATGCAACACTCGAAATAGATCTAATCAGCTATATGATGATAAACAAGGAAAAATAATGATAAAGCTGACAGTTCGATCTCAAGCTGGATAACTGGTGATAAAACTAGGACAATAGGTAAAACCTATAATTCTAGTAAATATCGATAACTGGTGAATAAATCTAAACGAAACAACGGCGATGTGCCCGAAGTTAAAGCTTAGATGTTATTCGATAAACGGAACCTACCAATTGGCCGGAGATCGTGTCGATGCAGCCCTGCCAATCCGTACGAACTCGTGAAAGAAAAAGATGTATTGGCGAAGTCGCCGACTTGAAAGTAAAGTACGATGAAAAAGTAGATTGTTTGTATTGATTGATGTATATCTTCTACAAAACCCTAACTGCTTCTATTTATACCCTAGGACTAAGACTCCTGATCTATTACGATGCGTTACAAACTTGATTTAAATATAAACTACTATATCTATAAGACTTTCCTAAAGGAAACGGGGTCTCGCAGAATCTTCTGCTGCCATCTCCTAGTCCAATCCGGACTCCTTCCATTGCTCCTCGACCGAGTTGGCGTCGTTCTTTGACCAACGTCAGGTCATCTTTGACTGGGATCCTCTGTTGGGATTCCATTGGCTTCATCCCCTATCTGTTGGCGCAAGCCCACATTGGCCCAAACGCTCTAGCCTTTCAATCGGCCGACCCCCACCAACTCCATTCGCCAATCGCACGAAACACTGCAGCGCCAATCGGCCGATTCCTAACTGTAGCGTCAATCGGCCGATTCCCAGCTGTAGCCTTTAAATCTGCTGCATCGGCCAATCTCTTCCTTTCCTGACGCCGATTCAACACATGTCAAAATCTGGCGTCAACACATGCCCCCCAGTTTCGGAGTAAAACATGACTTTTACTTCGAAATTCTTTTTTAATCTCTCCTCCAAAACAAACGCGGAAAAAATCTCCTTCCGTTTCACGGTCTTCTACATGATGGTTGCAATCTTTTTGAACTGAGCGCCTAAGACAACTGTTCCCCTGGAATTCGTGTAGACGGCGCGGCAAAAATCCTGCCTTTACCCCTTCTCTCTCGGACTGTCTTTAAATACTGGCGTTCTCCGCCGCTTCTTCTCCACGAGCTTAGTAATTTCCTCCCCAGCGAATCACTTTCTATCTTCTCCCATCGCCCTCTTGGTTTCCAACCGCATTCTCCGGCGATCCTTCTTTCGTCTACATTCCGCTTCATTCCTTCAATGGCGGCACCATCAGCAACTCCATCAGCCACGGAGGCTCCGCCAGCAACTCCATCGGCGACGGCGGTTCCATCAGCAATTCCATTGGCGACGATGAGCTTCATCCCGGAGGTAAACATCCGAAACTTTCCTCTTTTAGTTTTTACCGCCCATGCACCTTTTAGATCTATTCTCAGTTCCTCCCTTTTTACCTTTTTTAGGCAGTCAGACACCAAATCACAATTCCCCTTTCCGAAGCTCCTGGTCTCGTCATTTTAGGCCCTATGGGGAATCCAGACCCGACTGATCTGATTAACTTAGAAACCCATAGAATCCCTTTCAAGCAATCATCTATGAATTTGGTTTCAGTGGTCAGGCACCTTTAGATCTTGGCTGAATGAAACCCCCGGCTGGAAAGAGTGGTACCAAAGAATGGCCAATTCTAAGAGAGTTTAATGGGATGAATTAAAAATCGGCCAGTGCATCAATCTCTCTTTGTCCCAGATGGAGAAGAATGAACCCCTGGTAATAGCAGCCTCCTATTTCTGGTCTGACGCGCTCAACGTGTTTCTCTTTGGGCACGGACCCATGACCCCAACTCTGGCCGATGTCCTGATGCTGACCGGCCTCGACATTTCCTCCCCTGATACACCCTTTAATTATCTGATCAAGCCGACCCATCGGCTAGAGACGAAAGGAATCGGCGGGTGGAAAGGGTATATCAACAGAAACATGAGGACCGGGACGATTTTGGAGAGAGAACATTCAGCGTTCTTGATGATGTGGCTTGAGAAGCACCTCTTCTGCGGCAGAGCGGTTGGCCCTTCTTCCAATACAGAAGCTCTGACCAAAGCCCTGTCAAGAGGATCTGTCATCCCTCTCGGGAAGCATGTGCTAGGATCGGCCTACCACATGATGCACCAGATCAGCGTCAAACTGTCAAAGGGAGAGCCGATTGGTAACCCTGGTGGCCCCTGATGGTTTACCACCCTCTGGCTCAACTTGTACATGAGCAAAATCTCCTTGCAGCAGATAGAGACCAAGACATTCCGCAACATCGATTCAGAGGAGAACCGCACAGTACGACGACGGTGCACCTCTTTCGGCGAAGCGGCATCAGCTTTTCCTGGTTGTCAGTTCACCGCCACCCAAACAGCCGAGTATTTCAAATGTTTTTACAACGGCTTTAGTGGAGAAACCACCAGTTGGTACCCGTACCAGAGAACAGAGCCACTTTTTGAGCTTCCCTTCTGCTATGACTCGACGTCCAACTCCTTTGATAATGATCTCATGGACGCCTTGATCAAACCAGGAATCATACCGGCGAACTTCTTCTCTGGGAAAGACTCCCCAACTTATGAGTTTTACAACCCATCAGTTGCAGCACGACAGTTCGTCCTTGGTCAGCTGCCGATTCAAGTTTATTTTGCCGGCCGCGCAAAATTCCGAGATGAGCTCACTAAGGGCCTCGACTACAGTCGGCTGTGCAACTTAGTGCCAGACTACAGTACCATTGATCTAAGCAATTGGATAGTGGCGCCTTTTGCTGTCCAACAATTCAAGTTATGGTGGGCAGAATGGAAGCGGCATCTCTTTTGTGCATCTCCTTCAACATATTGCAATGATCTGGATCCTGACAACATCGACTCAAATGCAGCGGTACTGCCCTTTTCCCGGCCGATTTTGATGTTATTCCTTTTTATGCTACAAATTTGCCGCTAACTCTCATTTCCCTTTTCAGTCCGAAAGTCGACTTCCCCCGACGCGGAGCCGAAGTGGTAGGCTCATAGAGAATAGCCGCCCATACACACCATTCCCACTCATCGACTACCATGCCCCCCGAGGTGATATGAGAACGATGCGATTCCCGCTCCGGCCCCACACGAGGAACCATCGAAGTATAGAACCCATGGAACTAGTTCAACGACAGTGATTTCCGGTCCACAATGCTGAGCCACGAAATCGGCCATGACTTGACCCTTGACAGCTTTGGCCGATTTGTACCTTAGGTCAAACTCTGACAGAGCCAGGATCCACTTTCCAATCCGTCCTTTCAAAATCAGCAATGATAGCATGTACTTCACCACGTCATCCTTGCATACGACTACGCACTCTACCGATAACAAGTAGTGCCTGAGCTTGGTACACGAGAAATATAGACATAGGCACAGCCTTCCACCGGGGAGTATCTCGTTTCGGCGTCCAGGAGTTTTCTGCTGACATAATATATTACCCGTTCTTTTCCTTCGAACTCCTGTGCTAGCGCCGATCCGATAGCCCGCTCGTCGGCCGATAAGTATAGTTTGAATGGCTTGTCAGCCTGTGGCGGGACTAATACATGTGGTGAAATTAGATATTGCTTGATGTCTTCTAACGCCTTGCATTGTTCTTCTCCCCACACGAATTCCTGATCGGGTTTCAATTTCAACAAAGGAGTGAAAGCTTGAATACGCTCGGATAAGTTGGATATGAATCTTCTGATAAAGTTGACCTTGCCGATCAGGGACTGCAGCTCAGTTTTATTCTGCGGGGCCACAACCTTGTTGATGGCAGCTATGGTCTTCCGGTTGACTTCTATCCCGCGCTCATGGACCATGAATCCTTAGAATTGTCCGGCCGACACACCGAATGCACACTTATTCGGATTCATTTTCAACCCATGCTTCCTTGTGCACTCCAACACCTCTCGTAAATCGGCCAGATGTTCTTGATGACCTTTTGACTTGACCACAACATCGTCGATGTAGATTTCTACCAATACGCCAATAAGCTTCTGAAAGATATAATTCATAACCCGTTGGTATGTAGCGTCGGCGTTCTTTAATCCAAAGGTCATTACCACCCACTCGAATAAACCGAGGTGGCCCGGACACCTGAAAGCCGTTTTCGAAATATCCTCTTCGGCCATTAATATTTGATTGTACCCAGCATTACTGTATATGAAACTGATGACTTTATGTCATGCGGCGGCATCTATCAAAACATCGGCTGTCGGCATTGGATACCCGTCCATCGGTGTAGCCTGATTTAGGTTCCTGAAGTCGATGCATACGCGCAACTTTCCATTTTTCTTGTATACTGGTACAATATTAGAAATCCACTCGGCGTAACGGCACTGCCGAATAAATTTCGCTTCAATCAGTCTTGTAATCTCGGCCTTTATATCAGGTAGAATTTTAGGGTTGCATCGTCGTGCAGGCTGCTGATACGGCCGATATCCTGGTTTTATGGGCAACCGGTGTTCGACAATGGACCGGTCTAGACTAGGCATCTCATGGTATTCCCAGGCAAAACAATCTTTAAACTCTTTTAATAAACTTGTCAATTTATACTTGTACTCGGGATCCAAGCTAGCACTAATATACGTCGGCCTTGGCTTGCTACCATCTCCTAAATCCACCATCTCCAATGAATCGGCCGACGTAAATCCATGCCCAAGTTTCCCGTCTTCCTGGAGGAACTAATCCATCTAGTCTGAATCCTCAGAGCCGACTGCTCGGATCGGCTGTAGGCCAAAATTGGACACTTTCACGAAATCGGTGTCCCAAGTTCTACCGGATATACACTTGACGTGTTCGCAGCTCCACTTTTGCGTATCGGCCGCAGCAACACTGTAGGCGGAATCGGCGGTGACTATCTCGGTATTGTCGCCGACCCACTGTACAAGGCATTGGTGCATTGTAGACGGGACGCAGCAATTCGCGTGTATCCAATCGCGACCGAGCAACATGTTGTAGGACCCTTTGCCATTAATAATAAAAAAGGTAGTGGGAAGGGTCTTACGGCCGATAGTGAGGTCGACGCAGAGCGTTCCGTGGGCGGGAGACACGTTGCCTTCGAAGTGTTTGAGCATCATATCCGTCTTGGTCAGATCTTCGTCACTTTTGCCCAACTTCCGGAACATGTCATACGGCATGATGTTGACCGCAGCGCCTCCGTCTACTAATAGCCTGGTGACAGGTCATCCGTTAACGTGTCCTTTGAGGAATAGAGCCTTGAGATGTTGTCGTTTTTCGTCTTCCGGTTTCTCAAAAGTGGCTGTCATTAGCTCCAAAACCAATTGCGCCATCTGCTCCTCCATCCTTGTTGCGTCGTCTCGATCGGCGGGCGCCATGAACTCCATCGGCAAGATGAACACCATGTTGACGTCAGCTGCCGATTCTTGATTGTCGCCCTCCTCATTGTTGTTTCTGCTCTTCCTCTTGTTGTTCCCATTGGCGCAGACGTTGGATCCTTCATTTTTGAGATTTGGACAGTCCATCAGGGCACCATCTGGGGTTCACCGGTTTGGCCGGCGGTTTGGCACGCACCTAGTCTGGTTCCCGTCCTAGGGGGTTCTCATCTGACACCCTAGCGTTGGCCATTTGTTCTAGCCGATTGTGTGCGCTGGCTCTGCCCCCTAGTCGCTTCTGCTGGTTGATCCTGCCCTTCAGCCGATCATACTGTTCGAACCTGTCCCTTGGCCGGTCATAGCAGTCAACTCTGCCCCCCAGCCGATCATGCACTGAAAGGCGCCGATCCTCTTGTTCGCGCCAGTTCCTTCTAATTGGCTCTGATCCTCTGTCTCTAGAGCGCGACCACTTGAGCGGGCGATCGTTGCGATATGGTCCGCTGCACTCGGGGCAATTATCAGCTGATGGTAATCTGATGTTATTTTCCCAGCAGTGGATGAAGAACGGGCATCGCCAATGATCTTCGTGTCGGCCTATCATCTCTTCGCGGTGTCTCGATCTTTCCTGCTACCGCTGATATTTGTTGAGTAAGAATTGGGAGGTGACGGGTCTACGCGACCGCTCTGATCCTTCACCCTCGTCTTCAAGCCGCCTTTTCCCTTTGACATCGTCTATCGTAGCCTGATTTCTGGGGTCTATGGCGCCGCTTGTTTTGGCCGATTCCGACGTCAGCACCTTGATTTGAAGCGAGTTTTTTCCCGTATCAACCATGTTAGCTGGGAAAGGATGCTGATCAATTTTCATCGGCTTTACTAGCTTCACCGGGACTTTGAATTTGAGTCTGCCTTGCTCAATGGCCGACTGTATCTGCTGATGGAAAATTTTGCACTCATTTGTGTCGTGAGACGTGACCTTGTGCCACTTGCAATATTTCATATTTTTGAGCTGTTCGGCCGACGGAATGGTGTGGTAAGGTGAGAGCTTGATCTGCCCCTCTTGGAGAAGTGATTCGAAGATTTTGTCGGCCTTTGACGTGTCAAAACCGAACGCCTCTGGTTCTTTCTTCCCGAAAGGGCATGATATCGGCTTCTTCCCTTTGACCCATTCTGCTAGGCCGATTTCCTCTTCTTCTTCAGATTCAGATCCTTCTAAATATGCCACCTTTTTCTGAAAATTCCTCCGCTGATCAAACGGACGTACTTCTTGACCGGCCAATCGGTGAACGATCTGACTTAAACTTTCAAACTCTTGTGAGGCGTACCTCTCCTTGATGTGTGGCAGGAGACCTTGGAAGGCGATATCGGCCAGCTGAGCGTCGGTCAGGGCTAGGGTATAGCATTTGTTTCTGACCTCTCTGAACCTCTGTACGTAATTAGTTACTGGTTCGTCGCTCCTCTGCCTGAGGCCGGTCAGATCTGAAAGCTTCATCTCGTGGACTCCCGCGTAGAAGTACTTATGGAATTGTTTCTCCAGATCGGCCCAAGTAATGATGGAGTTGGGTGGTAGGGTAGTGAACCACTGGAAGGCCGACCCAGATAGAGACGACGAGAACAGATGCACCCGCAGAGCATCTTGTGTGGCGGCCTCCCCGCACTGGATGATGAATCTATTCACGTGCTCCACAGTTGAGGTGTCATCCAGTCCCGAAAACTTGGTGAAGTCAGGAACTTTGTATCGATGGGGAAACGGCAGTAGATCGTAGGCAGGTGGGTATGGTGTTTTGTACGTATAGGTTTGTACCTTCGGCTTTAACCCGAATTGGTCTTGAATCACCTCTGCTATCCTTGCTGTCCAATCCACTTGTTGTTGATGAACAACTGGTTGGGGGATCGGCACATGTTGGTGGATCGGCGGTGGGACGGCCGGGTGATGGATCAAAGCGTGTGGCGGATTTTGCGGCAGCGTGGCCGACTGAGCGGTTGACAGCTGGTGGCGTAGCGAATCTGCTGTCCCATCGTACAGCATCATCGGCGCCGCGCTTCTGAGTGTTTCCGCAGCATCTGTCCCCCTGCCGATTTCTGACGTGGCTGGTTGATACTGAGGGACCGTCGGCCGGACAGCCGATTGGAACGGTGCCTGGATCGGAGAGCCTCCATGACCGGCTGACTGGTCCAGAACAGCCGCCGTTGCTGGTGCCCCCCAAGGTACTGAGTTTGAGGGCAGTGATTGCACGGAAGAAATCTGGGCAGGATGAGGCGGCGCTTGTGACCGAAAGCATGGCGCACCGTTATATCCTGGAGGCATTGAAGGCAATGAAGTGCTGTATTCTCCGTGTTGTGTCGATATCGGCTGAGGAGCCGAGTGAGACGTGCCTGGTAAGCTTCTGACTGGAGCTACAATAGGTGGGGCGTATGCTGGCCCCTGATATCCCTGAGCTACTCCGCTAGCCAGAGAACTGATGACAGCATTGTATACCGTGTTGGTCATTACTGAGGATTGGTCGATGAAAGCCTGATAAACGGACTGTTGAATCATATCGGACATCTTGCCCGAGTCCTCAGCGATGGTGATCTGGCGGGGAATTGGAAGAGGAGCTTTCTTGACGGTCTCCCCGCTTCTGGTACGACTGAAAGATTGCAGGTATACCTTTTTGTAATCTTCTAAGTGTCTTGCCAGTTCTTCTTTCTGGTCGTCCTTGAGATCTGCCTCCGTAACCTCAATGATGTTGTTCTAAGAGATTTCGGTGGTCTTTGACATGTTGGATATTGAGGTGGTCCCACCGGGCATGCCAAAAGTGTGTTGGCGCTAAAAGTCGGCCGGGAATCGGCCGATGACCCTCAGCGTCGGACACACGACCCGGGAGAATCTGCTTAACTCCTGTTCGGGTGATTGCCCTGGTGCGGTTCGCGCGGCGTGCCAGTCAATCTGACCTGTTGATTGACAAGGAAAGAAACGTATTAAATCCCGGGGTTTCGATCGGCTAAAGTTCCGATCTGTCCCGAAAAGCGTATCAGCGAATCGGCCGATTTGCTATGAAGATGACCGGCTATAGATTAGCCGATAATCACGTCAGGTCATCTTTGACTGGGATCCTCTGTTGGGATTCCATTGGCTTCATCCCCTATCTGTTGGCGCAAGCCCACATTGGCCCAAACGCTCTAGCCTTTCAATCGGCCGACCCCCACCAACTCCATTCGCCAATCGCACGAAACACTGCAGCGCCAATCGGCCGATTCCTAACTGTAGCGTCAATCGGCCGATTCCCAGCTGTAGCCTTTAAATCTGCTGCATCGGCCAATCTCTTCCTTTCCTGACGCCGATTCAACACGTGTCAAAATCTGGCGTCAACACATGCCCCCCAGTTTCGGAGTAAAACATGACTTTTACTTCGAAATTCTTTCTTAATCTCTCCTCCAAAACAGGTGTTGTGAGGAAGCAAAGATTCCAAAACTGCAGCCAGTCAATGCGTTGGTGATATTTTTTTTAATGTGTTGGTGAAATATAAATAAGTCTGTAACACACATGCCATGATTTAAGTTGATGTACTGAGAAGTTATGGGGACATATATGGTTTGTAACTTATTCACCGTAAGTTATAATAGCAGGATCAAACTGAATGAAATTTAGTCCTTCCATTGAGTCTTATGTAAACACACATATTATGAATCCAACTAACAAGTTCCATATATAGTGCTGAATCTCCTTTCAATAATGTGAAGTCTGATGCCGACTTCTATTGAAATAAGCTTAACATGCTGAAAACCTAGTAAGTCCATTCTGAATTGAACTTGTTATTTTTGGTGCAAAATTTCTTAAGTGCGGTTCAAAAATGCAATTCCTTTATTTTCCATTGATGTGTCAATGACATCTTAGGCCCACATAGGTCGACAACAGTAGTATAAGATGTCATGAAAAATAGCGAAGGCAGAAAATAAATTGTTGCTGTTTTCTTGGTAGCCACCGCACTTGTACGTTCTCATGTTTACATCAGTATGAAGCAATGACAATGGAGTACACCTACAGTGCAATACTTATGCAATTGAAGAGCGAGGTTAGAATCATATCACATTTATTGCAGCTGCCGCGGGCGAGCTAGCATAATGGTTTACTACCACCCCATCTTGTCTTTCTCGTATCACCGGCCTCTATGTAAGTTTCTCCTCCTATCTAGCCATCTACATGCTGCTTGTGCAATGTGCTACTATCCAATTGGTTCTGCTCCAGCATTATTGCATCGTGTACATGATGCATGAGCGTCTCGAGTACTAATTCAAACCAGCTAGGAATAGGAAGTATCAGCAAGCTTCAAGCCACACAGATTGTACTTGTGAGAAAACTACTGACGCTACAGAGGATTTTGACGAATGGCTGCTAGACTCCAAGATAGACACAACAACTCCTAAATTAAAAAACCACTGCCGACATTCTAAAATGAGTCTTTAGGCTGCCATTGTCATGGCGGCTCAAGGAGTTAGCGCTGGGCCATCTCTGTAGTGCTCGTGGAACAGGCACTAGCAGCATGCGGTGTCTTGCTCGGTAGGGGTGCAGTTCAAGCTGTATGATCCAGACACGGGCCTCGGTTCTTTCAGCATTCAAGTGCCAGATTTGTTTCCCCAGCAGATTCCGTAAAAATTAAGTGTGTCAGATCAGTTGGACGAGGTCCTTAAATGGAACGGCAGCGTTATACATGATAATCAAGGAACAAAGCACCTACACCGTGAATCATATGCGGAAACTAAGCACCACGTATCATATATGTATAAGTATGACTGAATGAATAGCATGATCTCAAGCTGTTGTTTATTGATAATTGTATTGTTTTGCCCTTCAGGGGTCTGTAGCAACCAGTACAGTTCCACACGAGATAGCGCGTACTGACGAGCTCTATGTATATAAGTTCATCCCGTTGCTAGCCCAAGCCATGCTCTGCTAGTGGCTATTTTAACTCCGGTGAGCTACATGCTTCAGCTTCTCATTAGTACTAATCAGGCATTGGTGATCATGTCTGCCCATAGCCCCATACATACACAATTACACATCCATAAGAAACAACTAGCTAGCTAGGAATGCAAGGTATCAGCGAGTTTTCAGCCACCAAATGAAACCCATATAGCAAGTTCAGGTTCCAGGTACGAGTGGTGCGCTTGAAGAATGGCTGCTACTCTCCATGCTCGATGCAACTGCAGCAGGACCATGTACACGCGCGGCTGTTGCCTCGCCACTACTCGCGGCAAAACTGCTACACCTTCATCCTCTGTGGTCACTGCACCAAATTTCTCTCCCGTCATTCCCGGCGGATTGGCATGGCTGGAGTCTGTGGGTCTGGAGCTGGTACGCAGAGCTGCAAAGGATGCATTTTGACCTCGTAGCCTGGCCGGTTGCAGCTTATAGCATAGCCATTAGCATAGCATAATTGTTTTCGGTTTATTATCACTTTAATTATGATTTTTGAAGCTCCATCCTAGTTCATTTCTCTATATATGCTCTACTTTTATTTGTCTACGCCTGCTTTGTTAGTGCATTATACTATGTATACTTGATGTATTCTTATAGTAGTGGTATGTTCGCCATAAGTGAGTTCTAATCCTGGATCCGCCACTCATGCGTAGTAAGTGCAAACTAAAATAGGCTCATTTTTAGTGTCTTTAATTTTCCATCACTTTTAGTACCACCCAGTACTAATGTGGCTGGATGCTTTAGTACCAGGTGGTAACACCACCGGGTACTAAAAGGTCAGACCTTTTAGTACCGAGTGATGTTACCACCCGGTACTGAAGAATTCCATAGGCTTCGGTCCACCTCAAAAATACCGGTATGAACTAGACCCGGTACTAATACTAGGTCTTCTTCATGCCGGTATTTTAAGGTGGATCTTTGACGTGTTTTCTAATAGTGTCCCTTAGCCATTACAAAGATGTGTTCTGCTACAAGAGGGGTTAAGACTTCCGGTGGAGATGACGGTAGCTCGAGTGAGGATGTTTCACACTTCTTATCTTGCTTCAGTTTTGAAACAAAGAAAATGATATATAAAAGAAGAAGCAAAGCGTGTTGACAAATAAATGGAAAAATTAAAAGAGAACAACGGGAAAAAAAATAAATGTGTTAAATCCAAGCAACATGTTCGAAAATGCTGGATTTCCTTTAGGCAACATGAAGTTCCGGCTTATATTAAAAAAAGGCTGAAAACTTAGTGACTGCCAAGTTCATTATAAATTGATACCAGAACAAAGCCTTTGTACTTATACCAGTACAAAGCCTTTGTGTAGCTCTATTGTTGTTACAAAAGGTATTGCATTGCCACTGCATTTCTTGGATCTCATGTTTATATTAGTATCAAGTAATGGCAACATTAGTTGTGGAGTACATCTGCCACAGTTGCTAAATTCTACTATTATGCGTACGGGTGATTCTTAGGTGCACCTCCAATCCTCTCTAGTTCAAATATTTGTGCTACTTCTTCAAAATGAGATTTTATTTTAGAAAAGTAGCACAAATATTCGAATTAAGGAGTGTTGGAGGTGCACCTAATGATCACTAATTTACACCTCTAATTATGCATATTAGTTTCAACATTGTTGCATGTATTCATTCGTGTACGATGAAGGGATGAATCATATTTTTTCTGTTGTAGCTTCACCCCTTATGACTTCTATTGCTACCAACGTTAACGAAGTATACCAGAGATTTTTTTTAGATTATGGAAAAAGTTCCGACCTTTGATCATTCACATGCGAAATGACTGTACAGCCAAATACCAGAGACAAGTATTTCAGTCATCGACCACCAAAGAGTTTTACACATGAATCATCTGCCGAGTCATAACAATCATCCATTCCTCCCCACCTATCAATTGGACTCCGCATTCCAGTAAAGCCCTACAATACACGAGTGCCGTCGACCAAGATACGAGTGGATACTTAGAGTGGACGGTTGAGTATCCAGCGTCTGAACATGGCAAAACATCTCTCCGGCTCGTACTCTGGTGCCGTATGCCCAGCACCCTGCAATTCGATCCAAATCCATTCCAATGCGACAGTCAGTAACATGGTATCTGACGAAACTGAAGCTGAAATCAACAGATCAATCGCGCGTGCTCTACTACCTTGATTGTCGCGAATGTCATGTTGTTTGAATAGCTTATCGTGAACCTGGAAATCAAGAAAGGAAAGAATGAATGAATCATCCACCATGAAGACAAAAAAAAGAATAGAACATTTGGTCAGAACGAATCAGTCCATCAGTGAAGTCAGTTATTAGCTAAAACAAGCAGAGAGACGGATAGATGAGGGATATATGAGGGCGGAGAAAGACCCACCCGGCGGATTGGCCGCCTAGATGCCACGCCCTCCAGTCGTCAACGATGGAGAAGTTAAGCGACCTGACCCACGCCTGCGTTCCCAGGTGCGGCACCAGCAGGTCATGGTCGCCGCTGCAACCATGACAAAAAAAAAGGTCATACGCCATTCCATGTCATCAGACGATGGCACTCCTTAATTAACAGGAGCAGAGAGATCGTATTACCTGTAGACCAGCGCGCGGTAACCTCTGGACGTCAGGTTCCGGTGGTACTTGATGACACTGCCGAGATCCCCTGTGTAGGGCAACTCTTTATCGTGGCATCTCACCCACTCGTCCACAGTTCCCTGATCAGTTCGTGGCATCTCAGTACTCACATCGAAATGAAATCAACCTGTGGAATTGTCACCTTGATCGGAGTATGTAGCATAGGTAGCTCACCTTCTTGATCCCAAGAGCTTCTCGGGTGCGTTTATCGTTCGCCCAAAAGTACGACAGGTAGTAGCCGTAAGTCTGCATAAACAGTTATTAGAATGAATGCACGGAATAGAAATAGATTGTCATTTTGCTGCACTGAGCAGAGGTGCTTCAGAGATGCAGACTCACAATGCAGCCAAATGGGGGTCGAGCTGGGGGGTGCTTCAGCTGCCCTGTTTCCAATTCCTCCCCAAGAATCCTTCTACCATCTGAGCCGTCCGTCTTGCTGTTAGCATATGGTACAGCAGATGCGTAGACGCACTTGTCCAGCAGAACCTGGGCCTTCTCAACTTCATCGACGAGCTGCATTGCATGAGGGCAGTTGAATTGAATCGTCAGTAAGTCATCTGGAACTATCAATAACTGGCAACCGAAATCAATTGAAGCATGTATATGTGCCTCCTCATCTCAGAGGAATTCAGAGGTACGAAACGTCCATTTAGAACAAGTGAAGAACTGTTCTTACATCACTGAAAGTATTCAGAGCCTGAGCACAGAGCGCATTTCCAGCATTTCCAGGGTTAATGTAGTCCTGTCCTTGGCAATGCCTCAGTATTGTCTACATACAGATAAAAGAACATCGATTACAAAAACAGAAATGCATTGCGACATGTATCAGTGGTTTCACACTTAAACTACAATAAAATTGTATGCAGATGGTAGTGGCTGAACTAGATGAGATTAGTTAATTACCTCATAGAGTTGATCTGAAATAATACCAAATCCATGAGCATAAGGCACTCTATAGCTAAAATCAATAATTTCTCCTGTGCTCGGGTTACCCACTAGATAGCCCTATTAAGAGGATCGAGACAAAATGAACCAGCATGTAAGGTTATATCAGTGTGTAGAATATATAAAAGTTGCACGGTATGTTTTGGTGTAGTTGCAATTGTTCAAGCTCAGAAATTTCGTAGAGAGATAGCCTTTTCGTTTTTTTTTTGGAAAAAAAAGTCTGATGGATACCTTGAGATTAGGAAGGGTCCTTCCTGCTTCAATACCTAAAGAGGATCAAGTGCAGCAGGTAGCTGATTACTACTTGTCTTTATTTTAACAAATGGCACAAAACAATGACAATTTCACTGAATAAAGCAAAAATTAGGACATGGATTATTCCACAAAGCTGTCCACATATCCTGTAAATTGCCAATTATTATATATAGCAAAGACTGACAATCAATACCTTCTGAAATAATCTGCGCAAGAAAAGGCGCAATTTTTCCAGCGTAGGAGTCTCCACCAATATAGAAAGGATTCGCGAGGAACTCAGGATGGTCATTAAACCACTGGATGACGGTGGAACATACCAAAAAAACAGCATAGACATTAAGAAGAATACAATTAATTTGTGTTTGTATGAACTGCACCACGATATTTGTGCTAATTTGATTAATGAAAAGCAAGGAGTTTATACAGTACCTTGATAAGGAAATCATATAGTTGCAGTGTGGATGAGATGTCTCCAACATCATAGCCTTTAGGATCTCTGGAGAAGGAAAACCCAGCCCCAACCGGCGAATCAACAAATAGGATATGTGACACCTGCGTGAGCAGAGTGAGTGGTCTAAGAATCAAATGGTGCTACTCCATTGCACTGAAGATGAACAAGCATGTAGCCAGAAAAATGTGGTAACCTGATTGATTCACCAGCTACAATTGTAAACTGGATATGACTAATATTTAACGCGATATATGGATACTTCCTCCGTTTTTATTTACATGTCGTATTAAGTTTATCCTAAGTCAAAGTTAGCTAGTTTTGACCAAGTCTATAGAAGAATATAGCAACAATTATACTATCCAACATATGCACTGGATTCAATGAAACAAATTTGATATTGTAAATGTTATTATTTTTTCTATAAATTTGGTCAAAGTTAGCCAAGTTTGACTTAGGACAAACCTAATATGATACGTAAATAAAAATAGTGGGAGTACAATTTTAAACCAGATAAATACTTGAGAATTTTGGCTCAAAGAATAAAATGCTATGGAGATTCAGATAGATAGTGCAGCCATTAGCTCTTTGATTATGTGCAGCATTAATGTAGCTAAGGTGAATGGCTGACCGTGCTTCCGAGACGAGAATATGCCAAGAAAACTAGAACGAAATCAAGGAAAATTTTCTGAGAAAGGGACACATGCATCATCAAAAGTTGTATGAACCATTTTATCTATGTGGATGTATCGACCCAACCTCAAGATTCTACCATACCGCTCCCTCAATTTTTTTGTGATGTTTTCAGTTTTGAAAGTCTCCAAGGTATAACTTGAAGAGTCCGTTTTTATGCCTAGTATGAACTAAAATTATAAGATTATAAGAGTAGTTTAATAAAAGATAAATCTGTATAGAAATTACTACAATCCACCCAATCTATAGAGAGAATACTAACTAGGCATAAAACTTTATAGCCAGTTTTTCTACTCTCTCAAATTCTAACTTTGGGCAGGACATCCATGGATCGCCAAACCTTTTTTTTTTCTTTTTGAAAAACAACCAAGCTTTACAAAAATAATAATCGGACTATATTCAGAGAGTACAAAACAATAGAGAATTCGAGAGGATAAGGTGAGCACATCACCTCATCTTAGTTTGTCACTACATATTTTAAAGACAGGATGAGAACCCCCTTTTCACCTAGATAGAACTGAGAAGCAAATTCAAAACTGAAGAGAGTAGCTGAAAAGAAAGGACGGAGCAGAGCACCTTGGCCCATGAGTTTTGGTTGTATCGCAGGCGCGGCATCGTGCCGTCGTAGGGCTCAACGACGAACCTGATGGGACCTGCGGGAGCAATCATCATCAGTTGCATCGAGGCATGGATTGATGATGCGTGGGTGTCTGGGTGTGGAAACTAATTAAGATGATTGTGTGCTGTGTGGCATGGTGCGGTACCTACCGATCTCGTAGGCGAGGCCGCTGAAGACGGAGCAGCGGTCGCCGCCGGTGAGCCAGAGGAGGAAAGAGGCGGCGGCGGCGCCGGACTCGGACTGGACGAAGTAGTAGAAGAGCTCGGCGCCGTTCTGCCTGTCCACCTCCACGTACCTTGTTGCATAGAGCATTCGGTTTCAGTCTACTTAGAGCTTCAGAGCGGCAGGAGCCCTGTTTCGAGGAACAGAGGCAACGGCGATAGTAGGAGGAGGAGGAGGAGGAGGAGGAGGAGGAGGAAGAAGAAGAAGAAGAAGAACGCACCCTGTTTCGAGGTGGAAGGGGAGGGGCCCGTCGAAGCCAGGGAGGCTGGTCACCACCCGCCCGGAGCCGGAGCCGGAGGCGGAGGACGCGCAGGCGGCGAGCAGGAAGACGACGAGGAAGCAACGGGAGCAGAGGCGGCGATGGCAGAGCGAGCGGGGTCCGGCTGGCCGGAGGAGGCGCGGCCGCGGCCCCGGCCCTGCCGCCGTCGTCGTCATCGATCAGGTACCAGGCGTGCTCGCAGTCCCAGTTGCCGTGGTGGAGCAACGGTGGGTCATGGAAGCACGGATGTCCTGGGTATTTGTTGCCGCGAGGATGAACGGATGGATGAACGACGTTGACGCGCACGCGACGAGGGACGGCGACGGCAGAGGCCGGGGTCACGACGCCGCCGGTGGGGCCGGCCGGCGAGGGCGGAGGAGTCGAGGAGAGTCACGGCACGGCAGCGCGCCGGGATGGTGCGATCGAGTTCGAGTTTCCCAGCTGCGCTAGCACCATGCTCCTGCCATTCGTCCGAACAAAAAGGCTCCATTGACAAGGACGGGATAGGAGGTTAGAGAGGTAGGTGGCCGTGGGCCGGTGGGCACGCAGACGGCGCGGCGCAGCGGCCCACGAATTCATGTGCCATTATGGGCTTGCGGTCCTGTTCTGTTGTTGTTCCTTTTTTGCTCGCGCACACAACCAAGAAGCAGCAGCACAGCCTGCACAAGTCTGCATAGCGAGTCAACAACCACGGCTGCATGCTATTTCATTCTACTTTTCTTTTTCTCCAGATTTTGTTAGTTGCTACTTCCCTTACACTCAATGCATTTTCTTGTTGCTTCAACTCAAAATTTAACAATAATTGATTAAACAACAATTAGAGCCGATTTGGATATTCGGTAAGTATAGCATATTCAACGTTTTGTGTAAAAGTTTTCAAGCCAACCCATGTATTCAACATTTCAAAAACCTTGCTTCAACAATTCTCAAAACATAATTTAACATTTTGAAAAAGCTAGTTCAATATTCAGTCCTTGGATTGTTGAAAAAATACTTTAGAAATGTTGTGATAGAATATCAAAATTGTTGAAATACCACTTTACATTTGTTGAATTTTTGTAAAACAGTAAATATATTCATAGTGGATCTCATCTTCTTGCATTAATCCCAAACAGCAATAATCTTTAAACGGATTTAGAAATAGATCGATGGTATAAGAGAAAATTACGTTTGAAGTTTGAAACTCAAACTAGATTCCCATCCAACTTCCCCACTCATGAACTGCCACCTGTCCTCCACGGTCACCCCCTCCCCAGCTGCCTCGTGAAAATGGCAAAATCCTATTCTGTCGTGACTACGCCAATCAAAACACGCCACGTGTGCTGTGTGATGTATAAGATAAAAATTTCCGCCCCCATGTCAACGAAAGCCCACGAGCCGCAACTAACGGAAACAAATGCGAGCCTGCTTTTTTGCTTCTGCGAAGCCCACGATGCATGACAGCAGAGATGGACCCTGCGAAACCGTGAACTGCACAGAGGTTAATAAATAGTACAATGAGCCCATGAACATGTGGGCACGGCAGGAATTTTCTCGCTCTCGTTGTATTCTTATCAAAGCTGGTGGTATTTATACATTTCTTTTTTGGGAAAAAGGTAGATTTTGAGCCAGTACATTCAACTTTTCGAAATATTTTGTTCAACATTTATTCAAACCTAGTTCAGCATTTCGAATAAATTAGTTCGACATTTCATATGGTAACGTTGAAGTAGTATAAGTAAAATGTTGAGCTACCATATTTAAAATGTTGAAAAGCAATTGGAAAAATATAGTCAGATTGGATTCAATTTTGTTAAATAGTTCTAAAGAACACTATAGTTCAATTCGAATTGAATTGGATGCAATATTTAGGAGAAAATAAAGCTTGAAATTTGGGAATCAAACGTCCCACCGTCCCTGCCCATCTCCCAAGTCCCGGGTACTAGCATGCACGCACGGTCGTAGGCACCTACCCTGCCCATCTCCCAATTAGACCTGATCATCTGTCGGGTTGGGTCGAGTTCCGGTCGGATCAGGTTCGATCCGTTGGTTTTTTCCTTCGGCCCGTGCTAGACCCGACCCGACCATCGAGCCAGATTTTTCGGCCCGAGCTCAGCCCGACACAAGGTCGGGTCGGGTTTGGGTCGGGTAAAACCCGATTTTTTATGTGTAATTTCCGGGTTGGGTTGGGTTTTTTCAGGTTTCAGGTAAAAAATTTTGGCCCGTACCAGGCCCGACTTTTATGGCGGGTCGAAAATTTTGGCTCGAGCCCGGCCCATACATTCGTCGGGTCGGGTCGGATCGGGCAGCCCATGATCAGGTCTACTCCCAATGCAATGCTCTTATGTGCTCCATCCTATTAACTGTGTGCGAATCTTAAAGTAGAAGATGTGTGCAATTTTCTTCTGGAAGGTAGATAGGAATACCGCGCCAAGCATATGCAACCATTTTTCATTACTCTAGCAGTCTGGCTAGCATGGCTTACAAGGAAAAGTTAGGAAACTAAACACATTGATCCTGCATTGCATTGCATAGGTCTATCTAGGCTCTAAGTAAGACAGGAAAAACAAATCACAAACTGTATATGTTTCAACAAACAAGTTTGCTAAATAACCAGATGGACGGGCGCCGCAGAGACCGATTGGACGCCCTGCGCGCCGCTGGGAGCCGCAACGGTGGATTTACAGGGCGCCGCGATGAGAGGAGAGGGGGGTGGACGGGTGACGGCCGACAGGGGAGTACAGGGCGCCGCGACGGGGAAGAGGAGGTGGGGGGTGGACGGGCGCCGGCGGGTGTAATCCGTCCGATGTGGGAGGGATGGGGGCTGTAGGGGGAAGAGGATCGGTTTGGCGGAGTAATTTCGGTCGAGCGTTGAATGGCGCGATTCCCGAGCGGTTTGAGCGGTTTCCGTGTTTCTCCAGAAAACACTCCCGCTCACACATACGTGGACCGTATGCATGGGGTCTTCTTTTTATTCTTTTGGATTGCATGCTTGCGTTGATTGCGGCACTGAGGGGTAGTAGTTAGAGGGTGCGGTCATTCATAAATTCCGGAGCTGTGGACGGGCGCCGTAGGTGCGTTGGATATTATTTAGCTCACTGCGTACCAAATATATATGTATGTATATATATATTGCGTGTGCGTGGAGGAATTGTTCAAACTAGCTGGGAATGGAAGGTATCGGTAAGTTTCCGCCTACACAAAGTCATCGGTATCAGGACTGGAGCTACAACATCCGCTGGAGGCCTCTACAAATTACTGAAGCGCACGACAGTGTTGATTCGATCATGCAGAGAACGGCAGTGCAGCTCCAAAATGCATGGTCGGATATGGCTCTGACTTGGCCTTCCGCCACACGGCGCTTTCATGTTCAGGTTGACTCCTCCGAGCTTGTGCAGCTCCACCTCAGCATGTAGGAGCTCCTCCTCAGTGGCATTTTCACTTGGGTTGCCTCTGCTAGCTAAGCTTGAGAGGAGCCGAGGGCTTGAGAGGAGCCGAGGGCTGCCCTCGGACGCCTCGAGTTCTCGGTGAGTATGTGCGACTAATGGAACTGGGCCATTGGCACAAAATGCATGTCAGGCTGATGCCTGATGGAGCCTCTGCTTGCCCTTGCCATATGAGATGAAATAATGCTCGTGGAATTTCTTTCTCATGCGCCAGCCTCTGTAACAACTTGCTGTATGTGGCCGTGGCAAAGTCATGATACCACCAGCAGCTCCCACAGGGTCGTGCCAGTGGAATGGAGCAAGGCCCAAGGAACCTGACGTCGAAGGTCTCAAAAAATGATTAGAATAATAGGCTACATAATGGAAACACAAAACTATATATAGGCCAAATTAGCAAGTATTGGATCAGATGAACGCAGGACTTGAATCATGGAACAGCAACTACTTTGAATCAACGTGGCACTGTTGCTGCGAGGACATCATTAATTATCTCATCAAGCTCCTATATATTAGCTCGCTATTATAGCTTAAGCACTGCACTACTCGCCCCTCCAGCTGAAATTGCTATACCTTCTCCAGCATTCCATGGCAAGCATGTCCGCCCATACGTTGATATACATAATAGTACCATCTAACTAGGAATTTGAGGTCTCGGAAAGTTTCCAGCCACAATATCAACAGATTTGACAAGGCATACGACCGAGCTCCTACTGGTGCTCTTAAGGAACAGTCTTGATGAAGCTATGTGGCAACCATGTAGGCATGGACTCGTCACCTTGCCATCACTCCCCGCTGATTCGCTTCCGTCATCTCTTAGACACTACATCACAAGTGTGGTGTGCTACAAGACGGCCAAGACATATCGGGTGGAGATGATGCTGACCCTTGCTATTGGCAGTTAACTCGTTTACGGTGCTCTATAGTACCACTTAGTGGTATAAAGTATAGAGAAGATCTAACCACCATCTATTAGTAAGGGTAATTTAACAAGATTTATTTTGGTATTTCCTGGCTGATTCTAATTTTTTCCGCCAATGTCACTAATGTTATTTCCCATAATTAATACCTTTATACTACACATACTACTTATATATGCTATCCATAACACTAGTGAACTTTTCAGTAGTATATAATTAATCTAAACCATCAGATGTTTATCTACTAGCTAGTCATTATCAAACACTAGCTACATTAGTATAAGACACCGTAAAATAGTTCTCGTTGGAAGTAGCCCCAGATGTAGCATGGGACACACTCGTGGACCTTGGAGTCCATGCAACAGTAAGAAATCATGATCCTGGCAGGCTCATTCTCCTCCACCTCCAACCGACTACGAGCTGATGTTGATGGAGAATGCAGCACGGGGCCTAAAGTCATCGAAACAAATTAAATGGCACCTGTCTGTACGAGCTAATACAAAAAGAACTTTAGTCTATTGGAGGATAAAATTTCACCACCGAGCCATTGACTCAAACAAACGCGCATGGTTCGTAGATTGGCACTTCCAAAATTGGAATTTTATCAAGATAATGGCCATAAGTGCAAAACAAACAAGGTAAGTTCAAAGTGCTGAACTTCAGTGATTAGCAAGTGAGTCATATTTTCGGCCTTGTGGATCGAGTAGTATTATTAGCACATCAATGAACTCAATATACTTCCCACCAGATGGAGTGATTTCGGTATGATATGGCAGACCAACAAGCTGATGAAGAACATTTGTTAATTTAGCTCCTCCCCAAGTTGCTGAAATCAAGCATATATATATGTTGAGTAACAGGAACAATAAGAGAAGCTAAAGCAACTTCACGGATACATTTACCAATGGAAGTTTGATTCACTGCCGGTGCAACTGATAATCTGAGACTCGACAATGAAGCACAGTAACCATTCCCAATGCAAATCCCAACAGCGCGAACATACCTGCCAACGCCCCTGACCTTCCTACTCTTGCTCATCTCCGTCCTCCTGTTCTCCTGCACACTGATCAACTTACATCACGTCATACCAATTCAGCTCCATGAATCCACACTATGCACCATTGAAACATCAAGAAAATTACCTGTAGATGGCAGTAGCGCGCATTGATATTCTGCAGAAACCTGGGTATATATAATAATTATCTGGTTCTCTCATCTCCCAGATCGAGACAAACCATATATCGAGCACATGGCTGGTGGCAGCATAAGATAGAAAGTAAGCACGAAATTATCGACCAATAAACAAAACACAATTAGATGGAATCACACTAGTGAAGGAATAGGAACAAATTTGGGCGGTGCCTAGCCCAATTTATGAAAACTTGCTTGATGCCTACGAGAAGAATTTATATGTAGGCTCGTGAGTCGTGACTGTCGAATGGGTGTAAACGGATAAACAACAGTTTATATACGGAGGGATCGGCGATCATAATTCACACACATCCTTCCACCGTACCTCTGTGAGGGGGGACGGCGATTGCGGTAGTCCTCAATGGCAGTTTTAATATATTTCGTAGTCTTGAAAATAGTGTATATCCAGTTTCATTCCAGTAACTTGGCTGCCAGCATGTCACTAGTTTTACTGATGTGTTGTCTCATTTAATGGGAATGAAACTCTCGTTGAAGTGGCCAATTTAATTAGCCTATTAATTGGTAATTGTAAATTTTTTTTCCATTCAGGACTCCTCTGTGTAGCGACGACCGGTTCCAACAAGGCAACAATCAAGCAATATTCATTCGTGCGTGTACGGCTACTATTTAATTTCCTTGTGCAACTCATGTTAACTAGCTTCTATATATAAGGCTTCGCTGGCCCTGAATAAGAAAAAAGCTTCTATCCTATTTGCTAGCTACTCCCTCTGTCCTGAAATGTAAGGCATTAGAGGGTTCAAAAATTGTACCCAAATGTAAGGCATTTTAGAACTTTTGGATAAGTATTAAAGGAAATCGTTTAATTTTTCTTAGCTCTTAGCTACATACTTACCTTTTCTATCGCTTTCTCCCTGCTTAATTTTAGGAACAACTTTAATTATACCAGGTAAACAAAGAGCTTTCATACGGAACATGCGTATTTTGTTCTCTCCCTTAATATATCTTAGAATTGCTAGAATGCCTTACATTATAGGACGGAGGGAGTAGCTGCTTAGCCCAAGCACATCATTACTAGTGGCTATTTTAACTCCATGCGCTAAGTGCTACAGGTTCTCCATGAGCATGAGCACTTTGTAGTAAGCATGCATGCATGTGCATATCCATAACAAATAATGCTAGGAATGCAAGGTATCAGCGAGTTTCCAGCCACCGAATGGAATTAGCACACCAGGCTTGATGCAGTTGCGCCAGGATCACGTATACACGTGATCATTGCCTCGCCACTACTCACTGCAAAATAGCTACACACCGTCATCCTATATGGCTACTGCACCAAATTTCTCTCGCGCATAGTCACAAAAATTCCCAGGTCGATGGAGTTGAGGAGGAAATGTAGTACGCTCCTTATAAGATGTTTAAGGGACAAAAATGATCCTGTATTCCCAGGACGAGGTTGACATTTTGCGATCGAGAAACACTGCATTCGACCCCGTCTCCCATTCCCATGGGGTCAAGTGTTGCTGGAGATGGTAGGAGCGCTTGTCAGTTGCAATAGCCATAGAGTTGCCACGAAGTTCTTGGTGTCGACATGAGGAGCAACACCTTTTCTTCCACCATTCGTCTTCGTTTCATTCCCAATGGTGGGATTGTGCTCGTCATCTCCGCAATAACTGACACTCTTTCTTGTGATGGCTTCAGCAACATTTCGGGCATTTGTCCCTTCCCTCTTCCCCTTTTATTTTATTTGAAATTTTAGCAACACCTTCTATAAATAATTTTTTCAATTTAAAAACATCTTAATTATAAGTTGGGCAAATAAATAAATAAATGATGGAATGTGTAGAAGATTTTAAAAAATAACATATGACATCTAGACAAATAAAAATATTAAATTAGTCATTCACAGAAAAAATATCTCTCCATCCATGGTAGTATCTAGCAAGTGGCCCTTCATGAATGAGCAATTATAGCTACAAGACTTGAAATTGAGCTAAAATACTAGGAGTATCTTAAGCTTCTACTCAACTAAAGTAAATTTAGCCAAATGTTTGGGCAAAATTGAGGTCGAAATGACCTAACCACACCATGACCTAGATATTCTAACCATACATGATTGAGCTTTGTTCTATGAAGCAAACTTAAAAATGCACAAAGTATTAGCATATGCTACCTTCTATAGCCTTCAACTTCAAGAAAATGAAGTGAAAAACCTTCTACTTCTCCTTTTCTTTTTTTTTTTTTGGAATTCAGCATCACCTCCTCTTTTTTTGTCCGCCACATATGGAGTGCGATTTTCATCGCACCTCATACAAAAGAAGATTCAATTCAAAAGATTAATTGGGGTTTCCGGAGGCGGACCGGGGAATGAACCACCCTGCTTTCTATAGGTGGATGGGATTGCGAGCTGCCCTTGGTAATGCATATTTCAGGTGTAGTCTATGTTATTGTCCGCTTCTAAAAATAATGGTGATTTTCATGAGCTGTTGACTACGTGGTTCGCCCCTAAAAATTCATTTCCAGGAGTGGGTCGGATACTACAATGCCCATCATCAATATTTGGTGCGGATGAACTTCTCAATCGCCTCTAAAAGACAGGGTGCTCCTACAAATCAGTTATGTAGTAATACTTGTCAACAATGGCGGATTTAGGGGGGTGCGGGGGGGGGGGGGGGGGGGGGGGGGGGGGCTCCCCCTTAGTACCGTCCGATCCATGGATTCCCCCCCCCCCCCCCCCCCCCCCTCCAAATTTTAGGGAGCAAGGTTGAAGACTGGGGGGCTCCAAGGTGGAAGACGACTCCATCTCCGTCCGTTGGGCCGGCCAGAGCAGCGAGCTTATAAAATTTTGGATTTTGGCCCAAGTTGTTGATGCCCAATAGTCCAAAACTAATGGCCCACCCGCATCCCCTCCATTCGCAGTTAGTCCTGCCCCCAAATTCCCCAATTGGCCGGCCAAATTCCTAGCTTGTGGGCTCGTCGCGCCGTCACGAGCTCACGGGCGCGCGGAGCCGTGGAGGACGAGCCGGCGGTCGGCGGCAGCCGGCGCGCGGTGCCAGGACGCAGAGCTGCGGACCGCGGACGCAAGCGCGCGGCGGCACGGGTATGCGGCCGAGGGGCAGGGCCGCGGCTGTCCGGCGGCCGGCGGCGCCCTGCAGCGGCGCGGGCATGCCGCGTGCTGCCTGAGTACCGCGTGCAGCACAGTGATGGCTGGCAAGGACGCAAGGTAACTAAAGCCTGACATTTCAGCACCTGCTCCCTCCGTCCCAAATTATCAGTCGTTTTGGCTGCTTTTCTAGATATATCGATTTTGCTATGTACCTAGACATGATATATATCTAGATATATAGTAAAAACTATGCATCTAGAAAAGCCAAAACGACTAATAATTTGGGACGAAGCGAGTATTTTGCAACATATATATGTCAATGATTCAATCATTCAATTATTAAGCCATTCATATTTATCAATAATGCCTAGAATTGCAAGATGTCGAAGAGAACACTTCTCACCTATTTTTCAAGCAGTAGCAGTAGTACTCCTCTAGAGACTAATGATAACACAAGACAACCAAAAACGTCCAGGGTAGAGTTTCGTTGCTCAGATATCATCAGTGATCCTGGACTGCGCAAACCAATTGAGAAATGTACATAAGTTGCATTGAAAGAAGCTTCGGTAGGCATGATTTCTAGCCACAAGTTAAGCATCTCTAAGCTTCATGGGCAGGGTTATGATGGTGCTTCCAATATAAGAGGTGAATTTAATGGCGTGCAAAAATTGATTTGTGATGAAAATCCCTATGCCTTCTATGTGCATTGTTTTGCCCATCAATTGCAATTAGTGGTTGTCGCTGTTTCAACTTCTACTCCAGCTATTGCAGATTTTTTTTAACTATGTTCCTTTGATAGTCAATACAGTGGGTGCATCATGTATGAGAAAGGATGTATTGCTCGCAAAGCATCATGATAAGTTGTTAGAAAAGGTAGAGAATTGTGAGATTGCCACCGGAAGAGGTTTGAACCAAGAAAGTAGTCTTGCTAGACCTGGAGATATTAGATGGGGCTCACATCTTAAGATATTGCTTCGTATTGTGGTGATGTGGGATGCTATTTTGGAGGTGCTTGAGATTGTGAAGAAAGATTCCATCAAACCAACATGTAATGGTGGTGCTTTTGGTTTAATTGGTAAAATAAAAAGCTTTGATTTGTGTTCATTCTGCATTTGATGATAGAGTTATTGAGCATTACGGATAATTTGTCACGTGCTTTGCAAAGAAAGGATCAAGATATTGTTGAAGCAATGCATTTGATCATGGGTGTGAAAGAACGCTTGTAGGGTATAAGAGACAATGGATGTGAGCCATTATTCAAAAGAGTGAAGTCCCTCTGACATTCTGACAATGCATTTCTACCATGTGCAACTCTGGCCAGCCCGCCCTATACTCTCTGTTAAAGATAGCTCTCCCTCACACACCCATTTAAGTCTTTCTCATACAACCAGCAGCTAGCTCGAACGGCTACTGCTGGCCTAGGTTGCGTGTAATAAGCCGTCGAGGAATTGTTGAAACTAGCTGGGAATGGGAAGTATCAGCAAGTTTCCGGCTACATCAAAGTTTCAACCTCCGCTGGAGGCATGGAGGAATTGCCATCGGTTACTGCAGCGTCAGTTCAATCGTGCAGAGAACGGCAGTGCAGCTCCAAAATGAAGCTTCCCGCAGCCCAACCGCGTTGGCACTCGGCCATTGGCACGATGGCAGGCTGATGCAGCCTGCACCGGCCACCCTTCTTGCCATGTGAAATGCTCGTGGAATTGCTTTCGCATGCACCAGCCAGCTCTGTGGCGAAGGCTTGGTTGGGGCGTGCACGTATGTCGTAGTGGCAAAGTCATGATAGATGATCCCAGCTCAGTCTCACTATAGCTCCCAATGTGTCGTGCCGGTGAATAGGCAAGGCAAAGGAACATGACGTCAAAGGTCTCAGAAAACTGATTAAACCAGGCTGCATCAGGGAGACACAAAACCGTAGGTGAAACTAGCACTATCGAAATATTGGAACAGATGAGCGTGGTTCAGAAATCGAACTTCGACGACATTACTTATTGGTTATCAAAGAATGGAGCGTGTAGATGGTGAATCATGCAAAGGAAATTTGGAACACATATAGCACTGCAAGAATGCCATCTTAACTATATTCTAAGATTTCCTATCTTTCTCCTACAAAAGTGCTAGACATGGATAAAAAAATTTAAACTCTGTAACAAACAGAACTGAATTGCGACTTATACATATACTGATTATTTGGATCCAAACGAACCAAGTTTCACGTAGTGGTGAGAACCGAGATGTCTATGGTACAGTTCAACTACCCAATTTATATGGCGCAATAATTATCAACCAATTTCAAGATAAGGTTGAAGTAAAGACTTAGGGAAAGTCTGAAGCTTAGTAGTTCTAGCTTTCTTTCTTAGTCTCTTTCTTTCTTGTTGTTGTATTAATTCCTCAGTTTCGAGGCTAAGAACTCTGGTAACGATTAGCTGTAGACATTCACTTCTAAATGTTCAAGGTTAGAATTTTCTTTTATCTAGAAAAAAAAGTAAGCCTTCATCACTCACCTCTACCGCATTCTTGTCCTTTTAGTTTTTTTTAAGAGTCTAGTCCTTTTAGTTCCGCGATCAGTTGTGGCCGGAGTAGGCCAAATTAAGTTCTAGACACGGCTAGACATTGGTTGTCTCCATTTCCACAATCTCTACGGCAACCAGTGTCAGATCTAGCTCTTTATATATGGAGGAACTACTTGAATCATGAAACTGCTGCTGCTGCTGATGCTGCGAGGACACATCACTATCTCATCAAGCTCAGCTCCTATTAGCTAGCTATAATATAGCTTAAGCACTGCACTACACGCTCCTCCAGCTGAAATTGTTATACCTTCTGCAGCATACCATTTTTCGCGAACGTGCCTCAGCATGTATTTCATTAAGAGGAAACCAATACGACCGTTACAAACCTTAATAGGCAGAGACTATTAAGGCGATTACAGAGCACCACCAAGTAAGTGGCAGGCGATCCAAACACCGAACAAGAACAGCAAGAACAACAGGGAGGAATTACACACAAACCCACAAACCTAGACATGGCCACACCTCTATGCCTGCTAAAACATACAACATAGTCAAGATGCAAGAAGTCTATAACTCAACAAAGGTGGCAAAGCATCCACCCGACTAGTACAACCAAGGCGGCCAAGCATCCGCCTGAAGCGATGACCAACCAATGCGACGACGGCGGCAAAGCATCCATCACAGCAAGCAAGGAATCGGCGGCAAAGCATATGCAAACCGGACCATGGTGGACGAAACAAAGTGAAGGCAGGCGTAGGAGTGAAGAGCAGACGACCACCGCCAGGCCAAGCGAGAGAGGCCACAAGCAACGACATCGACAACCAGCAGAGCTTCCAAAACGACGCCACAAGGGAGGGTGCGATGCCATAGGCGCCGTCGTCGTCCGACCAACATGGTCAAGGCTTTCACCCGGAAAGCATACTGGAAAGGAGGGAATTCAATGACGCTTTCAAGAAGGTAAATGGCGCCCGAGGGCGTCGCCGTCATTGGCCCGCAAGCGGGTCCAAGGCTTTCGCTGTCGCCCTGTTCCCTCCCATTAGCTGAAGAAACCACCGCGGGACCAAAAATCACCGGCACGGCGCGGTCCAGGACAGCTCGCCGGCCGGCACCCCGCCGCAGAGGGCCAGCGGCAGGGGGCAGCCAGCGGATTCGCTACCATGTAGGCATGGACTCAGTTACCTAGACATCACTTTCCACTGATTCGCTACCATCATCTCTTAGACACTACATCAGACATTGATGTGACCAGGTCAAGATATCTGGTGGAGATGATGGACGCTGGCCTTTGCCATTATTTGCAGCAGCCTCAGATCTGGCATGGGACACACTCGTGGAGCTTGGAGGCCATGCAACGGTAGGAAATCATGATCCTGGCAGGCTCTTTCTCCTCCACCTCCAACTGACTATGAGCGGACCTCCTGGTCACCTGTTGGCTCTTCTGGCCTACTCTTCCTACATGTCAGCTAGCTAGCTCCACCATGAGACCCCTCAACTAATCAATTACATACACCAAAGTGTGTGGAATGGGAAGTATATGTCAGCAAGACAACTATTTGAGTGGAAACTCAATTAACCAACTCATACGTAGCAACAGATTGGAGAAAGTTAATATCCTAGTTGGTGGTGAATTTTTTGACACTTTGTAAGCCAAATCGACAGGGAAAGTATATATTATCCTCTCGGTTATCATAAAACATATTGGGGAAAATCAAGAAACACATGGAAAAAATGAATTTCCCTATTCGTTGTGGTAAGCGCATTATCCAGTAGTGGATGTTCATGAACTATGAACTAAGTAGACCTTCAAGAGAATGGTGTCTGTCTGTCTGCTGGTAAGAAATACATTTAATTGCTATCCCAATAAGATTTAAGAACAGGTGTTGTGAGGAAGCAAAGATTCCAAAACTGCAGCCAGTCAATGCGTTGGTGATATTTTTTTTAATGTGTTGGTGAAATATAAATAAGTCTGTGTTGGCGCTAAAAGTCGGCCGGGAATCGGCCGATGAACCTCAGCGTTGGACACACGACCTGGGAGAATCTGCTTAACTCCTGTTCGGGTGATTGCCCTGGTGCGGTTCGCGCGGCGTGCCAGTCAATCTGACCTGTTGATCGACAAGGAAAGAAACGTATTAAATCCCGGGGTTTCGATCGGCTAAAGTTCCGATCTGTCCCGAAAAGCGTATCAGCGAATCGGCCGATTTGCTATAAAGATGACCGGCTATAGATTGGCCGATAATCACGTAGCGATTGCAGAGAAACTATTGGAGTAACTTAAACAATCGCTACAGATGCAACACTCGAAATAGATCTAATCAGCTATATGATGATAAACAAGGAAAAATAATGATAAAGCTGACAGTTCGATCTCAAGCTGGATAACTGGTGATAAAACTAGGACAATAGGTAAAACCTATAATTCTAGTAAATATCGATAACTGGTGAATAAATCTAAACGAAACAACGGCGATGTGCCCGAAGTTAAAGCTTAGATGTTATTCGATAAACGGAACCTACCAATTGGCCGGAGATCGTGTCGATGCAGCCCTGCCAATCCGTACGAACTCGTGAAAGAAAAAGATGTATTGGCGAAGTCGCCGACTTGAAAGTAAAGTACGATGAAAAAGTAGATTGTTTGTATTGATTGATGTATATCTTCTACAAAACCCTAACTGCTTCTATTTATACCCTAGGACTAAGACTCCTGATCTATTACGATGCGTTACAAACTTGATTTAAATATAAACTACTATATCTATAAGACTTTCCTAAAGGAAACGGGGTCTCGCAGAATCTTCTGCTGCCATCTCCTAGTCCAATCCGGACTCCTTCCATTGCTCCTCGACCGAGTTGGCGTCGTTCTTTGACCAACGTCAGGTCATCTTTGACTGGGATCCTCTGTTGGGATTCCATTGGCTTCATCCCCTATCTGTTGGCGCAAGCCCACATTGGCCCAAACGCTCTAGCCTTTCAATCGGCCGACCCCCACCAACTCCATTCGCCAATCGCACGAAACACTGCAGCGCCAATCGGCCGATTCCTAACTGTAGCGTCAATCGGCCGATTCCCAGCTGTAGCCTTTAAATCTGCTGCATCGGCCAATCTCTTCCTTTCCTGACGCCGATTCAACACATGTCAAAATCTGGCGTCAACACATGCCCCCCAGTTTCGGAGTAAAACATGACTTTTACTTCGAAATTCTTTTTTAATCTCTCCTCCAAAACAAACGCGGAAAAAATCTCCTTCCGTTTCACGGTCTTCTACATGATGGTTGCAATCTTTTTGAACTGAGCGCCTAAGACAACTGTTCCCCTGGAATTCGTGTAGACGGTGCGGCAAAAATCCTGCCTTTACCCCTTCTCTCTCGGACTGTCTTTAAATACTGGCGTTCTCCGCCGCTTCTTCTCCACGAGCTTAGTAATTTCCTCCCCAGCGAATCACTTTCTATCTTCTCCCATCGCCCTCTTGGTTTCCAACCGCATTCTCCGGCGATCCTTCTTTCGTCTACATTCCGCTTCATTCCTTCAATGGCGGCACCATCAGCAACTCCATCAGCCACGGAGGCTCCGCCAGCAACTCCATCGGCGACGGCGGTTCCATCAGCAATTCCATTGGCGACGATGAGCTTCATCCCGGAGGTAAACATCCGAAACTTTCCCCTTTTACTTTTTACCGCCCATGCACCTTTTAGATCTATTCTCAGTTCCTCCCTTTTTACCTTTTTTAGGCAGTCAGACACCAAATCACAATTCCCCTTTCCGAAGCTCCTGGTCTCGTCATTTTAGGCCCTATGGGGAATCCAGACCCGACTGATCTGATTAACTTAGAAACCCATAGAATCCCTTTCAAGCAATCATCTATGAATTTGGTTTCAGTGGTCAGGCACCTTTAGATCTTGGCTGAATGAAACCCCCGGCTGGAAAGAGTGGTACCAAAGAATGGCCAATTCTAAGAGAGTTTAATGGGATGAATTAAAAATCGGCCAGTGCATCAATCTCTCTTTGTCCCAGATGGAGAAGAATGAACCCCTGGTAATAGCAGCCTCCTATTTCTGGTCTGACGCGCTCAACGTGTTTCTCTTTGGGCACGGACCCATGACCCCAACTCTGGCCGATGTCCTGATGCTGACCGGCCTCGACATTTCCTCCCCTGATACACCCTTTGATTATCTGATCAAGCCGACCCATCGGCTAGAGACGAAAGGAATCGGCGGGTGGAAAGGGTATATCAACAGAAACATGAGGACCGGGACGATTTTGGAGAGAGAACATTCAGCGTTCTTGATGATGTGGCTTGAGAAGCACCTCTTCTGCGGCAGAGCGGTTGGCCCTTCTTCCAATACAGAAGCTCTGACCAAAGCCCTGTCAAGAGGATCTGTCATCCCTCTCGGGAAGCATGTGCTAGGATCGGCCTACCACATGATGCACCAGATCAGCGTCAAACTGTCAAAGGGAGAGCCGATTGGTAACCCTGGTGGCCCCTGATGGTTTACCACCCTCTGGCTCAACTTGTACATGAGCAAAATCTCCTTGCAGCAGATAGAGACCAAGACATTCCGCAACATCGATTCAGAGGAGAACCGCACAGTACGACGACGGTGCACCTCTTTCGGCGAAGCGGCATCAGCTTTTCCTGGTTGTCAGTTCACCGCCACCCAAACAGCCGAGTATTTCAAATGTTTTTACAACGGCTTTAGTGGAGAAACCACCAGTTGGTACCCGTACCAGAGAACAGAGCCACTTTTTGAGCTTCCCTTCTGCTATGACTCGACGTCCAACTCCTTTGATAATGATCTCATGGACGCCTTGATCAAACCAGGAATCATACCGGCGAACTTCTTCTCTGGGAAAGACTCCCCAACTTATGAGTTTTACAACCCATCAGTTGCAGCACGACAGTTCGTCCTTGGTCAGCTGCCGATTCAAGTTTATTTTGCCGGCCGCGCAAAATTCCGAGATGAGCTCACTAAGGGCCTCGACTACAGTCGGCTGTGCAACTTAGTGCCAGACTACAGTACCATTGATCTAAGCAATTGGATAGTGGCGCCTTTTGCTGTCCAACAATTCAAGTTATGGTGGGCAGAATGGAAGCGGCATCTCTTTTGTGCATCTCCTTCAACATATTGCAATGATCTGGATCCTGACAACATCGACTCAAATGCAGCGGTACTGCCCTTTTCCCGGCCGATTTTGATGTTATTCCTTTTTATGCTACAAATTTGCCGCTAACTCTCATTTCCCTTTTCAGTCCGAAAGTCGACTTCCCCCGACGCGGAGCCGAAGTGGTAGGCTCATAGAGAATAGCCGCCCATACACACCATTCCCACTCATCGACTACCATGCCCCCCGAGGTGATATGAGAACGATGCGATTCCCGCTCCGGCCCCACACGAGGAACCATCGAAGTATAGAACCCATGGAACTAGTTCAACGACAGTGATTTCCGGTCCACAATGCTGAGCCACGAAATCGGCCATGACTTGACCCTTGACAGCTTTGGCCGATTTGTACCTTAGGTCAAACTCTGACAGAGCCAGGATCCACTTTCCAATCCGTCCTTTCAAAATCAGCAATGATAGCATGTACTTCACCACGTCATCCTTGCATACGACTACGCACTCTACCGATAACAAGTAGTGCCTGAGCTTGGTACACGAGAAATATAGACATAGGCACAGCCTTCCACCGGGGAGTATCTCGTTTCGGCGTCCAGGAGTTTTCTGCTGACATAATATATTACCCGTTCTTTTCCTTCGAACTCCTGTGCTAGCGCCGATCCGATAGCCCGCTCGTCGGCCGATAAGTATAGTTTGAATGGCTTGTCAGCCTGTGGCGGGACTAATACATGTGGTGAAATTAGATATTGCTTGATGTCTTCTAACGCCTTGCATTGTTCTTCTCCCCACACGAATTCCTGATCGGGTTTCAATTTCAACAAAGGAGTGAAAGCTTGAATACGCTCGGATAAGTTGGATATGAATCTTCTGATAAAGTTGACCTTGCCGATCAGGGACTGCAGCTCAGTTTTATTCTGCGGGGCCACAACCTTGTTGATGGCAGCTATGGTCTTCCGGTTGACTTCTATCCCGCGCTCATGGACCATGAATCCTTAGAATTGTCCGGCCGACACACCGAATGCACACTTATTCGGATTCATTTTCAACCCATGCTTCCTTGTGCACTCCAACACCTCTCGTAAATCGGCCAGATGTTCTTGATGACCTTTTGACTTGACCACAACATCGTCGATGTAGATTTCTACCAATACGCCAATAAGCTTCTGAAAGATATAATTCATAACCCGTTGGTATGTAGCGCCGGCGTTCTTTAATCCAAAGGTCATTACCACCCACTCGAATAAACCGAGGTGGCCCGGACACCTGAAAGCCGTTTTCGAAATATCCTCTTCGGCCATTAATATTTGATTGTACCCAGCATTACTGTATATGAAACTGATGACTTTATGTCATGCGGCGGCATCTATCAAAACATCGGCTGTCGGCATTGGATACCCGTCCATCGGTGTAGCCTGATTTAGGTTCCTGAAGTCGATGCATACGCGCAACTTTCCATTTTTCTTGTATACTGGTACAATATTAGAAATCCACTCGGCGTAACGGCACTGCCGAATAAATTTCGCTTCAATCAGTCTTGTAATCTCGGCCTTTATATCAGGTAGAATTTTAGGGTTGCATCGTCGTGCAGGCTGCTGATACGGCCGATATCCTGGTTTTATGGGCAACCGGTGTTCGACAATGGACCGGTCTAGACTAGGCATCTCATGGTATTCCCAGGCAAAACAATCTTTAAACTCTTTTAATAAACTTGTCAATTTATACTTGTACTCGGGATCCAAGCTAGCACTAATATACGTCGGCCTTGGCTTGCTACCATCTCCTAAATCCACCATCTCCAATGAATCGGCCGACGTAAATCCATGCCCAAGTTTCCCGTCTTCCTGGAGGAACTAATCCATCTAGTCTGAATCCTCAGAGCCGACTGCTCGGATCGGCTGTAGGCCAAAATTGGACACTTTCACGAAATCGGTGTCCCAAGTTCTACCGGATATACACTTGACGTGTTCGCAGCTCCACTTTTGCGTATCGGCCGCAGCAACACTGTAGGCGGAATCGGCGGTGACTATCTCGGTATTGTCGCCGACCCACTGTACAAGGCATTGGTGCATTGTAGACGGGACGCAGCAATTCGCGTGTATCCAATCGCGACCGAGCAACATGTTGTAGGACCCTTTGCCATTAATAATAAAAAAGGTAGTGGGAAGGGTCTTACGGCCGATAGTGAGGTCGACGCAGAGCGTTCCGTGGGCGGGAGACACGTTGCCTTCGAAGTGTTTGAGCATCATATCCGTCTTGGTCAGATCTTCGTCACTTTTGCCCAACTTCCGGAACATGTCATACGGCATGATGTTGACCGCAGCGCCTCCGTCTACTAATAGCCTGGTGACAGGTCATCCGTTAACGTGTCCTTTGAGGAATAGAGCCTTGAGATGTTGTCGTTTTTCGTCTTCCGGTTTCTCAAAAGTGGCTGTCATTAGCTCCAAAACCAATTGCGCCATCTGCTCCTCCATCCTTGTTGCGTCGTCTCGATCGGCGGGCGCCATGAACTCCATCGGCAAGATGAACACCATGTTGACGTCAGCTGCCGATTCTTGATTGTCGCCCTCCTCATTGTTGTTTCTGCTCTTCCTCTTGTTGTTCCCATTGGCGCAGACGTTGGATCCTTCATTTTTGAGATTTGGACAGTCCATCAGGGCACCATCTGGGGTTCACCGGTTTGGCCGGCGGTTTGGCACGCACCTAGTCTGGTTCCCGTCCTAGGGGGTTCTCATCTGACACCCTAGCGTTGGCCATTTGTTCTAGCCGATTGTGTGCGCTGGCTCTGCCCCCTAGTCGCTTCTGCTGGTTGATCCTGCCCTTCAGCCGATCATACTGTTCGAACCTGTCCCTTGGCCGGTCATAGCAGTCAACTCTGCCCCCCAGCCGATCATGCACTGAAAGGCGCCGATCCTCTTGTTCGCGCCAGTTCCTTCTAATTGGCTCTGATCCTCTGTCTCTAGAGCGCGACCACTTGAGCGGGCGATCGTTGCGATATGGTCCGCTGCACTCGGGGCAATTATCAGCTGATGGTAATCTGATGTTATTTTCCCAGCAGTGGATGAAGAACGGGCATCGCCAATGATCTTCGTGTCGGCCTATCATCTCTTCGCGGTGTCTCGATCTTTCCTGCTACCGCTGATATTTGTTGAGTAAGAATTGGGAGGTGACGGGTCTACGCGACCGCTCTGATCCTTCACCCTCGTCTTCAAGCCGCCTTTTCCCTTTGACATCGTCTATCGTAGCCTGATTTCTGGGGTCTATGGCGCCGCTTGTTTTGGCCGATTCCGACGTCAGCACCTTGATTTGAAGCGAGTTTTTTCCCGTATCAACCATGTTAGCTGGGAAAGGATGCTGATCAATTTTCATCGGCTTTACTAGCTTCACCGGGACTTTGAATTTGAGTCTGCCTTGCTCAATGGCCGACTGTATCTGCTGATGGAAAATTTTGCACTCATTTGTGTCGTGAGACGTGACCTTGTGCCACTTGCAATATTTCATATTTTTGAGCTGTTCGGCCGACGGAATGGTGTGGTAAGGTGAGAGCTTGATCTGCCCCTCTTGGAGAAGTGATTCGAAGATTTTGTCGGCCTTTGACGTGTCAAAACCGAACGCCTCTGGTTCTTTCTTCCCGAAAGGGCATGATATCGGCTTCTTCCCTTTGACCCATTCTGCTAGGCCGATTTCCTCTTCTTCTTCAGATTCAGATCCTTCTAAATATGCCACCTTTTTCTGAAAATTCCTCCGCTGATCAAACGGACGTACTTCTTGACCGGCCAATCGGTGAACGATCTGACTTAAACTTTCAAACTCTTGTGAGGCGTACCTCTCCTTGATGTGTGGCAGGAGACCTTGGAAGGCGATATCGGCCAGCTGAGCGTCGGTCAGGGCTAGGGTATAGCATTTGTTTCTGACCTCTCTGAACCTCTGTACGTAATTAGTTACTGGTTCGTCGCTCCTCTGCCTGAGGCCGGTCAGATCTGAAAGCTTCATCTCGTGGACTCCCGCGTAGAAGTACTTATGGAATTGTTTCTCCAGATCGGCCCAAGTAATGATGGAGTTGGGTGGTAGGGTAGTGAACCACTGGAAGGCCGACCCAGATAGAGACGACGAGAACAGATGCACCCGCAGAGCATCTTGTGTGGCGGCCTCCCCGCACTGGATGATGAATCTATTCACGTGCTCCACAGTTGAGGTGTCATCCAGTCCCGAAAACTTGGTGAAGTCAGGAACTTTGTATCGATGGGGAAACGGCAGTAGATCGTAGGCAGGTGGGTATGGTGTTTTGTACGTATAGGTTTGTACCTTCGGCTTTAACCCGAATTGGTCTTGAATCACCTCTGCTATCCTTGCTGTCCAATCCACTTGTTGTTGATGAACAACTGGTTGGGGGATCGGCACATGTTGGTGGATCGGCGGTGGGACGGCCGGGTGATGGATCAAAGCGTGTGGCGGATTTTGCGGCAGCGTGGCCGACTGAGCGGTTGACAGCTGGTGGCGTAGCGAATCTGCTGTCCCATCGTACAGCATCATCGGCGCCGCGCTTCTGAGTGTTTCCGCAGCATCTGTCCCCCTGCCGATTTCTGACGTGGCTGGTTGATACTGAGGGACCGTCGGCCGGACAGCCGATTGGAACGGTGCCTGGATCGGAGAGCCTCCATGACCGGCTGACTGGTCCAGAACAGCCGCCGTTGCTGGTGCCCCCCAAGGTACTGAGTTTGAGGGCAGTGATTGCACGGAAGAAATCTGGGCAGGATGAGGCGGCGCTTGTGACCGAAAGCATGGCGCACCGTTATATCCTGGAGGCATTGAAGGCAATGAAGTGCTGTATTCTCCGTGTTGTGTCGATATCGGCTGAGGAGCCGAGTGAGACGTGCCTGGTAAGCTTCTGACTGGAGCTACAATAGGTGGGGCGTATGCTGGCCCCTGATATCCCTGAGCTACTCCGCTAGCCAGAGAACTGATGACAGCATTGTATACCGTGTTGGTCATTACTGAGGATTGGTCGATGAAAGCCTGATAAACGGACTGTTGAATCATATCGGACATCTTGCCCGAGTCCTCAGCGATGGTGATCTGGCGGGGAATTGGAAGAGGAGCTTTCTTGACGGTCTCCCCGCTTCTGGTACGACTGAAAGATTGCAGGTATACCTTTTTGTAATCTTCTAAGTGTCTTGCCAGTTCTTCTTTCTGGTCGTCCTTGAGATCTGCCTCCGTAACCTCAATGATGTTGTTCTAAGAGATTTCGGTGGTCTTTGACATGTTGGATATTGAGGTGGTCCCACCGGGCATGCCAAAAGTGTGTTGGCGCTAAAAGTCGGCCGGGAATCGGCCGATGACCCTCAGCGTCGGACACACGACCCGGGAGAATCTGCTTAACTCCTGTTCGGGTGATTGCCCTGGTGCGGTTCGCGCGGCGTGCCAGTCAATCTGACCTGTTGATTGACAAGGAAAGAAACGTATTAAATCCCGGGGTTTCGATCGGCTAAAGTTCCGATCTGTCCCGAAAAGCGTATCAGCGAATCGGCCGATTTGCTATGAAGATGACCGGCTATAGATTAGCCGATAATCACGTCAGGTCATCTTTGACTGGGATCCTCTGTTGGGATTCCATTGGCTTCATCCCCTATCTGTTGGCGCAAGCCCACATTGGCCCAAACGCTCTAGCCTTTCAATCGGCCGACCCCCACCAACTCCATTCGCCAATCGCACGAAACACTGCAGCGCCAATCGGCCGATTCCTAACTGTAGCGTCAATCGGCCGATTCCCAGCTGTAGCCTTTAAATCTGCTGCATCGGCCAATCTCTTCCTTTCCTGACGCCGATTCAACACGTGTCAAAATCTGGCGTCAACACATGCCCCCCAGTTTCGGAGTAAAACATGACTTTTACTTCGAAATTCTTTCTTAATCTCTCCTCCAAAACAGGTGTTGTGAGGAAGCAAAGATTCCAAAACTGCAGCCAGTCAATGCGTTGGTGATATTTTTTTTAATGTGTTGGTGAAATATAAATAAGTCTGTAACACACATGCCATGATTTAAGTTGATGTACTGAGAAGTTATGGGGACATATATGGTTTGTAACTTATTCACCGTAAGTTATAATAGCAGGATCAAACTGAATGAAATTTAGTCCTTCCATTGAGTCTTATGTAAACACACATATTATGAATCCAACTAACAAGTTCCATATATAGTGCTGAATCTCCTTTCAATAATGTGAAGTCTGATGCCGACTTCTATTGAAATAAGCTTAACATGCTGAAAACCTAGTAAGTCCATTCTGAATTGAACTTGTTATTTTTGGTGCAAAATTTCTTAAGTGCGGTTCAAAAATGCAATTCCTTTATTTTCCATTGATGTGTCAATGACATCTTAGGCCCACATAGGTCGACAACAGTAGTATAAGATGTCATGAAAAATAGCGAAGGCAGAAAATAAATTGTTGCTGTTTTCTTGGTAGCCACCGCACTTGTACGTTCTCATGTTTACATCAGTATGAAGCAATGACAATGGAGTACACCTACAGTGCAATACTTATGCAATTGAAGAGCGAGGTTAGAATCATATCACATTTATTGCAGCTGCCGCGGGCGAGCTAGCATAATGGTTTACTACCACCCCATCTTGTCTTTCTCGTATCACCGGCCTCTATGTAAGTTTCTCCTCCTATCTAGCCATCTACATGCTGCTTGTGCAATGTGCTACTATCCAATTGGTTCTGCTCCAGCATTATTGCATCGTGTACATGATGCATGAGCGTCTCGAGTACTAATTCAAACCAGCTAGGAATAGGAAGTATCAGCAAGCTTCAAGCCACACAGATTGTACTTGTGAGAAAACTACTGACGCTACAGAGGATTTTGACGAATGGCTGCTAGACTCCAAGATAGACACAACAACTCCTAAATTAAAAAACCACTGCCGACATTCTAAAATGAGTCTTTAGGCTGCCATTGTCATGGCGGCTCAAGGAGTTAGCGCTGGGCCATCTCTGTAGTGCTCGTGGAACAGGCACTAGCAGCATGCGGTGTCTTGCTCGGTAGGGGTGCAGTTCAAGCTGTATGATCCAGACACGGGCCTCGGTTCTTTCAGCATTCAAGTGCCAGATTTGTTTCCCCAGCAGATTCCGTAAAAATTAAGTGTGTCAGATCAGTTGGACGAGGTCCTTAAATGGAACGGCAGCGTTATACATGATAATCAAGGAACAAAGCACCTACACCGTGAATCATATGCGGAAACTAAGCACCACGTATCATATATGTATAAGTATGACTGAATGAATAGCATGATCTCAAGCTGTTGTTTATTGATAATTGTATTGTTTTTCCCTTCAGGGGTCTGTAGCAACCAGTACAGTTCCACACGAGATAGCGCGTACTGACGAGCTCTATGTATATAAGTTCATCCCGTTGCTAGCCCAAGCCATGCTCTGCTAGTGGCTATTTTAACTCCGGTGAGCTACATGCTTCAGCTTCTCATTAGTACTAATCAGGCATTGGTGATCATGTCTGCCCATAGCCCCATACATACACAATTACACATCCATAAGAAACAACTAGCTAGCTAGGAATGCAAGGTATCAGCGAGTTTTCAGCCACCAAATGAAACCCATATAGCAAGTTCAGGTTCCAGGTACGAGTGGTGCGCTTGAAGAATGGCTGCTACTCTCCATGCTCGATGCAACTGCAGCAGGACCATGTACACGCGCGGCTGTTGCCTCGCCACTACTCGCGGCAAAACTGCTACACCTTCATCCTCTGTGGTCACTGCACCAAATTTCTCTCCCGTCATTCCCGGCGGATTGGCATGGCTGGAGTCTGTGGGTCTGGAGCTGGTACGCAGAGCTGCAAAGGATGCATTTTGACCTCGTAGCCTGGCCGGTTGCAGCTTATAGCATAGCCATTAGCATAGCATAATTGTTTTCGGTTTATTATCACTTTAATTATGATTTTTGAAGCTCCATCCTAGTTCATTTCTCTATATATGCTCTACTTTTATTTGTCTACGCCTGCTTTGTTAGTGCATTATACTATGTATACTTGATGTATTCTTATAGTAGTGGTATGTTCGCCATAAGTGAGTTCTAATCCTGGATCCGCCACTCATGCGTAGTAAGTGCAAACTAAAATAGGCTCATTTTTAGTGTCTTTAATTTTCCATCACTTTTAGTACCACCCAGTACTAATGTGGCTGGATGCTTTAGTACCAGGTGGTAACACCACCGGGTACTAAAAGGTCAGACCTTTTAGTACCGAGTGATGTTACCACCCGGTACTGAAGAATTCCATAGGCTTCGGTCCACCTCAAAAATACCGGTATGAACTAGACCCGGTACTAATACTAGGTCTTCTTCATGCCGGTATTTTAAGGTGGATCTTTGACGTGTTTTCTAATAGTGTCCCTTAGCCATTACAAAGATGTGTTCTGCTACAAGAGGGGTTAAGACTTCCGGTGGAGATGACGGTAGCTCGAGTGAGGATGTTTCACACTTCTTATCTTGCTTCAGTTTTGAAACAAAGAAAATGATATATAAAAGAAGAAGCAAAGCGTGTTGACAAATAAATGGAAAAATTAAAAGAGAACAACGGGAAAAAAAATAAATGTGTTAAATCCAAGCAACATGTTCGAAAATGCTGGATTTCCTTTAGGCAACATGAAGTTCCGGCTTATATTAAAAAAAGGCTGAAAACTTAGTGACTGCCAAGTTCATTATAAATTGATACCAGAACAAAGCCTTTGTACTTATACCAGTACAAAGCCTTTGTGTAGCTCTATTGTTGTTACAAAAGGTATTGCATTGCCACTGCATTTCTTGGATCTCATGTTTATATTAGTATCAAGTAATGGCAACATTAGTTGTGGAGTACATCTGCCAGTTGCTAAATTCTACTATTATGCGTACGGGTGATTCTTAGGTGCACCTCCAATCCTCTCTAGTTCAAATATTTGTGCTACTTCTTCAAAATGAGATTTCATTTTAGAAAAGTAGCACAAATATTCGAATTAAGGAGTGTTGGAGGTGCACCTAATGATCACTAATTTACACCTCTAATTATGCATATTAGTTTCAACATTGTTGCATGTATTCATTCGTGTACGATGAAGGGATGAATCATATTTTTTCTGTTGTAGCTTCACCCCTTATGACTTCTATTGCTACCAACGTTAACGAAGTATACCAGAGATTTTTTTTAGATTATGGAAAAAGTTCCGACCTTTGATCATTCACATGCGAAACGACTGTACAGCCAAATACCAGAGACAAGTATTTCAGTCATCGACCACCAAAGAGTTTTACACATGAATCATCTGCCGAGTCATAACAATCATCCATTCCTCCCCACCTATCAATTGGACTCCGCATTCCAGTAAAGCCCTACAATACACGAGTGCCGTCGACCAAGATACGAGTGGATACTTAGAGTGGACGGTTGAGTATCCAGCGTCTGAACATGGCAAAACATCTCTCCGGCTCGTACTCTGGTGCCGTATGCCCAGCACCCTGCAATTCGATCCAAATCCATTCCAATGCGACAGTCAGTAACATGGTATCTGACGAAACTGAAGCTGAAATCAACAGATCAATCGCGCGTGCTCTACTACCTTGATTGTCGCGAATGTCATGTTGTTTGAATAGCTTATCGTGAACCTGGAAATCAAGAAAGGAAAGAATGAATGAATCATCCACCATGAAGACAAAAAAAAGAATAGAACATTTGGTCAGAACGAATCAGTCCATCAGTGAAGTCAGTTATTAGCTAAAACAAGCAGAGAGACGGATAGATGAGGGATATATGAGGGCGGAGAAAGACCCACCCGGCGGATTGGCCGCCTAGATGCCACGCCCTCCAGTCGTCAACGATGGAGAAGTTAAGCGACCTGACCCACGCCTGCGTTCCCAGGTGCGGCACCAGCAGGTCATGGTCGCCGCTGCAACCATGACAAAAAAAAAGGTCATACGCCATTCCATGTCATCAGACGATGGCACTCCTTAATTAACAGGAGCAGAGAGATCGTATTACCTGTAGACCAGCGCGCGGTAACCTCTGGACGTCAGGTTCCGGTGGTACTTGATGACACTGCCGAGATCCCCTGTGTAGGGCAACTCTTTATCGTGGCATCTCACCCACTCGTCCACAGTTCCCTGATCAGTTCGTGGCATCTCAGTACTCACATCGAAATGAAATCAACCTGTGGAATTGTCACCTTGATCGGAGTATGTAGCATAGGTAGCTCACCTTCTTGATCCCAAGAGCTTCTCGGGTGCGTTTATCGTTCGCCCAAAAGTACGACAGGTAGTAGCCGTAAGTCTGCATAAACAGTTATTAGAATGAATGCACGGAATAGAAATAGATTGTCATTTTGCTGCACTGAGCAGAGGTGCTTCAGAGATGCAGACTCACAATGCAGCCAAATGGGGGTCGAGCTGGGGGGTGCTTCAGCTGCCCTGTTTCCAATTCCTCCCCAAGAATCCTTCTACCATCTGAGCCGTCCGTCTTGCTGTTAGCATATGGTACAGCAGATGCGTAGACGCACTTGTCCAGCAGAACCTGGGCCTTCTCAACTTCATCGACGAGCTGCATTGCATGAGGGCAGTTGAATTGAATCGTCAGTAAGTCATCTGGAACTATCAATAACTGGCAACCGAAATCAATTGAAGCATGTATATGTGCCTCCTCATCTCAGAGGAATTCAGAGGTACGAAACGTCCATTTAGAACAAGTGAAGAACTGTTCTTACATCACTGAAAGTATTCAGAGCCTGAGCACAGAGCGCATTTCCAGCATTTCCAGGGTTAATGTAGTCCTGTCCTTGGCAATGCCTCAGTATTGTCTACATACAGATAAAAGAACATCGATTACAAAAACAGAAATGCATTGCGACATGTATCAGTGGTTTCACACTTAAACTACAATAAAATTGTATGCAGATGGTAGTGGCTGAACTAGATGAGATTAGTTAATTACCTCATAGAGTTGATCTGAAATAATACCAAATCCATGAGCATAAGGCACTCTATAGCTAAAATCAATAATTTCTCATGTGCTCGGGTTACCCACTAGATAGCCCTATTAAGAGGATCGAGACAAAATGAACCAGCATGTAAGGTTATATCAGTGTGTAGAATATATAAAAGTTGCACGGTATGTTTTGGTGTAGTTGCAATTGTTCAAGCTCAGAAATTTCGTAGAGAGATAGCCTTTTCGTTTTTTTTTTGGAAAAAAAAGTCTGATGGATACCTTGAGATTAGGAAGGGTCCTTCCTGCTTCAATACCTAAAGAGGATCAAGTGCAGCAGGTAGCTGATTACTACTTGTCTTTATTTTAACAAATGGCACAAAACAATGACAATTTCACTGAATAAAGCAAAAATTAGGACATGGATTATTCCACAAAGCTGTCCACATATCCTGTAAATTGCCAATTATTATATATAGCAAAGACTGACAATCAATACCTTCTGAAATAATCTGCGCAAGAAAAGGCGCAATTTTTCCAGCGTAGGAGTCTCCACCAATATAGAAAGGATTCGCGAGGAACTCAGGATGGTCATTAAACCACTGGATGACGGTGGAACATACCAAAAAAACAGCATAGACATTAAGAAGAATACAATTAATTTGTGTTTGTATGAACTGCACCACGATATTTGTGCTAATTTGATTAATGAAAAGCAAGGAGTTTATACAGTACCTTGATAAGGAAATCATATAGTTGCAGTGTGGATGAGATGTCTCCAACATCATAGCCTTTAGGATCTCTGGAGAAGGAAAACCCAGCCCCAACCGGCGAATCAACAAATAGGATATGTGACACCTGCGTGAGCAGAGTGAGTGGTCTAAGAATCAAATGGTGCTACTCCATTGCACTGAAGATGAACAAGCATGTAGCCAGAAAAATGTGGTAACCTGATTGATTCACCAGCTACAATTGTAAACTGGATATGACTAATATTTAACGCGATATATGGATACTTCCTCCATTTTTATTTACATGTCGTATTAAGTTTATCCTAAGTCAAAGTTAGCTAGTTTTGACCAAGTCTATAGAAGAATATAGCAACAATTATACTATCCAACATATGCACTGGATTCAATGAAACAAATTTGATATTGTAAATGTTATTATTTTTTCTATAAATTTGGTCAAAGTTAGCCAAGTTTGACTTAGGACAAACCTAATATGATACGTAAATAAAAATAGTGGGAGTACAATTTTAAACCAGATAAATACTTGAGAATTTTGGCTCAAAGAATAAAATGCTATGGAGATTCAGATAGATAGTGCAGCCATTAGCTCTTTGATTATGTGCAGCATTAATGTAGCTAAGGTGAATGGCTGACCGTGCTTCCGAGACGAGAATATGCCAAGAAAACTAGAACGAAATCAAGGAAAATTTTCTCAGAAAGGGACACATGCATCATCAAAAGTTGTATGAACCATTTTATCTATGTGGATGTATCGACCCAACCTCAAGATTCTACCATACCGCTCCCTCAATTTTTTTGTGATGTTTTCAGTTTTGAATGTCTCCAAGGTATAACTTGAAGAGTCCGTTTTTATGCCTAGTATGAACTAAAATTATAAGATTATAAGAGTAGTTTAATAAAAGATAAATCTGTATAGAAATTACTACAATCCACCCAATCTATAGAGAGAATACTAACTAGGCATAAAACTTTATAGCCAGTTTTTCTACTCTCTCAAATTCTAACTTTGGGCAGGACATCCATGGATCGCCAAACCTTTTTTTTTTCTTTTTGAAAAACAACCAAGCTTTACAAAAATAATAATCGGACTATATTCAGAGAGTACAAAACAATAGAGAATTCGAGAGGATAAGGTGAGCACATCACCTCATCTTAGTTTGTCACTACATATTTTAAAGACAGGATGAGAACCCCCTTTTCACCTAGATAGAACTGAGAAGCAAATTCAAAACTGAAGAGAGTAGCTGAAAAGAAAGGACGGAGCAGAGCACCTTGGCCCATGAGTTTTGGTTGTATCGCAGGCGCGGCATCGTGCCGTCGTAGGGCTCAACGACGAACCTGATGGGACCTGCGGGAGCAATCATCATCAGTTGCATCGAGGCATGGATTGATGATGCGTGGGTGTCTGGGTGTGGAAACTAATTAAGATGATTGTGTGCTGTGTGGCATGGTGCGGTACCTACCGATCTCGTAGGCGAGGCCGCTGAAGACGGAGCAGCGGTCGCCGCCGGTGAGCCAGAGGAGGAAAGAGGCGGCGGCGGCGCCGGACTCGGACTGGACGAAGTAGTAGAAGAGCTCGGCGCCGTTCTGCCTGTCCACCTCCACGTACCTTGTTGCATAGAGCATTCGGTTTCAGTCTACTTAGAGCTTCAGAGCGGCAGGAGCCCTGTTTCGAGGAACAGAGGCAACGGCGATAGTAGGAGGAGGAGGAGGAGGAGGAGGAGGAGGAAGAAGAAGAAGAAGAAGAAGAACGCACCCTGTTTCGAGGTGGAAGGGGAGGGGCCCGTCGAAGCCAGGGAGGCTGGTCACCACCCGCCCGGAGCCGGAGCCGGAGGCGGAGGACGCGCAGGCGGCGAGCAGGAAGACGACGAGGAAGCAACGGGAGCAGAGGCGGCGATGGCAGAGCGAGCGGGGTCCGGCTGGCCGGAGGAGGCGCGGCCGCGGCCCCGGCCCTGCCGCCGTCGTCGTCATCGATCAGGTACCAGGCGTGCTCGCAGTCCCAGTTGCCGTGGTGGAGCAACGGTGGGTCATGGAAGCACGGATGTCCTGGGTATTTGTTGCCGCGAGGATGAACGGATGGATGAACGACGTTGACGCGCACGCGACGAGGGACGGCGACGGCAGAGGCCGGGGTCACGACGCCGCCGGTGGGGCCGGCCGGCGAGGGCGGAGGAGTCGAGGAGAGTCACGGCACGGCAGCGCGCCGGGATGGTGCGATCGAGTTCGAGTTTCCCAGCTGCGCTAGCACCATGCTCCTGCCATTCGTCCGAACAAAAAGGCTCCATTGACAAGGACGGGATAGGAGGTTAGAGAGGTAGGTGGCCGTGGGCCGGTGGGCACGCAGACGGCGCGGCGCAGCGGCCCACGAATTCATGTGCCATTATGGGCTTGCGGTCCTGTTCTGTTGTTGTTCCTTTTTTGCTCGCGCACACAACCAAGAAGCAGCAGCACAGCCTGCACAAGTCTGCAGAGCGAGTCAACAACCACGGCTGCATGCTATTTCATTCTACTTTTCTTTTTCTCCAGATTTTGTTAGTTGCTACTTCCCTTACACTCAATGCATTTTCTTGTTGCTTCAACTCAAAATTTAACAATAATTGATTAAACAACAATTAGAGCCGATTTGGATATTCGGTAAGTATAGCATATTCAACGTTTTGTGTAAAAGTTTTCAAGCCAACCCATGTATTCAACATTTCAAAAACCTTGCTTCAACAATTCTCAAAACATAATTTAACATTTTGAAAAAGCTAGTTCAATATTCAGTCCTTGGATTGTTGAAAAAATACTTTAGAAATGTTGTGATAGAATATCAAAATTGTTGAAATACCACTTTACATTTGTTGAATTTTTGTAAAACAGTAAATATATTCATAGTGGATCTCATCTTCTTGCATTAATCCCAAACAGCAATAATCTTTAAACGGATTTAGAAATAGATCGATGGTATAAGAGAAAATTACGTTTGAAGTTTGAAACTCAAACTAGATTCCCATCCAACTTCCCCACTCATGAACTGCCACCTGTCCTCCACGGTCACCCCCTCCCCAGCTGCCTCGTGAAAATGGCAAAATCCTATTCTGTCGTGACTACGCCAATCAAAACACGCCACGTGTGCTGTGTGATGTATAAGATAAAAATTTCCGCCCCCATGTCAACGAAAGCCCACGAGCCGCAACTAACGGAAACAAATGCGAGCCTGCTTTTTTGCTTCTGCGAAGCCCACGATGCATGACAGCAGAGATGGACCCTGCGAAACCGTGAACTGCACAGAGGTTAATAAATAGTACAATGAGCCCATGAACATGTGGGCACGGCAGGAATTTTCTCGCTCTCGTTGTATTCTTATCAAAGCTGGTGGTATTTATACATTTCTTTTTTTGGAAAAAGGTAGATTTTGAGCCAGTACATTCAACTTTTCGAAATATTTTGTTCAACATTTATTCAAACCTAGTTCAGCATTTCGAATAAATTAGTTCGACATTTCATATGGTAACGTTGAAGTAGTATAAGTAAAATGTTGAGCTACCATATTTAAAATGTTGAAAAGCAATTGGAAAAATATAGTCAGATTGGATTCAATTTTGTTAAATAGTTCTAAAGAACACTATAGTTCAATTCGAATTGAATTGGATGCAATATTTAGGAGAAAATAAAGCTTGAAATTTGGGAATCAAACGTCCCACCGTCCCTGCCCATCTCCCAAGTCCCGGGTACTAGCATGCACGCACGGTCGTAGGCACCTACCCTGCCCATCTCCCAATTAGACCTGATCATCTGTCGGGTTGGGTCGAGTTCCGGTCGGATCAGGTTCGATCCGTTGGTTTTTTCCTTCGGCCCGTGCTAGACCCGACCCGACCATCGAGCCAGATTTTTCGGCCCGAGCTCAGCCCGACACAAGGTCGGGTCGGGTTTGGGTCGGGTAAAACCCGATTTTTTATGTGTAATTTCCGGGTTGGGTTGGGTTTTTTCAGGTTTCAGGTAAAAAATTTTGGCCCGTACCAGGCCCGACTTTTATGGCGGGTCGAAAATTTTGGCTCGAGCCCGGCCCATACATTCGTCGGGTCGGGTCGGATCGGGCAGCCCATGATCAGGTCTACTCCCAATGCAATGCTCTTATGTGCTCCATCCTATTAACTGTGTGCGAATCTTAAAGTAGAAGATGTGTGCAATTTTCTTCTGGAAGGTAGATAGGAATACCGCGCCAAGCATATGCAACCATTTTTCATTACTCTAGCAGTCTGGCTAGCATGGCTTACAAGGAAAAGTTAGGAAACTAAACACATTGATCCTGCATTGCATTGCATAGGTCTATCTAGGCTCTAAGTAAGACAGGAAAAACAAATCACAAACTGTATATGTTTCAACAAACAAGTTTGCTAAATAACCAGATGGACGGGCGCCGCAGAGACCGATTGGACGCCCTGCGCGCCGCTGGGAGCCGCAACGGTGGATTTACAGGGCGCCGCGATGAGAGGAGAGGGGGGTGGACGGGTGACGGCCGACAGGGGAGTACAGGGCGCCGCGACGGGGAAGAGGAGGTGGGGGGTGGACGGGCGCCGGCGGGTGTAATCCGTCCGATGTGGGAGGGATGGGGGCTGTAGGGGGAAGAGGATCGGTTTGGCGGAGTAATTTCGGTCGAGCGTTGAATGGCGCGATTCCCGAGCGGTTTGAGCGGTTTCCGTGTTTCTCCAGAAAACACTCCCGCTCACACATACGTGGACCGTATGCATGGGGTCTTCTTTTTATTCTTTTGGATTGCATGCTTGCGTTGATTGCGGCACTGAGGGGTAGTAGTTAGAGGGTGCGGTCATTCATAAATTCCGGAGCTGTGGACGGGCGCCGTAGGTGCGTTGGATATTATTTAGCTCACTGCGTACCAAATATATATGTATGTATATATATATTGCGTGTGCGTGGAGGAATTGTTCAAACTAGCTGGGAATGGAAGGTATCGGTAAGTTTCCGCCTACACAAAGTCATCGGTATCAGGACTGGAGCTACAACATCCGCTGGAGGCCTCTACAAATTACTGAAGCGCACGACAGTGTTGATTCGATCATGCAGAGAACGGCAGTGCAGCTCCAAAATGCATGGTCGGATATGGCTCTGACTTGGCCTTCCGCCACACGGCGCTTTCATGTTCAGGTTGACTCCTCCGAGCTTGTGCAGCTCCACCTCAGCATGTAGGAGCTCCTCCTCAGTGGCATTTTCACTTGGGTTGCCTCTGCTAGCTAAGCTTGAGAGGAGCCGAGGGCTTGAGAGGAGCCGAGGGCTGCCCTCGGACGCCTCGAGTTCTCGGTGAGTATGTGCGACTAATGGAACTGGGCCATTGGCACAAAATGCATGTCAGGCTGATGCCTGATGGAGCCTCTGCTTGCCCTTGCCATATGAGATGAAATAATGCTCGTGGAATTTCTTTCTCATGCGCCAGCCTCTGTAACAACTTGCTGTATGTGGCCGTGGCAAAGTCATGATACCACCAGCAGCTCCCACAGGGTCGTGCCAGTGGAATGGAGCAAGGCCCAAGGAACCTGACGTCGAAGGTCTCAAAAAATGATTAGAATAATAGGCTACATAATGGAAACACAAAACTATATATAGGCCAAATTAGCAAGTATTGGATCAGATGAACGCAGGACTTGAATCATGGAACAGCAACTACTTTGAATCAACGTGGCACTGTTGCTGCGAGGACATCATTAATTATCTCATCAAGCTCCTATATATTAGCTCGCTATTATAGCTTAAGCACTGCACTACTCGCCCCTCCAGCTGAAATTGCTATACCTTCTCCAGCATTCCATGGCAAGCATGTCCGCCCATACGTTGATATACATAATAGTACCATCTAACTAGGAATTTGAGGTCTCGGAAAGTTTCCAGCCACAATATCAACAGATTTGACAAGGCATACGACCGAGCTCCTACTGGTGCTCTTAAGGAACAGTCTTGATGAAGCTATGTGGCAACCATGTAGGCATGGACTCGTCACCTTGCCATCACTCCCCGCTGATTCGCTTCCGTCATCTCTTAGACACTACATCACAAGTGTGGTGTGCTACAAGACGGCCAAGACATATCGGGTGGAGATGATGCTGACCCTTGCTATTGGCAGTTAACTCGTTTACGGTGCTCTATAGTACCACTTAGTGGTATAAAGTATAGAGAAGATCTAACCACCATCTATTAGTAAGGGTAATTTAACAAGATTTATTTTGGTATTTCCTGGCTGATTCTAATTTTTTCCGCCAATGTCACTAATGTTATTTCCCATAATTAATACCTTTATACTACACATACTACTTATATATGCTATCCATAACACTAGTGAACTTTTCAGTAGTATATAATTAATCTAAACCATCAGATGTTTATCTACTAGCTAGTCATTATCAAACACTAGCTACATTAGTATAAGACACCGTAAAATAGTTCTCGTTGGAAGTAGCCCCAGATGTAGCATGGGACACACTCGTGGACCTTGGAGTCCATGCAACAGTAAGAAATCATGATCCTGGCAGGCTCATTCTCCTCCACCTCCAACCGACTACGAGCTGATGTTGATGGAGAATGCAGCACGGGGCCTAAAGTCATCGAAACAAATTAAATGGCACCTGTCTGTACGAGCTAATACAAAAAGAACTTTAGTCTATTGGAGGATAAAATTTCACCACCGAGCCATTGACTCAAACAAACGCGCATGGTTCGTAGATTGGCACTTCCAAAATTGGAATTTTATCAAGATAATGGCCATAAGTGCAAAACAAACAAGGTAAGTTCAAAGTGCTGAACTTCAGTGATTAGCAAGTGAGTCATATTTTCGGCCTTGTGGATCGAGTAGTATTATTAGCACATCAATGAACTCAATATACTTCCCACCAGATGGAGTGATTTCGGTATGATATGGCAGACCAACAAGCTGATGAAGAACATTTGTTAATTTAGCTCCTCCCCAAGTTGCTGAAATCAAGCATATATATATGTTGAGTAACAGGAACAATAAGAGAAGCTAAAGCAACTTCACGGATACATTTACCAATGGAAGTTTGATTCACTGCCGGTGCAACTGATAATCTGAGACTCGACAATGAAGCACAGTAACCATTCCCAATGCAAATCCCAACAGCGCGAACATACCTGCCAACGCCCCTGACCTTCCTACTCTTGCTCATCTCCGTCCTCCTGTTCTCCTGCACACTGATCAACTTACATCACGTCATACCAATTCAGCTCCATGAATCCACACTATGCACCATTGAAACATCAAGAAAATTACCTGTAGATGGCAGTAGCGCGCATTGATATTCTGCAGAAACCTGGGTATATATAATAATTATCTGGTTCTCTCATCTCCCAGATCGAGACAAACCATATATCGAGCACATGGCTGGTGGCAGCATAAGATAGAAAGTAAGCACGAAATTATCGACCAATAAACAAAACACAATTAGATGGAATCACACTAGTGAAGGAATAGGAACAAATTTGGGCGGTGCCTAGCCCAATTTATGAAAACTTGCTTGATGCCTACGAGAAGAATTTATATGTAGGCTCGTGAGTCGTGACTGTCGAATGGGTGTAAACGGATAAACAACAGTTTATATACGGAGGGATCGGCGATCATAATTCACACACATCCTTCCACCGTACCTCTGTGAGGGGGGACGGCGATTGCGGTAGTCCTCAATGGCAGTTTTAATATATTTCGTAGTCTTGAAAATAGTGTATATCCAGTTTCATTCCAGTAACTTGGCTGCCAGCATGTCACTAGTTTTACTGATGTGTTGTCTCATTTAATGGGAATGAAACTCTCGTTGAAGTGGCCAATTTAATTAGCCTATTAATTGGTAATTGTAAATTTTTTTTCCATTCAGGACTCCTCTGTGTAGCGACGACCGGTTCCAACAAGGCAACAATCAAGCAATATTCATTCGTGCGTGTACGGCTACTATTTAATTTCCTCGTGCAACTCATGTTAACTAGCTTCTATATATAAGGCTTCGCTGGCCCTGAATAAGAAAAAAGCTTCTATCCTATTTGCTAGCTACTCCCTCTGTCCTGAAATGTAAGGCATTAGAGGGTTCAAAAATTGTACCCAAATGTAAGGCATTTTAGAACTTTTGGATAAGTATTAAAGGAAATCGTTTAATTTTTCTTAGCTCTTAGCTACATACTTAGCTTTTCTATCGCTTCCTCCCTGCTTAATTTTAGGAACAACTTTAATTATACCAGGTAAACAAAGAGCTTTCATACGGAACATGCGTATTTTGTTCTCTCCCTTAATATATCTTAGAATTGCTAGAATGCCTTACATTATAGGACGGAGGGAGTAGCTGCTTAGCCCAAGCACATCATTACTAGTGGCTATTTTAACTCCATGCGCTAAGTGCTACAGGTTCTCCATGAGCATGAGCACTTTGTAGTAAGCATGCATGCATGTGCATATCCATAACAAATAATGCTAGGAATGCAAGGTATCAGCGAGTTTCCAGCCACCGAATGGAATTAGCACACCAGGCTTGATGCAGTTGCGCCAGGATCACGTATACACGTGATCATTGCCTCGCCACTACTCACTGCAAAATAGCTACACACCGTCATCCTATATGGCTACTGCACCAAATTTCTCTCGCGCATAGTCACAAAAATTCCCAGGTCGATGGAGTTGAGGAGGAAATGTAGTACGCTCCTTATAAGATGTTTAAGGGACAAAAATGATCCTGTATTCCCAGGACGAGGTTGACATTTTGCGATCGAGAAACACTGCATTCGACCCCGTCTCCCATTCCCATGGGGTCAAGTGTTGCTGGAGATGGTAGGAGCGCTTGTCAGTTGCAATAGCCATAGAGTTGCCACGAAGTTCTTGGTGTCGACATGAGGAGCAACACCTTTTCTTCCACCATTCGTCTTCGTTTCATTCCCAATGGTGGGATTGTGCTCGTCATCTCCGCAATAACTGACACTCTTTCTTGTGATGGCTTCAGCAACATTTCGGGCATTTGTCCCTTCCCTCTTCCCCTTTTATTTTATTTGAAATTTTAGCAACACCTTCTATAAATAATTTTTTCAATTTAAAAACATCTTAATTATAAGTTGGGCAAATAAATAAATAAATGATGGAATGTGTAGAAGATTTTAAAAAATAACATATGACATCTAGACAAATAAAAATATTAAATTAGTCATTCACAGAAAAAATATCTCTCCATCCATGGTAGTATCTAGCAAGTGGCCCTTCATGAATGAGCAATTATAGCTACAAGACTTGAAATTGAGCTAAAATACTAGGAGTATCTTAAGCTTCTACTCAACTAAAGTAAATTTAGCCAAATGTTTGGGCAAAATTGAGGTCGAAATGACCTAACCACACCATGACCTAGATATTCTAACCATACATGATTGAGCTTTGTTCTATGAAGCAAACTTAAAAATGCACAAAGTATTAGCATATGCTACCTTCTATAGCCTTCAACTTCAAGAAAATGAAGTGAAAAACCTTCTACTTCTCCTTTTCTTTTTTTTTTTTTGGAATTCAGCATCACCTCCTCTTTTTTTGTCCGCCACATATGGAGTGCGATTTTCATCGCACCTCATACAAAAGAAGATTCAATTCAAAAGATTAATTGGGGTTTCCGGAGGCGGACCGGGGAATGAACCACCCTGCTTTCTATAGGTGGATGGGATTGCGAGCTGCCCTTGGTAATGCATATTTCAGGTGTAGTCTATGTTATTGTCCGCTTCTAAAAATAATGGTGATTTTCATGAGCTGTTGACTACGTGGTTCGCCCCTAAAAATTCATTTCCAGGAGTGGGTCGGATACTACAATGCCCATCATCAATATTTGGTGCGGATGAACTTCTCAATCGCCTCTAAAAGACAGGGTGCTCCTACAAATCAGTTATGTAGTAATACTTGTCAACAATGGCGGATTTAGGGGGGTGCGGGGGGGGGGGGGGGGGGGCTCCCCCTTAGTACCGTCCGATCCATGGATTCCCCCCCCCCCCCCCCCCCCTCCAAATTTTAGGGAGCAAGGTTGAAGACTGGGGGGCTCCAAGGTGGAAGACGACTCCATCTCCGTCCGTTGGGCCGGCCAGAGCAGCGAGCTTATAAAATTTTGGATTTTGGCCCAAGTTGTTGATGCCCAATAGTCCAAAACTAATGGCCCACCCGCATCCCCTCCATTCGCAGTTAGTCCTGCCCCCAAATTCCCCAATTGGCCGGCCAAATTCCTAGCTTGTGGGCTCGTCGCGCCGTCACGAGCTCATGGGCGCGCGGAGCCGTGGAGGACGAGCCGGCGGTCGGCGGCAGCCGGCGCGCGGTGCCAGGACGCAGAGCTGCGGACCGCGGACGCAAGCGCGCGGCGGCACGGGTATGCGGCCGAGGGGCAGGGCCGCGGCTGTCCGGCGGCCGGCGGCGCCCTGCAGCGGCGCGGGCATGCCGCGTGCTGCCTGAGTACCGCGTGCAGCACAGTGATGGCTGGCAAGGACGCAAGGTAACTAAAGCCTGACATTTCAGCACCTGCTCCCTCCGTCCCAAATTATCAGTCGTTTTGGCTGCTTTTCTAGATATATCGATTTTGCTATGTACCTAGACATGATATATATCTAGATATATAGTAAAAACTATGCATCTAGAAAAGCCAAAACGACTAATAATTTGGGACGAAGCGAGTATTTTGCAACATATATATGTCAATGATTCAATCATTCAATTATTAAGCCATTCATATTTATCAATAATGCCTAGAATTGCAAGATGTCGAAGAGAACACTTCTCACCTATTTTTCAAGCAGTAGCAGTAGTACTCCTCTAGAGACTAATGATAACACAAGACAACCAAAAACGTCCAGGGTAGAGTTTCGTTGCTCAGATATCATCAGTGATCCTGGACTGCGCAAACCAATTGAGAAATGTACATAAGTTGCATTGAAAGAAGCTTCGGTAGGCATGATTTCTAGCCACAAGTTAAGCATCTCTAAGCTTCATGGGCAGGGTTATGATGGTGCTTCCAATATAAGAGGTGAATTTAATGGCGTGCAAAAATTGATTTGTGATGAAAATCCCTATGCCTTCTATGTGCATTGTTTTGCCCATCAATTGCAATTAGTGGTTGTCGCTGTTTCAACTTCTACTCCAGCTATTGCAGATTTTTTTTAACTATGTTCCTTTGATAGTCAATACAGTGGGTGCATCATGTATGAGAAAGGATGTATTGCTCGCAAAGCATCATGATAAGTTGTTAGAAAAGGTAGAGAATTGTGAGATTGCCACCGGAAGAGGTTTGAACCAAGAAAGTAGTCTTGCTAGACCTGGAGATATTAGATGGGGCTCACATCTTAAGATATTGCTTCGTATTGTGGTGATGTGGGATGCTATTTTGGAGGTGCTTGAGATTGTGAAGAAAGATTCCATCAAACCAACATGTAATGGTGGTGCTTTTGGTTTAATTGGTAAAATAAAAAGCTTTGATTTGTGTTCATTCTGCATTTGATGATAGAGTTATTGAGCATTACGGATAATTTGTCACGTGCTTTGCAAAGAAAGGATCAAGATATTGTTGAAGCAATGCATTTGATCATGGGTGTGAAAGAACGCTTGTAGGGTATAAGAGACAATGGATGTGAGCCATTATTCAAAAGAGTGAAGTCCCTCTGACATTCTGACAATGCATTTCTACCATGTGCAACTCTGGCCAGCCCGCCCTATACTCTCTGTTATAGATAGCTCTCCCTCACACACCCATTTAAGTCTTTCTCATACAACCAGCAGCTAGCTCGAACGGCTACTGCTGGCCTAGGTTGCGTGTAATAAGCCGTCGAGGAATTGTTGAAACTAGCTGGGAATGGGAAGTATCAGCAAGTTTCCGGCTACATCAAAGTTTCAACCTCCGCTGGAGGCATGGAGGAATTGCCATCGGTTACTGCAGCGTCAGTTCAATCGTGCAGAGAACGGCAGTGCAGCTCCAAAATGAAGCTTCCCGCAGCCCAACCGCGTTGGCACTCGGCCATTGGCACGATGGCAGGCTGATGCAGCCTGCACCGGCCACCCTTCTTGCCATGTGAAATGCTCGTGGAATTGCTTTCGCATGCGCCAGCCAGCTCTGTGGCGAAGGCTTGGTTGGGGCGTGCACGTATGTCGTAGTGGCAAAGTCATGATAGATGATCCCAGCTCAGTCTCACTATAGCTCCCAATGTGTCGTGCCGGTGAATAGGCAAGGCAAAGGAACATGACGTCAAAGGTCTCAGAAAACTGATTAAACCAGGCTGCATCAGGGAGACACAAAACCGTAGGTGAAACTAGCACTATCGAAATATTGGAACAGATGAGCGTGGTTCAGAAATCGAACTTCGACGACATTACTTATTGGTTATCAAAGAATGGAGCGTGTAGATGGTGAATCATGCAAAGGAAATTTGGAACACATATAGCACTGCAAGAATGCCATCTTAACTATATTCTAAGATTTCCTATCTTTCTCCTACAAAAGTGCTAGACATGGATAAAAAAATTTAAACTCTGTAACAAACAGAACTGAATTGCGACTTATACATATACTGATTATTTGGATCCAAACGAACCAAGTTTCACGTAGTGGTGAGAACCGAGATGTCTATGGTACAGTTCAACTACCCAATTTATATGGCGCAATAATTATCAACCAATTTCAAGATAAGGTTGAAGTAAAGACTTAGGGAAAGTCTGAAGCTTAGTAGTTCTAGCTTTCTTTCTTAGTCTCTTTCTTTCTTGTTGTTGTATTAATTCCTCAGTTTCGAGGCTAAGAACTCTGGTAACGATTAGCTGTAGACATTCACTTCTAAATGTTCAAGGTTAGAATTTTCTTTTATCTAGAAAAAAAAGTAAGCCTTCATCACTCACCTCTACCGCATTCTTGTCCTTTTAGATTTTTTTAAGAGTCTAGTCCTTTTAGTTCCGCGATCAGTTGTGGCCGGAGTAGGCCAAATTAAGTTCTAGACACGGCTAGACATTGGTTGTCTCCATTTCCACAATCTCTACGGCAACCAGTGTCAGATCTAGCTCTTTATATATGGAGGAACTACTTGAATCATGAAACTGCTGCTGCTGCTGATGCTGCGAGGACACATCACTATCTCATCAAGCTCAGCTCCTATTAGCTAGCTATAATATAGCTTAAGCACTGCACTACACGCTCCTCCAGCTGAAATTGTTATACCTTCTGCAGCATACCATTTTTCGCGAACGTGCCTCAGCATGTATTTCATTAAGAGGAAACCAATACGACCGTTACAAACCTTAATAGGCAGAGACTATTAAGGCGATTACAGAGCACCACCAAGTAAGTGGCAGGCGATCCAAACACCGAACAAGAACAGCAAGAACAACAGGGAGGAATTACACACAAACCCACAAACCTAGACATGGCCACACCTCTATGCCTGCTAAAACATACAACATAGTCAAGATGCAAGAAGTCTATAACTCAACAAAGGTGGCAAAGCATCCACCCGACTAGTACAACCAAGGCGGCCAAGCATCCGCCTGAAGCGATGACCAACCAATGCGACGACGGCGGCAAAGCATCCATCACAGCAAGCAAGGAATCGGCGGCAAAGCATATGCAAACCGGACCATGGTGGACGAAACAAAGTGAAGGCAGGCGTAGGAGTGAAGAGCAGACGACCACCGCCAGGCCAAGCGAGAGAGGCCACAAGCAACGACATCGACAACCAGCAGAGCTTCCAAAACGACGCCACAAGGGAGGGTGCGATGCCATAGGCGCCGTCGTCGTCCGACCAACATGGTCAAGGCTTTCACCCGGAAAGCATACTGGAAAGGAGGGAATTCAATGACGCTTTCAAGAAGGTAAATGGCGCCCGAGGGCGTCGCCGTCATTGGCCCGCAAGCGGGTCCAAGGCTTTCGCTGTCGCCCTGTTCCCTCCCATTAGCTGAAGAAACCACCGCGGGACCAAAAATCACCGGCACGGCGCGGTCCAGGACAGCTCGCCGGCCGGCACCCCGCCGCAGAGGGCCAGCGGCAGGGGGCAGCCAGCGGATTCGCTACCATGTAGGCATGGACTCAGTTACCTAGACATCACTTTCCACTGATTCGCTACCATCATCTCTTAGACACTACATCAGACATTGATGTGACCAGGTCAAGATATCTGGTGGAGATGATGGACGCTGGCCTTTGCCATTATTTGCAGCAGCCTCAGATCTGGCATGGGACACACTCGTGGAGCTTGGAGGCCATGCAACGGTAGGAAATCATGATCCTGGCAGGCTCTTTCTCCTCCACCTCCAACTGACTATGAGCGGACCTCCTGGTCACCTGTTGGCTCTTCTGGCCTACTCTTCCTACATGTCAGCTAGCTAGCTCCACCATGAGACCCCTCAACTAATCAATTACATACACCAAAGTGTGTGGAATGGGAAGTATATGTCAGCAAGACAACTATTTGAGTGGAAACTCAATTAACCAACTCATACGTAGCAACAGATTGGAGAAAGTTAATATCCTAGTTGGTGGTGAATTTTTTGACACTTTGTAAGCCAAATCGACAGGGAAAGTATATATTATCCTCTCGGTTATCATAAAACATATTGGGGAAAATCAAGAAACACATGGAAAAAATGAATTTCCCTATTCGTTGTGGTAAGCGCATTATCCAGTAGTGGATGTTCATGAACTATGAACTAAGTAGACCTTCAAGAGAATGGTGTCTGTCTGTCTGCTGGTAAGAAATACATTTAATTGCTATCCCAATAAGATTTAAGAACAGGTGTTGTGAGGAAGCAAAGATTCCAAAACTGCAGCCAGTCAATGCGTTGGTGATATTTTTTTTAATGTGTTGGTGAAATATAAATAAGTCTGTGTTGGCGCTAAAAGTCGGCCGGGAATCGGCCGATGAACCTCAGCGTTGGACACACGACCTGGGAGAATCTGCTTAACTCCTGTTCGGGTGATTGCCCTGGTGCGGTTCGCGCGGCGTGCCAGTCAATCTGACCTGTTGATCGACAAGGAAAGAAACGTATTAAATCCCGGGGTTTCGATCGGCTAAAGTTCCGATCTGTCCCGAAAAGCGTATCAGCGAATCGGCCGATTTGCTATAAAGATGACCGGCTATAGATTGGCCGATAATCACGTAGCGATTGCAGAGAAACTATTGGAGTAACTTAAACAATCGCTACAGATGCAACACTCGAAATAGATCTAATCAGCTATATGATGATAAACAAGGAAAAATAATGATAAAGCTGACAGTTCGATCTCAAGCTGGATAACTGGTGATAAAACTAGGACAATAGGTAAAACCTATAATTCTAGTAAATATCGATAACTGGTGAATAAATCTAAACGAAACAACGGCGATGTGCCCGAAGTTAAAGCTTAGATGTTATTCGATAAACGGAACCTACCAATTGGCCGGAGATCGTGTCGATGCAGCCCTGCCAATCCGTACGAACTCGTGAAAGAAAAAGATGTATTGGCGAAGTCGCCGACTTGAAAGTAAAGTACGATGAAAAAGTAGATTGTTTGTATTGATTGATGTATATCTTCTACAAAACCCTAACTGCTTCTATTTATACCCTAGGACTAAGACTCCTGATCTATTACGATGCGTTACAAACTTGATTTAAATATAAACTACTATATCTATAAGACTTTCCTAAAGGAAACGGGGTCTCGCAGAATCTTCTGCTGCCATCTCCTAGTCCAATCCGGACTCCTTCCATTGCTCCTCGACCGAGTTGGCGTCGTTCTTTGACCAACGTCAGGTCATCTTTGACTGGGATCCTCTGTTGGGATTCCATTGGCTTCATCCCCTATCTGTTGGCGCAAGCCCACATTGGCCCAAACGCTCTAGCCTTTCAATCGGCCGACCCCCACCAACTCCATTCGCCAATCGCACGAAACACTGCAGCGCCAATCGGCCGATTCCTAACTGTAGCGTCAATCGGCCGATTCCCAGCTGTAGCCTTTAAATCTGCTGCATCGGCCAATCTCTTCCTTTCCGGACGCCGATTCAACACATGTCAAAATCTGGCGTCAACACATGCCCCCCAGTTTCGGAGTAAAACATGACTTTTACTTCGAAATTCTTTTTTAATCTCTCCTCCAAAACAAACGCGGAAAAAATCTCCTTCCGTTTCACGGTCTTCTACATGATGGTTGCAATCTTTTTGAACTGAGCGCCTAAGACAACTGTTCCCCTGGAATTCGTGTAGACGGCGCGGCAAAAATCCTGCCTTTACCCCTTCTCTCTCGGACTGTCTTTAAATACTGGCGTTCTCCGCCGCTTCTTCTCCACGAGCTTAGTAATTTCCTCCCCAGCGAATCACTTTCTATCTTCTCCCATCGCCCTCTTGGTTTCCAACCGCATTCTCCGGCGATCCTTCTTTCGTCTACATTCCGCTTCATTCCTTCAATGGCGGCACCATCAGCAACTCCATCAGCCACGGAGGCTCCGCCAGCAACTCCATCGGCGACGGCGGTTCCATCAGCAATTCCATTGGCGACGATGAGCTTCATCCCGGAGGTAAACATCCGAAACTTTCCCCTTTTACTTTTTACCGCCCATGCACCTTTTAGATCTATTCTCAGTTCCTCCCTTTTTACCTTTTTTAGGCAGTCAGACACCAAATCACAATTCCCCTTTCCGAAGCTCCTGGTCTCGTCATTTTAGGCCCTATGGGGAATCCAGACCCGACTGATCTGATTAACTTAGAAACCCATAGAATCCCTTTCAAGCAATCATCTATGAATTTGGTTTCAGTGGTCAGGCACCTTTAGATCTTGGCTGAATGAAACCCCCGGCTGGAAAGAGTGGTACCAAAGAATGGCCAATTCTAAGAGAGTTTAATGGGATGAATTAAAAATCGGCCAGTGCATCAATCTCTCTTTGTCCCAGATGGAGAAGAATGAACCCCTGGTAATAGCAGCCTCCTATTTCTGGTCTGACGCGCTCAACGTGTTTCTCTTTGGGCACGGACCCATGACCCCAACTCTGGCCGATGTCCTGATGCTGACCGGCCTCGACATTTCCTCCCCTGATACACCCTTTGATTATCTGATCAAGCCGACCCATCGGCTAGAGACGAAAGGAATCGGCGGGTGGAAAGGGTATATCAACAGAAACATGAGGACCGGGACGATTTTGGAGAGAGAACATTCAGCGTTCTTGATGATGTGGCTTGAGAAGCACCTCTTCTGCGGCAGAGCGGTTGGCCCTTCTTCCAATACAGAAGCTCTGACCAAAGCCCTGTCAAGAGGATCTGTCATCCCTCTCGGGAAGCATGTGCTAGGATCGGCCTACCACATGATGCACCAGATCAGCGTCAAACTGTCAAAGGGAGAGCCGATTGGTAACCCTGGTGGCCCCTGATGGTTTACCACCCTCTGGCTCAACTTGTACATGAGCAAAATCTCCTTGCAGCAGATAGAGACCAAGACATTCCGCAACATCGATTCAGAGGAGAACCGCACAGTACGACGACGGTGCACCTCTTTCGGCGAAGCGGCATCAGCTTTTCCTGGTTGTCAGTTCACCGCCACCCAAACAGCCGAGTATTTCAAATGTTTTTACAACGGCTTTAGTGGAGAAACCACCAGTTGGTACCCGTACCAGAGAACAGAGCCACTTTTTGAGCTTCCCTTCTGCTATGACTCGACGTCCAACTCCTTTGATAATGATCTCATGGACGCCTTGATCAAACCAGGAATCATACCGGCGAACTTCTTCTCTGGGAAAGACTCCCCAACTTATGAGTTTTACAACCCATCAGTTGCAGCACCACAGTTCGTCCTTGGTCAGCTGCCGATTCAAGTTTATTTTGCCGGCCGCGCAAAATTCCGAGATGAGCTCACTAAGGGCCTCGACTACAGTCGGCTGTGCAACTTAGTGCCAGACTACAGTACCATTGATCTAAGCAATTGGATAGTGGCGCCTTTTGCTGTCCAACAATTCAAGTTATGGTGGGCAGAATGGAAGCGGCATCTCTTTTGTGCATCTCCTTCAACATATTGCAATGATCTGGATCCTGACAACATCGACTCAAATGCAGCGGTACTGCCCTTTTCCCGGCCGATTTTGATGTTATTCCTTTTTATGCTACAAATTTGCCGCTAACTCTCATTTCCCTTTTCAGTCCGAAAGTCGACTTCCCCCGACGCGGAGCCGAAGTGGTAGGCTCATAGAGAATAGCCGCCCATACACACCATTCCCACTCATCGACTACCATGCCCCCCGAGGTGATATGAGAACGATGCGATTCCCGCTCCGGCCCCACACGAGGAACCATCGAAGTATAGAACCCATGGAACTAGTTCAACGACAGTGATTTCCGGTCCACAATGCTGAGCCACGAAATCGGCCATGACTTGACCCTTGACAGCTTTGGCCGATTTGTACCTTAGGTCAAACTCTGACAGAGCCAGGATCCACTTTCCAATCCGTCCTTTCAAAATCAGCAATGATAGCATGTACTTCACCACGTCATCCTTGCATACGACTACGCACTCTACCGATAACAAGTAGTGCCTGAGCTTGGTACACGAGAAATATAGACATAGGCACAGCCTTCCACCGGGGAGTATCTCGTTTCGGCGTCCAGGAGTTTTCTGCTGACATAATATATTACCCGTTCTTTTCCTTCGAACTCCTGTGCTAGCGCCGATCCGATAGCCCGCTCGTCGGCCGATAAGTATAGTTTGAATGGCTTGTCAGCCTGTGGCGGGACTAATACATGTGGTGAAATTAGATATTGCTTGATGTCTTCTAACGCCTTGCATTGTTCTTCTCCCCACACGAATTCCTGATCGGGTTTCAATTTCAACAAAGGAGTGAAAGCTTGAATACGCTCGGATAAGTTGGATATGAATCTTCTGATAAAGTTGACCTTGCCGATCAGGGACTGCAGCTCAGTTTTATTCTGCGGGGCCACAACCTTGTTGATGGCAGCTATGGTCTTCCGGTTGACTTCTATCCCGCGCTCATGGACCATGAATCCTTAGAATTGTCCGGCCGACACACCGAATGCACACTTATTCGGATTCATTTTCAACCCATGCTTCCTTGTGCACTCCAACACCTCTCGTAAATCGGCCAGATGTTCTTGATGACCTTTTGACTTGACCACAACATCGTCGATGTAGATTTCTACCAATACGCCAATAAGCTTCTGAAAGATATAATTCATAACCCGTTGGTATGTAGCGCCGGCGTTCTTTAATCCAAAGGTCATTACCACCCACTCGAATAAACCGAGGTGGCCCGGACACCTGAAAGCCGTTTTCGAAATATCCTCTTCGGCCATTAATATTTGATTGTACCCAGCATTACTGTATATGAAACTGATGACTTTATGTCATGCGGCGGCATCTATCAAAACATCGGCTGTCGGCATTGGATACCCGTCCATCGGTGTAGCCTGATTTAGGTTCCTGAAGTCGATGCATACGCGCAACTTTCCATTTTTCTTGTATACTGGTACAATATTAGAAATCCACTCGGCGTAACGGCACTGCCGAATAAATTTCGCTTCAATCAGTCTTGTAATCTCGGCCTTTATATCAGGTAGAATTTTAGGGTTGCATCGTCGTGCAGGCTGCTGATACGGCCGATATCCTGGTTTTATGGGCAACCGGTGTTCGACAATGGACCGGTCTAGACTAGGCATCTCATGGTATTCCCAGGCAAAACAATCTTTAAACTCTTTTAATAAACTTGTCAATTTATACTTGTACTCGGGATCCAAGCTAGCACTAATATACGTCGGCCTTGGCTTGCTACCATCTCCTAAATCCACCATCTCCAATGAATCGGCCGACGTAAATCCATGCCCAAGTTTCCCGTCTTCCTGGAGGAACTAATCCATCTAGTCTGAATCCTCAGAGCCGACTGCTCGGATCGGCTGTAGGCCAAAATTGGACACTTTCACGAAATCGGTGTCCCAAGTTCTACCGGATATACACTTGACGTGTTCGCAGCTCCACTTTTGCGTATCGGCCGCAGCAACACTGTAGGCGGAATCGGCGGTGACTATCTCGGTATTGTCGCCGACCCACTGTACAAGGCATTGGTGCATTGTAGACGGGACGCAGCAATTCGCGTGTATCCAATCGCGACCGAGCAACATGTTGTAGGACCCTTTGCCATTAATAATAAAAAAGGTAGTGGGAAGGGTCTTACGGCCGATAGTGAGGTCGACGCAGAGCGTTCCGTGGGCGGGAGACACGTTGCCTTCGAAGTGTTTGAGCATCATATCCGTCTTGGTCAGATCTTCGTCACTTTTGCCCAACTTCCGGAACATGTCATACGGCATGATGTTGACCGCAGCGCCTCCGTCTACTAATAGCCTGGTGACAGGTCATCCGTTAACGTGTCCTTTGAGGAATAGAGCCTTGAGATGTTGTCGTTTTTCGTCTTCCGGTTTCTCAAAAGTGGCTGTCATTAGCTCCAAAACCAATTGCGCCATCTGCTCCTCCATCCTTGTTGCGTCGTCTCGATCGGCGGGCGCCATGAACTCCATCGGCAAGATGAACACCATGTTGACGTCAGCTGCCGATTCTTGATTGTCGCCCTCCTCATTGTTGTTTCTGCTCTTCCTCTTGTTGTTCCCATTGGCGCAGACGTTGGATCCTTCATTTTTGAGATTTGGACAGTCCATCAGGGCACCATCTGGGGTTCACCGGTTTGGCCGGCGGTTTGGCACGCACCTAGTCTGGTTCCCGTCCTAGGGGGTTCTCATCTGACACCCTAGCGTTGGCCATTTGTTCTAGCCGATTGTGTGCGCTGGCTCTGCCCCCTAGTCGCTTCTGCTGGTTGATCCTGCCCTTCAGCCGATCATACTGTTCGAACCTGTCCCTTGGCCGGTCATAGCAGTCAACTCTGCCCCCCAGCCGATCATGCACTGAAAGGCGCCGATCCTCTTGTTCGCGCCAGTTCCTTCTAATTGGCTCTGATCCTCTGTCTCTAGAGCGCGACCACTTGAGCGGGCGATCGTTGCGATATGGTCCGCTGCACTCGGGGCAATTATCAGCTGATGGTAATCTGATGTTATTTTCCCAGCAGTGGATGAAGAACGGGCATCGCCAATGATCTTCGTGTCGGCCTATCATCTCTTCGCGGTGTCTCGATCTTTCCTGCTACCGCTGATATTTGTTGAGTAAGAATTGGGAGGTGACGGGTCTACGCGACCGCTCTGATCCTTCACCCTCGTCTTCAAGCCGCCTTTTCCCTTTGACATCGTCTATCGTAGCCTGATTTCTGGGGTCTATGGCGCCGCTTGTTTTGGCCGATTCCGACGTCAGCACCTTGATTTGAAGCGAGTTTTTTCCCGTATCAACCATGTTAGCTGGGAAAGGATGCTGATCAATTTTCATCGGCTTTACTAGCTTCACCGGGACTTTGAATTTGAGTCTGCCTTGCTCAATGGCCGACTGTATCTGCTGATGGAAAATTTTGCACTCATTTGTGTCGTGAGACGTGACCTTGTGCCACTTGCAATATTTCATATTTTTGAGCTGTTCGGCCGACGGAATGGTGTGGTAAGGTGAGAGCTTGATCTGCCCCTCTTGGAGAAGTGATTCGAAGATTTTGTCGGCCTTTGACGTGTCAAAACCGAACGCCTCTGGTTCTTTCTTCCCGAAAGGGCATGATATCGGCTTCTTCCCTTTGACCCATTCTGCTAGGCCGATTTCCTCTTCTTCTTCAGATTCAGATCCTTCTAAATATGCCACCTTTTTCTGAAAATTCCTCCGCTGATCAAACGGACGTACTTCTTGACCGGCCAATCGGTGAACGATCTGACTTAAACTTTCAAACTCTTGTGAGGCGTACCTCTCCTTGATGTGTGGCAGGAGACCTTGGAAGGCGATATCGGCCAGCTGAGCGTCGGTCAGGGCTAGGGTATAGCATTTGTTTCTGACCTCTCTGAACCTCTGTACGTAATTAGTTACTGGTTCGTCGCTCCTCTGCCTGAGGCCGGTCAGATCTGAAAGCTTCATCTCGTGGACTCCCGCGTAGAAGTACTTATGGAATTGTTTCTCCAGATCGGCCCAAGTAATGATGGAGTTGGGTGGTAGGGTAGTGAACCACTGGAAGGCCGACCCAGATAGAGACGACGAGAACAGATGCACCCGCAGAGCATCTTGTGTGGCGGCCTCCCCGCACTGGATGATGAATCTATTCACGTGCTCCACAGTTGAGGTGTCATCCAGTCCCGAAAACTTGGTGAAGTCAGGAACTTTGTATCGATGGGGAAACGGCAGTAGATCGTAGGCAGGTGGGTATGGTGTTTTGTACGTATAGGTTTGTACCTTCGGCTTTAACCCGAATTGGTCTTGAATCACCTCTGCTATCCTTGCTGTCCAATCCACTTGTTGTTGATGAACAACTGGTTGGGGGATCGGCACATGTTGGTGGATCGGCGGTGGGACGGCCGGGTGATGGATCAAAGCGTGTGGCGGATTTTGCGGCAGCGTGGCCGACTGAGCGGTTGACAGCTAGTGGCGTAGCGAATCTGCTGTCCCATCGTACAGCATCATCGGCGCCGCGCTTCTGAGTGTTTCCGCAGCATCTGTCCCCCTGCCGATTTCTGACGTGGCTGGTTGATACTGAGGGACCGTCGGCCGGACAGCCGATTGGAACGGTGCCTGGATCGGAGAGCCTCCATGACCGGCTGACTGGTCCAGAACAGCCGCCGTTGCTGGTGCCCCCCAAGGTACTGAGTTTGAGGGCAGTGATTGCACGGAAGAAATCTGGGCAGGATGAGGCGGCGCTTGTGACCGAAAGCATGGCGCACCGTTATATCCTGGAGGCATTGAAGGCAATGAAGTGCTGTATTCTCCGTGTTGTGTCGATATCGGCTGAGGAGCCGAGTGAGACGTGCCTGGTAAGCTTCTGACTGGAGCTACAATAGGTGGGGCGTATGCTGGCCCCTGATATCCCTGAGCTACTCCGCTAGCCAGAGAACTGATGACAGCATTGTATACCGTGTTGGTCATTACTGAGGATTGGTCGATGAAAGCCTGATAAACGGACTGTTGAATCATATCGGACATCTTGCCCGAGTCCTCAGCGATGGTGATCTGGCGGGGAATTGGAAGAGGAGCTTTCTTGACGGTCTCCCCGCTTCTGGTACGACTGAAAGATTGCAGGTATACCTTTTTGTAATCTTCTAAGTGTCTTGCCAGTTCTTCTTTCTGGTCGTCCTTGAGATCTGCCTCCGTAACCTCAATGATGTTGTTCTAAGAGATTTCGGTGGTCTTTGACATGTTGGATATTGAGGTGGTCCCACCGGGCATGCCAAAAGTGTGTTGGCGCTAAAAGTCGGCCGGGAATCGGCCGATGACCCTCAGCGTCGGACACACGACCCGGGAGAATCTGCTTAACTCCTGTTCGGGTGATTGCCCTGGTGCGGTTCGCGCGGCGTGCCAGTCAATCTGACCTGTTGATTGACAAGGAAAGAAACGTATTAAATACCGGGGTTTCGATCGGCTAAAGTTCCGATCTGTCCCGAAAAGCGTATCAGCGAATCGGCCGATTTGCTATGAAGATGACCGGCTATAGATTAGCCGATAATCACGTCAGGTCATCTTTGACTGGGATCCTCTGTTGGGATTCCATTGGCTTCATCCCCTATCTGTTGGCGCAAGCCCACATTGGCCCAAACGCTCTAGCCTTTCAATCGGCCGACCCCCACCAACTCCATTCGCCAATCGCACGAAACACTGCAGCGCCAATCGGCCGATTCCTAACTGTAGCGTCAATCGGCCGATTCCCAGCTGTAGCCTTTAAATCTGCTGCATCGGCCAATCTCTTCCTTTCCTGACGCCGATTCAACACGTGTCAAAATCTGGCGTCAACACATGCCCCCCAGTTTCGGAGTAAAACATGACTTTTACTTCGAAATTCTTTCTTAATCTCTCCTCCAAAACAGGTGTTGTGAGGAAGCAAAGATTCCAAAACTGCAGCCAGTCAATGCGTTGGTGATATTTTTTTTAATGTGTTGGTGAAATATAAATAAGTCTGTAACACACATGCCATGATTTAAGTTGATGTACTGAGAAGTTATGGGGACATATATGGTTTGTAACTTATTCACCGTAAGTTATAATAGCAGGATCAAACTGAATGAAATTTAGTCCTTCCATTGAGTCTTATGTAAACACACATATTATGAATCCAACTAACAAGTTCCATATATAGTGCTGAATCTCCTTTCAATAATGTGAAGTCTGATGCCGACTTCTATTGAAATAAGCTTAACATGCTGAAAACCTAGTAAGTCCATTCTGAATTGAACTTGTTATTTTTGGTGCAAAATTTCTTAAGTGCGGTTCAAAAATGCAATTCCTTTATTTTCCATTGATGTGTCAATGACATCTTAGGCCCACATAGGTCGACAACAGTAGTATAAGATGTCATGAAAAATAGCGAAGGCAGAAAATAAATTGTTGCTGTTTTCTTGGTAGCCACCGCACTTGTACGTTCTCATGTTTACATCAGTATGAAGCAATGACAATGGAGTACACCTACAGTGCAATACTTATGCAATTGAAGAGCGAGGTTAGAATCATATCACATTTATTGCAGCTGCCGCGGGCGAGCTAGCATAATGGTTTACTACCACCCCATCTTGTCTTTCTCGTATCACCGGCCTCTATGTAAGTTTCTCCTCCTATCTAGCCATCTACATGCTGCTTGTGCAATGTGCTACTATCCAATTGGTTCTGCTCCAGCATTATTGCATCGTGTACATGATGCATGAGCGTCTCGAGTACTAATTCAAACCAGCTAGGAATAGGAAGTATCAGCAAGCTTCAAGCCACACAGATTGTACTTGTGAGAAAACTACTGACGCTACAGAGGATTTTGACGAATGGCTGCTAGACTCCAAGATAGACACAACAACTCCTAAATTAAAAAACCACTGCCGACATTCTAAAATGAGTCTTTAGGCTGCCATTGTCATGGCGGCTCAAGGAGTTAGCGCTGGGCCATCTCTGTAGTGCTCGTGGAACAGGCACTAGCAGCATGCGGTGTCTTGCTCGGTAGGGGTGCAGTTCAAGCTGTATGATCCAGACACGGGCCTCGGTTCTTTCAGCATTCAAGTGCCAGATTTGTTTCCCCAGCAGATTCCGTAAAAATTAAGTGTGTCAGATCAGTTGGACGAGGTCCTTAAATGGAACGGCAGCGTTATACATGATAATCAAGGAACAAAGCACCTACACCGTGAATCATATGCGGAAACTAAGCACCACGTATCATATATGTATAAGTATGACTGAATGAATAGCATGATCTCAAGCTGTTGTTTATTGATAATTGTATTGTTTTTCCCTTCAGGGGTCTGTAGCAACCAGTACAGTTCCACACGAGATAGCGCGTACTGACGAGCTCTATGTATATAAGTTCATCCCGTTGCTAGCCCAAGCCATGCTCTGCTAGTGGCTATTTTAACTCCGGTGAGCTACATGCTTCAGCTTCTCATTAGTACTAATCAGGCATTGGTGATCATGTCTGCCCATAGCCCCATACATACACAATTACACATCCATAAGAAACAACTAGCTAGCTAGGAATGCAAGGTATCAGCGAGTTTTCAGCCACCAAATGAAACCCATATAGCAAGTTCAGGTTCCAGGTACGAGTGGTGCGCTTGAAGAATGGCTGCTACTCTCCATGCTCGATGCAACTGCAGCAGGACCATGTACACGCGCGGCTGTTGCCTCGCCACTACTCGCGGCAAAACTGCTACACCTTCATCCTCTGTGGTCACTGCACCAAATTTCTCTCCCGTCATTCCCGGCGGATTGGCATGGCTGGAGTCTGTGGGTCTGGAGCTGGTACGCAGAGCTGCAAAGGATGCATTTTGACCTCGTAGCCTGGCCGGTTGCAGCTTATAGCATAGCCATTAGCATAGCATAATTGTTTTCGGTTTATTATCACTTTAATTATGATTTTTGAAGCTCCATCCTAGTTCATTTCTCTATATATGCTCTACTTTTATTTGTCTACGCCTGCTTTGTTAGTGCATTATACTATGTATACTTGATGTATTCTTATAGTAGTGGTATGTTCGCCATAAGTGAGTTCTAATCCTGGATCCGCCACTCATGCGTAGTAAGTGCAAACTAAAATAGGCTCATTTTTAGTGTCTTTAATTTTCCATCACTTTTAGTACCACCCAGTACTAATGTGGCTGGATGCTTTAGTACCAGGTGGTAACACCACCGGGTACTAAAAGGTCAGACCTTTTAGTACCGAGTGATGTTACCACCCGGTACTGAAGAATTCCATAGGCTTCGGTCCACCTCAAAAATACCGGTATGAACTAGACCCGGTACTAATACTAGGTCTTCTTCATGCCGGTATTTTAAGGTGGATCTTTGACGTGTTTTCTAATAGTGTCCCTTAGCCATTACAAAGATGTGTTCTGCTACAAGAGGGGTTAAGACTTCCGGTGGAGATGACGGTAGCTCGAGTGAGGATGTTTCACACTTCTTATCTTGCTTCAGTTTTGAAACAAAGAAAATGATATATAAAAGAAGAAGCAAAGCGTGTTGACAAATAAATGGAAAAATTAAAAGAGAACAACGGGAAAAAAAATAAATGTGTTAAATCCAAGCAACATGTTCGAAAATGCTGGATTTCCTTTAGGCAACATGAAGTTCCGGCTTATATTAAAAAAAGGCTGAAAACTTAGTGACTGCCAAGTTCATTATAAATTGATACCAGAACAAAGCCTTTGTACTTATACCAGTACAAAGCCTTTGTGTAGCTCTATTGTTGTTACAAAAGGTATTGCATTGCCACTGCATTTCTTGGATCTCATGTTTATATTAGTATCAAGTAATGGCAACATTAGTTGTGGAGTACATCTGCCACAGTTGCTAAATTCTACTATTATGCGTACGGGTGATTCTTAGGTGCACCTCCAATCCTCTCTAGTTCAAATATTTGTGCTACTTCTTCAAAATGAGATTTTATTTTAGAAAAGTAGCACAAATATTCGAATTAAGGAGTGTTGGAGGTGCACCTAATGATCACTAATTTACACCTCTAATTATGCATATTAGTTTCAACATTGTTGCATGTATTCATTCGTGTACGATGAAGGGATGAATCATATTTTTTCTGTTGTAGCTTCACCCCTTATGACTTCTATTGCTACCAACGTTAACGAAGTATACCAGAGATTTTTTTTAGATTATGGAAAAAGTTCCGACCTTTGATCATTCACATGCGAAACGACTGTACAGCCAAATACCAGAGACAAGTATTTCAGTCATCGACCACCAAAGAGTTTTACACATGAATCATCTGCCGAGTCATAACAATCATCCATTCCTCCCCACCTATCAATTGGACTCCGCATTCCAGTAAAGCCCTACAATACACGAGTGCCGTCGACCAAGATACGAGTGGATACTTAGAGTGGACGGTTGAGTATCCAGCGTCTGAACATGGCAAAACATCTCTCCGGCTCGTACTCTGGTGCCGTATGCCCAGCACCCTGCAATTCGATCCAAATCCATTCCAATGCGACAGTCAGTAACATGGTATCTGACGAAACTGAAGCTGAAATCAACAGATCAATCGCGCGTGCTCTACTACCTTGATTGTCGCGAATGTCATGTTGTTTGAATAGCTTATCGTGAACCTGGAAATCAAGAAAGGAAAGAATGAATGAATCATCCACCATGAAGACAAAAAAAAGAATAGAACATTTGGTCAGAACGAATCAGTCCATCAGTGAAGTCAGTTATTAGCTAAAACAAGCAGAGAGACGGATAGATGAGGGATATATGAGGGCGGAGAAAGACCCACCCGGCGGATTGGCCGCCTAGATGCCACGCCCTCCAGTCGTCAACGATGGAGAAGTTAAGCGACCTGACCCACGCCTGCGTTCCCAGGTGCGGCACCAGCAGGTCATGGTCGCCGCTGCAACCATGACAAAAAAAAAGGTCATACGCCATTCCATGTCATCAGACGATGGCACTCCTTAATTAACAGGAGCAGAGAGATCGTATTACCTGTAGACCAGCGCGCGGTAACCTCTGGACGTCAGGTTCCGGTGGTACTTGATGACACTGCCGAGATCCCCTGTGTAGGGCAACTCTTTATCGTGGCATCTCACCCACTCGTCCACAGTTCCCTGATCAGTTCGTGGCATCTCAGTACTCACATCGAAATGAAATCAACCTGTGGAATTGTCACCTTGATCGGAGTATGTAGCATAGGTAGCTCACCTTCTTGATCCCAAGAGCTTCTCGGGTGCGTTTATCGTTCGCCCAAAAGTACGACAGGTAGTAGCCGTAAGTCTGCATAAACAGTTATTAGAATGAATGCACGGAATAGAAATAGATTGTCATTTTGCTGCACTGAGCAGAGGTGCTTCAGAGATGCAGACTCACAATGCAGCCAAATGGGGGTCGAGCTGGGGGGTGCTTCAGCTGCCCTGTTTCCAATTCCTCCCCAAGAATCCTTCTACCATCTGAGCCGTCCGTCTTGCTGTTAGCATATGGTACAGCAGATGCGTAGACGCACTTGTCCAGCAGAACCTGGGCCTTCTCAACTTCATCGACGAGCTGCATTGCATGAGGGCAGTTGAATTGAATCGTCAGTAAGTCATCTGGAACTATCAATAACTGGCAACCGAAATCAATTGAAGCATGTATATGTGCCTCCTCATCTCAGAGGAATTCAGAGGTACGAAACGTCCATTTAGAACAAGTGAAGAACTGTTCTTACATCACTGAAAGTATTCAGAGCCTGAGCACAGAGCGCATTTCCAGCATTTCCAGGGTTAATGTAGTCCTGTCCTTGGCAATGCCTCAGTATTGTCTACATACAGATAAAAGAACATCGATTACAAAAACAGAAATGCATTGCGACATGTATCAGTGGTTTCACACTTAAACTACAATAAAATTGTATGCAGATGGTAGTGGCTGAACTAGATGAGATTAGTTAATTACCTCATAGAGTTGATCTGAAATAATACCAAATCCATGAGCATAAGGCACTCTATAGCTAAAATCAATAATTTCTCCTGTGCTCGGGTTACCCACTAGATAGCCCTATTAAGAGGATCGAGACAAAATGAACCAGCATGTAAGGTTATATCAGTGTGTAGAATATATAAAAGTTGCACGGTATGTTTTGGTGTAGTTGCAATTGTTCAAGCTCAGAAATTTCGTAGAGAGATAGCCTTTTCGTTTTTTTTTTGGAAAAAAAAGTCTGATGGATACCTTGAGATTAGGAAGGGTCCTTCCTGCTTCAATACCTAAAGAGGATCAAGTGCAGCAGGTAGCTGATTACTACTTGTCTTTATTTTAACAAATGGCACAAAACAATGACAATTTCACTGAATAAAGCAAAAATTAGGACATGGATTATTCCACAAAGCTGTCCACATATCCTGTAAATTGCCAATTATTATATATAGCAAAGACTGACAATCAATACCTTCTGAAATAATCTGCGCAAGAAAAGGCGCAATTTTTCCAGCGTAGGAGTCTCCACCAATATAGAAAGGATTCGCGAGGAACTCAGGATGGTCATTAAACCACTGGATGACGGTGGAACATACCAAAAAAACAGCATAGACATTAAGAAGAATACAATTAATTTGTGTTTGTATGAACTGCACCACGATATTTGTGCTAATTTGATTAATGAAAAGCAAGGAGTTTATACAGTACCTTGATAAGGAAATCATATAGTTGCAGTGTGGATGAGATGTCTCCAACATCATAGCCTTTAGGATCTCTGGAGAAGGAAAACCCAGCCCCAACCGGCGAATCAACAAATAGGATATGTGACACCTGCGTGAGCAGAGTGAGTGGTCTAAGAATCAAATGGTGCTACTCCATTGCACTGAAGATGAACAAGCATGTAGCCAGAAAAATGTGGTAACCTGATTGATTCACCAGCTACAATTGTAAACTGGATATGACTAATATTTAACGCGATATATGGATACTTCCTCCGTTTTTATTTACATGTCGTATTAAGTTTATCCTAAGTCAAAGTTAGCTAGTTTTGACCAAGTCTATAGAAGAATATAGCAACAATTATACTATCCAACATATGCACTGGATTCAATGAAACAAATTTGATATTGTAAATGTTATTATTTTTTCTATAAATTTGGTCAAAGTTAGCCAAGTTTGACTTAGGACAAACCTAATATGATACGTAAATAAAAATAGTGGGAGTACAATTTTAAACCAGATAAATACTTGAGAATTTTGGCTCAAAGAATAAAATGCTATGGAGATTCAGATAGATAGTGCAGCCATTAGCTCTTTGATTATGTGCAGCATTAATGTAGCTAAGGTGAATGGCTGACCGTGCTTCCGAGACGAGAATATGCCAAGAAAACTAGAACGAAATCAAGGAAAATTTTCTGAGAAAGGGACACATGCATCATCAAAAGTTGTATGAACCATTTTATCTATGTGGATGTATCGACCCAACCTCAAGATTCTACCATACCGCTCCCTCAATTTTTTTGTGATGTTTTCAGTTTTGAAAGTCTCCAAGGTATATTTTGAAGAGTCCGTTTTTATGCCTAGTATGAACTAAAATTATAAGATTATAAGAGTAGTTTAATAAAAGATAAATCTGTATAGAAATTACTACAATCCACCCAATCTATAGAGAGAATACTAACTAGGCATAAAACTTTATAGCCAGTTTTTCTACTCTCTCAAATTCTAACTTTGGGCAGGACATCCATGGATCGCCAAACCTTTTTTTTTTCTTTTTGAAAAACAACCAAGCTTTACAAAAATAATAATCGGACTATATTCAGAGAGTACAAAACAATAGAGAATTCGAGAGGATAAGGTGAGCACATCACCTCATCTTAGTTTGTCACTACATATTTTAAAGACAGGATGAGAACCCCCTTTTCACCTAGATAGAACTGAGAAGCAAATTCAAAACTGAAGAGAGTAGCTGAAAAGAAAGGACGGAGCAGAGCACCTTGGCCCATGAGTTTTGGTTGTATCGCAGGCGCGGCATCGTGCCGTCGTAGGGCTCAACGACGAACCTGATGGGACCTGCGGGAGCAATCATCATCAGTTGCATCGAGGCATGGATTGATGATGCGTGGGTGTCTGGGTGTGGAAACTAATTAAGATGATTGTGTGCTGTGTGGCATGGTGCGGTACCTACCGATCTCGTAGGCGAGGCCGCTGAAGACGGAGCAGCGGTCGCCGCCGGTGAGCCAGAGGAGGAAAGAGGCGGCGGCGGCGCCGGACTCGGACTGGACGAAGTAGTAGAAGAGCTCGGCGCCGTTCTGCCTGTCCACCTCCACGTACCTTGTTGCATAGAGCATTCGGTTTCAGTCTACTTAGAGCTTCAGAGCGGCAGGAGCCCTGTTTCGAGGAACAGAGGCAACGGCGATAGTAGGAGGAGGAGGAGGAGGAGGAGGAGGAGGAAGAAGAAGAAGAAGAAGAAGAACGCACCCTGTTTCGAGGTGGAAGGGGAGGGGCCCGTCGAAGCCAGGGAGGCTGGTCACCACCCGCCCGGAGCCGGAGCCGGAGGCGGAGGACGCGCAGGCGGCGAGCAGGAAGACGACGAGGAAGCAACGGGAGCAGAGGCGGCGATGGCAGAGCGAGCGGGGTCCGGCTGGCCGGAGGAGGCGCGGCCGCGGCCCCGGCCCTGCCGCCGTCGTCGTCATCGATCAGGTACCAGGCGTGCTCGCAGTCCCAGTTGCCGTGGTGGAGCAACGGTGGGTCATGGAAGCACGGATGTCCTGGGTATTTGTTGCCGCGAGGATGAACGGATGGATGAACGACGTTGACGCGCACGCGACGAGGGACGGCGACGGCAGAGGCCGGGGTCACGACGCCGCCGGTGGGGCCGGCCGGCGAGGGCGGAGGAGTCGAGGAGAGTCACGGCACGGCAGCGCGCCGGGATGGTGCGATCGAGTTCGAGTTTCCCAGCTGCGCTAGCACCATGCTCCTGCCATTCGTCCGAACAAAAAGGCTCCATTGACAAGGACGGGATAGGAGGTTAGAGAGGTAGGTGGCCGTGGGCCGGTGGGCACGCAGACGGCGCGGCGCAGCGGCCCACGAATTCATGTGCCATTATGGGCTTGCGGTCCTGTTCTGTTGTTGTTCCTTTTTTGCTCGCGCACACAACCAAGAAGCAGCAGCACAGCCTGCACAAGTCTGCAGAGCGAGTCAACAACCACGGCTGCATGCTATTTCATTCTACTTTTCTTTTTCTCCAGATTTTGTTAGTTGCTACTTCCCTTACACTCAATGCATTTTCTTGTTGCTTCAACTCAAAATTTAACAATAATTGATTAAACAACAATTAGAGCCGATTTGGATATTCGGTAAGTATAGCATATTCAACGTTTTGTGTAAAAGTTTTCAAGCCAACCCATGTATTCAACATTTCAAAAACCTTGCTTCAACAATTCTCAAAACATAATTTAACATTTTGAAAAAGCTAGTTCAATATTCAGTCCTTGGATTGTTGAAAAAATACTTTAGAAATGTTGTGATAGAATATCAAAATTGTTGAAATACCACTTTACATTTGTTGAATTTTTGTAAAACAGTAAATATATTCATAGTGGATCTCATCTTCTTGCATTAATCCCAAACAGCAATAATCTTTAAACGGATTTAGAAATAGATCGATGGTATAAGAGAAAATTACGTTTGAAGTTTGAAACTCAAACTAGATTCCCATCCAACTTCCCCACTCATGAACTGCCACCTGTCCTCCACGGTCACCCCCTCCCCAGCTGCCTCGTGAAAATGGCAAAATCCTATTCTGTCGTGACTACGCCAATCAAAACACGCCACGTGTGCTGTGTGATGTATAAGATAAAAATTTCCGCCCCCATGTCAACGAAAGCCCACGAGCCGCAACTAACGGAAACAAATGCGAGCCTGCTTTTTTGCTTCTGCGAAGCCCACGATGCATGACAGCAGAGATGGACCCTGCGAAACCGTGAACTGCACAGAGGTTAATAAATAGTACAATGAGCCCATGAACATGTGGGCACGGCAGGAATTTTCTCGCTCTCGTTGTATTCTTATCAAAGCTGGTGGTATTTATACATTTCTTTTTTTGGAAAAAGGTAGATTTTGAGCCAGTACATTCAACTTTTCGAAATATTTTGTTCAACATTTATTCAAACCTAGTTCAGCATTTCGAATAAATTAGTTCGACATTTCATATGGTAACGTTGAAGTAGTATAAGTAAAATGTTGAGCTACCATATTTAAAATGTTGAAAAGCAATTGGAAAAATATAGTCAGATTGGATTCAATTTTGTTAAATAGTTCTAAAGAACACTATAGTTCAATTCGAATTGAATTGGATGCAATATTTAGGAGAAAATAAAGCTTGAAATTTGGGAATCAAACGTCCCACCGTCCCTGCCCATCTCCCAAGTCCCGGGTACTAGCATGCACGCACGGTCGTAGGCACCTACCCTGCCCATCTCCCAATTAGACCTGATCATCTGTCGGGTTGGGTCGAGTTCCGGTCGGATCAGGTTCGATCCGTTGGTTTTTTCCTTCGGCCCGTGCTAGACCCGACCCGACCATCGAGCCAGATTTTTCGGCCCGAGCTCAGCCCGACACAAGGTCGGGTCGGGTTTGGGTCGGGTAAAACCCGATTTTTTATGTGTAATTTCCGGGTTGGGTTGGGTTTTTTCAGGTTTCAGGTAAAAAATTTTGGCCCGTACCAGGCCCGACTTTTATGGCGGGTCGAAAATTTTGGCTCGAGCCCGGCCCATACATTCGTCGGGTCGGGTCGGATCGGGCAGCCCATGATCAGGTCTACTCCCAATGCAATGCTCTTATGTGCTCCATCCTATTAACTGTGTGCGAATCTTAAAGTAGAAGATGTGTGCAATTTTCTTCTGGAAGGTAGATAGGAATACCGCGCCAAGCATATGCAACCATTTTTCATTACTCTGGCAGTCTGGCTAGCATGGCTTACAAGGAAAAGTTAGGAAACTAAACACATTGATCCTGCATTGCATTGCATAGGTCTATCTAGGCTCTAAGTAAGACAGGAAAAACAAATCACAAACTGTATATGTTTCAACAAACAAGTTTGCTAACTAACAGTATTTTAGGGCAATCAGGCCACTGGCTGGATGCTTTAGTGAGAAGTTACTGGATATTGGTGTATCGACACTGGCCATTTGAGTGTAGTTGAAGCTTGAGGAAAATGTTGCCACATAAACTTGATAGTGCTTCCACCACTAAGTTCAGCCCATTGATGATTAAGACAAATTAGCACAAGGATACAAACATGATAGTCCTAGATTAGGCCTTGAATACATCTTAGTAGGTGTCTAGCCTACAGTTAGGTGAGGAGAGGAAACCTCATTGTATAATTAGTGCTTTGGTCGCACCATTTTCTGCTCTACTAGCGCGTGGAAGTCATGTGAGACCCTAGATGTTGCGAAGTAACCACAATGCTTGTTCACGGCAAGAAACTTCCAAGAAAGGCTAAACTAGTGACATATTTGTGTTTGGGGAAGTAACTTTGGCTATTCAGAAAGTGACCCAACCGGGAACTTAAGTCCTTAACATTGTGAGGGGCAATTGGTTGAAATCGTGAGGATTTTGCTATCTCTGTAAAAAATTGCCATACTACTAGGGTTTCAATCTCTACACCCTTTTACATTGAAATTTCGTAGTGCATATTAGAATCAACATTTTTGCCTTTTCTATGATTTTCAGGATCAGAAACTATGGTGCAAACACTTTGTGCAGTAGAGAGTATGAATACACAGAAGGATCTTAATGCATATCATGTACAAATTGTGTAGGTTATGTGTTAGGGCCTTAGATTTAGCCCCCATCTCCCCCTCTTAGGGTGTGTGGTCCTTATATGGCGTTATTGGTTATGATGAACTATTATGCTAGTCTCAGTGGGTAGTATCATAAGAATTAATTAGGTGTCATATAAATATTTGCTTATGTGGAAAAGAATTAAATACTTCCTCCGTTTTTTATTTACATGTCGTATTATGTTTGTGCTAAGTTAAAGTTAGCTAACTTTGACCAAGTATATAAAAAAATATAGCAACAACTATACTATCCAACATATACACTATCAACTTATACTTCATGGTGAATTCAATAAAACAAATTTGGTATTGTAAATGTTACTATTTTTTTCTGTAAATTTGGTCAAATTTGACTTAGAACAAACCTAATACGATATGTAAATAAAAACAGAGGGAGTAAAAGAGAGTGGAAAGTTGTATCTTGTGCATCTGAGGATATAATTTGGCACAATATATTATGCTTAGGCACAAACTCTAATGTTATGGGACCACCCCCATAGACACAACACTACATCAATTAATTGTTTTGAGAGTTCCTAATTAAGAAACAACAAAATGATATTAACCAATGAAGGCATTTTCTCTACAAACAATTTAATGATGTTTGTGTGATGTGGCAATCTTGGATACACCATCATGATATATTAGTACTCACCTCTTTATCAGTGATAAAGTTATTCATGTATCACTAAGAGCAAGTATTATAACAGACTGTAAGTAGGCTAAATGCTGAGGTGCAGAAGAGAGGAGAGGAGAGAGAGGAGAAGGGGCTGTAAGTTTACAACCGATTTCGACACAAGAACCAAGAAATTTTGTGAGAGAAACAAGTGTGCCATGGTTTAGTAGTGAAGAGCTGACCATTGTACGAGTAGGCTGAGAGGTAGACTACAAAGATCTTTAAAGCCAGCAGCCAGCTGTATTATTAATCTTGCTCTAACAATACCTAACAGGAACCGTATGTGATAATAGACTGTGAGGAAAGGTTATTTATGACAAGTACGTTCGATGACAAGCAGTGGAACATCACGTATAGGCTTTTACACACAAGCAACGAAGCGCCATATTACACCATTTTCCTGCAATTGCTGAATTTGAAATTTCCACGCTCATATTGCTTTGAACTACCTTAATATAATGGCAAGTATTGTTGGGCGCATTTCTATTTGTTACAATGTGCCTTGAGATAGAGTGGAGGCATGAATCAAATGTTCTAGTTTCAGCCCTGATGAAGTACTATCACAATCAGGGTTCATAGCAGGTTTTTTTTGGTCAACTTTGATATATAGTGTTCATGCAGATTACACACAAATCATGCATAACAATCAGCCATTACATCCCACCAGCATAGATCACACACGCCATGATTTGCATAACACCATCCCTGTTGAAATACATGAGGATTGGAGAGGAAATTGAACTAATTTGTCTATCGATCCTTCCCATTACGAATGGAATTGAAACGTAAAATTTGTTATTTGCTATTCAAGCTTTCAAACAAGGCATTAGAGTGGTCGATTGCGTATCCAGCGGCTGAACATGGCGAAACACCTCTCAGGCTCGTACTCAGGTGCCGTATGCCCAGCACCCTGCAATTCCAATCCCCATTCCGATCCATTCCAATGCGACAGTTAGCAATAGTAAGCTAGTCTGATGAACGTAACATAATAAAGACGGGATCAATTGATCGAGGGTGCACGCTCATTGTACCTTGATAGTCGCAAATGTCATGTTGTTTGAGTAACTTATCGTGAGCCGGCAATTTAACAAAAGGAATGAATGAACTGAGGTACTGCGCTGGTGGTAAGAGCAAGATAACTGTCATCAGTGAACCCAGTTACTAAGACGAATGTCTTAGCAAAAGTAAGGGACGAAGAGACCCACCCAGCTGACTGCCCATCAAGATGCCAGGCCCTCCAGTCATCAACGATGGAGAAGAAGTTGAGAGATCTGACCCAGGCCTGCGTGCCCAGGTGTGGCACCACCAAGTCATGGTCGCCGCTGCAGCCATGGTAAAAAAAAAAAATATATACATCACACATCTCATGCCCTTCCATGCCATGGGAAACAATCCTTATTGCAAATGGAGGAAGCCTACCTATATACCAACGCACGGTAACCTCTGGACGTGAGGTTCCGGTGGTACTTGATGGCACTCTTGATGTCCGCCGTGTATGGCAGCTCTCCCCTCATCGTGGCATCTGACTGCATCGACAGTTCCCTGGTCAATTTGATGTAGCTCGAATTCTTATTGTTGCTGCGACAAGTGGAAACATCGAATGAAATAGCTAATGGGAATACCACCTTGGAGTGACTAGCTATGGTAGCTCACCTCCTTGATCCCCAGAGCGTCTATCGTTTGCCCAGTAATAGGACAGGTAGTAGTGGTAAGTCTGCACATGTAAGAATCTCACATAGCAGAAAGATGTAAAAATAGGTGTCCCTCACTGCGCTGAGCAGAGATGTTTTTTCACCAAAGTTGACTTACAAAGCAACCAAATGCAGGACGAGCTGGTGGATAGTTTAGCTGCCCCACTCAGCTGGTTTCCTCCCGTAAGATCTTTCTACCGTCAGAGCCGTCCATCCTGCTTCTGTTTGCATTTCGTACAGGAGACGCGAAAACACACTTGTCCAACAGAACTTGGCCCTTCTCAACTTCCGAGATGAGCTACATGTAAGGCAGTGCAGGAAGCCATCTCTGGAACCATCAAGAATTGACAACCAAATCAACTGAAAGCATGTATAAATGATCATTACATCTCACGGAAATTCACATATGCATGTACTAAACATTCATTTGAAGAGGTGTTCACTACATTATTGAAAGTATTCATAGCCTGAGCACACAGCGCATTTGCAGGGTTAGTGTAGTCTTCTCCTTGGCAATGCTTCGATATCGTCTACATATACATATAAAAAGAACATACCATTAGAAAAATGAAATTATACAGTCAGAGAGAAACACCACTGAAACTAGGACAATAGAAGTGAGATGGTCACTGTATTATTAGATGGATATTATTAATTACCTCATATAATTGATCTGATATTATACCAAATCCATGGGCAAAAGGCACTTTAGCGCTAAAATCAATACTTTCCCCTGTCATTGGGTTGCCCACAAGATACCCCTAAGAGGAGACAGAACAAACTGACATATATAAGGCCATGCGAATGAGCAGATTACCGAACATATAGTCGTTGTACTCAAGTTCTCGATGATACACTTAGATTATGTATAGGTAGAGCCTCATTGATTCAAGAGCAAATTATGATGAATACCTTGAGATTAGGAATGAAGTTCATTCCTGCGTCAATACCTGAAGAGGACCTAGCTAATCAGTACATCAATATTTCTCGCAAAGAGGTTTGTCAATTGTTGCGGATGTATGAGCAATTCCTGACCAAGTTGTCTATCATAGGTAGCAATAGGTGCAATCAATACCTTCTAAAATAATCTGCGAAAGGAAAGGAACAATTTTCCCAGCAAATATACAACATAGTCATTAAGAATACATATTTAGTATGCATAACTATTGGTTGCGCCACAATATATATGTAGCAGGGTTTGTATATATGATACCTTGTAGAGAAACTCATGCAACTGTAATGAGGACGAGATGTCTCCAACATCATAGCCTTTGGGTTCTCTAGAGAAGGAGAACCCAGCCCCAACCGGCGAATCAACAAAAAGAATATGTGACACCTGCATGCAGATTGAGTAATCCATCTAACTATCAACTGGGTCACTACTCTATTATTAGAATGCAGGCTGAATAATTATGTAGCTCCTGTCACTACTCTATTGTCAGAATGCAACTGCGGCCATGTCGTCATCCTCAGCACCACCATCGTCATGTGCAATAATGGCGGCCCGTCGCCGCAACCGCAGTGCAAATGGATCGAGCTCCTGCCCCTCCTCTGTTCCTTCACTAGGCTCCAGGGGGGCAAGGACGAGGAGAGACGTAGGGATGGATGGTGCCTGGCGCAAGGAACAGGAGGACGGCAGCAGGTAAGGCAGGAGAGACGCCAGCGGTTGGAGCTGTTCCAATCATCAATGCAAGCCAGCGCCGTGACGCCTGTTTGGGCTGACCACATCTCATCACAGCTTCCACGCGCGTGACCTGAGAAAAAAGATTAAGCAACCCGTAGCGATGTTTTCTCGATCCAGCATTGCTATTCTGAGCAGGAAAGCACTTTTTTCTGATAAATGTGAAAGAAGCGAAACGATGTTAAATGCGGGAAAGAATACTGACATCACAACGAACAAGTACACTGTATCTTTCTTTCTTTCTTTCTTTCTTTTTCTTTTTTGTACACAAATACACTGGATTGACCACAGCTGACGATCGTGTGGGGACAACTAGCATCAGCTAAACAAGTACACTGTATCTTTCTTTCTTTTTCTTTTTTTTTGTCGACAACAAGTACACTGGAATGACCACAGCTGACGGTCGTATGGGGACAACTAGCATCAGCTACTTCGAACGGCTCCACGAATGCGTGAATCCCCACAGCTGCACAAAAGAAATGTCAGTGAAGGACGTGCGAAATCAAGTACAGAAACGAAAATGTGTAACAGCGGCTGCAAAATGGAAATCAAGCATGTGGAATGTTCCATCTGAATAGTGGTTTTCTAATAGTTCACTAATTCAAACTACATGCAAGAGAAATGTGAAGATGGTGCCTTTTCTTTTTCCTCCCCACACCTGAAATGCCGTGCAATGGTCGTTATTCATCATGTCCTCAACCAAAACAGAGAACTACTGACCTCAAATTAATCTTATGAGTTCAGTTGCGATATTGCAAATGCGAATGGCCAATATCATCCAGCACACTTGTGGGTGAAACCTATCTAAACAAAGCATCAAGAGTACTACTTCTCACGACTTTACATCTCTACCTAGTCCACAATTAAAATAAAGATACCACCATGAAAAACGTGCATATAAATTCCATTTCTGACCAGTAACATCTTCAAATATCTACATTGGTCACATCTAATGATGTACAAACATTTATAGTTTGATTGTATTTTACTAAAAGGATGTACACACTTACAATAATAAACGTATGGCCAAAGTATGAACTTTGAACTCAAGCATTTTAGTAAAACACCACTTAATTTCTGCTGCATTTCTTACGTGCCATATTAATCATATTAATGAGCACCGGACTAGTATGACTATCCCATACGAACCTTATTGGTGTAACTCAAACTAAAAAAATACCTTACCTCAACATTCTTTAGTTCAAACTCTGGAGTATATGCCAAGCATGAGTTTCCAAATGTATCGCATGATCCACTGCTTCCATGTAACCTATTCAAACAGGATTTAGATACCATAGAGATACTATTCTCCACTAATCGATCAAAAGTATGCCAACATAAGACAACTTACAAATCTTCATCAACACGCAATGCGAAGCTTCCACCACCTCCAAATGCCAAAGCATCATTCAAACACAAATAGTAGAATCTGTTTGCACCTGGATATGCTTTCAAATAAGCTCTTTGAACCAATAAAAAATATTTTTATATATTATTCTAGTGTAGAAAAAAAATCTGAAAAAGGGTAGAGGCATATACAAAGTTGACAGTTCAATAAATAGTAAATGTCAAGTTATTTTGAAACGCATAAAGTTGTGTTATCAGATTGCATCGTTATCTTCAAAACTATGGTAGCATGCATATTTTAATCTTTCTGTCCCACTAACCAGTAACTCAAACAAACTGGCATTGTCCAAGATGTCTAGGGAGTGACTATGATGAAAGTAATGTTGACAGAGACTAGATATAACAGGAAATGGCTACTGGCCTATGAAACAACTCAACGCTTTTTCTGGATACTCAACACAAGCTAATCGTTCGCATGTTTTTTTCCATAAATTATTCTTACCAGTTGGTCTGAAAAGTCTAGGTTCACCATGTATTGTTGTGAACACAAATGTCTGGTTTGTTCCCTGGTCCAGAAGAGAAGTAACAATAGTTACTATACAGGATGGATAAAACTTAGCAATCTTCATGCACATGCAGCATGACTTATGCATGAGTACAATGTGCAATTTCTTTATGGCTGACCTGGTATTTCCTTTTCTCTGTAGGCCGCAAAGGACTGTTCAATAAGCCACCAAACACAGCCCCTTTCATATCTCCAACAATCTAATGAAAGAGGAAACAAGAGAAACATCTTTAAAGAAGAAACATGGATTCCACAAAAAAGTATGGCACAAGTAACAAACCCTTGAAATGGTAAATGCAAGTAGATAGTTGGACATACCAATAGGCATGGACCCTGAATATTCTCACTTCTACGAAGAAGTGTTCTTAGAGATATCCCATGCTTCCAGGTGCTGCACTTCATTTTTTTAAAAACAAGAAAGAATTACAAAGTGCGCAGATAGACATTAAAAAAGGTATTTTCCGAGAGAAAGCTGTAAGCATGAAAGGCTGATTAATATTTTACCTATATAGTAATACCCAGTGGCACCCCTTTAAGGTCCCAGGGAGAGAAGAATCAAAGAAGGCAAACAGTTTTGGAGATACAAACATAGACTTTTCAGTTAGATAATGAAGAGTGCCTGAACAGTCTGAAGTCGATGTTTCCTCATTTCCATTAGAGTTTCCCACGGATCTGTATGACTGATCGACCTGGTTCTTACTAAAATCTCCATTCCTTTCATCTCTCTCACTTTCAGACCCAGACTCCTCACTCAATTCCAGCGGCAGATCTTGCCATGTGAATTCACTCCCTCTCCATCTCTTAGGAAGTGACTCAGGAGGTAATGGTCTCAAAGTCCCTGAACAAGGTGAATTCTGCTCAGGCCCCGAGTTTGAGGTAGGTAGAAGGGACAATACATAAGAAGATAATGACGACTTCTTGGGGGAAGTAAAATGTTCTGCTGGGAGAGATATTGCCTGGAAAAATTTCAGGTTATTACAATGTCCAAAAGGCAAAAAGCAAAAGATGTGTTATTGAAACTAAAGCAGATCACTGCTTAATGAAGAATTCATCGACATCTGCAAACTAAAAGTATCAAAACTACAGATGATCCCCATAAGCTATACATTCAGGTTAATTTCGATCTCTCAACAAATATTGACAAATCATTTGATGTAGCATGGAATGCAATGTTGTAGACATATTGCTGAGAAACAATAGGTGATAAAGATACTAGATCTATTAACTACTTCAAATAACATAAATAGGAAACAAACTGGGATATCAACATGGACAGGACGGCCAACGTGGGATTTGTACATTTAACGGACCTGTGCAATTTTGCCAAAGAAGACTTTCAGGCGTTTGAGTTATACATTTAAAGTTGAAGGGGCCTGATTTCAAATCAATGCATGGTTCATATGTTTGCTCACTGAACACAAACTTATTCGAATGGATCAAACCTTTAAAATCTGATAAGTGAAGTATCTGAGCTAACCCTTCCAAGACTTTTCAGGTGAGGTTAGGCCCAAACTGCTGTGGGCCACAAAGATCCCATCATCGTCCATAGGGTGAGGACTTAGAGATCACACATGAATTATTGAGAAAAACGTTAGCATGGTTACCCTGCGCGGTGAACTTTCAAGCATCGGAGTGAATACAAGACATTGCATAACAATGCAATAGTAAAAGAGGCAATCGCTCTGCACCGCTCGCGTTGCAGCATTATGCAAATGCACATCCAAATCTGCACATGCAGGCGGCGGAGGCAGCAGCAAAACCACATGCTTTATCTTAGCTTATCTTCACAGGACGCCATTCCAAGGTGCCTCATTTCGCCCAGGAAACCCAACCCCCAAATCCGAATCTAGTAGCAGCTTCCGAGCTAAGTCATCCGCAATGCCCGCAATTCGTGACGAGGGAAGACGAAAAAATCGATTCTTTGGCCCTGATTCGACAGCACGGTCCTCCAAGATCCCACCTTCCGCGAGATCCCAACTCCCCCGCACCAACCACCGAACCAACCCACAGAAAAAAAGAAACGCATGGCACCGGCGCAATGCGATTGCCCGGAGGCCGGAGCGCGGGAGGGAGGCAGATCTCACCTGCGGTGGCTGGACGGCGGCGGGGCCCGGGGAAGGGGAGACGGGGGAGTCGGCGAGGAGGCGTGAGAGGCGGTCCGCCACCTTCTCCTTCCACGCGAGCATCGCCTCGCCCCGCCTCACGAGTCACGGCCGCCCACCTTTCCGCGAGACGCGGCTCGTGGACGGAGGTCAACAAGCGACCGCGCGAGCGAGGACGGCGCGAGGACGAGGCAAAAGGAAGGAAGGAAGGGGCGGAAGGAGTTTCAAGCTTGGGTCGATGGCGCACGCCGCACGCGTGGAGCAAGTTAGGCCTGGCGCCGCACCGGCAGTCGCCACGACCGCACGCGGTTCACACGGCACGGCACCTGCGGCCGGCGTGGGGCGGCGCGGTTGGGGAGACGCGTCAGCGGTCAGCGGCCGTCCAAGCGCGTGCATCTTGAACGGGAGAGCTGAGGTCAGCGTCAGCGATTGATGCCACGAGCAACCCCCACCAGTCAAGTTTGGTTGGTGGGATCAAGCAGGTCGGGTTGGATCGAACCCACTTTTACAAGGTGTTTGGTTAAAAAGGTAAGAGAGTTGGATTCATCCCTAAATAGAATATACGCTCTAGATGCGGATTGGTTTCATTCCTTCGAATCGAGGGGATGAGTCGAAACCACTTCATCTCCGTCCGCTCGTCGGCTCATGCATTAGCTTAGCGTGGGCACACGTACGGGCACGGGCAGCGCACGTGCTGCCAGCGAGGCGGGCAAGGGCGGCGCGGAGTTGGACGGCGGTGAGTCGTAGCAGGGGCGTGGAGAGCCGATAGCAACAGCCGATGCAGGGCGCTGCCGTAGGAGGGCGCGGAAGCAGGCAGCGCGGGACGGGCGGAAGAGGCCAGCACCGGCGCGGGACGGGCGAAGGAGGCAGCGGCGGACGTCGGCAGGAGGCGACCGGCGAGGAGGAGGCAGCGCCGTCGCACCCTGCGAGGAGGAGGAGAAGAAGGCCCTGCGGGTGCTACGGCGGAGCAGCGTGAGGGGGCACGCGGTGGCGTGGGGAGTCCGCGACAGCCCGCGGCGGCAGCCCCTCCCGCGGGAGCAAGTGGCGGTGGCCGACGCGGCGGGAGCCCGTGGCGGGCGGAGGCCGGTACAAGGGCAGCAGCAGGCGAGGTCCAGGCTGGGCAAGAGGTGGAGCAGAGCCGCATGGAGGACGACGGCGAGCATCTCCGGACGGAGGAAGAAGATAAGAAAGAAAAAGAAATATAGTGCGAGAATGATAATTGGACCCCACAAATGACACGTGGATCTTGTGGATGATTGCTGCTAACATAGTCAAAACAGCATCCAACATATCCCTTTCAACTTTTACAACCAAATAAAAAACTGGATTGGACTCATCCCTCTAACCAAGCACTAGATGGGTCGAACCTAGATTGAATCCAAACCAAAAAAATAGAGATGGATCCAACCCATCTCCAAACTAAACACATGCTAACTAATGCGAATGGCGGGGATTTCCTATTTTTCAACCAGTTAAATGTAATTTCCAGTTATATGCAGTAGATTTTGTATAAATATGTGGAGCAGTTTTATTTTGAGAATTCCTATTTATCATCGTCCGAAGGGAGCATTAGCAAAATTGACAGTAGTTTTTATTTATTTTAACTTTTTTGCAAGGCTACCACTCAGATTACTGTTATAGTGCTATTTGTAAAATTTTTTCATAGCAACCTTGCAAGGTTGAAATAACAGCTCACAATTGCACCAAAATTAGAGGGTCAGATCCCTTGTTTTTTCCCATTTATCTAGTCTTCATTCAGCTATATCCTAACGCAATGTACAGTAGTCTCCACCTAAATAATGAATGTCGTTGATTGCCATCTTACTGCTTATGTCAAGCTATGTAACCATTGATATATGCTCTAAGATCTAAAAACAGTAGTTGTGCTGCTGTGGCGGTCCACGTGGCATATGCTCCACGTTCCAAGCAGTAGTGATCGGTCGTAAAAACCTAACTTCATGTGCTCATGAAGCGATGCGTGGGGGCTCCAAAAGTGGTTTCGAAGAAAAACCATCAAATAAAATGGATCTGAATGCAAGAAACAAATAAATGGAAGGGCGGCATTAGATTGGAATTATGACCAACCCGGTCACTTGTTCCCCAATTTCAAATATTACGCTCGATAGACATAGGATCCACTTTAAAGTTTGATAGCATTTTTCTCTTGATTTTGTGCATTTTCCAATTACTTGCCAATGGAGACCTGCTCACCCTATTTTTGCGCTGCCTCTAATTTATATCCTTTGCATGCCATTTTTGGTTTGTGTAATCCATAGATCTTGTTAACTGGTATGGGAATAAATACATTTGATAGCATGCAACGATGTTGTTTTTCATTTGTTCCTAAAATCCTCCTCAAACCAATTGAGCTCTCTCCGTATAAATTGGCATGCATTTGATTGGATGTGAATGGTTCAGAACGACCGTGGGGCTGCGGTAGTAAGGCCACGATGGTGCGAAAAGGAGCAGGGCAGCAGGCCATGCAATCGCCAAAAGGAGAACTTCAGAGGAGTTTTTCCATTTTGGAGTGTGGTTAGGGGTAGCATGGCCAAATTAGTTACAGACTAAATATTTTGAAATTTTCAAGAATACGCAGGAGAGCTGCGTATCATTGCAGTTACATACCAAAATGAAGGTTAGTTTTGGAAAAGGATCTAGGAACAAGAAAAACAAAGGGTTTAAGAAGGAACCATACAAGTGCAGCACTTGAGAATGGCAAAACAATAAAAATTACACATGAATATCATTTCGCTGGACTATAGAAAAATATATACTCTCCCCGATTCAAAGTATTGGCTGTTCAGGATACTGGCACTATCTACTAGGTGAAGTTTGATCAAAAGTTTCTACGAAAATATACCGAGTGAACTTTTCTCCGTGATTCTAGTAACATGTATCCTGTATTACCATTATTTGTATAAAGGAATAAAATTTAAAAAGTTTGATCGGCAGGATTCCTAAAATGATCTATATTTTGAACCAAGGGAGTATACCTGAGTTATTTGGGAGTGCAAGTGCAGAAATTTTTTTATGAGGAGCTCATGTTAGGTTTCCTTCGAATTTCTAGGCATTGTATGGGGACTTTATTAGTGTTCTTAGATGCTTATGGCTCATAGTCCCTTTGTTTGTCCCAAAGGACCACATACAATAAACAAAATGGACATAGGCAGCATTCAAATTCCTACGGAACTCATCTACACTCCCTTGTGTTCCTAATTAAGTGGCATGTCACTTTTTTATTGTGCCGCCACCTTTAGCGTTTAGCCCCTTTTTTCCGTACCGCTGATGCCCTCGGCGTGCCGAAAGGAGTAGAGACGGCTACTGGATTTCGTTTAGAAATCGCCACTGAATTAGGTCAGGCCCTCTGCTCCCAACCCCAAGCCTGAATGGAATACGTTATCTCCCTCACCAACCTAGCGTTCTCACGACTTGTTCAGGTTCAGTCATGGCAAGAAGAGAGCAGTTCATCAGGCAAGCATAACGACAGGGGCTCGTTCAGGTTGTATAGTCGATTTGGAGACGCCTTGGTCGGTGCCTGGGCAGGACATGTAGTGGGACGGTTCAACCGATGCGCCCGCCCGATTAGAAAAACACGATGCCTCGTCTTAGATTAACCATGTTGCTCTTGATGATGGTTCTGAAATCTGAAATATAAAAAGTTGACGAATGGCGAGCGACCGATGGACAATGGTTTATCTGAATCTGCATGTGGGCAGTTGAAGCCCTACACTCTATAGGGTTGGGCAATGTGATGGATGACTTGTGACAGCAGCTGCGGCCTATAGACACTGCAAAATCTCCTCTCTTTTTCACTCACTCTGCAAGTCTGCATGCTGCGAAGTGGAGTGAAACCGACAGCAGCTTTCTGTGCTATGCGATCAGCAGAGTGCATGTAGCTCAGCGGGGTGGAAGACAATTTTTCCACGAAGGCAATGTTGCATCTTTTGTTACAGACGGATGACAAATAAACGATGAAGAAACACAGATTAAATCCAGAGGACACGAGGATTTAATATGAAAACCCTTCTAACACAGAAGGGAAAAACTACGGGCGCCAGCCAGCAAAACTTCACTATATCGAGTGCGGTTACAAACACCGGAGATTTACAATTGACCCTAACTCTTTTAGCCCGAACGGCGGCTTACAAGAAGTAAATATAATGGTGTAACTCTAAACAGCATATGATCCACACCGTACTGCGGGGGGCGAAGCCCCCTGCACCCCCAGGCATCCCCGAGTACAGAAGGCCAAACGCAATGGGCCACTTCGGCCTCCACTTCGCTACATCCGAAATCGACCTTTATACATGTGTAGATGAATTTAGATCACAACTCAACATCTTTATGCCAAAAGTACGTAGAAACAAAGATCTATCACTCTGTTGCGAACTTATGATAAAGCAGACTCAGCTCGTCTGCTCGTGAAAATTCACGTCAACTTTCAGTGAGTATTCATCAGCTATAAGCCTATAACTAAAGAACTCTACTGGCTGCAGAAATTCAGTCTGCCGGTGTGCTTGCTCTCTGCGTATTCGGGCACGGTTTGATCACATTTGGGATCTGCCTCGGACTAAACTTTCTTCCTCTTCAGAAACTATACAAAATCTTACTACTATATATGTACACCGTTTTCCTCACTGGAAAACAATGCTAGCTCAAGCTACTGGTCTCCAGAAAGGGAAAATAGAAGGACAGTCAATAATACGTAGCACGTTTTGCAATCCTTGAAATGTGCAATTGGTTGGTTCGTCCTACACAAACCACACATGTGCTGAAATCTTCTCATGCGCAGCCTCGTGCATCCGCAGCTAACGTTATGAAACAGCAGGAATGTAATCACAGATTCACAGATAGGAAAATCTGGTGCTGAATGCCTTCCAATGAATGATTCACTATGGCGAAGTTTTTCGTGACAAATTATGCTTCTTGGCCACCAGATTGTATACATGCATAGGGCACTTGATGACTGGACTTACAGTTACGACGTTCAGTAATTATAAAGAGGCGACTAAATTACTCTAGGCAGTACACAAGACGTATACTTTGGCGTGCATGTATAGTGAAGATCGTATAACAACGACACCAAATTCTCTGGTGGTGTAACACTTGCCCTACTGTCAGACACCTAGGGAGTGCGCGCGCGTAAACATGAGGTGGTAATACATGGTGAACGAAGCAGATCGCAGTACTGAACTGAACTAAGTATCTTAATTGTCTTCTTTGAAGGGCTGAAAAGCACTCAGTTGAGGTGGTTGCTGTCGCTCTGAAGGGTGTACTTCACGTCAGGCAGCGCCTGGAGAACGTCAGGATGCTCTGGCCAAGAAACAGGCACGAAAGTCAGCATAAATAAGTTCCCAGCGTTCAGGCCCTGTTTGGAAACTAGCAAACAAATTTTCATGAATTTTGTTGGAACACAAGGAAAAAAAAGTTTGAAGGCCTTATCAATTAGCATGTTCATGTGCGCCCAAAGAAAAAAAATAGCATGTTCATGCACCCATAGGGAATTTAAGGATAACATTATTAACTATGCTGTTTGCTTAGTGGTGGTCCTCTACCCCTCTTCTTTTCCGTCTTTTCACTTCGAGAGACTTGCAGAGTTGGAAACCGAAAGTATGCTTGTCTTCTCGACAAGAAAGGCGCAAGAAAAAGAGAAGCTTTCAAGGAAGGTTTCACCAGGTTCAGTTTTCACTACTCAAGTTAATGCTTTTCAGCATATCGAGTGTAAGTTGCCACGAAGACCCCTTCCATGAGTTAAAAGTAAGCTACGGACCCACAAGTGTCTGAAAATGGTTTACACTTCCAGCCGCGTTGCATTGACCTCGGAATTCGCCAAGAGGATTCCTCCCTCCTCTTGACTATCTAAGATCTGTCAACAGGGCTTATTGAAACATCTTTTACGCATTAGTTAACTGTCAAACATGGATTGGCACGATCATGTGCAGACCATGTGGGAGATTTTAATTTCTAGCAAAGCAACTAAGAAGACCAGACAAATTAATGCAACCATTTGCCGAAGATTCGGTTGCGCACACAAGATAAGGCTCGTATCGTCGCCGACGCCGTGAATTTGCACAAGAAACCAGGCAGATCGAAGCAAATTAAGGTCGGCATGAGGAATGGCGGAACTCACTCTGCAACTCGGCGGCCTGCGCCGGCGTGAGCTTGGCGGCGAACCCGCTGACGACCGTCTTGTAGCTGTAGACCAGCGCCGCTTTGGCTCTCGTCTCGCTTGCAATTCGCAGCAAGGAAACCAATCAAAACCACAAGCAGAAAACACGACCAAGAAGAAGGCTAGGTTTGATGCCGTAATAAGCCGACGGAGCTCAGAGGTCCTTACCTGCCGACCGCGGTGGCGAGGATGCCCATCTGGTAGGCCTTGCAGTCGACGCCCTGGGCGGGGGGCTTCACCATCACCATGTACACGCTGGCCTGCTGCTGGCCGTGCCCGGCGGCGGCGGCCGTGGCCAGGGACACGGCGGCGGAGGTGAGGAGGACCAGCAGGAAGGCCGCCGCCGCGGCGCGCGGGCGCGTCGTCGTCGTCGTCATGGCAAGCCGGCGATCGAGAGGGGAGGGGGCGGCGAGGAGATGGACAGGGGTGGCGATGGCGCGCCGTGCGCAGTGGGAGGACGCGCTGGTTTCTTGCTGTGCGTGGCGGGAAGGGGAGCGAGGGAGCCGGTGGCCGCTTATATAACCGCGGCGTCTTGTTCGGGCGCTCGTTTTGTCCGAGATGAAGCCACGCACTACAGTGCTATTTCTGTAATTATTTTTTTAAAAAAAGGGGGCTGTCTAGGGTTTCAATAATAAGACCGGGAGCAGGTAACCGGCCGATGCAATCCTGGTCACTCTTAAAGTCTTAGTGCGTTTTCTCAGTTTTAATTAGTCTCTAAACATTGTTTGGAACAAGTTTTAGTCCGTAACTGTAAGTGTATGCCGTCATCATAATTTTCTACTGTATTAAAATATCTTTTACAAAATTTGATAAATTTATGACATGAACTGGAATTATTCTAGAAGTTGCTGATGGTCAAAAGTCTGGCATGAACTGCAGATGTGAGTAAAAACTATACTGGGCAACTAAGAGTGATACCATGATATATATGCATCAGATATTAGGTGAACTTTACATTTCAGATTAAGTTCTCTAAGTTTTCTAGATTATGACCCCATAACCTTTCATCGGCATTTATCATCAAGAATTAAATGTTGGGTGACAACTAATGCATCGTGTCAATAAAAGCAATTGCACATGTGAGAGCAAACCTTTTTTCTTTGTTGAGAGAGGTAAGATAGATACTCCAAATAACTTCTTCATGATCCACATCACATATTAGGGAACTAGTTCGCCTAATTTCAATTAAACCAAGAAACCAGCTGAAAGTTTCACCATTCCTTGCTTCTTCCCAGACGCATAGCTCGGAACACTAGTCACTTGGTGCTCTGTTCTTCCTCTTCTGCACGGCCAACCCTACAAAGATGAGCTGATTCACACACGGCACGTGCACCTAGCCATTGTTCAGCACGCATGTGCCAGGGGATGTTATTTATAGCACGTGCGACTAGCCGCTGTATTATTGCATATATCCGCTGAAGATAACAATGTTCCAGAACGAAATAAAACGTTCCAAAATAAGATAAAAATATGTTCCAAAACAAGATAAAAATATTTTGGAACATTGTTGTCCCTAGTCTTTTATTTTATTTTAAAATATTTTATTTTATTCTGAAATATTGTTATCTGCAGCAGACTGCTATGAATAACATCCCCGCATGTGCCATGCCCAAGTACAAGGCTAAACTAGTAGTCCATTGCATGCTTCAGTTTACATGAAAGAGAAAGATTATGATTCTGCACGGTCACAACTTACCTATTTTCTGCAAGGGTATAAACTGCAGCACATGTACAAGAAGCACGGGCCTGCATGGGTAGATCAAGATAAGATTCATCATTTACGAGTCACCTCGGTTTCCGAATAGAACCGGTCAGCATTGACTTTTCACAGCCTCAAGAATATACGAGGTGATTTTGGGAAGACTCCACAGCTAGACCAATCGTCTAATGGAGAAGCTTTCTATACACTCTTGTAAAGAAACATGTAGCTTAATTCAGACCAAAGGTGTTGTACGGATCTTGTTATTCGCAGTTTCAATTATATTACAACAAACACATGATTTCTGTTTATGAAGGAGGACCTGCCAATAACCATACAACAAATTCCAGTTAAAGCTTTACACATCACAACCTTCAAACCGAGTCCAGTATATTGTCGGATACAGCCCAGCCCATGAGATGGTATAAATGAAGCACTAATGTTTACAACACTCTATAACATACATGTATATGTATTACTCTCCAGCCAAAAAAAAAGAGAGAAAAGAACCCCCAACATATTGGAGCCTGAAAGGAAGTACCACCTGCACCTTATTTGTTTGCCTTCGCCTGATTCGCTGCAACTGACATGGCCCTAAGCCGGCCAGCAATCTCTGTGAAAGCAGGGCGCTGTGCTGGATCTGGGGCCCAACACTGCTCCATGAGTCTTCTCCACTCCGGATCACATGACGCTGGCACAGGTGGCCTCAGTGTGTTGTTTACGATGCCCCCTGGAAAAGGAATTCCAAAAGTTATTCCTGTGCTAACTGCCCGAAGGAACAAAAAAGGCTAGAATCTGGGAAAAGGGATAAATTCACACATGGAGAGACTAAATCTTCATCAGGCGACACTGATGGCGTGTAAGGATAAATCAGAATAATCTGGGCAGCCAGGGTTAAAGACTGAAGGTGGCGAGACAGAGGTGCATGGCAGAGAGGTACATAATGAGCAATGAACAAAAATACTGAAGGCAAACCGATGAAGATCCTAATGGTTAAGTATTCTTATCTGTACTCTTTTTCCTTGTCTCAAAAATAATATAGAAGTTTCTAACACATTAATTCCATAGCCAACCACTCTAAAAATGCGAATTACCAAACAGGGCTAGTGCCATGGAAACAGTTTCAGCAATGGCTATACAACATACGATTTGAGCTGGCCCAAGCTATCAAGTACCAGGCCCAAGCTATCAAGTACCAGGCCCAAACTCACTTCCAAAATGTGAAATGAGGCAGGGTTGATAACTCAGGGAAGACCATTTTCTCAAACATAACAGAAAAACATAGGAAACCACCAGGAACATTCTCAAGTTTAAAGATACAATTTATGGACTAAATATAGGTGATGAACTGTATACCTATAATTGCGCCATAGTGCATATTGGCATATGGTTCTTCGCCAGTGAGGATTTCCCACATAACAATACCAAAGGAAAATACATCAACCTGTACCAGTGGAAACAAACTCAGCACCTTAATTGTAACTTTTCTATACATATATACAACTGAAGCAGATATGGATATTATAGCCTCTCAAGTAAATGAATATAGAAAGATAGAATCACCAGATGTGGATGGCAAATTTCATTAACCACTTTGAAATAAGGGGGTGTTTGGTTTGAGGAATCACCACATCCTAGATTGGATGATCAATCATGAGTTGATTGATACCCTAAATTTTGGTGTTATGATTCCATTTCCCATGTTTATGTTAACCATGTGCATATGCAATATGATGAATGAGGTGATAGATCAAACCCATTCCATTCCTCAAACCAACCAAAAAGCTGAGTGAGATGATGATAGATAACCTCATTACTCAAACCAAACACCCCCTTAACTACGGATGGAAAGACCCAAGAACTATGTTTTTACCTTCTCTGACACCTTATTGCTGCTTCCATTGAGTAATTCTGGAGCCATCCATGGGAGAGTCCCTCTCACACCACCCGAAACCAGGGTATTTCTTTTTATTTTGGACAAGCCAAAGTCACCAACCTGTACAGAAACCATAAATTCACCGTGTAAGTAGAATGCAAAGTAATTGGAGAAATATGCACAAAACAGTTATGCAATAACACTACAGATGGAAGTGATGCTCACTTTACATATGGGGCGTGATTGATCTTTAAGATTTACGAGCAAGTTATCACACTTCAAATCAAAGTGCACAATATTTTTTGAGTGCAAATACTCCAGGCCAAATGCAGCATCCATTGCTATGATAAGCCTCTTACGACGATCAAGATATCTGTCCGATAAGAAATCATTTTGTTACTCACAGTAAAGAATAATTGAAATAAAAATAATCACAGGAAGCAATTACTTGTCCTTGCGCTGCAAAACATGCCGAAGTGACCCATTAACCATGAACTCAGTCACAGTCGCCAATGTACCACCTGGCCCATCTTTCACAACACCATAAAACGCCACAACATTTGGATGATGAAGCTTTGAAAGAATTTCAGCTTCTCGCCAGAATTCATGTGCCTAAACAACCAAGCAAGGAAAGTAAATTTTGATGAACCAGGCGTCAGCTAAAGCCTAAATGTTAGTGGGCTAGCTTGAGCTATGGTGGATTTGGGGGCATATTAATCAGCATCTGGCCATTTGGTAACATGTCTAGTTTTGTAGCAATTGTTAACACATAACATTGCTAAATAGTATCCATAATAAGATCCTAATATGATCAAAGAGTTGTTATGCTGCAATAGTGCTGCAACCTTTCATCCAATGGCCTACTGCCACATTTTGCATTACTCCCAAAATAATGGCTATAAATCTGAAACTGCAGATGTGAAGAAGTGGTGGTTCGGAGCTTACTAGTCTTTCTAGCTCTGAAGACCGTCCTGTGAAGCAGCTTTTTTTAATTCTCTTAATGGCTACATCACTTCCCCTCCATTTTCCGTGGTACACAGTTCCAAATGTACCTGAACCAAGTTCCCTAAGCTCTTCAAGGTCTTCATTCTTGATGATCTGTGGAGAGTTCCTATGTTTAGTACTCCAACAAGATAGTTCATAAAGAAATTAATCAAATGAGTGTACAGCACATCAATGTACCAGGCACAACCATAGGACTTCCAAATACAAAATATGCCATTCATTGTGACTAATTTAACAAACAAAAATTCAGAAAACGAAGAAAAGATTACACTATAAATCCTGGAACAGTAACAAAAGGGGATAGTACTCATCAAGATAAATAAAAAAATGCTCATTATAGTCCACTGAAATTACCAGTTTGGTGTGAGGAACCAAGAAAATGTGTCGGCAACGCGACTCGTCACATGGATTTTTTTCAAAGCAGATCAAAACAGTAATATCAAATTAAGAAAATATGAATTTATTTTCTCTAGCAACACAAGAGAACCGTGTATCATTTTATTAAGAGAGACCAAAGCGGCCTCTCCCTAACCCACCCAACATACACTCAGAAAGAACTTTACATTAGCGCAACTGCTATGAATTAGGCGACCACGATCATTAATTTGGAATCAAATCAAGGAACCCATATGTGTAACCTCATTGTGCCAGGTTATCTAACTAATGCATAAAATTAAACTATCACTAGATACTGTACTTTATAGTGATTTTACTTCCACACATGTAATGAAGATTAAAGATAATTTATTCTCTAAATAAATACAATAAAGTTCAATAGACAAAAAGAAATTTTACATGAATCATAGGTACCATCTGATTTGTTCAGATACAACTTCACATTCATAGATTATATCTTGGAAAAACAATAGTGATATTTTGTTTCTTTTACCTTTGCAGTTGAACTTTATTTGTCCTTTAAGCAATGTGCAATTGCCGAACTTTAGCATTATTATAGCTCAACACTACAACCAAAAAAAACAAAGCTTCTAATGTTGTTGTCGCTACAGTAGAGAATGTTGATGCTAGTAAATTTTGAAAAAACAGCAACTATTTGTGTGCCTAATAACACGAACCTACAACTTTTTGAACACCCTATCGGAATGGGTGCTTAGTCATGGATGCCATTTGATTGAAATAAAATCCACTATCAGTATTTTATTTTCCATAGGGTCGAAATTGGACCGTTAAATAGTATCCAGTACGAGTCTTATATTTTCAGCTAGGGTACAAAACACAAAAGCTAGTGTCAAGCTTTTAGCTCAACGACATTTAGGAAAATAAGAAATCATCCAAAACCCATATATTCAACAGCTACGAGACAACTCCTTCAATCTTACCACTTTGCTCTCATGGATTCTGCTAAAGCACCTTTTCAATATTACTGCCAACTGCGTGGCAACATGATTATTTTTCCGTTGAACATGCAGCTGAGCTGGCATCATTGCATTATAGAAGAAAGAGAGAAAAAAACTCCACACAGCGCCACACTACACCATGCTTCTCTTAGATTGGTGTCTATTTATTATTTTCATTTTAAAAGAGATGGCATATTTAGAAAGAAAAGATAGTTGTTGTATAAGAGAAATGTTCCGATCTTAATACATTTGAGTGTGATGAAGCTTAGAAAGAAGAGGAGACTCGATTCAATTATCTCTTAGTCTGAATTACGCAACCTCCTCTAAGATAGTGTACCTAAAAATTCAACACATATAAAATGGGAATCAAAAGAAACACTGTCTACAGTTACTAATGAATCACCAAAATAGGGTTAATAAACTAAATTATAGCTGGCCACCTCCCTGCATAACATGTGGTACCGTTAAACCGAAGTAGCACTACTAGTTTGGAATGGATTCAAGGGTAAAAAGGCTACAGAGCAATCCGTGAATAGGGTGAAGCAATTGACCGCTGTCCTAGCCACATCTAGACTTGCTCCTAACTGTGACAGCATGCTCTGGTACATGCCTATTTGGAAGGGGAGTTTTTGTCTGGATTTGTTCTAAGTGCATAATAGGCAGCCATTATAGGTGCCACTAATTGACCTACTAGAACTTAACAAACTTATATGGAAATGACAATAATCAAACTAAACCTCTTCTCCGCTTGATGTGCTTGCTTAAGAGGCACCATGGGCACATACTTTCCAATTAATCTGAGCTTAACAAACTTGTCCCCCTTGATATGCCTGCCTCATTTGCTTAGCTGATAGGGTACTACAATCTAGTGGTCTTGTCCAAACACAACCTGGAATGGCATCATGTGAAGAGTAGTTTGGAATGAAGAGTTGTAGAAGAGTTCTCCCGTTGAAGCCACTATAGTTTGATGCCTTGGCTGATATCCGCACAATCGGCGAAAGCACATGGAAATGGTGCACATGATGACCTGGAAGTTGTCTAGAGGAGCTTACGTGAATCATGAGTTCTTGACCCTCTGTGAAGTTGTTTGCGAGCGCGGGGTCAAAATCGCACACTGGAGTATGGGGGACATGAAATGGAACATGGTAGCTTAAGATATTAGGGGCAATCAAATTAGTGATGTTGGAGGTGCACCAAAGCGATAAAGTGAGCACATTTGGGCATACGTCAGTAAACATCATGTCCCAACCTTTAGAAAAATCCATTATAAACGGCAGGTATCATGTGCTTCAATGATTTTATAACCACAATGGGGCAAATGCAGCACAAACATTTCATTGCTATCCAACATCACGTCATCCCTCTTGGCCCCAGCCTTACTGGCCTCCCCCCCACCCCACCCCCCACCGCCGCCCACACACACATCTTGGCACCCACGATGATGATTTCAAGGTCTGCAGCATTTTTTTTTTTGAAGAGTCAATGAGTGGCTAAGAGAGCCCACCTAAACAACTTCATATCTTTGAAGTGGGATTACACGATAAGGCAACCATCCTCGTTGTCGAGGACGTTATCAAGGTACAAGTTGAAACAAAGGAGTAGGGAGCGACAAGGGATTACAATCGCAGCACAAACACACACCAGATCAAATTAAACAACCATATCAGAGGTACAAAGAACATAAAGGGGGCAGATCTTGCTCCTTAGACGAGTAACCCCGTCAATAGTCAGGTTGAGCCACCATGCTTGCTATTTTTGCATTGAAGGAAAATGCAAGGGTGCACCGAGCACAAAGACACCCTCTTCGCAAACAGACACCAAGCACCTAGATAACCAAATTCATGGCAAGGATGGCAACGGGCAAGGATTAAACTCGATCTTGAAGCACACCTCGCCATGAACTGGGTGACAGGGTGGTGCCTAGCACCCATGGTTGGTCACAGTCGCCGCAACAAGATGCAAGCTTCTCAGGGAGCCAGCCAATTTAGCTCACACCGAGATGCTCCAACACCAACAACCAAGCAAAGAAGGCGAAAACTAAGGGAGAGCTAGCAATGGCAAATACCTGGCCAAGGTCCAAGGCGGGGTAAAGGATGCTGAGGAAGAGCGATGAGCTGTACAGAGGCGAAACACCTTCTCAAACCGAGCACGGCACTCTCGTTGCATGGAAAATGCCCCCAATGCCAGAGGTTAAGCAGGGGGTGGTTGTGCGGAGTGTACTCATAACCACCATCGGGGCAGACCCCAGGGGCGCTGCAGGCGCAGCAGACTAGTGCCCAAAATAGTAGCCAGGGCACAACCACGAAGGGCTCGAGGGCAGATGGCAACTCGAGGCTCCAGCTAGGGAAGAGCCGGTCCCCTCCCATCGACCACAGCATGGCCGCATGAGCCATGAGACATGCAGAGATGGTCAGGAACAGGGGAAAGCGAGGGGTTCAAGAGCACGGATTCTGCAGCCAGGGGGCAGATCGTGCACCTAGGCAGCTAGATCCGGTGACTAGCAGCAGTACCAGGCAGGCAAGCGCTGAGTTGCTGCCCGTGGTGGAGTCCAGCTCTCCGGCCAGCTAGATATTGAGGAAGAGGAGCACCAAAACTAGATGGAGAAAGAGGGAGAGGAGTGCATGGGGTTGTGCTTATGTGGCTCGAAGCCCACCACCACCGGAGCCAAAGTCAACCACAATGATGGCAGGGAATGGAGCTAAGATGGGAGGAGGTAGGAGGTCCACAACAATTTGAGCATCAAAGATGGCGAAGTCAGGAGGAGTTTTAGGTTTGTAGCATAAAAGAAAGTGATAATTCTGAAACATGCAGCATAACATTTGGTTGTGCAACAGTGTCATACACGTTGGCCCAGGCCCCGCCAACTCTCCCATCACCATCTTGTCGCGCACAATAATTATTTCTAGGTCTAGCTAGTCGGCATGAGAGCATAAAAATTTGCTAACTCAGGAGTAATTTTGGGTTCACGTCACAAAAGAAAGTGATAGCATAAAGCCAACGAAACTAGTCTCCTATCGTGCCAAACGGTTTTGTTTTTTTTTCCCAAATTTGGTGAAATCGGGAGGGTTCTACTTATTTTACCCCCTAAGCACACGATTGGATATCTTTGTAGGTTTAGATGCCATTAATTGACCTACCAAGTTTAACAAAATTAACTTGAAAGCCAATGCTGCTTAATACCTTATCTCTAACTTAATAAATTTGTCTCCCCTTGATCTTCTAGTTTCAAGCCAAAGAAATTGGCTTGGCTGGTGTTGTCATGGCTACAGTGGAAACCAGCTTGGGCCAACGCTTGCGCTAGTACTCTTCAATAAATGTCTACAACATCTATACATGACCACTTCTCTATTCTTTGCATAAAAGCTCGCTCTACAAATGTGATAAAGCATGGATGAATAAGTCCTGGGAGGTAACACTAGGTAGCATGGCTATACAGTGCATTGGGGATATCATACCCTACATGATGAGGCTAGCAAGGTTATGGTGCATGGCTCAGGAAATGATGCCTACTTAGCATTTTAAGATGAGGAAGATAACATCACTAACTGGAACAAGAAACCACCCTAAAGGAGCAGATAAGATATTCCACCCATGACATGCCGCACATTTGCTAGGCACAAAAAAGTCATGATCCAATGTATGGTACCATTTGTGCTCCACGGTATGGATCTCAACGCCATCATCAGCGATGCAAAAAGGAGAAAAAAAGCATTGTGCAATCGCATTGCCACCTTCGCCGCAGCTAAACAGCGACACTTCATGCTTATTTCAACGTTTTCAATAAAGCATCATGTTTGTCATGATGAACTTCCTCTTATCAAGCAACATATCTGGGGTTACTTTGGCAAAAGAGGATATGGTGTTGGATCTCATAGCAAATGTGATGAACCATCAAAGGACTTTACTTCATTGTTTCCTAATCTAATGAAATGGCAGGGAATCTAACAAAACAAATACGTTGGACCACCAAATTTGTTCAGAAACCATCTATTATCCCTATAAGCATATTATATTGAGACTTTTTGTCCTAGAATTGTTCTGAAAAGTTCTTCTATGAGGAAAGAAACCATTAAGGTTAATGCATGCTGCTTCAAGGGACTAGAGTCATAGAACTGGGATAAATGTTCCAACCACTTTGGTTTTGGACATTAATTGCAAAAGGAAATGATAAGAATATGCCAAGAGCGGGTTTGACCAGTCTGAAGATCATTAGCCAATTTAGGGGCCAGAAATGACATATACTGAGTCAGATGTATAACCAAAATCATCACAAAGTAAAAAAGAATAGAAATGAGTTCTATAAAAGATGATTGGACAAACAAGATGGAATTTACTCTTCACGACAATCAATTTTTTACTATTTATATAGTTGGATTTAGCAAATTACAGATTATAAAGCGGCAGGTCACCAGATCCATTGTTCTAGAAAAAAATTTCAAACTTTTCTGCTGCCTTACTTTCTATGTTTCGACTTGTTTCGGAGTTCACTCAAGCCCAAAAAAAACATGCTGGTTTGCCCACATACAGATATATGCCGAATACAAACACAAGCATGAATCAGCAAAGGTAGATAGTACTTCTAGAATACAACCAAGCGCTCCTAATATGTAAAAGAACATCACAACCAGGAAAGTGCATAAACTTCTCTGCAATCAAAAACCACTTATACCTGCAAGTATTCAAAATCAGTGTCCTTAAAGGAAGCATCCATGACTGGTCCAACAGCTTTAGCCTCTTCAGTCTTCTGTTCCTGAGACCAAGTAAACAATCTCAAAGTTAATGATTATCAACATCACAGAATAAAGAACACTTCAGACTTCTTTCCAGACATGCATACCTCAAAAGCAGGATGAGATGGCATCATTTCATGCATATTTGTAAAAGGATTATCAACTTGGAACCCTTCAACATTCTTCATTGTCGTTGGATAGTCAATCTGTGATGAGATAAAACCTGTTGGTGAAATGTTTGAATCAACATTGGTGTGGGAAGCTACTGGAGGCACTTCCACATGAATATCATTCTGAGGAGCCAAATTCTTCACATTAGTTGTATCATGCTCTAAGCGGTCAAAGGGATAAGCTCCCTCCTCAATCTTTGCCAGATCTTGGGTCTCATCCTTTTGTGGAAACTCGTTTTGTGCAAGATTTCTGAAGAATGACCACCGCTGGGGTTCATAATTAGGCATGTTTAAGCTATGGACAGGATCAATGAAAGGACTGGATGATTGTGCTGCAGAGTTAGCATTTGCAAAGAAATCAGAAAGAATGTCAGGGGAGGTCCTTTGTGTACCACCAGGAACGTCTCTATTCTGTGTGCTGGAGATAATAGGTTCCTTGTGAGAAACATCCACAGAGCTGGTCGATGGTACAACATTATCACATTCAACATCAGTTGGGAGTGTTTGCTTTGGAGCATCCCTACTATTATGATGTGGCATAGCAGAATGAGATCCTGGCTGATTAGGCGCTTCTACATCTTGAGAAGTTTCCTCATTGTGTCTACCTCCTAGAACCTGTTCAGCTGCATGAGCAACTTTCTCCACATTTCTACTACTTGTGTCATCTGAGGACCTCTTTTCACCAAGCAGCTGTTCACTAAATGGAGAAGTTTGTTGTACAGTATTGGTAAATTCTTTCTCAAACTGTATCAGACTATCATCTACAGCTGGATCATTCAAATTTATAGCATGGGCAGCTAGATTTGGCTTTTCAGTCCCCTCAAAAGCAGAGTTAGTATTTTCTGCGATGTATTCACTTGCAACACCAGACTGCGATTGACGAATTAGAAATTCCGGATTAAGTGAATCCTCAGATTTAGATAGCCGATTCAGAAATCCTGCTTGCTCCCTTGGAATCCGCTCAGAATGGAAGACTCGCCCAGGGTGAGGAGGCGGATTCTTATAGCTGTGATCTATCATATCAACCTGAAAGTCAGAACAGCCGGATGCAAAAGCTCCACCAGAATGCCGATCATCTTCACTGATATCTGAACCCTGTGTTGTCGACCTAGCTCTTGGTGCGGTACAAGTCTCCAGGCTCTTCACACTGTCACTTGGTTGAAGAGAAGATATTACACCTTCTTGAACAGAAGCAGAAGGGGGCACTCCTGAAGCAGATGAATCATTGTGCGCTGTATGACCACTCAGATTTTCAAGCGATTGAAAGTAATCTAGCTCATTATTTTGATGAGGCATGTTACCAGAAACCCGTTTTTCCTCCTTCGTTGATGTTTCCTTCTCAGCATCCTGATAAGCCTGTTGATCAAAAGATCGCTGTGAAGCAGTTCCTGAGAAAGGCGCATACTGGGATGTATATCTATAATCAGAAGGTGTAGATAGAGGAATAGATATCTGGCCCTCAATGTCATAAAATCCTTCACTGGTAGCGGTATTAGCATAATTACCCTTCAAATTCTGCATCCCATGGCTATAGTATGAATTCAAATTTGCACTATTATCGCCGGATACAGCAGATGGCATCGGTCTTGAGAGCATCTCTGAAGGCACAAAAGTTGATGCGTTCACTGCATGCAAATTTGAACTATCTCTGCTTGAGTTTACCGGCCTACTATCAATATTGAGATTAATGAACTGATCGAACTCATTGATGGACTGATTTACTAAACCCTGCCCACTTGATGAATTCGCAGCTATTCCATCCATCCCGTTGATGGCAGCAACATACTGGATCCCAGAATCACTATCCATACTGCCCAGGCTGAAACTCATATCATCGTATTCAATAGACGAAACAAGGAATATCCTAAGCTTCTGGGAACCATCCCCATTATCAAGGAAACCACATTCTTCCATCATGTTTCTCAAATCTTCATCATTTGAAACTGAGATCAAGGCATCAAGATCTTCACCGGGTAACTGATACTTGATAACATGAGGTTGATTATAGATGGCTGTTGTCTTCTGTTTAAGCTCCTGCCAGGAAACGTTCCTACTAATCCGAATTATATGTGTCTCACCACCGACATATCTAAGCTTTCCATCACTTGGTCTGGGTAATATTTTACCCCCAAAGCTGCAGAGAATTTTAATTGTTCTCGAAGTTTCTGAGGCCTCAGAAGAAGCATAGCCACGGGACAATCCCTGACTACTGCCACCACCGGATAGAACTCGTGAAACTGACGTACCTGACATGTGCCTTCTTCTGTTTTCATTTTCAGAAAAAGGTTTTCTCTCAATCTCATTTGTTTGATGAGTATCTGAGGTCAAAAATATTGATGCATCAAATCTAGTCTCTGGTCCTGTTCGATGGGCACCAAGGCTTACTCTAGAATCTTTGTGACCAGCACCAGAAGTGACATTCTGATTATGAGGCATACCAGGAACAAGATGCTTCTTGGGTATAGCTCTCATAAATTCAAGAGAAAACTCCTCCCCAGTCTGAATTGAGTAATTAAGGACAGGCTTAACATTGCCTGCAACAGGGTATTCTGGAACAGGATAGCTGGTGCATGCTGAGCTTGAGGATCCACGCACCGAACCTTGGGCTGCAGAGCGAACATCATCTTTTCTAGGTTCCATCAAGCTTTCTTGGCTAAAGTATATGGATGAAACAGGATACACAGTTCATTGCCATGCTATCCATTTTGCTGATAATAGTACATTTCCTTCTATCCTTTTTTATCTGGCAAAGCGAAGCGTGCCAGTAGTTGGAGAGCACAGAGCACCTAGTAAAAGCAGTTCAACCTACAGCAAAAGAAAAGCACACAAGGATAATGCTTAACAAGGATCATGAGACATAAATACCAGTCTAAGTGTCCAGGTCACAAACAAACACCGTGTTGTGTGTGGCAGCAGACTGAGTACTCTGGTAGAGCATGAATTGCAGTGAAGTTAATGATGACAAAAGAATACTCAGCCAAAAACTACTTCAGCACGACAAACTTGCAAGCTCTAAAGCTCCCCCAAGTATCAGCAGCTGAAGCATGAACAAACGTTGTCAGTGAGAATATGCTGATGACTAGCAGCAACTCTACCCACAGATTGGTTGACGTTTTATGATAAGATTATCTTAAACTGAACGGCGCAACAGAAAAAACGCGATAGTGAAGTAACAAGGTACTGGTCGACAAAACCAACTCGATACCAACAATATACCATTTATCCCATGAGTTCGAGTGCAAAAATCAGACAGCCCCCGTAAGCACACCCACTAAGATTCCAGCGCGCCGGTACTGACCGTATCGACCGGCGAGAAGTGTGTTCCCTCAGCTTCCCCACGGAAGATTTCGTCAGTAAACCGCACCGAGCACCCTACTCGCTGCCCCGAATTTAAAAACTCCCCACGAGACATTTATTAGGTCCCCCAGGGAAGCAATCGGGCAACCCGGAGGACCCGAGAAGCTCTCCCCCTGAGCTACGGAAATGGTAAATTTGTCTCACAATTCAAACAGCAGACAGCAAATAGCAACCAATCCCGCTACCGGGCGCGCGCGGCCAATCCAACCCACGTGAAGGCGAGGCGATGAATAATCGATCGAGGCTTGGGAGAAGGACTGACCGGCGGGCGGGAGGACGGGGGCGGGCCCGGATTCGCGGCTCCAGCAGCAGAAGAAAACCGGGCCGGTGCGGCGACGGGAGCGGCGGCGACCGGGGCGAAGCGAGGCGGCGCGCGCCCGGGTGCGGGAGCGGCTAGGGTTCGGATCGGAGCGGCGGGGGGCCTCGGCCGGATGAAGCGGAGGCGACGGGCCGGGAGGGTTGGGGCTGGGGCTGGGAGGGAGCGTCAAGGGGAGGTGGGGGTTTCAGATTGCAGCGGCGGAGGAGGAGAAAGAGAAAGGAAAGGGAAGGATGCTGACTTCACGCGGGCGGCGGGGTGCACTGTGCGGCGCGAGAGGGGAGCGGGGGAGGGCCCCACCCGAATGATGTGGCGTGCCCGCCGCGTCACCGCCGTCGGGTGCGGGGTGGGGACGTGGCGGGGGGCGCTTATCTGGAGGGTGGGGCCAGCTGTAGTAGTCTAGTCAAGCGGCGGAGTTGGTAGAGAGCACCAGAGGTCTGGGGGCTGGAGCAGCCAGCAACCGGCAACGCAAGCGGAGAGGTGCTCAGCGGTGTGGTTGGCGGCGCGTCACCCGTCTCGATGGTTTTGTTACGGATTCTTGTCCCGTACCGCTTGTTTCAAGGTCGCAAAGCTGCTTTAATTTTTTTTTTCTGTTCGGAGATGAGGTGTACGCTTGCTCTGTTGTGTTGATTTGATATAGATGATCCTCTCCCGTTACCAGAAACTTAACAGATTTTTTTACAAATCTACCAACCAAATGATATGGATAACAACTAACAATTGACCAACCCATGGTTTTCGTTGGCTAACTCCAGCGACGTTCAGAAAGCTCCCGGAGTTCGTGCAACCATGCTCAGGCTACTACGTATATTGTAACCCTACATTGCATTTTTCACAAATATATTTTCGGATGTCTATGTTATCCGTTTACTATCACCTACAACAACCCTTCATGAGTTTTATTTGTGAATTCATTGTCAGGTAGAATTTTATATACCTTGGAAAGAGCTCAAAGTAAGAATTAAGTAGATGTCAAGTGTTTTCAAAGGTTCCTTCCAAAGTTGGATGAAATACTTCGGAACTCGATCAAGGGCACGAGAACTACAAAAAGGAAGCTCGTGGAAGGCACACTCCTCATCCCATTATGGCGTGGTTGCATATATATATACATAATGTATCGTGTCTGATTCAAGAATTCGGTATGGAGTCAAGAAAAATTTATCTGTGACAGATCAAAAGGGGTGAAGAACATTTGCGTATATGCAAATGATGTTTGATTGCATTGCCCATAAAAATTCTTTAACTTTATCCCAACACCCACGAAATGATGCTTTCTTTAGACTCCTTATGAGTCAAAAGAAGGTTGTTATCACTCTACAAAGTATGCAAATATCTTGTCATGTATTATTTTATAATTATATTTTACAAGAAAAATATGAATTCGACTTTTTGATAGATCAAGAAAAGTAATCTGGATACATAAGAACAAAGGAGGGACTGTTGCAATGCTCAACCAGGCATGATATGCCCCAATGTGCCTCATGAAACACGTGTTAAAAGAAGCACCCTTCGTTGCAATATGTTGGCATGAAGCTTCAAGAGAGCTTGTCCTATCTGGTAAAAAAATAAAAAAAATATTATATGAAGCACTACGAGTGTACAAAATTTGGTAAATGTAGGCTCTATCTCAGATCTGGGCACCCAATTTGCTTTAGATATTTATAGGTGTAACTGTGCTCATACAAGTTGTGGTGTGTACATGTGGTGGTCTGTGATGTGTTTCTTTTAGAAAAATGATGGACCGAGATATGTTCATATCCACTGCTCCACTACACCACAACCCTAGAAAAGTGACTAAGAAAACTCTAGGCCCTATTTACGGTTCGATTTAGCAAATACAATTATAGATTGACCTTTAATTGGTAAATATAAATATCTTTACCGACTGATGGTTGATTTGCAAAACAAGAATCACCGACTGACCACAAGTTAGGAAGCTTTATCGACTGATTGTTCATTGATAATGCTAAACTTTATTTTACCAACTGAGGTCTGTTGCTAATTTAGTGTTGTGGTGTAGTGATCCTTTTAATTTCTTTTGTTTGTGCTTCTATGATTGAATGTTGATGGCTCAAACACACAATGAATTATAACCTGGTGTTGCACATCACCTTTTTTTTTCCTTCGATGCAATTCGGATTGCAATTACTATGTTGCTACATACTATCCTATCGAACTCCAATAAATTTTGTCAAAGTTAGATATATGACTTAGCATAAAGTTAAATTGAAATGTAATTTGGAACAGATGGAGCAAATAGTATTAGATACCCCCGGTACTGATTTTGTTCTTAACTAATATAAAGTGAGTCAAAGTTGAGTTAAAAAATAAAAAGAGAATTATCACCAATCGAAAATGTGTGGCTACAGATCAAGCAAGCTTGACCTCGGAATTTTGAAGCCAACTAGCCAAGCATCAGGAGTTCAAATTTATTAATATTCTGAAATTTTGAAAGTTTGCCAAAGATTTTGTCATGTCACACCTATGGGCATAGATAATGTAACACCAAAAAGAAAAAAATAAAATGTTTCATCGGCCTATCTCTCCATCCCTCTCTCTTCATATCTCTCTTTTCCTCTCTCCCCAACTGGCCCAGCCCACCTTCTTCTCTTCTCCTCTCCTTTCCCGCTCGGCCCAGTCCTGTCGTTTGGTCTAGCTCGCCACGCCGGCCTGACCCGTCTCTCCCTAAACCCACCTGTCATCCCCCACCTCCAGCCGCTCCGGCTTCCTCCCCCGTGCGCACGCCCCGCCCGGCGGTTGAGCCGCACCCGCACGCCCCTCCCTCCTTTACTCTGCCTTCAAGGCTTGTGATGAGCCCCGCCATCACCCCACCTCGCGCCTCCTCCTCTCTCGCCGGAAACCGCCACCGCCATCGTTGCCATGATGACCGGCCACCACCGAGCGCCGCCCCATCCCCTGCCGGCCGCTCCGCTCCCTCCCTCGCCCTATAAAAGACACACCCGAGCCCTGCCTCGCTCCCTCCCTGCTCTCGAGCTCCACCCCGCCACCTCTGCGTAGTGCTGCCGCACCCCTGAATCTCACCGCCACCCGAGCCCTCGGCTCACCCTTGCGTTGCCGCCTCGCTGCTCCCTGCTCGCCTCTAGCCGTCGCCGGAGCTCCGCCTAGAGGTCAGCGAGGTAGCACCTCTCCTCCCCCCCCCCCCTCCTCTCCCTCTCTCCGGTGGGTGAAATTGCTCGCCGGAGCTCTTGCTCCGCCGCTCGCTGTTGACCACCAACCTGCGGCCACCGTGCTGCCTTCCCGAACCCGCCATCACCTTCCCTGTGCTCCCCTCTCTCCCAGTCCTTTTCCCGAGCCAAATCGTCGCCGGAATCACGTTTTCGCAAATTTCCGGCGAGCTCGCCGCCGCCCGCCGATGCAGACCCCGCCGCCGGCGCCCCAGCGCCGCCCTGCCGAGCCGACCAGCCCCTGCCGCCGCTGGATCTTGATCCAACGGATCATATCCAAATCAACCTGAGTCAACAATACCCTATACCAGTCAACCCAGCTAGTTTTGCTAAAGTGCCCCTCTGTTTCCTACAAATCAACCCGCCGTCGTGCGGATTTCAAAAGTTTTTTAAAAAGGGTCCTTTTTCTTCTGTTTAGGAACCTAAACTTTCTAGTTTTTCCGCTTGTCGTCCTGTCTTCGTTCTTTTGCACGTTAGCCCTTCTGTTTATATGTGTAATTAGGTTCTAGCCCCTGGTTTCTTCAGATCTAGCCCCTGGAAGTTCAAATCTCTCACAAATAAGCCCCCGGAACCTTATTTTAGCCATATCTTCCTCGTTTCAACTCCGTTTTCAGCGATTCTTGCGCTCACGCAATCCTTGTAGCATGCTCTATACATTTATCACCTTATCTTTCTCTGTTTGTACTATTTGTTGTGTTTTTCTGTTTCTTATTTTGTGTATGCTTTTGCTTGTGTGATCGTGTAGACGATGTGACGTTCGAGGAAGGACAAGAGCAGCAGTACAAGGAAGAGAACCAACAATTTGACGAGGAAGGCAAGTGGAATTTTCCCCCTACGTACTCTGTTTATGTCCCAATAATAGCATGATAATTCAATTTACTTTATTCGTCAAATTGCATAACTTGACGGGAATACCTATTAAGGATTAACCTAGTCTTTTCACCCAAGCCTTGAACACCTAGTTTTAGTTATCTTTTTGGGTAGAAATGCTTAGTTGCTTAACTTTGGAAATGGTGTTATCATAAACTTTTGAGAATGATAATCATGTTTTCATTTTGGTGTTATACCTGGATAATTTACAAGATCACTTTTATTTAATTGGAACATGGAGAACCACCCAAGAAAACCATACAACCACAATTGTCACATGGCTCTAACCTTAGAAAATTAATTAGGCATGTGGATACCTGATAGACTTATCAAAAGGTCAAGGAGGGGGTCGGTGTATGGGTATAGCCTGGTCCTCTTGGGGTAGTAGTCTTTGCTAAATACTGACCACTAGGGAGGGTTATGGTCCACACCGCTATTGAAACTCTAGCAGGCTATTTAGTTTTCTATTTGTCTTTGTAAATTCTTTGTAGTGAACCTCTCACCACTCACCAATGGAAGTGTTTAAGGGCCTTGCAAACCCGGGCGATTTTGGGGAACATGAATTGTGGTGAAAGTGTACAACCTCTGCAGAGTGTAAAACCGATATATCAGCCGTGCTCACGGTTACGAGCGGCTTGGATCCTCACATGATAATCAAACTTAAAGAATAAATTAATTTGTGGTTCCTTGGTTTTGTTATAATGTTGTTGTTCCTTTATGCTTATTCTTGGGGTTGGTATAAACTTACACCTAGTTAAATAGATGATTGCTAATAAAATATGATCAACTAAAAATGCTAACCGCCATAAGCCCTTCAGCCTATCATTGATGGCCTTGCATCTTTCCCCCACTTGTTGAGTACCAACCATAAGAGTACTAACCCTTGCCTAACTGCTGTTCAGAAGAGAATGTGGAAGTGGAACACTATAGCGACTTCGAGGAGTTCTAGGCGTCCATTCACCAGTCAATCGCCTGTGGAAGAAGCTTTGTGACAGATCTCGTTTAGGATTTCATTGAAACACTTAAGACCTTCCTGTCTATTTTATTCGGAGTGTAATAATGTTATTTACTATTTTGTTTACTTTTGAACATTGTCTTTTGATATACTCACTTATGACGTCTATCATATGTGTGTAACTTGATCCTAGCGCCACATATGAGACGCTTTCGGTTTTGCTTCCAAAATCGGGTGTGACGGAAGTGGTATTAGAGCAGTGGTGACTGTAGGACGCTAGCTTAGATTGAAATAGTCGGAATTAAGGATTTATTTTCTAGCAAGCCATGTCAGCTTCCAAAATCATCTTATTTTTCTCATAAAAATCTATTTTATTTTGTTTTGTTCTTATTACTTCATAGTCTCTTTTATTTGTTTTCAACTTATTCTGAGTTCTGTTCTTGCTCTGTCAGATGGCCAGAACTAAGCAGATTGCTCGCAAGCGCACCGGAGGCCACTAGGTCCGCATCACCCCACCTCAGCCAGCTCCCCCAGTTCAGCCCGTGGAAGAGGTTGAGAAAGACCCGAAAAAAGTCTACTTTTACATGGAGACCAAGGATGGCCTTATCATGGCGGTCGACTTGGAGGGAAACCTGGGGACTTCGTCATCATCACCAGCCCTTGCCTCGCCCACACCAGCAGTAGACGCACCGCCCTCACCACCAGTCGCTCCTGCTCCAGATGCTCCAGCACCTGCCGCTGCTGGAGGAGACCCGGATGACTCCGGGGATGAGGAGGAGGAGGAGGAGGAGGAGGAGGATGATGAGGATGAGGGTGAGGAGGAAGATGACAACAACAACGACGACGACACGACAATGTTGATGGGAACCAGGGTGATGGTCCATGCGAGGCGGATGAAATTAATTACACTCACACCTCGGAGGATGAGTGCGGCTACTTCCCCACTCTGCTTTCAGGACGTGATGTGGGAGTTTGGCAACACTGTGAAGCCCCTCTATGTCACCAGCCACATCTTCGAGCCTACTCGCGACGACTGCTACATCACCCGGGTCCACATCCGGGAACGCTTAGAGACTTCCAGAGCCTTGAGGACCCACTCGGCGCACGACTCCACCGCTCCCCACGCTACCTACGCGGCCTCCGTCAGCAACGCCACCAGGAGGGCTCTGTGGTCCCTCTGCTACACTCACCGCCAAGAGCTGGACACCACCGACTATAGCCACCTTCCTCGCCGTACCAGTGGCACTGAGGAAAATGTGGTGCTGATGGGAGAAGATGGAGAAGATCGCCTCAACATCCTTGCTTGAGTCACCGCCGCTCTCAACACTGATCTCGAGGGTGCCACCGCAAAGCTTGACAAGACCTGCGAGAAGCTGCACGAAGCTCAGGCTAGGTTTGCACAGCTGGAGGCCCAGATTGCTGGAGTGGAGCCACTGCCTGTGGAGGAAGAAGATGCCCCCTACCCCACCCTTTCACCACCCCGCAAGAGGCTTCTCTACGGCTTTGCTCGCTCCATCACCGGTCTTCTAGGCTAGGTTCTTAGGCTGGTTTCCTTAAGTTTGTTTCATTAGAACCGTTCCTGCGAGGACATGCGATGTAATAATACTTGCTTTGTGGACAAATACTTGTTTTGTGTTGTTTTGTTTGGTTTGAGATGTTTTGTGGAGTGATGACCACAAATGCATCAATAAAGAATTAGTTAAAGTTTGTTTAAGATCAAATCTGGGCTCTCTTCTTCTTTATCCACTTTTATCAGCTCATCATTCTTATCCAAGGTTTATTTCTCTAACAATCAGATGGTAAACACCAGGTCAGGAGGAGGACAAGACATCCCCAGTCAGAGGCGTGCCCGCGTAATTAATCTGCAGAATCAAGTACCACCTCCACCACCAAACTCAGCAATGGAGCAGTTTTTGGCAGCTCAGATGCAACTGTTGCAGAATCTCACCGCCACTATCCAAAACTTGCAAGCATAGCAAAACCAGCAACCACCTCATGCAAACCAGCCACCCAGACATAAGCATCCGGAATTTATGACCCACCATCCCCCTACCTATTCTCACTCAGTGGATCCCTTGGATGCTGATGACTGGCTGAAAGTCATCAGTAAGAAGTTGGATATGACACAATGCAATGACCGTGAAAGGGTCTTGTACGCTGCAAGACGCCTGGAAGGATCTGCAGCTAACTGGTGGGATGCATTCACCGCTGCACACGCCAACGCTAATGCCATTACCTGGGAGTAATTCATGACTAACTTTCGCTCACACCACATTCCAGCTGGTGTGATGAAGCTCAAACAGAAGGAATTTTTGGCTTTAAAGCAAGGCAACATGACAGTCATCGAGTATCACGATAAGTTCACTTAATTGTCACGTTACGCGCCTAATGATGTTGATACTGATGAGAAGAGACAGGATCGCTTCCAGGAAGGTCTGATAGGGCCACTCAATTATCAACTGCAGAGTCACACGTTCCCAAACTTCCAGACACTGCTAGATAAAGCTATAGGCTTGGAAAGCAAGCGCAAGGAACTTGGTGACCAAAAGTGGAAGTTCCAGTCTCAGGGGCAATCTAGCAGCAATACTCGCCCCCGCTACAACATGCCACAGGGGTTTCAGTGCCGCTCTGGAGGACAAGGTGGAGGTGATCAACAGAACCAACAAAATCAACGTACTCCACAGCAAACTCAACGCTTCAATCAGCAAACATAGCGCACTCCCAACCAGCAGCAAAACCGTTCAGGTAATGCAGCAGGTGCACCAGTGCGGGCTAATGATCCAATTGCGCCAGTTCAACCCAATGGTTGTTTCAAGTGTGGTGAAGTGGGACACTATGCCAACAACTGCCCGATGTGCAACATGCAAACCCCTCAGAATCAGAAGAACAGTGGTCAGCGGTCTAGCCAGCTGTCGTCTTAAGCACGCAATGGGAATCCAAATTCTCAGGGCAACAAGGGCCAATAGAACTACATGCATGGTAAGGTGAACCACATGACAGCTAAAACAGCTCAAGAAGCTCCTCATGTCATGTTCAGTACGTTCCTCGTCAATTCTGAACGTGCATCAGTTTTGTTTGATTCTGGAGCATCACATTCATTTATTACCGAACAATTTGTGGCAAAGCATAACCTACCTATGCACCCTATGAAGCAAAGTCTTCTAGTTAGTTCCCCGGGCAAAGAAATGAAAGCTAGTCACCTATGCCCGCAGGTCAATATGAAAATCATGGGCATAGATTTCCTAGCCAACTTGATAGTCCTAAAGTCTTGTGGCATTGATGTGATCCTTGGAATGGATTGGTTAGCGGGATGTGATGGAATTATTCAGTGTCACAAGAGGTCAGTGCTCTTAACCAGCCCAAATAAGGACAAGGTAGAATTTGAGGCTACTGATTTACCCAAGGCAGTGGGAACAGTGAATTAGATGAAGGGAATGCTTTTAGAAGATATCAAGTTTTATGTGAATACCCCGACGTCTTCCCGGAGGATTTACCAGGTATGCCGCTTGACCGTGATATCAAGTTCAGGATTGATCTTTTACCTGACACTGCACCTATATCTAAAAGACCCTATAGAATGGATGTTAAGGATCTGAGTGAATTGAAGAAACAAATAGAAGAATTGTTAGGAAAGGGATTTATCCGTCCTAGCTCGTCACCTTGGGGAGCGCTCGTTACCTTGGTTGATAAGAAGGATGGCCCCAGAAGAATGTGCGCGGATTATAGGTCTCTCAATGATGTAACAATCAAGAACAAATATCCATTACCTAGAATCCAAGATATGTTTGATCAAATGAGAGGTGCTAAAGTCTTCTCCAAAATCGATCTGAGATCAGGCTATCACCAGTTAGTTGAAAGAAGTTTACTTCCTTGGACACATTATCACCTACAGAGGAATTGCAGTAGACCCGAGTAAAGTTCAGGATGTTCTGAATTGGAACCCACCCAAGAATGTGTCCGAAATCAGAAGTTTCCTTGGACTCGCAGGTTATTATCGCAGATTTATTGAAGGATTCTCGAAAATCGTAAAACCTGTCACTTCTTTATTGGAAAAAGGGAAAAAGTTTAAATGGGACGCCGCATGCTAGACTTGTTTTGAAGAGCTGGAAACAAGGTTAACCACTGCCCCCGTGCTGATAATGCCCGATATCCACAAAGGGTTTGACGTTTATTGTGACGCTTCACGTCTAGGTCTCAGATGTGTGCTAATGCAAGAAGGCAAAGTTGTAGCTTATGCCTCAAGACAATTGAGAAAGCATTAACAAAACTATCCCACATGATTTGGAATTAGCTGCCGTTGTGCAAGCATTAAAGATTTGGAGACACTATATGATCGGAAATAGGTGTCAAGTCTTAACTGACCACAAGAGTTTGAAGTATATATTCACTCAAAGGGATCTTAATCTGAGGCAGCGCAGATGGCTACAGTTGATCAAGGATTATGATTTGGATATTCAGTATCATCCCGACAAGGCAAATGTTGTGTCAGACACCCTAAGTCGAAAAAGTCAAGCTAATATGGCTATAGCTTGTTTGATACCTCAAGAGTTGTGTTGGGAAATGGAGCGACTCAATTTAGGGATCGTTTACCATACTGACGCCATGACCATGGAAATTGAACCTACACTGGAACAAGAGATCAGAAAAGGGCAAATGGCAGATGCTAAGTGACGGGTCCAGGGACCCGGGGTCCCCAGCGGACCCGCCTCCCACTGACATTCAGACTAGCCCAAATACAGCATCGGAACGGACGCCCACTTTTGCGGGCTGCGGCTTTGTCGAGGCCGCCCAGGCCTATGATCCCGACCGACCAGCCGGGAAAAGCATAGCTCGCATCCCCGACCTAGGAGACGATCGGGAACTGGGTCTGTACCACGGCTCCGACTGAGGTCCCCCGACCAGGCTCTGCCTTACGCGTGTCGCTATCCCTAACCGGCGAGGCCGAGGACAGACGGACCCTGCGTATTGACGGTCCTCGGGAGCAGGTGCTGAGGATAAGGGTGGACGCCGAAGTCAACTTGCCGTACAAGGCCACCCGCCCCCTCCACGGGGGCTACAGTCCCCTTTGCTGCCATAGCAAAGGGACGCTATTCCACCTACCCGTCCTCACGAAGGGACGGGGCGCAATGTCATCATGACACGGCGGACACGCCTTCGTCACGACGGAGTGACAGGCGTGGCACTGGGGATGGGGCGTGACAGCCCTACTGTACTTATCGGCTCCCGCCCACCCCCTAACCGACGGAACACGACGGCCACTCCGCGAGATAGAACTTGGACGGTGGCCGCCTGAGGACTCCGACTGACAGGGTTGACGACCCCAATCGATGGGGCAAGGAACTCTCTCTATCTCTCTTTCTCTACACGTAGTCCCCCTGTAAGGAGGACCCCCCTTGGACTATAAAAGAGAGGGTCAGCAGCCTAGAAAAGGGGACCAGACCGAAATCCAAGAGATTCATTCTCCACTCGAAAGATTGTAACTCCCCAACTCTCTCGAGCACTGCCGCCGCCATCGTGGCCATGATTACCGGCCACCACCGAGCGCCGCCCCATCCCCTGCCGGCCGCACCACTCCCTCCCTCACCCTATAAAAGCCACACCCGAGCCCTGCCTCGCTCCCTCAATGCTCTCGAGCTCCACCCCACCACCTCTGCGCAGTGCTGCCGCACCCCTGAACCCGCCACCACCCGAGCCCTCGGCTCACCCTTGCGCCGCCGCCTCACTGCTCCCTGCTCGCCTCTAGCCGCCGCAGGAGCTCCGCCTTGAGGTAAGCGAGATAGTGCCTCTCTTTCCCCCTCTCTCCCTCTCTCCATTCGGCGAAATTGCTCGCTGGAGCTCTCGCTCCACCGCTCCCCGTCGACCACCTCCCTGCGGCCGCCGTGCTGCTTTTTCGAGCTCGCCATCGCCTTCCCCGTGCTCCCCTCTCTCTCCCAATCCTTTTCCCAAGCCAAACCGTGGCCGGAATCGCGTTTTCAAGATTTTCCGGCGAGCTCGCCGCCGCCCGCCGATGCAGACCCCACCGCCGGTGCCCCAGCGCCGCCCTACCGAGCCGACCGGCCCCTGCCGCCGTTGGATCTTGATCCAACGAATCATATCCAAGTCAACCCAATTCAACAAAACCCTATACCGGTCAACCTAACCAGTTTTGCTGAAGAGCCCCTCTGTTTCCTAAAAATCAACCCGCCGTCCTGTGCAGTTCAAAAGTTTTTACAAAAAGGTCCTTTTTCTTCTATTTAGGTCCCTGAACTTTCTAGTTTTTCCGCTCGCCGTCCTGCCTTCGTTCTTTTGCGCGTTAGCCCTTCTTTTTATATGTGTAATTAGGTTTTAGCCCCTGGTTTTTTCAGATCTAGCCTCTGGAAGTTCTAATCTATCACAAATAAGCCCCTGGAATCTTGTTTTGCCATATCTTCTTCGTTTCAACTCCGTTTTCAGCGATTCTTGCGCTCACACGATCCTTGCAGCATGCTCTATATCTTTATCACCTTATATTTCTCTGTTTGTACTATTTGTTGTGTTGTTCTGTTTCTTATTTTGTGTATGTTTTTGCTTGTGTGATCGTGTAGACGACATGACGTTCGAGGAAGGACAAGAGCAGCAGTACGAGCAAAAGAACCAGCAATTTGACAAGGAAGGCAAGTGGAATTTTCCCCGTACATACTCTGTTTATGTCCCAATAATAGCATGATAATTCACTTTACTTTATTCGTCAAATTGCATAACTTGATGGGAATACCTATTAAGGATTGACCTAGTCTTTTCACCCTATTAAGCCTTGAACACCTGGTTTTAGTTATCTTTTTGGGTAGAAATGCTTAGTTGCTTAACTTTGGAAATGGTGTTATCATAAACTTTTGAGAATGATAATCATGTTTTTAGTTTGGTGTTATACCTGGATAATTTGCAAGATCACTTTTGTTTAATTGGAACATGGAGAACCACCCTAGAAAATCGTACAACCATAATTGTCACATGGCTCTGACCTTAGCAAATTAATTAGGCATGTGGATAGCTGATAGACTGACCGAAAGGGCAAGGAGGGGGTTGGTGTAGGGGTATAGCCCGGTCCTATTGGGGTAGTAGCCTTTGCAAAATACTGACCACTAGAGAGGGTTATGGTCCACACCGCTACTAAAACTCTAGCAGACTATTTAGTTTCCTATGTGTCTTTGTAAAGGTTTCGTAGTGAACCCCTCACCACTCACCAATGGAAGTGTTTAAGAGCCTTGCAAACCCGGATGATTTTGGGGAGCACGAATTGTGGTGAAAGTGTACATCCTCTGCAGAGTGTAAAACTGATATATCGGCCGAGCTCACGGTTACAAGCGGCTTGGACCCTCACATGATAATCAAACTTAAAGAATAAAGTAATTTGTGGTTCCTTGGTTTTGTTATAATGTTGTTGTTCCTTTATGCTTAATATTGTGGTTGTGTTGACGCCAGATTTTGACACGTGTTGAATCGGCATCAGGAAAGGAAGAGATTGGCCGATGCGGCAGATTTAAAGGCTACAGTTGGGAATCGGTCGATTGACGCTACAGTTAGGAATCGGCCGATTGACGCTGCAGTGTTTCGTGCGATAGGCGAATGGAGTTGGTGGGGGTCGGCCGATTGAAAGGCTGGAGCGTTTGGGCCAATGTGGGCTTGCATCAGCAGATAGGGGATGAAGCCAATGGAATCCCAACAGAGGATCCCAGTCAAAGATGACCTGACGTTGGTCAAAGAATGACGCCGACTCGATCGAGGAGCAGTGGAAGGAGTCTGGATTGGACTTGGAGATGGCGGCAGAAGATTCTGCGGGAGTCTGTTTCCTTTAGGAAAGTCTTATAGATATAGTAGTTTTTATTTAAATCAAGTTTGTAACGGATCGTAATAGATCAGGAGTCTTAGTCCTAGGGTATAAATAGGAGCAGTCAGGGTTTTGTAACATATACACATCAATCAACACAAACAATCTACTTTTTCATCGTACTTTACTTTCAAGTCGGCGAATTCGCCAATACTTCTTTTCCTTTCACGAGTTCGTACGGATTGGCAGGGCTGCATCGACACGATCTCTGACCAATTGGTAGTTTCCGTTTATCGAATAACATCTAAGCTTTAACTTCGGGCGCATCGCCGTTGTTTCGTTTAGATTTATTCACCAGTTATTGATATTTACTAGAATTATAGGTTTTACCTATTGTTCTAGTTTTATCACTAGTTATCCAGCTTGAGATCGAACTATCGGCTTTATCATTATTTTTCCTTGTTTATTATCATATAGCCGATAAGATCTATTTCGAGTCTTGCACCTGCAGCGATTGTTTGAGTTACTTCAGTAGTTTCTCTGCAATCGCCACGTGATTATCGGCTAATCTATAGCCGGTCGTCTCCATATCAAATCGGCCGATTCGCTGATACGCTTTCGGGATAGATCGGAACTTTAGCCGATCGGAGCCCCGGAATTTAATACGTTTCTTTCCTTGTCAATCAACAGGTCAGATTGACTGGCACGCCGTGCGAACCGCACCAGGACAATCACCCGAACAGGAGTTAAGCAGATTCTCCCGGGTCGTGTGTCCGACGCTGAAGGTCATCGGCCGATTCCCGGCCGACTTTTAGCGCCAACACACTTTTGGCATGCTCGGTGGGATCACCTCGATATCCAATATGTCAAAGACCACCGAAATCTCTGAAAACAACATTATTGAGGTTACGGAGGCAGATCTCAAGGACGACCAGAAAGAAGAACCGGCAAGACACCTAGAAGACTATAAGAAGGTATATCTGCAATCTTTCAGTCGTACCAGAAGCGGGGAGACCGTTAAGAAAGCTCCTCTTCCAATTCCCCGCCAGATCACCATCGCTGAGGACTCGGGCAAGATGTACGATATGATTCAACAGTTCGTTTATCAGGCTTTCATCGACCAATCCTCAGTAATGACCAACACGATATACAATGTTGTCATCAGTTCTCTGGTCAGCGGAGTAGCTCAGGGATATCAGGGGCCAGCATACGCCCCACCTATTGTAGCTCCAGTCAGAAGCTTACCAGGCACGTCTCACGCGGCTCCTCAGCCGATATCGACACAACACGGAGGATATAACACTTCATTGCCTTCAATGCCTCCAGGATATAATGGTGCGCCATGCTTTCGATCACAAGCGCCGCCTCAGCTTGCCCAGATTTCTTCCGTGCAATCATTGTCCTCAAACTTAATACCTTGGGGGGCACCAGCAACGGCGGCTGTTCTAGACCAGTCAGCCGGTCATGGAGGTTCTCCGATCCAGGCACCGTTCCAATCGGCTGTCCGGCCGACGATCCCTCAGTATCAACCAACCACGTTAGAAATCGGTAGGGGGGCAGATGCTGCGGAAACACTCAGAAGCGCGGCGCCGATGATGCTGTACGATGGGACAGCAGATTCGCTACGCCACAAGCTGTCAAGTACTCAGCCGGCCACGTTGCAGCAGAATCCGCCACACGCTTTGATCCATCACCCGGCCGTCCCACCGCCGATCCACCAACATATGCCGATCCCCCGACCAGTTGTTCATCAGCAGCAAGTGGATTGGACAGCAAGGATAGCGGAGGTGATTCAAGACCAATTCGGGTCAAAGCCGAAGGTACAAACCTATACGTACAAAACGCCATACCCACCTGCCTACGATCAACTTCCGTTTCCCCATCGGTACAAAGTTCCTGACTTCACCAAATTTTCGGGGCTGGATGACACCTCAACTGTGGTGCACGTAAATAGATTCATCATCTAGTGCGGGGAGGCCGCCATACAAGATGCTCTGCGGGTGCGTCTGTTCTCGTCGTCTCTATCTCGGTCGGCCTTCCAGTGGTTCACTACCCTACCACCCAACTCCATCGTTACTTGGGCCGATCTGGAAAAGCAATTCCATAAGTACTTCTACACGGGAGTCCACGAGATGAAGCTTTCAGATCTGACCAGCCTCAGGCAGCAGAGCGACGAACCAGTAACTAATTACGTATAGAGGTTCAGAGAGATCAGAAACAAATGCTATACCCTAGCCCTGACCGACGCTCAGCTGGCCGATATCGCCATCCAAGGTCTCCTGCCACACATCAAGGAGAGGTACTCCTCACAAAAGTTTGAAAGTTTAAGTCAGATCGTTCACCGATTGGCCGGTCAGGAAGTACATCCGTTTGATCAGCGGAGGAATTTCCAGAAACAGGTGGCGTATTTAGAAGAATCTGAATCTGAAGAAGAGGAGGAGGAAATCGGCCTAGCAGAATGGGTCAAAGGGAAGAAGCCGATATCGTTCCCTTTTGGGAAGAAAGAACCAGAGGCGTTTGGCTTTGACACATCAAAGGCCGATAAAATCTTCGACTTACATCTCCAAGAGGGGCAGATCAAGCTCTCACCTTACCACACCATTCCGTCGGCCGAACAGCTCAAAAAGATGAAATATTGCAAGTGGCACAATGCCACGTCTCACGACACAAATGAGTGCAAAATCTTCGGTCAGCAGATACAGTCAGCCATTGAGCAAGGGAGACTCAAATTCGAAGCCCTGGCAAAGCCGGCAAAGCCGATGAAAATTGATAAGCATCCTTTCCCTGCTAACATGGTTGACACGGGAAAAAACTCGCTTCAAACCAAGGTGCTGACGTCGGAATCGGCTAAAAGAAGCGGCGCCGTGGACCCCAGAAAGCAGGTTACGATGGACGATGTCAAAGAAAAAAGACGGGTTGAAGACGAGGGCGAAGGATCAGAACGATCGCGTAGACCCATCACCTCCCAATTCTTACTCAGCAAATATCAGCGGCAATAGGAAAGATCGAGACACCGCGAAGAGATGACACGCCGACACGAAGATCATTGGCGATGCCCGTTCTTCATCCATTGCTGGGAAAATGACCTCAGATTACCATCAGCTGATAATTGCCCTGAGTGCAGCGGACCAAATCGCAACGATCGCCCGCTCAAAAGGTCGCGCTCTAGAGACAGAGGACCAGAGCCGATCAGCAGAAACTCGTGCGAACAAGAGGGTCGGCGCCTTTCAGTGCATCATCGGCTGGGGGGCAAAGTTGACCGGTATGACAGGCCGAGGGGCAGGATCAACCAGCAGAAGCGACTGGGGGGCAGAACCAGCGTACACGATCGGCTAGAAGAAATGGCCGACGCTAAGATGTCAGATGAGAACCCCCTAGGAAGGGAACCCGACTGGGAGTACGCCAAACCACCGGCCAAGCCGGTGAACCCCAGGTGGTGCCCTGATGGACTGTCCAAATCTCAAAAATGAAGGATGCAACGTCTGCGCCAATGGGAACAACAAGAGGAAGAGCAGAGGCAGGTGGTGGATAAGAAAAACGACAGGTCTCGATTCTGGCGCCCCAAAAGAAGCAACAACGATGAGGGCAACAATCAAGAAATCTGTAGCTGACGTCAACATGGTGTGCATCTTGCCGATGGAGTTCATGGCGCCCGCCGATCGAAACAACGCAACAAGGATGGAGGAGCAGATGGCGCAATTGGTTTTGGAGCGAATGACAGCCACTTTTGAGAAACCAGAAGACGAAAAATGGCAACATCACAAGGCACTATTTCTCAAAGGACACGTTAACGGATGACCTGTTACCAGGCTACTAGTGGACGAAGGCACTGCAGTCAATATCATGCCATATGCCATGTTCCGGAAGTTGGGCAAAAGCGATGAAGATCTGACCAAGACGGACATGATGCTCAAAGACTTCGAAGGCAACGTGTCTCCCGCCCGTGGAGCGCTCTGCGTCGACCTCACCATCGGCAGTAAGACCCTTCCACTACCTTCTTTATTATTAATGGCAAGGGGTCCTACAACATGTTGCTCGGTCGCGATTGGATACACGCGAATTGCTGCGTCCCGTCTACAATGCACCAATGCCTCGTACAGTGGGTCGGCGACAATACCGAGATAGTCACCGCCGATTCCGCCTACACTGTTGCGGCAGCCGATACGCAACAGTGGAGCTGCGAACACGTCAGGTGTATATCCGGTAGGACTTGGGACACTGATTTCCTGAAAGTGTCCGATTTTGGCCTGCAGCCGATCCGAGCAGTCGGCTCTGAAGATTCAGATTAGATGGATCAGTTCGTCCGAGAAGATGGGAAGCTTCGGCATGGATTTATGTCGGCCGATTCATTGGAGATGGTGGATTTAGGAGACGGTAGCAAGCCAAGGCCGACGTATATTAGTGCTAGCTTGGATCCCGACTAAAAATGTAGATTGACAAGTTTATTAAAAAAATTCAAAGATTGCTTTGCTTGGAAATACCATGAGATGCCTGGTCTAGACCGGTCCATTGTCGAACACCGGTTGCCTATAAAACTAGGATATCGGCCATATCAGCAACCTGCACGACGATGCAACCCTAAAATTCTACCTGATATAAAGGCCGAGATTACAAGATTGATTGAAGCAAGATTTATTCGGCAGTGCCGTTATGCTGATTGGATTTCTAATATTCTACCCGTATACAAGAAAAACAGAAAGTTGCGCGTATGCATCGACTTCAGGAACCTAAATCAGGCTACACCAATGGACGGGTATCCAATGCCGACAGCCGACGTTTTGATAGATGCTGCAGCAGGACATAAAGTCATCAGTTTCATGGACGGTAACGCTGGATACAATCAAATATTAATGGCCGAAGAAGATATTTCGAAAACGGCTTTCAGGTGTCCGGGCCACCTCGGTTTATTCGAGTGGGTGGTAATGACCTTTGGATTAAAGAACGCCGGCGCTACATACCAACGGGCTATGAATTATATCTTTCACAAGCTTATTGGTGTATCGGTGGAAATCTACATCGACGATGTTGTGGTCAAGTCAAAAGGTCATCAAGAACATCTGGCCGATTTACAAGAGGTGTTGGAGTGCACAAGGAAGCATGGGTTGAAAATGAACCCGAACAAGTGCGCATTCGGTGTGTCGGCCGGGCAATTCTTAGGATTCATGGTCCATGAGCGCGGGATAGAAGTCAACCAGAAGACCATAGCTGCCATCAATAAGGTTGTGGCCCTGCAGAATAAAACTGAGTTGTAGTTCCTAATCGGCAAGGTCAACTTTATCAGAAGATTCATATCCAACTTATTCGGGCGTATTCAAGCTTTCACTCCTTTGTTGAAATTGAAGCCCGATCAGGAATTCGTGTGGGGAAAAGAACAACGCAAAGTGTTAGAAGACATCAAGCAATATCTAATTTCACCACCTGTATTAGTCCCGCCACAGGCTGACAAGCCGTTCAAACTATACTTATCGGCCGACGATCGGCGCTGGCACAGGAGTTCGAAGGAAACGATACGGGATCTCATACTTATAGAAGGAAGAGGGTGAAGGAATGGTAGGATGCGTCCCATCGGAATAAAAAGGTAAACAAATGAAAACCTGCCAAAGAGGATGATCCAAGTTTGAATCTGCACGTCAACGGCAAGAGGATATTAAATGTTTACAGGACTTTTACAGTTCACCCGAGGAGGGCATCAATAGCCGCAATCGCTCGTTGCCTATCTTGATTGGCCGAGTCTACGATTCTCTGGTCGTCATCAACCGATCCAGGGACTTCTGGCATTTGACGATGGATTTTTATTGCTTCGTGGGCTAGGTTCTACCTCTCCTGCTTCAACTCGGCGATGACGGACAGGAGATCTTGGAGTCTTTTCTCTTCAGCAGCTATGGCCTGGGTCACCTGATCCATCTCCTTGGCTAGCTCTGCCCTTCGCCGTTTAAGGCGGTCTATGGCACCGACGATATCTGGACAAGAGTTTTCAAGGAAGCTGATTCGTCGATGCACCTCTTGAGCTCGATGTTTGTAGGAGTCTTCCTCCTCGCGGGCTTTCGCTAGTTTGGCGCGATCGGCCATATGGCGCAAGGCTCTGAGCACTGGAGTCTGCATTGACTCTATGTATGCGGCAGGTTCCAGAGCCTTTGTCGCTTCCTCTGGAATTCAGCGTCTGATTTCACTAAAAAGTTGCCGAATCGGCATGGCGTCTTCCACTAATCGGCTGATGTCATCTTGGAGGAGGGTCCGTATACTCTCGAGCTTGGCACGGATGTTATCAGGAATCGAGCTCAGTGTGACTTGGCGTGAAGCAACCTCTTCATCGTCAGAAAGGGCAACCGCGAAAGAAAAAAGACTGTTGTTGGGAGTGTCCTGCTCCTGCGAAAGAATAAAAGAAATAAAAATACGGATTAGCCGACAGTAAGGGGAAATCAGCTGATTTGGGTAACAAGTTCCTTACCTCTTTGAAACGGATTTCTTTTGCTTGCGCTGGCGGAAGTGCCACCCTCATCTCAGGAACTGGCGCGATTGGCTCGTCAGAAGAAGAATACTCAACGACTATCAGTGTCGTGCTCGGGCCAGCCTCCTGGAAAGGTATGGGAAGCAGATTTTATAAGTATAATGCAAATGATTAAGTTTGATGATATATGATGCCTGCCGTAGCTCTGTGAGTCCTCCGGCCGATGTTTGTTGGAAAGGTACCATCGATGCACCTAGAGTAGCCTGCATCAAAAATCGGTTAGTTTTTGGTTGAGTATCAAGAAATTGAGTTAAGAGACTCTCTACCTCGGTGAGGGGAATTGCTGGCGTTCCGGTTTCCACCTGGGATGTAGCCGATTGCTGCGGAGACTGCACTGGGGCGATTTGCGTAGCCTGGCAGAAAGAAGAAGTTAATATCGATAGAATACTTAGAAGTATGTGAGGTGTGCGAAATTACCTGAACAACTTCTACTAGCAATGATGCAGCAGCCGCTCCAACTTCTGTACCAGCCTGGAGATCAACTTCCTCAATAATCGGCGGAGTCGGTGCAGCTAAAGGTTCAGCCGATGCCGCTGCCGATTGATCAGCCGATTCTATACGGGCACGCACTCGGCGGCTCATCTTCTTTAAAGAAGGATTCTTCGGTGTTCGTTTCAATCGGCCGGTAGTGATGTCTTTAATGGTTGGGGCATGGTAGCTGATGAGTGGGAATGGTGTGTATGGACGGCTATTTTCTATCGGCCTACTACTTTGGTTCCGCGTCGGAGGAAGTCAACTTTTAGACTGAAAAGGGAAATAAGAGTTAGCGGCAAATTTATAGCATAAAGAGGAATAACGTCAAAATCGGCCGAGAAAAGGGCAGTACCGCTGCGTTCGGGTCGATCTTGGCAGGATCCAGATCATTGCAATATGTTGAAGGAGATGAACAAAAGAGATGCTGCTTCCATTCTGCCCACCATAGCTTGAATTGTTGGACAGCAAAAGGAGCCACTATCCAATTGCTTAGATCAATGGTACTGGAGTCTGGCACCAAATCACACAGCCGATTGTAGTCAAGGCCCTTGGTGAGCTCATCTCAAAATTTTGCGCGGCCGGCAAAATAAACTTGAATCGGTAGCTGACCAAGGCCGAATTGTCGTGCTGCAACTGATGGGTTGTAAAATTCATAAGTTGGAGAGTCTTTCCCAGAGAAGAAGTTTGCCGGTAAAATCCCTGGTTTGACCAAGACGTCCATGAGATCATCATCAAAGGAGTTGGACGACGAATCATAGCAGAAGGGAAGCTCAAAACGTGGCTCTGTCCTTTGGTACGGGTACCAACTGGTGGTTTCTTCACTAAAGCCGTTGTAAAAACATATGAAATACTCGGCTGTTTGGGTGGCGGTGAACTGGCAACCAGGAAAAACTGATGCCGCTTCGCCGAAAGAGGTGCACCATCGTCGTATGGCGGCGTTCTCCTCTAACTCAATGTTGGGGAACGTCTTGGTATCTATCTGCTGCTGGGAGATTTTGCTCATGTACAAGTTGAGCCAGAGGGTGATGAACCACCAGGGGCCACCGGGGTTGCCAATCGGCTCTCCCTTTGATAGTTTGACGCTGATCTGGTGCATCATGTGGTAGGCCGATCCTAGCAGATGCTTCCCGAGGGGGACGGTGGATCCTCTTGACAGGGCTTCGGCCAGAGCTTGTGTATTGGAAGAAGGACCAACCGCTCTGCCGCAGAAGAGGTGTTTCTCTAGCCACATCATCAAGAATGTTGTATGTTCTCTCTCCAAAATCGTCCCGGTCCTCATGTTTCTGTTGATATACCCTTTCCACCCGCCGGTTCCTTTCGTCTCTAGCCGATGGGTTGGTTTGATCAGATAATCAAAGGGTGTATCGGGGGAGGAAATGTCAAGGCCGGTCAGTATCAGGACATCGGCCAGAGTTGGGGTCATGGGTCCGTGCCCAAAGAGAAACGCGTTGAGCGCGTCAGACCAGAAATAGGAGGCAGCTATTACCAGGAGTTCATTCTTCTCCATCTGGGACAAAGAGAGATTGATGCACTGGCCGATTTTTAATTTATCCCATTGAACTCTCTTAGAGTTAGCCATTCTTTGGTACCACTCTTTCCAGCCGGGGGTTTCATTCGGCCAAGATCTAAAAGTGCCTGACCACTGACCCAAATCCATAGGTGATTGCTTGAAAGTGATTCTATGGGTTTCTAAGTTAATCAGATCAGTCGGATCTGGATTCCCCATAGGGCCTAAACAGATGAGACCAGAAGCTTCGGAAAGGGTAATAGTGATTTGGTGTCTAACTGCCTAAAAAAGGTGAAAAGGGAGGAACTAAGAATAGAACTAAAAGGTGCATGGGCGATACAAAGTGAAAGGGGAAAGTTTCGGATGTTTACCTCCGTGATGAAGCTCATCGTCGCCAATGGAATCGCTGATGGAACCGCCGTCGCCGATGGAGTCGCTGATGGAACCGTTGTCGCCGATGGAGTCGCTGGCGGAGCCTCCGTGGTTGGTGGAATTGCTGATGGTGCCGCCATTGAAGAAATGAAGCGGATTGTAGACGAAAGAAGGATCGCCGGAGAATGCGGTTGGAAACCAAGAGGGCGCTGAGAGGAGATAGAAAGTGATTCGCTGGGGAGAAAATTACTAAGCTCGTGGAGAAGAAGCGGCGGAGAACGCCAGTACTTAAAGACAGTCCAAGAGAGAAAGGGTAAAGGCGGGATTTTTGCCGTGCCGTCTACACGAATTCCAGGGGAACAGTTGTCTCAGACGCCCAGTTCGAAATGATTGCAATCATCATGTAGAAGACCGCGAAACGGAAGGAGATTTTCGCCGCGTTTGTTTTGGAGGAGAGATTAAAAAAGAATTTCGAAGTAAAAGTCATGTTTTACTCCGAAACTAGGGGGCATGTGTTGACACCAGATTTTGACACGTGTTGAATCGGCATCAGGAAAGGAAGAGATTGGCCGATGCGGCAGATTTAAAGGCTACAGTTGGGAATCGGCCGATTGACGCTACAGTTAGGAATCGGCCGATTGACACTGCAGTGTTTCGTGCGATTGGTGAATGGAGTTGGTGGGGGTCGGCCGATTGAAAGGCTAGAGCGTTTGGGCCAATGTGGGCTTGCACCAGCAGATAGGGGATGAAGCCAATGGAATCCCAATAGAGGATCCCAGTCAAAGATGACCTGACGTTGGTCAAAGAATGACGCCGACTCGATCGAGGAGCACTGGAAGGAGTCTGGATACGACTAGGAGATGGCGGCAGAAGATTCTGCGGGAGCCCGTTTTCTTTAGGAAAGTCTTATAGATATAGTAGTTTTTATTTAAATCAAGTTTGTAACGGATCGTAATAGATCAGGAGTCTTAGTCCTAGGGTATAAATAGGAGCAGTCAGGGTTTTGTAACATATACACATCAATCAACACAAACAATCTACTTTTTCATCGTACTTTACTTTCAAGTCGGCGACTTCGCCAATACTTCTTTTCCTTTCACGAGTTCGTACGGATTGGCAGGGCTGCATCAACACGATCTCCGGCCAATTCGTAGGTTCCGTTTATCGAATAACATCTAAGCATTAACTTTGGGCGCATCGCCGTTGTTTCGTTTAGATTTATTCACCAGTTATCGATATTTACTAGAATTGTAGGTTTTACCTATTGTTCTAGTTTTGTCACCAGTTATCCAGCTTGAGATCGAACTGTCGGCTTTATCATTATTTTTCCTTGCTTATTATCATATAGCCGATCAGATCTATTTCGAGTGTTGCACCTGGAGCGATTGTTTGAGTTACTTCAGTAGTTTCTCTGCAATCGCCACGTGATTATCGGCTAATCTATAGCCGGTCATCTCCATAGCAAATCGGCTGATTCGCTGATACACTTTTCGGGACCCCGGAATTTAATACGTTTCTTTCCTTGTCAATCAACAGGTCAGATTGATTGGCACACCGTGCGAACCGCACCAGGACAATCACCCGAACAGGAGTTAAGCAGATTCTCCCGGGTCGTGTGTCCGACGCTGAAGGTCATCGGCCGATTCCCGGCCGACTTTTAGCGCCAACAGGTTGCTAGAAACTTACACCTAGTTAAATAGATGCTTGCTAATAAAATATGATCAACTAAAAATGCTAACTGCCATAAGCCCTTCAGCCTATCCTTGATGGGCTTGCATCTTTCCCCCACTTTGAGTACCAACCATAAGAGTATTCACTCTTGCCTAACTGCTGTTCAGAAGAGAACGTGGAAGTGGAACACTATAGCGACTTCGAGGAGTTCTAGTCGTGCGTTCACCAATCAATCGCATGTGGAAGAAGCTTTATTGCAGATCTCATTTAGAATTTCAGTGAAACACCTAGGACCTTCATGTCTATTTTATTCGGAGTGTAATAATATTATTTACTATTTTATTTATTTTTGAATATTATCTTTTAATATATTCAATTATGACATCTATCATATGTGTAACTTGATCTTGGCGTATATATAAGATGCATTCGGTTTTATTTTTAAAATCGGGTGTGACAGATAAATAGCACTTGCTGGTATTATTATGCACAGGCCAGACTAGCCCTCCCTTTGCGGCACAGCATGCGAGTTTGCACAACAAATATATGCAGAGGCCGTATGGTTGGAGGCCTAAACACTAAACAGAGAGACGCGTTGCTGCAGTGTGAACTTCCTAACTGTTTGGTGGCCAAATCTTGCAGAAGCTTCCAAGCAGCAAAGACGCGTTGCTGCTCTGTGAGCGGCACTCCTACTGCAAATCGCAAGACGAACATGCCAGAAAGATCCTGTTCCGTGATGGAGAAAGAAACCAGAGCAGTACCAGTGGATACAGCATTTCCCGAGCAGCAACAGCACTAAAGGCGGAAACAAACAAGCAAAAAGGTCCTTGGACTCACTACCTGAATTATTGTTGTGAATTGGAGACATCTCAAGTCACGACAGAGAAAGAAAATATATTGTGCTTCCAGGGTTTACTAGTACCGAAGAGAAGATACTCCCCTCCGTCCTAATATATACGGCGTAAAGTCCCGTAATAAAAGGCACGCTCTTTCTATACGCACGTATATCGATACAGTAATACTAGTATTGATAGAGATAATTAAATACGTTTCTTTGTCTTTGAACCAGAAGTAGTTACGTCTTATATACTGGGACAGAGGGAGTAGTTGGTTTCTTATTATTCATTTTACCTCAAATCTTGAATCAGAGATCAGAAGTTGTATCGAAAAACGTCTTGGTGATCGAGCCACGTGAGTGTTATGGGGATGAAGCGAATCTTAGTAAACGAGCCGCATGAGTGTCACGCAGATGAAACTTCTCTCTCATCTCATAAAACTTCCCTCCTCTCTCCTCTGCTATATCAGCAAATTTGCTGACGTGGTATAAAATTTAGTGCTCCTAAAACTCCTTATGAAATCCTCACTGAGACTTGTCTTGATCCAAAATAAGACAAAAACTATATTTTAGAGGTGTTAAGCATAAGGACATAAGAAAATATAAAAAAAACTCAACCACGGGGAGACCCGCTGAGATTTGTTCTAATTAAGAAGGTGCTATGCTTCGAGCCCGAGCCTAGCGGTGGTCTATGACTCCCACCGTTTAAAAGCTCTAACGGTTCACCACAGGAGTAAAATTATATATAAAAATTGTAATAGAAATCGTCTAGCGGGGTTTACCTAAAACGACGTCCGAGTGAAATTTGCCAATCTTTGAAATCAATAACAGAATTTGCTTGGGAAGCCTGAAATTGTTAGATTGTTAAAATATTGGCACCATGCAAATAATGAACTTACACAAAAATGATACTGACTTCTCACCGGATTCTCTTCTAGAGTAAGAATTTTCACATGGGAGCCTTTTGTTAATTAAATGTATGTGCATCCCTTCTCATTACTGTTTGGGAAATCCAGTCCTGCACTTCAGTTTGTCCGGTCAAGTTGACTAAATTCATAAGAAAATGTTTTTGCATCACGAACATTGATGCAGAAATTGCACCAAATAAATGCCCCTTCACAAGGAAGCAACACACGTGTCAGACTAGAAAATGAACTTGGCCTTAAACTCAGATAAACATGGATCCCTTAGATCATTACATAAGCTGGCTATAATGAATCCACGTAAGAACTAGACGACCAAAGACTAAAGACTTTCACATCAGTATCACTCGCAACACAGGTGCATGTAGGCCCTATATGGCATCACATACTTTCTGGCCTATGGCCTGCATCTTTTGGGCCCTGCTGTTGGACTCATGCAAATTGGGCTGTTCAGTGGATATTGTTTTTTTTATAAGTGTGGATATTGTTACATGCAGAGTGGATATTATAACATGAGTCATGGATGTGAAATGGTACATGATCAAGTTAAGGACAGGATAATTCAAGTTAACAACTCTGAGAAAAAATTTATTAGAGTAAAGTGCACCCATTACACATAAAGTTGTATCATTATTTCACTTTGATCCAACAACTTGCAAACATTGCACGCATCATACACTAAGTTGTTCGAAATGTGCAAATACAATCCATTGTATGCGAACAATGCTTATATCGTTGTAGAGACATTTTGCTCATTCCATATACCCTTAAGCCTTTCATGACTCCATCTTAGCACACAGTGTGACACAAGATTTCGTGAATGCACCATCTTGGACCATATAGGCCACCGTATTCTACAACTTGATGTACTGTATTGCTATGTTTACAACTTGTTGGACGACTAAAGTGAAATAATGATACAACTCCATGTATGGTGGATGCATTTTACTTAATTTATTAAGTATACATAGGCTTTGACTTGCATTGATAACATAATATATTGTAGACCTGGTTGCATAATATATCTCATGGAGGACGCCGCCACGAATCACCGTTATGAAAATAAGATCCTAACAGTTGACTCTCATGGAAATGATATTTACGTGAAACCCGATTCATGAGAGAAATTTCATGAGTTGGACGCCATGGATCATTTCCGTGATATCTTTTTACTATTTTCGTAACTGTTTTTGGCCCTCACGAAAAATCTCCTGATTCTGGTAGTGGTATACTACCGGCAGTAAGTGGGCTCCGAGATTTGCAACTAAGTTCACCAGGCACCACTAGGAGCTGCTGGATTTAATTTGTATCGAGGTCCAAAGCAATTAGGCATAATGTCTCAACCATCCTGTGAAGGGTGTCCACCAAATTATGTTGTCCACCAGATTTGCAACTAAGTTCACCAGGCACAACTGAATTCGAACCTGCCTCTCTCGTGAGCGTTGCCCCATAGCATAAACTCCTTCAAAATAACACCTCATCGTCCAATCCCACATTGACTAAGCAGCCTTCACCTAAACTTAACTGAGACACTTCAATTTTGTGTTCTCCATATAGCATCTTTTTCACTTGTTTGTTAGTTTTTTTGTTTTTTGTTTTGAGAAGGTGTTACAGTTTCTTGTTGGATGACACGTTACTCTCACGCAATCCAAAACATACCATCTCGGTTTGATCTTGGGCCAACTTATGTTCTGGGCTGGGCTAGGTCTAAGTTTGGGCTGGACTAGCATGGTTAGATTGGTCCCTTTGCATTGGTTACATATAATGAGGTTTACTAATAAAAATTATAGGTCCCCCCCCCCCCCCCCCCCCAAAAAAAAAATTGTCCAGTTTCATTTATTGGTCTCACTTCAAGAAATTATTTAAACAAAATGTTGTAGGCAGTGAAATTGCTTAACTTTGAAAATGACATTACTGTTGCAATGCGCAACGTAGGACTACTAGCTGCATGATCACCAACACGTAAGTGAAAAGATGATAGGAAGTTAATGAAGTCTGCAGCTGATTTTAATTGGTGGCTACCTGCTACCACACACACCCATCATCCCTAAAAGAATGCAATTCTATATATACACCTGGACAGAGGGAGTATGTTATTTTCTATATATGTAGAAGCGTTTCAAATGTTGCTGATAGTGAAAAGTGTTAGATTTATAATCCTATTATTTTGCTAGCTTTCATCGGGCAGCTGCCTCCGCATGCCCTAAATATGTAGCATTTGATGGTTACCTAGTATTAGACTAACAATTATTCTGGTGAAGAACCAAGCACTTGTGGTATGATAGATCCAATTCCATCTTTTGGACCATTCAAGGCATCTCTTTGAATCTTGGACCCTAAATACCCTAACTCCTCTAGGCCATTTTTGCATTCACACAACCATTCATCTTTATTCTTCTTTGCGTACGCTCTTTTGAACAAAAGTCCTTGAGTTTTTATCCCCACCATCTCTAACAGGATACAAAGCCCAAGAAGAACTCTAAGACTAAGAGCAAAAAGTAAAACTACGAATATAGATCAAATAATGAAACAATAAATGATAGAGGATGAGAAGGTTGAATATGACCTTTGCTTGAGATTAATCACTGAGTAGGGAAACCTGTATTTTCAATTACAACGCCGCCTTAGGCAAAGCCGACGTAACATACTATTATGAAATCACTCCGGCAAAAGTACTACATTTCCAGAATATACATTTGACATTGCACCTTTGTATTCACATTGTTTTACATGTCAATAATAAGTTCAAACCCTTCACCTGGTTATAGGCTTTTCATAGTCTCTTCGCCACATTATCGAGATGGGAAATCTTTGGCTTCGACATCTTGACCGTCACCTTTGTTGAAATCTCCGCTCTTGGCCTTTGCCAATGAAGACTGAGGCTCAGTATGGATTCATTGCCTCCATGGATCGGAGTTCACCGCGACACAACGCTGCCCGAGTGGGGATGTTCGCTATCGAGCTTTGCTTCAGGACCCACCGAGAGTCTTCCTCCTCGAGCTTCGCCTTGAGAGTCTTCGCTCCTATATTCGTCTTCAGCCCCTAGCTCTAACGCATGCTTCTTTCCGAGGGCTGACCACATCAACCTGCAATGAAAAAAGAAATAAAGTCTTCGTTCAAGGCAGTAAACAGGTGCCGAAGGCCAACTCCTAACAAAAGGCTAATCGTTACTGAGCTAGGACATTCCTCTGACATGAAATGACACAGACAAAAAATGTTAGAATATATACGTTTGTTCTTATTCTTGTACTTGAATTTCTCTTTCATTTTACCAAGACATTAGACCAGGACATGACATTATGTTTGTCTAGTCGCTGAGAGTTGAGATTTTGGAACCTCCTCAACCTCAAGTACAGAACAAAAGGACGCCACATGGAACCCTTAGGCCAGAGGCGCCCTATGTCGTAGAGTTAGCAAGTTAGAATTTTTGTATTAAGTTATTCTCTCTAGGTTAGGCAAATTGGCACATGGTAGGTATCCAGTATAGTACCCCATAGGACCTATCACAGTGCCACATGGAATGCCTTTTTAACTTGGGTGGCCAAGAGTAACCGAAGGCAAGATAGGTCTCTGCTTTTCCAATGCTTTTCACCATTGACACAAACCAAACTCCTAACAACCTAGTAATCGTTGGGTTGGCAATATACGAGCTAAACACCTAGGCATCTTTGCATCTTATATATGAACGTTATCTGTAACTCAGAAAAACTGGTTGGATATGCCTACTGTTTAATGGTCCTTCTGCACACATGCCCGATCGATTTTGGCCATGAGACTCCAAATTAGTATGGCATGATTTAAACTAGGACCAAATTAAAATTCCTTGGGTGAAAAATGAGACGCATGGCAACGGAAGGAATTCATATAAGGTCACATGATCGAGCGCATATTCGCTCATTGCTTTCACATGATTTTTCGATGAGGGACCTGACTGCGCATGGCACATGAAACCACTTACAAAGCCAATGCAAGCAAGTCTAAGTTTATTTTCTGCTCTTTACTTTTGGATCCACGGGAACAGATGTTCAAGGCAATTGTCCAATAATTGCTTAATCCAGCAGTTGCTACTAGTCGAGCAGTTTTCCCTTGGCGGTTCTCACTAAGAGGACATTGACACCCAAACCGATCACGTCACCGGATTCTTCTATAGTTTCTTTTTTTGAAAGATATTCTTCTATAGTTTCATTCTACAGAATTTTGCGCGAGGAACCCCTTATTGTAGAGATCATCAGCAAACGATTTGCTACTTCATCCATCATAATTTTCACTTTTCTGTCTATACGCTGCCTACAACATGTTGTGACTTGTGAAGTCCAAACTATATATGCGACGGCTTTTTCTAGCTTTGGTTAATTTACTTGAATCTGAGCTCTGAAGCCCAAACTATATATGTGACGGCTTTTTCTAGCTTTGGTTAAAAGAAAAAAAGGCAAACCAAATGGGGTCTATATATATAAACTCAGCCGTGAATATGGGGATCGGAGACGACTTTCCAACTTGCAACCACATGAAGCTAAACTTCTCCTTTAGAGCACACTTAGCAAGACTTGAATTGAAGGTAATTATTCTGATGGTGCGGCCCTAATGGCACTATTGCTAGATAGATAGCTTTCTGGCATCAACTTTACCAGTACGAATGATTACGTGCATCTGATCGTGCATGTCCACATGGCTTTTGCAAGTACGATAGAAAGAGAAGGATCATTGAAATGATTGTTGGAACATGCATGCACTCCTACAGCAAAAGGTTGGCCCTACACGTTCTCATCTCTTAGTCTTAGCACTACTAAGACTATCCTGGTACCTGTTGGATCTTGCACTTCACGCACACTACGTATTGGATATTACCGTCAAAAGCAATAGGCGGTGCCCGTATTCTTACAATAGGATGGTCCGCGAGCATACTTGTATTCAGGCTCGCAAGTCTGAGTTCAAATTAATTTCAGAATATCATAGTGAAAATTCGAAAAAGATACCGTAGGATGGTCGCACAAGCATACTTTGTATTCAGGCTAGTATATCTGCGTTCAGACTAATTTCAGAATATCATAGTGAAATTTCCACAAAGATACCTTAGCATTGGCAGCCCAATCTTGCCTACGCAGAGAGAGAGAGAGAGAGAGAGAGAAAACCCATTAAGTGGATAAATTTTTGGTAGCATAAATTTTAATTTTAAAAGTGTCAAAATTTGCAATATTTTCTTATTTAAAGTTCCATAAGAGTGGCATGAAGTGTGCACTGGATTTCATGTCACCAAGCCCACATCGGGGTTAGAAAAATCAGCAGCAGCATGCGACAGCGTCAGTGTTACTTCACATTAGATAAACATGCATTTCTTGTCGGTTGTATGTAGCTGTTCATGCATATCAAAAATCCAAATAAGAATCAAAGTGATCTAGAGGGCTACACCTCACAAGTAGACAGACTCCTACTAAATTGACCCTATTTATTGGGAATTATAATAGACCGAAGTGAGCTAGTGTGAGTGCAATGCAAGAATACAGACCATATCCTCTTCCTTTCAGAAACTGAAGTTCACAAAGTCAAAAGCCGCTGCCAAATTGTTTTCTTATCCATGAATAAGTTTCTTGGCTGAAATAGAAATCCTGAATATTTGCTATTTCCATGCATATTCCTTGAATGGATTCTTCAAGAGGGAAGCCTCAAACGTTGACAACACATGGAGTCACTGTTCTGGTCACGTGGACTAAAATTAAAGCAGTATGGTCATCACCACAAGAGAGTCACGGTTTATACTCCATAAATAGCAGCCTTCTCTTGAGAGTTTAGCAGTCGAACTTGACCTTGAAAGCGCCCTTGTCTCCACTGATTTTGCCGGATCTCTCAGTTGACGCTGCCGAGACAGCCACCGCAACGCATCAAGATCAACAATTCATTTAATGGTAGAAAATTACCTCAATACAATCTTTATCAATTGACTAGAATCGCCGTCTCACCTCTCTTATAAAATCCGGCGATTTTGTTCTTAAATCTCGGAGGAGGCTGACCCGTTTCTAGTTATCAATAGCTTTTATCCCAAAAACTCACGTCCTTCTTCTGAAACTTTTGCACTCTATTCTTCGAATAAGGTCTAGCGAGTAATTAAGAGTACAGTACACAAAAATGAAAGCCAAGTCTTCAACATCTATAGCTCAAATTTTTTTTTCTGTGGATAACAAAAAAAAACCGTTGAAGAGATAATGGAATGACATATTTCTGCGTTTTAGCTTGTCATGTTAGTTCGAACATTTTCAGGATTATTTAATTTGAATTGCTGCGGCCAACGCGATCTTGGCCGCAACACTTGTTCTTGACCCCGAAGGGAAGAGAGGGAGTAGGACAGTGACATTTTAGTAGGCGCACCGCCAGAAGCATCCGATCAAAGTAAGTGTCTGAGCCCATATCTGGTCAACATCCGAGACACAAATTTTATTAGACTTGCTTGGGAGCTGATTTTGGCAGCAGGTCACAAATCTTTTACGCTGCTGTCAACTTTCAGACAAATTTAGGCCGCAAGGCAGACAGCTCCCGTTTCCTCAACCATTTTCCCAGACAATTTGCTCTCAAAATTGTTAACATGTCGCTTTTTATGTGACGAGGGTAATAATGTTCATTCAGTGCCACTAGCTATTTGATCACCAAGTTGAGAAAATACCATCCAATTATGGATGTCATGTGGTCCCAGCTCCACATGGCATCTCCATGCTGGACGAACTTACACATCTTTCGCGACGGTGCTAATAGGCCAAGTTTCTTACCCAACACATGGCTGGATCGGAACTCCCGCGAAAGCACATCAATCCCTATTTGGAGCATGGTGCAATACCACTGTCACAGTAAATTCACTTAGGAAAGGTGAGCATCGTTCATCGCGATTTGCAACTGTAACCCACAAAAAGGTGATTGCCATGATCATTTCTTGATCTTGCTGAATACATAGCTAGGAGTTTCAACTGATTGGGTCAAGTTTCACAACATGCATATGGTTAGGGGGCTACTTTATTTGATTATATTATCTGTATTATTAATTCCTGATTAGTGGTCAATGTTGGAAATGCAAAATGCTCGATTAAAGCACATGCCATGATGGCACTAGTTTATAAACTATCACATCAAGGCCTGCACTCTGCTTTGGTTGGTGGCTTCGTGCCACCCAGCATTTCCAGATGAGTATCTCTGTTCGCTGAAAGGATTCATGACCCCTGATGAGGTATCGTCTATTGTTATTAGCAAATCATTGCAGATCACCTAGCTCTCATGTTTCAACTCTTCAATCATAGCCTTTGAGACCATGCTAGCTGTAAGCATTTGTATTCTTCTTGTTTGTTCTTCTAATAAGGACTCGATCATGTCACTGTTACAATCAAATACTATCCCCAACCAGAAATTAAAGAGGAAGCAGGATTTAATATATATATATATATCTATAACTTGTCCAAGAATAGTTTCTATTCAGAGATGAAAATACTATGTGTATCTGTTCCAGAAATTCAACACTTGAAAATTGACTAAAAATATGTTGGGATACATCGTTTTCCAAGCTGCAAGCAACATAACTTCGTCCCCCGTTAACCACCGTCCACGGGTTAGCTTGTTGCTATGGGCTTGAAAAGGACATGGTGCATGGACAGCCAATTGCAAGCAGCCACAGAATAAACGAATTATTGAAATACCAAGTGTGGATGTGTGTTGGTGGATAATACCGATGATATATGATGAAAGAGGAATGTCCCTTTGCCATTTGTACGCTTGGTCGCGGCTGTGTGCAGTGCAGTTGAAAGCTCCACACATTGAAGCCGGGCAACGCAGATCAGCAGATGTGGATGTCTCAAAGGTTCTGAAAAACCGCGGAGAACCGGCCGACAAAAACTCAAACTTGGGCAGGCATGGTTCTAGTTTTCTAAAACCGATAAAATATCCTGCGATCAGCTTGGTGCGGCCTAGTTATTTCTGTTAACTACAGCTTGCCTTTTGCAATTAGAAATTTGAATGGAAAGTACTTTTCAAGAAAAATCACCATTGTGGCAAATTAAGCAGGTTTAAAAAGAAACCATAAGTTGATCGTCCAATTTTGGATTTCATCTCATAAAGGTTAAGGCTTTGGTATATGCTCATTTTCTTTTTGGCAACAAGTACATATGTATAAACATACTATTCCATTGGTATTCCAACAAGTGAACGCAACTGGTTTTGCGCATGCCATAGCACCCATGCTGAAGTGAGCAACTGAAATTTTCAGACCATCAATATCATGGTTCACATCAAGATGGCTACACCCCCCTCCCTCGCCAACCCTCAGCACGAATCTAGTTCATAGGCTGATCTAGCTATGAATCCAAGTTGCAAGCATAATCCTATCGGAATGAATTGCTTTTCCTTAGTCCCCCTGCCATGCGCGTTTCTCTCTCTCTCTCTCTCTCTCTCTCTCTCTCTCTCTCTAGCGTTGGTGTGAGATTCAGGAGGTCACTAGTCCTCTCCAAAAAAAATATAGTGTTGAAATTTCAAATTTTCCTTGATTTACAGCAGTGAGCTAGAACCAACGCATCTTGACAATTTTCTGACCGAGGCGAAAACCCCGAACATCGGGTTAAAATTTCTACGAACCGATCAAATAATGAAACTTTGCCGAGCTGAGACAATAAGGTTTTCAACTCGATCGGTCGAGCTGAAATTCCTGCAAATCGAGTAGGAAGATCATTGTCCAAGCGGCACACCGTAATTCCAATTGCCCCCCAATGATCCGAAAACGACCAGTCGGATCGACCGGCCCACGGACCCTTTCAGTCATCTCGATCGCAGCTCCATCGCGGTCATCTCGATTGAATGCACTGTTGATAGCCCCTTGGCGTGTAGCAGTTGCCAATGCTCCACTGCATGATAAGATCACCACTGAATGCATCTCCTATGTTGAGCATGACTGACAGGTGTGGATGTGTGTTAGGGTCAAGCGCTCCACGCTGGCAGCAAAGGCAATTTGGCCACTGTTTCCGTGACGCGTGATCGCTCGTGGATGCAATGATCCCGGTGGCGCAGGTCAAAAATCTGTTGCGTTGGGGGTGTGTCCATGGGTTCTCGTCCAAGGGGTTGACTGTTGGGGCGCCATGTTGCGAAACATGGGGTGTCATCGTGGGGCACTGTGGTGGGTGCCCCGGCCCAGCAGCGCCGCGGAAAGGAGGATGCACGGGTCAGGCACCGGCACAATCGGACACTACGTACTGGTCGCGCCTAGCATGCAGCCTGCTCGTTGTTTGCAATTATTGTAGTTTTTTTTCTTTCTCTCTCTCTCTCTCTCTCTGGGATTGGCCTCGAAGAATTCTTCGGACGGCTTCGATTACCATTTCATTTTTCTAAAAACGAAAATTATATCTACGTGCCTAAGTCAGAAGCATTTCTCGGCTGATTGTATCCTAGCTAGTCTCTGCAGAAAATATTAATTCCCCACTCAATCTAGCATATATCCCTCCCGCCATAGGTGGCCACCACCAAATGAACCCGAACAACCTTACCATAATCTATTTGCTAGTGCTGATGCCTTTCGGAAAGGTTGGTGCTGCAGCTACTTACCTCCCACTCCTCACCAAACCATAGATTTATACTAGCCAGCTAGGGTAAAAGTGAGAGAGAAACCAGGCAGGCAGGCAGATGCCAGCGCGCCCCAGTAATCATGGGATTCTTCACGTGCTTCGGTAAAGCCTATCCTTCACTCGCTCCCGGTTAGCACTCTCGACAAAACTAGGCCACTGCAAAATAGTTGCGCCGACGACTATTTACTTGGGCTTCTAGAAGCAGTATATTGATCGATGTCGCTCCTTATAATATAGGAAAAATTTGTAGAGGTGGAGAGAGAGAGAGAGAGAGAGAGAGAGAGAGAGAGAGTGGTACGGTGTGTAGCACTCCTGCCAACCTGCCTTCAAACCTGTCCAATTTGAGGAGACACGATCTGAAAATTGGGGGTTTCAGTTCAAACACTAGGTACCAACCGGCAAGAATATAATCCCCTAACTTGCTTGAGGTGCTAAACTGCATGCCTTCAGCGCGCTTCAAGTCAGGCGTGCTTGAACTTGACTATTCAACGCGACGAAACCTGTTCCATTGACCGCGTAGAAAGTTTTAAATTATCTGGTTATAACTGTTATAGTTAATTCCTAGAGATTATCCTAAGGGGTCAACGTGCATGTGCGCGTGTAGTTAGGGATATATGCAAGGTTTTGTTTCCTAGGATCCAAAAATCACTCCACTCTTTATTTTGAATGAGGGAACCACTAATTCCTTTCTGTGGTGTAGCTAGATAACTTAAAGTGGTGACCTGGAACTAGCCATCGATCGGTGTCACCACTTGTGTAATGATGGAGTGTACTTAAGATTGGATGATGACATAGATGGGAGCTCATATTCTCCTTCTCAAGTTAGTATAGCTCCTCACCCGTGTTGCTTCTGATGCAAGAATGAATGTGCCCACATAACGACGAGTCCACACATGCTCAGGGACCACTTTGTGCAAGTGTTTGCATAAAACCGGGCTAAAAAAATGGAAACGACCCTCCACTCCAGCAGAACATCACGAATATCAAATTCAATCACGCTTGATGTACGGCGATGGTGCCGCCTAAACCATTTCTTAAGGTTAATGCCACATCGTCTAAGTGATAAGATGGGGGAATGTTGGCTTGTATCTTTGTTACCTAATTAAGTGATAGTGAAGGAAATGACTCGAGAAACAAAATTTTAAAGAAAAAAGAAAGGTCAGTAGGCCATTTGAGTATCTTATATTGTTAAAATGATAGCTGATCCATAGACAATAATGCATTGCAGAAGTCATCTCGTAAGTTCGTTGTCGTCGAGCTTACATATAATTTATAAGAAGAGGTACCAAAAATTGCAACTTAAGTTTACTACAGTACTTGAGGTGCCAAAATTTATTAGTACTCTCAACTTATAATGACCCCGGCTCCCTACTACACTCCATCCGTCCACAGATATAAGCACTTTTAAATTTGACCAGTCCTAATAAGTCAACCTAAACCATGAATAGCAGAAAAAAAAACGGTGTTGCTGGATTCATCATGAAACAAGCTACTATATCATATCATGTGTCATCATGAAAAAAACTATCATGATATGTACCTCTTTATACTTAAAATTATTTATTATTATAGATATTAGCAGTCAAAATAGCAAATTGGAGGCGGCTGTCAATGTGCGAAGATGCTTACATTTGTGGATGGAGAAAGTACATGCATGGTAAAAGAAGTTGATCGAGAAACATCATGGCGCGTACGCGATGGCAAGATCAGAAAGCGAGCTGCCCTGGTGGAACGCTGCGTGGCGAGAAATTAAACACCCACTTGTGACACATGAAAGGAAAAGCATGTATGCTGCTTACTGGGTCGATCGAGTTTCAGGTATGGAGGAGAATATCTATCGATCCACTTGCAGTTGTTTACAATTATCCGGAATTTCCATGTCAAAGATGGCACCGGTAACGGCGACGGCGCAGTGGTAAGTGAGGGAGCACGGTGGATGGAGAGACGACCGGGCAGGCCGGCGGATCGGGAAACATGGATGCATGCATCCTCTCTTCACAGAGTTGTGTGTGTGTATATATATATAATTTTATTATAGTGCACCTGGGTGCAAGAGAATGCATCCACCCTCTCGGTTGCAATCGTTACAGTTCTAGTTGCAACTGGATCGTGTCCAGTTACAATTAGGTCGGTTTGAGTTGCAACCGGTTCGCGCCCAGTTGCAATCAGTTCCGTCCAGTTGTAGTTGGTCTATTCTCCATTTTGTGCAGAGAATGCACATTGTTGCATTTATATATATATATGGAATACTTCAAACAATACACACATATATATACATATATGGATATATATATATATATATATATAAATGGGTATACATTGGCAATACTTTAGAGGTCCTGGAAACTTCCGCGGCAATTTCGCACCGGCGTGGCTCGTAATGTACAACAAAGGCGTGCGTGCAAAGACGGCAGGCAGGCCGTGCTCATACTCTCCCTGACCAGCACTACTGTATCTATCTGCACATGTGTCAGTGCAGCGGTAAACAATTGCCTGCGTGCGACCGAACATGCCGGGGCCCTCCAACACATCACCGACACGAGCTTAACTACGCAAACCCCGTCGATCGACCGTGCCTGCAGCTCACCACCGCCAGAGGTCGAAACGCTAGCTAGCTACCCTCGTGATGATGATCAATCACAGCCGTCCGTCCGTCGGCGCCGATCTCGCGGTGGCGGTAAATTCAAACTCGATCTAGAAAAGAGAAAAGAAAAAAAAAGAAAGGCACGCGCATGCGGAGTATACCAAGCTCTCTCTCGTTTGCCGTGGCGGGAAATAAGTAATCAATCCCGGTGGGTGTCAACTTCGTCCTCTCCCCCTCCCCCGGCCGGCCTTCCTCCCCCCCTATTTAAACCCCATGAGTGCAACCCCTCCACCTCCACTCCACAGCGCGCAGCCCCATCCTCCTCCTCTCATCGATCGCTCGCTCGCGCCCGCCCGCCCATCCATCTATCCCTCTCGATCGTCTCGTGTGTACGTTGACGACGTCGCCTAGACGTACAGGGAGGGAGAGGTGGGCCGGCCCATCGAGCTAGCTGAGGGCTAGTCGTCGTCGTTGTAGCTAGCTATGGCAGCGGCGGCGAGCCGGGTGGTGTGGGTGAACGGGCCGGTCGTGGTGGGCGCGGGGCCGGCGGGGCTGTCGGTGGCGGCGTGCCTGCGGGCGCGCGGGGTGCCGTCGGTGGTGCTGGACCGCGCCGACTGCGTCGCCTCCCTGTGGCAGCGCCGCACCTACGACCGCCTGCGCCTCCACCTGCCGCGCCACTTCTGCGAGCTCCCGGGGATGCCCTTCCCGGACCACTACCCGGAGTACCCCACCAAGCGCCAGTTCGTCGACTACCTCGAGGCCTACGCGGCGCGCGCCGGCGTCGAGCCGCGCTTCAACCAGGCCGTCACGTCCGCGCGCTACGACGCCGCGGCGGGGCTGTGGCGGGTGCGCGCCGAGGACGCCGCGGCCGGGGACGCCGCCACCGAGTACATCGGCCGCTGGCTCGTCGTCGCCACGGGCGAGAACGCCGAGCGCATCGTCCCCGAGTTCGACGGCGCCGAGGAATTCGCCGGGCCCGTCTCCCACGTCTCCGAGTACAAGTCCGGCGAGGCCTACCGCGGCAAGCGCGTCCTCGTCGTCGGCTGCGGCAACTCCGGCATGGAGGTCTGCCTCGACCTCTGCGACCACAATGCCCTCCCCGCCATGGTCGTCAGGGACTCGGTGAGCACCACCCCCATCACCATGCATAGCTATCCATCCGCATGTGCCCGTGAAGGAGACAGACATGCTCCAACAACAATCCAATCCGCTGACTTGATCTCCCTCTCCTTGTTGACAAGAAGGTGCACGTCCTGCCGCGGGAGATGTTCGGCGTCGCGACCTTCTCCGTCGCCGTCTTCCTCCTCCGCTTCCTGCCGCTCTGGCTGGTCGACAGGATCCTCGTCCTCCTCGCGCGGATCTTCCTCGGCAACCTGGACAAGCTAGGCATCCGGCGCCCGTCGGGGGGCCCGCTGGAGCTCAAGAACACCAGGGGCAGGACGCCCGTGCTCGACATCGGCGCGCTCGACAGGATCCGCTCCGGCGACATCGAGGTCGTGCCGGGGATCAAAAGGTTCTTCCGCGGAGGCGCCGAGCTCGTCGACGGCCGCCGCGTCGCCGCCGAGGCGGTCATCCTCGCCACCGGCTACCACAGCAACGTCCCTCAGTGGCTCAAGGTACGGTACGCACGCACACACCTTTAACTTACTGCACTTGCATGTCCACATGCATAGTGGGTCACTTTTTATTTCGCAACAACAGTTAACAAAACTTGAACTGAAAAGGTAGCTAGAGGGGATTCTAGCACCTAAGTAACTCTAGAATCCTTTTTTTTTTGAGAAAAAAAAATCAACGCTTGATGAGAGGACAAAGCAAGGTGTATTGTACCGAAAAGGGCCTCTAAAAAGGCTGGAAAATGATGCCTAACAAAGTAGGGCTTTCTAATGTTAATTTGACAGTTCCAAAGTTGTTAGGTAGTACTAATAAAAGTGTCATCCTCCATTCCTCCAAATACTTTATCTGCACTATCGTGAAAATTAAAGCTCGTGTCATCTGATTAAGCTTTAATCCCTTGTGTGATGATCAGGGAAGTGACTTCTTCACCCAGGAAGGGTACCCCAGGGTGCCGTTCCCAGACGGCTGGAAGGGGGAGTCAGGGCTCTACTCTGTTGGCTTCACCAGGAGAGGCCTCTCCGGCGTCTCCTCCGACGCCGCCAAGGTTGCGCAGGACATCGCCATGGCATGGGAGCAGCAAACCTCCACATTATGATGGATGGATGGAGTTTGATGCTGATAAACTTACCGATGACCATCGTTAACCGCTGATAAAGGACCTGCTAACTTCACATATCTTGTCATCGAATCGGTGCATGTCCAATAAAGCTCGACGCAATTTGGCCAAGGATCTTCCAGGCACATCAAGTTCAGAGATATGCGATCATCATGGAGTAGGCAGAGAGGTTCAGGGAATGAAACCATAAGCCAAGAAACAGAGGAGCGAGAAACTTGGGAATTCAGCGGATCCAGAGGTGCCAGCGGCAGGAACAAAATTGAAGAGAGCCATGGATGATGCTTCGATCAACGATGGCAAGGAGGCCGGATTGTGCGCATCAAGTAGAGCCCAGATTTTGCTGTACCCATGGGCCCTTGTGTATGTACAGTACAGAGTGTTGTGTAGTAAAGTTGTGTATAGTACTACTTCTAGTGGTTGGTAGAGTGTTAGAGTTGACATGCATGTGTACTACCTTGATGTTCATGTATGGGGTTGACAATGAGAATGACATATTCTATTTAATCTTCTTTACAGCAACAGCTCCAAGTTAAGTTGGTGTGTTTTTTTCCCATTCTGTTTGGACTATGTTGCCATACTCTATGAAAACAGAAAAAGAAAACAGAGTTTCCAAGACAACTTTCCTAACCATGGACCTCCTCAAACAAAGCATATACAATTTTACATCTGAATTTGCTTAGAGCTGCATAACTAGAGCAAACGAAGGTGGGGATTGATTCTCCATCACTGTTAGGATTTCATAACAATACAGCTTTCTGTAAATAAAGTATCTCTCAGGATTGAACAATACTGGCCCCAACTGCTAGTCTGTCTCTATCCTGCAACAAAAGTTCATCAACAGTTTTACTGTAATATTCAATAAAGCAGTATTAAAAAATAAAGTATCTTCTCGCATTTCGAGCATCCAGTGGCCTACATGTCATTATCTAGAAAAAGCAGCACACTGTAGCTAATTAGCGCGGTCTGTATCGCATCTGTTCATTATACCGCGCGTGCGTGTGTTTAGCATATGTTGATGAGTCGTTAAAATCAATTACTAAAGCTCACAACTTTGGCAGAAAAAGGGAGCATTTGAGTTATAGAGCACAAGTTCCTGAGGGAGTTTCATATGATAGTTTGCGTACGGTAAAGAACCGATGTGTGTTTCTCCACTGCAAATGGGGGCCTATATGCTGTTTTTGGTTTCATTGGAACGAGTGGCAGGAGTTGTGGCCATCCATTAGAAAGAGAAACGAAGCTTAACAAAGTACAACGTCGGGTCCCAAGTAGACCCATTGGTACCTGCCCTTTCAACGATGCCTGAACTTTAAATCTACCTTTGTTGCAGTGAAAGAATATCATCATTGCACTGGAATCCAAGGATTGGCAGTTGTCCTCAAAAAAGCCTACTAATTTACATTAGCTGGGACTGCAGCGAATAAGTTTCGACACTAGTCGCCGTTTATGGTGGGAAATCGTTTAGAGAACACCGGGTCTCATATGTCACAGTAGTCCCACTCCTTGACAAGTTTCGAAAGAGGTTTCTCAAAAAAAAAATGAAAGAGCAATAAACATGACATGGGTGTGCATCCCCCCCCCCCCCCCCCCCCCCAAAAAAAAAATCCAAAATTTGTGGCTTAAATATCTCACCTATATGGTAAGGCTGGACGGCTATTAATCCAAAACTTGCTTTAAGAGTCACGACCAAGTTCCTTGGCCGACATGTTCTGACAGGAAAATGACGGAGTATAAAATTGTTGCTGAATTCGTAGAACGTGCACAGAGTACATTACTGGGGTGAGGAGCGCAGCATGGTTAGCTCTACATTTTCCAGTGAAATGTGGTTGGCTAACCTTCTAGTAGTACACAAAAGGTTACTCAAAGTGTATTCACTAAATACTTTTAGCCAAACTCAGAGCTTACCCAACTTTAATAGCCAACGTAACTAAATTTGAAACGTATAGATGCGTCAAGCTTTTAACTTTTTAGCTCCAAATTAGCTAACTTCGGCTTGCTCGGGCAGCACCTTTCATCCCGAAGTACTTCCCACCACACCTTCACCCTAGCATTGGACAGCCTTTTCGTCGATTTCATCGAGCGGGGAGCGCGGGTCCAACGCCAAGAGGGTGTTTCTTCAAGCTTGCTCAAGGAAAAGCCTTTGCTTTTCCGATTTCTACGCATGTGTGGCAGAACACCCCGTTCGGGTACGCCGCGCTGTACAGCAAACGTGTGCTGAGAACTGAATCCGCACAAGCCTGAGCAAGATGAGACCACCCCACACCGTGCTCCCTATCAGCGGCGTTATGGCAGTAGACGCCCACCGGACGGAAAACGATCTCTCCGGAGAGGGAAGGCGTGCGGTGCCCCCGCTCCCGTCTCCTTGGCGGGTCGCCGTCCGCGGCCACGGGAAGGATCGCCGATTCTACCGCCGCTTTCCGGAGCATCAACGCCTTAGCTGTGGCCATTCAGTTCGGCGACTCCGGGGGAGCGGAGCTCCGGCGACGCGACCTTATGCCGACCGCGCCATCTCTACGCCGCATGTACAAACCGCCATGGGAAGAAAGGTTCCTTCACCAAAAGACACCATATTTGTACTCTCCGTATGACGTTGAGGAGCTACGCGCACAGGGCAGCACCCCGCCGGAAGCCTCCTGCCTGCCAGCAACCGCAGAAGGTTCCTCACCCACTGTCACGACAAGGCAGCCAGCGGCACGTACTGTGCTCGTCACGTGCGAGTGTCCGTACACACGGACAGGACTGGATACGCTACGAAACAATTGATGCTGCTGCTAGGCAGATCCATGGCATACCTCGTCTCTCGCATCCGGCACCTCACGTACATATACATCTTCCGAATTAATAAATCTCCTTCCAGCGACCGACGAGTGGGCACTGTGCGTGCGTGGATCCTATGCTGCCGTGCGCGCGCGCGCTAGCTGCTGCTGGCAAGATCCATGGCCTGGGGTAGCGGCGTCCGACTTCCACTGTGCCAAACATAGCCAGCCCATCCCCATGTGGTCCAAGACCAAAGATGAGAGCAGCGATCACCTCACCCTCCTGGCCTCCTCCAACAAAGAGGAAGAAAGCGTCGCAGGTGCCCCAACAGCGCCGGCGCCCGGAGATTCTCCGGGACATTCCTTTTCACTGATCGGCCGGTTACGTTCATGCACGGCCGCCGCCGCTGTGCGCCCTTCACTCCTTCCCTTCTTACCTGTTGTCCTGCATTGTCACTTGTCACCCCATGGCCCGTCCACCAATCATGCGTGTACTAGGACTGTTGCTACGAGGCCTACATGTTCTCCGGCACCTGGCGCAGTCAGCAGAATGTTACCAGCCACCTCGCGATCGGAACGGCCCCAGGCGATCGACGCCGACCCGTCGCCGTTCCTCGAACAATTGGATCAGAGGGATCGATGGGGCAACCTTGGCGCGCGTATGGTACAGACATGCTGTAGCCACCCATACGGATACCGGATACGGCTGTGGCTGCTGCCAAACGCGTACGGACAGCGGTAATGATGGCGGGCGGAGGCGCGGAGCCCGGCCGTGCCACCAGAGGCGGAGCAGGGACGATGTCCGGAGTCCCACTCCGTATCCGGCCAGCGCGGCGACCGATCTCGCTGGCCGCGGCAGCGACGGCCCCGAACCCCGATCCGTCCGGTCGCCGCAATAAACTCGGAATCACCGCGGCCCCCCGGCGGTCGCCGTCACCGCCAGGGCGACGCCGCCGACGCGCACGCCAGCCGGCTCGCTCCATGTGACCGCCACATGACCCCGCCATCCGACATGGCGCGACGCGATCGCCCTCCTCTCCTCCCACGGCGAGCCGCCCTCCACCTGCTCTGCCTGCACGCCGGAGGAGAAGAGTCTGGTAAAAGATGAAAGTATATGCACGCCGTCGGTCGGCCACGGGCACGGCGGCCGTGCACCCATCCGGACGAGCGGCTTGATTGGCTGCGAGGGGCGCGTACCTTGGGATCCAACAGTGACAGTGGATCCCATCCACGTGAGATCTTCATGGGCGGGAGGCCGGGCCGCTTAATGGCGCGAGGGTACAACGAGTCCATGATTGGCTGGTTATCAGTGCCCTGTCAAGTCCCACATCGCAATTACTTCGCCGAGAGCAACGGGCGAGACCAGGCGTCCACCACATGGCGAGGATGGACGGACGGATATGCTGTTACCACCAGATAGACTGTATGTATATGCAATACAAATAAGAGCGAGATTTTCCATCAGCCACTGCTACCGTATATACCAACACCTCGTTAAAAACTAAAAAGGCCACAGCATGAAACAGCAAACCGCGTACCTGATGCAGTACCTCGTTAAAAACTAGTGATCTTCCTGCAGCTCCAATCTGAAGAGTTACCTGTTCCAGACGAGCAGATTTATCAGTCGGCATTAGGGGCAGGTCCAAACGGGAGCAGGAACACACAGCTCACCAGCGGATAACATAATGCGCCCCGGAGAGTTATGCGCGGTGTGCGGTTGGAGCTTTCCAATCACATATTAATGGCTAATCATCATGCTATTAGCATGCCGCCATCTTTTAAGACGGGGGGAACCCGCCTACAAAAGGGATATAGCAGCCCTGCACAGAGCATGCTGAGACCGGGGAACAATTATGACGCGGCACCAACAACAACGATCCCCCCGGACGAAAGGCTACAGCGCCCCGAGCCGTTCCAGTCAGGGGGGCTTGCTTAAGTCTGAGATGACACGCCTCTGCACGCATGTGATCGCGAGGACCTAACCAACAACATGAGAGTGGAGGGGGCAGTCCTCGCCATCACCGTGAGATCTCAATCCAGTGAGTCATGATATTCTGGAAAGGGTCACAGGACCAAACCTGCTGTCACCTCTGAAAGTGAACAAGCCTGGTCATCGAATAAGGAAATGGCTGATGGATCCAGATGGTGAGGCTGTTGATGGACAGAATCAGAGCAAAGATCAACTCTTTACGCCAGGCACAGGCATTGTATTGGAGGCAGAAGAGATACGAACCTAGATATATGATGATAGATTCGCTCTCTAAAAAACATGGTGATCTGACTTCTTATTTCCACTTCCATGATCTGTCCTGTTCATCAAACATCCCTGGAATCATAGCCAAACTTGTCGGTGAGAAGCCATCAAACAACATCATCGCCAAATGCTACAATGGGAAACAAGCGATGGTAATTGTACTACTAGGCATAAATGGAAAGATAAAAATGGCACTCCATTTTTGCTTCAGCATTATCAGAAATACACGCCCAAAACTAGCCACCAGCACCAAATTTTGACAGAAACATGTCATATGTTCAATCTATGCTGCGAATAAAATTAAATGAAGTGAGAACTGTTTTAAAAACTAACAGTGGAATCCACATGCACGCTAGATAGTATTTAACTCGCAAAAGTTCCCAGATCGATAGATCGAGGAACGTGGAACGTAGTACGTTGCTGGTACGTTGTTTAAGAGTGATTTTAATACTATTGGGATAAAAATGTACCCGCGTTCCTGGTACGGGAACGGCGTTCCCGGAATGAGGAACGTGGCACCGTACCACGTTCCCGGTGACTTAACGTCTTAAATGTTTTCTTTCTTATATGCATGATTTTGTAAGGTCCAGGAGCCAAATCACAACTATACAATGTGTGTCAAACTGACAATAAATGTCTTCCAAGTGGAGTGTTCTAGAATCCAGAACCAATTGCTTGGATTTAAATATTAAGTAGTATGTGGAGGAAATCAAAGAAGAAATGGTTGTTCAGATTTGAAAGTGGACGGGAGGTTTTGTTGCATTCATTTTGTAGTACCCAGTATCTTATCCTCAGAATCCAACATTTTAATTTGAATGGAATGTCTTCGTTAATAAGGTATACTTGATATGCACTAAAATAAATGTCGCCAGCAAGCTTGGCAGTCTATGAACCTAATAGACCAAATACTTCTTTTCCGGACATGCTTCATACTGCTCCATTCTTATGGTCAATATTATTTCCTATCGGACTGTCCATGCAAACATTACTGCGGTATCACACTAAAACCTTCCTGGATATTTTTTTTGAAAAAAGAGTAGTCCTAATTCTAGGGGTGGTAATGGATGATGGCCCTAATGCCCCCTTCACAATCCAACTCAGCCCTTAATCATCCTTAGCTCAAAAACATATAAAATATGAGCCAGCCCTCCTTTTTTAGCCAGATCCTAAAAATTTCTAGGCTAAGCTTTTTAGGCCCTTTACCACCCCGACTTAATTCTGATAGACTTATGAGACCAAAGCATGGGGCATTTTAGTTGTATAAGTTGAACATAATTAAACTACCCGATGGGTCCAGAGCTTGGTTCATCCGAGTTTATTTCTTGGTTGATTGGTCCAAATAAACTAGGCGACCTTTAAATAATAAGCGCCATTCAAAAATAGCAAATAACTTGTGATAAACTAACAACCAAATATAAATACTCTATATCTCTAAGGAACTTAACACAACATCAGATATATGCTGTCATTTCCTTTCTGTGACAGTAAACTAATTCAAATTGGAAACAGAAGTCACCAACTAAATACGATAAGAGAATGCACAGTATTTGAAGTTCATTGTCATACACTTGACAACAAGTAATTCTACTGAAACATGTTGCTCAAAAAATAAAATTCATAATCATGGCTCTTGTGAGGGCGCTACACTGGGAACCAAGTGCATGTGCAAGTTATGATGGACCATAAAAAACAAACTTATTTGCACAAACAAAACAGCAAAGAGCATGCACCTTCGCTTTGAGGAAACGATTCACATGCTTGTAGTGACACCTATGCAGATGCTGGTAGTAAAAGAACATGATATAAGCATCGGATTTTTTGCCCTCTTGCAGTTCCTTTATGGTTACATTCAATCTGGTCTCCAATTATCCTACTTTACGTCAGGTCCAGCCTAGACATGCAGATTCACAGCCAAGCAAAGCTTGAATCAGATTTATGCACCGGCCAAATAATTGTTATCCAGGCAAAGTCAAAAGTTCTAGTAGTAGGTTGGAACTGACAAGGCCACACAGGCATTTATGATATGATTGACTATTATGAATCCATTACCAAGATCTCTTGCAAGCATCATCCAATCATTGTTAGTTCGGCTAAGCAACAGATTTCAGCCATATCCCATACTTGTGGAAGAATGCAGCAAGCCATGTCAAACATCAGTATATAAAACTGAGATACAGGTGTCAGCCAGTCAGGAGTCAGGAGATTGTTTACTGGCCTAGATGAAAAGTTGTCATGAGCGTTTATAAGATATGGCATGTCAATGGTGCTGGAGCATCAAGATATAAATGTTTCGCAGTAATCTAATGGTTTTAAAAGCAATTGAGCACGAAGTTAGCCTCATGCATTCTCAAGTTGCAGCTTCATTGTTCACACAAATTGTTCAACTAGGCACAAATCTTCATCATTTTCTACTGTCCTAACTCATCATAAGACCTAGAAACCTAGTTAACCTCAGTAATCCCATGGTCAACCCCACAGCGAAATTTAACCAGCCACTTTACATGGACAGTTTATTTTGCAAACAAGCAGCCAAACACTTTTTTCTTGTTGCTCTTGTTTTCAGTCTGTGAGACAGAGAAGAAGCACAATAGGACACACGTTCAATAAACAGAAACAAAGAACGCAATCAAACTACATTGGAGTTAGTAATGGTAATCTGCAAGGATGCTAACACAGTAAATTGACAGAAGGAAACAATCTATTTATAGATGTCTGTTCCGGAGATGACAGCATATAAATTTAAGGACATTGTTTAAGGAACTGCATATATAAGGCCAGCTTGGGGAAACCTCTTGTCTGTTTAAGCTTCCTTACTATACTATACATGTATAATTTAGCTTCATGGATGGAGAAAAACACCAAAGTATGAAACAATTAAATATTCTCTATATCTCAAAATATAGATATATAAGTAGCAAAGTTTACCTTAAGAACATAGAAAGAGTGGATATTGTGGACAACTTCGACATCATAGAAGGCACTTTTGTTGTTTATAGGCTCAAATAGTAGATGTGTCATCGAATATACAAGTACTGCAGCTCTGTTGTTGTAGCTTCAACACACCCTGGTCCAGTAATGTGTGTGATCTGATGCAATCCCTTCCAGGGCACAGCCAACTAAAATGTACACTTGAGATCAGAAGTGTTGAAAGGCCATCCTTAAGTCACTCAGAAAAGCATTGTTGACCTATGTTGGATTTACCCAACTACGACCAGTTTTCTTCTTCAATGGCCCCTGATTAATTGTATTCCTTACTCGTTCAACAACATTCCACCTTTCTGAAGAGGCATTTACGTTAGAAACTGCAACAAGATTTGATGGTTTCCCTTCTCCCAATCTAAGAAGAGATTTTGAGGCCAAATCTTGAATTTCTTTGTTGCTGTGTGTTACAGAGGCATCCAAAAGTGCTCCCCAGACACTAGGGCCTGGTTCTACACTCATTGACTTTATAAAATCCAAGGCATGGTCAACATGCCCAGATCGACCAAGTAAATCAACAACGCACGCACACATCTCCTCAGTGGGTTGAACCCCATGATCCTTTACCAGGGAGTTGTATATATCAAGGCCCTTCAGCACCAATCCCACACGGCAACAAGCTGAAAGAACACCCAGGCCAACTATCTTGTCAGGTTTAACCCCAGAGGCAAGCATCTGGTCGAACAAAGCAACTGCTTCCACACCCATACCATGAATGCCATAACCCAAAATCATTGCACCCCATGAGATGACATCTTTGCACCAGCTGGTACCATCAAAGACCCGCCTTGCATAATGCAAGGCCCCACACTTTGCGTAGGTATCAATCAAAGCATTGCTCAGTGACACCTCCCCATACATTGCCATCCTCACCGCGAAACAATGCACCTGCTTCCCCTCTGCTAAGGCCGAGAGGGCCTCAACGGCCGATAGCACGCTAATCAATGCGATGGTATTTGGTAGGATGCCATCGATCAGCCACATTGCACGGAAAGCATCCACGGCGCCCTCAAACATTTCATTCTCCATGTACCCTCCCACCATGGCGGTCCAGGAAACAACGTTCCTCTGCTCCATCCCGTCGAGAACTGCGTGCGCAAGTTCCGGGTTGCCAACCCTGCAGTACATGGACACGAGGCCGCTGCTGACATGGAAATCGTCCGCCCCACACATCCCAGACCTCACAGCGTAGCAATGCAGCTCCCTGCCCAGGCGCGCGGACGCGCACGTGGGCAGCACGGCAGAGACCGTGAACCGGTCGGGCGCGCACCCATCCACGACCATCCGGCGGACGAGGCCCCACACCCCCTCAACCGCGGCGCCAGGCGAGTGCGAGTGCGAGATGAGGGTGTTGTAGGAGGACGCGGTGCGCGCGGGCATTTCGTCGAACAGGCGGCGCGCGAGGCCCGGGCGGGGGTTGGGGGGGCGGAGGTAGAGACGGAGGAGGGAGTTGGCGAGGACGGGGTCGGCGTGGAGGAGGCCGAGGCGGAGCGCGAGGGCGTGGAGGGCGTCGGCTGCCGCGGAGGCGGCGGAGGGGAGGGAGGAGGTGAGGGCGGAGAGGGTGAATGCGTCGGGGAGGCGGCGCGGGAGGAGGCGGCGGCGGAAGAGGTGGAGCGGGAGGTGCGCGTGCGAGGGGTCCGCGGAGGCGGCGAGCGCGGAGAGGAGGGAGTTGAAGATGGGCAGCGGGACGCCGGCCGGGTCCGCGAGCACGGCGGCCAGGCGGGACGCCACGGACGACGGGAGCGGGCGCATTGTGTGGGAGGCAGAGCAAGGCGCAAGGCGGGAACGGTCGCTGACACCCCCCACCGCCGCACCCCCAACCGGCCACGATTGGTAGCCGAAATGTTATAATTGAGTTCAGAGGATCTCCGACGCATTACACATCTAAAATATACCCTCTTTCTATTACCAATAACTACTTTTATATTTTATTTTTGGTAATAATTATCAAAATTCAATCATCAAGAATAAGATAGAGGGATAAGTCCCCTACATTTAGGATGGAAGTAGGTGTATTTTAGTGATTGCTAAAAATTTTTAAATATTAGAAATTTGATTGATAATCTGCTGGAGCACCTCAAATGATCAAAATATCAATTTTTAATATTGGAGAGATGGATGAATAATCTGGTCTTGCCTCTGCATTTTTCTCGGTAGACTCCTTTTTCTCCCCGTGAATGGCATGTATTTTGGATTGATTTGCTAACCTCACACACTAATGAACAGATTCATGATGTGTTACAGTGAAAATGGCGACGGACTTTTTCATCAAAAGGTGATTTTTTTTACCAAAACAGCTAACGAGTTTCCCATGTAGTGTGTATACGTCACGGCAGAATGCAGAGCAATATCAGCATTTTTTGTTCCTTTTCTTTTTGCACAGGTGTCCATAGGCCTGGTAGTGTGCTGTTAGTAAATTAAAAGTTTGTATATTCAAGAAATTGCTAGATAAAAAATGTTTGGTATTTACCTGAGCACCGAACCTATTGACAGATATGAAAAATAAAGTGTGTTTGGCTATTAACATGGCTGCTGAAAAATCCTTATGAAAATATTAGAGTTAAGACTTAAGAGCATTGTGAGTAATTGACCAAAATTTTTAAGAAGTGTTGCCTAGAAGTTCTGAGAAGCCCTTGTAAAAACATGTCCGGCATGAAAAAAATTCAAATTTCTAAATTCCTGCGCTAGGGATTGCACTTTCCTTCGAGGGCAGTTTTGGTCATGTGGCTGATACTAGATCTCGTTTCTCCATGCTAAATCTAGGATTCTTTTGCTGCCCCATATATAAAGTGTTCTTTAATACTTTTTCCAGGCATAAGTACCACTACTACAAAAACGATCCATAAGAACGTCTCGTTTCTTCTAGGAGCGGATCAAAAGGTAACTCGCTTCTACAAATGGAGCACGGTTATTATAGCATTTGACCTGCCTACAGAAAAGTACTTTTAGGGGCGGCTGATTGCGTCGCCCCTAGAAATGGCCACCATTTTTGGGACGGGTGATGGCACCCGCCTCTGAAAATGGCATTTCTAGAGGCAGGTGACGCCACCACTCGTCCCTGGAAATGGTGGCTATTTCCACGGGCTGGTGATGGCTGACCTGCCCCTACAAATGGTCACACGTAAAAAAATTCATAACTTTTTCATATAATCTCGGATAAAGTCAAACTTTATATTAAAATTGTAGAGGTTGACTTGATCTAAAACTTTCTAGTTGATAACTTTTTTATTTAAAGTCATTTAATAGTCAAAAAATTATTATAAGTTCTCTAATTTTAAAATCTAGAAGTTTTGATTTTTTTTCAAACAATCAAAGTTGCAGTGGTAAGATCTAAAATTTTATAATTTATACATTATTCATTTAAGATCTTTTAGAATCACAAAATTATTTAATAGTTTTACCCTACATATGGCTATGACTATATAGTATCTCAGACAACTCAAGTCGAGGTTTCCACAATCTTAACCTTTATATACACTGAAATAGACTTGGTGTATTTTTATCTATGATTCACAATAACCATAGTGTAGAAGTTTTATTTTTTTATTTATTTTGCTATATGTAAAGATTTAAATAAATTTTTGAAATAAAATAGAAAAATATTTTTAGGGCGGATGGTGGCGTCACCCGCCCCTAGAAATTAATTTTAGAGTTAATATAAAAGAATAGCATACCCCATGGAGTTACAAGTGACTGTGTGGTGTGGTGGAGAGGAAGGTACACGTAGGGCATGAGGTAAGCAGTTCGAACTCTAGGTGATGCAAGTGGTGCATATTTCGTCAGAAAAAGTTGTACCTCTATAGTGCAGGGGCTGGTTGGCTGGAATATTTTTTTTCTATTTTGCGAAAAACCCTTTTTGTAGTAGTGTATTTTTGTTGATTTATGTGGCCTAATGAATTTACATTTTGATGTTTTTTGGCACATCCTGTTGGAGAACTTCCATGTGAAGATGGTGGCGCCATGGCAGTGTTGTTGCCCGGAGGGACTGCAGCAGTTTCATCTCCTCTCGATTTGCTTGTCCAAATATAATTTTGTGAACGAGCATATTTTTTGTTGGCACACAGGACTGAAATTGTTTAGGGGAAGAAAGAGGCACGAAGTCCTCAGCGTCTAGTGTTTCCTAGGCGACTCGAGGTGGGTTCTGGCGACTAGGGTTCCTCTCTGTTCCTTCCCTCCTTCCATTCCCGTCCCTGATCCGATCGCTCCCTGTGACCGATCATCGAGTCCACGTCCCATCCCTCGATGGCGTCCACGTTGAGATTCTCCGTTTCGGAGCCCAGCCTAAGATCTGCTAACCATCTCTAGTCACTGCGGCTGGTGCCGGTCGTCCTCGAGACTGCACTGCCGGCCATGTCGAAGGAGTTGGCTTCGGTGGAGGGGATGCCGGAGCGGATACAGTTGTCGGCGGCGGAGAGGAAGGGGATCAAGGTGGAAGCAGGCATCCCGGGTAGGGCTGGGCGGTCCTTTTCGCAAGCCCTAGGCAAAGTCATGGCGGAGAAATTGGTGAATGCAGAAGGTTTAGCTCAAGCGCTCGGGAAGATCTGGTGCCCTATCAAGGGCATCAACTGCAAGGATCTTGGTGACAATCGGTTCTTGTTCATGTTCCTTCAGCCGGCGGGGAAACGCCGGGCTCTGGAAGACGGCCCTTGGATGTTTGGCAAGGACTTGGTGGTGATGGTGGAGCTTGACGAGATGAAAACATTGGAGGAAGTGGAGTTTGCCTACATCCTGATCTGGTTACGGGCGATGAAAATGCCTTTCGGCATGATGAATAAGGCAACGGGGAAGGCGATCGGCAGTGAGGTCGGGGAGTTCATGGCGATGGAACTGGAAGATGATGAAATAGTGGTGGGCCAATTCCTGCGAATCAAGGTCAGGCTTGATATACGTAAGCCACTGATGAGAGGCGTAACCTTGCACGTGGGGGATGACGAGAGACCAATGTGGTGCCCGCTACTCTATGAGTTTCTCCCTGACTTCTGTTACACATGTGGGAGAATCGGGCACGTGAACAAAAACTGCGAGGTGGTGTTGAAGGATGGAGAAAAGCAGCAATTCTCCAAGTGCTTGCGTTTCATACTTGAGAAGAAGAGGTGGGATGATTGAGGCTCTGACAGGTCCGGAGGTGGAAGATATATACCACCATGGAGGGACAGTGGAAGGGGATCGGGCCACAAGTTATCTGGTAGCCGATCGGGCAGTGATAGCCTGTCATGGAAGAAGGATGATCTGTCAAAGGGCGGGAAGAAGGGCAGCTCAGGTTGAAGGGATGAGAAGGAACTGAGTAGCCCAATCAAAACAATCGCAATCAAGGAGGCTGAGGGTGCGGCGAAGAAAGCTCTTTTCCCGGGGGATGGTGTGGAGGATGCAGTGAAAGATGGGATGCAGCTTCTGACCAACGAGAAGGGTAAAGGGAAGGAGGACGGGTGTTTAGCCCCTGAACCAAATTCTATCATCTCGACCCAGGCGATGCAGGTGCATGTAGCGGGGAGTAATGTGGATGACATGGAGAAGATGCAGACGGGGGGGGGGGGGGGGGGGGGGCAAAGGAGAAGAAGAGGGGCACATATAAAAGGAGAGTGCGAGAAGCTCCGGTTGATGCTCCCAATGTGGAGGACAGTGTTGAAGTTGGGATGAAGAGATCGGGCCAGGACCTGAACGCTGTGGCGGGGTCTGCTGGGGATGACGGGGAGGAGGTGCTGGTGGCGGAGGCGGCAAAAAAGAGAGAAAAGATGGCGGGACTGGCGAACCAGTCCTACGCCAAGCAATGAACATAGTTGCTTGGAACTGCCGGGGGGTTGGGAAACCGCCCGGCAGTTCGTAGTCTTCTGGAGCTGCAGAAGACTGAAGACACGGATATTCTTTTCCTGTCAGAAACTAAGATGGACAGGCGGAGGATTGAAAGATTTTGGTGGATGTTGGGTCTGACGAACTTGGTTTTCAAGGAGGCGGTTGGAAAAGGGGAGTGAGAATTGCAGTGTTTTGGCGGAGAGGAGTCGATGTTACACTTTATAATATCTCGAAGTATCACATTGATATGGATGTGAAGGGGGGTGACGGTTTTCAGTGACGTTTCACTGGGCTTACGGGGAAGCCCAGTATGGTCAGAAGCACAAAACATGGGTCGATCTCCGGAACCTCAGAGTAACACCAATGAAGCCGTGGCTATGCGTAGGAGATTTCAATGAAATTCTGGTTGCACACGAGAAGGAAGGAGGACGTCCCAAATGCCAGATACATATGGATCGTTTTCGTGATGCTTTGGAGGAATGTCAACTACATGATCTAGGCTTTGAGGGGGACATTTTCATCGTGGCGCAAACACAATCATAATGCCGAGGATTATATCCGGGAGCGTCTCGATAGGGCGGTAGCGAATGATTTGTGGAGGGGCCATTTTCCTGCAGCATGGGTCATCCATGGTGATCCACGACATTCTGATCATCGCCCGTTGATCATTGTAATGGATCGCCCACCAGATGCACACTTTGGAGGGAGTACGGGGAAACCACTTCGCTTTGAAGCTAGCTGGCTTGCAGAGGAAAAGTGTGCAGAAGTGGTGGCGGATTCGTGGAAGGCAGTGATGGAGGGAGGACCTGCTTCGGTTCATGAAGCAGTCATGGCGGTGGCGGGAAGTTTATCCGATTGGAGTTCTAATGTTTTGGGTGATCTGGAGAAAAGAGTAAAGAAGTTGAAAAAGGAGCTGGAACAATGTAGAAAATCAAGTATTTCGAGGGACCAGGTGGCAAAAGAAGAAATCCTCAAATACAAGCTTGAGAAAGCCCAAGAACAGATTGACGTATATTGGCGCCAGAGAGCGCATGTGAGGTGGCTGGAGAAGGGGACCGAAACACATCCTTCTTTCATGCAGTGTGCTCGGAAAGAAGGAGAAGTAAAAGAATTGGGAGGCTAAAGAAGGATGATGGGGGTGGGTGGAGGAGGAGGAGAAGAGGAGGTTTATTACTAACTATTTTCGCGATCTTTTCAGGTCAGGTGGTGTGGTTGACTCGCACGAACTCACTGACATCGTACCGAGTCGAGTTACTGAGGAAATGAATAATTCATTGGTGGCTGAGATTACTTCGGAGGAGGTGAAATCTGCTCTTGATGCAATAGGTGATCTTAAAGCCCCGGGCCCTGATGGGATGCCAGCGCTGTTCTACAAGCGTTTCTGGGAGGTTGTTGGAGAAAAGGTGACACAGGAAGCTCTGAATGTACTGAATGGGGGCCAGCTACCAGAGGGGTGGAATGAGACAACCATTGTCTTGATTCCGAAGGTAAAAAACCCAGACAAGCTCAAAGATTTACGGCCAATTAGTTTGTGCAACGTGGTTTATAAAATTGTCTCGAAAGTACTTGCAAACAGACTCAAGCTGATCCTTCCAGATATTATATCTCCTGCCCAGAGTGCTTTTGTACCAGGTTGGCTTATCTCTGTAACATCTTGATTGCATATGAGCTGACACATTACATGATGAACAAGAGAAGAGGACAGGAGGGCTTTGCAGCGGTGAAACTAGACATGAGTAAAGCTTATGACAGAGTTGAATGGCATTTCTTGGCTAAAATGATGGAGAAGATGGGTTTCCATGAACGATGGATAGATAGAGTGATGACATGTGTCACTTCAGTGACATATAGGATTAAAGTGAATGGAGTACTCACTGATCCGTTTGCACCGGGGAGGGGACTACGTCGAGATGACCCATTGTCACCCTACTTGTTTCTCCTATGTGCGGAGGGATTCTCGGCGCTGTTGCAGAAGGCCGAGGAGGATGGACGAATAAAAGGTGTCAAGGTCTGTCCACGAGCCCCAAGTGTGTCACACCTGTTGTTTGCGGATGATTTACTGTTGTTATTCCGGGCAGTCAGGGGTGACGCAGAAGAATTGCAGAACATATTACGCACTTATGAGTTTTGCTCAGGCCAGATGATCAACAAGGACAAATCAGCAATCATGTTCAGCAGAAACACTGCAGTAGCTAAAAGGGAGGAGGTGATGAATGTGCTGGGGGTTACTAAGGAGACAATGAACGAGAGGTATTTGGGATTACCGGTGCACGTGGGCAAATCTAGAAGCTGTCTTTGGGTACTTGAAAGACAGAGTGCGGCAGAGAATACAAGGTTGGAAGGAAAATTATTGTCAAGAGCAGGCAAGGAAGTTCTTATTAAAGCTTGTTGCACAAGCCATTCCCACGTTTGCTATGGGATGCTTTGATTCACCAAAGACATGTGTGACCAGATCAGTAGCATGATTGGTAAATATTGGTGTAGTCAAGATAAAGAGAATAAGATGCACTGGATTAGTTGGGAAACACTTACTCAGCCGAAGAAGGATGGAGGGCTCGGTTTCAGGGATATACATACTTTCAATTTATCCATGCTGGCCAAGCAGGGATGGCGGCTTCTACAAAACCCTGACTCTTTATGTGCTCAAGTACTGAAAGCTAAGTACTTCCCGGCAGGCAATGTTTTGGAGGCAAAGTGCTGCTCTGGTGCATCATACACATGGAGGAGTATACAGAAAGGGTTGCAGGTCTTGAGAAATGGCATGATCTGGAGAATTGGCAATGGGAGAAGTGTTCGTATATGGAGAGACCCTTGGATCCCTAGAGAGTGGTCAAGGCGGCCGGTAACACCAAAAGGAAATAATCTGATTAGCAAAGTGGATGAACTGATTGACCCAACTACGGGAGAGTGGGATAGACAACTAGTACATCAAACCTTCTGGCCACAAGATGCAAGCATCATCCTGGCAATCCCGGTCCATGCGGACATGGAAGATGTGCCGGCATGGAACTATGACGCAAGAGGTCTGTTCTCTGTCCGTTCAGCCTACAAGGTGCATAAAGAGCACGCACCTTCAGAGGAATAGCAGGAGGGGGTGTCAGTCGTCATCAAGCGGTTCAACGCTTGAGAATGAACACTGGAAAGGTTTGTGGAAGCTAAACTGCCCGGGGAAGATTAAGCATTTCTTCTGGAGATTTGCTCATGATTTGTTAGCCTTGCGGATGAACTTGGAGCGCAGGGGAATGGAGATGGATACACGGTGTGTGCTCTGCAACCGGTTGGGAGAAGAAGTGCGTGAGGCGCTAAGCAAAACATCGTCAGCGAAGGACGCAGTCAGAAAGATCCTCGAATTGGGAGAGAATACTAAAGTGCAAGTGGTTACTCTGCTCTGGAATTGGTGGCTTGAGAGGAATCGCGTGAGAGAAGGAGAGAGGAGAATGGAGCCGGTTCACTTGGCTTGTATTGTCAGGAAAACCTCTGATGAATTTCTGGCAATAGGAAGGCAGCGGCCTGTTTCAGCAGCAAGAAGAATGAGACGATGGGTGAGGCCAACTGAAGATGTTCTGAAAATAAACTGTGATGGGGCATACAGGAGTGAGACCTCGACTGGTGGCTGGGGTTTCGTGATTCGAGATTGTGATGGGCAAGTGATCAAGGCTGGGGCTGGCCAGTGTCCACATTTGCTGGAAGCCTTACACGCTGAACTGCTAGCTTGTTTGGCTGGTGTCCGCGCAGGGGAGTTTGGGGATGAGCAAGGTGATAATCGAGACTGATTCTATGCTGGCTCGATTGGCTCTGGAGTCGAACTCGTTTGCGCTGGCGCCGACAGGAGGAGTTGTTTATGAAATAAAAAGTCTGATGAACTTGTTCTTTACTTCAGTGGCAGTGTCTTTTTGCCCTAGAGAATGTAATAAAGTTGCGCACGCTGTGGCGGCGCTTGGATGTAAGTGTCCTCAAGATACAGTCCTGTCTTGGGATGGTGTGCCGTTTGGCGCCGAGGACCTTGCGACCACTGATATCACTGCGTCTCTAGTTTAATGGAATGCAAATTCCTTCAAAGAAAAGAAATTGTTTAGGGAGGTTGGAGTGAACAAAAAAGTAGTGAGGTGCTACTTTCAGTTTGGCAAAATCCCCATTTAAAGTTGTTGGCTGCTATATCCACTCAATTCCATGGGAGGCAAAGGATGGATCTTTGCAATTGGTATGGAAATGGAACTGACGTTTGGGGTGGTCTGACTAGGTAAGACACACTGTGTGTTTCAGTCCTGGTCCTGAGATTTGATGGCCCAAGGCGAAACTAAAATAAGAGGCCCAATAACAATAATATTAATTAATAATAGTAGTACTTGTTTCATCTTTTTTCTGTTTGCACGCTCTGACACATACTTTCTAGTCGACATGGAAGCTCTGAAAATTTTGAAAATACAATTAGTAATTTACTAAACATAATGACATACAAGATCAACTTCACAAAACTAGTAAATTACCAAGTTGCAAAAACCGCCTGTCTTAAATTAATGCCCCTGATGGAGATATGGATAATGGATTCTCAAGTCTAAACTCTGAAGAATGTACAGATGGCAAATAACGTGTAGGCCTGCTGCTGCCCTAGTTCTTTGAATCTGGCTTGCAAACTACAGCTTGCTAGTTGCTACAGCCAATACTACCATACCTGCAGTCTGTATACGTGGGGAGGGCTCCCTGGTTTTGGGGGTCCGGGGCGGCTGTACAGCTTCGACCCCCCCCTCCCCTCCCCCCCCCCCCCCCCCCCCCCCCCCGCCCACCCCACCCCCGGACCGGGCCTTTTGTTGGGTAACAACTTTTTGGTTGGTCATGTCGTGTAGCTACAAATCCAGTTTTGTAGAGCTCCCCCCTCCCCCCCCCCCCCAAAAAAAAAAAAGGCATGGATGAAGAAGAGGAAGAAGAAAAGGAGGAAGTAGAAGAAGAAAAAGAGACAGGGAGGAAGAAGAAGAAATCCCCCCCCCCCATTTAAGTCTTGGATCCGCCACTGCTCGTGGAGCAGGTCAGCCTTGGCCTCGGCGAGCTGCTCCTTCCTCTCGGACCTTGCAGCATCTCTGGAGAAGCTCGCGCAGTAAGCAGCGTGGCGTGGTGAGGCGGGGAACGCGTAGGTGAGAGGACGTCGGCGGAAGCTCGTGCGGGGCACACGGAGGCGCCAAGCTAGTAGTCGACCAGAGGTCGCCGGCGGCGGCTCCGGCTCCGGCGCGGCCTAGAATAATTTGCGAGAAAACAAACCGGATTGGATCACGATTAGTAGTCACGATATAATCTGAGGGTTCTTTTGTAAAATGGTGGATAAAATATTTACCTAATACCCCTGATTTGGGTCGAGATTATTGATCGCAATCCAATCTAGGGATCTTTTGTAAAGGCAGAATAGCCAAATACATCCCTAAAGTTTGCAACAAGGGTTAGTTTAGTCCTAAACTATTAAATAGACTATTTAAATCCCTCAATTTTTTCTTTTGGATCAAATTGGTCCCTAAGCTGACTTGGCATGCTATGTGGCGCTGCCATGTCAGCAGCGGGTACCCTTTGAATGAGTTAGCAAGGTAGAATGGTCAATTTTATCACTTTGATTCACCATTCCTATTACAATGGTTGTGTACTAGATTTTATTGTTAATAATTGGACAGAAGTTTTTGCGGTGACTCATTAACACAAGTTTCTTGTAAACTATCAAACCTACATCAAGTATTATTTATAATTGGACGAAACAAGACGTAAATGATATAATGATAATATGCTGACTCATCCAAGAACAACCAAAGCTGACATGGTATGAACACGTGGTATGCCACATCAACCCAAGGGCCATTTTGATCCAACATGAAAAGTTGAAAGATTAGGGTGGACTATTTGATACTTCAAGGACCAAATCGACCCGTAGACTGAAGTTGAGGGACGTATTTGGCTAGTTAGCCTTTTGTAAATATCAGATTAAATATTTACAAAATACTCCGTGATTTGGATCGCGATCCAATTTAGAGATTTTTTTAAAAATTTCGGATCTAATATTTGCAAAAAAAATCATAAACTCCGACGGCTCGACTCCCGGTCACCGCCGCAGAGCCGCTGTCCTCCATTTTCATTCCGTCCAGAGGCGAGAGCATCTCCGTCCGTGACCAGGGGCGTCGCTTCGCCGTCCTCCTGTTCCTGCAGCAGATGGCACGGGTCCCGGCGAGCTCCTCCTCCATCTGGGACAGGTACGTGTGGGCCATCGTGATGGCGAGCTACTCCTCCCTCTCGACCAGGGGTGGAGCTAGGTAGTGAGTTGCTTATCACCTCTAGATGTTCACCATATTAACTGTAATATAATACATATACTATGAAACACCGCACCCCTTTATTTTTCTGTAGCTCCACCCCTACTGTCGACCATGGCAGCTAGGGCAGGCGGGGCCTCGTCAGAGCGAGCAGGGAGGCCGCCGATGGGGGACCTCACACACAGCTTGAGGTGAAGCCCCGCTTCACGGCTGCGTGCGTCGACCGATCGCGCACCCGGAACAGCGAGATCCTGAGCACGTGAAGAGTCATCTTATGATGCACAACTTTAGGACCAAATTTGTGTGCCATGGCAAATTTCGTTGCTGGGCGCAGAAGCAGTTCAGGTTAAATAAGGTTAAACTCTAGAGCTTAATCTTTAGAACCGTGCAGTGTCAGCCTAATTGGCCTTAACCCGCATCGCAACCAATAATGTTACATCTACATCTGATACAACCGTAGAGAGATGGGATGGGAGCACGCAACATGGAGGCGACAATCATCTGATCTTGTTAAACATACTAGGTATCACACATCATAACAAAAGAACGCATTGCTGCTTCAGACAGCCAACAATTACTCAACTCAAGTACGAAGGCTTCCACACATATGACATATATAGGACCAAAATAATAAATAGAGAACAGCAAAGAAACTTTTGGGGCAACCAATTCATCAGATATATAGGATAGGAAAAACTCTGGTTCACCAGTAAACCCCAACCAATAGCAACCTACAGCTGAATTACTACCATATCAAGGCAGCAACAGTTTTTCCGGTGATTTGCAAAATAAAACAAGGTTAAAGTCCAAACATCATGACTCTTGGTTTTCCTGACCAAAAGACACAACTCTGATGACTGCAGAAGCCTAGTCGAAGAGGCTGAAGCCCATGTCCTGCGAATACATATTCAAAATAATTAAGCCTTTGGATTTTGGATTAATATAGAAAACCAAAAGGATAAAAATGAATGACATAGCAACATGAAATTCAAGTGACTTTGCATATGATCATTGAAAATTGTACTTAGCCTCTCTCTCCTTTTATTACTAAAGCAAGCAATGATTCCTTGGTTCATCAATTGCAGTCCTAATCGGAATCCGGATGACCATATGTTGGGTTCAAAACCATTTAGAATTAGCACTCGGCGAGTAAGAAAATGATTGAAGTTAGCCTATTTAATATAATTCAAAAACAGAGTACCACAGGATCTTCATAGAAAATGCTACAAAACAACTGGGAATCAAAGGAGCAGCGGCAGTGATCTTACATCATCGCTTTCTTCCTTCTCCTCCACCTTCTCTTCCTTCTTCGCCTCAGCTGCAGGAGCAGCTCCACCAGCAGCTGGGGCAGCTGCCGCGACAGCCACACCACCGCCGCCACATGGGACAGAAGCAAACTTCTCCCTGCCTGCAGCAATGAGCTCCGTAATGTCCTTGCCACTCAGTTGGGACAGCAGGAGCTCCATCTTTTCATTGTCAATTTCACAGCCAACTGCAACAGATACAAGTAGAAATGATAGGGTTAGATGCTTCTGCTGCATATATGAATTATATGCAACAAGCACATCTAAAACACTAAACCAGATAAGACAGGATCATCAGCAATTCGAAATCATACATACTTTGCTTAGGCTTGTTAACTGGAAGGTATTAAAAATCCATTGAACACAATTCCTACATTGAGAGCAGGCCAGGCTACTCGATTGGCAAAACTTAAAACTTTATTATAAAGGCAACCAAATTTTTTTACAAACCTATTGGACAGAATTTTTTATAAATCCAAGGAGGAGGTATTTTTTCTATAAAACCAAGCATAGCTAGCTAAAAGACCCACTGGATCAGTTTCACTCCTTGAAATGGCAGTCAATAAGTCAGATTACCTGACTCCAGAATGGCCGACAAATCCTCCGCGGAGGGGCTGGGGTTGCCAGCGAGGACAGCAAGCAGATAGGCAGCAACAAACTTCATCCTGCTCAAACCATAAACAGTCATGACAGTTAGTTCCCAATTTTTAGTCATTTAATTTGAGCAAATGAAGTGATAACAGAAGCAGAATCAGATCAACACAGAGCCATGAATCTATCAGACAGCTTCATAAAAAAACACAAGCACAAATGCAGCACAAGAAAAATACCAAAACGCAAGACGAAGGCCAGTCCTTAATACATTAACTGAAACACCTAAACTAGTTTGCCTGCTGCAAAACACTAGTCAACGCTTACTCTGAAGATCCAGAACAAATATTAACCAAGGTTACCTCGCCTAGGCACACGTTCAAAATGGTCCAGGCGAATATATCAATCCCCAACATCAGAACACAGCGCACAGAAATAGCATGACCGGTGATTTTCACCAGAACAACATCTAATACACGACGCAGCGGCATCAGCAAACTACGCGCTTGGCACCTGGCCCATCAAGGCAGCAACGAGAACCACAGGCCTTCCCTAGAAGTAGCAGCCGGACCATTCTACTACCGTTCAGAAGCTACGAGGCGGGAGGAAGAGATGCAGCGGAGGAGGATCGGCTCGTTACCTGGATCGATGCGGGAGGGAGAGCGAGCCCGAGGAGGGAGGAGATGAACGGCGGAGGCTAGGGTTTCTGCGGGGCGGCGGCGGGGCGTGAGCGGTGCTGCCGATTTATACAGCACATGCCCCAAATGAGCCACGATCTGCACCGTCGATTTGATCTGGCAACCATCGGTTCGCGATGGGCTCCTTCTAAATCATGGGCCTCTCCCCTGCTGTGCGCGTGGCGGCCCCTCTGGATGAAGATTGGATATGGGCCCACGATGCAGAAAACCCACTACTAGCGCGTGATTGGGCCACACTGGGTGTAGTTGGGCAGGCCTAAAATGAGCCCTATGCGGGCAGCTGAGCTTCGATCGTCCCGCCGCTTAGTGGCTAGACAACACTAAGTAATTTTTGTTTGTGTATCAATCAAAATTTTCAGCCTATAAATTCATGCCACGTAGTAACGTTGGGACGAAAATCCGAGTGAGCAGCAAACAAAATCCAGTCGATTTTAGACATACAGGTAGAGACTAAAGTTCGGTTGAAAACAAACCACCGTCAAACAGAAAACAGCTGTCGATACAAAAGAACAAACACAGAACCTACTGTGGAGTTGTGGTTGCCTTGTTGGACATGATGCCCAGCTCTGTAGTGCTCGTTACGGCCAACGTGCTATGAGCAACTCCATAATAGTCTCCTAAATCAGACCTTTCAAATATTAAATGGAGGTTGTCTCACTTCCAAATTTGTTTCAACTCCAGCAATAGCAACTTATAATACAGAGCTTCCTAGAGATCTTGTAGAAATAGAGGGTGGAGGCGGGAATTCGAAGGCCTCCCCAAAATGGAGAGCGTAGGAGAGGGTCTGATGGACTGCATTTTTCTTATTTAACCCTTTAAACTTGAGATAGGGTGCTATTTAAAGGATCTGCCGGAGTTACTCTAAGACTATTCTCTTGAAGACGATGACAAATACGCTGGGAGCCAAGGCTCACAAAAAATTACCCAACAAGATCCAATCCAATGGACAAAACATGATAAACAATTGCAGAAGTGTTGGCGCTAAAAATCGGCCAGGAATCGGCCGATGACCTTCAGCGTCGGACACACGACCCGGGAGAATCTGCTTAGCTCCTGTTCGGGTTATTGCCCTGGTGCGGTTCGCGCGGCGTGCCAGTCAATCTGACCTGTTGATTGATAAGGAAATAAACGTATTAAATTCCGGGCGTTCCGATCAGCTGAGGTTCCGATCTGTCCCGAAGAGCGTATCGGCGAATCGGCCGATTTGCTATGAAGATGACCGGCTATGGATCAGCCGATAATCACATAATAATTGCAAAGAAAACTGCTGAAGCAAATTAAACAATTATTACAGATACAACACTTGAAATAGATCTAATCGGCTGTATGACAATGAACGAGGAAGAGCGATGACAAAGCCGATAGTTTCAATCTCAAGCTGGATAACTGATGATGATAGTAGAACAACAGATAAAACCTATAATTCTAGTAAATATTGATAACTGGTGAATAAATCCAAACGAAACCACGGCGATGCGCCCGAAGTTAAATCTCAGATGTTATTCGATAAACGGAACCTACCAATTGGCCGGAGATCGAGTCGATGCAGCCCTGCCAATCCGTACGAACTCGTGAAAGAAGAAAAAGTATTGTCGAAGTTGCCGACTTGAAAGTAAAGTGCGATGAAAAAGTAGATTGTTTTGTTGATTGATTGATTGTTGTATATCTTACAAAGCCCTGACGACTCCTATTTATACCCTAGGACCAGGACTCCTGATCGATTATGATTTCTTACAAACTTGATTTAAATAGAAAACTACTATATCTATAATATTTTCATAAAGGAAACGGGCTCCCGCAGAATCTTCTGCCGCCATCTTCTAATCCAATCAGGATTCTTTCCATTGCTTCTCGATCGAGTCGGCATCGTTCCGTTGACCAACATCAGGCCACTTTTGACCGGGATCCTCTGTTGTGGTTCCAATGGTTTCACCCCCCTATCTGTTGGCGCAAGTTGCATCGCCAATCAGCCGATTCCCACTGTAGCCTTTAGATCTGCCGCATCAGCCAATCTCTTCCTCTCCTGACGCCGATTCAACACGTGTCAAAATCTGGCGTCAACACATGCCCCCCAGTTTCGGAGTAAAATATAATTTTTACTTCGAAACTCTTTTCTTTAATCTTTCCTCCGAAACGAGCGCAGTAAAAATCTCCTTCCGTTTCGCGGTCTTCTCCATGATGATTGCAATCTTCTCGAACCGGGCGCTTGAGACAACTGTTCCCCTGGAATTCGTGTAGACGGCGCGGCAAAAATCCCGTCTTTACCCTTTCTCTCTCGGATTGTCCTTAAGTACCGGCGTTCTCCGCCACTCCTTCTCCACGAGCCTAGTAATTTCCTCCCAGCGAATCACTGCTCATCTTCTTCCTGCGCCCTCTCGGTCTCCAGCCGCATCCTCCGGCGATTTTTCTCTTGCCTGCAATCTGCTCCATCCTTCCAATGGCGGCGCCATCGGCAACTTCACCAACCACGGAGGTTCCGCCGATGACTTCCTCGGCGACGGCGGTCCCATCGGCGGCTCCATTGGTGACTCCATCGGCGACGATGAGTTTCATCCCGGAGGTAATCATCCGAAACTTTCCTCTTTTACTTTTTACTGCTCAAGTACTTTCTAGATCCATTCTCAGTTTTCTCTTTTTTCCCTCTTTTTTAGGCATTTAGGCACCAGATTACTATTCCTCTTTCCGAAACCCCCGGTCTCATCTTCTTAGGTCCCATGGGGAATCTAGATCCAACCGATTTGATCAACCTAGAAACCCATAGAATTCCTTTCAAGCAATCACCCATGGATTTGGGTCAGTGGGCAGGTGCTTTTAGATCTTGGCCGAATGAAACCCCTGGCTGGAAAGAATGGTACCACAGATTAGCCAAGTCCAAGAGAGTTCAGTGGGATGAGTTAAAAATTGGCTAGTGCATCGATCTCTCTCTGTCCCAAATGGAGAAAAATGAACCCTTAGTAATAGCGGCCTCTTATTTCTGGTCCGACGCGCTCAACGCGTTTCTCTTTGGGCACGGACCTATGACTCCAACCATGGCCGATGTTCTGATGTTGACCGGCTTGATATCTCCAACCCTGATACACCCTTTGATTATCTGATCAAACCAACCCATCGGCTAGAGACAAAAGGAATCGGCGGGTGGAAAGGGTATATCAGCAAAAATATGAGGACCGGGACGATTTCAGAGAGAGAACATACAACGTTCTTAATGATGTGGCTAGAGAAGCACTTCTTCTGTGGCAGAGCAGTTGGTCCTTCATCCAATACACAAGCTCTGGCAGAAGCTCTGTCACTAGGATCGGCCATCCCCCTTTGGAAGCATCTGTTAGGATCGGCCTACCATATAATGCACTAAATCGGCGTCAAATTATCAAAAGGGGAGCCGATTGGCAATCTTGGTGGTCCTTGGTGGTTCATCACCCTCTGGCTCAACTTATACATGAGCAAGGTCTCCCAGCAGCAAATAGAGACCAAAACCTTTCCCAATATCGAGTCGGAGGAAAACCACACCATACGACGACGTTGTACCTCTTTTGGAGAAGCAGCATCGGCCTTCCCTGGTTGTCAATTCACTGCCACCCGAACGGTCGAATACTTCAGATGTTTCTACAACGGCTTCAGTGAAGAGACTATCAGTTGGTATCCATATCAGACAATAGGGCCGATTTTCGAGCTTCCCGTCTGTTATGATTCATCATCCAATACTTTTGACGGTGATCTCATGGATATCCTGATCAAGCCAGGGATTTTACAATCCAATACTTTCATCATCCAACTTCTTTTCTGGAAAAGATTTCCCCACCTATGAATTTTACAATCCATCGGTCGCAGCACGACAATTTGGCTTTGGTCAACTGCCGATTTAAGTCTACTTTGCCGGCCGAGCAAAATTTCGAGATGAACTGACCAAGAGCCTCGACTACAATCGGTTGTGCAACTTAGTGCCAGACTCCTGTACCATCGACCTAAACACCTAGATAGTGGCCCCTTTTGCCGTCCAACAATTCAAACTGTGGTGGGCAGAATGGAAGCAGTACCTCTTCTGTTCGTCTCCATCAACATATTGTAACAGTTTGGACCCAGACAACATCGATTCAAGTGCAGCGATATTACCTTTCTCCCAGCCGATTTCAATATCGTTCCTTTCCATGCTACAATCTCACCGCTAACTTGTATTTCTCTTTTCAGTCTGAAAGTCAAATTCCTCCGATGCGGAGCCGAAGTGGTAGGCCGATAGAGAGCAATTGCCCATACACACCATTTCCACTTATCGGCTATCACGCTCCGACCATCAAAGACATCACCAGCGGCCGATGGAAGCAAACGCCGAAAAGGCCTACCTTAAAAAAGACAAGCCGCCGAGTACGTGCCCGCATAGAACCAACTGATCAATCGGCGGCAACATCGGCTGAAACCCCAACTGCGCCAGTTTTGCCGATCGCCGAGGAGGTCGATTTCCAGGCTGTCACAGAAATTGGAGCGGCCGCTGCATCGCTGCTGGTAGGAGCTGTTCAGGTAACCTCGCATGCTTCACATACCTTTAAGTATTCTATTAATATTAACCTCTTCCTTCTGCCAGGCTGCACAAATTGCTCCAGTGCAATCCCCGCAGCAATCGGCCACGTCCCGAGCGGAAGCCGAAACGCCAGCGACCCTCCTCACTGAGGTAGAGAATCTCTTAACTCAATTTCTCGATATTCAAAAAAACTAACCGATTCTGATGCAGACCGATCTGGGTGCGTCGATTGTACCCCCCCCAACAAACATCGATCGGAAGACTCACAGAGGTATGGCAGGTATCTCATATCATCAGATTCAATTATTCGCAGTATACTCATAAAATCTGTTTCCCATACCTTTTCAGGAAGCTGGCCCGAGCAGGGCATTGATAGTCGTCGAGTCCTCCTCTTCTGATGAGCCGATTGCACCGGTTCCTGAGATGAGGGTGGCACTCCCGCCGGCACAAGCAAGAGAAATCCGCTTCAAAGAGGTAAGAAACTTATCACCGAAATCGGCCGATTCCCCTTTACTGTCTGCTAATCCTTGTCTTTATTCTTTCGCAGGAACAAGATACTCCTAATAACAATCTTTTCTCTTTCACGGTTCCCCTGTCTAACGATGAAGAAGTCGCTTCACACCAAGTCACATCGAGCTCAATTCCTGATGACGTCCGTGCCAAGCTCGAGAGTATGCGAACTCTCCTTCAAGACGATCTCGGCCGATTAATGGGAGATGCCTCATCGATTCGGCGACTTCTCAATGACATCAGAGGCCGAATTCCGAAGGAAGCGACAGAGACTCTACAACCTGCTGCATACATAGAGTCGATACAGATTCCAGTGTTCAGGGCCCTGCGCCATGTGGCCGATCATGCCAAGCTAGCGAAGACCCGGGAGGAAGCCGATTCTTACAAACACCGAGCCCAAGAAGTGCATCAACGGATCAACCTCCTCGAGAACTCCCGCCCAGATATCGTCGGCACAATAGATCGCCTCAAACGGCGAAGGGCAGAGCTAGCCAAAGAAATGGAGCAGGTGACCAAGGATATAGCTGCTGAAGAAAAGAGACTCCAAGACCTTCCATCTGTCATCGCCGAGCTGAAGCAAGAAAGACACAACCTGGCCCGTGAAGCAATAAAACTTCATCGTCATATGCCAGAAATTTCCGGATCGGCCGATAACGACCAAAGAGTATTAGACGGCCGATCAGATTAGGCAAAGAGCGATTGCGACCATTGATGCCCTCCTTGGGTGAATTGTAAAGAATCCTGTAAACATTCAATGCCCTCTTAATGTTGACGTGCCGATTCGAACTTGGACCGTCTTCTTTTGCAGCTTTTCATTTATGAACGCTTTTACTCTGATGGGACGCATCCTACCATCTCTTTACCCCCTTCCTTCTACAAGTACGAGATCCCACATCGTTTCCAGAGGCATCTGCATTACCCATCTTCTTCCCCTTCAATAATTCAATCTCTATCTTTCCAGGCTGGACATCAAGATGTCTTCACAATCTTCCTCCTTCTCTGTCAACCAGGTACGAACCCTCTTCTATTTCCTCTCTTGACATCTCAATCGCTCTGATACTGAGTGGTTGTTTGCCCCTTTTTAGCCAAAACGCCTTAGTCCCAGTCTGGAACGAGCGATTGAAGTTATGCATTCAGACGAACCACTGTCGCAGGCAGACATAGATCTGATAAGAGCTCACTCTGAAGAACTCAGATGTCATGTTCCTGCTGATATCCAGAAAATCTGGGACCATATAGACGCTCACTCCTCCAAACGACCGCCAACTGAAAGGAGTCATCCACTCCCTCGCTCAGTTGCCCTTGAAGATGCCGCGGTAGGAACATCCCAACCACCTCTTGACAGGAGCCATCCACTCCCTCATCAAGTCGAGGCTGAAGCCGCCATGGAGAATCTGGAGGAGAAGAGCATCCGCCTTCTGATAAAACTAGGCCGGATCGAGAGAGAGTTTAAGAAAAAGCGTGATCAGTAGATATATTGGTACTTTTTATTCTAAGGCGACTTGTACCATGTCGGCCATGTACTCTGCTATTTTCACCGAATAATAAATCGGTCAGACCAAATCAAAATGTTTCCTCCTTAAGGCGATGTCATTTTTACATCGGCTATATAGGTAAAAGCCGATAGGAGTAGGCCATGTTGTCTTGATGCATCTTACCGTAAGTTATGCACCTACCTATATGCTTGGATAGTACCTCTTCAGATATCTTCCGTTTAAGGCTCTTATGAATTTTTCCCCTTCGATAGTTTCTTGTATATATGCATTTCCCGGAGCACATCGGCCGATTCTATACGGCCCCTCCCAAGTGGGCGACCATTTACCGAATTTGGGGTCTTTAGACCCTATCGGCAGCACCAACTTCCATACCAGATCTCCTTGGGAGAATTGTTTAACCTTGACCTTCTTGTCATACCACCTAGCCACCCTTTTCTTGTTTTCTTTGATGCTAATCAGGGCCCTCAACCGCTGACCCGCCGAGTCATCGAGCTCATCCTTCATGAGGAAGGAATAGTCATCGGCCGTCAACTGATCTTGAAGCGATATACTCCTTGACCCCGTCCTTAATTCCCAAGGCAAGACTGCCTCATGACCATATACCAACTCTTAAGGAGATATCTTAGTGGCCCCGTGGCAAGCCATCCTATAAGCCCATAGAGATTCAGCCAAAGACATGTGCCACTTCTTGGGTTGTTCCTCTATCTTCCTCTTGATCAACTTGATTATCCCCTTATTGGACGATTCGGCCTGGCCATTGGCTTGAGCATAGTACGGAGAAGAATTCAACAATTTAATCCCCATATCGGCGGCGAATTTTCCAAATTCTTCTGAGGTGAACATCGTTCCTTGATCAGTTGTGATAGCCTGGGGAATACTGAATCGATAAACAATGTGGTTCTTAACGAACTCGATCATATCGGCCGATGTCACGGTCCTTAACGGAACTGCCTCCACCCATTTAGTAAAATAATCAGTGGCTACCAATATAAACTTATACCCTTTGCTCGATGGAGGGTGAATCTGCCTGATGAGACCTATTCCCCAACCTCTGAACGGCCACGGCTTGATTACCGGATTCATAGCCGAAGCTGGCGCGCGCTGCACATTGCCGAACTTCTGACAGTCTTGGCAACCTTTATAATATTTGAAACAATCTTCAAGAATCGTCGGCCAATAATACCCATTGTTTCTGATCATCCATTTCATCTTGTGAGCCGATTGATGGGCTCCACATACGCCTTCATGGATTTCCCCATCAGGACCTTTGCTTCTTCCGTTCCCAGGCATTTGAGAAGAACCCCATCAATCGTCCAGTAAAACAAATCATCTTCAAGTAACACATATTTTGTGGCCTGGAAACGCACTCGCCGATCTACCTTCTGGGACGGATCCTTTAAGTAATCGACAATCTCCTTCGCCAATCATCGGCCGCGAGCTCCAAAATCATAGCTCCTTGGATCGGCCGATATCCGGACGCGTGTTGGGCCAGCCTATTGGCCTCTTCATTGTAATTTCTGGGGATGTGCTCGATTATTGCAGACTTGAATTCCTTTAACAGTTGGAGGCAATCTTCATAGTAAATCCTTAAGATATCATCTTTGCATTCAGATTTCCCCGTTAGCTGATCTACGATGAGCATGGAATCCCCAAAAATTTCGACTGCATCAGCTTTGACTTCCCTCAACAATTGGATACCTTTTAGGACGGCTCGATATTCCGCCTGGTTGTTGGTTGCGGATGCTTCTATCGGCAGAGAGAAATCATAGCTTGCCCCCCGAGGCGATATAAGAATGATACCGATTCCCGATTCGGCTCCACACGAAGAACCATCGAAATACAAAGTCCATGGCACCGGTTCAATGATAGCAATTTCTGGTCCACAATGTTGAGCCATGAAATCAGCCATGACCTGACCCTTGACAGCCTTAGCCGATTCGTGCCTTAAGTCAAACTCTGACAGAGCCAGTATCCATTTTCCAATCCTTCCTTTCAAAATCGGCAGTGATATCATATATTTCACCACATCATCTTTGCATACGACTATGCACTCTGCCGATAACAAATAGTGCCTGAGCTTGGTACACGAGAAGTATAAACACAGGCACAGCCGTTCCACCGGGGAATATCTTGTTTCGGCGTCCAGGAGTCTTCTGCTGACATAATATACCACCGGTTCTTTCCCTTCGAGCTCCTGTACCAACGCCGATCCAATAGCTTATTCATCAGCTGATAAGTATAATTTGAACGGCTTACCGGGCTGTGGCGGGACTAACACCAGTGGCGAAATCAGATATTGCTTGATATTTTCTAACGCTTTGCGTTGTCCTTCTTCCCACACGAATTCCTGATCGGGCTTCAACTTCAACAAAGGAGTAAAAGCTTGAATACGCCCGGACAAGTTGGATATAAATCTTCTAATAAAATTGACCTTGCCGATGAGGGATTGCAGCTCAGTTTTATTCTGTGGGGCTACAACTTTGTTGATGGCATCTATGGTCTTCCGGTTAACCTCTATCCCATGCTCATGGACCATGAATCCTAGGAATTGCCCAGCCAATACACCGAATGCACACTTGTTCGGGTTCATTTTCAACCCATGCTTCCTTGTGCACTCCAGTACTTCTTGTAAATCGGCCAGATGTTCCCGATGACCTTTAGACTTGACCACAACATCGTCGATGTAAATTTCCACCGATACACCAATGAGCTTGTGAAAGATATAGTTCATGGCCCGCTGATACGTAGCACCGGCGTTCTTTAACCCAAAGGTCATTACAACCCACTCGAATAAACCGAGGTGGCCCGGACACCTGAAAGCTGTCTTCGAAATATCTTCTTCAGCCTTTAATATTTGATTGTACCCAGCATTAACATCCATGAAACTGATGACTTTGTGTCCTGCGGCAGCATCTATCAAGACATCGGCCGTCGGCATCGGATATCCGTCCATTGATGTAGCCTGATTTAGGTTCCTGAAGTCGATGCATACGCGCAACTTTCCGTTCTTCTTATATACGGGCACAATATTAGAAATCCATTCGGCGTAATGGCACTGCCGAATAAATCCTGCTTCAATCAATCTTGTGATCTCAGCCTTTATATCAGGTAGAATTTTAGGATTGCACCATCGCGCAGGTTGCTGATATGGCCGATATCCTGATTTTATAGGCAACCAATGTTCAACAATGGACCGGTCTAGACCAGGCATCTCATGGTATTCCGAAGCAAAGCAATCCTTGAATTCTTTTAATAAACTTGTCAATTTACACTTGTATCCGGGATCCAAGCTAGCACTAATATACGTCGGCCTTGGCTTGCTACCATGTCCTAAATCCACCATCTCCTAATGAATCGGCCGACGTAAATCCATGCCCAAGCTTTCCGTCTTCTCGGACGAACTGATCCATCTATTCTGAATCTTCAGAGCTGACTGTTTGGATCGGCTCTAGACCGAAATCGGACACTTTCAGGAAATCAGTGTCCCATGTCCTGTCGGATATACACCTGACGTGTTCACAGCTCCATTGTTGCGTGTCAGCCGCCGCAACACTGTAGGTGGAATCGGCGGTGACTATCTCTGTACTGTCGCTGACCCACTGCACAAGGCATTGGTGCATTGTAGATGGGACACAGCAATTCGCATGTATCCAATCGCGACCGAGCAACATGTTGTAGGACCCCTTACCATTAATAATAAAGAAGGTAGTGGGAAGGATCTTACTGCCGATGGTGAGGTCGACGCAGAGCGCTCCGCGGGCGGGAGACACGTTGCCTTCGAAGTCTTTGAGCATCACGTCCGTTTTGGTCAGGTCTTCATCACTTTTGCCTAACTTCCGGAACATGGCATATGGCATGATGTTGACTGCGGCACATCCATCCACTAGTAGCCTGGTAACGGATCGTCCGTTAACGTGCCCTTTGAGAAATAGTGCCTTGAGATGTTGCCATTTTTCGTCTTCTGGTTTCTCAAAGGTGGCTGTCATCGGCTCCAAAACCAACTGCGCCATCTGCTCCTCCATCCTTGTCGCCTTATCTCGATCGGCAGGCGCCATGAACTCCATCGGCAATATGAACACCATGTTGACATCAGCTGCCAATTCTTGATTGTCAACCTCCTTGTTGTTATTTTTCTTGGGGCGCCAGACCCGAGACCTGTCGTTTTTCTTATCCAGCACCTGCCTCTATTCCTTCTCTTGTTGTTCCCATTGGCGCAGGCGTTGGACCCTTCATTTATGGGATTTAGACAGTCCATCAGGGCACCACCTGGGGTTTACTGGTTTGGCCGACGGCTTGGCGCGCTCCCAGTCTGGTTTCCTCCCTAGAGGGTTTTCATCTGACACCCTAGCATCAGCCATTTCTTTCAGCCGATCGTGTACGCTGGTTCTGCCCCCCAGTCGCTCCTGCTGGTTGGTCCTGCCTTTCGACCGGTGATACCGGTCAACTCTGCCCCCCAGCCGATCATGCACTGAAAGGCACCGACCTTCTTGTTCGCGCCAGTTTCTGCTGATCGGCTCTGATCCTCTGTCTCTGGAGCGCGATCTTTTGAACGGGCGATCGTTGCGACTGGATCCGCTACACTCAGGGTAATCATCGGCTGATGGCAATCTGAGGTCATTTTCCCAGCAATGGATGAAGAACAGACATCGCCAACGATCTTCATGCCGGCGTATCATCTCGTCGTGGTGTCTTGATCTTTCCTGCTACCGCCGATATTTGCTGAGTAAGAATTGGGACGTGACGGGTCTACGCGACCGTTCTAATCCTTCGCCCCCGTCTTCAGCCCGTCTTTTCCCTTTGACATCGTCCACCGTGACTTGCTTCCTGGGATCCACGGCGCCGCTTTTTCTAGCCGATTCCGACGTCAGTACCTTGGTTTGAAGTGAGTTTCTTCCCGTGTCAACCATGTTAGTCGGGAAAGGATGCTGATCAATCTTCATTGGCTTTGCCGGTTTTGCCGGGATTTCGAACTTGAGTCTTCCTTGCTCAATGGCCGACTGTATTTGCTGATGGAAGATCTTGCACTCATTTGTGTCATGAGATGTAGCGTTGTGCCATTTGCAGTACTTCATCTTTTTGAGCTGATCGGCCGAAGGAATGGTATGGTATGGTCAGAGCTTGATCTGCCCTTCCTGGAGCAATAAGTCGAAAATTTTATCGGACTTTGATGTGTCAAAACCGAACGTTTCTGGTTCCTTCTTTCCAAAAGGACACAATATTGGCTTCTTCCCTTTAACCCATTCTGCTAGGCCGATTTCTTCCTCTTCCTCCGAGTCAGACCCTTCCAGATATGCCACATTTTTCTGGAAATTCCTCCGCTGCTCAAACGGACGCACTTCCTGACCGGTCAATCGGTGAATGATCTGGCTTAAGCTTTCAAATTCTTGTGAAGCATACCTCTCCTTGATATGTGGCAAGAGGCCTTGGAAAGCGATATCGGCCAACTGGGCATCGGTCAGAGCCAGGGTATAGCATTTGTTTCTGATTTCTCTGAACTTCTGTATGTATCCAGTTACTGGTTCGTCGCTCCTCTGCCTAAGGCTGGTCAAATCTGAGAGCTTCATCTCGTGTACTCCCGCGTAGAAGTACTTATGGAATTGCTTTTCTAGGTCGGCCCAAGTGACGATGGAATTGGGTGGCAAAGTAGTGAACCACTGAAAGGCCGACCCAGACAGAGATGATGAGAACAGGCGCACCCTCAGAGCATCTTGTGTGGCGGCTTCCCCGCATTGGATGATAAATCTGTTAACGTGCTCCACGGTAGAGGCGTCGTCCAGCCCCGAAAACTTGTTAAAGTCAGGAACCTTGTACCGGTGGGGAAACGGCAGCAGGTCGTAGGCCGATGGGTATGGCATCTTGTATGTATAAGTCTGCACTTTCGGCTTCAACCCGAATTGGTCCTGAATTACCTCCTCTATTCTTGCCGTCAAATCCACCTGTTGCTGATGAACAGTTGTTCGGGGTGCCGGCATATGTTGGGGGATTGGCGGTGGTACGGCCGGGTGATGGATCAAAGCGTGCGGCGGATTCTGTCGCATTGTGGCCGTCTTAGCAGTTGACAGTTGATGGCAAAGCGAATCCGCCGCCCCGTCGTACAACGTCATCGGCGCCGTGCTTCTGAGTGCTTCTACAGCGTCCGCCCCCCTGTCAATTTCTGACGTGGTTGGTTGATACTGAGAGACCGTCGGCCGAATGGCCGAATGGAATGGCGCTTGGATCGGATAGCTCCCATGTCCGGTTGATTGATCGGGAAAAGCTGTCGTTGCTGGTGCCCCCCAAGGCACTGAGTTTGAGGGCAGCGATTGCACAGAAGCAATCTGGACAGGCTGAAGCGGAGCTTGCGATCGAAAACATGGTGCGTCGTTATACCCTGGAGGCATTGGAGGCAACGAAGTGCTGTATCCTTCGTGTTGCGTCGACATCGGCTGAGGAACCGAGTGGGACGTGCCTGGTAAGCTTCTGGCTGGAGGTATAATAGGTGGGGCATATGCTGGCCCCTGATATCCTTGAGCTGCTCCGCTGACCAGAGAACTGATGACGGCGTTGTACACCGTGTTGGTCATTACTGAGGATTGGTCGATGAAAGCCTGATAGACGGACTGTTGAATCATATTGGACATCTTGCCTGAATCCTCAGCGATAGTAATGTGGCGGGGAACAAGAAGAGGAGCTTTCTTGATTGCTTCCCCGCTTCTGGTACGACTGAAAGATTGCAGATACATCCTTTTATAGTTCTCTAGATGTTTTGTCAGTTCTTCTTTTTGGTCGTCTTTGAGATCTGCTTCTGTGACCTCAATGATGTTGTTCTCGGAAACTTCGGTGTTCTTTGACATATTGGATCTTGAGGTGGTCCCACTGGGCGTGCCAAAAGTGTGTTGGCGCTAAAAATCGGCCAGGAATCGGCCGATGACCTTCAGCGTCGGACACACGACCCGGGAGAATCTGCTTAGCTCCTGTTCGGGTTATTGCCCTGGTGCAGTTCACGCAGCGTGCCAGTCAATCTGACCTGTTGATTGATAAGGAAATAAACGTATTAAATTCCGGGCGTTCCGATCGGCTGAGGTTCCGATCTGTCCAGAAGAGCATATCGGCGAATCGGCCGATTTGCTATGAAGATGACCGGCTATGGATCAGCTAATAATCACATAATAATTGCAAAGAAAACTGCTGGAGCAACTTAAACAATTATTACAGATGCAACACTTGAAATAGATCTAATCGGCTGTATGACAATGAACGAGGAAGAGCGATGACAAAGCCGATAGTTTCAATCTCAAGCTGGATAACTGGTGATAATACTAGAACAACAGGTAAAACCTATAATTCTAGTAAATATCGATAAGTGGTGAATAAATCCAAACGAAACCACAACGATGCGCCCGAAGTTAAAGCTCAGATGTTATTCGATAAGCGGAACCTACCAATTGGCCGGAGATCGAGTCGATGCAGCCCTGCCAATCCGTACGAACTCGTGAAAGAAGAAAAAGTATTGGCGAAGTCGCCGACTTGAAAGTAAAGTGCGATGAAAAAGTAGATTGTTTTGTTGATTGATTGATTGTTGTATATCTTACAAAGCCCTGACGACTCCTATTTATACCCTAGGACCAGGACTCCTGATCGATTATGATTTCTTACAAACTTGATTTAAATAGAAAACTACTATATCTATAATATTTTCATAAAGGAAACGGGCTCCCGCAGAATCTTCTGCCGCCATCTTCTAATCCAATCAGGATTCTTTCCATTGCTTCTCGACCGAGTCGGCATCGTTCCGTTGACCAACATCAGGCCACATTTGACCGGGATCCTCTGTTGTGGTTCCAATGGTTTCACCCCCTATCTGTTGGCGCAAGTTGCATCGCCAATCGGCCGATTCTCAACTGTAGCCTCAATCGGCCGATTCCTCACTGTAGCCTTTAGATCTGCTGCATCGGTCAATCTCTTCCTCTCCTGACGCCGATTCAACATGTGTCAAAATCTGGTGTCAACAGCAGAAGCAAAATGCATGAATTGACGACAACCAAACAAAAACAATCGAGTAGTTATTAAAAAACCAAAAATTAAAATGTACCTTGATTTTACAAAAAAACAATACAAATTTTTCACATATGATTTGATCCGAAGAAATGACACCACGTAGAACAAAAGTATAAAACAAAAATGAATATAAACTCAAAATAATGGATAACTTTATTCAAGGATCAAAGACAAGATACTGAAATGAGGCATAAGTCTGCTCCATTAAACAGATTGCAGAGCCTGCTGCACATGACATTTAGGGGGGTGTTTGGATCATTTAGTCCGGATCATATCGGATATTCGGATGCCAATAAAGATAACTAAATATGAGATAACTATAAAACTAATTGCATAAATGGAGACTAATTCACGAGACGAATCTATTAAGCCTAATCAATTCATCATTAGCACACGTTTACTGTAGCACAACATTGTAAAATCATGAACTAATTAGACTTAATGGATTTATCCCGCGAATTAGTCTCCATTTATGCAATTGATTCTGTAATTAGCCTATATTTAATATTTTTAGTTGGTATCCAAACGTCTGATGTGAGGGGGTTAAAATTTAGTTGTAGGCATCCAAACCGGCCCTCAGTTGTGTGCCCAAGTGAAAACATGAGTACAGGCACGGAGATGCTCTTGAATGTTGCCAAGCCTCCTGTTTGGTTCCTCGGAACTAAACTTTAGTCACATCACATCGAATATCTGGACACCAGTTAGGAGTATTAAATATAGGTTAATTACAAAATCCATTGCATAAATGAAGGCTAATTTGCGAGATGAATCCACTAAATCAAATTAGTCTATGATTTGATAATATTATGCAACAGTAAACATGTGCTAATGATGGATTAATTAGACTTAATAGATTCATCTCATGAATTAGTCTCTATTTATGCAACTGATTTTATAGTTAACTCATATTTAGTGTTTCTAATTGGTATAATATCTGATGTAATCCGGATTGAAAATTAGTCCCCGAATGCAAACATACCTTCCTAACATATGAGCAGTTGCCTGCAGACTGTAGTTATTGGAATTTCATGGATGTGTATGGGCAGCACAGCCCAGCAGTGCGTGCGGCCACTTGGGGCCGAGCAGGCAGCAGCAGGTAGTAGTGCCAGGGCGAGCCAGCAGGCTTGCATGCGCCATAATAATTTTCCATGCCTCCATAGGCCATAAGCCCTGCGACGCCCACGGCCCACGTGAATATTTGATGGATCGGACCGGGCTGAAAAAATCGGCGGAGAAACAGAATCAACGGACGGCGCCGCGTGAAAAAAAAAAGTAACGCTAGACATAGGGCGTGCGAGCACGAGATGTCTATTTATAGCAGGTGCGACTGGCTGCTCTGAGCGGCTAGTCGCACGTGCTATGTATAGACGCCCTCTGCGACAGATGCACGCCAACATCTCTCTCCTCTGCTCCACCTTCACATCTCTCTTCCCTCACGTGTGAGCTCCACCACTGTCCGTACCCACCTCCCTCAGTCCCCGAGCCGGATCGATCATGATCGCGCTGCAGCTGCCGCCATCCGCGCTCGCGGGATCTTGCTCCTACCATGCTGCAGCGCCGCGCCCTTGCCCTACCGCGCCAGCCCACCGAACCGTGCCTCCCACCCCACCCCCCCCCCCCCCCCCCCCGATGACCACCCGCCCGTCGTCTTCTCCTTCCTCTTCATCCCCACCTAAATTGATCGCCCCGCCACGCGGTCCTTGCAGCCCTCCTCGGAGACGCGAGGAGCAGCAGGCGGATCGCCACCGCGTGCGCGTCCGGCCGGGCGGGATGCGCTGGGAGGGGCAGAAGCTCGACTGCGTCGTCGGGGCCGGCGGCGTCGGCATCGGGGTGCTGTCACTGGACCTGTTGGGCCAGGTGCTTGACCACCTGCGCGAGCCGCGGGACCGCAAGGCGTGCCGCCTCATCGGCCGCGCCTTCGAACACGCCGAGGCTGCTCACCATCGCGCGATGCTGGTCCTCCACCAGGAGCCGCTCCCGCGCCTGCTCCGCGCGTTCCCGGCGCTCGAGCGGCTTGACCTCTCTGCCTGTGCCTCGCTCGATGACACCTCGCTTGCCGTGGCTGTCGCCGGCGCAGGATGGGGCCTCGCGGGGCGCAGCCAAATCCGCCGCCTTCGGTGAGCCACTCTTCAATTCCTCACGGCTACGGCTTCCCCTCGTCCTCCTTGACCGATTTGAGCCCTCACCCCTCCGTTTCGCTGCCTTGCAGGCCCTCCCGGCGACGAGCTCCGCCCGCCACCGTCACCATCCGTGGAACATCCTCGTCGCCGAGTCTCCCCACACCCACGACCCCCCTGGTGAGCCTCGCCGCATCCCTACGCAGCCCTTGCCGTTTCGCCGCCCCTTGCCGCCGATGAGGCCACGGCCGCCCCTGCGCACCGCGCCGTGCGCGAGCTGGCCACGCCCCGCGTTGCAGCCGTAGGGTGCCGAGCTGAGATGTTGCAAAGATTCTTTTTTGATGTTGCAAGAGATGATTTATGTTGTCGCAACGGGTGATTGGTTTTTATTCGATGTTTTCAATTTGTGATTCTAATGTTGCAACATATAATTTTGGATGTCCCAAAAGGTAAGCTTCAATATTGCAAACATTATTTCTGCATGTTACCATTTTGAGCGGATGTTGCATGAGACATGATGTACATGTTGGGGTGGGAATTTTATATCTTAGAATCAGATGTCATAATCAATTTTAAGTATGATTTCATATGTTGCAAGAGGTGATGTCTGATGTTACATTAGGTAGCGTTTGGATGCCGATATTGAAGTCTAGAATTTGGAATTGGCATTGGATGCAACTAATATTTGCTGTTTGGATGCTTTAAGAATTGGCATTGAAAATCTCACTCAATACCAAACGGTATTGGGCACACTACCGCACTGCCTCCGACGATTCGGACCCTTCCCCCTCCGTATTCAACTAAATCGCTCTCTCCACCTTCGTCTTCTCTGCTGCCCACCCCTCCGCTGGCCGGCATGCCGTGCCCCTGCGCCGCCCCACCCTCCACCAGTGTGCGTGCGCCGTTGTGCCCCTACGCCGGCGTGTCGCACCCCTACGCCACCCCTCCGCCACCCCTCCGCCGCCATGTCCGCACCGTCCTGCCCTCCGCCGGAATATGCCCCTCGCACCGCGGCCCCGCTCCGCGGCCGCGCCCTTCTTTCTTCCCTGCGCGCCTTAGCAACCGCGCCGCGTCCTCCGCCGTCTTGCTGCTCCCCATGCCGCTCCCTCCGCCGCTCGCCCCTTAGCCCCCCACGCCGCTCCCTCCGCTCTGCTCCCTCGCACCCCGAAGCCACCGCATCGCTCCAAAGGAGCGCCGCTCCTGGTCGGGCCTCGCGCCGCTCCCGGTCGAGCGGGCTGTTCCAGGTGCGCTGGTCGAGCTCTGCCCCATGTCAGGGAGCGCGCGGGCCTCAGCGTTGCGTCAGGCAGCCGCGCCGCAGCCCCCTCCGCGAGTGTCTTTGGTGGTTCTGTCCGTGGTTGCTTGATTGGTTGTTCTCGTTGAATTTCATCTAACATCCAAACAATCATTTTGGTATTGAATCAATTTTAGTGCATAGTCTGGTTTGGTATTGAATCCAATTCAATGCCAAGACCTCCGATATCGATATCCAAACGGAGTCTTAGTGAATTCTCAATATTGCAACGGAGCGTCCGATAGAAAATTTTACATCTGGGCGCTAGCAGCCTTGATTGATAAAGCAAAACAATAATCACTCGAGTGATAGTTAGTAATTACCTACAGGAAGCGTCTCCGAGAGATGGACTTGTCTTCAAAGCTTGACCTCGGACAACTACTCCGATGCATCTCTCGATCGACTTGTGCCCGCTGACACGTACGACCATAGCAGGTGTACGTTTGTCCAATCAACACACAAATTATCAACTGTGATCGTCAGCAGCTGGTGCCTCCACAACCACCAGGCAGCTTCTAATTAAAAATCTAAATCTGATTACATTTACGTGGGAGCATCCTTGCTAGTCACTAGAGTGACTGTTTTTCCTTTTGTAAGGCTATGTGTCTTTATGGCAGAGGTCAGGATTCTTTCTAGATTCAGTTATATCATCTTGATGTAACGTTCCTTGAAATTAATGACATTCCTTTATTGAAAAAAGTAGTACTTATTAAAAATCTTTTTAATCTAGAGCCATAATCCACCTCATGGACTCCCGGACAGTTCGCGATCTTGACGCCCTTGTGCGTCGGTACAACCCCAAGTTGGTTTTTTTGTCGGAAACTATGATTAGTGAAAGTCGTGTTAAGAATTTGCGCTGGAGATTAGGTTTGAAAGGGTGTTTAGCAGTAGACAGTAATGGTAATCGTGGTGGTATTGCTTTGTTTTGGGATGAAAACATCCAAGTTAACTTAATGTCAAGGAAGGATGGTCCACATGCCGAGCCTTGGCGGGCCACCTTCATCTATGGTGAACCCCGTGTCGCAGATAGGCATCGTATGTGGGAAATCCTTCAATGCCTTAAAAATCGTTCGCCAGAACCTTGGGTAGTGATTGGGGATTTTAATGAATCAATGTGGTAATTCGAGCACTTTTCCGAGACAAAACAGGAAAAAACAGATGGAGGCCTTTCGAGTGGCCCTTGATTTTTGCGGCCTCTTGGATCTTGGCTTTTCAGGGCTTCCGTGGACGTATGATAATAAGAAACCGGGATCTCGTAATGTAAGGTTCGGTTGGATAGGGGAGTCGCTACACAAAATTGGATGAATCGTTTTTTTATGCTTCGGTGACCCATTTAACTTCTCCTTGTTCCGATCATTGTCCTCTACTGTTGTGTGTGCAGCAGGAATCTGTGGAGAACCAAAAAGGAAAATAGAACTTTTATGAGATAATGTGGGAGCGGGATGCTTCACTGGGGAACGCATCTCTCAGGCATGGGAGAGGGAGCAGACACGAGGTGATCTCGGCGTGATCAGTGCAGCGCTGGGAGTGTGATGAAGGCGCTAAAAAGCTGGAGTAGTGAGTGCTTTGGTTCGGTTCGAAAAGAGCTGGAGCGTCTCCGGTTACTACTAGCAAGCCAGCAGGAAGATGGAAGCGATGATATGGCTATAAAAGAAACGATCAGAACAATGAATGAACTGTTATATAGAGAAGAGATACTTTGGTTACAAAGATCACGTATTTCCTGGTTAAAGGAGGGAGATCGGAATATGAAGTTTTTCTACCAAAGAGCGGCATGGCGAGCCAGGAAAAATAAGATCAGGAAACTCAAGAATTCCAATGGAGAATGGGTAACAGATAGATATGCGATGGAAGGTATGGTTAATGATTATTTCGGAAATTTATACACTAAAGATTCTTCTATATGCCCGCAGGATGTAACATGTCTGTTTGACCGATGCATCACGGAGGATATGAACAGGGACCTGTGCAGGGAATTTTCAGATGAGGAGATTGGAAATGCACTATTCCAAATCGGCCCGTTGAAGGCCCCGGGGCATGACGGCTTTCCTGCTCGGTTCTTCCAGCGGAATTGGGGAGCACTCAAGGAGGATATGATTAATGCGGTAAAACCTTTTTTCGCTTATGGGCAAATGCCGAAGGGGGTGAACAATACAGCCATTGTGTTAATCCCTAAGGTCCCATGCCCGGAGACTCTAAAGAACTATAGGCCGATTAGTCTGTGCAATGTGGTCTATAAAATAGTGTCTAAATGCTTGGTGAATAGGCTTAGGCCTTTACTGGACAGTATTATTTTGGAAAATCAGAGTGCTTTTGTCCCGGGACGAATGATAACTGATAATGTTTTAATTGCTTTTTACTGTATACATACTATTCAACAGGAAAACACGGAGAGGAACAAGTACTGTGCGTATAAGCTGGACTTGGCTAAGGCGTACGATCGAGTAGATTGGAGTTACTTGCAACAAGTTATGGAGAAGCTGGGATTTCATCGGACATGGGTACAATGGGTTATGGAGTGCGTAACCACTGTACGGTACAACGTTCGCTTCAACGGTGTTCTAACAGACACCATCCAACCTACTCGAGGACTATTCCAAGGTGATCCGCTTTCGCCATACCTGTTTCTTTTGGTGGCTGATGGCTTGTCGAGAGTGTTTGAAACATAGGTCCACTGAAGGGACGTTGAAGGGGTTAAAAGTATGTCGCCGTGCTCCAGAGATTTCTCACTTGCTTTTTGCAGATGACAATTTGCTTTTCTTTCAAGCTTCTGTAGAACAGGCTATAGGTGTGAAGCATGCTTTAACATCCTATTGCAGAGCCACTGGACAATCAATTAATTTTGATAAGTGCTCTATCCTCTTAACGAGAAGCTGTGTGAGGACACAAGGGTGGCAGTCAAGGATGTACTGGGCATGCATAGAGAAGCTTTTGAGGAAAAGTATCTAGGGCTTCCAACCCCTGAAGGCCGCATGAAGAAGGAGAAATTCCAGGCTATTATAGACAGAGTGATTAAGAGGTGCAATGCATGGGATGAACGCTGCTTGTCAAGAGCTGGAAAAGAAGTACTTATAAAATCGGTGGCTCAAGCGATCCCTGTGTATGTGATGAGCGTGTTCAGATTGTCAGGGCCGATACATGAAGCTTTGACACGCTGCATACGCCGTTTTTGGTGGGGAGAGTCATCACGGAACCGTAAAACGCATTGGATTGCTTGGAACAAATTCACCAAATGCAAGAGTGAAGGGGGGCTGGGTTTTAGAGATCTGAAACTCTTTAATCAAGCACTTTTGGCAAGACAGGCCTGGAGATTAGTAGAACGGCCAGGCTCTCTATGTGCACGGGTGTTGAAGGCCAAATATTTCCCAAATGGCGAATTGTTGGATACAGCCTTTCCACTCAATCAGTCCCCAACATGGAAGGCGATTGTGCATGGTCTAGAGCTGCTCAAGAAAGGTGTGGTGTGGCAAATTGGATCAGGTATGCAGGTGCGCATCTGGAGAGATCCATGGTTACCTCGAGGCTGGTCCATGCGGCCAACTGGGAGAGTCAGATCGTGCAGGCTGAAGTGGGTTTCTCAATTGATTGATCAGAGCAGAATGGTTTGGAGGACTGAGTTGGTGAATAGCATCTTCAGGGAATATGATGCCCAAATCATTTTGGGCATAAAGCTACCAACCAAGCCTGTAGGGGATTTCATTGTGTGGCACTATGAGAAAAGTGGGATTTTTTCTGTTAAGAGTGCATACAGACTGGCAATAAATCTAAGGGAAGAAGAACATGGGGCAGGCCGAGCTCCTCCACAAACCAAAACAGCCGGCCAGACTGGAAGATGTACCGGAAAATTCCTATCCCCCACAAAATCCTTGTTTTTGGCTGGAAAGTTATGAATAATGGTTTGGCAACACAGGTAAACAAGCATACCAGATGTATTACACAGTCTAACCTGTGTGAGATGTGGGATGGAAGAAGAATCCACCCTGCATGCGTTGACGAGATGTGATCATGCGGTAGCACTTCGAGAGTTGATGAGGCAGTTGTGGCAGCTGCCGAACGAAGTACAGTTTGAGCAGCTTACCAGGGAGGGGCTGCTGAATTTCATTGTTGGTATGGGTGTGGATGATGGTGCTCGAGTTCTGCTCTTACTATGGAGGACATGGTATGCGCGCAATAATTTGACGCACACATTGGATAAGCTGTCGCTCAATGGCTCGGTGAAATTCCTACAGAAGTACCGGGTGGAATTGTGTTGTATCCGACGACAGCAGGGCCCTTTTGACAGTAAAGGCAAAGAGCATGCAGTCAATTCCCTAACGACTAGAAAGAAAAAGGAAAAGGTGAGGGAAGGGGTGAGATGGGAAGCTCCTCCTGCAGGATGGATTAAGGTAAATGTCGATGGCAGCCTGGAGGCGGTGTCGGGAGAAGGAGGGATCGGAATAGTCATTAGAGATGATGCAGGGACTGTGCTACTGACGGCATGGTAGTATATTAGCAATGGGTGCAATGCAGAGGAAGTGGAAGCTATAGCAAGCAGAGAAGGGTTGAAGCTAGCTGCTGAATTGTGTAGGCAAAGGGTTCTACTAGAATCAGATTGCAGTACTGTTGTCAACACCTTGCAGGGGCGGGAACTGCCTAGATTACAGCTTCGGTTCATCTTTGGAGAAGTGTTGGAAGTAGGAGCGACGCTTCGGGAGTGGAAGTGTATCCACACGAAAAGAGAGCGCAATGGCGTAGCACACGAGCTTGCACGGTTGGCCCGGCGAACAAAACACTCTGCGGTTTGGCGTTTCGCTGCACCTACCTATGTTGAGCAAATTGTTGCTCAGGATTGTAATACTCTTTCCGAGCAATAAAAAGCATCTCTTTTCCTCGCAAAAAAAAATAATCCACCTCATGGTATTGTTATAGCACCATTAGCACTAGTCTCTTTTAAGGAAAAGCTGGAGAACAAGTGAACAACCTCCCGTGCAGGGCCGTAAAAAAATCAGCATATCGATTGGGTCAGGTTCGGATCCACGACCCACACCTATTCATTTGGCAACTTGTCTCCATTCTTTCTAGCTCCTTACATAAAATTTTATGCAACCCCAAATATTGCATGAATATAGGGATCCTTGTATCATCTGTCCATCTATTTTTTATTTCTAAATTTTCCGTGCACTTTTATGGTGTGTTTTTTTCAGGTAGAGTACAGGAGCACTTCAAGGTGCTAGTGGACCTCACCTGAATCGTTCTGAGTCAGAAGTGTTGCATCGTCAATCTGTCCACCATGTTGGTGATTCCAATTAGTAAGTTCACGACGCCAACGGTAAGCGACCAGTTCTTGACTCTCTGATTGCAGGCGAACAGGGAGCAAGGGTGCGGGAGATGTCCAAGTGGAAACCCCCAGGAGAAGGTTGGGCTAAGGTCAATGTCGATGGCGCGTATGATGCAACGACTGGAGAAGGTGGTGTTGGTGTCGTGATTAGAGACAACAGTGGCTCCGTCCTGTTAACAGCATGGAAGTTCATCCAAAGGGGACAAGATGCGGAGGAGGTTGAAGCTCTAGCTTGTGCAGAAGGTCTCCTGCTGGCGAAGGAATGGTGCCCACCTCGGGCTGTTCTGGAAACGGATTGTAGCACCATGGTGAAGGCACTGATGATGCAAGGAGTGCATCGATCACGCTTGAAGTTCATCATAGAAGAAGCAAGAGAGGCTGGCAATGGCCTGTCGGATTGGACGGTTGTCCATACGAGAAGAGAGAGCAATGGTGTGGCCCATGAGCTGCACAGCTGGCAAAACGGAATCGGCATTCGGCAGTGTGGCGATTTCTAGCTCCAGTGTGTGTCGAGCAACTAGTTTCTCAGGAATGTAATGCACTTTCTGAGTAATAAAACTCTCTTCGCAAAAAAAATGTTCATGTGGATGTACCCAGAAACCAAAAAAAAAAACGACCATGTGCTTAATATCGACTTTTCTCCTTATTTCCAGGTGCTTGAGACTGCAAGGTGTTCTTTGCACTGCAGAAACTTATGAAAGTGCTTAATTGCTCTTGTTGTATAGTGTATAGTAGCTTAGAGCTTCTTGACTCTCCACTCTATTTTCTTTTATGTAGCTGATGTTATGAGTTTGTTGTTTGGGCTGTTCTCTTGTGTATGCATCCATGTCAATTGTCAAATGGGGTATCTATATCATCGATGCATCTTTCGTTATACATGGTTCCAGAATACATTTATCATCCAGATCATTGCATATTGATTGAAATATGGTGAATCCTTTTTATGACATCCTGATGATTGTACTTTGACTGCTGGGAATCCTTTGTCTATCAGGACTTGCTTCAGCATTGCAAGCTGGAAAGATTAATGCAGTTCAGGATACTTACTTCATTGTAACTTATATGCATTTGTTTTATGGATATTTAATGCAGTTCATGGCAATGCGAAACATTCAAACACTTCTAAATTCTTACGATTGTTCAGGTCGTTGCACTTGCTATTGTCACTCCATGATACTAAAATACAGCCATCATTTGCTCAAATGATTATTCACACTCTTCTTGAGTTTTCTTTTGGTTTACAAACTCTTGAGATATCAGAAAATAATGTTGGTTGACAGGAAAACCGTCTCTTTTTATCCTGTTACATCTTTCCACCCGTTAAATTGATTGTTTCTTGTAGATTGCAGGGTGGCTTTAAAAAATGAACAAAAGTTCTACAAGCTCCTCATTAGCACCAAAAATCAGATATTTCTTTCAACACCCAGTCCGTTCTTAACCTGAGGTATTGTTTTGTCCTTACCATAACCTAGGAGTTCAAAAGATTTCTGTTACATAATTAGGATCCAACTGCTCTAATACATTTCAAATTTAATGCTTAGTGCTTATTGAGTCTAATGCTTAGGGCTCGCTGAGTAGATTATATAACGCTAATAAGTTCAATATTTTTTTCCGTAGCAATGTACGGGCACGCACCTAGTCTGAGGTTAAAAATCGATCAGCCAGGTGGAAAGCATGTAAATATACTGAGCGGTTTAGATAGCCAGGCCATGATTGAGCGGTTTAGTTACTGACTTACTGTTACTCCCATCCCATTGATGCCCTCGTGATAATGATCCCACGGTGAGGAAACTGAAAACCAGGCGATGATTAGCCTACTAACCGCTCCCACGTGGGCTCTCGGTTAATCCTAGGCCGCGGTACTTCCTTTTCAGTCCGGCAGAGCGCCCGACGCTAACCATGTTCAAACCGGCCATCCCAACCCCCCGCCCCCCAGTCCGAGCCGGTGCGGTTATATGTTACCGGTGGTGACAATTCCACCAATCATCACTGTAGGCAATCCTTGGCCTAACATAATAAATCCGCAAATGTACGGATGCCGATGTAGCTTTCACCTTGAAGTATTTCAGGGTATCGAATTCACGAGGAACGATAAGTGTACTAGTCGTGACTCTTGTTTATCAAGGGGATATGACGGGAGTGAAGAGTTCCAGATAAGATAGGTAGCGGTGTTCTAACGTTGTTTTCTCTTATCAAGAATACTGGACTGTAGCTACTTCGGCGGTTGGAAGAGGAATGACTTCAGCAAGGGGTGAGAGGGGAGTCCAACAGCAACCTGCTACTACTGCTTGAAAGCACCCGAACATGGGGGACTACGAAAGACGGACAGAGTTATCACCACCTGCCACCTACCACACTGTCCCGTGGGTAGAACACAACCCAAGATAACTAACCAAGCCTAAGCACTATGCCTAAACTGTCGAGTCACTTCTACTTAGCGCTAAGGTAAAGAGCACACGCAAATACGTAGAACTTGCTACTTACACCGTCAAGGGATCCCGCAACTAAAGAGATTAAGTATTCAAGTACTAATAAAAGTAAAGGAGAGAAAGCAATATTACCGACGAAAGATAAGGAAATTACTCGAACTGAACCTTCATTCCTCGGCGGTACAAAGTTGGAGAGAGGCCGATACTCCGGCTCCTCTCCGGACTCTCACCTCGCCTCTCTCCCTATTTTCTAAGGATATGTGGGCAGCGCTACGTTTCATCTTGGACTTGCTTCAATTCTCCGTGTCTTGAAATGAAGGAGGAGGCATGTATTTATAGGCTTTGAGGACGGTGCATGGGAGGTTGAAGTAACCGTCAGCCGAAGGGGGGCACGTGGCATGCAGATGGGAGGCCGGCCAACCTGGGATTGTTGCCATTTGTCACCGCCTTTCACCTGGACGTCTCTGATCACTCCTGGATGGTAGTTATGGTTGCATTGGTGCGCGTTTCCTCTGGTACAAGGCCGGCCGGCATTGACTAGGCCGGCCGGCCTGGCTCTAGCTTGCCTCGGTCGTTTGTTCCACCGCCTGATTGAATTGACGCTTGGGATTTTTTCTAGATGGTGGTTTGGAGCTCTGAAGTTGTGCATGGTCACTGCATGTTTGCCTGTGGATGCAAGGTATAAGCCTTTCGACCGTAGGATGTGTTCCTTTGAAGTTTGCTGGTCAGGATCGCTTGGGGGTATGTTTCTCTTCATGTAGAGGAAGATTGGGCCTCATTCACCATGATGCCAGGCCGGCCGTCCTAAGGGAGGCCGGCCGGCCTGAGATTTCTCCCAAATCAGCCCGAATTTGTAGAGTGAGTTCATGAATCCAAATAGGCAACAAAATTCATAAAATTCATTAGTTTAAATAAAATATTATATCTACACTACTTCAAACTCTATAATTATTTGCAATGATTGGCGGCCAAAATAGCGTATAATGGCTGTCAACAATCACATGAAGATTCCTCCACTAACTATTATATTTAATGGACCGTCTGATGAGGACATCACCTGCTTGGATACAATCACATTAGAAACTTTTGATTCAAAGGTGAAACCATTCTTTATCATAATTGTATTTAATACATTTGATGAATTGATGTTGCGTCATGATGTGTGTTCATTGTCATTTTCAGAAATACATACATGGATCAAAAAGAGTACTAAACACAAATAGAAGGTATGGAGGACGAAAGAAGTTGATTGGGGACCAATTCCATATTTTTTCAACGTCCTCCACCAGGCCACCACGACACTCTAACACAAAAAAAGAAAGAGACTAAATCTAACACGTTTTGGAAGCGCTGGATTCGGACTGCGGGAAAGTGTCAACTTCTGATGGCCGCCACGACTTCATCCGGACTCTATTTTGGGCATTCAAGAACTTGATGGAAACCTTATCAAGTCTACTTTCATATGGATCCGGACTCATATCTATATCTGTTCTGAGGCGGCGGCAATCACTAATTTACTATAGATCTTTTCTGTCCATGGTGCTGTGTTACCTGATTTTGGCCCGATGGACCGTGTATCAAGTGTGGCCCAATAGAGGCGCGTCCTAGGGTTGAGGGACGACCTCCACCACGTCCTGGTCGCCCCCACCCTTTGATATACCTCCAGATTGGGTTTTATTTTTTGAAAGTTTAGCCATTGCTACTTGCTTGTAGACACGTGTGTCGGCTAGACCATCCGTTCTACTCATTCAGAACTCCACCTTTGTGATTTCAGATTGATTATTGTCTCCATATTTGCAATTGAGTTGTTTGTTCTACTTGTTCTTGATTGTTCTTCGATTGCTTGCAAGACGAGTGCCCTAGTGGCCGGGTGTTGTGCTCCACGAGATCGCGGCAACCGTTGGAGGTGGTGTATCAGTTGCTAAAGTGCAGTATCCTTGGAAGGCTGTAGTCTAGCTGTGAATATCGTCTCCATCCACCAATCGAGTTATTCATCCCCTCTCACCGAAAGATCGGGAACAAACCCTAGTGGGTTCACGTCACCGTTAGCCCAGTAGTCCGGCACATGGACTCTTTTCTCGCGTAGTGCACTCTGGGGTAAAAAAAATCAATCCATCTAATCACGACCACATGCAGCGCATGCACAATCCAATGAAAGCGACGTGTTAGGAAAGTAAAAGTATAAAATTGTGGCTCCAAGTGCAAGAGAGGTTCAACTAAAAAAGTCATAAATCCCAAACCAAGTATCTAAACTAAATTTTAATTTCATCGTAATGTTCCTTACAACAAGATCTTCAAATCAAGACCATACTGGATTATATTTGAAATAATTTTCTTTAAAAACTATTTTTTTAATATAAGATTATTAATTTTGATTATTGCGAACAAATACTATTTAACAACTGGAACAAATGATTGCTTTACACGAACAAAATGATTAAACAAGACAAATAAAAATATTGTACATTGCGAATATTTGAAAACTAAATATCACGAACAAATTAGTATTCAAAATAAATAAAAAATTATTTTTACATAGAAAACAAATATGTCCACAAGACGAACAAATTATCCTTACACACGAACAAAAGAAAAAATAACGGAAGTTAGCAAAAAAATAATATACAAAATATTATGGAAACTAAATAAAAACTAAATAAATGAATATAAGAATAGAAAACCAAAATAGAATAAAGCGCGTAGTATACAAAAGAAAAGAAAAATGAAAAGAAAGAAAGTGAAAAGAAAGGAATGAAAAAGGGGGAATAAATAAAACAGTTACAAATAAAACTAAAATGAAAATAATAAAAAAATTGTATCACCAAAAAGTGGAAAAAGAAATGAAAATAAAAATAGAAGAAATTTAGTAATAACAAAAAAATAGAAAACCAAATTATTCCTTTTCATGATGTAAAACGTAAGCTCACTTCTCATTAGTACCCCCTCTAATTAAAATTACGGGGATTGTTTCATTTATGGATAGTTCCTAAATAACTACTTGCTCTATTAATATATAATTCTATTACATGAAACTAGAATTATTAGATTCCTATTCACTTGCTTATGAGATGTAGGATTAACAGAGTAATTGATCAATTACCCTAATGTAACGGAATAGGCACTTGTCCGCCATCTAGTTTAAAGTCTTCAACTCAGCATAGGCATCTGCATTTTGTTTGGGTAATTATCCTTTTAGCGGTATATATGCTATATACAAGTGTCTCTCAATAACAACGGTGCCTTCATTCATCATTCTCAAATTAGCTAGCCCGTCCTCTCGAACATGTTCATAGAGATAGTATGGTCATGTGCGTGCGCAGGGGATGACCTTCTACGTCTTTCATTACTCCCTTCATTCTAAATTATAAGTCATTTTAGCTTTTTTATACATAGTTGTATATCAAGATATAGCTAGATTTAAGTGCATAACAAATCTATACCTATAAAACCAAAAGACCAATAAATAATTTGTAACGGCATATTAAAAATAAAGGGATCGCAGTACATTTCACTAGGTCGATTTAAAGATATTCATCCCACATATTCCAGCGTGCAAAATCATGACACAAGATTTGCACCAATATCGATGTTTGCCAAAAGAAAGAGTGAAAAGAGCTTGTAGCGCTTAGAGAAGTTGATTCAGTTGTGCCTCGAGTTCAATATCTCGACCGATCGTGAACTTCCTCATCTTTTTTTTATAATAATGATCATGAATTTGCTTATGACAAATCGTTGCAATCGCTGACGGATTTCCTGGGCCAGCGACAGCACTACCACTACATGCTGCTGTACATGTACTGCCGGAGCTCGAGGGGATGGGTCCCACCGGAGGCAAGTCTGCAGTACAAGCTGTACTCGCTCCCCACTGCCCAACGGCTGCAGTACGTACTGCGCTTCAGCTGCAGGAAGCCAGCCACGAGCGCGCGCGCGCGAGGAAGTACAAGAGGCGCGCCCGATAATCTCTGCCAGTACGATCGCCAGCCATCGAGATCGATAGCGTGCTGTCCGCCCGCCATTACTCTCCACCGTGCCGCCCTTGGATCGCCTGACGGCCTGAGCTCCGACGATGGAGCTTGGGAAAAGAATAAGGAGACGCAAGGGAGCTCCTGCAGGGGCGAGCTGCGAACACATGCGAGGATTACCGGGCCGTGGTCGCCGCCTCGCCGGTAGGGCATGCATGTGTTCTCAGGTCGCCCCCGCCGGGCCCTCCTCGCTGCCGCCGACGGCTGGGATGGACGGAGGCCTACGACGGCGACGGCGAGCCACCACGGATTCTGCCGTGGATAATCAAAAGGGGAGGTACGTCCATGTGTAGTATTTACAAAGTAGTAGTAGTTACTCTTCATTGTTACCGTACCGTGCTCGATCTGGTCGGATTTGGGGATCCGCCCGGCCGCGTCGATCGCATTGAGTGGCTGCCCTTCCCGCCGCCCGTCGTTGCCATGGAGCTTCCGTCATCGTCTTGTTAGGGTGTAAGTAGAGGTTTGGGAGAATTTGGGAAGAGAAGAGGAATCGGAGGAGGGTTGGAATCGCGGAGGACAGATTAGTGCAGAGGAAATGCTGCGAGTTGATACATGAGTAGCTCATGCAGGAGCACACCCTCGTCTTAAAACACACGCGCGGACGCGCAAAACCTACTGTGTCCACCCCGGGCTGAAGACGCAAGTATTGGGCCGGGCCTTCCTCTTTCCTCCGCTGCTTGGGCTGGAGACACGTTCAGTGCTCAAGGACGGGTCGCCTAAAGGCACTACTACATTAATGATCTTTCATCCTCCTCGTAGAAGTAATCTTTCGTCCTCCTCATTTGTCCCGGTCAGTTTTGAATCCGGAACTAATCAAGACTTTAGTCCTAGGTCCAGCGGCTAGGGGGCGACACAAGCTTTTAGTCCCGGTTGGAGCCACTAACCGAAACTAAAAAGTATCAACCGGGACTAAAGGATGACTTTTAATCCTGGTTGGTGGCTCCAACCTGGACTAAAAGAATCTTTAGTCCCAGTTGGTGGCTCCAACGCGGATTAAAGGGTACTTCACGGGTTAGTTTAAAAGGAAGGCATCCTATTTAAAATCACATGTAAAGAAGCTGTGCATGAAGCAAGGGGTCTCAGGTTTGAGTCATAGGCACAGAGTAAATTTTTTACCTTCACCCAGGACTACTAGGGGATTTTGTACTAGTGTGGGCCGGTCACAACAAGTTCACAGCACGTTCTTTTTCCAATTTGACAATTTGAGATGAACAATGATACATTATTCTCTTTTTGTTTTTTTTGAATAGAATGCAGGAGCTCTGCATGATGATTTAAGAAGGAAGAAGAGTGCGTAGCTTACAAGGACGATATTACATAAAACCAAACCGACTCAGACAGAAGAAAACTAAACATCTAACTAACAAAGCTCAGGCCTACCAGGCTACCACAGGCCACAACTCGCATAAGGATCTCCTCTTTGATAAGGCTGAAAACCAGGACAGGTGTGAGCTCCTTATGCTGAAACATCCTTCTGTTTCTGTCAACCCAGATGTTCCAAGCTGTAACCGTAAGAACCGCCGGCACCGATTTTTGTTGCTTGAAAGTGAACGGGGTTAGTGTTCTTGACCACCAGACCTGAATATCATCTTCGTGTTGCAATGGTGGTTGGAAACCCAGACCAACCCAATTAGAGACCAAGAACCACACCTCTCTTGCAAAACTACAGGTTAGACTCTCCTGATCACACAAACGGCACGTTGGATCGCAGTCCAGTTCCTCACGAGCAATTTGTCTGCAGCTCAGATCTTTGATTGTAGGAGTAGCCAAACGAAAAATTTGTGCTTACCCTCGGCATGCGCACGCCATAGGGATCTTCCATCAAAAGTACCATGGGTACCTTGCAGTCAGTGACGGATCTGGGGAGCGTCCACCCCCCCCCCCCACCCCCCCCCCCCCCCCCCCGCCCCCTCCCCCTCCCCAACAAATTTAACACCCCCAGCCCATGTGGCAGGCTACGTAATCGGCTGCCAGCCCCCACCTCCCCGACGTTTCGCTTCCTTGACACCGGATTTTGGCCAAATCAGATGTAAGAAGAGATGATCGGCTACTAGCGTACACCTGCAGAGTCACAGGAAACAAAAAGACCAAGCCGATGATCTTGTTCGTGTGATGACCGGAGGTCTGCAAGTATGGCGTACGGAGTTATTACAGATATACATGGAGATAAGTGCTGCATGCGTCATGAAGATTATTATTTGCATGCGTACGTGCATTGGAAACAGACGGTAGGCCGCATGCAAGGTAATGAAAAGAAAGATGGTGGCCGGGTTAATTAAATAAGAAGAAAGGGGCAAGCCTCAAGAAGGAAACGCCAGTGCTACGTGCATGCAAGAGGGGTCACGGAAGATACATGCAATTATTGATTAGTGCGGCTGATTGTTCTTTATACATGCACATATGGGTGGAATAATATTGCGCTCTGCATGGTCTTTGGAAGATGGAGCTGATGGAGTTGAAAGCTGGCATAGGTAAGCAACTTAAACGGAACGTGACTCTACAAAGAAGGAAAATTAGAATCCATATATCTTAACAATTCCTTTTGTTTAGATATTTAGTATTATGCAAGTTGGGTACGGTTTCTACTAGGAGTCATTAGTCTAGGATATAAATATGTACCCTGGCCATTGTAATATCTCTCGATCAATCAAACAAAACGTTTACTTTATCTTGTATCTACTTTTATCTGTCGGCAACTTCGCCAAACCCTAGTTGTAGTAGTTTTTTCCTTTTCAACGAGTTCTTCCGGCTGGCAACAGGGCTGCATCGACTTTGATCTCCAGCTTGTCCGTAAGTTCCGTGTCGAATAACGTAGATAGGCCCCAGGATGACGACGCATCGCTTCTTCCTCTATCTATTTTATTCATAATTTTTTGAATATATTAGATCTTAGATTTATGGCGTATCGCTTTTATCTAGATCTAGTTTATTCACCAGTTATCGATATATGCTTTTCTTGCAAGGTTATTTACTTAGTCTTGTTAGTTTAGCTTTTATTACCAATTTATCCAGTTTAGATTCTGGTTCTTATCGGCTGTTTATCAATATTTATCACTATCGTGCATAGCCGATCTGATCTGAGTCTAGGTGTTGTTCGCTAAGTGCTGTTAAGAAATTAACACTTGCTTAGTCTCGAATCGGCTAAATCCATCAGATAGTCATTTGCTCTGCATAGGACTCATAGCCGGTAGCGCCAGACAGAACGATTCGCAAATTCGGCCGATACGTTCCAGAATTTTACTGTTCTTTATTCCTTATCAATTGTAGATCAAATTGATTGGCACGTCACGAACCTCAAGTGTTACGACTAGCACTAAGTGCGAAGCAGATCTCTCAGGTCATCGTGTGGTTCGACGTGAAGGTCAACGTCCGATTTTTACGTCAACACACTTTTGGCACGCCCAGTGGGAGGCGTCAACAATCTTTACCATGAGTCTCCCAACGTCTGAAGTGAGGCAGGACAACATCATTAAGGTTACTGTTGAAGATCTTGAGCGAGATCAAAGGGAAGCCTTTGAGAGGGCTATCGAGGAATATAGATTGGCCTGCCTCAAAACGTTCAGTATTACCAACGAGGGAGATGCGGTCCAGATCTGTGATTCCTAAAGCCCAAAGAGATCACAATCACTGAGAACACAATAAGGACCCAGATGTTCGAAGGAAGTCAGCCACGATCAGGGTTGTCTATGGATGCAGTAGCGAAAGCTACAAATTTTGCTCCTGGTGCTGGCACATCTACGCAGCCGCGACAGTCATCATCGGCTCAGGCAGGAGGTGGATATTATCCAGTGTCGCCTTATTTGATCCGGTCTCCTGTCTGCCAGCCGATGGGAACTCCTGCTTAGATAGCTCCAGCGTGTCCTGCCACATTGTTGACGGTTAATTCATCAACGCAGAGGAGTCCAGTCGCTGTCCCAGTTAGATTTGTTGAAGATTCATCTCCAAGGATGCATTCCAGATACACGATTCCAACTAGCGCATGGGCAGTCACGTAGATACAGAACACTACAAATATTGGCGGGGCGACTCAGAGCATGCAGCATTCTTCTCAATTGTCACAGTCGTTGATGTTATTGACCCAAACATCGGCTCAGCAACAACAGCTAGATAAAAATCAGTCATCAGTATTTGCTCCACAGCCAATGGCTTATCAACCGCGACACATAGGTGGTTACCAGCCACAAGCTTCGGCTCCCCATTTAATGGTTAACTTATCACCACCGGCGGATGGCTATCAACTACAGTCATTGGTCTCACGGCCAATGATCTGTCATCTAACTCAGCAGCCCTCACTAGCAGTTCACCCTCCACAATTGATAGCTGGTCATCTGCAGCAATTATGTGGTTATCAGCAACGAGCATCGGCTCTCCAGCCGATGGCATGTCAGCCTCAAATATTGACCAATCGGCCTTTGGTTTATCAGCCACAAATATTGGATGGATGTCGGCCGCGCAAGGTAGTTCAGCAGCTGATGTCTTGTCAGACAGCCGTTCAGCAGCCACGACCAACAATTCAGGGTCGTTCGCCTACCGAAGAAGGAAAGGTTAACGCTGGGAATTCTGAAAGTATAGTAGAGGGTGATGAAAGCTCGTTTCCAGCAGACCTGGTCAGGGTCAACAACTAGGATGAGAAATTCGACTCTGAAGTGGTGATTTCCAGGACAAACGAGGAGTTAGAAGCCATTGACCCTAAGGAGCGAGTATCGGCTGGTGAATTCAAAATTAAAGAGCAATGTGAAGAGCAGAATTCTGAAGGGTCTATTAAGAAGGAAGATTCTAATCACACGATCGCAAGGGAGGATCAAGTTTAAAAGTCCTATAAAGCCGATAAAGATCGGTGGACATCCTTTCCCAGTGAACATGGTTGAGATCACCAGCTAGAAGGAAACGCTCAAAGCTGACATGTTAACCTCCGAGAAGGCCAAAGAATCAGGGGCAGTTGACCCTAGGTTACAGAGATCGGCTGATGAATTCCCAGTTATTAGCCGATATGGACAAGGGGAAGGTTCCAAGTCTCAGAGAGGGTCTAAAAAGACCGTCACACCTCAAATGTTGTTGAATAAGTTTCATCGCCAACGAGATAGGGAGACGCGCGTCCAGGAAGAAAGGAGCTGACGTAATGCAGATCACTGGAGATGCCTGTTCTTTAGGTTTTGCTGGAACGAAGGATTGATACTGTCGTCTATTGATGATTGCCTAGAATATGGCGGGCGATATGGGGAGTATTGTTCATATAAGAGGCAATGTTATGATGGAAGAGACCGACGGCCGATCAACAAAGATGGGCGCAATTATCGATCTAAATGTGTTCCTGTTCATGATCGGCTAGGGGGTAGAGTTGAAGTGCATGAACGGCTAAAAGACAGCAAACGATCGTGTGCCAGGTGAAGAACCTTTGTGCAGTAAGCCAGGACGTCAGCAAAAGTATCACTGCAATAAACAAGATTATTTCAGTGGTGCCCTGGGGGTTGACCAGATCTCAGAAAGGAAGAGTTCGACGTCTGCGTCGTGGAGGGCAAGAGGAAGAGCGTGCCCGAGAAAAGAAGCCAATCAACTCTTAAATGAGGCGCGTCAAACGGAAAGCCGATGAGATTACGACCGTCTGCATCGGTCAGCATGGTTTCCATCTTGCCGACGGAATTCAAATTCCTAGCCAATAACAAAAGAAGAGAGAGGCAGGTTAGCAGGATGAGGAGCAGTACTATCTATGAGCCAACACACGGCACCTACAAAAGCTGCAAAAGGTCTGGACCAATGGAAATTGCTATGCTTGATGGCCGTCCGACCAAGAGTGGCCAGCATTCTATCCCTCCAGCTATTGGTTGAAACAAGCAAGGAGCCGATGGATGCACCAGAGTTATCGGCTATTGAGGCAAGAAAAAGCTGATAGTTTTCCCAGAGACAGGCTCATATAATTAGCAGATGTCTGGAATGTAATGCATGCACATCTGACCAAAAAGGCCGTCGTGCCCTGCACCTCGGTCAGGTCTTGAACGTCGTCATTGAGTCAGATCATCTGTTCGACGACAAGCACTAGAGGAGGTCGATGGGCTGACTAGATATTGTGTCCGGACTGCACAACCAGTGATTCTTTATTTGTTGGCTTTTGAACAGCCGATATGCACCTATCGGCTAGCTCTCGGATTAATACTGGGAATTCTATACTGTAACTACAGCGGCACAATCTCGACAACGGCGGGCGGCTCGCCAGTAGCTCCCTCGTCGATGGATCCAGAATATTTCATCGACGATGATCGGCAGAGTCGACGGCAGAAATAACAGACGACAGTCCGATTTAATTGTTCTGGAGCCGATGCCGAGATTAGCCAGTTCAGACTCGTTTTCGGAGGAGCCGATCATACAAAGATCGGCTAGCAGCAAACTCTCTCACACATGATGAAATCGTGGGGGCACGTACGTGGCGGACATCCAGACGGTGCCGCACGGGAGGAAATATACACCACGTATGCCGAGCTGCTATAGCAGGGGCATGGGCTCGTGGGAATACCAGGATCACATGGTCAGCCGATGGTCCTATTACAGTGCAGCCAATGGTCAACCGACAGTCCAATTGTGATGCAGCATGATGGTGCCATGGTGTCGTGCGACCTCACCTACGCCGACGGCCAGAGGCACTTATACGTATCGGCGTATTCATTGGGAATACAAACAAGAAGATTTGCAAGACCATGTACATACGTATATGCATACGGATTAATTGGAGAGGGACCAAGAAGCTGGAGACTGGAGAGGTCCTTTCACCATTAAAGCACGGCAGTGGCGCATTGTCGAGGAGGGAGCCCGGCACGTTGATAAAGAAGCTGTCGGCATAGCACATGAGAGGAAGCCGGCGAGCGAAGCCTCCATCAGAAAATGTGGTACGATGAAAGCAACCTTACTTCTTACCGCAAAATACTTAGGAATTTTGTCTTGCAAAAAGTAAAAATAACTTAGCTCCTCAATGATATGATAAATTCCTACCAAAACCATATGTTGATATCTTTGAGAAAACATTATACATATGGTGCTTGTTTTGGCGTTGAGCTCTGTCAAATTGTTTGTGACCCTTGTGAGCTTCATTTCATGCTTTCATCATCAAGATCACGTACACTCCACACAGACTCATGTTGACTTCTACACTAGAAGTTGCACACAAAACATACCTTCCATCCACACGAAAATACTCCATCCATTTGACATGACTCTTCATATTCATTATGCAAAAAGTTATGGGCTATGCAAAAAGAAGAAAAGAAAAGAAAAGATATCCGTGCTCAAAAGCATGAAAAGAAAGAAAAGAAAAAGAAAGAAATATAGCCCATATCCCAAAAAGTAAATAAAAGAGAGAGTCATGCAAAAATGAGTTCAAAATTCCATTCAGAAATTCCACGCACATGCATATCTTGATCTGATTGTATGTCTTGTTTTCTCCGCTGGATCCGATTTTTGACTTTGCGAAATATGCATTGCAAGTGTGCTTCCTTTTCATCCCCTACCCAGAGCTCCAAAAAAAAGCCTTAATAGAAATAGGGAGAAAAAAGGCAATCCAATATCTTGGTAAGGAATCATACACATTGAGCAATCTAGATAATCATTTGAGAGCAAAGTTATGTTTTGATTTAAAAATCCTTCAAAACCCCAAGATATTTGAGCAGGAGAAGTAAAGTTGGCTTGATTCTTGTAAGAAGCATGAAGAGAAACGTTGGCTATCAAAGAGCAGCATCAGAAAGATAGGGTGTCGAGTCCATGGAGCAATCAAACAGATTATCCGCTGGAAGATTCAAGACGTCAGGCTTGCAAAGTTCGAAGCATGAATACTCATACTCCGAACTGGAGGGTATGTGTTGACACCGAATTTCGGCCAGCAAATCTGATGTAAGAAGATATGATCGGCTACTAGCGTACACCTGTAGAGTCACATGAGACAAAAAGGACCAAGCCGATGATCTTGTTCGTATGATGACCGGAGGCCTGCAAGTATGGCGTATGGAGTTATTACAAATATACATGGAGATAAGTGCTGCATGCGTCATGAAGATTATTTGCATACGTACGTGCACTGGAAACGGACGGTAGGCCGCATGCAAGGTAATGAAAAGAAAGATGGTGGCCGGGTTAATTAAATAAGAAGAAAGGGGCAAGTCTCAAGAAGGAAAGACCAGTGCTACGTGCATGCAAAAGGAGTCACGGAAGATACATGCAATTATTGATTAGTGCGGCTGATTGTTCTTTATACATGCACACATGGGTGGAATAATATCGCGCTCTGCATGGTCTTTGGAAGGTGGAGCCGATGGAGTTGAAAGCTGGCGTAGGCAAGGAACTACGTGACTAGAAAGAAAAGAAATTAGAGTTCATGTATCTTAATAATTTATTTTGTTTAGATATTTAGTATTAGGCAAGTTAGATACGGTTCCTACTAAGAGTCATTAGTCTAGGATATAAATATGTACCCCTGGCCATTGTAATATCTCTCGATCAATCAACAAAACCTTTATTTTATCTTGCATCTACTTTTATTTGTCGACGACTTCACCAAACCCTACTTGTAGTAGCTTTTTTCTTTTCAACGAGTTCTTCCGGCTGGCAGCAGGGCTGCATCGACTTGGATCTCCGGCTTGTGTGTAAGTTCCGGGTCGAATAACATAATGTAGATAGGCCCCAGGTTGACGGCACATCGCTTCTTTCTTTATCTATTTTATTCACAATTTATCGAATATATTAGATCTTAGATTTACAGCGTATCACTTTTATTTAGATCTAGTTTATTCACCAGTTATCGATATCTGCTTTTCTTGCAAGGTTATTTACTTAGTCTTGTTAGTTTAGCTTTTGTCACCAATTTATTCACCTTATATTCTGGTTCTTATCAGCTGTTTATCATACTTTATTAATATTTATCACTGTCGTGCATTGCCGATCTGATCTTAGTCTAGGTGTTGTCCACTAAGTGCTGTCAAGAAATTAACACATGCTTAGTCTCGAATCGCCTAAATCCAGCTGATAGTCATTTGCTCTGCATCGGACTCATAGCCGATAGCGCCAGACAGAACGATTCGAAAATCCAGCCGATACGTTTGTTCTTTATTTCTTATCAATTGTAAGTCAAATTGACTAGTACGCCACGAACCTCAAGTGTTACAACTTGCTCTAAGAGCGAAGGAGATCTCTCAGATCATCGTGTGGTTGGACGCCAAGATCAACGTCCGATTTTTGCGTCAACAGTTTCCATATTCTTTTTCCGCCTCGTGCCTCCCGACGCGGCGCCGCGACAGACTGCCGATGCCGCGCCAGGCGCCAACGATGGCGAGCAGTCAGCCGTGGCCGCCGATGGAGGGAAACGACGACGGCGAGGGCGAGCAGGTCGCAGACATCACGTCGGCCGCTGATACTGATGAGCACGTTCCTCCAACTCAAACCAATGTAAGCAAATCCTATTTTCTTAATCCATATCCAGGGACTAAGGCTTCAGTTAGAGTGAAGGTTGTTGGTGCTGTTATATTCATGATGACATTTAATTTTGTATTCATTTTGAATGTTTTGAAAGAACTTATGGGAATCACATACATGCTTTGCAAAAAGTTACAACACAAGTCACAAGATATTGTGAATGCTATGAATAATGTAGCCACCACAAAAAAGATTGATTCAGGAGTTAAGAGACCAAGGTTGGAGCAAGCTTATTAGTGATGTGACATCTTTTTGTTTGAAACAAGGGATTGTTTGTCCAGATATGAAAGATTTATATGCAGATTTTATTAGATCTCGGGCACCAAATGAGACTTCACTGTTGCAATAGATCAGCAAGCACAAGAGTTGAATAGCAGATTCAGTGAACAAGTAACAAGTAACAGAGCTTCTCATTTTGTGTACATCTTTGGATCCAAGTGATACACAAAAGCAGATGATTATCATTTGATTCACAGGTATGCTCTTATTTTATTATTGATACTTAGTTACTTAACCAGAAAATTATAACCTCAAATAGTAATATTTTTTTCATGTGTAGGTTGATTCGCCTTGTTCTTGCTTTACCAATTTCAACTGCAACTACAGAGCACATATTTTCTACAATGAAACTTAATAAAACTAGGCTACGAAACAAAATGGAAGATGGATTTTTAAGAAATCGCTCGATACTCTATATTGAGAGAGAGATTGCAATGAAGGTCATGACGGATTCGATTATCGATACTTTAAATACGGTGAAGGATCACGCCGTGAAATTTAAATGAATAAGTAAGATATATTGACCACTTTTATAAATTATCTGCTTTTGCGTATTGCCTTTGCGTAATTTATTACTTACAGTTGGCTAGCTAGTTTATGCTTGTGTGGATAATAAAAAATTAGGATAAATTATCAAATTCTTGAACCACATATATGTTTATCTGGACTCTCTTAATTTTGTGTCTAGTTTCGCCACTGCTTGCAGTTGAATTCTGTAAGCTGACTTCACCGAGTACGAACCATCGACTGTCAGTTCCATGTAGGATTGATTGTATCAGGGCATCAGGCTGATCAGTGAACTGAACAAGTTGTACTGAAAGGACCTAAAAGCCCTCGTAGCAGCAAGCAAACTGCAAACTCCATAAACACGCTTTGCTGCTGTCCTTCTCTGACGGCGGCATTTCGTCGAACACCGCCGCCGCCATGGCTGCTGGCAACCCCCTGCTCTTCCTCCTCCTCCTCTCCCTCGTCGGCTCGTCGCCGCCGCTTCCGCCTCCGCCTTCTCTGACGGCGGCAGCCACCTGCCGTTGACGCTCCTCCCCGCCGACCCCGCTGCCGCCGCCGGATGCCGCGGCTCCGTGGGCGAGTGCCTGGCCAGTGACGACGAGCTGGGAGTCATCGGCGGCGGATGAGGCCATATCCAGAGGAGGATTAAAAAATTCGATCTTTAATTGTGCTCTGTGCGCTCTTGAATTTTGCACAATACCAGTAGCTGATATATGTTCTGTTCTCCTGAAATTGAAGTGATATTGCTCCTATGTTTGCTGTTCTTGTGATGCCAAGAGATTTTTGTTGCTTGTTTTTGTTGAGAAAAGTTGAGCAGGAAGATTGTGCTCCGAGCCATGAACTATTGTTCTTGCTGCTTGAAACGAACACGAGAGGTGGGATTGGCCGCCGCCGATGAGAAGGCGACGAACGGAGATTGAGTGGCGGGCTGGCGACCGTGCAATCCCACGCCGGCCTTCGCCACCTCGCGGAGCAGGGGGGGACATGGTTGCTCACCGTCGCTGGCGCCAGCGGGGAAGGAGGCAGCGGCCGGCGCGAGTGCTCGACGGCCGCGGCCGCGGCGGCGGGACCTCGCCGGCTCGCCGGAATATTTGCAAAACGCCCCCGGTTTGGATCGCGACTTTTACTCGCTATTTTGCAAAACGCCCCCAAAGTTTCCACTTAGCCCCTGATCTAGATCGTGACTATTAATTGCAATCCAATTATTTGCAAAATACCCTCATATATTTTCATATAGGCTACTAATTTGAATCGCGGTTAATATTCTGATGGGTCCTTCGTCTCCTTCAGCTACAGTTGGCCAAATGAGCCGCACGGCACGACCCTGGACCATATCCAGGACCATATCCAGCAGTAGCGGAGGACGGATTAAATTGAGGTGTGGCGAAGTCCATGGGCATCAGCACTTAATGCATATCTACAACAGCAACATAGTAGAAATGAACAGAGATAGCTTGAGGATTAAGATTAGTGGGCTGTTATGGAGAAAACAAAACTGCCATACCTTGCCATGTTGCCCCTCCGCCACTGCCCATCGGCACATATGACCCGTAGTGTTAGTGTCGGCCCAGGCACTATAGGCAAAATGACCAGTTGATCAGATCAGAATAAACAACTAAGTTCAAAGTTTTTGCACAAACACGCAGCAGCACAACACAAAGAGACAGTGACACATATTTTTAAAGTTTGAGATGATGCAATGGCTACCTTATTGAAAATCTATCTATACTATAAAAGTTGAAACAATTAAAATATTTTCTACTAAGATTAGACCCACCTACCTCTCACGGAGAACATACTTGCCAGGTCGGAAGGTTTGACGAAAGATATGTAGACCCACGTTTTCTATAAAGGAAAATATTTCTATCAAAATACTAATTCTTTTTACACCAAAAAAATTACCATACCCGCCCTTCTACTTTCCATTGTTTCGTACACCACGCGATCATCTTTTTTGGCAACAATTGTTCCCTTCTCCCCTTGCATTGATTACCTTTCTAATATTTCTCCAAATACCTTCCTTCCCCCCTTGCGCTGATTACCTTACTAATATTTCTCCAATTACCTTCCTTCTCTCCTTGCGCTGATTACTTTCCTAATGTTTCTCCGTTTAACTTCCTTCTCCCCTTGCAGTGATTACCTTCCAAATATTTCTCTGATTACCTTCTTTCTCCCTGCGCTGATTACCTTCCTAATATTTCTTCGGTTACCTTTCTTCTCCCTTGCGCTTCCTTTTCCCCTTGCACCGATTACCTTCCTAATATTTCTCCAATTACCTTTCTTCTCCCCTCAAATGCTTGCCCCGACCTCCATCTGTTGGTAGCATCGAATCAGTGTTCCCTGGTAGAGACGTCGCCGTTTTGCCCCTCACCGTTGAGTCCGACCGTGCGGCTGGCCGGACATGGAGAGTACATAAACGGCCGGACTAAAGCTGCCGACGGACTCGAGGTGATGTTCTCCCTCCATTGCCCTCTGGATGATGCTCCTCTTCATGGCTTATTTTGATTGAATCCGCTGCCTACCCTCCACGCCAAAAACTTGCTAGACAACACCAGCAACGACAACGGTAAAACATCTTTTTTTCTGACGCCTCCATTCTATCAAGGTACGACCTCGACATAGATGTGTTTCAAGCTGGTAATGGTCTGGTTTGCAACTGGTTTTACTGGATTGGGCTTCATCTGGTTGGTCTTTGGTCTGGTGGGAATGGGCTAGAATTAGAATATAGTTTGGTTTAGTTTGGTTTGAAGGTAAAAACAGTTTGGGCCAGTTTGAATTGGGTTTGAATGGCTCTGTTGCAAATATCTTCAAACCGCACGCTGGCTGTCGGCATCTAAAGGCTTGTGGACTCCTAGCTAATCTCCTCCAACCACGTCACTGCCCTGCCAGTCGTCGTCATCGCGGACCTGTTCGTGGATTCACCGGCGACGAGCGCCGGATGCTGGACGTCGGTCTACGTGGCTTCCCGGCCCGGCGCTACGTCCGACCTGTCATCACGGGCCGCCATGTTCAAGAAGTGATTAACTGAACTGGACATCGGCAGTGGGAAGCGTACATGCTTGCGTCTTTGGCTCTTTGCCCACGCACGCTAGTAGGGCTGTAGCCTTGCTCACTGCGGAGGATTGGCAAAAACCATTTTGAGAAGGCGGTTTGGTTTGGATTAAGGTTAGTGCATGCGCAGTTTTTAGCTTGGTTCGGTTCCTGCAGCCAGCGAAGTGGATTGGTGTGGTTCCATGGAGAGACAATTATTTATTTGGGGTGGGGTGGTTTCGGTTCAGTTTCTGGACCATTACCAGGTTGAGATGTGTTTATGATACTTAAGTCAACTATGTGCATGCTTATTTTATTTCATACAACACATGCTAATTTCTGAGATCTTGCGGGTGTTTTTTTTTCTTCTACGTACCAGCCAATAGCCACCCTTCGTTACGTAAGGCAGGCCGCTCGTCATCGTCGTGGATGCCACCCTAGACTCCTACAGCACGTCTGCCCAGCACTCTAGCGGTCAAAGGTATTAGAGTTTCTGCATGTACACTTTCGATCAGTAGCACTACATTGATTAACAAGGTTCCTCTAGATTAGGTCTCATCCTGATCATGTGGACAAAAGGGCTGCTGCGTGATAATGAGCTGGACTTATTCATGATTCTCAAGGTTGGTACATCTACATTTCTGATAGGATCTAGGGAAAGCTCATAAAAGATTTCAAGCATCATACTCTTTTTCACAGCTCATATATATATGTATATGTGTGTATATATATATATATTGCAGAAATAGAGATAAAATTGAGCCATCGTTTTTAGTTTTTTCTTCTGACCTTCTCTGAATATTTTTATTTTTTGTTTGCAAATGCAGTGCGCCGAACTCTGAGTAGCACTAGAGCTTTGCCGATCACAAGGACAAGGTACACCATACACCGCATGTGCTCACATGCTTGTTTGCATTTTTTCCGTTTAGCACTAAGCATTAGGCAACATATCATCCACTATTAGCCAAGAGTAAATAACCATTAGTTTGTGCTTCAGTTAAACATATGTGAGCATATGAAAGTTCCACTTTCCCACGATATTACCTGAGAGGGATATAGAGGAATTAGACAGCAATCTACTCGTGCAGAACTATATGATTGTGGTTTAGCATACTATGACAGTACTTAGGCGATAATAGTGCTTATAAATATTATTTTCTTATATATTTCCGTGCCTGCTGTAATTGATCAATGGCTCTATAATTCCTTTATGAGCTTGTGCAATGTAACTGTAAATTGAAATCATCTAAAATACAGGTTTAGTAAATTAGGTAATTAAAAATAACTATGATAATCAAACGACCTCATCTACATCTTGCAAATCTATATCTTACTGCTAAATAAGTGAGCTTAATTCCAAATTTGATCTAACAAAAAAAAGATGAGGTGATATTTATTTTAGCCAGGTTTGTGTATAATTCATTGTCTAAGAAATAAGTCTAATCATTGCATAGGACATTAGCTATGTAATTAGCTTTTAGCCTGCAAAGGACTTAATTTCAAACTTAAGCTGCAAGGGAAGGTTGTGAATTGTGCAGGACTCTATCTATTTTTTTTTTCTTATCGTTGCAGGTTCAGTTGTATTCCGTTTGGATCACTAAATAATTTAAGAGCATGCATCTGTGAAATTCTTGTTTACTAGATTTATTGGGAAAAAACACACGTGTGTGCACACATGGCCCATTTACACTCATGCTGGTGCACAGCTCAAGACATGTTCTATGCTGTTTGAATGTGATGTTAGTTGTTGTTCCATATACTAAAATTTCTTTTGAGCAATTATTTGTAGTTCACTACTTCAGTGAGGTCTTGTGGCCTATGATAATCAATATTCCTTTGGTCCTAATGGCTAATCATGTTCCACTTGGAGATGTGACAAATGTTATCAACTGCGGGAGTGTTCTCAGGTGTAAGAGGCCAAGAGCGGGGTCAATACAAACCCCATTAGTTGAAGGAAGAAATATTGTTGTTGGCGACCATGGTATAACTGTGTTTTGATTAATTTACATCATTTTTTATTTACGACTTCTTGGATCCATTTTCCCGCTTTGTTAATATTGAATCTATTTGAAAGGTCATCCTATAATTGAGCAACTTGATCATAGAGCACTTAAGCGGCAACAGGATAGGGATAAATATGCAAGTTTGACAAAGGAGCAGAAAACAGCTAGGGCGCAAAGGCGAGGAAAATTACCATAAAAGAAAGAGCAAGATACTAGCAGTAGTAGTGGACACAGATCGAGAAACACCTGGTATTGTGGCCATGGAGTCAAACCAAACTTTAATCACCGGGTCAAACCCGAATCCTGGGATAGGTCTCTAATTTTTGGATTTTTATCAGTGTGTATGTTACATATATGTTATTGCTATTATGCAAATGATTACTTTTAGGTGTTTATAGGAATAGAATTACACAATGAGACAGATGATGCCGGCCAAGATTGGCTTGGTAGAAATGATTCATATATAAGGAGCAATACTTGGTAAAATTCATTAATATTTCTACCCACTGCTCTTTTTACATTTTAAGAAATTTCAAGGTTGATTCCCTGGTGTTTTCTATACTTTTCTAAAAGTGGACTATTTAAGTTTCTTTAAATTTATTACAAATAGTTTGTTGGATTTCATATAGTCCTATTTTCCTATTTCAATCAACTGTGAATTTAGTACTATATTTTGAATCCCTTTGAGATTACTTTTATTGTATCGAGATATGCTGCTCCTAAAATTTACAACTGTATCCTTCAGGTGTTTTTACTTCGCAAGTTTTGTCCCCGCAGTTTCCTTCTGGTTGTTTCCTTCATTTGCGGTGACGTGAAGCCAAGCACGGGGCAGTTGTCTCTTTCATCAGATTTGTTTGATAAATTGAATCTATTTTTTCCTGTTAAAGGGTAGGCAAGGAGGATAAGCTTGGTAACCTGCATTCCTCCTGTTCACACCATTTACCCATCCTATATTGGGATTGCTATCTGATTTAGTTATTAGTTTAAACCACGTTAGTTTTTTTCCATTTAATATGAAAAACATAGATTGGCCAGGATCTGTACTACCGGTTTTTATGATGCCAGAGGTGCCATTTTTCAGCAAAAAGAATAGCATACATGTGGTGATTGTTTCCATTGTTTTCCTAATGGTTTCAAATAATGTGCTTCTAGTCACAATATTGATGTGAATCTGGTTATATAATTTCGGATGCAAGCAAGAGAAAGTAAAAAAATAAATAAACTGCACAAAACAAAGAAAAATGTTTTGCTCCTCTTATGTATGATGCATTTATTTTTTTTCTTAGGCTTGATTTCTTTGACATTATCTTTTAGGATATGGTGAGGCTGTGTTCGATCAATTTCTTACTTGCATGCTTGGAAATATTGATGCCAAAATACCTTCAGTTATGGTGGTGCCATTTTATCACTATAGATGATGATGTGAAAGTCCAGATATTACATAGTAGAACAATGTTTATATAATTTGGACGATCCATGTGTGGTCGAACAATGCCTACATTTTTTAAAAAAAGTAGATATTGAAAATGCAGGAGAGTTGCGTATTTTTTATAGAATCAATATTTGTTTGTAGCCCATGCCTTCCGAATTCAGTCCCAGGGACTAAAACACAATAGCCCCTTGGAAACGACCTTCATAAGCTGATTTTGCTGAATATTATCCAAAAGTTGCGAGATGCCAAATGTGCCTATCTTCCATTCGAGTTTGCAACACCACTTTGGATAAGAGGCCCAAATATCCAAAACTTCAGCAAGGCACCAATAGTAAGTGCCCCTTGTAAGTCTGTAATCCAGTTATGATCAGTGAGTTACTAGCTCATCGCTTAGGAAGCAAAGCAGATAGACAGAGTGCGAGATCAACAATTCTTTGTCCATGAATCCATCTGTCCTCCTGTAAAAGTGTACAAGAACCATTATCCACATCAATACAGACTGCCATGGATAAGAAAGATCGGACGCAATGGTGGACCTGGACCCGGGAAAATTGACTAAGGTTGGTCAGGTACAATCTTCTGTAATCAAAGGCATCTCTTTCTTAGTGCCCATCCCATCCTTCGAAATCCTGAAATAGCAAGTCCCCCAAGTTCAGGACGCGACGAACTTTAATCCATGCAGTGACCACCCTTAGTGTCCTTTTTACCTCTCTAATATAATCTCTGCACATTTTGTATATCTCTTTATAGCCCATGGGGTAAGACTAACATAGAGATAAGACCAAATCATACCAATGTTTTCTACCAGCCTAGGTTCATAAATCAGCTTTCCAGCCTGGAAGGCGATAAGCTATCAGAAGTCAATGATGGGCTGTACTTCAACTCTTGACAGCTTCCACAAGGAAGGAGCACTCCTAGATATTTGCATGGAAATTTCAGCGCCTACACAGGATGCTCATGTAATATGGCAATGTCTATTTTCAGCACATTGAATGGGAAACATGTTACTCTTTTGCATATTGATTCTATGCTTCACCAAATAGACAAAGGATATCCAGGTAATATCCATATCCATGATATTTGGTTTAAGAAATCACATTCATCAGCATATAAAGAAATCTGGTGTTGTGAGGCTCTTGTAGAAATTTTTAATCAATTTAATATTTATGGATTCGTTAGTGGTGTTTATACATTTTAAAATCCATCACCACGAGAGAAAAATCACTATTTGCTCATATTAATCGATATGCCTTAGTCATTCGAGTTGAAGTTTATTAAAAGCACTTTTAGCATGAGGTTAAATCAAATGGAAAGGGTACATCTTTGCTAAAAACATAATTATTATTTTCTAGATTTTTTTTATTTTTTTATAAATATAAAATTCTTATTTAGTAGGTTTTAAAAACACGTGCCTGCGGCACGTGCATCTCTACTAGTCTAGGTAAAACTCACACCTCGTGAGAAACCCTAGATAGGAAAAAAGAGTACAATCCAGCTCAATCAATATAAAGGTCCAATATTACATAGTTCTAAGTGTTCCAACACATATATAATCAGTTACACATTCAAGATTCAACCCATCAACCATCAAGATACAAATCTTCGTAGGTGACGGGAAGGGCAACGGCGTTGATCGATGAGAGTAACAGTATCATCCAGAAGTTATCTCATGTCTGTTGGTCATCATGGCTCCACTGAGCGTTGCCGGAACGCCAAAACGATCTCTCCATGTATATCACACAAATGAAGACTTTTATCTCTCTACCAGTTCGAACGGGACAACAATGCCCATAGAGTGTTAGTTTTCTTCTTCTCCATTTTGAGAACTTCTCTAAAATATTCTAAAAAAACTCTAAATACTTCTATAGTTAATGCAGCCTTTTCATTTGCAAAGAGACGATTAAATTCAAGAAAATGTGAGGTCTTCGACTAAAATGTAAGCTTAAGTTTTAAATATGAGAGATACGATATTTTCTAAAATTTTAAGTGCTTTGAACTATTGTTTTTGAACTTTTCTTGCTCATAAGAGAATAAAAATAAAAAAATAGTTTCCATTGGAGATGCGAGGAATCGAACCTCGAGCCTCTTGCCATGCCTTGTGTATAGTGTTCTACCAGTGGTAGAGCTACATCCCCTACTTTTGATGGTAGATTTGCATATGTTCGCTGGAATTTTGATGTTAAGAGGAAACTGATAAGATGTAGCCTTTTCATACTGTTTTTCCATTATTTTATTTCTAGCGACTATTTTATTTTTTAAAATACTCTGTGGATGCTCTTGAATTATGGTGACATTAAATTCTTTGACACTATTGAAAATACTGAAAAAAAAAGCATAAATGGTGCGAGTGATCGAGCAGTGTTGCTTATATGTTGGAATGAAGTTTTTTTTGACTTGGTCACTGCCTTGCTCTCTGCGTGTTTGTACCTATTTGAGAATAATCATAAATGATAAATTTGTGACTTGCCTATTGTGTCTTGCTAGTAGTATAGTGAATAGTCATAAATGATAAACTTGTGACTTGCATATTATATCTTCCTATTGAGATATTCACTGAAAACTCCAAAGAAAGTGATGAATAATTACGGCCTAGTTCTCTAATAATAGTGATAATACATATTTAGAGGATGGGGATCCCTATTGGCAAGATTGCCTTTTACAATGACCTAGGTGGAGTTCGTCCATCTTGCTGTAAGCTTTTCAAATCCACCTTTACATTGTTGTTCAGAACATTTGAGGCAACGTTTAGACCATGACCAAATAGAATGTTGTTAACATGTGAGTTTGTTATCACAAGTTTGTATTAATCAATAAAGCTAGACAATTCCATGTGTGGACCTAGGCAGTCATCTGGAAATTCTAAAAAAAAATGATGCCTACTCTTTAAGTACAAATGGCAGGAGGAACTTTGGATCTCTGTATCTGTACAGATAAAAAGAATTCTTAATTATTCTTGATAGCTGCAGTTACAGAAATACTGATGAGGGCAACGCTGCAGAATCAATTGAGCTCTGCCTTTACTGAACTCTAATCCATTTGGTTAAAGAATTACACTCTACTATTTCTTCTGGAAAAGTTACTGTATCATAACTCTGAAAATTGTTTCTACACCTAATGTCTACTATTTCTTCTGGAAAAGTTACTGTACCATAACTCTGAAAATTGTTTCTACACCTAATGTTATAGGAATGATTGGATGGCGAAAGGGCATCACAGCTCGTTTATTGAAGTTATATCTCAACTCAATTTTCATAGGTTCATTTTCATTTCTGTTGCCATATCCTTTTAGTACTTTGTAATCGTACGGCCTTCAGTTGACAAGTGATAGAATTGCAGATTCTTACAATTTATGTCTGTGTCAGCAAAAAAAAAATTGTCAAGAGGAGGTATTTCAAATGGTAAGAAATACACAATGAGTTACCATCAAATTAAGTTTGAACAATGAGTTCACTCTGAAATGTTGATAATGCTAATGTTTTGCTGCCTCCTAGGAGAAATGGAAGCTTGCTATAGTTTTCGGTACGCTGAGGGAGACTGTGCGGGGGACGCTGAAACGTTGATGATGTTAATGTTCGGTGCCTCCTAATTTTTGCACCTGGCTATGACTATTTGTGCAGGTTCGTACTTGGCTGCAAAATCAAGCCTGAAGGAGACATGGTGGAGCGATGTCTTTTTAGGTCTTTTCAGGTGTTTAAAGACAAAGATATGGAGTTTGGAACACATCTATTAAATCGATAACTACTTTTCTCTGTGAACAATAGTTTGGCAGTATTAGTTAGTTTACTATACTAATATATATTTTGGGGTATGAAAATGTAAGGGCATAGTTACTTGAGAAAGCTTCGATAGTCATGGTTTCACAGAGTTGGAATGTACATTATTTGGTTCTCCGTATTGCGATGGCCAAACAGCCATTGTAGATTTCTCTACCTCAATTGCATTGATTCTTTGTTTTTCTTTTACATGGAAGCTGTTGCTTATGACATTCAAGAAGTGAAACAGCATGAAGATCCTCAACAAGTTGGTTTCCAATTTTCCAAAAAGGTTCTACTGAAGAGAAGCAGATGCAGTGTTTTAGCATGATAAGATATCTAAGAAGAGAGCACCGTTTGTTATAGGTGCAGCTAAAGAGAGAGCACATACTTGATAATTGATATTCACAAGTGGGTGACAAGGATGATGGATCCATAAGTGATAAATGGCAGGGAGATTCAATGTTTACTGAACTAGAACATTTGGCGCGCTTTGCGCGCCCTATCATATTTTAACAAAACGCATGCACATTTTAAAAAAATAGGACCAAACATGTACAATCTAAAAATAGGCAAATGAAATGATACAAATATAGCACATCTTATTTCAGTACTAAGATCTAAATATAAGACATAGGAAATCAAGTACAGACATAGACACCATGGCTAACAAATTGAGAAAATGCTTGAACTTCATCGTTAACTTAATGTGATGCACAATATTTTGGAAAAATACAAATCTGCAACTCTTATTCCTGAATCTTACACTTAAGGAACAGTTGAAGTTTTTCCATGCTCTAATAATGAACCGAATCTAGAATCTAGATGGATACTATGAATAGTTTAAATCACCACAACAGCCTGACCACAAGCTTGTTCTCTCTGGGCTGAAGCTAAGTAGCAAGAACACCATGCACATCTGTTTCAGGTACACTCGCTGACTCGCCTCTACCATTTCATTGTCTGAAACGAATGTTTACACGTTGGATGTACTAATAGGAGTATCTAGTACAGATCCAATATTGCGATTCTACTCTGGTAGGAATAACATGAGCATGAATAACATTTAAAGCATGTATACATGTATTATGTATTTTTTATTCAAAGATATAAACTCAAGTAGTTATGAATAATATTCTAAAAGTGATTGTTTTATAGATCACCCTTCTGAAAACAACTACTATTTTACTACCTAAGGAAAATTGGTGCAACTACAAATGCTAGCAATCAAGATTGTTGTGAAAATTATCAATCTATCCACCTGAGGAAAATTGGTGCAATTATAAAAGGCCAAATGATGGATGAAACTGCAGCTAGATGATAGCACAAAAGAAACAAATCGCATCGATGATGTGTTTCCCTTTTGATTTCTTTCACCATTATGCATGATTGGGGCACAAGCTGTGGCATATAGAGAAACATGGTCTCCACTCCCATCAAGCATAAGATTCTTGTATAATGAAAGTCAAGTTCATAGCCTGTGCACTTTCTGTACGCATCATTTGTTACTGTGTGTGATTTAAATGTAGAAACCGCGTTATGCATCACTGTAAGAAGAGAATAGCAATTGTGCACTCTGTTTTGTAAACTGAATGGACTTTTAAGCAAAGAATTAGCTAGGATTAATGATGGTGGTTTCTGGAGGCTGATGTTTCCATGACATTATACCACTCTTGATCTTAAGAGACAGCCTTTGATGAAAATCTGTAACATTATTTTTAAAGGCTAATGCATACGTATCATTGAAATGTACTCACTCCGTCCCAAATTATTAGTCGTTTTGTCTTTTCTAGATTTACAGACTTTGCTATGCATCTGTGTATATATTATCTAGGTGTATTGCAAATTCTATGAATCTAGAAAAGCCAAAACGAATAATAATTTGGAACGGAGGGAGTAGTGTTAAGCTTCACACTGGTGGTTGCCCTCTTAGCAAGCTCATACATCAGAACATGGCCTTCTGGCCCTGCAAGTTTCTCATTCAGAAAGTACTAATGAACCAAATAAACTATATGCTTCGAATTTCAGATTCCACAGCACAAACCAAACCAACCTTTGTTGCACAAGAAGAAGTGCCTGCTTCTCATCATTCTTCTTGAAACCCAGCCACTTCATCAATTGATGACAGATGTCCCCTGAAAAGTGTGAGGAAGAAACCAGGAACATCAGACCATGAAGTTATCCTAAACCAACACAATTAATCTGATCCCCTTCACTTTCCTTCGTAGGTTTGCCGTAGGTCTGTTGCATCTTGAAAAGCACGTAGCGCATCACCTCGGCCACCAGCTTTTCCTTCTCCTGCAAGGATGTTCGGTCAGGCAAAACATCGAACACCTCGCATACGCTCTGAAGTGGGGGCGAGAGAGCGCAAGAACCTCCTAGGATATGTGAATCTGGGCGAGCTCCTCGCTGGTCAGCATCCAAGTAACAAGAGAAGGTGAGATCTTGTCGGGGAGTGTTCTTCGCTTACGGCTGATCGAAGGTAGAAGACAACCCTATCATTGAATTTTGAGATCAAATCACCAACTTTACATATATACTACGTAAATCATCAACACCAGAATGGTTTACAACCTGGATCTGCTTGAACGATACCATTGCCTGCGGGCTGGCGTTGGGCAGCGGTTACAGCTGGGGAACAAAGACTTCTCATGCCGCCGCAAGGAGCTTCGTGAAGCACGGGCTGCTGATCTCGAATGACTCCTCGCGCTCCCACGCGCCACCGCGTTCGTCGAACGCTCATGGGAGCCCCCACACGACAACGTCCAGGCCAGGCAGAGCTCACCGACCTTCACAGCGCTGTCGCTCGACAGCCGCAGCCGGTGGCCAAGGTCGCGCTTACGCTGTGAGGACAGATAAATAAAAAGGGCAACAAGAGTTGTTTTGATGCAGGCACGAATTTAGTTCGGATCACGTCGGATATTTAAATATAAATTAAAGAACTAAATATAATCTAACTATAAAACTACTACTTGTATGAATGGAACTAATTCAAGAGATGAATCTATTAAATTTAATTAATCTATCATTAGCATACCGTAGCACAACATTATTAAATTATGGATTCATCATGCGAATTAATCTCCATTTATGCAATTGATTTTATACTTAACCTACATTTAGTATTTTTAATTGATATCCAAATATACAATATGACGGCGCTAACAAGATGCCAGTCAACCGAGGAGGTAACGAAGAGCCGAGGCTGGTTCTCTTTTCTCCGCGCGGCGCACGCCCCGCCTTCGGACTCTCTCTCCATGTCTGTTGGGGTCACGCCTAGCTGGGACCACAGGTTAGCTGGACGACCTAGCACACGACGCACCGTGCGGGCTACAAGCCTGGACGGCCGCGTACAGCTCGGCACGCGGGCGAGGCAGGACGTGTCCCACGCACCTCAGCTGCCGCATGCTGTCCGGGCCCGAGCAACAGCGCAGCCGAGGGATGGGACGCAGACTCATCACGCACGACGTGAACCACAGGCCGGTGCACGCTAAAGTCAAAGTGCATCTGCTCCATGCTGTAGGCCGTATCGGCACCCACGAGTGGGGCAGCCCTGTCTGCCTGTGTTCCTCCCACTTTATCGTAGCTCGGGCTCATGCTAATTGCTTCTCCTAGTTGCAGCCGTCGCTCGGTGCACGCGCTCCCAATGGTCACAGCGTTCCCAAACCTCGCGCAAGGCGGCGCGTGGCGCGTGAAGCGCGGAGAGAGCTCGCAGGACAGCAGGTTGGCTTGCTGGCGTCCCATTCGAATTGTACGGGACGCTCCGTTGCAATATTGAAATAAGATACGAGCAACATCAAAAATATATAGGTGTAATATTGAAAAATATGTGAAAAACTAAGTTGTTTGACTCTTGAATACGAAAATTCCCGCCGCAACATGAACACTATATTTCATACAACATTCACCATGAAATATGCGGAAATAGTAGTTACAACATCAAAGATTAACTATTGAAATATATGTCTAAGCGTCCGATTTTTCTTTCCCTGAACGTGTGTGTCTTAGCATTTCCGTTTAATTAACCCGATAGCTAATGCTACGTGTGTCATCGAGCTCGTCAGCTAGTCCTGGTGTGCGGTGTGCCAGCTTATGAGCTTACTAAAATGCATGTCAGAACTCCAAAGTTTGTTTCAGTTTTGGTAGAACTTTATATATCGCCGTTTTTATCAGTGATGAATAGTGTAATGTATGGTTGAAAATAATTGTGGTATGGTTTAAGATTTTTGTGTGAAGCTAAATAGTTGGGTTTAGGGTTCTTTGATCTCAATAATATATCAAGAAGGTATATTAATTTTTTAGTTTATTGAAGCTCGAAGTGGATGAAAATAATTATACCCTATGTTATGTTTTTTGATCATTATTGAACAATTTTACTGTGTGTGATGATAACTGTTGCTCACTAAATAAAACTCTTGTTTATTTTTATATTTTTTAAAATATATTTTTGTTTAATAGATAATTTATGAACATATAAGAATCTTATTTATTAAATTTTAAAACACGTGTGCTGCACGTAGTGCAGGGAAAAAGAAAAGAAGTTTTTGCGGATGAAAGGATATGGGCAATAAGTCGGCCCGGCCCGGCCCGGCCCAGCCTAGTATATAACAATGAACTAAACCCTAAAACACATCCTCCCGTCTTCCTCCTCCACCCCCCGCCGCCGGCGACGCTATCTCCGTCCGAAGCTCGCTGGTGTGCAGCCGGCGTCGCGTAGGAGCGTTACACCGACTCGCCGTCGCCACCAAGGTGAGACACCTTGTGGAACCCACCAACGTCGCCCTCCCACGGGGCCCGCGCCGCCGCGGCCGCGACAGCTAGGGTTTCGTTGCCGACGGCGCGGGATTCTGGCTCCATACGCAGCGTCGACCGCGCAAGGCCGCAAGCAAAGCGTGGTTGATTTCAGCTCCGTCACTCCTCCCGCATTCTTGATTCTTCTTTTCCAAATCGTCATCAGCGCTCTATTCAAAAACAATCAGTGCCCGATTCCATGAACCTGATGCCGCAGCACCTGCTGCTCTTGGCCGGACTCTAGTGAGGAGGCGAGGGCCAAGCAGAGTGAGAGACGGCGCGAGGAGGCGGTGCGCGTCTGGGCGGTGAACTGATTTGTTCACCTTAGCCACCGCTTGCTTATGCAGGCTGCATAAGCCGGAGATGAGATTGATATTCGTTTCCAGCTATGAAGGCTGGAAAGACCTTTTGCATAGTCTGAGCCTGGCTAACACCTCTATTTAGATAACCAAACATATATATGCTGCACTACAAAAGCCTGGCCAGGGGGTAATGCACCCTACCAATCACCACCATACTGATCAATTGATCATGGAATTGTTGTTTTTTGTTGTTAGTTTGGGCACTGTTGTGGCTAGAGCTGTAATTGATGACATATGTTCTTATTGGCACATTGCAACTCTGCGCCTCAACATCCCCCCCCAAAAAAATAATAATAATAATAATAATAAGAGTAAAATGCACCAGAAGTCCATCAACTTGTAAGAGAGTGTCACTTAAGTCCATTAACTTCGAAATTGCATTTCTAAGTCCATAAACTTGTAATTTGTGTCACTTAAGGTTCACAAACTCTGAAAGTCCATTCCTAGGTCCATAAATTTATAATTTGTGTCACCTAGGTCCATACCCCGCCACCTAGTCTTCATGCACTGATGTCGCACCAACATAAATGTACACAGTGCCTGCACGTTGCTGGAGTTTCGCCAGAAGGGTTAAATTTGAGCCCCGATTTCGAATCAAGTGCATAGGGAGAGGAAAGAGGAGGGATGAAAGACTTATCTTGGAAGTTATTGACATGTATTAGGGTTTAGGATTCAAAGGGGGGCTTACGGACTGCCATGGGTGAATTCTGGAGCTTAGATCTAGATATGATCTCGTAATATGGGTGGAGAGGAGGGGTGATGGCTTGGGAAAGGTGGAGGAGGTCAGAGAGGGACTCAACAACATGTATACCGTGGTAGGGGATATTATGTCTTCTGTGGTGCGGGTGGCCGGATATGGTGGCGCTAGGTGTTGTGGCGAAAAATCTCGTGACGACGTTAGACTTGGGTCAACCCAGAGTGGTTCTCGGTAAGGGATTGAAAGATATTCATGGACAGCGATATCGGGGCGACCTTTGTGGGCGCGTCTGTACCCACACGACTGCTCATGGATGAAGTTCATGGACTTAAAAATGCACTTTCGGAGTTTATGGACCTAAATGACACAAATTACAAGTTTATGGACTCAAAAATGCACTTTCGGAGTTTATGGACCTATGTCTTCAAAGTTTATGGAACTAAGTGACAAATTACAAGTTGATGGACCTAAAAATGTACTTTTGGAGTTCGTGGATCTAAATGACACACCTTTACAAGTTGGTGGACCTCTGGTGCATTTTACTCTAATAATAATAATAATAATAATAATAATAATAATAATAATAATAATAATAATAATAAAAAAATGAAATGAAATAAAATAACGCTTGTTCGTTGCACAGGGAGAACAGATACCGAACTGAGTTTTCTTCATTGCACTTTCAGGCCCCAGTGTTACTCAAACAGAACCGAAGATGGCACGCCGAGGATTGATGGAGCAGGATCTGAGCAAGCTTGACGTCACCAAGCTGCACCCTCTGTCACCAGAGGTGATTTCACGCCAAGCGACGATCAACATCGGTATGCCAACTGCGATGTTTTCCCAGCGATGTCTTCTTCTTTTTCTAAGTGTGACTATATCATAGTTGCTATGGCGTCGCCATATCGTCGCCATAACGTCGCCATATCGTCGTGGCGGTTTTTTCCCTCTCGCCACGGCGACGCCACGAGTTCGACGAGTATGGCGTCCGCCACAGAGCCATGGCGTCCCCGTGGCGCCGATATGGCGTCCTGTGGCGCCGTATGGCTCTGTGGCGGGCGTCATACACCGTGCGTCTAGGTATATGAGATGCAGGGCTCAAAACGCACCCCTCAGTCCGGCCGCAGTCTCCCCGCCCCGCCGCCGCCGCTATCTCCTCACCCTCCCGCCGGCCCGAGCCGCCGCCGCCTGCCCGAGCCGCCGCCGCCGGCCCTTCTTCCCCTGTTCGCCCGCCCTCCGCCGGCCCGATCCGCCGCCGGCGGCCCTTCTTCCCCTGTTCGCCCGCCCTCCGCCGGCCCGAGCCGCCGCCGCCTGCCCGAGCCGCCACCGCCGGCCCTTCTTCGCCGCCGCGACCTGTCCGCCGACTTCGCCGCCGTCGCTCCCATCGCCCGCGGCCCTGTATGCAGATTTTAGGGATAACCCTGTCACAAGTACAGAACATGGCTACGCAAGGGACTGGAAGCGCGGAGGCCTCGGACGCGGCATCAAATATTGATCCAAAGACTGATCCAAAGCGGAAGCCGGCAAAGTCAAATGATCCTGGGTGGAAATATGGATTTTGGCCAACCATTGGCAATAGAGATGTTGTGCAGTGTTGCTTATGTGATAGAAGAATAACGGGAGGAATTACAAGGCTCAAGGAGCATCTTGTGGGTGGTTATGGAGATGTTCAGAAATGTGTCAAAACCACAACAACTATTGCACAACAACTAGTGTATGGCGACGCTACGCCGCGCGCCATAGACGCTGTAAAGGTGTGAAGGTGGTGGGTCGCCGCGCCTCGCCGCGCCGCCGTAACAACTATGGACTATATCGACATTAGGTTCCAGTACCAGTATTGCACTATTGTCTATAACTCCCCAGTATAGTAATACCTCAAGTGAACTTACCATTAGTCTTAAAATTCATGGTCACTAGATGACTTGTACTAAACCACCTCACCTTGCTTAGGACCCATATACTTGCATGAACTGCTGGAATAAACTCATAAGGAAAGATAATATTCCTTCTTTGACTGTTAGTTCCGTTTTATAAAATTTGGATTGTTCAGCCTTCAGTGGTCTAGACTTCAGGGAGTTTGAAAGGCTCTGCAAGTTTAAGAACTGTATCTTAGCAAGTGGGTTTGGGTCTTAGTGGAATTTAATTTGTATGATAAATTTATGTTTACTCATTTGTACAATGACATTTATATTACCTTGGTTTCAGATGCATTAAATTAGGCAACCAGCAAAATGTACACTCCTTTATATATATATTTGAAGGTTATTCACAGAATTAGGTGATAATAAATTTTACATTGAAAATGATGTGCAAATTGACAATTTTCTGCTATCATTTCATTTATTTGAATTTGAGCAATCATAGAGGAAATCCTAACTTTCATACTGAAACTGGTTTGCCTTGATTCTTAAAATAAAACGGGATGAAAAATGTTGTTTCTGACTACTGCCATAGTAGGTACTAGGCAGATTACATCTGCCAGCAGAAATATTGATTGGGCCATATAATTAATCTTGCTTATCTGTCTTAAATCCTATGTGCGTGCGTGAAGGAAAAAAACTTAAGCAGTAATGCTGTACGTTTATTTGTATGTTCTAAGGAAAATTTCTTTTTTGGAATGTCCAGGTACCATTGGTCATGTTGCCCATGGGAAGTCTACTGTTGTCAAAGCAATCTCAGGTGTACAGGTAAATATTGATAATGATGTCATCGGTTCATTATATGCTCTCTTTGTTCCTTTTTTACATGAATAAATATATTTGATTCTGTTTCTGATGATATATTATTTCATAGTATGTTCAACTTTGCTGATCGTTCTCTTCTGAATTCTGATTTTCAGACTGTTCGTTTCAAGAATGAACTGGAGCGCAATATCACTATAAAGCTTGGCTATGCTAATGCAAAAATCTATAAGTGTGAAGATGATAGTTGCCCACGACCAATGTGCTACAAGTAAGTCAATTAGTCATATAGGTATGAGTGTATGGCTTTTATCTTATCACTTATTTGTCCTTAAATTTACCTCATGCAAGTGATTTAGCCGCAGCTTATGATTGTGGAATGTCTTCAAGGACAGCGTTTCAATATTATATGATTGTTTGCATCTGTAGTGCTAGGATATGAAATGAGGTGATGTTGCCTTACCTGAGGTGATCTTGTGCTGATTCCTGTAACTACCTTCGAAAGTTCCTTTTTGTTTTTGTACTACTGTTGAATATATTTGCTTTTCAAAACTATCTATTTATGTAGAAACCTTGTATCTGTTGCCAAATGAATTTCTGTCCTGAATTTCATATGTCAAGGCTATCTGGTAATCTGCTAGAAACCTTGTCTCTTTTGCCAGATGCCTGCGTTTTGCTGCGAACCCTATAGCTAATCTCTTGGGGCCACATTCACATATAATTCCTGCATTTATTATCGTGCTCATATGGGTTTTCTAACTATATTGTTTATTTACAATATACAGAGCTTATGGCAGTGGCAAAGAAGATAGCCCTCTCTGTGATGTGCCAGGTTTTGAAAACTGCAGGATGAAACTACTGAGACATGTTTCGTTTGTTGATTGTCCGGTATGGTCAAATCTCTCTCCTTTCTCATATCAATTTTCTTTGACATGGTTACTTAGGGTTCAGGTTCACACATACAGATAATTTGTTATGGTAGATGCTTGTATCTTTGCACAATTTTTTTATTCTGTTTGCCTCCATTGATATTGAGATGTTAATGCCTTCATGCTGCAACGACATTTAGTGATTCAATTTTTGGATGATGATCTTTGTTCCCTCAAACTGGCATGTTGATCAATATACTTCGATAAGAAATAATGAGAAGAACTTTGCAAGTTCATTCTTCATCAAACATTTGAGTACTTTCTTACCAGCTTCAGTATATGTTGATTCTTATTTTGTTTTGACATTTCCTCAGCAATCTATTCATCTCATGAACAGGGGCATGACATTCTCATGGCTACAATGCTTAATGGAGCTGCTATCATGGATGGAGCACTTCTTCTGATTGCAGCAAATGAGAGCTGCCCACAACCCCAGACATCTGAGCACCTTGCTGCTGTTGAAATCATGCGTCTTCAACATATTATCATTCTGCAGAACAAGATTGATCTTATCCAGGAAAGTGCAGCAATGAATCAGCATGAAGCGATCCAGAAATTTATACAGGTTAGTGCTGCTACTTGTCTCGTAAGTACTCCCTCCGTCTCAAATTATTAGTCATTTTAGCTTTTCTAGGTGCATAGTTTTTGTTATGCATCTAGATATATGTTATGTCTAGGTACATAGCAAAATTTTTGTATCTAGAAAAGCCAAAACGACTAATAATTTGGGACGGAGGGAGTAGCAGCCAGTATTTTACAGTTTTATGAAATCAGTTCTGTTACTTGTGCTTAGGGAACAATAGCTCAAGGTGCTCCTGTGGTACCAATATCTGCACAGCTGAAGTATAATATTGATGTCATCTGTGAATACATCGTGAAAAAGATCCCCATCCCGGAGAGGAATTTCACCTCTCCTCCCAACATGATTGTTATTCGTTCTTTTGATGTGAACAAACCTGGTTCGGAGGTTAATGAAATCAAGGGTGGAGTAGCAGGTGGCAGTATCCTCAAGGTATGTAATTCTTGATGTGAAAATATTGCCATCCTTCAGAAATCTATGTTTGTACGTGTAAGATGCAGTATTCTTGTTCTGTGGGAGTACATGATCTCTTGAATTCCTATGTGAAGGGAGTCCTGAGGGTGAACCAGAAAATCGAAGTTCGCCCAGGCATTGTGATGAAGGATGAGAATGGCAAAATTAAATGCACGCCCATCTATTCGAGGATTGTCTCCCTGTATGCTGAGCAGAATGAACTCCAGTTTGCCGTTCCTGGAGGGCTTATTGGAGTTGGAACTACCATGGACCCAACACTGACTCGTGCTGATAGGCTGGTCGGTCAGGTTCTTGGTGAAGTTGGATCACTCCCTGATGTTTACATCGAGTTAGAGGTCAGCGTTTTCTTTACTGCTTAGAATCACCAGGGTTTAGGCAAATGCTGCAATTTCTGATACTCTACTACTCTTGTTTGCAGGTGAACTTCTTCCTCCTAAGGAGGCTGCTGGGGGTGAGGACAAGTGGAACAGAAAGGGCAAGCAGGGTCTCAAAGCTCGCCAAGGGTGAGATCCTGATGCTTAACATCGGGTCGATGTCCACCGGAGCGCGTGTTCTCGCTGTCAAGAATGATCTTGCGAAGCTGCAGCTGACCGCACCGGTGTGCACCAGCAAGGGTGAGAAGCTGGCCCTCAGCCGGCGCATCGAGAAGCACTGGCGTCTCATTGGTTGGGGCACAATCCAGGCTGGCACTACACTCGACGTCCCACCATGTCCGCTCTGAGTCGAACACCACTCGTGTGACACGAAGAATAGTGTTTGAAAGAGAAGAATGGAGATGTGGCGAGTCAGAGCTGTTAGGAATGATTTTGTGGGGCGGTGGAGAAAACCTGAACCTAAATATTAACTGTGTAATTTTATTCTTACTTTTGCAGTTTTGTATTGATGTTATGTTATGGTTGAGTGACATAATATCGTTTTACCTAGTGACGTAATGATAAGCTTTATTATTGAATTGAGCACTTATATTCGGGATTCAGAGCAGTAAAAATTGCTAGAGATGCTATCTATATAATTATTCACTTGTATAAAAATTATATTAGTATAATGATATATAATTAGGAACACATGTTTATGTGCCTTGAGCTTGTTTGTAAGGAGAACCACGACGAGAGTCACTGCTCGATTCGCTTTCCGCTAGACTGGGTGGTTGGAAATTGCTGTCCATCTGGATTCTTGCTTTTTGCACATAAAAATTAGAGCTAAAGGGGTCCACCGGACAAATATAGTGTACTGCATCATAATTATTTGTGAATACGAACACATGCAGAAATACCCGTGAGACTGTTTTTGCTGTACTTCATGATTTATGCTGCGCAACGCTCGCTAGAAAGAAAGATAAAAACTGAGGACTGAGCGACAGCTCAGTTGGTTCGCTCGCCAGGTGAGCGAGCGGCCGAGCGCGGCTTCGGTTTGTGGGAATCGCAACTTGCGTGCCTCGCTCGCGTACTGCACCGGTACCCTGAATAATTTTCGTTGCCTCTCACGTGTGGACCTATGGAGCCTTGGAAGTTTCCGGTAATCTTTAGAAGGACGCGGTCTTTATGTAGTTGTAGGTCTAGTTGTATGTGTGGTGTGAGTAGCGTGCGTGTGTAGGGTGGTACGTGCGTACGGGTATGAATAGATGCTACAGCTATGTCCAGATGAGAGGCGTCAAAAAAAGAAAAAAAAACTATCCCAGATGGTGGTGTCCACACTTCGAGCAGTTATGGCACTGAAAAACTCGATTAGACACATCAGTTAGAGGGACCCGACTCCACGCAGGTTTAAGAGGAGAAAGTAGGCTGCCCCACCCCAACCTCGACATTAGGGCAGCCAGTGTGCAGTTATGCCGAATTTCACAAATTTGCTCGAGTGTTCAACATCGATTAGGTGCGACCTTCTAACAAATAAAGAAACACAAAAGAGTCACATCTCTCTCTTGTGTAGCAGCTTTCAACTCCTCACGAGCACCATGGTCCGGTGAAAATAGTTTTCTATTGATTGGGCGTCCAATGCTGCAAATTTTCCTCTTCACAACGTACAAACCGATGCTTCATTCTTCTCTCTCCTATCGGAGCATCGTTTTTACAGCATACTGTGGCTGCTCTTAGGATCGCCACTGACGTCTGAAGGCAAGGCAAGCCTCGTTCCGTGCGCCCCATGAAATTTTCACATATAGACAGGACCAGCGAACCTCAATTTGGTATTTGTTGTTCAAGCATTTTTTGTATTACTCGTCGCACGAACGTCTCCAGCACAGGCCCAGCCCAAGGGAAGGATACCGACCGAGCCCAAGGCCCCACCCGGCGAAGCAGACTGAACCAGGTGCCACCACGGAAGATTTTTCCAACTTAACTTCTAATGTTTGACATTCGTGCGGGAAATCTCATCCATCGGATCCCATCGCCTCCTTCCTTTTCCACCCCGTGTGCCGCCGCGTCCTATCGCGACCATTCACAGCCCTCTTGCCGCGCTTCTCGCGACCATTCACTCCAGCACCTGCCCGTGTCTCCCCCGCGAACATCTCATCTCATCATGGGGGCCTTCTCCTCCTGCCGCCCAACGGCCGTCGTCGTGCTCGCGCTGCTCGCGGCCTCGGCGTCAGCGGCGGAGAGGAGGCGCACCTGCGGTTCTACTGGCACGACGTGATGAGCAGGCCGCGCCCGACGGTGGTGCGGGTGGCGGAGGCCGCGGCGACCAACGCCTTCGCCACCAGCTTCGGCGCCGTCTACGCCATGGACGACCCGCTCACCGAGGGCCCGGACCTGTCCACGTCGAGGCTCGTCGGGCGCGCGCAGGGCGTCTACGTCTGCGCGGGCAGGGACAGCCTGTCGCTGCTCATGACCATGGACTTCGTCTTCGTGGGCGGTGGCGCCTACAACGGCAGCAGCATCGCCGTCCTCGGGCCCAACCAGACGGCCGTGGCCGTCCGGGAGATGGCCGTGGTCGGCGGCACCGGCGCGTTCCGATTCGCGCGCGGGTACTGCCAGGCCCGGACCTACTCGTTCGACGCCAAGACCGGCGACCAGGGGTGAAGCTGGAGGGATGTACTCGTCTTGTGGTGCACGAAGTTGTATAGCATATATATCTAATCACTATTTTTGTAAATTTTCATAAGTGCATGGACACCCCCTAATTATAACATACCTTCGCCCCTGCCTGCGACGCACTACTACAAAACATATATTCTGTAATTAATCTTGTAACACATCCATCAATATGTTACAAACAAGTTTTATACGAACACAAAGCTATGTGTACAAGTGAAGATTGTAACACATTGCACTTAGTTTATAAAATGTGTTACAGATAATTGTTTTAGTAACACAAATTTTAGTGTTACAGTGAAAATATTACAAAATGGTAATATGTTGTAACACATAATTGGAACACGTAAAATATGTTACAATACATATGCTACAGTAATATAAAATAAATAATATTAAATTAAAGTGTTACAAAGAAAAAATATATATAACGAGATTAAAATGCAACAAGGTGCATTCCATATAACAAATGTATAGACCCCTGCAATTGCAATTACGCGACTGCACCAATTGCAACTCGACATACCACTTGCAATTGGATATGAACCAATTGTAACCAGATCCGACCCAGTTGCAACTGCACGACTGCACCAATTACAACTCGACGAGCCGGTTGCAATTGAACGCGAACCAATTGCAACCGGACTCGACCCAATTGCAATTAGGCGTATCTATATCTATATCTATATATATAGTTATTGAACGGGAATGCTTCATCCACGACAAACACTCGGTTGGTGGAACATGTTATTGCATTTCAAAAGTACAATTATAGAGAAGACCTCAAGATCACGGCTTCACCCTGTAGCTTAACGCGGGCCGATTAAGACCCATTAGACTGGCAGCCAGCTACCTCTTTGTACGAGTGTCGTAACCAACCATAGGTGGTCTGCTAGGGAAAGGGAAGTTTTATTATGCTATCGGGATTTGAAACTTGATTGATGTCTATCTCAATTGGAAAGTTTACCACTACACTATAAAACTCCATATCTTATATAATATTTTCTAGTGTCCTAGGGATACATAGGAGAATTATTTTATTAAGAATGGATAGTTAATCAGTATATATATATATATAGTAAAAATAGTATATATTCTCGAAATTAAAATTATGTGATGCGGTTAAATGTATCACCGACATATTAGTTTGCTTGGCCTTCTTTAATTTGCTTGGCCTCGATCCTGCTTTCCTCCATAAAACTGCTAGGTGTCCTTGATTCTTTTGTCACGAAATCTACCGCCCCTTTCACGAGTTAAAGGTATTGTTGAGTGGTTCCTGTGAAGTGGCCGACGGTGGAATAGTCTTTTTATCCTCTGTTCTCAGGAAAGGTCGGTCGGCAATTGGTGGTGGGGAAATCATCATTACACTCAGTAAATTAATATGCTACACATAAACACCGTCAGCCATTTGAGTAGAAAAATAATAAAGAAAGCTAGTACCTTCAGCCACTTGGATTGTAACCCTCGGCAAAAATGCAGATTCTAGTAGTACTACGCACACTTGTTTGACAAATGGAAAAAGGATCAGGGTCTGGTGCCAAGTTCAGAGTTCTCAGGCCATGCTTAAGTGCCTAACCAATTATCTAGGCCTTCACCATACCACGTCATGTTTGTCAAAGACTAAAGACTAATGGCCGACCAACTAGAGCAAGTCAGCTCCAAAAATGACTCTGGGCAAAATCTAAGATAAGGGAACCTACTTTGGACAAATTTCCATGTCACGAGCCATTGCAGTAAGCGGTGTCACACGAGCATGCTGCTGCAAGGGTTTTTTATTGCAACGGTTGCAACTCCTTAGTAGCTAGTAGCATACTGCAACAGGAGTTTTTTTTTTTCCCTAGCAATGTATTGCAACAGCGTTTTCTTTGCGTTGGAAGTCCTGTCCCTTGGGTGTTGGAAGTTGTTCTTCAATGAGAAGCTTTCTCTAGTTGCACTCAAAGCTAAACGTCCGTGAAGCTGTTGTTAGAATCTTGGTTATGTAATTTCAGATGTTCTCTGTTTTAGTTTTTCTTCTTTAGGCTTACACAGCTTTTGTAGTAACACCTGTACATACCTCTTTATATAAAAAAAAATGAGAAAGTAGGTAGGGGCCTCCCCGCAGACTTCGGTAAACAAAACATTCACTAAACTAACATTTAGTTTGAATGGGGAAATTACATTTTACTACCCCAACTTCTTGGTTTATCCTATTAGCCTCCCAAACAAGATTTTGCCCATTTAAATACACAAACTTTGTAAATTGTTGCAATTTACCTCCTAACGAAATTCATCCGTTTGTGTTTACTCATGTAGTACAAGTTATGTTTTTTAGTTCAAACTTCACTGGTACGTAACTGGCCTGTACAGTCGGTTAAAAAAAACATAGTTGGCTTTTTCATTATTAGTATAATAGGTTGGAAGCATTACATAGTAGCTTAACCATCAAGGTATGAACTTGCATGAATATACGACCATAAAATTGTCTTAATATATATATATATATATATATATATATATATATATATATATATATATATATATATATATATATATTCTAACATTGACCGTCATAGCACAAAATTTGAACCTAATGCTCAACATGTATGAGATAAAGAAGACAAAACTCATTAGGGTTAATTTACCTAGTTTGCATGGTTTGTAGGAGTATAACGGATTGAGATTTTTGTAGAGTTCAAGCAGACAAAGCAAGTTGCTTGAGTTACTAAAATGGACATTTTCAATAAACGGGAAAAAAAACTATATGCTTTTTAAGGTTAATATATACAGCATCTTTCCGTTGCAAAAAAAAAATACAACACCTTTGTTAGTTATATTGAAGTATATGTTAGTTGTTAAAAATATCAAATCACTTTCTGTTATCAACAGCTCTAGTCAATGCACTAATGGAAACACACCAGGGCACGCCCTCCATGGGCCAGGCCCAGGCCTATTGCATGGTACCCGCCCGCCCTAGCGAATGATTTGCATCCACTGGGCCTGATTTAGGTCCCTGCATGATGCCTGGAAACAGTCCATTATTGCTGACAACTGCCGTTATAGCTTACCCCTACTACCCTCTTTTCCGTAGCAATTATAATGTCAAAGGAACCAATTCCTGGATCCCAGGCCGGTGGTCCTGTCCGAACGAAATCCTGAATGCGTCACAATTATTTGCATACTCCATCAGGCCAGCACGAAACAATAAGACACGCTCGCTTTCATTACAATACCACACTATTAACATAAAGTAATTAACACCTATTGATCCATAAATAAAGTATAGCAACCATCTTCACAAGTTGACCATTTTAATTTCCTCCACACTGACGTCGTCTCAAGTGTTTGTCCGGTACACCTAAACCGGCCAAAAAACTTCACAAACAAGTGCCCCAATTCCAGGGTCCTGCTCTTTGAACAAAATCTTCAGTGGCCGGTCTGGTCCTGTCATGACACAACACAAAACCCAGCTACTAGAGGCGTCATCGATCACATGAGCGAGCAGCCCTGCTTCGCTCCAAGCTAACTTAAAAATGATGAGGCACGTACGTGGACCTTCGTTCCCAGCTATGCATGCATGTGTAGATCGATGTGTATGGTGGGCCCCACAGGGATCGGAGAAAGAACCCCCGTTATCCCAACAACAGTGGATCAAGGACAAGGACGAAGCATGCATGATTGGATTGATTTTGTTGCGAGTGTGATGAGCATTATTGGAGTGAACCGTGCTGGTTGAGCTTGAGCACATGGCGCATTTTCTTGAATCTGGCGACCTACAAAGCCATCGAAACCAATTACTTCCTCCCGTCATTAAAGTACGAAGTCCATCTAGGTTCGTCGTAAACCAATTCTTTCAACTTAGAATTTTATATAGTTTTACAGCACGAGACTGACTTTACGAGATTAGATTTATTATGAAAATCACTATAATAATATATAACCGTTTTCATGCAAGATAACATATTTTCATAGATGTTGGTAGTCAAAGCAAGAAATGGTTAATCAAAGTGAAGATAAATAATCTTGATGAACTATGTCCACAGAAAGTTATTAGCTCTTACAAGTGGACTCCAGACGCTAGAAAGTGTGTCATTCCCTTTGGCAAGGGTAAAAAAGAAACAGTGAAAAGAAACGGTATGGCCATAATCCAGACGTGCCGGCCAGCTAAGAATGGGGGCATGTGGCCTGTTTATAAATTCCCCAGCAGTCGTCCGGACAACGGAGGGTTCAAATCAAATCCTCGAGGGAAGAGATGCATCTTTGACCTGATAAACAAGACGAGAGAGAGAGAGAGAGAGAGAGAGAGAGAGAGCTACTCTGTTACCTGGAATCCGGTGCAAACATCTGCCGTCAGAGGCTGGCCAAATCTAGATTATGTTTTTGTCTCCTCTTGCCGTTATCTCTGGAGTGACGACCGACGATGTCTTCTGCAAATAATAATAATATTATTAGTAGTAGATGGATAGTCCTCTTAATCTGATCGAATGCCGGATTAGACGTGGCTTGGAGCTTTGCTTTGCTGGGCCAGGACCAAAGTCGGCAGTCGCACGGTGTTCGATGAGAAGATTGAACCCATGCAACATAAATCATAAATCTAATGTAGAGACAATTTTGTATAGATATTTTTATAATTATCTTTACAAATATATCATATTGTATTTGTAAAGATATTTTTTTGGCACTTTAGAAAGCGTCACATATATTGAGTTTGAGGTATTTTTAGAAAGTGTCACATGTATTGAGACATTATTTGAGGTATTTTAAATCATAGAGATATTTTTAAGTTATTTCATAAAATATTAACATAGATTATTGAGGGAAAGTTTAAGACACTTTAATTTTTTGACCTTAGCCCTTAGCCCATAGCCCTGTAGAGGTATAGTTTGATTTATTCCTTTTAATATATTGATACACTATTTAGATCGTTGAGCCGTATTATGGAATACTCGTAAGACTTATATTAAGTATATGCGTAACAATTGCTGTAAGGTTGACATGGCTAGCAACCTGAGAATTATGCAATATGGTGTGAGGTCTTGACTTCGAAGCTTCAAAGCTCCATCACTCAATTATCATATTTTTTATTGCACTTAGAGGGTAGAGATATAATAATGTGTCATTATAAGTTATCTTATAGAATACATAGATAATTAACAAAGTATCTCTTCTATCAAAGAGACACTAGTTGTAGTGGCACCTCTACGATATAGTGAAAAATAACTCTACGATTACGTAGAGACAACGTAAAATATCTCTAGAAGCTAAAAAATAGTGTCTCTACATGCATATTTTGTTGTAGTGGCCTAAACTAAATAGGATAGATGCATGCCTAGGTTTTGACCCGCGATGCCGAATGACAGAAACCTACCATATATATAGTCCTTACATGTATATATATTATATATACAAATATATATCAACTATACTTAAAAAATATAGGTTTAGCTTAGAACACCATATGCATGCACCATTGAGATGTGATCGCTCTATGGGGGGGGCATTATTTGATCGATCAAGCAGCTAACTAGCAAGTGAACTTAACGTGCGTCCTGTCAGCCCTCAGCTGCAGGTCGCCATCGTCTTTCCCCCTCCATTCCGCTCGGCTCGTCGCGGGTCTCCCGTGTCTCGCGCACGCATGAATGTGCCGCCCGCATGCGCGCGGCTTTCCCGGCATGACACGGCGCGGCGCGGCGATCAACAGCAGCTTTCCCCCGCTGGCCGGGCAACTTGGCAAGTGCAAAGCCGCCGGCAGAAAAGACGGCGACGACCTCGAGCAGGACAAGGCCGGCCTAGGAATAGCATAGCCCCCAACCCCAGCCCGGCTGCCTGCACATAACTGCGTGTCCGCACGCGACGTGTCCTCGTGCCAAGCCACAGAATGATAAAGCCTGGCAATAAGATGGGTCCAAATTTTTTTTGAAAATACTCGCTCCGTTTTTTTACATATCATCTTTCGTTTCTAGAAAACGTGGGAAAACATGTCGTATAATTGTCCAGTCCTCGATCCCGCAGAGAATTGAATAAGCATACAGACGATGGAGTACATGTACGAGCGACTTGCATCCTAGCCGCAAACTAGCGATAGCAGATTTCTTGATTCCAAATGGAGCGGACGAATTTGCATGGGGCGGACGGGGGCTAACGGATGGGCTGCATGTGAGGAAGAAACCGATGCACTCTTAAATCGCGGAGAGAAGATCACGCGATCCTTAACCACCTCCTTGGTCTGTGCACCGGAGGGTTATACGACATGTAAAAAGATGGAGGGAGCAAGATGAAACAAGAGAGAGGCGTTGGGGCTGGGTAGCCAAGTATTTCGTGCGGCAGGACGTAGCCAAACCAATTGTAACATAGTAACAGGATAAAAAATAGAAGCACTAACCTTTGTTTTGTTTAATTTGCCGCTAATAATTATTTAATATAGCAAATTTGACCACCTAGTTGTTCTTTTAAAGAAGTCTTAAATACTTCAAATTATATAATTAAGTATCTAAAAATATATTGAAGAAAAAACCGTACGACTAAACTTGCTACGGTGAAAAAACAGTGTCAAGTAACGAAGATGGAGGCTAGTTGTTTGTGCTGGGGGCTAGTTATGAAATGATGGGAATGACAACTACAACAATACCATAGACAACAATGAAAAGAGTTACTTTTCTCTGCTTAAACTGTATGGCATGGTGTTCGCCAGAAAACACTAGAATTCTAAGACCAAAACAAACATAAGAAACTCTCAATTTCTCATAGGCGATAAAAGCTCCGGTCAAACTATGAAAACTTAAGCTACCGTGTTCCGACTCGGTTAAGAAGTTAAAGTTTAGGATAAAAACAGGTATGATATTTTGGCTCATTTCTAGATGTTTGGTTTCCTAGGCAGAAAAAAAGCAAGTTGAAACGCTCGCTCCTGGCTTTGACTCCCTGAAAAATCACTTTAACTCTTCAACCGCAAGAGAGAAGCACACAATTCTACAACCCTACCTTTGAAGGTACAACTAAAGCAAGTTATTGACAAAGAAGGTTTCTCAATTTTCTACGAAGGTATTCCTCCGGTCACAAGTAATTATTACTACCTCCATTCTTAAATATATAACACCATTATTTTTTTTCCATTCGTTCGACTGTTCATCTTTTTTATAAATATTTATGTACACATATAAATCTAGAAGTTAGATCTAAAGTGCTTTTGATGATAGATCTAGCGGTACTTATTTTACTTAGCTAATTAATTAAACAGATATAGTTGGCCAAAATTTGAGAAAAAATCAACAATATCATATATTTAATGACAGCCACGATGACGGTGGCCAGCTCCGGGACATAGTGCCCGGCGTAGCTCTCGCCGGCGATGTAGAAGTCGCGGCCCTTGTACTCGGGGAACCGCTCGAGCCAGTGGAGCAAGAAGACGTACGAGTCCACCGCCGTCCTCAAGTCGCCGCTTTTGCCGTAGTCCGATGACGTATTCGAGTATGAGAACCCAACGCCGGCCGGCGACTCGAGGAAGATCACGTTGGCCACTGCGAGTCATGAATGCATGGTCGATCGATCATCAGCCACTGCGAGTACGTGGACTTGTAAGAACATTGATCGATCATCAGCCACGTACGCACCGTTGTTCCAGGCGTGCCTATTCCTGCTAAGCGTCTTGCCGTCCGGGTTGACACGGAACGGGCCGAGCTCCTCCATCGCGCCGGCTCCCAACGACGAGCACCCTGGCCCTGCGCGCGTGCGGGAAGAAACAAATTACATCGCGCCAAGCCCCAGAACGAACGCGCCTACGGCGAACACCATTTCCATGTACCTCCGTTGAGCCAGAGGACGAGTGGCTTGAAGGCGGCGTCGTACGGGGACTCGACGAAGTAGTAGAAGAGCGCGCGGCCGTGCTCCTCGTCTACCGTCACGTACCCGGCGTACTGCTCGAAGTTGACGCGCGGCGGCTGCCCCGGCAGCGCCGTGATCCTGTCGGCCTCCCTGCTGCCCTTGGGTTCCTTGCAGTACGTGGGCAGGTGGCCGAAGCTGCTCGCGGGGTCAGCCCAGGGGCCCGTCTCGGCAGGCCCGTCGGCGCTCTGGCCCCGGGACCGGGACCTGATGAACTGCCTCAGCAGCGCGGCTTGGTCCAGGGCGCTGGCATTCGTGAGCGGTGCGGCCAGTAGGAACGCGAGCAGAATGCAGTAGGAGATCAGGCTCCTCCCCATCTTAGTTTGTCAGGAGGGTTATTAGTCTTGGAGCTCCCCGCTGAGAATGTAAAGGTTGTTTGGTGTCTATATATATAGTACGATGGCAGATGCTAACCAGCACTGTTGAACTAGCACGTGAAGGAAACCTTGTTCACGCTGGAATGGGAGCTTGGATTCTCCGAAATACGAACAGCATGAGCCAGCTGCACGTCGCTCTAATCGATTAGCGTTTGATTTATTCAACCGCAATGTGAAATCGCGTTACTTCCTTTCGGAAATATTTCCAAGCAGCTTCCTTACAAAACTCCAGCGGTCTGGCGCAACCGCCAACCGGAGTTCAACAATGGAGCTCTCGATATCGACGGGACGACGGCAAATTGCCTCTCCCGGCGACGCCGTCGATGCCGGGGTGACATCTCTCCGCATTAACCCAAACGATCACATCAGATCGATGAATGGAGAGACCGAGGTCACATTTATGTCAGCGCGCAGGCTCGATTCTACTACATTGCTGATATGATGCCAGCTGCTCTACCTGTATCTGCACCGGAATTCTAGAATATGCCATATTGCCATGTTTCACCCCAAAAAGATATCAATCAAATGCAATAATGCAACAACTATGTGGTGTTTGGGCAGCTTGGCCGGTGCTCAACACAATGATATTGTGGTCTGAAAGTTTCAGCTCATGGGATAAAGTCATTCAACCAAGTCAAATGTTTCTGTTATTCTACCATTGATCACGTGTGATCCAAATTTGGTAAAATCAATGATTAGTACAATAAGCATCAGTTCTATTAGCTTGTAAGCAAGTATGATTTTGGTGCAGCTTATTAGCCAGAACCCTTCTTTCTTGACTGATTGTTCATACAAAGCTTAATGTAGTAGATGTCCCAAACTGTATGACCAATAAATTCGTGCTTACTCCATCCGTCCTAAAATGTAAGGGATTTTGATTTGTCCAAAGCCATAAATTTGACGTGTTAATAATATTTTGAATGTCAAATGAGAATAATTAGATCCATTATGAAATATATTTTTATCATTTACTTATTTGATGTGTTAGATGTTAATATTTTTCTCTATTTGCGGCAGTGATAGTGCCCCGGTGCTTGTTTGAGTTTGGCCCTGCAGTCCCTCTGAAGCCAAGTTTCCCTTCTCCTGCGCGAGCACGACACTAGACCAGGGAGACGCGCAAACGCGTCCCGGCCCGGCCGCCCCGGTCCCGCGCTAATCTCGGAGCACCCCCGACACAGATCCCGGGCTCTCTGCTCTGCCCTCTGCTGCTCCCCGTCCCTCAAATGGGTTAGCCGCCTCCGCCTCGCGAGCCGGGGCTGTCTCCTTAATCGCATCCTCCGCTAATCTGGATCAGGATAGGTCGCCCCTCTTAATCCCCGCAGAATTCCACGGGCGCGAGCGCGGAGCCCGGAACCCGCGACGCTGACCACGGGCTTGCTGGCTTCGCGCGTGCGTGCACGGGCTGGCGTGGACGACACAAAGCCCATCTTTTCCCCGTACTTTATGCAATTTAGTCCTTTTTTGGAACAAAATTCACATTTGGACTCCTGAAGAACTTATTTTCGAATTTGGACCCTGGAGCTCGGCACCGTTAGTCACGGCACCGATGTAACACGTCTCGGCGCCGCGATATGGCGTTGACTTGGCGGTGACATGGCAGAGCTCGGCGCCACAGATCACGGCGCCGAGCCCTTTTCTATACGGCGCAGCCGCTTCTTCTCTTTTCCCACGCCCTATTCTTCTCTTGCTCCTCCTCCGGCCTCCGTCCCGCCGCCGCCACGCCGCCATCCCGCCGCCGCGCCCCTGGCGCCGGCCGCGCGCGGCCTTCTCCGCCTGCCCGTCCCCCGGCCCGCCGCCGCGCGGCCCGCTCCGCCGGGCGCTCGCCGGCCGCCGCGCCTCCCTAAGTTTTTTTTCTTAATTAGTTTTTTATTTAATTAGGTATTGTGGTAGTTTTTTAATTAGAAATTTAGGTAATTTTAAATAATTTATTTAATTAGTTTTAATAGTTTAGTTAGGTAATGTAGTTATTAATTTATTCTAGATAGTTAGAAAACCATATTTAGAAAATGTAGTTAGATAGTTGTATTTAGAAAATGTAGTTAGATAGTAGATGTTGGTATATAATTAGGTAATTTAGTTAGGTAGTTCAGTAGTATATCTAGGTATTTAGTTAGGTAATTTAGATAGAAAGAAAATGTTATTAGTTAATTTTGTATATTATACCCGTCATAACTTTCGTGTTGTACATATGAACTAGATGGACAATTTAGTGACCTTGTATCATGGAGGCAGTGTCGAGAAAGATGTGTTTAGGAATGTCACTTTTGATGGAATGCATGGGGTCTCCATGATATTCAGTGATTGGCCGTTATTTAGTGAGGTGTTTGGTAGAGCTCGTGATGAGCTTCAATGCATTTCCAGTGAGGATGCCATCTCAGTTCAAGGGGTCGTCCACTTTGGTAAATCGAGCCAGATTTTTCAGACGACTGGTTGACATAACATGTGAGGTTGAATGGGAGAACTATGTGAATACTGTCATGAAGAATGAATATCAATGTTTGGATTTGGCTGTGCGGAAGTTGTCAAATGCTCGCAGCCCTCATGTGCATTCAACCCGTAATGTGTCTCCTGCTAACCCTCCGTTACCCAACTTTGAGTTGGATCAGGAAGATGCGGTTGTGGTCCCTGATGCTCAATCTGGCCCAAATGAGTTTGGCATTTGTCCTGATGATCGTGTACATTGTCAGATTGATGATGTCGATGCGCCCCCTCAGGAGATTCCTTTGACCCAGAATCATTTAAGTATGTGTCGTAGAAACACCACCCTTTCTTTTGTTATTCGCCCTTAATTCCATTCATTTGTCCCAATGCCATCTTTAATTGCTGTTTAAATGCAGGAGATATTCCAGATAATATTGGTGTTCCCCCTGTGCCTCCGTCTTCCAATACAGGACGGGCTTCTAATAGTGTGAATGTTCAGATAGATGATGACGAGGAGCCTTATGGGAATGCAAAAGCTGTTGATTCAGATGATGACCGCCCAGTTGCAGCATTGAGCGAAGAAGATATGGAGCGCATCAGATTTTTTTGTCCTGATCATGATCCACTAGTTCATGAATTCAGCGATCTCAGTCGTTCTCGTAGTGCTTATGCTGAAGGAAGAGATGTCGAGCTGCTAGAGGCTTCTGAGGCTAGGGATAGCATGGAAATTAAGAAGGGCCTTCTATTCAAGGACTTGCCTACATTGAGAAGATGGTTACAGGAGTATTCTGTGAAACGTAAAAGGCTATTCAAGGTTATGCACTTGTATGTGGAGCGGTGCTACACAGTGGTGTGCGAGAAGGCTAATTGCAATTGGAGGGTCTGTGCTCAGAAACAGAAGGCCACATCAAAGTTCAAAATCACCAAAATTGTAGGTCCACACACTTGTGCCGACATAGATCTACAGCTAAGGCATCGACAGTTGACCTCTACCCTTATTGCTAGAAAGTTGCGCTCAACGTTGAAGTGTCAGCCCAATTTGAAGGTGAAGACAATTATAAATATGGCTGAGAAAATATTTGGTTACAAGATCAAGTATGGGAAAGTATGGCGGGCAAAGCAACGGACCTGGAAGATGATATATGGGGACTGGGAGGAGGGGTATGAAAAGCTACTTGCACTGTTCAATGCAATAAAAGCAGCAAATCCAGGCATGCACTATGAGTACATTCCAAAACCGAATGAATGGAATGACGGGAGGCAGATTTTCTTCCGTGCTTTCTGGTGCTTTCCACAGTGTGTGGAGGCCTTCAGGCATTATCATCCGGTGTTATCAATTGATGGTACTTTTCTGATTGGCAAGTACGAGGGCACGCTATTGATAGCTATTGCAGTTGATGCTGACAACGCATTGGTTCCTTTGGCCTTTGCTTTGGTGGAGAGGGAGAACAAAGCCAGATGGGGATGGTTCTTGCGGCTAGTTCGGATACATGCTGTAGGCCCTGGCAGGGAAGTTGGTGTCATATCTGATAGACACCAGGGTATACTCAGTGCAGTACAGAAGCGGCTTCCAGGATATGCACCATTGCACCATCGTTGGTGCACTCGGCACATGGCTCAGAATTTACTAGATACAGATGGGAACAAGGATAATTTTCCTCTATTCGAGGATGTTGCTCGCTAGCTTGAGGTGCAGTTCTTTCAAGAGAAGTTGGAGGAGCTAAAAAAGGCAACAAACGATGCAGGTAGGCGTTGTCTAAGAGGAGTTCTGAGGGAGCCTGAAAAATGGTCAAGGGCGTACGATGATGGTGGCCATAGGTACGAGTTTCAGACTAGCAACATGGCCGAGTCACTCAACAGTGTGCTTAAGGGGATACGGGCGATGCCCGTCAATGCTATCATATTATTCACCTTCTACAGGCTTTTTGCATGGTTCAATGACAAATACTTAGAAGCAACAGCACTACAAAGCAAGAACCATCTATTGGCCCCTAAACCTATGCGTCATCTTGGTAAGGCAGAGGATAGAGCTCGCACACATGAGGTTGAATGTTTTGACCACACGACGAGAAAGTATGAGGTCACGGAAAGGGTTGGTACAATGTCCGATGGTGACGTGCGGCCTTCAAGGAGTTATATTGTCATACTGATTGATTTTTCATGCACATGTGGGAGAACAAAGCAGTACCACTTTGTATGTTCCCATTATATTGCAGCAGCTCAGCACCGCAACTTTTCCTACAAGAGCATGATACCGTAGGAGTTCACTGTTGACAGCCTTGTACTTACATGGTCTCCCCGGTTTGAGCCTTACCTAGACGAGGGACACTGGCCAACGTATACAGGTTCGAAATACATTGCGGATCCAAGGGCCCGTTGGAAAAAGCCTGGAACTAGGAAGAGAACGAGATAGAAGATGGTCATGGATCATGTTTCAGGAAGAACTAGACGGAGGAGAGGAACCCCCTTTCTTTCCAACCTTGATGAAAATAAATGTGGTAGATGCGGCAGACTTGGTCACAACACGCGTACATGTAGTTGGCCGCTTACTCAAGTGCAAATAGCTGTTGTATACTACCGTTTTGTTTTACTATTTACTTTATTTTATGTATGTGCATGTCTTAATTAAAGTTTCTTAATTTGTTGATTTTCATAATTTGTTAATTAAATTACTATCTTATTTTTGTAGGATGGAGGTACCATACCTGCTCGATCCATACTACAAGCAGAACCACCGAGGACGACGCACCGCAGAAGGGGAGGTAATAAACAAAATTTATGTTCCACATCATCTGCATGTGCCACTTTTTAAAATTAATGTTGAGGCACTAACAAAATAATTCAATGTCTCCAGGAACTGCCCCTTCTTCGTCCTTGAACCCATGACAGGTTCCACGAGATGCGGTACGACGACAGGTACACCCCTCTTCTGGAGAGGGCTGGCCTCGACGTCGTATCGTACCAGGTTCGCCGCGGGTTGCCAGTTATCAACCCCGCAGCGATCTCAGCTTTGGTTGACAGGTACAATCATTAATGACCAATCCACTTCGTCTTCGTTTTCCAAGGTCAACGGGGTAACTCACCATAAGTTCTGTGCATTTTTTCTGTAGGTGGATGCCGGAAACTCATAGTTTCCACCTTCCTTGTGGTGAGATGATAGTGACACTGGAGGACGCTCAGAAGTTTCTTAGTCTCAGTGTCAGAGGTCGTCCAGTCACCGGTCAGTGCAGGCCTGACGGTTGGAGGGGTCGTGTGGAGGCCTTCCTCGGCAGAGGGCTTCCTGAGGCGGTGCCAACTACCCGAACCTCTGGAGTACCTATCACCTGGCTTCGACAGCACTTTGCTCACTGTCCGGAGGATGCAGACGAGCAGACAGTCGCCTACTACTGCCGGGCTTGGGTACTTCACTTGTTTGGGCGTGTGCTCTTCCCCGACAGCACAGGTGACAGTGCATCTTGGATGTACATACCTTGCCTGACAGACTGGGACGCGGCAGGGATGTACAGCTGGGGGTCCGCAGTGTTGAGTTTCTTGTACCGCCACCTATGTGAGGCGTGTCGCCGGGCTTCACAGCATGCATCCATCGGTGGCTGTGTCTACTTGCTCCAGCTGTGGATGTGGTCTCGTCTACCTGTTGGTCGGCCCATAGTTCTTGCTCCACGTCCGTGGTTCGACGTGGCCAACCCTCGACTCCGACCGACGGTTGCTTACTTATGGGACCAGGTCAAAGCTCCCTTCGCTAGGAGTATGCGAGCATACGTCGAGTACGCTAATGAGCTGGACACGCTCACACTCTCGATGGTACGTTCATTGCATTTCATTTCGTCTTTTCATTTTGATTTAGCTATAGTTGACTACATGGTATCCATGCTACATGTTGATGTTTAGATGCAGTTTTAGTGACTATATGTAATTCAATACTTCGCAGGTAACTTGGCAGCCGTACAACGATATAAGGCTGGTGCAGCTTCAGTTGAGCACCGCGTGTTATGCAGATGAGGACCTGTACAGGATGACGTGCCCGCTGATCTGTTTCTACGCTGTGGAGTATCACCTGCCTCACAGAGTTGTACGCCAGTTTGGCTTGAGATAGGAGTGGCCAGTAAGGCCATTCTTGACGTTTGTGGAGTTGCACAAGTAAGTGTGAAGTACTTAATTCATCAACTGTTGCCAATAATGCTGCCTAGTTGACTATATGATTTTTCTGTTGTTGTCACTATTGCTGTTATAGGATAGATCGTTAGAAGCAGAAGAAGACAACTGATTTCGAGACGCTGCACCGCGCGCACATCGACATGTGGGACCTTTTCCATGAGAACGTGATTGAGAACGACCAGCCGCATACGGACTACAACTTCCGCGCGTACCTATCATGGTACCTACCTGTGACACGGACCAAATTGAAGGGCCAATGGACAGGAGCTGACTACGCCGACATTCAGTCTTCGGACGACGAAGATACATCTTACGACCTTGCGACACGGGAAGGGACGGTGGTCGAGGCCGCACCCATCCTAGACCGTGTGGTATTGTCATCTAACACTACTATTCTGTAATAATTCAGATTTATTGCAATAATATGGTCATGTACAACGACTAACCATTTGTTTCGTTTCAGTGCAGGGAAACACATTGAAACAATCTGTACTTGACACCGAACATTTTCCAAGGCGAGGAGTGGACGAGATGACACTGAACAACTTCCTTGGAGTAAGTTTTTGAAATTACTAAAGATATGGACATGTACCTCTCGTTTAACCTTATGCACTAACTTCATGTTCAAATGAAGAGACTTGCACGTCGCCTACGGCGTGCTGCTGCTCGTTGTGGTTGCAGGACTAGCGTGGCGATGGACGTGCACGGTCCTTCGACAAGACTATGCGACACCAGCGCAGGCCTCAGTACATCAATGCAGCGAGGCTCAGACTCCAGAGGACAGAGCTCGTCCAGGTCAACAAGGGCTACTTTTGAGGATAGTGATGGCGAGGATGAGGAGGACGGTGCCGAGGAGATTGGAGTGTCTCAGCTGGGAGATGCTCCTTTCACATAGCCTTCACAGCAGGCAGGACGTAGGCAGCGTCGTCCATGTGACCCTTACACTCCAGGCACCGACGCTCTTGGTAAGGGCAAGGGTAAGACTAGGAGGCAGTGAGGGTTAGATCGTGGATACTATGGACTGTTCAGCTTGTATGGACTATTTCGCGCGTATGGACCATTATGTACTGTGGACTATGATTCTGATATGTGTGGATATTCTGGTTATTGGTCGATATGTTGGTGGTATTTCGTTGAATACATGTTTGTATCATATTATGATGTATTATCTTCATTGTGAATGCTCGTGAAACAAGAGAAGCTCTCGCGAATTTTCCCCGTGAATCGTTCATCGTAGTACAGAAGCGCATAACATGACTTTCTGACAATTATGAGTTTCCAGTTGAGAGCAAAGGTGAATTCACCAAGGAGAAGCCTCTTAGAGGATACGATGACCGCAAAGAAGATAGGCAAAAATGTATGCCTCTTATAAGATACATCCATGTGTTTGTTGTTTCGTTTAATTACCTAGGGCATGTTAGGTTTAGTCTAGAACCTCTTTACCGTTGTTTCGTACCGGTCCTCACATGCCACTACATGTGTTGTGCGTGTTCAATTATGTAATGCATGTAATTTGTTAGTCTTGATTCCATTACATTACCAATTGAGGTCAAGGAAGATGCAATAAATGACAGCATAAAAATAAATCAAGTACATGAGAACATAATGACAAGATTATTACTTCAATAAACCATACAACTAGCAAATCTTGCATACTACTGAGTGCAACGAGGCCACTTTCCCTTTCTCAATGCATCTAGATTCTCCTCCATTGCTGCCTTCGCACGGCGAACACGCTCCAGCTTTTGTTCCCTCTCCTCCTTGTGCTGAGCAGCATGCCTCCTTTTCAGCTCTTCTTTCCGCTCTTTTTCTGCTGCCTCCTCTTGCCGTCTCTGCTCCAACAACTCCTTCCGCTCCGTATCCCACGCCTTCATTCTACGCAGGTACTCCTTATCCTCCTCTTTGATCTCAGTGTCGATCCACTGCTCAAAGTCACAAAGCGGGGAAGGGGTCTGCAAAACATTCAATTGATACACACCTGCTATTACTCATGAGGCATACAAGATTCTATATGACAGTGAAAATATTATAAAAAAATTAAATATTCTTACCAACAACCCAATGCGAATCTGACGAGGAGTAGGGTCGAATGCATAATTTTCACACATCCAATACCTCTGGTTATATAAATCCTCTTCATTTGACTTGGCTACCTTGCAAGGATCACCACAGAAGCACATCGGCACAGGAACACCACTAGGCAGCGGCAAACGGGTGAAGGCTGTTCCAGTCATTACCTTTGATTTGCTAGATTTACCACGCCTAGGCATCTAAGGTTGCATATTACACATATTAATAACTAAACCCTAAACCTTAAGCAATTACACTAAATAATACACATAATATAGATCAAATCGATACGTAAAAATTGAGGAGGGGAGAGAGGATACCTTTCTCTTGAAGATCTATGGATCAAATTCAAGTTTTTATGGTCAAATACGTCGATTGATGAGGTTGGGCGGGTGGGGGAGAGAGAAAAACCGAGACGGTGCAAGAAATATGGTATGAAGGCTCGGGCAGGTCGGGCGGGTTATGGTTGCAATCTCGGCGCCACGACCTGCGGCGCCGAGCTCGGCACCATGATCTGCGGCGCTGAGCTGGGCACCACGTCGGCGACACGTTGGTGGGCATGTGGCAGCTGACGCAGATAGCTCAGCGCCGTGACCCCCGGCGCCGAGACGTCTTACCTCGGCGCCGTGGCTCACGGCGCCGAGCTTCGGGGTCCAAATTCGAAAATAATTTCTTCATGGATCCAAATGTGAATTTTATTAAAAAAAAGCTAAATTGCAAAAAGTACGGCATCTTTTCCCTCTCTTTCTTTGCTTGCCGCAGCGGCATTTGATTGCCGTGTCGCGTTGTTTTTTCCCCCCGACTCCTTAGTAGTCATGCTGTAGTACTTACTATAGCTTCACCTTTCAAATCGTCGAGCTAGTTTTGCAGAATGAGCTTTGCTTCTTTTTTTTTGGATTGCTACACCTTAGGACTCTGCTGACTTTATTCCAGACTCTGCTGACTTGCTCAAAGATTTGTCTGCTGACTCTGCTGACTTTATTCCAGGCTTCTTCTTTTTCTTCGGCACCGACGACCCTATTCAACGAGTAGGTGTGATGCAGGCTTGAAGGAAAGGCTATATAAATCATGAGTTCGCGCTTCCAGAGTCACAAGGGGTGGGCAAGGCGGCAGCGGAATCAGGCATCAAGAAAGAGGGGGACTTATTGACGAATGAACGAGAGGACAATGCTTTTCGGAAACATTTAACAAAAGGACTAAATTTTGTTGTGCTGAGCACAATGACTCCAATGTGTATCTATTCAACTACGAGCCGGATTACTCTCCAGCCAATGACGACCTAGAAGTTTTCCAAAGCCTGGGCACGTCAAGTATTCAACTAGAAAAATATCATATTTACCCTACACATGAAAATAAGATAACCTTTCTGTTTTGCTGACGAGCCCAATCGACCATTCGTACTATCAGCACTAGTATGTAACCTTCTAAAAACACCACTTAGATATCTAAATGGAGTTCATATATATGAAAAGATTGTTTTGCAAAAGAAAGGTGATTAATGCAGGTTTAGCTAGCGAAATCAAATACTTGGAGGGACCTAAGGCCTTTTGGTTGTTCCTGCAAACCCTTTGATCCGTCGTGGAGTTTTCCTCAAAATTTTGATGGGGTAGCCAGCTTATTTACCACTCTAGCTAGCTGGTTTTGACAGCTCCTGTCAGATTTGCTTCATCAAATTGTTCGTCCTGATTCTGGCGCACCGTTATTTATTTTTCCCCCTGGCAAAAAGATTTGATTGGCGACAATCATCACGCTGATCAACAGCACATGGCTGCTTTAAATCTCGGAAATCCCGTTCTTAATGCAGGTCTGCCTCCTATCGACAACGAACAAATCTGCGCGAATCTGATGAGTACACTAGCAAAGGGCGACATCTAGTTAAGCTTCGCCTAATCTCGATCCCCTTGTGATAATGGCACAAGTACGTACGCGGACCACTAGCCTAGCGTCACGTGACGATAATGCTCTTTGCTCTGCCTGCCTACACGCCGCTAGCTGCTGCTACGCCTACACTCTAATCTGATCCGAGAGATTCTGACTTCGCGATTTTCTTAATCTTTTCCAGGCTTGGCAAATTAAACTTCACTGATCCGAGGGATTCTTCTTTTTCTTAAGAAAAACAAGCATGGAAATCCCGTCGCCACCGCTGTGTTGCTGCAGAATTGGGCACAGCTACAAGATACAATTTTTCTTTTTCTAAACAAGCAAGAGATTGAGGGCATGGAATGGGGAGAAAAATAAAAATGAAAACATCCAGCGCCTGACGCCCGGGGACCACCCTGGATCAAGGCCCATGTGAGACTGCGAGACCCATCCACGGATCACCCATCGCCTCTCTCCCACACACATGGCAGCCAGATCCAAACCATTTCTAATTTCCCCCGTATTTTATCAAACCAAAAGGAAAACAAAAAAAAAAGAGAAGAGGATGAAATTTGCTGTAGAAATAACTCTACGGCAGCAGGCAGCCTGCAAGATGGGCTGCTAGCTGAGATCGATGATGAGAGCAGCAAGAGGCAGGCAACCGGCTGGGCGTCCTCTTCTGGCTCCGGGCCGGGAGTTGATCGCCAAATAATTCGCGTGCTGCCTGAATAATTCGGTGGTCCAAGCCGCCGTGGGGCCGTCAAGAATCATGCCGGTATGATCGGGGTAAACCGTCAGTCTTTTTACACTTTCTGTCATCCTGTGTCTTGCCATCCCGTCTGTCTTGCTTTTCTTTGCATGGGAATTCTGTAATATTCTACCTGAAGGTACGGGATCGTGCAGTATTCGGCAAAAAAAGTCTGATTTTGCAAACTTGTGCGAAAATGGATGGGTTTGTTTTCAGACGTGGAGATTGACGTGAAGGTTGGAGGGAGGTTCTAGTAGTAGAGGGAAAGATACTGCTAGATGATGTGAAGCACGCATATTTTTTTATTTTTGTTTTTGCGAATTTGCATACGACAATTAAGTGGGAGAAGGTAGCACGGAATAAATAGCTTTACCAACCGTGGTTTCATATTTTTTATTTGGTGCACGAGTTGCTGCTACTCTTTAAGAAACAAAGCCATACTTCATATAACTATTGCAGGTTTGATGGGAACCAAAAGTAGGGATTAAAGCTTTTTAACTCTTTGATCTTTGAAACACAAACCGACAAGTCATGTTACCCGTATAAAACAAAACGAACGGAATAGTGAGTATGCTTCTTTTTTCGCCAATAACTCTGAATTTTCTTGCAACAATTCAAAACTCCAAACTCTGAAATCTCCGAAGAATTTACCACTAGGACATCTAATTCCTATGTTACTAAAACAAAATTTCCAATCACAATGAAAATATATAGCCTCACTCACATTTCGAAACGCTGGCCATGTTGGATGAGACGCACGCCACCGATCAAGCACCACTGTCCAACCGGCTGGACTTCTCTCCACAGCTGGGTGGCCACACGCATGACGCGCCATAAAATCCAAAATGCTTCAACCAATCACAAAGCGCCAATTAACCAGCGATTAATCAGCGGCGTAAATTGCAGAGGGGAACAAATCCGCGTAACCAAAACGGTTTCCCTTTTTGCCGAAGGAACGGAAGAAATGTGTAGAGAGAGAGAAGGGAGAAGAAAACAAAAGTTCTTCCCCCTTCCTCCCCCGCTTGCTCACTTTTCAATCTCACCTCACCTCCGTCCCCCATCGCAAGGCTGCTTCTGCTGTCCCCCCCTCCCTCCCTCTCTCTCTAGATTCCAATACTTTCCTCTGTTCCTGGGCAAGCCCATCATGAGGTGAGGGGAGGGGGAGGCGCTGCCCAGTCTACTCTAGCCTGGGTCTGGAGAGAGAGAGAGAGAGAGAGAGAGAGAGAGAGAGAGAGGGAGAGGACGAGGGAGTAATACAACAGAGCCGAGGGAGGAGAGAGAGAGAGAGGGAGAGGGAGAGGAGAGAACCCAAAGAGGCAAGGCAAGGCAAGCAAGGAGGGAGAAGCCCCAGGATTGGGGGCGACTGGTAAGCAAGAAAGGAAGCTCCTTTTCCCGTTGCTTAGTATCATTGGGCCATTGATTTCGCCTCCCATTTCGCTCAATTCTTCGCCTCCGCTGCTGTCGCAGATCAGGGCGAGGAGCAGAGGCGTCGTCTCTTGGATTCGCGCGGCCGCCTCCTGGGGGGAAGTTGGTTGGGTTCGCCGGCGCCGCGGATGGCCGGCGTGGACGCGGCGAGGTATGCGCACAGCCCGGCACACCACGCCGTGGCGACGCGGGACCACGCCGCGCTGCGCCGCGTGCTGGACGCGCTCCCGCGGGGCCGCCGGCCCGAGGAGATCCGGACGGAGGCGGACTCCGTCGCCGAGGAGGCCCGTTCCGAGGCCGTCTCGGCGGTCATTGACCGCCGCGACGTGCCGGGCCGGGAGACGCCGCTCCACCTCGCCGTGCGCCTCGGCGACGTCGCGGCGGCCGAGATGCTCATGGCGGCGGGCGCGGACTGGAGCTTGCAGAACGAGCAGGGCTGGAGCGCGCTGCAGGAGGCTATCTGCGCGCGCGAGGAGACACTCGCGCGCGTCATCGTGCGCCACTACCAGCCGCTCGCCTGGGCTAAGTGGTGCCGCCGCCTGCCCCGCGTGGTGGCCGCCATGCGCCGGATGCGGGACTTCTACATGGAGATCACCTTCCACTTCGAGAGCTCCGTCATCCCCTTCATCTCCCGCATCGCACCCTCCGACACCTACAGGGTCTGGAAGCGCGGCGCTAACCTCCGCGCCGATATGACCCTCGCCGGCTTCGATGGTTTCAAGATCCAGCGCTCCGACCAGACCATACTCTTCCTTGGTGAGGGCACCGAGGACGGCAAGGTGCCGCCAGGGTCGCTGTTGATGATCAACCACAAGGACAAGGAAATTATGAATGCGCTGGAGGGGGCAGGCGCACCGGCCTCAGAGGCCGAGGTCCAGCAGGAGGTCACTGCAATGTCACAAACTAACATCTTCCGTCCAGGAATTGATGTCACTCAAGCGGTGCTGCTCCCACAGATCACATGGCGGCGCCAGGAGCGCACGGAGGCGGTTGGCCCATGGAAGGCGAAGGTGTATGACATGCACCATGTGGTGGTCAGCGTCAAGTCAAGGAGGGTCCCAGGGGCGATGACGGATGAGGAATTCTTCTCAGCTTGCAATGACAATGATACAGAGAGTGAGGGGTTTGATGATGTTCTGACTGAGGAGGAGAAGAAGCAGTTGGAGGCCGCGCTTAAAATGGAGTCTCCAGATGCTGGTGGTGAAGACCAGTCTGACTCATTTGCTGGCCCTCGGCATAGTTGCTTTGAGCCAAGGGAGAGGGAGATACCAATTGAGGACATGAGCGTCTCTGGAAATGGGGAGAGTAAGCATGATAAGAAAGGTTGGTTTAGTAATTGGGGAAAGAGAAGTCAGGCTAGCAAGCCGGAGGGGGTGAAGAAGATGGCACCTCCAAGGAGTTCGCTCTGTGTAGATGAGAAGGCGAGCGACCTCCTCATTGAATCGCCATCAAATGTACAAACAAGACCAGGAAGGCATTCAGTAGATGTAGTCAGAACAAATGATAACAGAAGGATCAGAGAAAGGGATAATAGGAGATCCGCAGAGAATGAGCATAGGCGCAAAGAAGGTTCCAAAGAAAGCGAGTATAAGAAAGGCCTAAGGCCTGTGCTCTGGCTCTCTCCAAACTTCCCTCTTCGGACTGAGGAGCTCCTGCCATTACTTGATATTCTTGCAAACAAGGTGAAGGCGATCCGTCGTTTGAGGGATCTACTTACAACAAAACTGCCTCCAGGAACATTTCCAGTCAAGGTATGGCCTTTTATTAAATTTAATACTTCTTAGGGTTTTTCATGATTGTATTACTCCACTTTATGTCAGTTTTTATGGTTAGGAAGGTAACCATTATATATATTAATTATCTTGTGCAGTTTGAACTATTAGAGAACCACATGACAGTAGTCAACATATGGTACTTCTTTGACATGTGTTATTGGTTTGTAGATGATTGCGGTTCTTCTCTTTCATAAACCTGATATTTGAAAGTATCTCCTTTATTTATGGCTTGTTACAGTGTTCTTTTTGGATGTTTTGCCTGTTATGTGCACCTGAATATTTCTAAAATTTGGTACTGCCAAGTGCCAAAACACAACCTTTTTTTTGCATATCAACTCGTAAGCGTGATTTTGGACTGTGGAAGTATGCTATGCATTTCATGAGCATTTAAGTAATACCACTATCTGAACTCTTAGGACAATTTTGAATCACATGAATAATCGGGCACTTTGTTTCACACTGTAGCCTGTAAGCTGTGTTGCGTACACAGAGCATGAACCTTTTCTGTTTATTATGTTTCACATAACATCTTTCTTTTAACATCCCTGTTATTTGTGTTTGTTCTAGTTCCATGTATTTATATTTGTTTTGCTTTTCAAGAGAATTGTCTGGAATCTGAGACTAGTAGTTGTAAGCCTTAGGAATTGACTACCTGAGATCTTCATAGCAACAACTAATTGATCATAACAAAGGTACATGCACAGTTTTTGCACCTTAAGATTAACCATACTTAGTATGGTTAACAAAACTAACACATCAATATGTATAGTTAACGTAAAATTGGTATCTATATCTTACCTCAACAATAGCTGCATTGGTCAACAGACAACAGCACTTTGAGATCAGATTGAGATCAATTTAAATCTACTATATGCTGTAGGGTTTGTTGGCTCAGTCATTATAGATGCTACAAACCTGCTTTAGGCATCATATTCGTTGGTCTCAAAATTGTTTAAAGTTGGTTGCCTCGAAAAAGTTCTAGGTACTCACAAATTTCAACTAGAATGGTTTTGTTACCATTGGTGTAGTCCCACATGGCTACCTTGGTATCTATAGTATGGTACCATGGCATCTGTGCCAAATAGGGAGCATTAGCAGAAGATTTGACTTATGTTGGAAAGGGCAATAGGAAGGTGCATCTAGGGGAAGGATGAGTGAAATAGGATATAAAAAAGATTAAATCAAGTCATAGGAAAATACTACCTTCTAGCGTTATCCATGCTTTGTTAACTACTCCCTCCATCCCAAATTATTAGTCGTTTTACCTTTTCTAGATACATAGATTTTGCTATGCACCTAGACATAACATATATCTAGATGCATAGCAAAAACTATGCATCTAGAAAAGCCAAAACGACTAATAATTGGAGACGGAGGGAGTAATTTGTAACAATTAAGGATTACTACCATCTAGTGTTATCCACTCATTTGTTAACGGAAAGGGTTCTCTTAGATGCTTGTCCTTTATATAGTTTGTTCCTTTGGAAATGTATGTGTTTGCTTTTGGTAAACAACTTGTTGCACTTTCCTGTGGCAGCACACACTGGAAATGGGTGGTAGGATCTAGTAGACACTGGTCAAATACAAGAGAAAAGATATAAAAAAACATATTAGAGGTTGTGTTGACACATTTGTTTGCATTTCCTTTTGAATCCAAGGGAACTCATCTTAGGTATATGCAATATTAAAAAATAAAGGGAAATATGCATTCAACAGATGCTAAATAGTTCTAATGTAAGATAAAACAGAGACAGTAAGAACTGTGCATGTTTATATTGACTAAATGAATGTGTTCCTTTAGTTGCCTACTGCAGAGTAATGTTCTTTTCATGTTATTGCCTTTTGTTGAATATTGTTTGTTTCCTGTATCTATAATGCTTTGTATGCCAATGTAATAGTGAATGTTTTAATCCTATAACATGTTTTCCTTTTCCTCCCAGGTTGCCATTCCTGTTGTACCTACGATCAGGGTGCTTGTGACATTCACAAAATTTGAAGAACTACAGCCCCTAGAGGAGTTTACCACACCACCCTCTAGTCCTGACAACAGCAAGAGCCCAGCAGTACAGCCTTCTTCAAGTTCCTGGATTCAGTGGATCAAGGCTCCTTACCGCCAGAACTTCTCGACGGCGTCAGGCCCGAGCAGCCGCGTGGAGGACATCCAGGACCCGTTTGCCATCCCTTCAGATTACGTCTGGACGACGCCCGAAGAGAAGAAAAAGAAGACACAGGAAAACAAGAACAAGTTGAAGAAAGGCAGGAACGGATCTTAGATAGATGATAACACTGGTGGGGGTGGGGGGGGGGGGGGGGGGGGGGGGCGGGGGGGCGTGGTTGGGTGGTGGGGGCTAAGTTGTGCTGCGGGTGAAATGGGCTATACTCGTCTAACAGGAGGGATGAGTGGGAGATTTGGAGATTTCGACCGCTGTCTGATGTCGAAATGTCGAATGCTGAGAAGCGACCGCTTGTCTTCTTTCATCATGTTAACAGATTTGTTGTCAACATTCTTTCGTTTAACCTGAATCGTTTCGGCCCCGATTATTGTTGCAATCTATTGGTAGATTTTGGCCGGTGGTGGCTTCTGATATTGCTGTGTGTTGGTGCGTTTGGAGTTGCTGCCATGGTGCCGCATCTTTACCGTGCCAACAACCATCAATGCCCTCTTTTCTGTATGTTTGGATGGTACGGATTCTTGTTGGTTGTGTCATGCCTTATGGGACCCTGTTCCATGAATGTACAGCCTTATGTCTTCCGTATGAACACTGAACTTGATAATGTCGGCAGTGAGGCAGTACGACGCTGTTCTTTATTCTTTCTTCAACAATGTCTGCGCATGCTGAAAAACTGTAGAACTGTTTCGTGGGTAATAAATATGTGTAACGAGCTTGGGGTGTCAGGAATGATATGGCACATCTAAACAAGCTCAATCCTACGTCATCTTAGTTTTCAAAAAAAATCCTACGTCATCTTAACAGAGAAAAATATCCGCAAAAAAGAAAATCTTAACAGAGAAAAAAAAACACAACCTAAAGGATGTTTGGATCAAGGGCTAAAATTTAACCCTGTCCCATCGTATATTTCGATGCCAATTAGTAGAATTAAATATGAGCTAATTATAAAACTAATTGCAGAAGTCTATGGCTAGTTCTCGAGACAAATCTACTAAGCCTAATTAATCTATAATTAGTATATGTTTACTGTAGCATTACATGAACTAATCATGGATTAATTAGGTTTAATAGATTCATCTCGCGAATCAGCCTAAAAGTTATGCAATTAGTTTTATCATTAATCTATATTTAATATTTTTAATTAGCAACTAAACATTCCACGTGACAGGATTAAAAGTTTAGTCCCGCCGGATCCAAATAGGGTCTAAGTTTTAGTTTTCCTCCCATTAGCTTAAATCCCAAACCATCTTCGGCAAGGAAGCGAATGGAGCTGCAATAACAGTGATTGAGCAGCAAGAGTAACGTCTACAAACGAGGACTAGGAGCAGCTAGGACTAGGAGCAGGGGTTGCGAACAAGGGGTCCGCTACGGCTAGGTCTGTTTGTTTGGGCAGGCAACGGCTAATATCTGACCTATTAGGCCGCCTCCAGCGTTCGGCCTCCTCCAACAGTTATAGCTAGTTCTGTCTATAAGACATCACATGTCATCTAAGAGATACTACAAGAGCCAATGTCTCTAACGGACTATCTATAGGGTTGCTTTTTATTGCTTTTAATGACTGCATGTGTAAAGAAGATTTGCTGATAAGCTACACACTATCTCTGTGGCTCTTTGCGTGCTGCTACACAAAAGATCAAAGTAAATGTGCTGAAATTAAACATCTCAACAGTCTAAGATAATATGAATCATTAGCTCATCACAGTAGTACGGCAAAGTGCAATTCTACCTACAGCTGAAGTCCATGTACTATGACAACTAGGTAACGTCATAGGAATATCATTGTCACAACAGAGATAGAAGAGATTGACAAAAGCTGGATATACAAGTGCTAATTGCATTTCTTAAATAAACAAAAGCTATAACAAGCTGCATTCGTTGAACAAGACCTCCAAATGCGGGACAACAACCTCAGACACGAGTGAAAATCAGCAAAACCTAGACAATGTAGGCCTCCTGTTAGAGAGAAAAGGAAAACATATAATTAAGTTCACGTTGCATCACGCTGACCAATTCAGAGGTTTTGACCCTGATACTGACCAATATAATTCAAATAACCATTGAGATTCAGTTTAAAAAATTCATACCTGATAGCACATGACAGCTCGCAAAACAACCAACAGTAGCATCTGCCACTGAGAAAAAAGGGCCAAGTTGTAAGTGAAGTTGATTAATACATTTGAGTCTAACATGAAAGATAAATAAATTGGATAATAGTGCTTACATGAAACTGAATACAACAACTAATTATTTTGCCTACATTGAAACCGCTGCCAAATATGCTCAATTAAGTCATTTTTAGTTAGAGTATGGATTGGTTTGGCTCGGATAGCGGCATTTCTATGTCGCACAGCGTTAAAGCATGGGTGATCGTTACTCCCTGCTTGCACTTTTGGTGGAAGAGCAACCGATGTCCCTGGGATAGCATTCAAGTCAAGAGGATACTCAGCCATTTCTCCCTCATCTTCCATTATCATGTTGTGGAGAATAACACAAGCTTGCATGATTTTTCGAAGAAATTTTTGGTTCCATGATCGTGCTGGACAACGCACGATGTTGAAACGAGCTTGCAGCACCCCAAAAGCACATTCAATATCTTTCCTTTTCCCTTCTTATTCCCTTGCAAACACCTTGTGCTTTTCTAGTTGAGGAGACCTTATAGACTTCACAAAGGCTGCCCATTCTGGATAAATTCCATCAGCAAGATAATACCCTGTGTTGTATTGTGTCCTGTTGACAGTAAATTGAACTCGGGGAGCTTCACCTTTTATTGCTTCAATAAATAGAGGGGACTGGTTGAGCACGTTTATGTCATTGTTGGACCCAGGAATACCAAAGAATGCATGCCAGATATGAAGGTCATATGATGCTACAGCTTCAAGGATAATGGTTGGGTGTTTATGATCACCTTGGGTATATTGTCCCTTCCAAGCCACTGGACAGTTTTCCCATTGCCAATGCATGCAGTCAATACTTCCTAACATCCTAGGGAATCCACGAGACTCTCCGATTTGGAGCAAACGCTCCTTATCCTCAATTGTGGGACGACGTAGGTACTTACTACCGAATACCTGAACCACACCTTCTACAAAGATTTCTAAGCACTCAAGTGCAGTGCTCTCTGCAACCTTCAAGTACTCATCAACAGTGTCAGCAGCAGTCCCATATGCAAGCATGCGGATTGCTGCTGTGCACTTCTGCAATGGTGAGAGCCCAAGGCGTCCAGTACAATCTACTCTTTGAGTAAAATAGGAAGACCTCTTGCCTAGTTCGTCCACAATGTGTAGGAACACATGCCTTCTCATCCGGAACCTTCTACGAAATGTTGCAGCGGAGTAGAGAGGATCTTCAGCGAAATAATCATCCACAAGTTGCTCATGAGCTCCTTTGCGGTTCCTATTGATGTACTTTCTTGGACCACTTCTACGCCTTGATGGACCTTCTTCCAATTTGGCCTTAATCTTCTCACTGATCCGCCTAGCGAAAGTGTTAAGGACACTCTGCTCGGCCATGAACATATCTTCAGTGTAAATCTCGGCTGGGTCTATGGAATTGCCGGACTCATCCGACATGTTTGCAGGAATGTTTCGCTGGACTCACTACCTCTGCTCAGCTGATCGTTAAGATCAGTGAGCTCAAGCTCACTCACTCACACACACACACACACACACACTTGTGGCTGCTGGTTGAAGAAGGAGAGAGGAGCAGAGAACACAAACACACACGCAGGTTGGTGCTGCTCAACTGAGCTGCAGCTGCTCTACTGCCTTCAATATATAAGCAAAGACATGCAACAACTACTCTTCTACTGTTGCCATGCTGCAACTCTCCTACTACTACTGTTGCCATGCTGCTGGAGAATTAACTAAGAGGAATATATAGTTACATGGCTTGCTTGATTATTTGTGGTGCATTTACATTGTATTTTGACTGCAGATATTGCAAAGAAAACAGATAATAGATGCTTGAAAAAAAATGCAAGTACCTTAGTTAGTGTTGCCCAGCAGCTTGTCCTTCAAAATCTTCAAGCCTATCACGTGCTCAGCTTTCATATCATCAGTCATTTGACTAGTGTCCATGGTCAGCAACTTTTGATATGATTGCAGAAAAACAGTCTCCCTCCTGAGCCTTGCTGCTTCAACCTTTGCATCAGAAATACGTTGTTGGGCCTCTATAAACTCTTCAGGTCGTTTGCTAGCTGCAGCTTGAATATCCATGTAGTTCTTCATATCTTCATGTAAACTAGGGTCACTATCCTCTTATTTCCCTTTGCCATTGCATTGTTTTTTAGCTCCATTCCTCCCCATTGGACGTTCCTTTTTTCTAATATCTTCTTGTGTCACCATGTCTCCATCATCCAAACTCTGTTTTTTCGACTTATCAGCCTCCTCCAACATTGCATGCCACTTGGGTTCATCACGAAGGACCTTCCAATAATGCACAAGTGTGAATGGACCTTCTTTATAGTCATCCAAATAAAACTGAAGAGCCATATCTCTCAACTGGTCATCTGGATATCCACTAGTATAAATTGAGCTGGCCTTCGTTCAAGAGGCACAGAAAAATGCCACCAATTTCTTAATTTTTTGCCATCGATCTTTGAGGTGCTTTACTTCTCTTTTCCGATTAACAGATGTAGTGCTGTTGTACAGTTGAATTACATCTGCCCAGTAGCTCTCATTTTTCTTGCAATTCCCATTGGTTGGGTCATTCGAATGGAACAGCCATGCACTCACCTACAGATAACATATAAGGTTTGAATTAACATCATGTGGTAATGTTATAAAAGTATTAATCCGTGCCAAAATTTAGAATTTGACTTACCAAACGCGAGTCCTCATCTGGTTCCCATGTAAGACGCTTTGCAGTCCTAACATCATCACCATCATCTATGTTGATGACGGCTTTGGCTTTTGACTTTGATGTAGCATGTTTAGTGCCTGAATTGGTCGTCGGCTGTAGGTGGCCATGGTGGTGGCATTGAAACATGTGGTGGAATGAATGGTTGCTGACCAGTTCGAAAATAATTTAGGTATCCACAAGGTGAGGGCAAATCCAAAGCACTGAAAACAAGGGACAAAACCATGACTATGAGCAAGGAAAACAAACAGATTGGGCATCTCATTGCAATAGATGCTAACCGACAAAGAGCATTATAGACTCTGAATAAATATGTATGCTCATCTTGTTCAAACAGTCTTGGCCAGTAAACTAATATTTACATGTTAGAGTATTTACAATTGGGAGTATGCAGAATAAAAATTTCAATCGCAGAATCATTCCCTAACTTGCATATCTTTTCTATTCTTAAACCAAATAGGAATATGCTTATTGACCATAGAAACAACATGCTAAACAGATCGGATACTTGTCAAATGAGATTGTTCCTTACCAATCTACAGGTGCAGAGCCAAACGAGTTCGTTTGTAGCATAGGACCATTCTACCAAGCTGCAGAATGGAGAGAACAGCTTACTCTAAATATATCCACAAGCGGGGGTAGAAACCAATAGTTTGGTGCAACTGAACCACATCTAATTTACCTGTTTGGGCTCCTATAGGTGGAGGGATGGCACCACGGGTCTACAGGGAGGCTGACATAGTGCCGTCGGTACACCCAGGAGCATCTGCAGATCCAGATGAAGTTTGCGGCGGCCGAGCTACTTCTCGCTTGGACCGGTGGTTCATCTTGCCGCGCGGGTCGTCGTTGACGTGGGGAACGTCTTCGTCGCCGCAGCCTTCGTCGACGGCAGGCCCGAGTAGTGAGCGGAGAACTGGACCCGTCCAGCAATAGCTATGGCTAGCAAGCAGATTCACGAAACAAGTGATTGGAGGGGAAAATAAAGGGGGAAGAGGAGGGAGAGTGCAGTCGCAAGGGGGGAGGGAAGATTGGCGCGGGAAGGATTTAGCGGGAGAATTGGCGTGCTTCAGGGGGAGGGGCGCGCGAACGTTCGGAGGGAAGACGATTCGGCGTGGATTTGGGGAGGGAGGCGCAGCTGATCCGTTCTCGACGGAGGAAGAGCCGGCGTCGACGTTTAGGTCGGCTCTTAGCGTCCTCGGTTTCCGTCCGAGACTAGCGAGGGAATAGTCGCTGGCTCGTTGTATTACTTCTCTTCTCTCTCTTCCACGTCGGCAAAAATCCGACGTAAGCTGGCGACGTCGCCTCCCTCTGGAGGAGGCCTTAGGTAGGCCGCCTCCAGCGTGCTGACGACATCATCAGCTGACGTGGACGTGATAAATAATAAAGAAAGGAAAAATAAATGCATCCGCTGCTTGATTTCCCGCTGCTTCACTCTTGTTTGATGTACTCGTGAATGAACAAAACGAAATGGCAAAAGAACCGAGAGCGATTCATTGATCATTGATGTACGTATATATATACATGATGAATAGTAACTGTACCCCAAAAGGATACGACCATTCGTCTATGGAGAGCCATGAATGGGATGCGGTTGGAGTCAACCTCTTGTTGACCACACTAATAGATGAGATCACCCCTTAATTTTATTTACAACACTCCCTCTTGATAGAATCCTCATCATAAATCAATGTTCTTAAAAATACTCCTCAAAAACCCTGTGGGAAAAGACGAATATATCTGTACCATGATTTCTCTCTAAATCCGTAGAATTCAAAGAGAAATCTATGTCATTTATATTTCCATAAAAAACCTCCGTGGGAAAAAACTAGAAATTTGACATACATATACTTATGTTCACCATTGCCTCATTAAAAACCTTATATGAGAAAAACCCAAAGGGAAAAAAACTCATAAAAGGAAAAGAGTACAGTGTGATGCTTTCAACAAGGCATATCTCTTGGGGGTCTCTCCCCCTGAATCTTGCAAATCTCGAAACTTTCTCATACCAATCCCCCGAACATATTTCTCAAATGTTGAGGCAGGTAGAGACTTAGTGAACAAATCAGCAAGATTATCACAAGATTTCGTTTGCAAGATATTTATCTCACCACTCTATTGGAGTTCGTGAGGATAAAATAACTTGGGAGCAATATGCTTAGTGATGTTGCTCTTGATGTAGCCTGTTTGCATCTGTGTAACACAAGCAGCATTATCCTCATAGATAATTGTAGGTGATTCCATAGAACCAATACCACATGATTGTTGTATGTGGTTAATCATTCTGGGAAGCCACACGCATTCATGTGATGCCTCATAAAGTGCAATTATCTCAGAATGATTTGTAGAAATTGCCACAATATCTGTTTAGACGATTTCCAAGAAATGGCAGTTCCACCATGTAAGAAAACGAATCCTGTCTGAGACCTAGCATTATGGGGATCAGATAAATAGCCAGCATCAGTATATCCAACCAACGTAGGATCTTGGTTTTTCTGATAGAACAAACCTAAGTCCTTTGTGCCATTAAGGTATCTGAGGATTTCCTTTCCTCCTACCCAATGACGTTTTGTTGGAGCAGCACTATATCTTGCAAGTAAGTTCACCGCGAAAGCAATATCAGGCCTGGTGCTATTCGCGAGATACATAAGTGCTCCAATGAGACTGAGATAAGGGAATTCATTTCCCAATATCTCTTCTCCCTCATCACGTGGTCGAAAGACATCTTTCTCAAGATCAATCGATCGAACCACTATGGGTGTCTTGGCCGGATATGATTTATCCATATTGAATTTCTCCAATATTTTCTGGATATAGGCAGACTGGTGCACTAGGATTCCTCAATGAAGGTGCTCAATTTGCAATCCAATGCAAAATTTGGTTTTACCCAAATCCTTCATCTCAAACTCCATCTTAAGATGATTGCGAGCCTCATCAATACTCTGTGAATTTTCAATGATGTTTATATCATCGACATACACCGATATGATACAAAATCCTGACGAGGATTTCTTGATGAAGACACATGGGCAATCATCACTGTTAGAGTAACCCTTTTGCATAAGGTACTCACTCAGTCGGTTGTACCACATCCGTCCCGACTGCTTAAGGCCATACAAAGATCTTTCCAATTTCACACAATACATGTTGCGATTACCGCCCTGATTCGGTATAGAAATCCCATCGGGAACTTTCATGTAAATATCCAAATCAAGTGACCCGACCCATAGAGATATGCGGTCACTACATCCATCAACTGCATAGATAGACGCTTTTGTACTGCCAAAGATATAAGATATCGGAGCGTAATTCCATTCATAACTGGAGAATATGTTTCATTGAAATCAATGCCGGATCTTTGCGTGAACCCTTGTGCTACAAGCCTCGCCTTGTATCTTACCACCTCATTGTTTTCATTCCGCTTCCGGATGAAAACCCATTTAAAACCCATAGGGAAGATTTTAGGAGGTGTATGTATCACTGATGAGAATACCTCTCTCTTAGCAAGTGAGGCTAACTCCACATCAATTGCCTCCTTCCGTTTATTTCAATCCGAGCGCTTCTTACACTCTGCCATGGACTTTGGATCTGAATCTTTATGGAGATTCTCAGCAATTGATTCGGAGAAGTATATGTCGACAATTGTAGTCTTACGATCATATGTTTCTCCAGTATCAAGATAATTTATTGAAATTTCTTGTACTCCCCTTGACGGTTCGTCATTTCCCAAAACGACCGCTTCAGGGTGTTCCGAAACCCCAGCATCAGAAAATGAGTGCACTGTTGATGCAGGCTGTGGATGTTCTGTATCCACTATATTCCTCTCAACCTGTTGTTGAGTCACATTTGCTGGTTCAGAAGAAGTGTCCTTCTCTTTCCTATTGCGCTTACGAGAAGCCACACCTGCAGGAATTGCCGTACTTCTTCCACTCTTACTAGAAGAAGGAAGTTGAATAGTTTTCTTTGGTACCTCTATTCTTTCTGGCACATTCCTTGCGGGTATATAGGACTTTGTGACGTCTTTACCAGCAGTAAATGCATCTGGCAGATTATTTGCAATATTTTGCAAATTCAGAATCCTTAGAACTTGATGTTCTAATTCCTGAGTACGAGGATCCTCTGTGGCGATGCCTTTTGAATCCCAATTTATTTCCCGGCTTTCAGTGTGGTACTTAAATTCTCCCCCTAAAGCCGGGAAGTGATCTTCATTGAAGATACTATCAGCGAACCGGGCCGTGAGCAAATCCCCTATCAGGGGCTCCAGGTATTTAATGATCGACGGAGATATAAATCCCACATAGATCCCCAATTTTCTGTGAGGGCCCATCGATGTTCGCTTAGGTGGTGAGATCGGTATGTATACAGCGCAACCAAATTTACGTAGATGGGAAATACTTGGAGGATCACCTCGCACCATTTGCAGCGGGGAAGCTATATGGTATGCAGTTGGACGCAGTTGTATCAAGTCTGCAGCGTGCAAAACTGCATGACCCCAACACATTGTTGGAAGATTACAACCTTATAATATTGGTCTAGCAATGAGCTTTATCCTCTTGATTAGCGCTTCTGCTAATCCGTTCTGAGTGTGAACATATGGAACCGAATGCTGAAGTTCAATTCCTTGTGCCATACAATAATCATTGAAGACATGTGATGAGAACTCTGCAGCATTATCCATTCGTATACACTTTATCGGATGTTCAGGATGATGTGATTTCAGTTTAATAATTTGAGCGATCAATCTAGCAAAAGCATGGTTGCGTGTCGACAATAACGACACATGTGACCAACGCGTGGAAGCATCGATCAAAACCATGAAGTATCTGAACGGTCCAGATAAAGGTTGGATGGGTCCACAAATGTCACCTTGGATACGCTCTAAGAATTTGAGAGGCTCATTTTTAATTCTGAGATACGAAGGTCTCAAAATTAATTTCCCAGTAGCACACGAAGTGCACATGACATCAGAAGATTGTGGAAACTTAGCACTTCTCAAATTATGACCACTGGAATTGCCTATGATTTTCCTCATCATCCCAACTCCGGGATGCCCAAGTCGATCATGCCAAATCTGGAATGCATCAAAATTTTGGAAAATCACCTTGTATGCAACATGTGGTACGGGCTTTATGTATGTATAATACAATCCAGACGGAAGAGATAACACCTTTTCAAGTGTTTCTTTGCCTAATCCGTTGTCCTTGGTGAATAAGAGGAATTCCTCCTTATTCAGTTCATGTGTCTCAACATGAATACCATTACGACGGATATCCTTGTAGCTTAGGAGAGTACGAGTCGCATCAGGATACAATAATACTTCCTCGATGGTAATCTGCGTACCCATAGATAGTATAATAGTGGCTCGACCCGAACCAACTATCATAGCATCACGTCTTGCGATTGTTAAAATATTTCCTTCTCGCTTGGTGAGAGTCTGAAAATATTTTATTTCCCTAAGCACTGTATTTGATGAACAACTGTCCACCAGGCACATCTCCTCCTCCATCGGATCGACTCCTGTAGAAAATCTATATATTTTGCAGAATTTTAAACATAAAAATCATGCAAATATATAGAACACACATTATTATCATTGAGATTGTAAACAGAGTGCTTTATACTAACAAAGTAAGGACAACATTATGTCTTAATATTACAAGCCTTGCAAATATAATTATCCGAATATCAACTATGTATGATATCGAGTCTAGTGAAGGTCCCAAAGATGTCGTTGGACTCATATTCCACGACCATCTTATCATCATCCAAAGGAGTCTCCCCCTGAGGCATACTCTTGGTACCACTTGGTCCCGCTCCATTGGGTGCTGGGTCCGAAGTACCAGTCTCAGCCACATGAGAGACAAAATATGCTTCATACTTCTTCCCTTTAGTGCTTTCACCACATCTAATAGACTTCAAGTACAGATCCACCAAATGCTGAGGAGTCCTGCATTTCTTAGCCAAGTGAGTGTGGCAACCACACTTGAAACAAGCCCTTTTCTTGTCATTATTTCGCTTAGAAATGCCTTTCCCCTTGTTGTTGAAGTCTCCCCAAGGCTTGCGGAACTTCTTCCGCTTACCACCAGATTGATTTCTAGGGTGGCTCATAGAACCATCCCTCCCAGTCTTTTGAGTGACATGTATTTCAGGCAAAGGAGCAGTACCTGGAGGGCGCTGCTGTGAGTTCCACACAGTGAGCTCATGATTCTTCTCTGCCTGACGTAATGTCTGTATCAAATTAGCATAGACTGTGAAACGCTTCTCATGATACTGCTGAGTTATGAGTCGCTCTGATGGAAGCATTGTAGACAATGTCTTCTCAATTTTCTCCAAATCAGAGGGCTCCTTCTCGCAGAACTTGAGTTTCTGGCTTATCTTATGAACAACATGATTGAATGCATCCACGGATTTGAAATCCGGGAAACGCAATTGGCTCCATTCATAGGAAGCCTCGGAAAAAACAATTTCCTTTTGCTGTTCATACCTTTGCTTCACGGAGTCCCATCACTTGAGTGGGTCCATCTCCAACATATATTCGGACTTTAAGTCCGGGTGGATATGATTCCTTATCATGTATAAGGCCCCATATTTGTATGTATCTGGTATTGGCGGTTCACCCGTAACAGATGGTGCCAAGCACTGGTAAAGTCCAACTCGCGACAGACTCACTTTGATGTCCGTCGCCCATTGAGGAAAGTTGTGCCCATCGAGTGCGAGAACCTCGAACTCCTTGGCAGCCATTTCCTACAAATCAAATGCCAAACATGAATAATTTGGCATTCAGCAATACATATCAATGTGAATTCAACGAACTTGTGCCCATCGAGTGCGAGAACCTCGAACTCCTTGGCAGCCATTTCCTACAAATCAAATGCCAAACATGAATAATTTGGCATTCAGCAATACATATCAATGTGAATTCAACGAACTTGAATTTCGGTGATTCTCAATAAATTGGAACCCATGGCCCGGCCGGATCTGGTCTCCCCTCCCCTTTTTGCCCCCTCCCCAAATCAATGCCGCCGCCGCTCAAGCCCCCTCCCCGGAGGAGGAGGACTCGTACCCGTTCGGTCGCCGGCCGTTGCATACGTCCCCGTTTGCTTGGGGACGAAGGCCGGGGCGATGGTTCGTCGCGTCGTCGCATTGCGACGCGCGGAGACTGGAGCGGGTGGCGGAGGTGGAGGGGCGGCAAGAGCAGGATCGATGGGGGCCGCGCCGCTGGGCTCCCCGTCGTTATTGTAGTAGGGAGACCAGTCTCGGCGTGCGGCCCTCGTGCCCCAGCGTTCAAGGCCGGTAGGTGTGGGGGAAGGAAGACTTGGCGAAGGTGCTCGAGGCGGCGATGGTGGAGGAGTGGTCGGTGCTGCGGAAGAAGGGCCGGCCTCGTCAAATCCGGCGATGAAGCACGTCCATCCATGCCGAGGGCAGTACGCCGTGACCACCCGTGGTGCCATGGCTGGGTGAGGAGGGCCCTCGAGCCGCACCGTCGCCGTCCACCCATGCTCCAGGCAGTGGCTTGGGGAGTGGATCAAGATCCTCCCCGGCGCCATGCAACTGTCTGGTGGCGCGGGAGGGCGATGCAGTGCCTCTAGGGTGTCAGCCCAATGTGAGACCGGGAGACGGCCGACACGACCGCGGTTGCGGCTGCGTCTTCCATGAGGTCCTCCCGTGCTCATGGCGTGGAAGCCGTGCCCACCAGTGAGGGCGTGCCTGGCCATTGTTCCATGGCTACGGCGTACGGCGGTTCGTACATGCCGGTGAAGGAGATAGCGAAGACGACTAGCGCGCTGGTGATGGGGAAGGCGAAGAACAGAGCCAACGATTGCATCAATTGACGGTAAGTCTCTCGGCATTGTACCTCACGAGGAGTTGAAGCCGATTTTCCGTCGATGAAGATCAAAATTTCTCTGTTTCTCCTCTTCTTCTTCTTCTTCTCAGTGCCAGAACAAAGTGTTGATAACGTGTTTGATGTACTCGTGAATGAACAAAACGAAATGGCAAAAGAACCGAGAGCGATTCATTGATCATTGATGTATGTATATATATACATGATGAATAGTAACTGTACCCCAAAGGGACACGAGCATTCGTTCGTGGAGAGTCATGGATGGAATGCGGTTGGAGTCAACCTCCTATTGACCACACTAATAGATGAGATCACCCCTTAATTTTATTTACAACACACTTTACGCGTGGAAAAGCACACCAAAAGCTAGCGGCAAGTTAGGCCTTACCCTCCAAAGGCACCGACGATTTTGCCAGCAACGTGGAGGAGAGAGGAGGCCGGCACAGTAGCGGCAGGTGGCTCGGTACACGTACGTGTGATGTAGAGATGCATTGGAGAGGGTTCGCACTAGACGAGGAGTGGAGCGTTCGCGAGGCCGGTTTTGCGCTATTCATCGATTAAAAAATTGATTTAGCCGGCGATGTCGCCGGCCGTTGGAGGAAGCTTGGCTTCAACTCTGCTAGCAGCAAACTCTGCTAGGAGCAGCTCTATTCCAAAACTACAGATAGAGATAGCTCTAGATGAAGTTGGTACTGTCTGAATGGGATGTTTGACTACAAGATGCTCTCAACTCCAAAAGAAAATATGGTTTTCATTACCCTTGTTCGCGGGGCCCACATATCACACTCCGGCGACGGCTTGCAGGAGGACGGGCCATGGGCAGCGACGACGGCCTTGGACGGACGGCGGCGGCCTTCGCAGAGGACGAGGCCACGGTCCCGCTAGGGAGGGAGTGGAGGGCGAGGGTCGCGCCGCCGGGGAGGTCGAGCCACGGGCGCCAGCGCGGCCAGGGACCGGGGTGGCGCTGACGGGGGCGGGCAGCGGACGGCCAGGGGAGGGAGGCGCCGGGAAGGAGAGCGAGCGGCGGACGGCCATGGGCAGGGAACGACGGTGGTGGGGAGGAAGGGCGGCGGCGAGGAAGGAGGCGTGAGCGGGCCAGCAGCGAAGCTCCCCCGGCCGTGCGCAGGCGAGCTCCCCCAGCGCGTGCGTGTGGGAGTCGCGTGAGCCGGCCGCCGCGGAGCTCCCACGGCCGTGCGCGTGCGTGCGGGAGCTGTGCGAGCGGGGCTCAACCGGCCGCGCGCGGGCAAGCTCCCTCAGCGCGTGCAGGTGGGAGCCGCCGAGCTCCTCGCCGCGGGCGGGTGGGAGCCGCTCGTGGGTGAGATCGGGGGGTTGGGTGAAGATGAACCGGGGGAGGCGCCGGAGGGGAGGAGGGGGCGGCGCTCTGGAGGTGGTGGCGGCAGCCAGGGAGAGCTGCGCGCTCGGGATGGGGAGGCGCGAGGGGAGGGAGGTGCGTCGAGGATAAGGTTCGGGAGGGGTGTGAGAAAAGGAAACAATGTTTTTTTTAACGAGCTGCAATAGTAGGTAATTACCCCGTAACTCCATATCTAGATATATATTCGACTTTCTGGAGTTGTAAAATAGGTGCTTCAAAGTTTATTTGAGCTACAGCTCCAGAGTTAAGATATTTGGCTACATAATTGTTTGGAGTTAGTAAACTTGAGCTCCAGAACTATACCGATACAGACCCTTACCCGCAAGCGTAAGGATTTTGCTGGTTTATCTCTCCGCCAACTCAGTGAAAGCCAGTAACATCGCTACCCGTTGGATAAGGTGGGGATCCAAAAAGATCATCAACTGTTAGCCAGGTGGGATTCAAATGGGGCCTTAGTCGTCATGTGGATAGCGGCCAAATTCTGGCCAGCCAAAACATTTCTTCACAAAGCGAGGGCCATTCCTTTAGGGCCGAATTGCTCCTGGCAGGCCAAGCCCAAACCTCGGTGACGAGGAAGACCTGTGGCCCAAAGCCGAAACCTTTTATTGTTTGATACTGTATATCATTTAAATAGTGTGATCCCAATTTTAAATCTGCTTGCACTGTTACATTGCATATAATCGAATCCACGTATCCAGATCCGTATTGGCTATATTTTAGCGTTAGAAGTTTTGTTAACGCTAGACCCACATGTCATTGTCATAGAGGAGATAGAGATTTGCCACCATCCCAACCCGTGTCTCATACTTGACCAAAATACGTTCATGCCTAGGGAATGTTCATGGCCAAAATTTGGTTTGGAACAATGAAAACATGGCCATGGGGCACGTCTGGATGCCTACCCGCGACCGTGAGTGAGCTGCCAGAGCTTTCGGCCGGCCAAAATTTGGCGGACGAATCGGCCGCCCTGGATTTGGCCGTGCTTGGCCGCAAAAATGAACTGCAGCTGGGCACGGAAGCCCAAAACGAGCCAAATTTTGGCTTCGATCCAAACGCCGCGTCCAGATATGGTCAAGGGCCGAATTTTGGCCGGGCAGGCGCAGGCCGTAATCCAAACGCGCTGATGAACCAACGGTACCAGTTATGGTCCTCCGCTAGTATTATCTAGAGGAAAATAATACAAAAGAATGGCAGGACGAGTAGGGTATATTTGGTTGAGCTGTGGCTGTGAAAAAGTTGATGTAGGATTTGAACTGTGAAAAAGATAAAAGCCGTTTGGTGTAAGATTTTTGAGAAAAATTAGTGTTGGCTCTCTCACTTCCAAACTGACCCCACATGTCATCCACACCCCTCTCACTCAACTCTCCTCCTCTATCACTGACGAGCGTCCTTCCTCCCAAGCGCACGACAGAGCAGGCCTAGGGCAGATCTCACGGGCCGCAGTGGCTCGCCCGGCGGGGTTGCGGGCTGGCGGTGGCTCGCGCGGCGGGGTTGCGGCCCCGCGGCGAAGCACTGGCGGCGGCGGGAGGGAAGCGGCGTGGGGGAGGGTAGCAGCGGGGGAGGGCAGAGGTGTTCGCGCCCGCGGCGGGGGAGGCTTGCGCGCGACGGGGTTGCGGCCCCACGGTGGAGCGCTGGCGGCGGCGGGAGGGAAGCGACGCGGAAGGGCGGCGGCGGCGGGAGGGTAGCGGTGCTCGCGCCCGTGGCGGAGGAGGCTTGCGCTCGGCGGGGTTGCGGCCCCGCGGTGGAGCGCTGGCGGCGGCAGGAGGGAAGCAACCCAGGAGGGCAGCGGCGCAGCTCGCGGCGGCGGCGGCGGAGGCTTGTGCGCGGCGGGGTTGCGACCCCACGTTGGAGCGCTGTCGGGCGGCGGAAGGGAAGCGGCGGCGGAAGGGCAGCGGTGCTCGCACCCGCGGCGGCGGAGCACACGCCCGACGGCGGCGTTGCGCACGAGGGAGAGGGGATCGGGAGAAAAAAGAACAGGTACCAACATAACGAGTCACAACGGGTAATTTCTTCGAAGTTTTCACAGCCACGGCCAGAAAAAGCACCTCAAGACCTACTTTTAATTTTGAATAGAGAAAAAGCTGCTTTTGAAGGTTGCTTTCGGCCACAGCCAAAATTTTTGGTTGGCTTTTAGCTTTCTTTAAAAGCCACGGCCACTTGGTAGCCCATCCGCTGGAACCCTAACGCTGCCAAGATATGTGAACAATGTCTGCGCATCTCATGGGTGCCTCTCCTTTACGGGATTTGCGAACCTATCCAGCGCATGGTGGGTGAAAAAATGTCCTTGCATCGGCAGCTGTCATCTGCGCCTTTTCAAGGCGCTCTCCCTCCCCCGTACAACAATCTCAAAACTTCAAATATTAGCATCCCGGGTACTTACATCGACAGCTGTGCCTTGACCAAACCGCGCGCGCTCTCTCTCTCCTCTCTAGCAATTTTAAATTACTATTTTTTCTAAAACAGCACGTAGAAGAGCTGCGATTATATTAAAAAGAAGAATAAGTGTAGACTGGGTAAAAAAAATAACAACATCGACCGGTTGGATTAGGATATCAACTCACACCGTATCACACCAACTCAACTCAATCACATAACAATAGCCGGTTGGACTGGGACGTCAACCGGAACTCTCAACTTTGGCCGGTCGGATTGGGACATCGACACGAGTCTCAACAAAAACTCCGCCCAAATGGATTGGGATATTGACCCGAGCCTCTGCGAACTCTACCCGGTCGGATTGGGACGTCAACACGAGCCACAGCAACCAACGTCACGGACTGGATCCTTTATTTTTTGAAAAAAGGAAAAGAGAAAGGAAGGAAAAGAGAGAAAAGCGCCCTTTCGGAAGCAGCCGTCGCTGGAGGAAGCCTCCTTGCTGGAATTGCCTGACATCGCCTTCAAAAAGGTCATGACGTGGAAGATATTGTTGACGCCAGCCCAAAATAGGTTGGGTTTTCACCCGCCACATCCGATAGGGAAGACCGACATCCATATCGTTGGCCGTAGACAGGAGTCATGGTCTGCGCCAGAGATGCTAGACGTCGCCTTCAGAAAAAAAAAATGACGCCAAAGACGCCATCAACACCGTTCCAAGGAGGGATGAGTCACCGCATCGTCACCAGGTGAAAAGAGACCGCCGGCGTCACCAGTCCCACCACCATGGTGTTGCTGGTGAGCCTCCGCACGGCCACAGCCAACGACACCACCATGGCGACGCTGGCATACGTCCGAGCACACCGTTGTCAACACACGGCACCACAGCGCCGCCAACACACCGCTGCACAGGTTGAACAGACGCTGCCAAAAGCCAAAGCCGGACCGTTGCCGCGTCAACCACCTCGCCGCTGCAGCAGGCTGTGGCAGCCGCGAACACCGACGCAGCCGGGCCGGGCCGGGCCGCGCGCGCCACCATTGTGATGGCGGGCCACGCCAGCCGTGGTCGCCGCGGCCACCATGCCGCTCCGGCCGCCGCCGCGAAGCCCGGCCGAGCCAACTGCGGACACCGACGCCATCGCCGGACCGTGCCAGTCCGGGCGTCGCCGGGCCGCGCCGCCCGCCACCTTGAAGCCGGGCGGGCGGGCGCCGCCCATGCCGAGCCAAGCGTGCGCCCGACGCACGCGGCGTCAGAGTCGGCCCTGCCGTCGCTGCCGCAAATCCCCGACACGCCGAGGCCCTGGGGAAGCAGATCCGGAGGCCGAGGGTGAGGATCCAAACGCGGATGGCCGGCGGCAACCGCCGCAGCCATGGACGGCGCCGCCATGGTCGCCACCAAAGAGAGCGCCGGGGAGGGGAGAGGAAAGGAGAGGAGGAGGGTGGTGAAGCCCCGCCGCCGCCTTTCTTGTAGCCGCGCGGACTTTTGGCGGCCGCTCAGGCGACGATAAGGAAGGGAGGCGGCGCTGGAAGGGATGGCGGCGCCGAGCGCCCGGTTCCGCCCGAGCCGCCTCGAGAGGAGCGACGCGGGGGCCTGATTGGACGTCAAAGAAATATTACAATCCCAAAATTACTAGCATCCTGAGTGATTGCTAATAGATGCTGATGGAGAAAAATATCATGTATGTTCGATGCATATGTTTTGATTACAGATATTTTAAAGTACAAATATATGTGAGATAGAAAAAGGTGCAACATGCACGCAACATCTGGTTTGGAAATGAATAGGATCTGTGCGCCGTTGAGTAATTTTCGTGATTACCAAGCACAAAAGTGCGTGACCCTCATAATCATGTAAAGTGCATTGTTTAATACATCAGAAAATTATGTATGTTTGTTCTCTATTGTATGTAAACAAAATACAAAAATATGTGCATCTTAATCAATTGAATATTTGTTTATGTGTTGAACATTCTTTTATGGAATACGTATCGAACAATTTCAATACCTTCTATTTATTTAATACGTATCGAACACATATTTGTGTTTTTTGTGGAAACATATATCCAGGAATGATATATATGCATGTTCATGTACATATAGGTTTTTATGTTTTACTTGTAAAAATATGTTATGTGTGTATTCTTAGATATCAAATTTACTCATGGCATGGTCAAAATAGCTGTTTATGCTGTGCATAAAAATATGTCTATCATCAAAAACTATTTTTTTTTCTAAATATTTGATATGCACAAATATGTGTATCTTTATTTATAAGATTCAAAAATTTATTTTGATATATAATATTTGCATTTAAAGGTTCTTATTAAAATAGCACATATAATGAGATAAACTTAGTACTGGATGCAAAAGTATTCGAAGATACTAGCACCACACACCTATCGGCGGAATTCCACAGCAAGGCCTTTTTTTATTTGTTGAACCTGGGCTCTGCACTTTTACGTGTCGAACCATGTAAAAAAAAAAATCTTCATTCATTATTCAAGATTCCTTCTCCCTACTCCCTAGTCACCATTCATCTGTATACCCCTGACCATCCATGACACGTCGAACATATAAAATATTACCTCTACAAAACATAATGTACTCCTGAGGCCGGAATTATCCTTAATCTAAAAATAATAATGTACCCACATACCGCACAATACATGCACGGGTCCTGACAATCACCAATCTTCTTGGGTGCATGACCACCTTTCGCATACCCCGGGAACTAACCCCCGGCCGGACAAAATCAAGTCCACAGACCTGGCCTACTTGCGCACTGGGTTTTATGTATCAGCAATCTTAAATTAACCAACAAATTGGACCTATAATATATAGAAAACGTGTATTTTCCATCCTATGAAAAATAAATATTTTTTCTTAAAATATATTCTCACTATTCCAATTATAGACCGTTCTGGGTTTTTTTTTTGGACCTACATATAAGCTATGCCTAGATATGTATCTCAAATGGTCAAATCCACCTATAATTTGGAGCGTAGGGAGTACATAGTAGCCATATGTACCATGCGAAAAAACAAAACCCGTAGGATATGAAAACAACAATTATGATGCAAATGATATTGCCACTGGCTGGCTATCAGAGACAGTGACAACCCATGGGTAGATAGATACCAATAGATCGTGGCTCCAATTTGTTTTCAAATGGTGCAGCAGCAGCATGAGCATAACAGAATGAACCAATGGATCCACAACTTGGAACCATCGAAACAGCATCCATCATGCATAGCAGGTGTTCCACGAGCTCAGTAACAACGCCAACGTCTCCTAGATGAAATAAATTGACAGTATCCGAACCACAAGACCTAGAACAAGGCAACGAGGCATTCTGCAAGGAATGACCTGACTCTGCAAAATCTTCCATTCCATGAGCCACTGGGGCAAGCCTGGCTGGATCAACATTTACCAACAGAAATAGGAACACTTTCAGCTAGATAATTTACAGATATATGTACATAAAAAGTTCAGTAGCAGTAGCCATGAGACAAAATGGGGTTAAGACTGAAACTCAGCGCCTGCTACGCCGAACAAGCCTAGTTACAGCAGCACACATCATACTTTCGGAGGTGAGTGCCTCTTGAAAATTGGCCAAGCCACCTAGGTTATCACACAACATATACAATACAACACAAGGCTGATGTACAGTTGATGACAATGAGTTGTAGCTTGGCCCCTCCCTACGTTAGCCCCTCTGTCGCTGGAAGAGGAACATTGTTCCAGATGGAAACCTCCATTATTGGACTGAAACAAGGATACTGAAACTTTTAGGACTTTTGAAAGGCTGATTACAATCAAGAACTACCATATTGTGTAGTAAACTAAAATTTACAAGAAAAGGGGCAAATGAAAGAGAAAGACAGACTGCTATTCAAGCTAATCATGCAAGGTGTGGGGAACAAAACAACAGATGATACACATAGTTCCAGTCAAAGAATGTAAATTGGCAATGGGAACGTCCAACACAATAATTTTGTTCATGAAGCTATAAACATATTCTGGAACAGCAAGAACCACAATAAGAAACTTTTGTGACGTTTGCAAGTACCGGAAACACTATACAGAAGTAATCGGAAAACTGACAACCCCTTGTCGTTCTTTAAAACTAGTCAAATTACATGCAAAATTCGTGCATGAGTACAATAGAGAAATGGGTAAATTGTGTCTGTTTCAAAAATCTACAAGTGTCAATGGCATGCACAGGGAACAATGGATCATTAGTGATAGTGAGTGAAGGAATAAAGAGCGGTTGGAGATAGAATAGCTGGAAAGAGACACTGGATGTTAGTGAAGAATATGGGTTATTTGGGTGGTCAAAAAAATCTGAAACAAAAAAAAGAGAGAAAGGGTAAATACTTTGCCACAGAATATAACTGAACCTGTGTCAACTTGGTTTCTATGCTGCTTACCACAACAAGCAGAAATATTTTTGTTCATGAAGTATTCTATTATAGTCCAGCAGCAGAACCCAATTACTCCCATAACTAGCTAAAGCTCATTGAGCTGTGGTGGTGGCTAATGCTGCAACTTTCAGAAGCCTGACATGGATGGTAGTGTTGAATTAAGTTTGCTGATCCTAATTGCTACAAAGTTTTGTTCTGTAAGAAGCAATCCTATCAACCTCTTTAGAAATGAGATTATATAGTTCGCTCCGAGCCTCCAAAGACCAACATTTTTTTTTCATTTATTTGCACCAAGAATCTCCCAAACTCTAGTATTTTTCAGTGACCTACACAGATTATCTAAGCTCATACCCTCAGTTCCAGTATTTGTTCATAATACCTATGTCTGTATGCTCACACAAGAATGCATGCTGCATTCAATTTGTGCTGTATTTTGATCTTGGCATCATCATCATCTAAATAGATGGTATATGATTTTTTTTATTTATAATAGGTGCTCCGCCAATTTTCTTAAAAGGTACATACAGTGATTCATCAGAACATAAATCATGCTCAAGAAAGCAACCGAGTCTTTTAATGTTCAGGGCAACAAGCTACCATTATAGCATTCGAGCACATGAGTTTTCTGCAGGATACCACCAGCTAACTCTACTATATATCACCACATATCAATCTTTGGTATCACACGTGTTCATGATGAAATCTTGATCGGTGGTTAGCATAAGGACCCCAGGGTTCAACTAAAGCTAAGTATCATGTTTCCTCATCTATAGTCAGAATAGGCATGTCCTGGTTCATGAAAAAGCAAAAAGTAACAGGGAAAGGAACTAGCAATGGCCAGGGTACTCGGAGATGGCCACTTAATGGCTATGCAATAGAATCTTCATCTTTCTTACTGGAAAAGAATTAAAGTGATGACTATGCTATATGTTGACGTAACTGGCAAGGGCCACAGCTGTGCATGCATATGCACTTAGACAGTTTGGCAAATGAATGATATACAATTATTCAGTAACTACAGCATGGATTTATGAACAAAGCACTGAATCAGCGACGAGGTGGAGAAATCAGAAGAACTAGAGGCAAAACTGCGCAATACTATAATTAGCCTAGATCTGAGTACGTAATGAAGCAAAATACAAAGTTAGAAGTACACAAGGAACTCAGCCACAAAGACAAGCCATCTTTGAAGGAAATTACTAGTACCTACTTCCAAGAAATAGTTGAATGAAGTACAGACAAAAGAAAGAAATCAAAGCACAGGAATTAGGAGAATTACCAGATGAGGAATTTCAGTCAGTGGTTGGCTTGATCCCCAAGTGAAGCACTATGAAAACTTCAAAGAAACAGAAACAAAAGAGGGCATGGCCTTCTAAATAGGTACTTCAGCTACATGGTTAACTTTCCGACCCATTCATCAACCATTCCATAGTCAATGCTTAGCTCCCTCAATGGTGGAATGTTCTCCATGGCAAAGATCATGAGGTGAGGGTAAGACGCATTGTAATGATCAAACAGCACAAACTGGACAAACACGTTTGGACTGCAACTGTGGCTGAAATAACATGCCACATTCCTTGCCCTCGACACGTCAATTGCAAAGTTTAACTCAGAAAGAGCAGGATAGTCTGGTGCCACATACTCAGGATTCACATCAGAAATATCACCCCAATCCAACCACCTCAGAGGGAACCTATTCGGACGCACCAAGCAATCGCCATTCGCAGCCACAATCTCTGACTGCTGCTGAGTAAGGACAATCCCGCTGAATTCACAAATGAATGTCCCTGCCTTAATAAGATCCAAAGACCGAACTCCCCACCCAGTCTCCCTTGATCGGAACACCTCAAGCCTATGCTGAAGCCCCTTCTGACTAACCCTGTTGGGGCAACTAGGAGGGCACCTGCAGTGTGGCCCACACTCATATACCAGAGGTTTGCCTCGTAGCAGGACTCCAGTCTTGTCATATGCAAACTCATCTCCTTTCCTCCCTGCACAGTTACATCCAATTGAGCAATTCTCACTGCAATCACACCCACCACCTCCCTCAGCAAACTTCCCTTGGACAGCAGAGGTAGGAAATATTGGCCGTGCAAGGTACTCGAATAAGAGTGGGTCACGATCATCATCGACATCATTATATAGTGCAACTGGCAAGAGCTCTCGGCCCATGGAGATATCAAAGCTCAAATACCCTGTTGGCCTTACAGCAAACACATCCACCTTGAGCTGTTCAGCTATTCGATAATTCACAGTACCCATGGGTTCTTGCCCCTCAATTCGCAGCATTTTATACTTATAAACACCAAACCCAGATTTTCCACGGTCAAGCCAGTAGTCCACAACCTTGTAGAGGCCATCATAGAAATATACCTTGCCGACAGGGCTGCGTCTTGATTTGACAGCCCGAATTACACGGATCTCAATACCATAAGCCATGCTGCGCTCGAGGGCAAGATTGCCGCCCTCCAACTTCTGATCTACACACTGCTTATGAAGATTGGGATCACGGCCGCCATGGCCGGTGTACACAAGTACCTCGCCGCGGTCATCATCATCCTCATACCCACCAGACACGATTATAGATGTGGCTATAGGCTCCCCGGAGGCAGACCGCCCTGCACTGACGTAGTCAATTCCAGCCTGCACCTGGCCATGGAGGCCAAGGACGCAGAGCTCCATGCGGAAGAAGAATGCATCACCCACCGAGATCCCGGGCATCGACCCCACGATGCGACGGTCGCGGTTGAGCCAGAGGTCGTGGTCCGCCATGAGCGCCGCGGCGCGCAGGTCCGCGCGGACGCGGCGCCGGTCCCCGCCGCCGCCGTACCCGGCGACGCCCCCGAGGCCTAGCGACTCCGCGCGCTCGTCGTCCCTGAGCAGCAGCCCGCGGAGGCACTCGAAGGTGATGCGCGCCCGCCGCACGAGGTCGCGGAAGTAGATCTGGTCCCGCACGCCGAGCGAGGAGACCCGCACGAGCTCCGACGACCGCGGCCGGCACTTCTTCACGACGGACCCGGACCCGGGCTGCACCACCGCGGGCGCGGCAGCCCCCGGCGCCGGCGCCGAGACGATCGCCCCTGTCCCCGCCGATGAGAGGTAGAGGCTCGCGAGGCGGTAGTACTCCCGGAGGAGCGCGTCCTCGTCGGGGTTCGGCGGCAGCGCCTGCAGCGGCGTCATCACCGGCGCGAACGACATGTCGGGCGTCGCCGGAGGCGGAGCCGCCGAGGCCGCAGGAGCCGCCGCCGCCGCCGCATGCTGCTGCTGTGGCGTCCGGGCCGGGGGCGCCGGCAGTGGGAGGGGCCCGCGCTCCGGTGACGCCGGCTCCGACTTGGGCTCCCTCTTGAGGAACGGCAGGAAGTTGAGGTCGATGGAGTCGGATGACCCTGCCGGAGACGACAGCGACGATGACGACGGCGAGGATTCCTCCACCTCCATTCCCGCAACAAAAAACCCCTGCCCGCCCTCCTCGCCGCCGCCTCCGCCCCGAAATTCCCCCAAACCCTCGCGGCGGCCGCGTGACGAAGAAGGCGAGATGGAATGAAGAGGCGGGCGAGGGCGGTTGGGGTGGGAGTGGGGGATTTCACCTACTGGCGAGGTGACGTTGGTGGGGGCGAGAAGAAAATGGCGGAGGGAGGGAGGGAGGGAAGGGTGCGAAATCTCCAAAATGGAGCGCCCTTTTCCGGTGCTCGAAGGGAAGGCGAAATTAATTTCGCGGAGGGGATGACAGGAACACAAGTCTAAAAAAGCTGAGGGATCACAGTCACTGACAAGCAGGTCCGATGAAGAACCGGTGGACGTTCCCAGAGGAAAGAGGCTTTAATGATGGTGCGTGTCTCGGGAGGAATGCGGGGTTAATTTTGGTATATCACCTACTGACTCGGTTTTGTCACCGGCTAGTGTCGGTGAAGCACCGAGTCAAAGGATCCTTAAATTACGTATTAAAGTGGATCTTTTCAATATAAGAAAAAATTATCAATAACTATTTTAAAAAGTATAAACTAAATGCTGGTATAAATAGATTATTTAATGGTGAAGCGGGGAAAGCGACATACAACTTATTTTTTTTATTTCTATTTTCTAAGTAGAAAAATGTGGTGACTGATTTAGACCTTTATTGTCAAAAGGATCTTTTTCTTTCTTTTTCATAAGCTTTTAGTGTGAGTCATTTTCAAATCACCTCTAGATGCTTAATTAAGATAACGGATAGGCACGAAAATTCTTTTTTCCAGTTCCAATAATTCTCATTAGTTAGACAAGACCATTACAATGAAAAAAGTGAAATTGTCAACAGGCAGAAATAGCCTTTGCTACGTGTTGTTTTTGAATTTCTTTTCTCACTTTGTAGTTGTTGAAAAGTTAAAATCTCATAGTGTAGTTAAGTAATGTAATTTCGTTTGTTTGATAGTCACTATTAATCTCTCTTCGGAATTTATATTCTTTTCTCTTTCCTATGGACTTTTTTACTAGCATTTTCTATGCTCCTAGTCCTAGAAGTTGTTCCAGAATGAGGTGCGGGTTGTTCTAAAACTTAGATTGGTACCTTCTTCTATTTTTGTTTACATTAGTGACTTGACTTTTGGTTTCGGACACTTTTACTAGCTATAATATTGGATCAGCTAGATATCAGTAGAAATATTACAATTTTAATGTATCAAATTTTAATCAACAAGTATTCAAATTATAAATGTTATATGAATTCATTCATATTTCAAGGTATTTTACCCATGACATTGATTTTGTAGCAAATGTTGATGTACTTTAAGAGAAATTCATCATCTAAGTATACCCATAAAGACTTTAATCCTACAACACCTATTAAAACTGAATAACGAGGTATTCTTGTATGATGGCTCTTAGATGCATGTAGCTAACTACTCATGCAAATCTAAACAAACAAGGCATTTTAAGAATCTATCTTCATTATATTCTATACTATAATCTGTATTATAAAGAATAAAATAATTAAAAAAATTTCTCACCTAGAATAAGCCCACTGTTCTCCTCACATAGGACCTAGTTGTGCTAAGGGGTACCAAAATGTGAAGTAAGACTCAAAGATACTCTTTAGAAAATGGTTCTGCTAAAATAGCCAAACTTTGTGCACCCAAACTCCCACCACCGGCCCCACAACCCTCCCCATGCGTGCTCGCATGAGCCCCCACACGCGCTCCTTGATTGCCTCTAATTTGCTAATTAACTCTAATTTTATTAATTATATTTTGGTATTTAGGAAAGAAATGATTTAATTGTGTATATAACGCATCTACACATCAATGCACATTCCATGTATCCTATAACCCCAAATTATTTGCATATATGGTGCATTTTTCCATTTATTTATTTTTTTATCAATCACGGTAAACTTTCCATTTATAATAATATACTTTGCATTGACAATTGCCAGTCACTTTCTTCAATCAACGTTAATTGACACTTGTCAGGATTATTTCCTTATTTTATAGATGTATACCACTATGCATCAAAGGTTTTCAAAATCATTGGGCTGAAATGAAGGATTGGATTAGTGATTTATGCAATATTAATTGATATATGCTTGGATTACTTTACTTATTTTCCAAAATCAGTTGGCTGAAATCAAGTCAAGGAGTGGATTAGAAGTTTATGCAATTAAGTATTGATATATGTCCAAATTAGTTTTCCTATTTTGTAGATGTATGTCATATGTACCAAAGGTTAAAGGTTTTCAAAATTAATGGGTTGGAATCAATGATTGATACCTGCTCGAATTACTTCCCATATTTTATATATTCCATATGCACCAAAAATTTTCAAAATCAGTGGGCTGAAATTAAGGATGGGATTAGTGATGCATGCTATCAAGGATTAATATCTGCTCAAATTACTTTCCTTGTTTTATAGATGAACGCCATATGCACCAAAGGTTTCCAAAATTAGTTGGCTGAAATTAAGAATTGGATTAGTAACTTATGCAATCAAAAATTGATACCTATCTGTATTACTTTCCTTCTATGATTAGTTGCATTTAATACTATTGACTCCTCCTCTCTTCCCAATTTTCGTGCATGTATAAGTATCGAGTATCTATACTACGGGTATAGAGCTAATATAAAAAAGAACAAGGACACGATTAAGAATGTGGCAATCAGGCTATTTACAAAGATGCCCTACCAACCAGCAAAACCAAAGACTTCCCCCAACTCAGCCCCGATTGAGGCATAGGGCCAAGCGAGCGTCGTTCTCAATTGGGTCTGACCCAAGTCCAGGGCCAGCCTGCGCAAAAGTCATGCTCCCATCCAAGTCTAACATAGGTTGGAGATCTACCTAAGCGGGGCATTGCATCCTCGATTGAGTCTCACGTTGATCAGGGATTGACCTGCGTAAGGGGCTGCAAAGTCCCCCGGCCTCGATGTAGTAGAGGTCAGAGCTTGGGGCCACCAAGAGCAGGAGTCCTGTCCTGATAAGGTCAAACGAGTGTGAACTTTCAAACTGTGGTAGACCCCTGAATGCCTGAACGAAGCCAAGGCTTAGGGCAAGTACACTGCTATACATCAGTAGTTTTATAAATTGTCTTATGCAGATCCACGTATGATTTTTGATGATGTGAAAGAGAGAGGGGGCTTCATGAAACAACCGTCTCATATGCTAAAATTATGGACTATGAGACCGCTTACTCACCATTGTACGAGTTGTTGTTGTCATACTACTCATGATATTCCTTTTTTTTCATTCCACAACTTAAGGGATATGGTATTACTACGTGACAACAAAAATGACAACCTATTGAGATTGTTTGTTCAGTCATCTCCGATGACGTGTCATTGCATGAGATCGCCTATTAGACGGCTCAAATGTACTTGCCATTAGCCCAGGAGCACCGACAAGAATAAGCTATGGTGTCCTGGCACACACCACCCCACGTGCCTTCTCACCATTATGATACAGATGGGCGGACCGTTCAGACATGGCCGGGAGAACCTGATTAAGAGCTAAGCAACAAGTAGATTGACCCCAAGAGGCTGCCATGTAGGGTCCCCTTTAGATTTTTCCTTTCTCATGCTCTCGTTTTGTCTTATGTCCCATTTTGTATGTATAAAAAAGGGGAAACATGACTCTCTTTCTCTCTCACTCGCTGTCGGGTCAGTTACCACAGGTACCCAAAGAGAAGCCCTCAAGGGCTAAGGAAGGAATTAGCCGACCCCTGCCACGCGAACCGGCCTGCTAAGATAGCGTCAGCCCGCCAGATGGGATGGCAGCTTGGAGGCCCAACGGGCGAAACTGGACACATGACGCCTTCCCGACCCACTACGAGCTCTGCGGGATTGGGGAGCTAGGGCCGACCCAACAACCAGTCCCGACCACTCGCCCCCTCAGGGAAGGCATGGGAAAGCATTAAATGCGCCGCCCCGATGTGATGTGCTTGCGTGACACCCACCCGTCAGCCGGGCTAGGGGCGCCGCCCACGAACTGATGGACCGGAGCCAGCGCCCCTGGTTAGCTGGGCCATCATGACGCCGCGGACCTGCAGGCACGCCGGTTGCGCCACCTCCGTCAGATTGATGGGACTAGCCGTACCTGGTCACCATCCGCCGTCAGGCGTAGAGTGAGGCGGGCGCGCCGAGCTCGCGGGCTCTACTGCATGCCATCGTGACTAGGAACAGGGTATCTAGCCCCCCGACCTCCGCAAGGGAGGCTGAACCTACCAACGGGACGAGAGGCCCGCCCCCGGTGGACCGGGTTGGGCATGGCGCAAGTACGACGGCGCCATACCCTACCATGGGGATAGAGAACAAGACCGAGGCCACGTCGGGCGGCGCCGCGGAACGGGCGGACATGACTTGGCTTCGGGAAACGAAGGAGTGCAACCGACCAAGGCCCCAGGACAGGACACGTGTAGTGCTCCCGACCTCCTCGCTGGGATGCCAACCCCCGAGGTGAGGTACCCTTCTCTCGCATTGTAGCCCAGCCCACCAGACTATATAAGGCAGAGTTGGGCCTTCTCTCTCTAGGATCTGAACACTTTTCAAACCACACACCATCATCGTTTGCAAGCGCCCTGTTGTAAGCACTAACACTCGAACTAAAGGAACACGAAGCATACCACCCATATTGGATGTAGGGCAGTTGCCCGAACCAGTCTAAACCCTTATCTTTGAGTGTTAGCCATTAAGCTACGGAGAAGCGTGGCGCTAATTTACTAGCCGGTGTTCGAAACACCGACACTCACAACCCTAGAAGCTCACATGCATAGTCTAGCAGTCTTCATCTTCAACTTCTCGACTCACCCTCATTTGTAACCCCCTACTGCAAAATTTGAGCTCTCAAGCTCGGCAACATGAATCAAAACACCAATTTGAGGTAGGGTATCGTTGCCCGAACTATTATAAAATCCCGTATCTTTGAGTGCTAAGCCATACAAGCGAACACATGATGTAAATTTACTAATAGGCGCTACGAAACGTCGACAATAAGTGAGGCTGCAACTCTACCCCAAATACACACACAACGCACGCATGCACACACGCACAATATATATCTCCTTCTCTGTTGTACTTGTTTCGGCATCTCCATCCCGATGACTTGCATTGACAGGTGTTGGGAGAGCATGGCTTCGAAACCAATCCAGACATAGGTATGTGCTATCTATGCATGTGTCTACGCTAATTTGGCTTGTCTAGATTTATTTGTTAAACAAAATTGAGTGCTGGTCACCAAGAACCTACTGATGAACATATATTAGATAACTTTATTAATATTTTGTGAACAAAATCTCTGTCTCACAGTTTGAAGTTTGATAGTAATATCTGATTATACAATACTCCATGTATACATGAAAAATTGATCACACAAGCAACTAGTCTATCGACTGATTAATTGATTTGCTCGAAAATTTCTGTTCAGTTATATGTTTTCCCTTCATTGCATTTATACCGATCAATGGTGCTCGATTTTTTATTTATTGCAAATTGATCATGCAAGCAGTTGCGTATCAACTGGTCAATTGATTTGCATGATATCTTTTAAATTGTCTTTTTTTTCATTTGTTGTTGCATTTAAGATGACCTATAGTAAAGTGTTGTTTGTGATTTTTTTTCATATTAGCGTGTATCACATTATCCAATGATTTAAAAAATACTTAATTTTAAATTTCAGAATTATTGACTTGCTCATAATCATTAAGGTCTAGAAAGGATTGATTCAAATGGTTTTTGGTCCAATTGAATACAAGACTCTTGCTTGATGGGTGAAATGTATGGAGAGTTCGAAATTTTCTTGGTATTAACTTAATAGATTCAATATTTATTAATTTACTGTAATTATAAACTTTTTATTTACTATATTTTTAAAACATGTGCTTGCGGCACATACATCTCCATTAGTCAAAATGATTTTCACCCAAAAAAATATCATGTCTTACATTCCTTACGGTACATCTTATACCCCTTTTCCCTTTTCCCTTTTCCATTGGATCCAAATCTTCTCCACTCCGGACTTTGAGCTACTTTCCCTCACACTCAGCCTCCTTCTAGAGTGACCCCCTTTTGTACGTAAGTTTCTCCTTCGGGTGTTCGTCTCTTTCTAATCCTTCCTCTAGTCCATGGTAGCTTTCACTCTTTCTAATCCTTCCTCTAATCTTTTCTCCCAGCCATTCCTCCATCTTTTCCCTCATATTCGCATGGGATCCTTAGGCAAGACATCATTTGTCACTATAGAATGAGTTCATACATGTTCTCGTCTTATAGCATATGAGAAAAGTTGCAATAGAGACATGGTTTTGGTTTGTATTATTGAAATCATCCTTTAAGCACAAGTTCTTCCTTCTGAGAACTGCAGATTATAGGGTTCCTAATAATCAAAAATTAGTATAAATTATTAGTTACCTTAATATGTATAGAAAATTAAAATTTTCTAGGGGAATCTTTTAGCTTTCTTGTGACCTGTTTATGCCATTCTTGGGGCAAGTAATTGAGGAGATATTGTATTTTAAGCTTGTATGTTATTTTCTATCAATGTTCTGAATAATAATGATTTACTTGGTTTCTCACTAACTTGGAGTCTGAACTAGCCATATAAAATATTAGAGAGCTGAAGATAATTTCTCAAGCTTTCCGAATTGGTATAGTAGAAATTTTTTTGGTTAAAAAGAATTCTGAATATGAATTATTTGTTATGGTTATCATGTTTTTTGTTAGAAAACATTCGCTCAAGTTCAATTAAGGTTTTTCATTATTTTTCGCTAATCAAATAATTGCTATATGAATATTGTCAAGTATGAAAATTTCTAGGTCATTATGGATTTTATAAGTTTATTACATATTAAAAAAGAAGCTTTTGAATTTTTTAGACACCCAATCATGTTTATTGTTGCGGCGACAGATATGTCACATGATTTGCCTGCCTATTAGGCACACATTAAGTTAGTTCAATCACTAGAGCATCTCCAGCATTCCGCCTAATAAACATCTCCAAATAAGGTGTTAGTGGAATGCCCCAATATATACCACTTTCATGAATTATTTAGGGAGGTGCTTTTAGAATTTTCTAATAATATCATTCTAATATAAACATACTGGGAGAAAGGGAGAAGTATTAGGATGGACCAAAAACTATTGGAGAAAGGGAGAAATATTAGGGGACTGCTGGAGCATAATGTTTTCCTATAGTGATAATTTGTTGGGGTAAGGACTAGTGGAGATGCTCTAAGTCGCTGTTGGCATTGATAAGCTATGCCTTAGGGCATCATTAATGGTATGGTACTTTTTTCATCATAATTGTTTTTTTCTTGAGTGTTTCTTATTAATCTCCTTCACAATTCCACATTGCGTGCGTGCGTGTAATAGCAACACGGTTGAACATGGGTTAGACAATGGACATGCTACAAAGTGACAATGGATAGTATGGGTGGCAGACAACTATATCTTTATGCGTGGTTTGTAGTTCTATTCTTTTTTATTGATGATTGTTTATTACTATATTATTGCAATAACAACTTATTGTTCAAAGGAAAATAATAGAGATCTTACTTAGGAGTTAAAAGTTAGTTTCCTAGGAGATTGTCTAAATATTATAACGCACTAAATGTGGAGCAAAGGCTGGTTTCAGTGAAGCAGTAGATCATGTGGTGGACAAAAGGGGTCATGTATTCTTTGTTAATGGGCTAGGAGACACTGAGTAAGACACGATATATGTACCTTTTGGTTGTTATGATGAGCTAGTTGGATCTTATTATAATGGAAAAATGTATTTTTCATCCTTTAAGTATCACTAAAGTGTGACTTTCATCCCTTGGGTTTCAATTGGTGCAAATCTATTCTTTTTCATTACGCATGCTTCAGTTATACTCTCTGTTGTCAGTAGCAATTTTACATGCAAGGATTGGATTCTTCTATATACGCCTTCATACCATTGGTGTTTTTTTTCTATATCTAGAACATTGGGTATAAAACTGATGATACACTCAAATGAATAATTGTAGTATGGCATGAAACCTCATAGTGGTCAATTAAAATTGGGGGATATAAACGTGCTCCTAACTATTATCTAAATTTTGGGAAAGAAACAAAATGGATGGAGAGAAATTAATTGGCTCTATACTTTAGAAAAGAAATAAAATACGCACATGCGGTATGTGCATTAATTATAGTCATCGAATAAAGTGCAATTTCTATGGATGACAGCACCAATAAGATATCGATGATGGTCTTATCATTGGTGTTTGATCCATTGAAGTGCATGTCTTTGATCTGAATTGAAGTGTGTGGCAAAGTAGAAGCATCCCCACCATCAAAGGTGCTCGATCATCGGTGATCAGGTTTTCTTGGTGCCGTGACTCATTAAACTTACCTGGGTCGCCATTGAGTGTGGTTTCGTTAGAGTGGATGGCGGTCCGGGGTAGAGTACTGGGTGCCTGGCGTCTAGGTGACGCAGGGGCTACTCTAGCCTCTAACCCCCTTACTCGTTAAACTTATTTGTTGAAGGATATGGTCTTTTGTAACACGAACATGCTACTTTTTTATCCTCTATATGTATCCTTCAAATTATGTATTTTGTATTTATTTCAATTCTAAATTAGACAAAATGGGATTGCATTCGGCCATATGTCCAAATCGGAGTGTTGAACAGAGGCTTAGAACATATGGCGTTTTGTAGAGTCACAGAGAAGATGCTTAGACCCTATTTGGATCCATTAGTTCTAATTATTAGCTAGCTAATGAAAAAAATAGTTTAATTTTAGGATCCACCAACTAATAGGTGGCTGGATTGTTAGTTGTGGGTGCAAATTGTTTATTGGCTGCAATTAGCAAGGTTGTGGCGGCTAAAAAATAACCATTAGCTGGATAATCCACTAATAATCAGTTGTGCTATTAGTTGGCCCACTCCAACTAGTTTTACATGAAAAATTTCAACAAAAATATAAGAGGATAGAGCATATAGGAATTTACATGCATGCAAAATTTGACATTAAATAAAACTTGTGTAAGGAAAAATAAAAATATAGAAATTAGTATGAATAGTAGTGGTTACAATGAAAGCTACTATTCATTTTATATGATTTTTTTCATTTTCTTCTTGTACAACTTTTTTTGTTTAAGCTCAAAGTTCTGCATGCACGTGGATGGTTACATGCTCTTTCTACCCATGTTTTTGTTAGCAAAATTTTCAATATCCTAATAACAAGATGTGTTGTTAGATGTGTTGTAGCAAAACCTAATAACAAGAACACAACAATTTTCAATATCCTTGTCACCATCCAAACAAACAAAATTTAGTTTTTATTACTCCTAAATCATCCAAACAATAGCTCTTTTGATAAAGCTAAATTAAGCTTTACAAAACTCTCTATGGGTATGAAGAACCACTCTTGATTGAGTCTCTACACAATAGGAACTATATGATAGTTCTTTTTTTTGAGGAAATCAGGAGGGGCATGCTCCTACTGCTATATGATAGGTCTTGTTCTGAACATCGCAAATGTGCACAAGAGTTAGTGCTCTAGTAATTTTTTTCAGAATTAACACAGTCGCCTTGGAATCCAAAATCAGTTCAATACATTGCTCCGGATTTGGCCTTTTCGCGAACGGGACTTTAACACGTTCTCCAAATCGTATCAATACGTCACTTTAACACGTTCTCCAAATCGTGTCAAAATGCATCTTTACATGCCGACGTAGAGACACTTTCAACCTGTGTTACTACTAAAGCATAGCTACAAGGGGTTTTTTTTTTATAGTGGCGGTCCGTGATGTGTTGCACATTCAGTGCTTAGTGTTTGGCGTAGTTTTGCGTCAACATACTAATTGTAATCAATTTGCATTGTAATTACCGGAACCAATTCGCATTGCGACCAAACTACAAACAACCATACTTCAAGCATCCCCACAAGTCTCATATTAACTCTGACAATTCAGACCAGTAAATGATATGCTGAAGGTAAACTCTGGCGGTGCTTACAACATAAATACAGGTGAAGGGGTGTAGGGTTTTTGTGATCAGACTATAGCGGGTTTGCCTAGCATGACATTTGGTAGACATTTTAATTTTCCACGCTTAAGAGAAAGTCTAATAATTTAGCAAACTGTTGGCTATGTACCATTCTCATATCATCTTTAGCCAACCTAGTAGTCTACTTCTATAATAATTGGCTATATGTATGGACATTATTGATATTACTTAGCTCATCTCCCTCCTCTCATTATTCATCAAATTTACTCGAGTCCGTGTTGCAGCCAATGAGAGCCCGTTGTATATTTGCAGCCCACTTATCTTCTCTCTCCTCCCCTCTCTCTTCCAACTCATCACAAATCTGACGTGATACGTACTTCATAAAGCCCGCCCATATTACCTTATTATACTTGGTATAAGTACTAGCATGTCTTACTGGTACCACGACGGCGAGTAATAATAAGTAATAGGTGGGAGCAATTTTTGAAACCAACTCCTTGGTATTGAAAACGACATTTGACGGAAGCTCTTTCAATTTTGTCAGCAACTAGTGGCATGATTTACGACAATAAAATCATACAATTTCCTCTAGCTTTGTAAATTTCTTTTATCAAGTATCGTCCTTGAGTATGTAAAGAAGTGGTGCATATTCTCGCAGCAATATAGGGTGTAGCCACTACTACAAAAACGATTTGTAGCAACACCCTGAATTTTTTTAGAGGCGGACCAAAATGTCACCCGTTCTTACAAATGGGGCGCGGGTATTGTAGCAACCGAGCCGCCACTGTAAATCCATTTGTAGGGGCGGTTCACCCCCCTCAGCCGCCCCTACAAATGGCGCAAGAGGTGGAGCAGCAACAAATGGTAGTCATGCAACCTCTGGTACTTGGCCATGCGAGCTCGGCATGCGCACAGAGCAGTGCTGCCTGGACCACAACTTAACAATACCCGGTGGATACCATAACGGGTATTACTCCCTGCTTGTTGCTCTATCCGGTCGGCAGAGCTGGAAAGATAAAGAAAGTTGCCAAGGCCCAGGTGCATCCAGCTAGGGGTTTATTTGAGGAAAAACCGATCCCGGCCCTATATGCATGCGTACAAGTGGAGCAACACTTGAAATCAAGCTATGAGGATAACGAGATAGACACCCCCACTGCAGATGGAAAGAGTTGCCTTGGAGAATGTGTCGGCAGCACCATTCTATGGCATAAACGAGATATCTTACTGGTTGGTCAGGTACCATTGGCTGCTCCGGACCGTATCTCGCCAGCACCACAACAACAAGAGCAGGGGGCAACACCAGAGCATTCACTACCGGCCCTGCCGTCACCACAACCACGAGATGCATCACCAGTGGCTCCAGTATCACGAGAGCCATCACCTCAGGCTCTAGTATCATGAGAGCTATCACCAATGGCCTCGCGATCACCGCCAGCTCGAACATCACCACCACCACGAGAGCCATCCCCACAAGCCCAGGTATAACCAATGGCTCCGCCACCGGCCGGATCACTGTTGCCTCGAGTGTTGCGGTCTTACCAAAACGACAAGGAAGGGTCAGAAATTGTGAATAGATGGCACGCCACAAACAAGAAGTCTGATGAAAAGGCTAAGAAGGCTAAGTCAAAGGATAATCTAGCAGATTGTAGTGCCAGTAGACGGTCGGGCTTTTCTATGCCCCGCACTGACACGGAGCACAAAAAGGACATTGGGGTTGATGACCATCCAGACTTAGATGATGCTCCTTTAAAGTTTTAGTACGGAAAAGACTTGCTACCAGACTGGGCACTAAGGGATTGTCCTAGTTTTATGCGGAGGTTTCATAATTGGTACAAGAGGGCATGTATACTTGGGCTAAAAACTATATATGCTCCACACCATCCGGATGTATTCGAAGTTAAGGGGCAACAAATCTTTGATACCACATTCGATTTTGAAGACATCCAACACATGTTCCGCCTCCAACAACTTGGTATTGAAATGGTTCGACTCTGGTGCATGTAAGTGCCTCATCGGTACTAATTTGATTTATATTACGACATAAAGTACTGTATATGCACAAATATTTAATTGTCATACATTATATTCTATAGGATGCAAACAATGGATGCCATTATTTTACAGAAAAAGATCCGGTACCTTGACCCCTTAGCGATTTGCAAGGCTAGGCACGCCGGGCCAAAATGGATGAAGGACGACGATGACTAACTAAAGCCATTTGCAACAAAGAAGGAAAAATAAAAGGAACGACATAAATTTCACCAGGAGACTGTGAAGAGGGTTGCAGCCTACATATCGCATATGATAACACGATGGGAAGATATGGATGTCATATTTGCGCCATACCACATCCAGTAAGTCTAATATCAACCATTGATATAATAAACCACTGGATTGATTACAAATCGTACATAATATTTTTTTTTCAGAAATCACTGGATTGCTTTCCGTCTACAGCCAAAACTTGGAAGATTACTCGTATTGGACTCCTTGGATTGGTCAACCCAGAGATACCAAGAATTCATAGAAATTTTACAATTGTGAGTGAATTTCTTATCTTACCTATGCACATCATGCTTATTTCTCTACAGAAGTATACATATATAAATTAACTTTCCATTTCTTTCATTTTAAAACAGGGCTTACCAGTTCTACATTCATAAAGGATCAAATCATCCCGCTGGCAAACCGGACAAAATAACTATACGCACAAGGTTCTCGTGCCACAAGCAGCCCGCGGGTTCCGTGTACTGTGGGTACTACATGTGCGAGCATCTAAAGGTGCAAGAGAGATATACTACTGATCCCGAACGTGTAAGGCACTACTCTTTATTAGGGAAAGATGCATATGTGTACATTATTTTTTTACTGTAACTAGCACTTGGTTAATTAATTTTACCATGGATTCAATAATTGCAGATTCACCCGGAGAAACACGGTGGCCGGCTCCACGAGAAACAACTTCTAGATGTAGTCGACGATTTGTGCCATTTCATTATGGATGAAGTGGTCAACGTGAGGGGCAAATTTTTTCACGAAGCACAAGATTTGGCAATGGAAGATAAATACATTGGACTTCGTGAGTGGGACAATCAACGACACCGTGACGCCTCTAGTAGCGTTCTTAGGAAGGAATAGAGGTGTTGGCGCTAAAATCGGCCAAAATCTGGTGTCAACAAGAGGAAAAATATGTATTCAATGTGCACTTTAATGATGTACTCTAATGATGTTTGATTTCCATATAATTTAATTTTGTATGCATAAGTATTTTTTAGTTACCGAACATATTCCACGTCACGATCGCGAATTAGATTGAGAGATCAAAATTGGCGGGAATGCAAATCGTAAAAAATAGCGGGAAATCCATTTCCAGGGGGCGGGTCACCCCCTCACCCGCCCCTGGAAGGGGCGGCTGGGGGGTCACCCGCCCCCTACAAATGCATTTCCAGGGGCGGGTGAGGGGGTGACCCACTCCTGAAAATGGATTTGCAGGGCACCCGTCCCTAAAAATAGCTATTTTTAGCTGCGAAAATTGGCAACGGGTGCGCTACCCGCCTCTAAAAATATATTTTTACCCGCCTCTAAAAATGCTTTTTACAGTAGTAAGCTGTGCTCTAAATACCGATCTCGGATGAGATGATACTTTAACTGGGCATGGAAAACCTAGTGGTCTATGCTATCGCTAAGTTCTTCTTAAGCGGAAGGGAAATACTTATTTTCGGGCTTGTATATCTTTGATGTTCCGCATACACACACTCCTCCAACGTAGGATGTGCAATTTTTAATGCGCTAATTCACAGGCACGTCACTTTCACGTACACATAGGCACCTACTATAGTATTCTTGTGAAAAAAAAGACAAAACTGCTAGTATATGCCATCTCTCACACAAAAACACAGCTTATATGTCATCAACGAACATTGGAAAAAATCCCGAAATTGAGGACAGCGGTATTTTTCAACATGAGTATCCAAATTCAAATCCGACGGTACTATTGTGCTTGTTGTGATGAGCTCGTCGAAATACTATCCCATTTGAGTATGTTTTAACAAATATTTTCTCCAAAGCATTTCCACAATAGAAAGTGATTTTAAGTGCTTTATAAATTTTGTTTACTTCTTTTCAGAAAATTACTACTTTTCAAAATCTTTATGGCTAACTGATCAGAGATGAATAAAGTGGATTAGCCAAGAGTAAGAATATGAAACAATAATAATATCTCTTGCTATTTTTAAAGCAGGCCGTTTTTTGTCTGTCGCTGACTTTAGTTAATGGGTTGATGTATCGATTAATCAACCGATAATCTCCGATCCTACTCCTACTGCAATAGGAAAAATCATCATATCCAAATCTGAATCAGGAACGACCACAAAAAAGAGAGAATAACTGAGGAACTTGAATCGACGACTCATGTGAAGAAGCTAAGATTCTATATCACAAATGACAATATTCAGTATATGCATAGTTGAAAAATCCTCCTACTTCGTTGTCCCAGTCGGACTCAGAGGAGCCTCTAGAGGTTTCTAGAGGCTGCTTGGTTGCTGCACCACTCAGATAGAGGCGGAGGAGCTCTACAGTTTCATGGCACTGATGTGTTTAGGTAGGTGGATTTATGTTAACGGTAATGCTTCGACTCGAGCGTCCGGACGGACGGCGAATGGAGGCGTGGCACAATAACCTCCACGTACTACCCTCCCCCCTCCCCTGTTGTCCCTTGCTTGGTCAATCTTATCCTCTCGTTATCTTCCTGTCTTTATATATCTCTCCCTCTCTCTCCCATACAGGCTGAAGCGCCGGGAGGAGCTGCTCCGGCCGCCGTGAGGGCTTGAGCGCCAGGGCGCGGCCGCCGGTTGCGCTCCCCCAGCGGCGAGGGTGAGCCGCGCCGGCCGCCGCTCCCCCGCGGCTTGCCCCGCGCCGGCCGCCGGAGGAGCTCCGGGCGGCGGGTAGCAGGCGGGGGCGCATGCGGTAGGGCCGGGCCTTTGCTCCCCCGCGCCTTCCCTGGCCCCGGTTGCCGTTCCTCCGCTAGGGGTGAGCCACGTAGGCCGCCGGCCGCCGGAGGAGCTCTGGGTGGCGGCCGTGGTGGGCAGCTCCGGAAGATCGCATAGCAGGAGGGAACGCGTGTGGCGGGGAAGCACCGGTGGCGATGTTGCAATATATATAATAATATTGCAGTAGAGATTTTAGGATGTTGCAATAGGTATCTTATAGTGTTGCAGTAAATATCTTCGGATGTTCGGGGAATGTTGCCTGAAATATGCGCTCAATGTTACGGCGGGAATATTGTTTTTCGCATTTTTTAATATTGCAATCTTATATTTTTTATGTGAAATTTTTCTATATTTCACGTATTTTATGTTTTATTTTGATATTGCAATAGAGCGTCCGATCCAAACGCTAACAAACCCGTTTATGTTATGTGTACACACCAAAGGTTCTACGATCTTTGCTGAACGTACATCGAAAATAATCAAAACTCTTGATATGACTTCAGATTGTTAAAATTCTAGACATACCGAGATCTATTTAGTGCAACAAAATTTTACGATAGAAATAAAAGGCTCTGAATTTTAAACTTTTAATTGAAAGTATCACAATTCATATTTAACGGCGTATAGATATTCTGCTAGTATAACTAATGGTAATGACTCTGTAACAGCCGGCTATATTTTTGTCTAATCGTACGGCCGCTTCCATCAAACCGTCCGTCCCCCATCCAACGAAGCGACGCATCCAGTGGCGACGCTCGTATCTTCCACACCATCGGCGCGCAATTCTGGATTCCCCCGCGCGCATCCGCACGGTGGTGTGGGAAGGGAGGCACAGGTTAGACCCAGGTGAGTGATTTCTTCACGCGCCCGCGGTTCCGCCCATCGATTTCTGACTACGTTTTCGTGTTTGTTCGATGGAGTTCAACGGCGAGCGCATTTGGAATCCGGCGAGGCGTTCGTGGTGGTTGGAGGAGGGGACTGGAAGCGCGGATTCAGACAGGTGAGTTCATGGCCCGAGCATCCCAAATCCTCTGCATCGGGTTCGTCGTTTTGATTTTTTTTTTGGGGGGTTTCGTGTTTGTTTTGGCTGGGGGCAGGTCATCGGCATCCACATCTTGATTTCGGCGAGGTATTCACGGTGGGGAGAGAGGGACCGTAAGCGTAGATGTCAGACCCAGGTCAGTTCATGCCCCGCGCACCCCCAACTCCTCTGGATCCTCACCTGGTTCATCGACTAATTTTGGGGGAGGGATTTGTGTGCCGATTTTCCTCCGAATGAGGACACCCGCGGTCACATCAGATTCATTTTCGCATCCAATAGCAGGGATTCATCAGGGGGGATCAGACCAGGTGAGAGATTCCTTAACGGGATCTTCGATTTTTACTGCCTTCTCACACATTTTTTATCCCCCAATCCCTGAGCGCTTGTGCCTTTTTTCAGTCTTTTGTTTGTTGTGAATTCAAGGCCCCTGGAGAATAGAGTTTTTGTTGCTAGCGCAAAGGCTGCCTCCTGGTGAGAAAGTGCAGAAAGTTTAGTCAAGCAGACTCATTCCTTCTTTTTTTCAATTCAGTATAAGGAACAACATATCTAGTTGCTAGATTTTTTTTTACTTGTCTAGGCATCTATTAATTGTGTTTAGTCCTGGGTTAGTTGATCTAGTATCTCTAGGATTAGTTTATCTTCGAACAGTCGCTCAACATGCTGGAAGCTTTTCAAATCCTTTTTTGTTTAAGTCCAGGACAGAGGTGAGTTTGTATGAAATCACTAGCCAACTGTTACTGTCGAGAAGCACAAGTACAGTGCGACCAAGCTTGAGAATAGATTCCAGTTCTTAGGGTCAGGTTGTAAATACAATAGAGAATAGATAACTCGGATCAAGAGCTTAAGAGGAAGCATGTTGATTTTTAGACATGCCTTTTTTCATCAGAAGAAATAATAGCTTAATTGAATGATAGTCAGAGCCAGAGCTAGATAACTGAATGCTTTTTTGTTCTTCTTAGTTTTTTGACCAGTGAAATGTTTTAGCTTAACAGTGATTTTTGTTGGGTTGGAGGTGGGGGTTCTAGTATAGATTTTTCTTCTAAACAGTAGCCAGCGATTGCAACTGCAGTTGTTTTGTATTTTCTCTCTGAATTTCAGGGGCAAGTACAGCCTACAGGTGCAGCTTGGTCTCTGTCTGCTTGTCTTCTCCTACTGCAGCAGCTTTTGGTCGATTAGCAGCTCACACAGGTAATCAGCAGTTACAAGTGCAGGTATTGCTTAACTTGTTTTTGCAGCTCATCCAGCAACATTAGCTTCTGAATCAACTTAGCTTGTCAGGTTTGTTCAGAGACACATTGAGGTACTTAACTGCATGAGCTATTATTTATTCCTTTTGCCACAATGATCTGTTACTCGAGTTGTCTTGCATAGAAGTTGTCTGGTTTTTTATTTAACCCCATGTGTGGCCTGTAGATTTTTCCTTGCACTGTTAATTTAATCCTCTGTTGCTCTGTCAGGCCATTATGTTGTTGTTGCATTGTTCCAGTAGCTAGCAACTCTTTGTTTTTTTATCAGCTAACTCTAGCTACAACAGCAACACTTATGTGCTTTTTGTTCAGAGCTTGCCTCTTGTGAATTGGCTAATTAGTAAGTTGGTTAAATGGTGCATTATCAGCATCTTGGTTTGCTCGTCTGGATTAGCTCTTTTGTGCAGGCAGGTCAATTCAGTAGCTGCAGCCACAGCTCCATCAACAGCTTCAAGTGGACATAATCAGAATGCTCGGTTTTCACTGATCAGGTGAATTAATCTTGATATCTCTCTCATGCTACAGGTCCAGTGATTAGACAATCATTGCTTGCTTGGTCCATATTTTTTGTAATGCTTTAAACTGCTCGTAAGCTCTAGTAAGATTTCAGTCTTATCTGCATACCTCTTAGTTAGCACTTGGATTGATCATTTTGAAAATTAGTTAGTGCTAATCTTGGCCAGCTGATTGTTTGTATCTTTGCTTCCGCGATACTTTGAGAAATTCCTAACCGTTCCTAGGTGAGCTCGTCACTAGTTGGCTTGTGTCATCTTGACGGTTAGAAGAGAGGCGTGTTGGGTTGTATCCGGGATATGGGCCTTGTTCTCGTTGAGAATTTTTGAAAGGCTCCCCGTTCACCCCCCCCTCCCTCCCCCCGCCCTCTGGTCGCCATATATCGGTCCTTCAATTAAGTTGAGATACCACTAGTATGACATATCTGCAGGTGCATCTGATTAGTTACCGAACTTCATTAGGCAGTGAGAAAGTAAGAACAGGCAATTAAATGTACTATGATCAAGCAATATTATCGTAAGGTCAAGGCAAAACAGTGCAAATCGTTGGGCAATTTTTACAGCATTCTTTCTTCTCTAATTTCTCTTTATTTTTACTGTTCTTACATTGCAGGTTCCCAAGTTATCCTGCAGTGGAGATCAAGTACAATGCATGAAGAAGATATGATGTGCATATGAACTAGCTCAAGTAAAGTACATATGTAGTGAGAGCAAGTATATTTCTTGCAATTTTTTTGTCTAAATATGTACTTCATTAGGCAATAATGTTGTTCAGATTAGGCAAATTATGCAATTTTTTAGGCAATAATATGGTTCTTAAATTAGGTAGTAATATGGCCAGAAATTTAGGCAATAATGTGTTTCTGTATTAGCAAAAATATGATCATGATTTAGGTAATATAGAACTAGCAATGTTTGTTGCCAGAGGTATTCAGCCTTGCTGATATTTTACTCCTAATACTAACTGCAGTTGCCATTCGTTTCAGTCATACAAAACAATGTTTAGGACCTGAAACCCGATGTGCCTTTTTCTCTGCCTGCAAGTTTCCTCATCGAATCGACACTGTAACATGCTCTTCAGCTTGGTGTTTGGTGGTCTTAAAGTTCATCAGATTGTCATCGACAGCAGTTTAGTTGCAGCTCAACCTCGATTTTTGATTCATGAGCAGCATGGTAGTAGTTGTAGTAGCTCTAATCTTTTTGTTTGTTCAGTATAACAGTAGAGGCAATCAGGCAATCACATGTATGCTGGTAGTTTTGAAACTTTGTTAATGCTTAGAATTTAGATGGGGGAAATGTGTTTGTATATGTTCTAATTTGCTTACTATTTTTCAAAGCTTTGCTTATGGTAGAGTAAAAATGAGGTCTGCAAATTTATTTTATCTATTTCTTTGCTATGCGCGTCGTGCAGAATTCTGCCAGAAAAGGAAAACTAAGACTGCTACGTTTGTCTCTTTCCAAAAATGGAGTGGCCGTACAGCAGACCTAAATTACGGCCCGCAGTAATTTAGCCGGGTCCATAACTAATCAGAGTAGGGATCCTGGGATCCTACACTGATGAGGTGATATGACTAACTACAATAGGGATCCAACACCGATAGCGATTTAGAATACGGATGAAACACTACGAGACATGCTTATTGTGATATGGAAAGAGAAAAAAAAGACCATGTCATGCTTAGGGCTTCTCTAGTGAGAAGCTGAAAGTGATGCATAAATCGACGTGGCATGTAAAAAGCAGACTCTTCACCCTGGAGAAAACGAATCATCTTGAGGAGAGAGAAGAATCGACTCTTATTTACGAGTATGTAAAGAAGTGGTGCATATTCTCCAGCTGGGATCTAAGTGAAATACGATATCTGGTGTAGTACACAAAAGACAGCAATCTTTTTTCGCATCTGTACTATGCAGGACTGTAAAAAAGGAAATGTGCAAAAGGCAAAGGGACGCTCCTGTTCAGGTATGTAAATGCTATACTCGTTTCCGCTTGATGTTGGAAACAGAGTGGGCTCCTCTGCAGTCTGCACCAGATCTGTATGTTTGTGTCCTAGCTTTAGCTTATCTTTCATCACGGTCGTCCGAAACTGGGGCACTACCTCGCTAACACGGTTACTAGCAGGAGTTATCAGCGCTTTGTGAGCTATGCACCACTCAGATGAGAGAAGATGGAGTTTACCTGTTCGGCGTGAAACGGTCCGAGGCTCGTTTGGAACTTGGAAGAGCAGGGTGGCTTCAGAAACTTTAGGTGGTTTGGTTTAAACTAGAACTAAAAAAGGTCAGCAAATTCGAGAAAACTTGAACGAAGTCTGATGATTTAAATTTGAAGCAAGGCATTCTAGTACAAAAGTTTTTTTTAAGGCCGTGCTTCATGAGACAGGAGGCTAAGGTTTTCACGTCGGATATTTCAAGTAACAACATGTCGGTTCTCGCTATTGCTATCCCTATTTAGCTTCCATAAGTATCTCTAGCGTTCTTATTTTTCTATCCCCTTTCCTTATATTATGTCATAAAACAAATTGGCAGAGATAAAATGGTGGTTTAGCTCATCCTCTTCTTTATAATTTGTAGTACCCTTTACCAACCAACTCTTCCCCAAAGAAAGAGGACAACCACCACCTTTTTTCTCTTTTATGTCCCGTCCTTCCTGGTTGTCCCCCGCACCACTGTGAGCCGTCTTTGTCTTAGTGGGTCCACACGGCTTCTCTAGCCTACCCACATACTGGCATAGACAATGCCATCTCCCACCTATGCTGCCTCCCACGCCTTAGGTTGGGAAAGAGTCTCATCACCCTTTGTGAGTGTTCACATCTTCCTGTGCTGCATCCATGTGCTGGTGCCTCGTAGTATCCATGCGTTAGTGCCATGTTGCGCCCCGCATGGGAAGCAGAGGCTAGAGAGGAGAGGGGAGAGGAAAGAAGGAAATGAAAATAAATAATCGATAACTGGGTCCCGCATGGGAGACAATGAGGATGAGATTTTAGGGAAGTTGGTGTAGCACCCATCCCCTTAGAGAAGCTCGAGTGTGGAGTTTTTGAGGGTGCAAAGAGAAGAGAGAAAGGGATAGCACAGTGACTAAATGTTGGAGCAAAATTTGCATGAGGTGCTAGCTTGGAACCGAACCCGATGTAAAGGAAAAAGCTGCGGCCCATTGTTAGAGGAAAAAAGAGGGAGTTAAAGAATAGTACATACCACTGTTCAGTGTTCAGGGGATAGGAGAGAGAATCTTCGTATTAACTAATGTGATGGTAGGACCAACTTTGAAAAGAAAAATATTGTTAAACATTGGAGTAGTTTTTGCTGAGCTAGCACTTCATGCGTGGGTCCTATATTAGCACAACACATGATGCAACATACCAAAGTTTCCCTTAGAGCATCTCCAATATCCATCTCTCATACTCTATATATTTATTTACTCCTTATCACCAATAATATTTTTTTTTAAATTTTAGTAGTCAGTGCTATAGCAGATTACTCAATGGATAGGGTAGAGGGAGGAATTCCTTTTATTTGAGTAAGAAGGAGGTGTACTAATCACCAAAAATATTTTGGTATTGGAGATTGAATTGGTAATCAGCTGGAGTACCTTGTGTTACCAAAATAACAGATTTTGATATTAGAAAGATAGATGAGTAATCTGCCGGAGATGGTTTTATTTGGTGAAATAGTTGCTGGGAGTCCTGTACACTACACAGCTATTGAAGATCGAAGATTTTGAAACCGGTGAAGATGCTTTTATTTCGTTTGCTTCTTGTCTTCTGGGAATAGGATCCCATTTTCTGTAGCAATGTGCTCCCAATTTTCCTTTCTCCCTACCTCCTTATTTGCACGATTCATGGTTTGATCTCACCAAAGCTTTTTTTTCTTTTTCATAAACTCTGCCGTTTTGTAGGATTGGTTCTTTCCGATCTCTGCAATTTTTTTTGAGGGGTTCCGATCTCTGCAAATTATTTCCTCGGGTTAGCGACCCAAATATGAGGATGGGCCCATTACCAAAGGGCTCAGAAGTGGGTATGGACTGTGGCTCACAACTTATGAGTGGCCCGGCCCATCCAACAACCGTTCCGCCGCCCGCCGCGAATCCTCTCCCCCCCGCCGCCTCCACCGCCGCCGCTCCCCTCCTCTCCCACGCCGCCACAGCGCGGCAGCACGCGAAGCCTTCCGGCGCCGAAAATGGGCCACGGCGAGGGAGAGCGCGAGCACGAGGGCGACGACCTCTCCGCAGACGACTCTTCGTGGAGCGACGGCGTCTGGTCCGAGGACGACGACGAGGTGGGAGAGTTTTTGACGTCTTTGTCCCTGAATTTTCTTTTGGTTGCGGCGTTCTATTTTTGAGCAAGTTTTGGGCGTCCGCGTGGCTGCAGGAGTCGCTGTCGTTCGAGGACAGCGGCGACGGCTCCGGCTCGGACGCCGAGTCTGACGAGGCGGCGGCAGAAGAGAGCGACTCGTCGGAGGATGAGGTGAGACATTCGATTTCTTAGTATTTGAGTTGCTTAATCTGCTGATTCGCAGACTGTTTCGTTGCTCCGTATTGCTTGCCTGAGTATTTGAGGTTGAATTGGGCTAGTAATTGTTACTGTATTTGAGTTGCTTAAGCTGCTGATTCGCAGACTGTTTGGTTGCTCCATATTGCTTGCCTGAGCATTTGGGGCCAAAGTGATCAAGTTATTACTGTTGTTTGCAGGTGGCGACAAGGAACACCGTGGGGGACGTGCCTCTGGAGTGGTACAAGGACGAGGAGCACATTGGGTATGACATTGAGGGGAGGAAGATCAAGAAGCGCGATAGGGAGGGCCGCATCGAAACCTACCTTAGGAATGCAGATGACGACAATAATTGGTATGGCTTGAGCTTGCTCTGTTGCAGTCACCTCAATCAGCTTTCATCAATTTTGACTGCTATTCAATTGATGAATGATTTAGCTTTGAGATTTGCTGCAGATTTGTCATTTGAGATGATTTGCTTAGTGGTTGGTAACCTAACAGGAATTATTTAGGCTGGAAAATAACATCAGCATATCACAAACAAGTTGCCCTGGAACTTATGAAGCTTGCGTTGGAAGCTATTTTTTTAATTTACACATCTTTGGAGTGTTGCTGTGCTAATTTCTCCCTTGTACTTTTAGCGTGTTAGGATTAACAATTTGTGGCCAAAATTGTATTCCTGGAGACTACGGAGTTAAAACATCTTAGGCTTATACATGAGATTTCCCACATTAAAGATTTCGTTTTTTTAATCTAGCTACAACTGATTTCAGCAAATTCATTGTGATTGATGAGGTAATAACTCGTGTTAGTCTCATCTTTGCTTGGTTGATATGGTGACCTGTATGATATTTTCAGTAATTATCCTTGTTTACACCCCGGCCTAGTTACAGTGGTTTGTGTGGCCTAAATGTTGTAATGGTTGATTAGACCCATTGAGGCTTTACAATGTGTACAGCAGTAGCAAATATATACTTAACAGTCAAAATTTAGCAGCTCTAGGTTGATCATTTTGGGTGAAGCGAGGATGGAAGCCAAAGAGTTTCTATATGTTTGTAGGTTCATCCTGCGTGGGGGTTGGGCCTTAGCATTTTTTAGAGCCTAGAGTGTCACTTAACATGTGTTTGTTGTATTTGACCATCTTTTTGGTTATTACTACAAAGAACCATAACTTAAAATTCTTTATTTTATCTGATGTAAAAGTTTGGGCTTTCAACTGCTATCAAGATTCAAGAGTATGTTTTGGACTTTTGGTTGTGTAAGACATTGCCTGGTTATTTGTTTTTGTTTGTGTAAGGAACTAAAGGTCGCTGTTGGTTGATGTTCTTGGTGAGATCGTGTTCAGTCTTTGTACCTGGCTACTTTGGCCTTTCTTCTCTCTTAATGCAATGATATGCGGATCTCCTGCATATTTGTGAAAAAAATTGTAATCAACAAGGCTTACGTGATGTTTTTTTACATCTGTAAATTTCTTACAACTGGACAAGACATGGAGTGGAGAAGTCCTTGAAATTCATCAATTTTGAACCAATCTAGCTGCAGCTGCATGACATTTTCGTACATTTTTTATTATATTGTCTAAGAACATGCAATAAGAAAGTTTATTACAATCATTTAGATTCGGTTCTCCAGACTATACACCTCTAGGTTTTTTTTTCAGAATATGCTTGAACCTCTTGAAAACCATAACTATTTAAATATGGAAAATTTGTATCTCCCTGTGCCAATTAGCAGATGTATCTGATTCTTTACCTTGTACCATTTCTTTGTCTTTACACCTTGTACCATTTGGTTTTCTGTATTTAGTATCATTTTTTTGCTCATTTAATTTAATCGCATAATTTATTTTCTCCGTCACCAAATGTAGGAGAAAGATCTATGATGAGTATAATGATGAGGAGGTTCAGATTACAAAGGAAGAGGCTAAGATAATTTGCAGATTGTTAAAGGGAAAGACTCCACATGCCAATGTTGATCCATATCCAGTATGTACTGCAATCATTATCTATTATATATTTACTTAAGGTGCTGCGTTCAGATGTTAAATGAATGATCATCAAGTGGCCTAATATTATCTTTGTGGATGACTGAACACATATGCACGTGATTTCATTGTAACTTTAATGAGAACTCATTTACTTATTATCTTAAGTTTAATGAGACCTCAGTTACTTTTTAGCTTAAGTACTATGTGAAAACGCTTGCTGATTCTTTCCCGACATATGGCCAGTGTATAACTTAGTTTCGCTGATAATAACCTGTACAGATATACATAGTTTTGAATTTGTTATCCATGGTGCCAATGAATGCTATCCAGATTCATGCAAATGAATTGTTTCTTTACAGTTCAATGATTTCTCTCTTTTTTTTTGGCTCATATGTTTATAGTACCTGGATGCAACATACTGATAGACTTTTATGTTTTAGGATTATGTTGATTGGTTTGAATATGAGGATAAAGGCCATCCGCTTTCTAGTGCTCCTGAGCCAAAGAGGCGATTTGTGCCTTCAATGTGGGAGCAGAAGAAGGTATATCCTGCATTTCATCTCTATCCTATTTTGTTAGATCATTTTCTTTATTGATCTGACTGCTTGTATGAATGTTGTAGTTCTTAGTTCTTTCCAGATCTCTATGTACCGATTCATTAAAATAATTGATCCCATTGAGCAGCGTTTTATATGCGATGATCTAATGAATAGTCACGAGTGATATATTAAATTCATCCTTTTGTATTCCAGCGTTTGGTGGTGTTTGGCACCTAGATATTAAAGTTCGGCACCTAGCTGATAAAATAAAAGGTGCCTAGGCAGTGGGTAGGCACTTGGTGGTGTTGATGTCCTGCTACACTGATTATGGGGGGTAATCCGCATGTCTTGGTGGTCACCTGCATAGGTGGTGGTCCAAGTCTATTAATAGCATAGAATTACACAAAGAAAAACATTTAAAAGAATACAGTCACACATGATGCCATCACTCATTCACTCGCTATCGCCTGGAAGATATTTGGTTTCCTAGGCAGTGCCTGAGCAGCTGCTTGCTGGCTGGCAGCCATTATTAATCCTTGGGTCATAAAATGATAAACACCACTAAACGGGCTTCCAAGCAGTGGTGGCTGCTAGGATTAGAGGTTAGACTAGGGAGGGTAGAACTGGATCGTTTCACTGTTTATTCTTAATTGTAATCATATCTTCAACAACAGTAACTAATTTATTTAGAGTTAGGGATTGTTTGGGATCTATTCCATTCCACATGACATGCTCGAGCCCACCTAGGGCCTCTCGTCTTTGAAAATAGTCAAAATACCACATTTTTAGGAAGTAACAGTTAGTAGCGTTATGACCGAGTTATGCATTCTTACTGTTGTGATTGAGTTTTGCATTCACTAGTGAATTTGTGAACTGACATAACTTACTATCATTCTGTTGTGCAGCATCTTTTTTGTTTGAACAGGTCAAATTTTGTGTTGTGGATCCTGCATGGTTGTTTCAGTGACCACAGGACTTGTTTTGGATCTTCTCTCTTGAGCTGCTCTGTGATTGTATTGCATCTTAAGTCATTTGCGCACCGTTCAGAAATTTAAGCTCATGTGTTCTGGTGGCAGGTTGTTAAGCTTGTAAGAGCCATTCGTAATGGATGGATAAAGTTTGATAAGCCAAAGGAGGAACCTAACTTATATCTATTGTGGGGAGATGAAGCTGATACAGCAGATAATGAGCGGCAAGGCTTGAGCTACATTTCTGCTCCTAAACCTAATTTACCAGGTACTTCTTCATTCTTTCTTCAGAATTAGTGACTTCTATAATAATCATTCAGAAATTGTGAGAACATGTTTTCACCGAGTCGTCATATACATTTTAAAATTTCTATTGATCCTTTATGGTGAAATATCAGGTCACGAAGAGTCATATAATCCTTCTGTTGAATACATTCCCACGCAAGAGGAAATAGCTTCATACCAGCTTATGTATGAGGAGGATCGTCCGAAGTTTATTCGAAAACGGTATTATATATATGTCATGCTTCCTTTTCATTGTCCATTGTCTTACATTGTCTAAGTATTTTGACATTTGACTATTTGAGTCATTTACTTCACCAGATTTGAGTCCCTTCGAAGCGTACCTGCATATGAGAAGGCACTGAGGGAAGGTTTTGATCGATGTCTAGATCTGTATCTATGCCCTAGAACCCGCAAAAAGCGTGTAAGTAGAGCCCCTATGTTATTTTCATACCAATTATTTCTTGAAATACACTATTTGTCCCTAATTTGCACCAATTATTTGACAACTCCATAGATAAATATTGATCTCGAGTCACTTAAGCCCAAGTTACCAAGTAAAAAGGATTTGAGGCCATACCCAAAAACTTGTTACCTTGAGTTCAAGGGCCATTCGGGTCCTGTGAAATCAATTTCAGTTGAAATGACTGGGCAGTGGCTTGCATCTGGTATGCGCTATTGAGAATTTTCTGTATTCTTTTTTTATAATATTGTTTTCTGTATTTATCTGATTATACATGCAGAGAATGTTCTGATATCCAAATAGCCTGATATTAACTAATGCACAAAGAACCCTGATATTGTACTCGTGAAATATTTTTTTATTCCATATATCATTGCTTAAAAGTAGTAGCACTAGCTAAATCTCAGTATTTCTTCCGCAAAAATAATAGTTGTATATTTGTTTCGTCATTGTAACATAAAGAAAAAGTTCAGAATTTAGGTCAGCTTGGCATTGCAGGGAAATCTAGAGTTCGTTTTTTTATATGAAGGAGTGGAAATCATCTGTTGATTCACATGGGAACAGAGGTGAAAAGTCTCATAATTTAACCACTAAGCAAAACTTGTATTCTCATATGGGGGATAAATTGATTAGTATGATATGCAAAAAGTAGTAAATCGAAGTTGCTTTTGAAAAATGACTACAACTGCTAAGGTGACCGTAAAATCGAGGGCTGTGCTTAGGTACTGATGGAATATTGGGTAAGCTGCGGCATGTAGGGTTAACTGCCGCGAGCCTGTTTCTCTGCTTTAGAAGATCGTTTCATAAAACTGAGTGTTCCACTGTTAAGTTACCATTGCTCCTTTTCTGAAGGTTCTTCCGATGGTACAATTCGTGTTTGGGAGGTTGAAACTGGTCGCTGTCTTAAAGTTTGGGATGTCGGAGGTGATGTCCGTCATATTGCCTGGAATCCTGCACCTGACAGGCCTATTCTTGCCTCTATTGTGTAAGCGTTTTTATATTATTTTCCTGTTATTTATTCTTGTCATTCATTTTATTTGGTGCAGAGAACATGACCTACTACTTCTTAACGCTGGGGTGGGGAGTGAAGAAATGCAAATGAGGGCAAAAGAGCTCCTCCAGATTGGTGAAATGGCTCCTCAAGATGATACCGGTGTGTTGAATTGCTAGCCAATCAATGTTTCCAGTGTATTACTTCCTTTCCCAGTCTTCTGAAACTATTATTATACTGCAGATGGTAAGAAACCAGCTGCGAGGTGGATGAAACATGAAAAACTTGATGGAATCACCTTGATTCATCATAAGGTCTGGTACCAGATTGGTACTTCAAATTTTTTCCCCTTTGAACTTAATAACTTGTTTTTCTTGCTTACCAGTCTATCTCTTGTTTAGGCTGTGTCAAATGTGGACTGGCATTTTAAGGGAGATTACTTCACCACAGTTGTGCCAAGTGATATCCTTTTGTTTTATTTCCATATGTTCTGGTTTTATTTTTCTTTTTAAGTGTGTCCCGTCTGTACTTTTAGTTATGTTTACATGCATGGTCAGATTGAGTATTGTGGGCCAATGATACACACCTTTAATTTCCCATCCAATTGTACACCTTAATTCCTTTGTACGTGATACAAAAGCTGTATTGTTGCATCAGCTCTCGAAAAAGCACTCGCACCATCCTTTCCGTAAACTGCCAGGGCTTCCTGTTGCAGCAACATTCCATCCAAGTCAGAAGATGTTCTTTGTTGCTACTAAGAAGTTTGTTCAGGTTTATGATCTCCAAAAGGCTCAGTTGGTAAAGAAGCTGGAATCAGGTCTCCGTGAGATTTCCTCCATCTCGATCCATCCTGGTGGTAGGCCACAATTAACTAGTCAGCTCAATAGTATTTTTTCAAATTTTGAATTTTTCCAAGGAGTTACTTTGAACTGATTGTACATGTTGGTAGCTAATATCATTTTTTGACTATAAGTATTGTGATTATTTCCCATTTCTTTTATGTAGGTGATAATGTTATTGTCGGAAGCAAAGATGGCAAACTATGCTGGTTTGATACTGATCTATCAATGCGACCATACAAGACTCTAAAGTATGATTCGTCTCTTATTTCAATCTCCTTTCTTTGAAATAAAAAGACAAGTAATTTTTACAAGATTTCTGCATGCATTGTGAGGTTATCAATATAGACACTGTTAAATTCTTTGCATGGTATATGAACCTTTCTACGGTCTGGATGCTGGAAGTTATTTCCGTGGAAAAATAATGGAAATGAATATTGAGATGCATCTTAAAAGCTGATTTTCATGTGTTCCACTTCCTTTAAATAACCGTGATTACCCACACGAATGTGTGATGATCATAAATTCTTCTACCAACTTAATATTTGATAAATCTGTTGCAATATTGGTAAACCATGGTGTTTTGCTACCTGGATGATGTGGTTACTGCTTGCACTTTTACAATTGTTTTTTCTCCAATACTGCACCTTTTGCAATTGTCAATCAGCATCCTTTATTTGTCCACTGCATTGTGAAGGTCAAAGTAGTCTCTTTTGATGTAAAATTCCTCTGTTCTATCTGGCAGTCTTGTCTTTGACTCTGTTGCTGCTCTTTTCATTTTGAAATACCAGTAACCTATTTGCTAAATTACAGGACCCACTCAAAGGATATTACCAATGTTACTTTTCACAGAAAGTACCCTCTTTTTGCCTCATCCTCTGAGGATTGTACTGCCTATTTATGTCATGGAATGGTCTATTCTGATCTTAACCAGAACCCACTTATTGTACCATTGGAAATTCTTCGTGGCCATTCTAGTTCAGATGGAAGAGGTATGCAAATGCATGCCACTGGTTCAATAATTTTCACTCTTCTCATCTAGTTTTTTGTTCACTTGCATAGATATTTTCTTGTCTTGACCCATGCAGTTCAGTTACTGGTCTTAAACTCAACTATGAGGCTACAACATTACATATCGTTCTGTTTTGTTGGGAAACTCGTATAATTGAGATAGCTGTACTTCCTGTTATTAAAATAGTTGCATCTGTTACTAATCTATGTCAATTGGATAGAGTGGTCTTAGTTTCTCTTTTTTTTTTGGGGGGGGGGGGGGGTGGGGGGGCATCACTGTGAGTGCGGAGATGATATTCATGGCAGGACAAACTAAGAACTTCATTTTCTCAACAAAAATATTTTGTTAGGTTTTGGTCTATTACATTGATACAGGTTCATTGCGTTGCTTTCCAGATATCTCACTGAAATATTTAACCACTTTTCTTGGTTTGCAGGGGTTTTGGACTGCAAGTTCCATCCAAAACAGCCTTGGTTGTTCACTTCTGGTGCTGTGACTAAGCATTCCTGCAAGGATGATACATGATTTTGCCAGGCCATATGAGTGTATGGCGTGTAGGCTGTCGATGGGCCTCTCGGTATAGAATGATAGCTATATTCTGGTATGAAGTCCCTACATGAAGACTGAAGAGCGTGGATAATATTGCCAATCAGATAGGCGCACATGCGTGAAGCCATCAGTTTTGATAGCAGTTTTGTTCCGGATGAGTGGTAGAGTGTTTTAGAGTCCGAACACTTGTACCTGTGTAACAGGAATACAAGAACACTGAACTATCCCAAATCAATGTTAGTGGTTCGACAGGATTTGAAAATATGAAGTCTTGGGCTTGACCGGATCCAGATGCCAGTTAGGTGCTGTCACAGATCTAGGGTAGGTTATTTATGTGAAAGCTGAAACTAGCAGATGTAATACTGGAGATGAGTAATATGGTGACGCTGTAATATTGGCATATTGCTCAATTTGTACCATGATCTTGTAATACTGAACGCTGGTCCGCTACCAAAGCTGAGATATTTCCCCTTCTTTCATCACATGGTAGTTGCTGCAGCTACATATTGATCATGAACTCTGGTAGCTAGTATCGCTCAAGTTTCCAGCATCGCGCAAACGGTGGCGGGAAAAGAGGTTTATGTGCATGTACAAAATCACAGGAAAAGAATACAGCAATTTAGGAGCAGGCGATTATTGAGTCGTCCATGGTGAAGCAAGCAAGCAATTACATAATGATTACAGAGATTAAGCTATTACACACAAGATGTTGTGACGCGCTAGCACAGCAGCTTCACACCCTCATTTTCACAAGCTACCAGTGACAACACGAGGCCCTTGAGCCGGCCTGGCTCATTTTCATTTCACCTCCTGGATCTCGTCCAAGGCGTAGTTGTTGGTGGAGACGCCGGCGTAGTTCACCTTGTTGAATCGCACCACCACCGGGTAGCGGGTGTTGGGGTCCTGCACCAACAAATCAAATGCGCAATTTTACCACCTTTTTCCGGGTACTGCGAGACTGAAAGTCTAGTCCCTGTGCTATAGAGTTTCTGTGACATTCTTGTGTTCTAATAATCAGGGCATTTGATTTGATTCGGAGGAGCAAGAAAAGTACAACCAGGGCAGTGAGCAGTAACCTGATCAACTGTGACGACGTTGCCAATCCCGTTGTACCAGTAGGACTCCCTCCTCAGGATCTTCACCTGGCGATCACCGGCACAGCAAGAATTCGAGAGAGAGAGAGAGAGAGAGAGATTAAGCAACGGATTGCATCAAATTAAACTAAATTGCTGGTCGTTGATGAGCACAGATGATGGCACAGACCTTGGCGCCCCTCTTGGGCCCGATCGGCGGCGGCTTCTCGGCCTTGGGCTTGGTGGCCACGGCGCCCTCCCCTTCCGCCGCGGGCGCCTCCGCCGCGGCCTCCTCCTCGGCCCGCACCACGAGCCTCCTGCCCTGCATCCTGCCGGGCGCCGACGCGAAGCTGACGCGGCCGCTGCTGCCGCTGCCCGTCGCGGGCACGCCCGCGGCCAGCATGAACCGCGAGGTGGCCGACGCCATGTTGGTGCTCGCCATGGGCTGGCACGCGCTCTCGCTCTGCTGCTGACCTGCCTCTCGAGCTCGCGCGGGATGGAGAGAGAATGAGAGGGTGTGGTGCACGCGACCAAGGGTGTAATGGCCTCAAATTGCACGGGCGCGGATTATCCCCAGCCGGCGCGGCGGGCGCCCCGGTCGATTCCCCCCACTGGCCGCCCGCCACATGGCACATCTTATCCGTGCGGCGGATTCGGTTCTTGGCGCCGCTGCCACCCTGCCAGAAGATTGTGGTGTGCACACTGTGGATCCTTGATCGTTTGTGTTTTTTTGCTGCTCGGGGTTATCATGTGGGGCATAGGCATGAGATAGATATAGCCGATGCTTGGTATAATTTTTTTTGGATGATGGAAAATAAAATATCAGCATCATTAGTGAAAGAGTGTCTTTGGCTATGTGTGATTCGTTCATCGCGGATATTTTTCATCCAATCAAGATTCGCAATGTTGGACAACTTGTCCTTTTTTTTACATGACAGCGGAAAATGGGTGAAACATTTTATTTTCAATGGGAAACGGTCTAGAGAAACAAGAGATTTCCAATCGGTTTTTCTCCCTTTTGTAGGTACCAACAATCAGGATGTATCTAAAAACAAAAAGAACACAATCAAACCTACATATACCAGGCGAGCGCTTGAGCATGCCAATTAAACAGAAAGAATAAAAAAAATCGAACATACCAATTAAATCTAATTCTTCCTTAGGTGAATGATAGAAAAAACCACATACATAAATAATTGAGATATCTGCGCATATGCCAGGCAAGCGCTCAATTAAACATGTGTTTGGTTGAGCTGTGATTTTTGAAAAAATAGTTGTGGACTGTAGAAAAGCTGTTGTGAGGTGTGGACTATGAGAAAGCCAAAAGCCGTTTCGTTGGATAGCTGTGATTTTTAGGAAAATTGTTAAGCAGACCCCACGTGTCATCCACAGCCCTCCCCACTTAACTCTCTCCCTCTCTCACTGACATCAACCCTTTCTTCCTCTCACAGGCCAAGGCGCGAAGGGGCCAAGGCGCGAAGGAGCAGTGGAGGCCAGGGCTCACTGGCCTGGGTGCACCGGCTGGGCCTCGCCGGCCTGGGCGCAACGCCTCCTCATCGGGACAAATCCATGCGGGGCTCGCGACGGAGGAGGAGCCAGTTCATGGGGATGGCAGAGGGGGAGAGCGCCACCGGCGAAGGTGTTGGTGCTGATTTTCGGCCGGGGAGGTGGAGGCGGGGACTGCTGGGGAGGAGCGGGAAAAAAATAAACGAATCGTTTTCTTTCATAACGAGTGGTAGGTGGGTAATTTCTTTGAAGTTGCCCACCTCACCTCCAAAGCAGGTAAAAGCAAGAAGATCTGCTTTTGGGTTTGTATTCGAGAAAAGACTGATTTTGGGGAAAAGCATCTATAGATTTTAGACCCTTGGTTAGCTTTTGGCTTTTAGGGTCCAAAAGTTACAGCTAAAAACCAAACCAAATAGACTCTAAGAACAGCTACGCTCTTGTCAAGTGTGCGTGAATGATATTGTGAGATTTTGGCTGCCGGTGCACCGTCTCGGTGAGTAAAGAGAGAAGAAACATAGGAAAAATGCTAAAAAAAACAGACACCTGCTCCGGATATGGTTCCAAGATCGATAATAAATAAAAAGAAAATTTCATGGGTTCATCTGAAATAAAAAATGCCCACACAAATGTCCAGATCCTTTTATGACATCAAATAAAACTACTCATCCTTTTTGCGTACAATGGGCCCTATCCGCCGCAACGGCTGTATGCACGCTGAAAGGAAGACCGGGCTGTAAATTTCACATCGAAAATGGAAACCAGCACAGCTAGGGGCAGCTCGTGCTCGGCCTTCTCGGTCTGCTAAGTAGGCCCAACAGGCAAGCTGACGCTGCTGCCAGGCCCTGCCAAGTTTGTCTTTTTTTTCAGGGAAAGAACGAAATTCTCCTACGGCCCAAAGCCAACTCGAAGAAAATCTTCAAAAAGCAACCATATTGTGGGCCTCAGATGTTTGCTTCTCGTGCTCCTTTGGGCCACAAATGAATCAGTAGCTTGCATAACGAGCAAAAGCTACTATACCGAAAGTGGATAAAAAAGCACAACACTTATAGAATTTGGCCCACAAAAACACAAACTGAGAAAAAGAAAAAGAAAACTGAAGTGCATGCAAACCAAAATGCATAATCTCACGGTCACAAAATTGATTGAAGTGAATGAAAAATTAGCCGCTCTACAATAAATATCATTATAATAACTAATGCATAATACATAATCACTTCAGATGAGATAAGAGATATATAGCTTGTGTTTGATATTTGTGTTGTTAATAATAAATAATGACTAAGGCCTAACACGTAACCACTTTCGAAGTCAATTCCAATATTTTTGCCATAGGGTGAGTTTCTTAACTAAGTGAAACATGGAAATCTAAGAAAAAGAGCTAGTATGTGGATGACGACGTAGTTTACGGACTGAGAATCATTAAGCGTGCTTGTATTAAAAAACTTGTATGGGTTGTATACATCTTATATATATGCAAAGTTCGGAAGTGATCTCAAGATAGTTATATAAGCTCGATGTAATTGCCTTGATTTTGATTACAGCCTCTCGCCCTCTCTTATCTAAAACAAAGGTGCGTGGTTGGGGTATTGAATCCCTGGCAGGCAAGCTCTTCTAGGTTTTGCATTATTATTGGTAGCTTTCCCCTCGCTGGCTGTGAGGTTCCCCATGTGAATCTCAAGAATCTTATATGCATCCTTCTTACAAAATGATGGATTAATTTCTGGAAAAACACATTTGAGGTGGCATTTTGTATAGCAGCCAGCTAAGTAGAGTAACTTCCACGAGAATGCAGTGTCATCGAAAATTATTGTCGTCGCCATGTCTTTTTATTAGTACTGCCACAGTATTATTCTTATTGTACAAAAGAAACTGAAGTATATATATACGCGATCAGTCTATCAGCAACATCTGCTTTAAGAGTATGATGCAGCAGGAAGGGAGGACCATATGCGCTGCTTACAGGTGCCAGGTGGGCGTCCCAGAAGCCTGTTTGTTTCCGCTTAAGCTGAAGTAGACAAGCATCCCCTTTCAGGCACAATTCTTCACGCAACGTGCCCAACGAAGGTCGAGGTCTCAATGCGGGGAATGCGAGACGCGCATCTAGCCAACGCGCTGCTGCAGGAAATGAGAATGCTGCACGCAGAAACAAACATGCCCTACGCTGTTCACGATCACGTTGCTAGACCTTCGAATCCCTCAACTTAGTGACACACTTATAGATACTCGTAACCTAAAAGTGGGAGGGGGTGAATTAGATAAATTAAAAATCTTAACCTATGGCTCAAACTAGTTTTCACAAAACATAATATGGAACATTCTATCTAGATGTGCAACTATGGTTCATCTAGTGTAAAACCCTCATCCCAAAACAAATTTTGCAACCTATAGCCAATCCTAGTAAGATACTACACTAAGAAAGTAAAGGCACACAAGATGCAAGTATGAAATGCGGAAACTTAAAGAGGGGATAATAGGAAGCAAACTATTGACGTGAGGATTTATCCCGTGGTATCGGTAAGCACTAAGCTACCCCTAGTCCATGTTGTTGAAACACTTACAAAGAGTATTGCTCCCCGGTCACCAAGTCTCTTCCGGGATTCTTCTTGACTCGCCACAAAGGCTCGGCCACTAAGGCTCACGCCAAGTCCTCGGTCACCTTGATGCGGCCTTCACTACGGAGCTTCCCACGAAGAAGGGGTCTCCTCGTCCCTGTACAAAGCCATCGTCGCCGCTCCACACCAAGCCGGAGGGTCGAAGAGTTGCCGACGAGCCACAAAGACTCCAAGGGGCCAGCACACCGAGATACAAGCTTGAGATTCACTCAAGAACCATCACAAGGTCACAACACCTTGCTCTCACACTCTCTAGAGCTGGCCTAGCACTACACATCACAAAGCTTGTGCTAAACCTAATGATTTGATCAATGAGCTCTTTAGTTGGCTTGGAGAACTTCAGCAGAGTTTCTGTAGGTTCTCACGAACTCCAGCAGCCTCAAATGACCTAGGGTCCGGCCTTATATAGGCTAGAGATCCACTTCTAGCCGTTGCTTGCTTTTCTAAAAAAAACCTAAAGTGTCGGTTAAACTGGTCATAGCCGTCGGTTTAACCGGTCACTCTGAATATGCATACTAGCCGTTGAACGTCTCTCTGCCACGTCTGAGCTTGCTTGCGTTATTGCACCGACGCACCGTCGGTTCAACCGATCCTAAAGGATTTGTTCCTCGAAGCCTTCTGTTGCTTGACACCTTCTTGTTGACCGTCGGTTCAACCGACACCTTCTTGTTGACCGTCGGTTCAACCGGTGCCTCTGTGTTTCTTCACTTGATCGTCATGGCACTCGACTGATGCACCAACGTATTCAACCGATGCTCCGTCGGTTAAACCGATGCTACTGACTTGATCACAGTAGCATCTCTCCAATACATCGGTCGGTTCATTTTCAAAGGCGTCGGTTTAACCGAACGCCCATTTCCTACTGCACCTTGTCCAAATTATCGCTGTGGTCATTTAGACACCAAAAATATATTCTATCTCTGTATTTTTACTACAACTTGAGCATTTTGACTGCGATTTGGACTGTCTTGTATATGGATTGGACTCCATCCATAGGACCTAGAAATCCTATAAATTTGAGCTCACAAATTCGTTAGTCCCGTTGACTACGTTGTCACACAATCACCAAAATCACAATAACAGTCTAATGGGGCACGTTTCTTACACTTATGCCAAGCTGGGATGATGGTACCTGATCGAGAGTGAGTAGAAATATTAGAATTTAATTATATTGGAAGTGAACTTGAGCCATGTTGTTCAAGCAACAAATAGCAGATATGTTCCTCGCAAAGAGAGAAAAAAAAGCTAGATAGACATACATGTGATTTGTATACCATGTAATTGTCTAATTACACGCACAGCCAGAGAAGTGAGCATTCGTCCCTGGCGCTAGTACCGGCTGCATTTTGAGCCGGTACTAACGCCTGCATTTAGTAACGGGCCGAAAAAATGGTGCCCGAGGTAGCCATTTAGTACCGGCTGGAGCCTCCAGCCGGTACTAAAGTGCGCCACCGATATCGGGGGGCAATGGAAAGTGCCACTTTAGTATCGGCTAGGGGCTCCAGCCGATACTAAATGGCGCCAAGGATATTTAGTACCGGCTGGAGGCTCGAGCCGGTACTAAATGGAGATATTCAGTACCGGCTTGAGCCACCAGCCGGTACTAACGTGCCTTCGTCTATATATCAGCACCTCCTGGCATTTTAGAGATCGGGCTTCTTCTTCCCCATGGCGTTTTAGAGAGGAGGTGCTGCCCATTTTTCTCAAGATTGGTTGGGATTTTATGCAGCCAAGTGCTCAAAAGGTTAGCAACTTCATTCTCTCTTCTTTGATGGTCTTTATGTTTCGTTTCATGCTTTATACTTAGTTAAATTTTTGATTATTAGAAAGAGTGAGAATGAGCATGATTTTTTATATTTACACATTCATTTGAGATATATATAGCTAGAAGCGATGACTAGAATTTGAATGTGGTTAGTTTGCATGTGGGAAATGTAGAGTGATTTTTTCAATTAATTTCAAGTGACATGTGTGTATATATCATTATGCTAATATTTGTTTTCAATTAATTTCAAGTGACACGTGTATTTCCAAGGGCGGCCATTATTGTTATGCTTTGAAGCTAGTGAAATACATAATTAGTGAATGTGAAATATCTAATTTTGTAAAGTGAAAAAATATATATACTTTGTATTTATTTTGTATTATGAATTATTTTGACACTTTAATGATGTATTTATTCAGGCTCCCATTGAAACCATCGAGATGTAAAAAAATCTTTGTTTCGGAACATGTACCTGTCGTTAACCTTTACCATACGGTGATGACACTATCATTCTGGGCCAATAAGATATTCGCGACACGGTGCGGTATAAGGACGTGATGATGGAGTACAATCTTGGTCCCAATGAAGAAATCCTCACCTTTGAGCTAGGTGAGGATGCCACCATTTGGACCAAGGCCGTACTCCTTCATCACGTCCTTGTACCGCACCGTATCGCGGATATGAATGTTGGCCCCAAATGACAGTGTCATCACCGCAGGTTCAAGGTTAACGATAGATACATGTTCCTAAACAAAGATTTATTTTCTTCTCGATGGTTTTTGCATATAGAGCCTGAATAAATATTTTGAACCTTGATTGCATTGCATATGCGGTGGGACGATGAATGTTCGCCTTAAACTGAAGAGTGTCAAAATAATTAGGTTTAGAAATAGTGAATGTGAAATGTCAAGGTTAATGTTAATGCAAAGATGTAATTTGAATATAGCCAGTGACTATGAGTATATTTTCATTGTAATTCTAAGAATTTATTCTGTTATTTACATTTATTTGATAAGTGTAATGAAATTAGTTTTACTTTTGAGAATACCGGCCATTCCCTTAAGTTCCACCCTGAAGAGCTTCTTGGACTTGTTAGTGGTCGTATTCGTCGTAGGATTAAGAAAGCATTTGATTGCCTCGCCCTATGTAATGCAAGGCGCAAAGTTGAGCGTGAATTAGATGTTGAGTTGCATGGTACGGATGATGATCGCGAGTTGATGGCTCGACGTAATGCAAGGCGCGACGCGTCGGGGATAGCACAAATTGACCGTTCGGTGTCGAGAGTTCGCGAGGCAGTTTACGAGGCATCAGTCAATAGGTCTCATGGGTAGTTTGTTTTAGCATGTAGCTTATTCGGAATATTGGATCTTTTAATTAATCATGTTGTGTAATGATAACATAGACCTTTTAATTAGTCATGGTGTGTGATGGTTATTTGGTCCTTTTAATACTGGACCTCTTAATCATGTTGTGTGATGGAGATTTCGTACCTTTTAATTATTCATGTTATTGTAATAGTTAAAAATGTGCATCTTTGATTATAGTTCCTTATTAAAATTAGTTTGATCGGTGCACCATGGTGTGGATAATATGATTGCAGATGGACCGTCAATGGATGTACGGCAACCGGTGCACCATGGCGTGGATTAATGGCCTAACATCTTTTCTCGATGCGGCTGAGGCACACAGGTCATCGAAAGGTTTCATGTGCTGTCCATGCCGCATTTGCAGAAATAACAACGAATTCTCTAGAAGAAGCACTCTACACGTCCACCTCATTGAAAGGGGTTTCATGGATAACTATACTCTTTGGACCAAGCACGGTGAACTTGGAGTTCTGATGGAAGATGATGAAGATGCTGATGATGATAACAACATTCCAGACTTGGATCACTTGTATGAAGCGGGTGCCTTTGATGATGAACCAGTGGATGAGGCTGAAGAAAATGCCATAGAAGAGAAACCACATGACGAAATAGGCCAGGTGTTGCTAGATGCACAGAAAGACAGTGAAACTATGAAGGAGTCAAAGAAGTTTGAGAAGATGTTGGAGGATCATAAAAAATTGCTGTATCCAGATTGCAAACAGGGTCACACAAAGTTGGGTATCACACTGTAATTGCTGTAGTGGAAGGCAGGAAATGGTATTACCGATAAGGGATTTGAGGAGCTACTGTGAATCATAAAGAACATGCTTCCCGAGGGTAACGAACTGCCCTCGACAATATACGAAGCAAAAAAGGTTGTTTGCCCTCTTGGATTGGATGTACAGAAGATTCACGCTTGTTCTAATGACTGTATCCTCTATCGTGGCGTCGAATATGAGAAACTGGATGTTTGTCCTGTTTGTGGTGCAAAACGATATAAGATCAGGCAACATGATACTGGTGATATCGACGAGAGCCTGCTAAGAAAAAAAAATACCTGCTAAGGTTATATGGTATTTCCCTATAATACCACGCTTGAAGCGCTTGTTCAGAAACATGGCACACACTAAGTTGATGCGGTGGCACAAAGAAGAGCGTAAGCAGGATCAGATGCTGAGACACCCCGCAGATGGGTCATAGTTGAGAAACGTGGACAGAGAGTTCCCAGGTTTTAATAACGATGCAAGGAACATAAGGTTTGGTTTAAGTACGGACGAAATGAATCCATTCGGCGAGTGGGGCAGCAGTCACAGTACATGGCCTGTGACTCTATGTATGTTCAACCTTCCTTCCTGGTTATGCATGAAGCGGAAGTACATCATGATGGCGGTGCTTATCCAAGGCCCAAAATAACCTGGCAACAATATTGACGTGTACTTAAGACCGTTGGTTGATGAACTTTTACTGTTGTGGAAGGAATAAGGTGTACGTGTGTGGGATGAGTACAAACAGGAGACTTTCAACCTCCGAGCATTGCTTTTCATAACCATCAATGATTGGCCTGCACTTGGTAACCTGTCGGGATAGTCGAACAAGGGATACCGGGCCTGCACCCACTATCTATAAGGAACCAACGACTTTTATTTAAAAAATTATCGGAAGGTCGTGTATATGGGCCATCGTCGATTTCTTCCCCTCAATCACCCCTTAAGAGGGAAAGAGAAATATTTTAAATGGGAACCAAAAACTTGTGCTGATCCTATGTTCCGTGACGGAAAGCGTGTTTTCTTGATGATAAATGTGCATGTAGTGTTTGGAAAGGGCCATGGCAACCAACAAGTTCCAAATGAAGAAAATAGACATGCACCAATGTGGAAGAGGAAGTCTATATTGTGGGAGCTACCTTATTGGAAAGTATTAGAGGTCCGCGGCACAATTGACGTGATGCACCTGATGAAGAATCTTTGCGTGAACCTGCTCGATTTCTTGGGTACCTATGGGAAGGCAAAAGATACAATCAAAGCAAGGCGTGATCTGAAAGAAATGAAACAACGAGAAGACCTACGTCCTGAAAAGAGAGACAATGGACAACACTACTTGCGTCCTGCTAGTTACACTCTCAGCAAAGACAAGAAGGAAATCATGTTTGATTGCTTGAACAGTATGAAGGTACCGTCCGGATACTCCTCGAATATATAAGGAAGAATAAATATGAAAGAGAAGAAGTTCACAAACTTAAAGTCACATGACTGTCACGTCCTGATGACACAATTGCTTCCGGTTGCACTTAGGGGTATTCTACCGAAGAATGTAAGATTGGCGATCGTGAAGCTATGTGCCTTCCTCAATGAAATTTCGCAGAAGGCAATCGATCCATATAAGCTCATAAAGCTACATAATGATGTGGTCCAATGTCTTGTCAGCTTTGAGATGGTGTTTCCACCTTCGTTCTTTAATATTATGACACATCTTCTTGTTCACATTGTGAAAAAGATAAATATTCTAGGTCCTATATTCCTACACAATATGTTCCCATTCGAGAGTTACATGACAGTCCTAAAGAAGTACGTTCATAATCGTTCTCATCTAGAAGGATGTATCGCCAAGGGCTACGGAACAGAGGAGGTCATTGAGTTTTGTGTTGACTTTATTGATGATCTCAGTCCGATCGGGGTCCCCATGTCACGCCATGAAGGGAGACTGAAGGGAAAGGCCACACTATGGAAGAAATCTAATATGCATGTCCCTGATAGTGAAATCGGCAAAGTAAACTTCACGGTTCTATAGAATTCATCCCTGTTGGCTCCATAAATGAAGGAGCACATGAATATTGTACCGTCTGAAAACCTGGGCTAGTCTGAGACCTGGATCATACGTCATCACATAGACAAAAATTCATAGGTGACGACAGGATTGATGAACAACTTCAATGATTGGCCAGGGGACCATCAATCACAATCATGCAATACCAAGGATACGAGATAAATAGGTATACATTTTACACCAGAGCCCAAGATGAAAAGAGCACGAACCAAAATGGTGGTGTGTGTATACATGCAATAGGCAATGATGGAAAAAAGGACAGCTACTATGGTGTCATAGAGCAGATGTGGGAACTAGACTATGGACCTTTGAAGATTCCATTGTTTCGCTGCCAATGGGTGAATCGAGCTGGAGGAGGCGTGATGACAGACAGGTGTGGGATGACAATAGTGGACTTCAAAAAGATTGGATATAAAGACGGACCATTCGTCCTAGCCAAGGATGTGACACAAGTGTTCTATGTGAAGGACATGTCAAGCAAACCTAAGAAGGACATGTCAAGCAAATCCAAGAACGATGAGCCAAAACGCTACATAGTTCTTTCAAAAAAAGAAAAATCATTGGAGTTGAGGATATTTTGGACAAGTCAGAAGATTTTGATCAGTTTGATGACCTTCCTCCATTCTCAGTCAATGTTGACTCCAGCATAGTGTTATCCAAAAAGGGCACTCCTTACTTACGCCGCGATCACAACAAAAGAACCTTTGTCAAACAGAAGATTGTCAATATTCCATTAAATAATGATGCGTAGTTTTGTGTAACTGTTATATTCTATTTGGTGATTTATATAATGTATGTTGTCGTATCTTTCGAATAACGATACTATTCGGACAATATGGTCAAAATGTTATATATTTGCATTTTGCACCTATATTTAATTTGTTACACACAAAAAATATTTAAAATACTTATAAAAGGCAATTTGGAATCAATATGTTGAATTAAGTGCATAGAACTATATGTCATGTGACCAAGTGATGTAAAATATACAATAGTATAATTTTGCACTCTCAAAATATTATATATTTGTATTTTTTGTGCCTTTAGTTAATTTATTACATATAAAAAATATCTAAAACACCTATAATACAAGATATAAAAGAAATCAGAATTTGGCTCTTTAGTACCAGGCCAGGCCGAGGCATCGCGCGGTACTAAACTACCTCCACCAAAATTTTCCGCTAGTGGAGGCAGTTTAGTATCGGGCCGAGGCATTGCCCGGTACTAAACCGCGAAGTTTGGTACCAGGCCATGGCTGTGCCCGGTACTAAACGATGACTGCACCAGTTTAGTACCGGGCACAGTCACGGCCCGGTATTAAACGGGCTGCCCTATATAGTGCACAAGACTCGGCGTTGATATCAATCGACGCCAAGTCCCCTCTTGTCTCCATCGCCTGCCGCCGCTCCGCCTTGGTCCACCTCCCTACCCACCGCGCCTCCACGCCGTCGCTCCGCCGCCGCAGAGCCTCCACACCGTCGCGCAGAGCCTCCACGCCCCGCACCGCCGCCCTTGTGTCGTGTACCGGCCCGGCGCCGAGCACGCCGCGCCTTGTCCCGTCTTCGTCGTCCCGGACGGCCTCCGATCCGCGCGCGCCGCCGTCCCGTCTCGTCCCCGTCCCGGCTGGGCACCGCCGCAGCCCGGCCTCCCCGCTGCGCGCCGCCCTGCCTCGGGCCCGGCCTTCGCGCCGTCGTGCCCCGGCCCCTCGCCACGCTGCAGCCCGGTCCTCACCGCCGGCCTCCGCGCGCGTCGAGCCGCGCTGCCGGCCGCCACACCCTCGGCTGCCGGTCTGCACCGGCCACCTCGCCGCCGCGCCCTCGCCACGCCCTTAGCCGCCCACCACCCACGTGCGCGCCGTCGCATCCCCGCGCCCCCTGACGTAAGTCCATGCTGACGTCAGCACAACAATGTGCCGACGTCAGCCTTTTTTTAGTTTTTTTTTTAAATTTTTGGAAGTGTGGTAGAAAATTGTAAAAAGTTATAGAAATTTGTAGAAAATGGTAGAAAATTATAGAATAGTGTAGAATATTGTAGAAAAATGTATTTATTATAGAATATTGTAGAATAGTGTAGAATATTGTAGAAAATGGTGAAAAATTGTAGGGAATAGTAGAAAATTATAAAAAATTATAGAAATTTTTAGAATATTGTAGAAAATGGTATAAAGTTGTAGAAAATGTTAGAATAGTGTAGAATATTGTAGAAGAAGGTGAAAAATTTTATGGAATAGTAGAAAATTATATGTGATGTAAATTTATTGCGGTACAACTTCATGTATTTATTGTAGAAAATTATTGAATATTGTAGAATATTATAAACATTGCATATTTTGTTGGCACAGAAATCGAAATTAGTCCTAGTGATGACGACTAGGAGTTCCTTCACAATATAATTCGTTAAGGTACCAATCACCCACCATCCCTCGAAGATGATGCACCCGAGGATGACAGCAACCAATATCTCAATGATACTAGCAATGGCGATGATGAGCAGATGGAAATTGCTCAGGAAGAGGTTCAAACCGAGGTATATAAAATTCATGCATATATAAACTAACATGATATTCGTGATTGATACTCCCGAAGCCTTCCATGCCTGTAGTGAACATCATGAAAAACATTGCAATGTGGATTATGGCAGTACGCACACCATTCAGCGAACTGGATACTAGAAGCACACCACGGGTCTCAATTTATTGTAGAAGTTTGCACAACCACCCCAAACGAAATGCTATGAATAAAACTACAACTCTTTACTCTATAAAAAGGCAGTAGAAAATACAGCGGCATACCATAAACAATACATTACCCGGAATGTTGCTTCCCAAGTGAAGCTAAGTTGTTCATCTCATACTATGTAATTAATTTTACAACTTTATTTTCAGTAACTCCCAGATTTCGTTGGTTTTGGCATGCAGTTGGTTTACTTAAGGAGGAAATCAAACCAAACAAGCCATGCATAAGCCTTATCTGACGCCAAAATAAGATCCAATTTCATATGAGTACCAAAATAATATTTGTTAATCAATATCTTCAACAAACACACGAATGATACACAAATATTTATCTAATAAGGATAAGAATCTCTCTCTTTCTATTGCTATTTATTTTCTTGATCAACCTTAACCGAGCATGTTTCTGATCATCTTTCTAAATCTGTGTATTGGGAACCACACATGCTTTGGATTAGACTAGCGCCTATAATGCTGCAGCTGCAGTATAATGAAAAATAACAACAAAGGCCAATTTTTGTTGACGCTTTTGGACTCCGTTGATATGTAGAAATATTCCGAAAATTTGGAACCAAACAATTGTACAATCTGTGCAGAAACGTGGACTTTAAATCTCCTTGCTTGACCTAAAAGTTCAAACTTAACCACATCTGCTGCAGAATCTTCATGAGGTAAAGATCCCACTACAAGAAACCAATCTCGATACCCGATCATGAAACTAGTTAGAAAATGTGCAGAGTTTTCGTGTAGATTGGGTAATGAGAAACTTAACAAACTGGCTTTGCAAAATCTGAGGCCTTTTTATATCTCCATGACATCTTTCCTAGCAAATTTAATGGAGTGAAATTTCATCCAATGATGCATGCTCTCTCTAAGTGTTACTCAAACTACTCCCTCCATTTTTATTTACATATCGTATTAGGTTTGTCCTAAGTCAAAATTAGCTAACTTTGACCAAGTCTATAGAAAAATATAGCAACAAATATAATATACAACATATGCACTGTCAATGTAAAGTTCATGGTGGATTCAATGAAATAAATTTGGTATTGTAAATGTTATTATTTTTTCTATAAATTTGATTAAAGTTGGCCAAATTTGACTTAGAACAAACCTAATACGACATGTAAATAAAAATAGAGGGAGTATATATTTGTTGTGTCGGAATCATCATGAATGCTAAAGATCAGGAAAAATCTTTTCGCATACCATGAGGAAGAGAACCTCTTTACATTCCTAGTTATAATCTCTTGCTGCCTAAAAAGGGCATCTATAAGTTTGTAACCAGTAAGAAAGGCATAGTTACCACACCGAACTTATCAAGGTGCTAGAACAGAGGACAATATACTAGCACTCTTGCAGCCGTTGGAATCGAGATCTTTTATAGTGCACAATACCACTGCTTAGTGGTACACAGTATAGAGGAGATCTAACCCTTCACTAGTGAGGGTAATTTTATAATTATTTTTTAGATATAGTTAAGGGGTAATCTTTTTCCAAATGTTGCAGCCCACCTAGCCTCCAAATGAAATGGGTCCTGATGTCATTAATATATTTTCCTATAATACCTTTATACCACCTATACCAGTCACATATACTAGCTATACTACTCCTGAACTTTTCGGTAGTACACAAATAATCTAAACTGTCCGATGTTTCTATACCAGTCCTTTTCAAACACATGAAAGTTCATACCACCTATTTTTATGAAATTTTTTTGTAAGAGTTTCTAGACCAAATTACTTCTCTTTGGCAGCACGTGAATGTGTAGAGAGTTTTCATGAAGATTGGGCTACGAGAAACTTAACACCACCTGTCTCTGCAAAATCTGAAGCCTTCATATAACTCCACGACATGTTTCCTAGAAATTTCTTAGGAGAGAAACTTCCTAAGGTATAGTTTGGATACAGACTAATCCTCTCCAATCCATACGTATTGGTTGGGATTGAGATGAAAATTTATTTCATTTCTCCCTCCAGTCCATACACATATTGCGAGGGAATGGGTTTATCATAACAAAGCCGAATGAAGTTTGCAAAGTCTGATCTGATGATGGTTAATACTTAGTACAGTACTGGGGAGGTGATTCATCGCTTGTGTGTCAAAACGACACATTGGCAAAATAGCTAATTAAAACAGCAGGGTTGAGTTCCAACAAATAGGTTAGTTCCTTCCATTTTCAACAATCCACGGGTGCCAATTAGAGATGAGTCTGGAGTTCAATAATGTTGAATTAGGCAAAGTGAAGAGTTTGGTGGGTGGATCGTACTTTCCCCTAAATGAATTTTAGTTTTAATACAGAATTTACAAGTACTGCACACCTAATAATTAACGAAACATTCAATATGTTCGTCTCATTGCAATTCGCACTCCATTGAATTTGTAAGCCAACATAGTTAGGCACTACAAAAGTTTCGTTGTGAGATCTTGCAGGTTTTTTTTTTAAAAAAAATTGGCTTGTTGCTTGCAAGCTGGCAATATAAAATATTCCGGTATAAAACGCGTAGTTTTTTATTGCTAGTAGATTTATATAAAATTGCCGAAGCGACAACCGCTAATATTTGCTCTAGTGGCAATAATACAGCTTTCGCACAAAATAAATGGCCAATCCTGTATTGCGCACAGAGCTGGTTCGTCCATTTCCATGCAAAGCACAATGCAAAGTGAGACCATGGACTTGTCGCTTCTGATTGATCTGGCGACGCTTGGGGGCAAGCAGTGCTGTTAACAGGTGACGTCACCGATGCCTAATTACCAATGCGCAGCATCAATGGTGTCTTTGTTCGAGACCCCTTTGCCCACTGACATTCTTAGACCACGCTGCAAAGATGATCACGATGTCAGAAGGCACATATCAACTGATATTATCGCGCACTTAACTATCAGATGTGTAAACCTTAACAAGTGCAGAACTTGTATCTATCTAAGAGGATACTTGAAAGGTACGAGTAAATAGAGAATTAAAGTCATTAATTTTGTGAGCAGTGGACACGTAGTTTTGGATATCTTTAAACATGTCAGAGACAATTCAGAGGAACTAACTTAGTACCCTTGTATTGGTGATGCTCCCAGCGCCTTCCATACCTAAAGTAATCATCAAGAAAAACATAACTATGAGCGTTACGGCACTACCCGTCTCAACTTGTGAAATAGATACTAGGGTCTAGGGCACTATATGTCTCCATTTGTAGTCGAAGTCAAGAGCACGGTGCCAAAATTGGACAACCACCCCCCCAAAGAAAGGATTATTATCAATATAATGGTTGACCGTCAACTTTAGATAAATATAATATCCTACTAAAAGATAGACCTGCCTACCATAAATAATTGATAAATATAAATTGTACTAACGAAAGAACTACCTACCATAAATAATTGCGTTAACTACAAAGGGTGTTTCTTGTCGTGTGACTTCAAGCATCTTATCGTATGGTACTTCAAAGCCTTCACCACATTTTTATTGTTCGGGGCCTTCAAAGAGGACTCCCCAGCCGCGAGTTGACCATGTGGAGGCCGTGGCTGGAAGCATGAGGGACTTGAACCTCTGAAGCCACTGTAAGCATGACTGCCCTCCAATTCCAAGTCCACAATGTTAGATTGATCTCGTCCGACTCGGTCCAACGACCGAGTCGGAGTTCTTGATCGCGCCCTGATCGGGGCGCCCGACCCAGATCTGGTTGGTGGGCCTCGTCACGCAGCGCTATAAAGAGGAGGTGGACGCCGTGGGGGCACGCACGCCAAGGTTCGTCGTGCCCCACTCTCCCACCTACAAACCCTACCGATTTAGAGTGCGCTGAAGCGGTGGGAAGCGCCGCCGACCCTGCGCGGCACCACCACCGTCCTAGACCTCGGTCGCCGCCCCTGCGCCGCGACACCAACGTCCTCGATCTTGGCCGCCGCCCCTGCGCCACGACACCGTCGTCCCCGACCTTCACCACCGCCGCCATGTCGAGCTCCTCCGGCAAGCCCGACGGTTGCCTTCTCCACACCTCTCTCTCCCCTTCTCCCTCTCTCTGTCATGTAATCTAGATCTAAAACATGTTATTTAACCCAAGTTAATGCAAAGCACCCGTAGATCTAATTCTAGAGGTCCCAATTAGTCTATCACACTAGGGAAGATGGAGTGACAGAATTTAAAGGCACCTCATATCGCTACGATCCCTTGGCATGCTTCATCACCTCGAATACTTAAAACGTGAAGTTCTACGCTGATGTGTGACAATGGCTGTCAGATCACAGGAAGCTGCATCATGATGATGAGAAGCTTGACCACATCTGTGAAAGGGTTCAAGGATGTGTTGCCGTGCATGAACATGGGCAGCTGTACCTTTGGCGCCTCGTAAGGCAATCCCATTTTCTTATATTTTGTTCTTGTGGGCGACCAGTATCAGTGTCCCAAAGTCATGTAAATTTATATGTGGTATGTAACCTAGAAGGGGATCGGTAGAGTGATGTATGAATATAAACACCTCCGTGTAAGGAGGGAACAGAGGACTGACTTTTTTTTTTGGCATAGCACAAAGCTTTCAGTAGGACGAAAGTGCTTAATCTTTGCAGTACACACTCGCACTTTTCCTACTCCCTCCTCCCTGGTGCCTGAAATTCTCCTTGCGGAGCCAAGAAATCCTCTTGGGGAGGTTCTCGTCCATTTTGTCCTATCAAGATCTAGTGCACCTTGCATGGGGAATGAATGGAGTAGGTAGCAAGACATATTCATGCCATAGAGGAGCATGAAAACTTCAGGAAAAGTAGCAACCGCGCTGGAGCGCATAGGAGCAAGAGAGATCGATCTCTAGGCCCTGACAGAGAGTTTTGGGGGTTCGGGGGCCACCGCTGGTGGCAAACCATCCTAGCGCCACCAGCCTGACCCCGCTGCGATGAGGGCCCCGAAGCTACCACTAGCAGCTGCCGTGGTCATGTGGCTGCCGGTGATAGGTCGACGTGGTGCCGCTGGGTCGCCCCTGCAGACACCGTACCAGTGCCAGCAGCCGGCGACCTTCCTGCCACCGGTGACAGCAGTGGGTCGGTGGTACCCCTGAGGCCGTGCTCGGGGCTCCTCCTTGTGACATAGGCGCCTCCCCGTGGGCCGGTCTCAGGCTCGGATGACTATTCAAAGATCCTCACCGGGTGGGAAGAACTCTTCAGGGCCAAGCAGCTAGAATCGGTCCAGGCTGGTCGAGTCCCCGCGGTGGTGCACGCACCACGAGAGAGATACCTAGGCGGACACGTAGCACAGTATGCACCATCCAGCAAATAGCAACTTGTCCCAAAACTCCACCTCGTTGTGGTGCTTCCAGAGATATCACTCATTCCTAGAAAGGTACGTATACATGTGTTATGGAGTAGCCAAGTCAGCGCTAGTCGATGGCTTCATGTTTGTGAGGACGCTTGCTAGTAGACAATTCGAGGAACTACCCCATACAGACGCATATATACTACTTCCGTCCTAGAATATAGCTATTTTTAGATTTCTTTCAAGTCAAACTTTTTAAACTTTGACCGTAGATGGTAAAAAATCATAAAGATGGACAATATAAAAATGATATTATTTATTTATAATGAAACCAACTATCATGCTATGTAACTTTTTCTATTTTAAAGTAATTATTTTTGAAGATATTATTGGTCAAAGATGAAAATGCTTGACTTTGACCAAGTTAAAAGTTGTTATATTGTGGGATTAAGATAGTAATATATATACAATGACAAATAATGTCAATATTAATGCGCAGACATGATGTAAATTAAAGGGCGCATATCAGACAGTGAGGAATAGCTATTGGAATATATATGCTTTACGTAACTGAGCAAAAGATGAGGACATCAATGTTCACTTATTTTACTGAGTCACCATTGTGTCATGTGGTGATGTAAAGCTAGTGGAAGAAATGTCACCATCCAAATGCACCCTAAGAGTTCAGTTGGAGGAAAAAAATGATGCATCATACCATCCGATTCTAGCCTATAATCTGACCAATATGATTGGTTCTAGGAACAAAGGGAGTAAAAGAAAAGGTCCTTCATTGCATTCACCATGGCAGATCATGCAAACATACAATCACAAGTAGGACATGATTGGTCGTGCTATTTATTTGTTTTCATATATTATTTCAACTTGATCACGACTAATAATAGACGTATAGTAGAGTATAACTTGGTTGCGCGTAGCAATTCTGTACGAATAAACAACAATAAATAAATGCAATAAAAATAAATTTAGAAAAAAGGGCAAAATGTTTTAGTACCGGTTGGAAAGACCAGCCAGTACTAAAAAGTCCACCAGCTTGCGTCAGCGTGGTGGCCTTTTTAGTACCGGCTGGTACTAAGAGGCTTTTAGTACCCGGTCCATTTACCCGATACTAAAAGACCGAGACTAAGTTGCTTAGTACGGGTTGGAGAACCAATACTTATGGGTTTTCTCAAATGGAACTATAAGCCTTTTTTTCCAATAGTGGTTTATGTCTAATTACCAATGCGCAGCATTATGTTGTCTTTGTTGCAGATCCCTTTGCCCGCTGACATTCTTAGGCAATGCTGCAAAGATGATCACGCACTTAACTATCAGAATTGTAAACCTTAACAGGTGCAGAACTTGTATTTGTCCGAGAGGATAATTAAAGGTACTAGAGAATTGAACTCATTAAATTTGTGAGCAGTGTACATGTAGTTTTGGATATCTTGAAGCAGACAATTCAGAGGAACTTGGTACACTTGTAATTGTGATGCTCCCAGTGCCTTCCATGCCTAAAGTAATCATCAAGAAAAACATAACTATGTGCATTAAAGCACTACCCGTGTCAACTTGTGAAATAAATACTAGGGTCTAGGGTACTATATGTCTCCATTTGTAGTGGAAGTCGATAGCATAGTGCTAAAATTGCACAATCACCACCAAAGAAATGATTATTATTATCATTATTCATTGACCGTCATGTTTAGACAAATATAACATTATAGACCTGCCTACCATAAATAATTCACAAATAGAGTATATTGTAGTAAACGGAACAACTACCTACCATAAATAATTGCAATAACTAAAAGGGTGATTCTCACGTGACTCCAAGCATTTCATCATATGGTACTTCAAAGCCTGCACCACATTTTTATTTTTGAGGGTCTTCAAAGAGACCTCCCTAGCAGCGAGCTGACCGTGCGGCGGCCGTGGCTGGAGGCACGAGGGCCTTGAACCCCTGAAGCCACCGTAAGCATGACTGCCCTGGAATTCTAAGCTCACAGGGGAAGATGGAGTGACGGAATTCAAAGGCACATCATCTCGCTACGATCTCTTGGCATGCTTCAATGCCCCTCGCAGAGCTGTGTCAAGGAGAACAGGTACCTCGAATACCTCGGCTGTCATATCACAGGAAGAAGCGGCATCATGATGAGAAGCTTAACCACATCAGCATGAGCATAGGCAGCTGTACTTTGGTGCCGCATAAGCCAATCCCAGTTTGTTGTCTTTTTTGCCTTGTGGGCCACTAATATCAGTGTCCCAAAGTCATGTAAATTTTTATGTTGGTCTGTAACCTAGAAGGGGATCGGTAAAGTGATGTATGAATATAAAGTAAACTCCTGTCTAAGAAGGCGGCTGGAAGTGCCTGTGAGTGCAGGGTGTGACCTCCCTGCCACTGGTGATAGCGGTGATGCCCCCGAGGCTGTGCTCGAGGCTCCTCATTGGCTCCTTGTGAAATAGGTGCCTCCCCGTAGGCCGGGCTCAGGCGGAGCGACACCTCGGCTCGCATTGCTCTCTAGAGATCCTCACCGGGTAGGAAGAACTCTTCAGGGCCAAGCAGCCAGGAGCGGCCCAAGCTGGTCGAGTCCCCGCGGTGGAGCACGCACCCTCTCCTCCACGTTGTGGCGCTTCCAGAGATGCCGCTCATCCCTAGAAAGGTGTATATATACATGTGTTATCGATGAGTAGCCGAGTCACACACCTAGTCAAGATGACTTCACCTTATCGGTATTTTACGCTTGCTGGTAGACAAATTTTTGAGCAACTACATATGGAATGGCCACATCCCATGTATAATATATATAAGGACAAATAATATCAATGAGCAGAGACATGATGTAATTAAAGGGCGCATATCGGACAGTGAGAAATACATGTTGGGCTATATGGTTAACATACCATTATTGATTAATTGAGTGAGATGAGGACATCAATGTTCACTTATTTTACTGAGTCACAATGTATAGTGTGGTGATCAAAAGCTAGTGGACTAAATGTCACCATCCTAACGCACCCTAAGAGTTCAGTTGGAGAAAATAAAAAAGATGCATGTTACCATCCAATTCTAGCTTATAATAATCTAACCAATATGATTGTTTCTAGGGACAAAATAAAGCACCTTTGGTGTAAAAGAACAGATCATCAAGGTCCTCCATTCCATCCACCATGGCAGATCATGAAAATATACAGTCACAAGTACTATATATGTTTATGCTTGCCCTTTTGGTCATGGAACCTCACGTTGTCCAAGACATTTTGCGTTCTGGCCCATAGCATGGGTGTCTGAGCTCTGTGGTAGAAACAAGGATTCGTATGAATCCCCTCGGCAAGCCATGGGAGGGTAAGGCAGTTTTTTGACTGGGAGTCGTGGCGGATGAACCCAACTGCATAATCACACTGCAATTCTACTTGCCAACCCAACCTAGCAGTAATAGCTTTCTCGATGCCTCCCGTTACCAATCCCATACAATCCATGTCTGGACTCTAGATACAGTGTCCAGCCAACAGCTGGTGTTGTTCATTACAACGGACAACATTGTCTATACAATGAAATCTTTTTAATATAAGTATTTGGATGTCATTCAAGTCAGATCGCAGATGGCAGTTGAAACTATTACTACTGGTTCACAAGGTGAATCCCTCGCAAAAAGGAGGCAAAAAAATAACAAGAATTGTTACTATAACGTTGAAACTTCCAGGCCTTTGTGTGCATATGTATACTTCAACTCATTAAAACCTGATTAGCTTATGTGAATAACGTAGGTGAGTAGGGATGGCAACAGGTCCGGTAAGGTGTGGATAAACTATTTGCCCGTCCGACAGCATACCTGATTTTCTAAGTTATGCCCGTACCCGCTAGGCTTTTCAAGTAAAATTCCCTACCAGCCTGCACCAGTTGGGTATCGGGCGTCGGGTGATAGAAAACTAAGAGCTTTTGCTGCCTGCTACTTACCTTGTAAACACTGTCTTGGCCAGTTAGGTTACAACTATAGTTAGCTCTTTCGTTCTCCAGGATAGAAGAGTATGCCATGATGCAAATGAAATGCTTCTTTGTCCTTCTATGGCTCTATATTTGGAATTTGATTAAAAATAATCCCTGTGATGCAAGATATAAATGATTTAGAATATCAGCGTAGTCTACTAGGTGACACCATGATTACTATTTGTATGAAATTTAGGATACCATTCCAAAGAAAATAGTTACACATGAAAGTATGATCATGCGATAACCTTCGTTAGATGGAACGGACGTACATATACTTAGAATATAGCTGCGTTTATGTTTTTCCAAGTCAAACCTTTTAGATTTTGACTATAGATAGCAAAATAAATTACAAAAATTGACAACATAAAAATAATAGTAATTGATTCATAATGAAACCAGCTATCATAACATGTAATCCTTTTATTTAAACTTAATTATTTTAGAGATATTTTTGGTGAAAGATGAAAATATTTGACTTCTAACAATTCTAAACGTACCTATAGTTTGGGTCACAGAGAGTACAAGAGATGTAAAACAAGGCAACTATCCTAGACTATAATCACGGAGAGATATCGCTGTGGAAATAAGTTGCCATGCATGACGTGATCTGTTCCATCAGAAGGCAAGGCACCAATGCTTCAGGAGAAGGCGCTGCCTTCCCAGCAATATCAGCGCTGTTAGGTACTGAGGTACGCGACATACGTGGAGAGGATCCAGCCATCGAGTCGTTGAACAGTATGAACCCCCTCTCGGCAAGCCATCTGATGAGGGCAAGGCAGTTTCTTGACCGAGCCATGTAGGAGAAACCCAACTGCATAATCACACTGCAATCCGACTTGACAACCCAACCCAGTAATAACTTTTCTCGATGCCTCCCGTTACCAATCCCAAACAGTCTATGTCTGGTACAGTGTCGTCCAGCCAACAGCTTGTATTGTTCATTATGACGGACAACATTGTCTATACAATGAAATCCTTTTTAATATGAGTACTTGGATGTCATTCAAATCAGATCAGAGATGGCAGATGGAACTATTATTACTGATTCACAAGGTGATGAATCCCTCACAAAAAGGAGGCAAAATTTCACGAAGCGGGTACATAATGATGTTGAAACATATCCAAGCATTTGTGTGCATATTTAGGGGCCGTTTGTGATGGCTTCTCCCAAAACGGCTTCACTAGTAAAGCCAAAACCGGTGAAGCTAAAAAAATGGCATCACCAGGGGCTTACAAAATAAATTAACGCTACAGTGCCTCAATTTGCGTGAAACAGGTGAAGCCGAAGCCGAAGCCAAAATAAGCACCGCCAAACCGGCCACTTCAACTCACTAAAACCTGATCGGCTTCTGTGGATGACGTGAGAGGTGACAAGAGGGAAAACTACAGGATTTTGCTGCCTGCTACTTATTACCCTGTAAACATTTAATAGGCCATTTAGGGTACAACTATAATAAGCTCTCTGCCACGGATGGAAGAGTGTGCCATGATGCAAATGAAATTCTTCTTTCTCCTTCTATGGCTCTATATTTGGAATTGTATTAAACTGATCCCTCAGATGCAAGATATAAATGATTTCACATATCAACATAGTCTACTAGCTCACACCATGACTACTATTTTCTATGCAAAGTATAGCATTTTAAAGAAAATAATTACACATGAAAGTATACTAGTCCTCGGATTGAAAATAATGTTATAGAGCCCTACTAAAGTTTCCACATGAAAATGAAGATTTCAAACAAAACAAAAGTCTCGAAAGGGCATCCTTAGCACCCCTCTCAGCAGCAGAGCTCAACGGCAAACCCAGCGCATACGCAACAGTGCTGGATGTGTTCATTGCAAAGTGCACATATGGTGAAGACTGAAGAAGCACATCCTGGATGTGTGTTCAATGGAAAGTGCAAATAATGGTGCGTGATGGATGGAGCATGAGGCCACCAAATAGAGCAACACTGCCCATTTGACACTGGTTTTTTGGATTTGCAAGTTTGTAACCATGAAATTGAACTTGTTTGAATAATCCTTTCCTTTCTTGCGGTAGTACTTGGTAGAAGACAGATTGAAATGTGTGCCCTACTTCTCGTTCCTTGTTTGCTTGATTGTGCAAGGAAAGTATTATCCAATCCAACCTTTGTGAAAATGCCGAACCCATACTCAGACATCCTGCGCAAATCGTCCAGGCCACAAGCTAGTGAAGACGACAGAGCAACTTTGCAGCAAACGGCCTTATTTTTCGTGTTGCAACCCACAGCAGCACTGATCGGAGCACAGTCGTCGTTTCCTCGATGGGGAAGCTTCTTCATCTCCACATGTTTGTTTGTTCAGGGTGGTGACTGATCAATCACCCCAGTCTGTTTGTTCAGGTCCCCATGCACCCTTGGTAATAAGCAACCCATGCGTTGTACCTTCCCGAGCAGCGCACGGAGCTGGCCTAGCTCCGGAGCGTGTCCTCCCCGTGTTTCTCATTCCCAAACCAAACTCTTCAGGGTCCCGCGCGGCTGGATTCCTTTGATCACAGCAGGGTGTCAAAAAGCCAGGACATAAAAGAAGCGTGTGGAAGCAAGCAGGCCGGGGTGTTGTTGTTGGGCACCTTATATAGAAATGACTTCGGAAGAAGTAGGAAATATGGCCTGAAAGCGAATTTGACTGCTCGTTGCACGCATGTGATGGCCTGTCTACGCCTGCAGTGAACTTAAGTGTGTGTGGTATGGATAGCTCTCCTCAAACAACCATGACATGAATGCAAGAGTTTAGCTTATTCCAACATATAGATGCATCACTCCTTCGGAGAAGCTTCAATATTCCAGTTCCATTACTTCGATATACAATCGCAACTATGGCGTGTTAATGTTTACCCTTGAAACATGGAACTTTGCTTTGTCCAAGAGAGGTTTCATGTTGCTGGCCATTGTACTTGTCTGAAGTGATGATGAAGTCTTTCCTAAAAATCAGTGCCATTTGAAGCGTTGAGCCCAAAGGTTGGGACATCAATCAAACATTAATCAACGTCCTGAGTTGGAACTGGCAGCAAGTCATCTGATGGTAAGGCAGTGTTTTTTGGCAAGACTCACGGCGGATGAACCAAACTGCACAACGACAATGCAATTCGCTTAGCCAGCTCAGCAATAAGGTTCTTCGATGCCCCCTGTTCGGAATAGGCTATTCCCAACCCTAACTGTAAAATTTCTTTTTGACAGAGTCAGGCAGTTGACCTTGTACTAGTTTTCCTGATACCACTCATTCACATTCATGACCTGCTAATCACTTTTCTTATAAACTCTCCGAGAAACAATTATAATTTTTTTTGCTAATGTAGGAAAAATATGGATTGGATAATGCGTGTTCATAGAGTGAGAAATTTATAATGATGACATGTATTTCCCGCTTTTTTTAAACAAACCGGTGGGAGACCTGCCTGTTATATTAAAAAGAAAGAGAGCTTGCACGAGCCAACAAACTTAATTACATCCCTCACCTCACACAAGACGTGGTATCCTCCAAGAAATTCTACTATATATGAAGGTCCCATGTACCACGACACGTGGGTAGGTGCAGTGTGATCAGTACCAATCAGACATGTGGTTGGTTCTCACCTGCACACACATACATCCTATATATTGTTCTGGCGCTCCTATATATACTTCTCCATGCTTGGCACATGGAAGTGGAAATGGGAAATGAGGGATCTGAACTGTTGGTAATAATATTGATGTATTTTAATGTCATGTTGATTGGAGAGAAACACAGCACACAAGTGCCTCGAACGAGAGAAGATTGGAATTGTATTTCTTTTTCAGGACTAAATGATTATGTTTCTCAAAAAAAGGATTACGTTCTTTAATTCTTTTTAGTCATGATGTGCGAAAGTTGTTTAGGAGGCATTGAACCTACGAGGGGGCCACACCTTTGTTATTATAGGCTGGGAAAATGTGCCCTGGCTTACAAGTTTAGCAACAATCTGGATCAATCTTGGCTGAGATTCCACTACAATCTACAACAAATTAAATATGCTACAACAACTTAACTACCAGCCATGTCAATCCAGGTCATGCCGTCTACATAAAAAAAATAAAAAATCTCTATCTAACACCTCCTCAATCACAACTTACATAGGTTGAGATTGTGTTTAAACTCCTCAAACTTCTGCGTGCAGAGAGACTCGGTGAGTCCATCTCTTCTATCTGATCGTAAGCAGGTATTATCCGCATATCCAACAGCTTGTGGGAGCTAGCAGAGAAGCAGATTCATACAGAGGTCATGTATTCGTCATGATGGGTTGCTGCGAATTCGATTTGAATGTTACACGCACTAAGTGATTCATTGATTGGAGACGTTGTGGCGCGAAGTACTCTTGTGCACCTACGTCACTCGGCTCGCGCGCAACCCCTTGTAATGGCATTAAACATGATTTACTACGAACTGTTGATTACATGGAAACAGCTCTTACTTTGCATCATCTGACATTTTGTCATTGCCATGCAGGCCCGCATGGCAGTGACTCAATCACTCAAAGTTAGGTCACACAAAGTTAGAGAAGTCCTATTGGATTACATCTGAGTTTAGCCGAAGAAAAAAAAAGTTGCACATTACCATCCATTTCTACCTTAGAACCTGATGGACCAACATGATTGGTTCAAGGAACAGAGCACCTCGGCAATAAAAGAACAGACGATCCTTCATTCCATCTAACAGCTTATTTTGTTCATAACGACGGATAGTGTTATCTGTACAACGAAATCTTTTTAAAACAAGTACTTGGATGTCATTCAATGAGGTCAGGGATGGCAGGTGATTCCTTCAAAAAAATAACACAAAAAAGTGTGTACACAATGATGTTGAAACTTCCAAACATTCGCGGGAATATATATACTTAACTAAACATACTAAAACATGATTGCCTTCTCTGAATAAGTTGAAGCAACAAGAAGGAAAACTATAGGATGGCTATTGCTGCCTGCTGTTACCTTGTAAGCATTGTATCGCCACTTAGCAGTAGCGTATCTAGCATTTAATTTCAAGCTAGGGTAGTCCAATAAGGTAAATTTTTTGAGAAGCAAGTAGACTAAACCATAAACTTCAAGGCGAATTAATGAAATAAATCCCTACCATGGCTATCAATCAGCAAATACCAATTCGTACTGCGAATTAGTGAATTGCGTTGCTCCTTGGTGCTTGCGGAAAAGAAAATGCAATGCTAACTGGCATGAAGCAGTCAAGGAGCCTGTATTCTGGCTTGCTGCGCTCTGCACAGATTTGCTAGTGCGTCGTCTGAGGGGGGAGGGCACCCTCGTGCTGCACCTCCCCCTAGCCGATTCGCCGCACAGGGGACCCATGGCGCCGCCAATCACCCCAAACCGCGGAACCCAAGCAAGTCACGTGGGTGCCGCCTCTGGGCCTGGCTGGCCTTGGCCAGCAGCTAGAGAATCTAGGGATTGTGAGTCTGTGCCAAATCTAGGTGCCACCATGGCTACTGTTTTTTATAAAAATAATATTTTGAAGAAAAATAATTACACATAACTTAATTTTCACGAAAAAATCTATGTCTTCAACTTGTATTCGGGGGTTGTGGGCTCTTGGGGACTCCATAGTTCTAGTAGTCACGCTTCGGGTCTGGCACTCATCATCATGGGTTTATCATGAAAATGTGTACAAGGTGGCGTACGTACTAGGCATTCCCATGTGCCCCCCCCCCCCCCCCCCACCCACACACACACACCCAGACATTGGACAGTCGATGCCCTCTCTTGCTAAAGCAATTTATTATTCATCTAAATGCCTTGCATAATTTGTCTGAAATATGTACTGCCTGAATTTTAACAGCATAAAGATTCGGATCGTCTTATCCATCTTGGATCAGTGAGGTATAGTTAAACTATACAAATCTGTTACTTACAACCCATATCTTCAAGAAATCTTACACGGATTAGCTGTAATTTCATTTTTCCACTGCTACTGGATAAAACTTTTTAAATCGGAAATTCAAAGTCCAGATATATGGTATAAGAACTAGCTAGTCGATTTCCAAATGGGCTACTCACTACTGAAGGGCATTTCATCCATGCCGACTCGAAAACTTCATCGCGTCCGTGCCGGTTATCAAGCCGACACGGATAATTGATTGTCCATGTCGGATCCGGAGCCGGCACGGATAATTGATTATCTCTACCTGTGACTTTAATTTTTTACATGACATGGATAAACATTTATCCAAACAGGGATAAACATTTATCCAAACAGGATCGCAACTTGGGCTGTGGCATGGATATATTATTATTGGTACCGGCGCTTGTTTACGTCCAGCAGGAATGTTAGCTTAATCCTACCAGTGCTCATTCAGTACTACTTATACTGATGAGTGACCCAATAGATAGAAGTCTTCTACTAATGTAAAGTAATTTGCCGCCCCTCGATGCCAACCCATGCGTCCCAATGCTCAGAACAGCCCACAGAGCCGTCCTTGCTCCATAAAACGGTTTCCTAGTACCGCTCGTTCCCAAGCTGAACTCTTTAGAGTTCTGGCTCCACTCATTGACAACAGCAAATAAAGTGTATATAACATAGTAAAACATGAGAGATGCGCATCGAAGCTAGGCGAGGAGGTTGGGTACCTTATATAGAAAATAGAAATGAATTTCGAAGGAGTGAGAAATATATATGGTCTGAAAGAAAATTTTGCTGCTGGTTGTGCCCATGTGCTGGCTGGCGGCCTACGCCTGCAGTGAACTAAGGTACAGCACGATATTACAGCTTATAAGACTATTCGAACAGCCACGGCACAAGTGCATGAGTTTAGCTCATTCCAACAAATTAATGCATTTCTTCTTGATCGAGAGAAGCATCAATATTTCAGTTCCATTACTGCTAGTACCAGTGCTTGCAAAAAATGCAGCTAGGACGCTGTGCTGCAGCTCAGCACTTTCAGGCCTGACACCGAACCAGAACCAGGGGAACAATAGGGATATATATTTTTTGCAAGACAAATGGTAGAAGATGGTTAGTAACAAGAGTAACAAGAATGAAATAGGCTGAAAGAAATTTAAATCCCAAACGACAAACCCCGACTTATTTAATCAACATACTGTATCAAAAATTCAATCTCTTTTTGTAGCCTTCAATATGATTATTTTCTTCTATGATGCCTCACAAAAATGTTTTCAAGATGTGGCATAGAATTTCCTAACGCAAGAGATGTGGCTCGAGTGCTTATAAGTTTTTCTTCTCGATGAGAGGAGTACAAAGCATCATCTATACTAGCAGTATAAACATGATTTCGTTTAGGGTAAGCATTTGCGACAATGTTAAAATTGGTGCATATTCCAATATGAGTAAAATGCATCACAAATTCTTAAACTTGCCCCGCTGTATTATTTAGATCTCCAAACTCTCAAAATGCATATTTGGATCCCCAAACTATTTAAATGGATCCATCCTGAGTCCAAAAACGCCACGCAAACTTTTTACGCCAACGTGACCCGCCACCATGGCGCCAATATGCAAAAAAGTTCTCCGCATTCCGCATCCCCCCTCTCCTTCCCTCCCCCTCTCTCTTGACCTTTGCATTTGGCTTGTCTAGATCCTTACTTATATATACTGCGAGCTTACCTCCTCGTGCTGTGCATCTCTCGCTTCTACCTCCTCCCATTCCTTGATGATGATCATGAGCACTTGTACATTTATTAAGTTGTTGGTTGGGCAAGGGAGGCACCGGGATATCCCAAGGTGCAAGGCCTGTTGCTGTGTGGAGGCAGTACATGGGCAATGGCTCGTTGAAGACGAGAGGCTTGTTCTGGCATGGCTGACGATATGTTTCAGCCATTGAATTTCTTAGCTGCCTCCACGAGATCGTGTTGTCCTAGGTAAATGGAATTCTCCTTTATCTTGCAGCGGACCGCCATCACCACCTAAGAAACCGATAAAACCGAATATATAACTAAGTTCCATACATATAGTGACTTCATCAGTGAATAATCAGCAACAGTATCACGAAAATAGAACTAAAAGACTATAAAAGATTATCAGAGTTATACAGCTTATTCTAGAAACGAAAACTCCAAACTTCACAGACAATCGACCGGGGGTTGCGTTCACCTAGAACTCAACATCATCTTCAAGAGACTTCACATCAACTTTCTCTTCTGAGCAGCAATTATAACAAGCGTGAGTAAACTTATGGTTGGTACTCAGCAAGTGTTGAAAATTATATAACATGAAGGCCAAAAGCAAGGAAAGGTTGACTGGCTTACTGCGATAAGCAATTTTAGTTGGTCAAGTTTTATTCGCACCTGATTACTAAGGTATAAGTATATACCAACCCACATTAAAAGAAACAGAGCAGGTATAATAGAAACATAACCATAACCATAAACATGGTCCATGATTTATTTCATCTTCAAGTTCATTAATCATGTGAGGGTCCAAGCCGCTCGTAACCGTGAGCATGGCTGATATATCAGTTTTCACTCTGCAGAGGTTGTACACTTTACCCACAATTCATGTCTCCCGATTTGCCCGAGGTACCTAACCTCTTAAACACTTCCGAGGTGAGTGGCAAGGGATTCACTACGAGACCTTTACAAAGATTCCCTAACTTGCAATGATCCTCTAAGGTTTTAGGCCGCAGTGGTTGTCAGACCCGGGCACACGGGACTGCGCACGTGGTGTACTTTTCCCAGGATAAGGGATGGGACATGGCCCACGCCCTACATCTGTTGTAACTACTTGTAGTGTAGTAGGACTACTCATACAGTAGTGAAACTAGTCGAACACGGTAGGAAACTATCCGAGAAGTACTCGGATAGGACTCCTGGGCTTGTACCCGACTATGACTTCCATGTAAACATGTCCCCCCGGACTATATAAGGGCGGACAGGGACCCCCTCCAAACAGAGGAGATCACCCGATCACCATCAAAGGCAATACAAACCACACAGGATGTAGGGTATTACGCTCTCGGCGGCCCGAACCTGTCTAAATCTTGTGTTCCTTGGACCTTCGAGTTCCTGATCTCGGCGACACCCTACCTACAAACTCACCACCTCGGGGGTATCCCTTGGTGGGCGTGGCGGGAAAACACCGACAGCTGGTGCGCCAGGTAGGGGTGTTCATCGAGCATCCATTGAAGAACTCGATGGCATCGCTCAGTTTCACCAGCAACGTGCTCGACGAGGGCACAACCTTCATCTTCGGCTCCTAGATCTGCGTCGCCAACGGCTTGGGTGGCTTCATCAGCCACCTAGTCGATTCCAGGAAGCCGGAGGCCTCTGCAGCAACTCGACGCAGCAACCTCGACTCCTTCATCAACAATCTCGACGAGTTGTTGTTCCCCGATCTACCTAGGCAGATCGAAATGATGTCCGTTTTCGACGCGACTTCAACTCGTGCCGCACCAGGACTACTCCGATCGGATTCAAACCCATATGAGGAGGCTTGTGATCCAAGTCCCTCCCCGACTTGGAGGAGGACTTGGATCGCCTCTTCAAGATTCGAGACGAGGGAGCCACCGCGCGTCGGCGGCTCCACGTTCTCGACTACGGCTCTGACTCAAACGAAGAGGACCTGTCAACTACAAGTCCGGGCCAAGGAGGACTCGAGGACGGGGGAGCCACCGCTTGTCGGGAGGCCCCAGTTCTCGTTATCCACTCGCAACCCGATGATTACTCTGAGTCGTTTTCGGGTAATCATCCGGGTTTAACCATAACATCTACGCCGCAAGGCTGTTTCGTGTACTGGAAGCGTCTAGAGCCCTCCGAGTTACTCGAATTCGACTCCCGCCTTGTGGCACAATACACCCTTCGGCGTATCGACCCTAGGAAGCCGGAAGATTTCGACTACTCCGGTCAACTTCATCTCACGTCACAACATCGACGCGCTGCAGCGACGACCTCGACTACTCGACTCGCGCCGCAGTCACGACTGCTTTGACATATCGGTAGTGCCAACGACAACTTCGACAACTCATCTCGACTAGAAACTAGTCGGGAACGAGCCGCAAACTACTCAGCGACTAGCTCCGCACGGTCAACAACTAGTCAGAATCAGCTCCGGCTAGTTGGCTCCATCAACAAATCGCTCATGGATCAAAATTGGTTCGAGGCGGTTCAACCTAGGACCCTCTCCACATTGGAAGAGGATTTTGATCATCCTCCACCACTCGGAGAAGGAGAAGCCACCGCTCGTCAGGGGGCTATGGTTTTCGACAACTACTCGGATCCAGCTACTCATGTGACCCAGGGCCTAGTAAGGGGATCAGATTGGTCGGGCAGGTTTGGGCATCGGAAGGGCATGAAAGTTTCCAGGTCCCTCAAATCAAGTCCACCACGAGTCATTGCCACACCCGGGGAACTCCCTTTTCAAGAAGGCAGACCCCTCCCCTCATCTGACGACGAAGACGAGGGCCAGGCGGTGCGGAGTGCCAAACGCTTCACCCCCAATTGAGAAGTACTCATGATTCATGTTGACGAGGATTGCGAAGGCCTAGAGCGGGTCCAGCTAGACGACTACGACGACTACCTCCTTGATCCACTCGACGAAGACGTGGACGTAACAATGGATAGTGAATCCTCATCAAACATCAAGGTGGAAGACGCAGATAACATCAAGGAGGAACGCCTCAGGCTCATCAATGCGAAGCGCGCCCAACGCAGTCACCGCGCCGTCAAGACGAACCAACAAGGGAGCCGTAACCTCCACGACTCCTCCACGGGTGACCTTCATGCCATCATCAACGCTGGCTGGGATGCCCGCAATGTCATCATTGCCAGGCACCAGGAGCGCGAAGAAGCCGAGGCCTACAACCCCACCAGCTACCAACTCCCTCTCGACTACCTGGAGACGATTTAGAAGTGTAAGCCAGAAGCCGGGGAACAATCCACTCGCAGAAAAAAGACTCCCAGATCAAATAAACAATTTGAGGAAGCCCTCCACGGGCAATGCCCGTGCCGCCCGAAGAGCAAGCATTCGGAGTTTGAATGTCAAGCCCTTTTGGAGGGCCCTTGGAGCTCTGCCAAGTCTACGAAGAAAGGCGACGAGACTACCCGACTAATGATCTACTCATAAATTATGTACCCGGCTCAAGGAGGTTTTTTGAGGGTCTTTTAGGTGCTACGTTTTCTCAAACCATTGTTTTGGGATTACATCTCGAAACAAGGGGTTCCGTATGCCTAAAAGCACCCCTTTTTACCACTTAGTCAGGGTCACTACTTATGTTCATTATTCGGGTTAATCACGACTCCCTCGCTACACTCAGGGAACCCTGTCACAGCCGAACCATGTGACTGCCAAAAGTGGTTGCCTCATTTGGCAATGACTAGTAGAACCCATTCATCTATGCGATTATCTACGTGATTATCTATCAAACACTTCCATTAACGCTCAGATTACTAGTTTCCGACTAGTATTCTGTGTTACTGAAGGGGTTTTGTTCCCAAACTTCCAGTAACACTCTGTTTACTAGTATTCGACTAGTATTACGCGTAGTCTACTGAAGGGGTCTTGCTCCCAAACTTCCAGTAACACTCCGTTTACTAGTTTTTGACTAGTATTACGCGTAGTTTACTGAAGGGGCCTTGCTCTCGCACAACCTTGCCAATGGTCTCGCCGGAAATCAATATTTTCCGACTAGAAGCAGGCTGAAGCACCTGTACCACTCGCATGGACGTCAACCGTGCAATCGACGACTCGATCGACAACTCGGAGCCCCTCGAACCGAATCCCCCTCGGTCGGAGGTCCTGCACCACAAAGTCCTTCACCAAGTTGAAGGAGGATTTGGATCATCTATGACAAGTCGGAGGAGGATTTGGATCGTCTATGACAAGTCGGAGGAGGATTTGGATCATCTACCACAAGTCGGAGGAGGATTTGGATCATCTACTACAAGTCGGAGGAGGATTTGGATCGTCTACTTCAAGTCGGAAAAGGACTAGCCAACATCCATCGAAGGGCTCCCATCCCCGCCGACTACTCGGACTTCATCAACGACTCCATACCTTTACCAAACGGCCACCACGGCCTGATGGTGCCTCCATCTTGGTTGGGCAGGCAGGGCATTGGAAGGGCGCGAGTCCTCCAAACTACCCGGCTCAGCCTACCTTTTTGTGCCTCCATCTTGGTCGGGCGGGCCAGGGCATTTGAACGGCACGAGTCCTCCAAGCTACCCGGCTCATCCCACCTTTCTGCGCCTACAACTTGGTCGGGCGGGCCCGGGCATAGGAAGGGCACGAGTCCTCCAAGCTACCCGGCTCAGCCCACCTCTCTGCATTTTCAACTTGGTCGGGCGGGCTCGGGCATTGGAAGGGCACGAGTCCTCCAAGCTACCCAACTCAGCCCACCTTTCTGTGTTTTCAACCTGGTAGGGCAGGCTCGAGTATCGGAAGGGCACAGAGTCCTCCAAGCTACCCGGCTTAGCCCACCTTCTTGCACCATCAACCCCGTTAACCTGTCGGGCCTAGCACCATTCAAAAAAGGCAGGACCCTCGACCTCTCGACGACTACTTCGCCATCGTCAGGGCACTCGGCGACCCGCCGACGACTACTTCGACTACACAACTAGTCGGGAGTGGGACTCACACTACCAGTCACTAGTTGGAATTGATTCCGACTAGTCGGGATCATCAACAGACCGACGCAGCTTCATCAACAAGCGACACGACTTCGTCGGCAATCACCAACAAATCAAGATCGCTAATCACCCGCGAGAAGACTGAGACCCGATTCAAGGAGGTTTTACGGAGATCTTTAGGGAATTTGTTTAACCATTGTCTCGAGTTTTATCTTGACACAAGGGGTTTTTTCCCAAAGAATTTGTTCAACCACTCGGTCAGGGGATCAAGAAGTTTACCCAAAATAGGGCATGTTCGTTCATCCTTACTTCAGCGCCGTACGAACTGTCTTGGCCCGCCCAAGGAATTTCTTCGGGCTAACCGAGACATCTTCGCATGGCAACATGCGACTTGTTTTTGGCCCGCACAAGGAATTCCTTCGGGCTAACTAAGACATCTTCGCATGGCAACATGCAACTTGTTTTTGGCCCGCCCAAGGATTTCCTTCGGGCTAACCGAGACATCTGCGCATGGCAACATGCGACTTGTTTTGGCCCGCCCAAGGATTTTCTTCGGGCTAACCGAGACATCTGCGCACGGCAACATACGACTTGTCTTGGCCCACCCAAGGTGTTCCTTTGGGCTAGCCGAGTCATCCTTGCTCAATGACTACTTTAACAACGCACGTGCAGGATTGCGTTGTCACTTTCTTTGGGCCAAACGAGACATTTTTGCATGGCCTTAAGACTTGTCTTGGCCCGCCCAAGGAATTCACCACCCCACGTGAAGGATCTCATCATCATTCCCTTAGGGACATCCGTGAGGTTTTCACAAGTCAACATGTGAATTCTCATGGTCTGCCCAAGGATATGTCTGAAGCTATCAGCAAGATTCATCTCTCCCTCGCTAATTGACTTGCAGTCACCTTTACATACTTCTAGTAATACTCCGTATACTAGTTCTCGACTAGTACTACGCGTAGTTTACTGAAGGGGCCTCGCTCCCACACTTCCAGTAACACTACGTTTACTAGTTCTCGACTTGTACTACGCGTAGTTTACTGAAGGGGCTTCGCTCCCATACTTCCAGTAACACTCTGTTTACTAGTTTCTGACTAGTACTACGCGTAGTTTACTGAAGGACCCTCGCTCCCACGCTTCCAGTAACACTCCGTTTACTAGTTCACGACTAGTACTACGCGTAGTTTACTGAAGGGGCATCGCTCCCATACTTCCAGTAATACTCCGTTTACTAGTTTCTGACTAGTACTACACGTATTTTACTGAAGGGGCCTCACTCCCACACTTCCAGTAACACTCCGTTTACTAGTTCTCGACAAGTATTGCACGTAGTTTACTGAAGGGGCCTCGCTCCCATACTTCCAGTAACGCTCCGATTGCTAGTTACCGACTAGTATCTTATGTTACTGAAGGGGTTTTAATCCCATACTTCCAGTAACATTAAGATTACTAGTCTAATTAATTGGCTTCATCAACAATCACCAATGACTACTCCGATTTCGCGAGAACGCTTTCCTACACGTCGCTGACTACAACGACTACTTGTTGGATTCGACTCCGACTAGTTGGGTTCAACAACAACCGTCGGCGACTACTGGACTTCGTGAAGAGTGCACGACGACACGGTGGTTACTACTTCGACTACTTGTTTCGCCTTAAAGTTAGTCGGAATTGACTCTCCTCGGTGATACGCTGGCGACTGCTTCGACTACTCGTCTCGCCTACAAAACTAGTCGGAATCGACTTCGACTAGCCTGCTTCATTGACAATTCAAGACTCAGCGGCAACTTGGCCAATACCTAGGCTTGGGGGCTGGGTTCACCGACTACTAGGCATATCCTATGTGATTCATCTAGCTCCCAGGCTTGGGGGCTGGATACGACACGGCTCTCAGCAATGAAGGTTTGAATTTAGTGGTAATTTAGGGCATTTTTTGGTGAATTTATTTGCTTAACCATTTTTTCAGGGAATGCTTCCCGAAAAAAGCGGTTTTCGAATTACTGAGCCAACTTGCCCATCTTAACCATCAAATCTCTACTGTCATATATTGCATGCCACGATTCTTTCGATCCTTTATTCCAAATCTAGGCGATTTGGATTCAAGGCTTAGGGGCTGCAGGACACGTGTCATCAGCGACTTATTTTTCAAATCTGCTGGAAGATAAGGACAGAAGACTCAAGATTAAATTGACCCTCAGCTTGATTCTACGAGTCAACCTAAGGCTCGGGGCCTACTCCATATGGAGTGCGAGTTTAGTCACACCCCATATAAAAGAAGACTTGACAACTACTCGGGGTATGAGCACCTCACAGCCTCGACGCAGTCAAGGAAGTACTCGGAAGACACCTTCAAGATGATGTTCGGGAGAACTCGAAGACGCCTTCAGAAGTACTCGGACGCCTACAGTACTCGACTACGAAGAGCTCGGGGGCTTGTCAGACCCGGGCACACGGGACTGCGCACGTGGCGTACTTTTCCTAGGATAAGGGATGAGACATGGCCTGTAACTACTCGTAGTGCAGTAGGACTACTCATACAGTAGTGAAACTAGTCGGACACGGTAGGAAACTACCCGAGAAGTCCTCGCGTAGAATTCCTGGGCTTGTACCCGACTAGGACTTCCATGTAAACCTGTCCCCCCGGACTGTATAAGGGCGGATAGGGTCCCCCTCCAAAAAGAGGAGATCACCCAATCACATAGGACGTAGGGTATTACGCTCTCGGCGACCCGAACATGTCTAAACCTTGTGTTCCTTGCGAGGTCCTGATCTCGGCGACACCCTACCTACAAACTCACCACAAATGAGTTCCTGATCTCGGCGACACCGACAGTGGTCATAACCCTCCCTAGTGAGGTGGTACCTTAGCCAAGGACCATAAACAAAGCCTCCAAGAGGACCGGGCTATACCCCATCAACGCACTCCCCTCTTGCCCTTTCGGTAAGATCATCACAAGCTAAAGTTTGTAATTAATTAGCCAAGGCCAGAGCCATATAGTATTGTGGTTGCACTGTTTTCCTCGGTGGTTCTCCATGTTCCGATTAAAACATATGATCTTGTGATTAACAACACAAAGAGCATGAACATGGATAAAACAGGTGTAGTATCATCATTGTTATCATCGTGGTTATTGATATTCCCAAACCAGAACCAATTATAGCAACTAAGCAGTAGCTACCCAACATAAAGGTAAACCCCAAGTTGACAAGGAATGATCATAAAGACTAGGCATATCCTTAATTAGGATCCATGAAAATTAAGACACATGCATGCATATAGAAAAGTTGTATTTATTGTGATTATTAGGAAAAAAGAATGATCAAGGAAATACTTGCCTTTCTTCTAGAGAATAGCTGCTCAGTATCTTGAATTCTTGTTCTTGTAACTCTAAATCTTCAAAGCTCTTGGATCACGCTCCTTCTAACGTCACACTAGCATCGGGCCCAAGCATACAAGTAAACAAACAAACAAGAACAACTAAGAAAAAATATACCAAACAAAAAGAAAGCTTTAAAAAGAGCATACTAAAGAAGAGGGCTCGTTGCTACGGTCACGAGAGCACAAGAAACGCGGGAAACGGATCTACGGTTGAAAAGAAACAGCTATCGGAAGAATTATGTTATAAAAGAGAACAAAGAAACTATAATCTTCATTTATAAAGACTCATGTCCCTGATTATAGTTGACTCATATTATATTTGCATTTATAAAGATGAGGTACAACTTAGTCAAATTTTATATATAATTATCTATGTACAAATTATACTAATTAGACAATTAATTAGAAAGAAGACTTGTGAGAACATCTAAGCGTATAAATTTATGATTCAAGTTGAACTAAACAAATTAAATTACAAACATATTTGAGTTGATATTAATCAACTTACATTAATTATGAAAACCGGAGTATAGATCTAATTGGATTTTATTTAGGAAAACTAGATGAGAGAATATTAATCAAATTAAATCTATATTTAATTTTAAAAATTGAAACTACAGTACAACAACACTACTAAACGATAGCTTAAGGTTTTAGAAGACTAACGCAAAAAGAATGGATCAAAATGGATCTAAAACGCGGAAACGATGCCTAAAACAAGGCTGCACGGACTTAGTCGCGATTAACGATAGACTTTAGGGGCTAGTTGCTGATTTTGGCAAGACACAGAAAATAGTGCTCGCGAATAAATCAAGAGCTAGGGTTAGATCCATAAAAGACCATGGGTGGGGCTGGTTTGAAAAGATGCAATCTATTAGGGGGTTTTCTGTAGATTTCACAAGACAAAGAAAAACATATTTATTACACAGTTTCTTAGGGGCTTAGATGCAAAAAGCTTGGGAACAACTCCAATGGTTGCCGGCGGCTACTGTTGGGCAGATTCCTGGCGTTCTAGGGCATGGGAAAGCACGGGGAGTGTAGGAAAAGAAAGAGGACAATGAGGGGTTCCGTTTTACCTCTTAGCCGCGGCGGGGATGCACCGAGGCGATCGGATTCGGCAGCGCAAGAAGCAGCTGCGATCTGTTCTCGCGAGCAAACCTGGCAGCGGCGCTCTGCTTCAGCGCTGGTCCTCCTGGCGGCGACGCTGACCTGGGTGACGCGAGGAGCAGCAGGGACCGAGCGGCCTAGGCGAGCAGGGAATTGCAACGAGGCGGCGGCGCTGTGATCAGGGGCGTGGCAGCAGGGCGCAGAGGCTCGGGCGCATGGGGCGCACGGTGATGCAGGGCCTCGGGCATGGAGACGCAGGCGTGCAGGGGTTGCGGGGAAATAGGGAGGAGGCGACGGTGGCGACTGTGCAGGAGGAACAGATTGGAAGGTGAAATGCCCTGGCTCGGCGTGGTAGGCACGCCAAGGAGAAGGGGGCGCCGTGCAGCACCTGGACTCGGTCGAGGCCGGCTGCTGGCGGCTGGCAGGTGGTGATGGGTAGCAAGGCACGCAGGGCCTTGATGGGCAAACGGCAGAGGTGCAGAGCGACGACGCAACAAGAGTGTGAAGCAAGGCCGGGGTGTGCGCTGCAGGGAGGTGCATGATTGCAGCAGAGGTGAACCAGGAAGGGCTTGGCTTTGCATTTTATAGGCGCAGTAGCCCTAGCATGAGCATGGCATGCACGCCACTATTCTAGGCGGCAACACAGACGTGATGCTAGCCTTGCCGAAGCTGACCCGGGCTGGGAGCTGCGGGCAGGGTTGGGTTAGACCGAGATAGGTTCGGGTGTGGGCCGAACAGTTTCGGCCATGGGCCGAGAGCTGAACCTGGGCTGGCTGAGCAGGTTCGGTTGGTGTTGGCCTGGAACACCGAACTGTGCCGCGGAAAGAAGAAAAGATGGGGAGGTGGAACTGGACTGGCGCAAACGCCGGTCGAGAGAGAGGATCGACCACGGATAGAACGAGACAGAGAGATAGAGATAGAGAAAGGTCGAGCGGGCTGCACAAATCCTTTCATAGAGAGTGGATTGCCGGGCTTGCGTGACGCACACGCCAAGGACAACAAGGTGAGCCATCCAGTCTCGAATGAAACCAAAATGGCACGTAGCAAACAACTAGCTCGGTTTGCAGGTGACATACAAGAATACGATAAGGTCGGGTATGTGTGGCCAGATCGGACTCGATCGACGAGTCCTAGCACGCACGCACAGGAAAGCTGAGTTTGGCATGACATAGCTGTCATGTCGAGGAAGGAAAAAGAGAGGAGAGGGATGTTGATGGCTGAACTGGGTCAGATGAGGTTTAGGTTTTGGCCAGTCAGAGGTCAAGGTCATGTAGCGACGATGTAGGTCGCCGTCGTAGCATTTACGACACCGGAGCATTGTCGGAAAACGTTGAAATCGAGCTATGGCTCCTTTTCGAGCATGATTTGATCAAGGACAGATTAAAGAACGTGAAACTCGATGGGGCATCTTAGGGAGTCGGAGAGGACAGAGTTAAAAAGATGGACAACAAAGAAATGGCTCGGTCCGACTACGACGAGATATTAGGAACCATACAAAGAAAGAAAGAAAGAAAGGGCAAACAGAAAGGCTTCTAGATAACTCCAGCTCTGTAGAGGAAGGTGATCGGTGGTGAGTGTCGGTCAGGTAGCTTTGACGAGCTATCAATCTTCGGAAAGGAAGGGCAAAAGAAGGGCAAAAGGCGGAAATAAGGGTGTTCGCTTCGGTACCTCAAGGATTGATTTACTTTTTATCGACAAAACGCGACAAATGATGAGATTACGGCAGTGGCCGAGCTCAACAACACGGTTCTACGGTCTTGGGGCGAATTGGACCAAAAATGAATTAAGTCCAGCTCGAGATGAAAAGAAAAAGAATTTATTTTCCAAAATATATTTTCAGGCTTAAAATAAATCTAGAAAAGTCCATATAAGCATTTTAAACCATGAAAAATATATCCAGACGAGTCCCAAAAATTCCAAAGAAAACTCTGGAGATAATTTAGGACACGAAGAATCCAAATAAAATATTTGGGACATAAAAAAATTAGAGCCTTCCAAAAAAAAACGGATCTAGCTCTAGGATAAATGAGAATAATTGCCAGAAAATCTGTAAAATTCTCAAAAAACCCTATTAGTAGATGAACACATTCTAAAAGATATTCACATCCTAAAATTAAATATTTTAGGGTGTGACACCTTGTCGCTTTTAAAAGCCACCCTAGCGTTCGAACGATGGTAGCAGCAAGGAGCAAGTGGGAGGTAGACGATGTGCCTGGGAGTGGAAGGATGATGAATGGGGTAAGGAGAGGATGATCCATATGGTGAATGGTGTCTTTTATTATGTACACTAATATGATTGATCGAATTCATGTGTCTCATCTGGAAATTAGAATTGTTTCGTCGAGATGGAAGTTTGGAACCAAACAAGGAAAGTAGAGTCTGTAAATGGTTTCTAAATAATGCATCACTCTATTCTGTGTGTTGGATACTTGGAATGATCAGCACCTCCACATACAATGTAGACACACACACACAAAAAAAAAAGAAGGCCTAATTTCTTACTACTTCCTTTATCTTCGTGTGGTAGCCGCCCACCTTATACTGCACTCAAGATATACTGTGTTTTCTCCTCTGTTCTGCAACATTAATAAATTATTACACCAAAATTTCAACTATACACGCAATCTTTGGTTTTTGATGCGAGCCACTCTATATAAGCCTATAGAATACCATGTAGTTTGCCATCATGGACAACTCGTGCACCGTACCTCTCTACTCTGCTCCTCTTTCTGTGTTACTCCCATCCTTTTCAAATTGACCTGCAAATATTTACAGCACTACAACCTCTCTTCTAGCTTCCTATTACTAAACTGATCAAACATGATGTTGGCCTGCATGCCTACTTAGGCCCCGTTTGTTACCTTGCTAGATTATATAATCTAGCTTATAATTGTAGGATTATATAATCTAGCTTATAATCTGAAATAAGCATCTCCTCCATAACTTATAGGATTATCGTAATCTAGGATATGGATTATATAATCTAGATTATAATCTAAGATGTTTGTTGACCATTGAGGATTATTTAAGCTAGATTATATAATCTATGGGTAAACAAATAGGACCTTAGTTTTATGCGTGTGAAGTGAAAAATCATAAGATAGCCCGTTTCTCTTGTCGTCGTGATAAGTGAAGGACATGTAGATACGATCTTGAACGAGGATGATTTGTGGGGAGAGTAACCTCATCATTTGTCAAGCCTCGCTGCCCCAGTTCGGCATGGGAGGTCTTGGGACATTGTTCCAGAGGACTGATACGTGCTTAATCACCTAGTACCCACAAAGGCCACAACCACTACCGGAAACAGTAAATTCGCCGAGTGTAAAAATTTTGCCGAGTGCTTTCTTTCGGGCACTCGGCAAACAGCCTATTTGCCGAGTGTATTCAACGGGGCACTCGGCAAACATATTACACTCGGCAATAAGGTCGTTTGCCGAGTACCATAAATACGACACTCGGCAAACCGCTCATAGACACTCGGCAAAGGTCCGACACTCGGTAAATCAACGGCGCGTGCATCGCACGTGCACCGTCCGTCATCGGACTGGGCCGGCCGTTAGTCCTTTGCCGAGTGTTGGACGCCGACACTCGGCAAAGAGGCTGTTCGCCGAGTGCCACCCGCCCACACTCGGCAATTCAAGAAGGTCGCCGAGTGCCACTCCAAGACACTCGGCAAACATATTACTTCGCCGAGTGCCTCACCCTGGACACTTGGCAAACACAAGACTTCGCCGAGTGTTTCGTTTTGCACTCGGCGAAAAAAAAATTTCATCCCCTGGCCTCCACACTTTTTCTACTCCCCACGTAGGAGATTTTGTAATACATAATAAAAGTTGGTATATTTTGTGGTCTGTTTGCTATTTTTAATGAAATGATTGCATTAATAGGAATTTTTTTATTTATGTCAGATTTTAACTGCAGGTACATGAAATGATGGATTATAATCAGTGGAAAAATTATATCCATATTATGGAGTCCGGATTGAGGTCTCAACCAGGAAATAAAAAGAAATTTTGAACATTGTTTTTAAAAAACACGACCACGAACGTGTGGTTGAATGGTTGTTAAATTCTAAAAAAAGCAAATGAAATCTGAAAATCACAAGATTTGTCAAGATGTCATGATATTATGTGTGGAGGCTGTGGTAAAAAATTGAGAAGGTTTCGCCCAATTTCTGACATATGATGCTTAGAAGCCGACTCATCTCCTGGAAGGATTCATAGAAGTTAGAGAGGACACAATAAGATTTGGAGTCCAAGTGACACTTGAGTTAAGGTTTGGCTTCAAATCTTTTTGTATAGGCAACATACAACACAGATTGGTTCGTGTCAAAATTTGGAAATTTTTCGGATGCGTTTACTATTTTTTATTGATTAAATGCAATTATAGATTTTTAGTATATATAAATGCAATTTGCGCTATAACTGCATGAAATAATAGAACATTATCAGTAGAAAAATAATTTATCCATTGTTGAGTGATGTTGACACGATTTTGCCCAAGTATATTAGAAAAAGTTCTGGTTATTGGAAATATTAGTGTATTTTGCCGAGTGTATAAAAAAACACTCGGCAAAAGTACCTTTTGCCGAGTGTTTTCCACAGACACTCGGCAAAGAAGGTACATGGGCCCACTGGCAGTATTCTCCTCCTTATTTAAAAAAAGAAAAATGTGGCATTGCCGAGTGCCTTGGATCTGGCACTCGGCAAAGAAAGAAGATTTGCCGAGTGCCAGATCGCAGGCACTCGGCAATGTACCTGGCAGGTCGAATTTTGTGCGCCAACAGATTTAAAAAAATTGAATCTTTACTTTGCCGAGTGCCAGATCGCGGGCACTCGGCAAAGAACCGGACTTACGTTTTCAGCCGAACCGCCGCGCGCGGCCCGGACTCTATCCCAAAATTGAAACCGCGGCCGCCACCCGCTGCCCGCCGCCGCCGCCCGCTGCCCGCCGGCCGCCCCGCCGCCCCCGCCGCCCTGCGGCCCGTGCCGGCCCGCCGCCCGCCGCCCGCCGCCCGTGCCGCCCCGGCGCCCCGCGGCCCGCCCCCGCCGCCCGCCGCTCGTGCCGCCCCGCGGCCCGTGCCGCCCCGGCGCCCCGCCGCCTGCCGCCCGCCGCCCCCCGCCGCCCCCGCCGCCCCGGCCCCGGCGCCCCGCCCCGGAGCCCCACCGGCTGCCCCCGCCCCGGCCCCGGCGGCCCGCCCCCTGCCCCGGCGCCCCGGCCCACCGGCCGCCCCCCCGGCCCCGGCGGCCCCGGCACCGGCCCCCCGGCCCGACCCGCCCGTGCCCCCCTGCCACCGGCGTCCTAGGACCCTGGTGCCCCGCACCTGACGCTCCCGCCGCCGCCGGACGTCCCATCGCCTTTCTAGGCCGGCGTCCCTCACCCTCCCGGTAATGAATATTTCTTTTTCAAGTTACAAAATCAGAATTAGGAAGTAGGTTAAAATTAGAAATTAGAAATTAGAAATTGTAGGGCTTTAGTTGTAGAAATTAGAAAATGATGTTTTGCTTGGGAATCTAAGGTATAAGAATGTTTGTGGAAGTCGGCCATCGTGCCGTTCGTTCTTCTGTACATGTGGTTCTCGGCCATCGTGCCGTTTCATTTGATGCAGGTTATGGAAACCTCCACGTGCTAGGGAGGTGCTGCCGAAAATTTTAGTTGACAGTTGTATGTTCTTTTTTTGCAGGAGAGGCTACGTTACCGTCCTCGAGTCGTCACTTTGTACGATAGCAAGGTGAGTCATCCTACACCTCTATTTCCGTATGATGTTCGTATATCACGTAACCTAGTTAGGCGTCTCCCGTTCGAATGAGATACGGTTGGAAATATGTAGATGTTTGCATATTTATAACCGTATCTGTTTTGAATTGTCCATGTCACTTTGGACAGCACGAGGATGTGTAGGTGGGTTTAGTTTCCATAGTCTACTCCGATCCGAGTTAGAGTTTCGGCAGCACCTCCCAATTGTTCTCCGGATACACAATCTCCATTCCAGGACGTGTATGTGGAGAACAGCGGGGAGGTGCTGCCGAAATTCTATCTCAGGTCGGAGTAGACCATGGAAACTAATCCCACCTACACATCCTCGTGTGGGATTAGGACCTATCTTCACCTAATAGACAGTATAGGAACGTGTAGATGCAACGTGAGTTTTTATATTACTCGCTGATATGCTAGAGGATGGAGGATCGTCATTGGATGTACACGGGCCGATCTAGTCAGAATTCGTTGACCGATGAATGGATAAACAAGACCGATGCTTTCTTAGAACGTGCATTTGCAAGGATCAATGGAGGAAGAGATACTTGGTGTCCGTGTAGCAAATGTGGAAACCTGTGTCGGCAAACCAAGTTAGAAATGGGTAAACATATTGTTAGGCACGGATTTACGTCAGACTATACCATATGGATCTACCATGGTGAAGTCGATCGTGGGAGGGACGAGGTCATCAGACAATGTATCGAGCAATATGATGATGACACCGGGGTGGGAGACATGTTAGATGACTATCATGAAGGTCGTAGGGAGGACGAGCCCGAGGCTACCGCAAAGGCGTATTACGACATGTTGTGTGCGGCACAGCATCCCCTTCACGGGCATACCAAGGTCTCTCAATTGGATCCATTGCACGTCTAATGGCTGTGAAGTCCCAGTTTAGCTTGAGTCGAAACGCCTTCGATATTATGTTGACAGTTTTTGGGAGCCTGCTCCCGGAGGGTCACATCTTGCCAAAGTCTATGTATGAGGCACAAAACCTTCTTCGTGCACTTAAGATGCCGTACGAGCAGATACATGCTTGTCCGAAGGGATGCATCTTATTTAGAAAGGAATATGCGGAAGCAAAGTATTGTATAAAGTGCGAATCGTCTAGGTTCCTGGAGGTAGACTCTAGTGACGGTCAGAAGAAGCAGCTTGCAATTCCTGTGAAGATCCTTCGGTACCTTCCCTTCATACCGAGGATCCAACGGCTTTACATGTGTGAAGAATCCGCGAAACAAATGACATGGTACAAAACCGGACGTCGATACAATGTTGAGAAGCTGGTACACCCATCCGATGGCGAAGCCTGGACAAAGTTTGATGCGATTTATCATGAGAAAGCTCGGGAGGCTCATAATGTACGTGTTGCGCTCGCAACAGATGGGTTCAATCCTTATGGAATGGCAGCCGCCCCGTACACATGTTGGCCTATGTTCGTTATCCCCCTCAATCTCCCCCCTGGTGTTCTCCTTCAGTGACAGAACATATTTTTATCGTTGATAATTCCAGAACATCCAGGGAATAATATGAGTGTGTACATGGAGCCTCTGATTGATGATTTGGTCCGTGCATGGGATGAAGGTGTATGGACATACGACCGTGCTACAAGGACAAACTTCAAGATGCATGTTTGGTACCACTACTCTCTGCATGACTTGCCAGCATATGGTATTTTCTGTGGCTGGTGTGTTCACGGGAAGTTCCCATGCCCAGTATGCAAGGCTTCTTTGAAATTCATTTGGTTGACGAAGGGTGGCAAATATTCTTCATTCGACAAACATCGACAATTCCTTCCTCCTGACCATCCTTTCAGACGAGATATTAGAAATTTTACGAAAGATGTCGTAGTTAACGACCCTCCACCGCAGATGCTGACCTTAGCCGCGGTTCGTGCTCAGTTAGACGCTCTTGAGGTCAACAATCATGATGGTGGTTTTGTTGGATATGGCGAGCAACATGCTTGGACTCAAAGATCGTGCTTGTGGAACCTCCCCTATTTTGATGATCTTCTTCTCCCACATAACATTGATGTTATGCACACTGAAAAGAACATTGCCGAGGCAATTTTTAGTACAATTATGGACATTCCTGACAAGACAAAGGATAACATTAAGGCTAGAGTGGATCAAGCAATGTTATGCAACAGACCAAAGCTAGACATGGCGCCTCCCAGAGCCGGCAAGTCGTGGAGAAAGCCTAAGGCCGATTTCGTCCTCACGAGGGCCCAAAGGAGGGAGGTATTAGAATGGTTCCAAACGTTAATGTTCCCTGATTGATATGCAGCGAATCTGAAGAGGGGAGTGAACTTAGCTACTATGCGAATCAACGGGCTCAAAAGTCATGATTATCACATATGGATGGAGCGCCAACTTCCGGTGATGGTTCGAGGCTATGTCCCTGAGCATGTGTGGCGGGTGCTAGCGGAGTTGAGTAATTTCTTCCGCCAGCTTTGTGCTTAGGAGTTATCTCGGACCGTGGTTGCCGAAATGGAAAGAATGGCGCCTGTGTTGCTCTGTAAGTTGGAGAAGACCTTTCCTCCTGGCTTCTTCAATCCGATGCAGCATATGATTTTACACCTCCCGTATGAAGCACGAATGGGGGGGCCTGTGCAGGGCCGTTGGTGCTATTCAATTGAGAGATGTCAAAAGGTTCTTTGAACTAAATGTAAAAACAAATGCAAAATTGAAGCCTCCATTGCAGAGGCATACATTCTGGAGGAGGTGTCAAACTTCACAACAAAATACTATGCTGACAACCTTCCTAGCGTGCACAATCCACCGCCTCGTTACAATGACAGCGAAGTGGAATCGAGCCTTAGTCTTTTTCGAGGACAACTTGGAAGTGCAAGTGGTGCGACACAGAACAAACTGAAACGTAAAGACTGGCGCACTATCATGCTGTATGTATTGACCAACCTATCCGAGGTGGAGCCGTACATACTGTAAGTTCTGAACAAACTAGTTTTTTCTCAATTTGTCAGTATTCTTCGTCCAACTCTCATGTTTCTCGTTGGTACAGTGAATTCCATCGTAACTTCTGGCGTAATTCAAGGGAACCTACCCCGCACGAAGCCGAGACTCTTCTCAAAGAGGGTGCAGGAAATGGAATGCCCGATTTCATTTCTTGGTTCAAACATAAAGTACAGTCCATTTTAGCTCGTACTTAGCTTGATTAGAAGTTGACCGTACATGCGAATAATATAACGAACCACCCTACTTCAACTTGCAGGCCCAAGCCGATTCGTCTATGAATGCCGAGTTGAGACAGGTTGCCGATGGCTGTGCCTACAGGGTCAAATCTTTTACCGGTTATGATGTAAATGGATATCGCTTTCACACAACAAGCCATGAGCATAGTCGGACCAATCGAAGAACGACAAATAGCGGAGTTTTTACGCCAGGCTTTGATGGTGTAGAGTACTACGGAAGAATTGAAGAGATATACGAACTAACTTTTCATGGCTGCAAAGTTCTTAATCCAGTCATATTCAAATGCCATTGGTTTGATCCATCAGTCGTGAGACGGGCACCTAATCTTGGGTTAGTCGAAATTCGCCAATCATCCGTCTTAGAAGGAGACGATGTATACATTGTGGCTCAACAGGCCACGCAAGTTTATTATTTGTCGTACCCGTGCCAATCCGACGACCGTCTTAAAGGTTGGGATGTTGTGTACAAGGTATCGCCGCACGGTAAATTACCTGTACCAAACAATGAAGATTACAACATTGACCCCAACACATATGACGGAGATTTTTTTCAAGAAGATGGGCTCGAAGGGAATTTTGAGATTGACTTAACCGACGCTTTCGGAATGGAAGTGGATAATGAAATGGTTGCTGACGATGACGCTGGAGAGGAGGTTCATAATATGAAGGAGTTAGAATTACTTCAGCGGTTACAGTTAGGATAGGAGATTGATGATGACACTCCTCCTTCGGAGCACGGGAATGATTTTATTGACACGCGTGACAGCGATGATGAGACTTATGATCCAGCTAATCCCGATCATGATGATTATTTCTAAGACATGTATGGGCCGTACTAATTTATTTATTATTTGTCATACCATGTTATTTATTAAGTATGTTTACTTTATTTTGCACATCTTACTAATTATGTTTTGTTTATCTGTGCTAATTGGTTTACTCTTGGCAAATGCAGGT